>OZ026529.1:28871842-30351842 GCA_964019695.1 Loripinus fragilis
ATGCATCTCCACAGAAATAAGTGTCTTGTTTTGCGACATAATTGCGTAATTTAATGAAATCGACATTAAAAAATATGGTCAGCGAGTTTTTCAAGAACCTCGACTCAAGAACAGAGCTGCCTTCGTACGGTAGAGACATTCTAAGAAATAAAAAGGACATATTGCATTGACTAATACATAGCCGTTGACAAGAAACAGAGTTCTTGTCATTCATGGACTATAAAACTGTTCGAAAGAGCAATTTATGCTTATAACCCTGACTTATGAAGGTGTGCATTAGGAACAACATTGACTACATATCTTGGGTTACCAACTTAGTACCCTTGGCTAAATAAATGTATGTGTATGAGTATAGAAGAAGTCAACGTAGTATCCTTGGCTTTATGAATATATGATCATGGGACAAGTCAACGTAGTACCCTTGGCTTTATGAATATATGAGCATAGAACAAGACAACGTAGTACCCTTGGCTTTATGAAAATATGAGCCTGGGACAAGTCAACGTGGTACTCTTGTCTTAATGAATATATGAGCATGAAACAAGTCAACGTGGTACCCTTGACTTAATGAATATATAAGCATGGGACAAGTCAACGTGGTACCCTTGGCTTGATGAATATATGAGCATGAAACAAGTCAACGTGGTACCCTTGACTTAATGAATATATAAGCATGGGACAAGTCAACGTGGTACCCTTGGCTTGATGAATATATGAGCATGAAACAAGTCAACGTGGTACCCTTGGCTTTATGAATATATGAGCCTGGGAAAAGTCAACGTGGTACCCTTGGCTTTATGAATATATGAGCATGGGACAAGTCAACTTGGTACCCTTGGCTTTATGAATATATGAGCCTGTGACAAGTCAACGTGGTACCCTTGGCTTTATGAATATATGAGCCTGGGACAAGTCAACGTGGTGCCCTTGGTTTGATGAATATATGAGCCTTGGACAAGTCAACGTGGTACCCTTGGCTTTATGAATATATAAGCATGGGACAAGTCAACGTGGTACCCTTGGCTTTATGAATATATGTGCATGGGACAAGTCAACGTGGTGCCCTTGGCTTGATGAATATATGAGCATGAAACAAGTCAATGCGGTAGCCTTGGCTTTATGAATATATGAGCCTGGGACAAGTCAACGTAGTATCCTTGGCTTTATGAATATATGACCCTGGGACAAGTCAACGTGGTACCCTTGACTTAATGAATATATGAGCATGAAACAAGTCAACGTGGTACCCTTGGCTTTATGAATATATGAGCATGGGACAAGTCAACGTGGTACCCTTGGCTTTATGAATATATAAGCATGGGACAAGTCAACGTAGTACCCTTGGCTTTATGAATATATAAGCATGGGACAAGTCAACGTGGTACCCTTGGCTTTATGAATATATGGGCATAGGACAAGTCAATACAGTACCCTTGGCTTTATGAATATATACGCATGGGACAAGTCAACGTGGTACCCTTGGCTTGATGAATATGTAAGCATGGGACAAGTCAACGTGGTACCCTTGGCTTTATGAATATATAAGCATGGGACAAGTCAACGTGGTACCCTTGGCTTTATGAATATATGTGCATAGAACAAGACAACGTAGTACCCTTGGCTTTATGAAAATATGAGCCTGGGACAAGTCAACGTGGTACTCTTGTCTTAATGAATATATGAGCATGAAACAAGTCAACGTGGTACCCTTGACTTTATGAATATATAAGCATGGGACAAGTCAACGTGGTACCCTTGGCTTTATGAATATATGAGCATGGGACAAGTCAACGTGGTACCCTTGACTTAATGAATATATGAGCATGGGACAAGTCAACGTGGTACCCTTGGCTTTATGAATATATAAGCATGGGACAAGTCAACGTGGTACCCTTGACTTAATGAATATATGAGCATGGGACAAGTCAACGTGGTACCCTTGGCTTTATGAATATATAAGCATGGGACAAGTCAACGTGGTACCCTTGGCTTTATGAATATATAAGCATGAAACAAGTCAACGTAGTACCCTTCGCTTTATGAATATATGAGCAAGGAACAAGTCAACGTAGTACCCTTGGTTTTGTGAATATATGAGCCTGGGACAAGTCAACGTAGTATCCTTGGCTTTATGAATATATGACCCTGGGACAAGTCAACGTGGTACCCTTGACTTAATGAATATATGAGCATGAAACAAGTCAACGTGGTACCCTTGGCTTTATGAATATATGAGCATGGGACAAGTCAACGTGGTACCCTTGGCTTTATGAATATATAAGCATGGGACAAGTCAAAGTAGTACCCTTGGCTTTATGAATATATAAGCATGGGACAAGTCAACGTGGTACCCTTGGCTTTATGAATATATGGGCATAGGACAAGTCAATACAGTACCCTTGGCTTTATGAATATATACGCATGGGACAAGTCAACGTGGTACCCTTGGTTTGATGAATATGTAAGCATGGGACAAGTCAACGTGGTACCCTTGGCTTTATGAATATATAAGCATGGGACAAGTCAACGTGGTACCCTTGACTTTATGAATATATAAGCATGGGACAAGTCAACGTGGTACCCTTGGCTTTATGAATATATGAGCATGGGACAAGTCAACGTGGTACCCTTGACTTAATGAATATATGAGCATGGGACAAGTCAACGTGGTACCCTTGGCTTTATGAATATATAAGCATGGGACAAGTCAACGTGGTACCCTTGGCTTTATGAATATATAAGCATTAAACAAGTCAACGTAGTACCCTTCGCTTTATGAATATATGAGCAAGGAACAAGTCAACGTAGTACCCTTGGTTTTGTGAATATATTAGCATAGAACAAGACAACGTAGTACCCTTGGCTTTTTGAATATATGAACATGGGGCAAGTCAACGTGGTACACTTGGCTTTATGAATATATGAGCATGAAACAAGTCAACGTAGTATCCTTTCCTTTATGAATTTATGAGCATGGAATAAGTCAACGTAGTACCCTTGGCTTTTTGAATATATACTCAACTACAAAAGAAACCCATCAGTCACTTCTTGTGGGAATTATGGAAATCAGAATTAAGAAATGAAAATATGTTTATACCATATTCCGTGGCAGTCAGTTCTGCATCATTCCATTGAATAATGTAACGGTCTTACATAAATCTGTTCATGCTATTCGCCAATGTTAAGACAAGGGGTCATTTTCAAAAATGACAAGTTTTTCACTTTAGAAAGAATATCTCGTTCTTGTCTAAATCAGTTCACTTGAGTTAAATCCGTCCAAAAACGAGAGGCCTACACACCCCATACATAACCTGGCTATTGTCTGCTGGGGATAGAGACATACACGAGTTAGTTTCTATTTTAGAAACAACATACTATACACGCTCGTGAAGAGCTGTTTATTATAAAAGTGTGTCCAATACGACACACTTAAATATATTTACAATAGAGGTATTCATACACCGAAATTAACAATAATTTAAACTATAAATACAATAGCTACATCTCAAGAAACCTCATCACAACAAAGTAATGAGGTCTAAAAACCTAGGGATGAGACCCTCAAAAACTACTTCACTAACTGGGCGTGTGGATAGTCCTAGGCAGAATGAGCCCTCTTCTTCGAGAGGCCTACACACCCCGTACAAGACATGACCCTCTCCTGCAGCAATAACTGCCTCATAACGAGGTCGAACCAAAAGCATGTGAGGCCGCACAACGTTCTTGGGAATCCACGCCCATTCTTAATGGAGAGCAACCTGAAGCTGTCGAAGATTCCGAGGTTACAGGTACACGGAACGATCCCGGATGCCAGTCTGAGAGCTCATTTAACAACAGCTCTATCGTAATGAGATCCAGGCTCACTAAACTTACATGGTTTGTTTTGGCTTTGGTCTTGTCAGAGAGGCAGACCGGTTATTGGACGAAGTGAACTGAATAAGACTAGAACTCGAATGAAAACCAAGTGTCTGAACTTTGTTATTTTAAGAAATGACCCCTTGTCTATACAATGGCGTACAGCATGAACGGGTTTAAGTAAAACTGTTAAATTATTCAAAAGTCTGATGCATAATTGATTGTTAAAGAATATGGTTTAAAATATATTTTGATTTCTTAATTATTTTACCATAATTGCCCTTAAAATTGACTGATGGGTTTCTTTTGTAGTTGAGTATATGAGCATGGGATAAGCCAACGTAGTATCCTTGGTTTTATGAATATATAAGCATGGAACAAGTCATCGAAGTACCCTTGGTTTAATGAATATATGAGCACGGAACAAGTCAATGTAGTACCCTTGCCTTTATAAATATATGAGCATGGAACAAGCCAATGTAGTACCCTTGGCTTTATGAATATATGAGCACTGAACTGGTCAATGTAGTACCCTTGGCTCTATGAATACATGAGCATGGAACAAGTCAACGTAGTAGCCTTGACTTTATGAATATATGAACATGGCAGAAGTCAAAGTAATACCCTTGGCTTTATGAATATATGATCATGTAAAAAGTAAATGTAGTACCCTTGGCTTTATAAATATATAAACATGGAACAAGTCAACGTAGTACCCTTGGCTTTATAAATATATGGGCATGGAACAAGTCAACGTGGTACCCTTGGCTTTATAAATATATAAACATGGAACAAGTCAACGTAGTACCCTTAAGCTTGCCTTTATGAATATTTGAGCATGGAAGAAGTCAAAGTAATACCCTTGGCTTTATGAATATATGATCATGAAACAACTCAATGGAGTACCCTTGGCGTTATGAATATATGCGCATGGAAAAAATCAACGTAGTACCCTTGGCTTTATTAGAATTACCATGAAACAAGTCAACGTAGTACCCTTCACTTTATGAATATATGAGCATTGAACAAGTCAACTAGTACCCTAGCATATATGCACGCTTAATGAAATGGACTAAGTACACTTGTTTTCGAGGAGAAGTGTCAATGTGTATCTATTTTGAATAGATTTGATTTTGTTATAGGTCGCGGCGGCAATTTTTCTGAAAGTTTTAATTCTTTTTAACAACTTTTGAAAGAAAGTCATCTCGTGACAATCTCTTCCAAAAAGTTTTAAGTCTGATCAGCGGCTACAGAGGAGAATAGTTTTAGAAATCCAAATCAACTTAAACTTAGCTTCGAGCAAAGCTATCTGGTCAGAATGCCCACTGTTTTCAATTCTGCTTGTAAAAACATGCTTATATATGGAATGCTGCAGACAAATAGGATAAAATTTGTGATTAATGTTACTGTAATACATAAAGTATTGAGCATGACAAGGTTTAGCCCTTTGTATGCTTATGAATTGCTCCTTCTGGTTTGATACAATAAAATTCGGACGCCATTGTATATATCCAGTCGTGTCAGGTTATAATTATAAAAAAAAATATTATTTTGTCTGAAGATCTTTTTTACCTTTACAAACAGTGTAGAGCCAGATGAAATGCAGCATTATGCTGCATTTTATCTGGGACTTCACCGTTTGCAAAAGTACTCGTTTAGGGGTTTCCAGAATACAAAGGATTAAACAGCATTCACTGAGAGTACCTTTGACAATGCAATATGAGGAAATTCTTCAAATTTGAGCACCGTCTCCTCCCCGGGACGGTTACCAAGTTGACCCCTGAGTATCCTACTTGCAGTGACTGTGGAAATCCCCATTCCATCCCCTACGAAGAGGATCACATTCTTGGCTATTCTGTTGTTATCCTTGTGTTCTAGCTTCTTGGTAATGTAGTCTTGGGCTAGGTCATTCCAAAATACTTTATCTGAAATTAACACATAGCATCGAATGATGTAATTTATTCTGCTTACCTTTGCTTACAAATGGAGTTTTCCATTTTCCATACAGATTGATAGAATAATGATGAAATTGCCCATTGTATAATTATTAGTTTTAGCTGCAGACCGTGATGCAATAACTCATTGAACATTAACCATGTAAAGACCGGAAAGTCTTAAACATATTGAAGACCCAGATAAAATACCGCACGAGGGTCAGCACTGTTTGTGAAGACGCAATTGATAGCCAAAGAAAGAAATGCAATATTTTTTGGAAATAATAACCTGTGACCCTTCAATATATACCATGGACCCTTATAATTTTTTTTGTTTGTAGTCACATTGGTCATTAAAGGGTTATTGTACCTGTTCCTGAACTCAGTTAATTAATATTCATACTAAACATTATTCAAAATGTAAGTGAGTATTACCAGGAAATGTCACTGGCCTTCACACCAACCCACGGTTCTGTAACCAACTCGATCTCTTCCCCAGCGAAATGATTGCAAAACTAGAAACGACACTAAGTACTGACAAGCAAAAAAGGATCATACATAAAGCTCCATCGAAACAATGGGAGCAACAATAAACAATGAATTGACAAGAACAAAACCTTCATAATTGTTTTTTTTCAGAGCAAAAAGAAACCAAATTAAACATTTGTTTATACTGTTAGGCTATATTTTGACAAAAAATTCCATTTACTGTCAAACTTTTAAAGTTAGCTAAATAAAAGTTCACTGATAAACCAAAAAAAAAATGTCTAATAGACAATTCTTTAAAATAAATTGAATTATTAGATGATTGGTGGTTTGTTGCTTGTTAAATTGTTGTTGTTGTTTCTTGAACTGTTTTTTTTTGCTTTTGTTTCTTTAATCAGTTTATTGTGTACCAATGATTTAAGCACCAGCATTGCCAGCCTCAATGTAATCTGAATCGCCGATTTTCTCATTATAACCGAAATAGCTACACTGATAAGTATTTCGCAATGATTATTCATACTCACATAATGAGCAACTGTTTCTAGTAAACGAATAACCTTCACAATAATGTAGATGGTATTTTCTTGTCCCTTTAATAATGGATTTCATGGTGGAACTTTCGAACCATCAGAGGGTCACTGATGAGGCATAAATATCCTAAACTAGATGTAGTTAGTATGACCTAGAAAATTTACCCACCCTGCACAAAGCTTCCAAATTTTAATATTTTCTGAGGTAATATTATAATTAGCAACCTCTGAATAACTCCATAATGAATATTTTACGGATCAAAGAAAACTCAAGGTTATGGTTAAAACTTTGTGTACAGGAAACCATTAAACTGGTACTTTTACAAGTAGTCAAGATCTTGATGAAAATGGCACATAATGCGACATTTCCTCAGGGTCTACACAGTTTGTTAAGGTAAAAAAAATATTCAGAAAAAAGTGTAATATTTTTTTAATCATAACCTGACACCACTAGATTTTTTCAATGTACCATCCCAAGTTTATAGTATAAAACAAGAAGGAAGAATCCAATAGTATCCAAAGGGTTAAGAAGATTTATATAATACAAGATACCTCTTTCATCTCTTGGAACATGGGGTAAACCTCTCTCTTCTCTAGTCACACGGGGTAAACCATATATCACGAAAGAGAACTGCACCAGTACCAGTAATCTAAACATAGTATCAATCCCGTTAGGCTACTCGCTGTGTATGTTTGAATCTGTTAAAGCACATATGTCAGCGCATTACAACAGGAACCAGAAAATAGTTAACATTTAATTGGCAATCTCTACAAACATGGCTATTACAGAATGTATATGTATGTATATGTACATGTAAGGAAATCTCAGAAATTCATGCAACATACCCAGCAGGCTCACATTGTTCACTGAACATAGATTCAACGCTGATTCAACACAATGACGTTGAATCAACTTTGAATCAATTTTGAGTCAACGATGTGTTCCTGCTGGGTAAGGACACCAACACAGACAATTATTCATTTTTTTTATTTATTTGTTAAGATACATGTCATCGGTTGAAAAGAAAACATTTTCTTTATTTTTCTAGCACTAATATTTAATTTCTAGCCACCTTTGTCTTGGCACAGTGTCAAGTAACCTAGGGGTCAATGTTATTTTTCGCAAAAAAAATGTCTACAGAGAATTCCCTCATAAACACATGAATAATATGTAAGTTTTCAAAACTTGAAATGCAGTTTCTTTGAATGACACATGAAATTAACGTGATGGCCTTAAACATCACATTTGAAAGATGAGAATGCTTTCAGTAACGAATGTGTTCCCACTCAGCGGCTTATAAGGACTAGCCCCGGCTTATTCTGGTAATTTGGTGCTGAGGGATTAGCCTCGAAATCTCCTGTAATGCTGCATCGACAGACATGGGTTTCTTGGTTCCATTTTTATGCGTTAGACCCTATGTCCAAGAATGGCATAGACATGTTTAAATTGTAGACATGTCTGGTGTGCATAACAGCCAGTCAATGCGCAAGACATTGCTCTGACGAAAGAAAATTTGCTTATTCTATAGTAAGGTGTGTGTTTTGCATTGTCATCCTAGGCCTGGTACTGTCACTCGTTTTCACACAAGAAAAGCATGGCAACAGGCCTCAACACCGCATTTATGTATAGTAAGATTGACTGATCATGTGCCCCTCTATAACCACTAAATCTGCCCCCTAGGTTTTAAACATCTCCCAAGGGAATCGGTGAGCGTTAATGCATGAAAACTCATGTTTGCTACGTGAATTGAAATTTTGCAAAAAGTGGCGTGAAGACCAGTCAATTTTAACTGTAATTTTTTAAGCTGCTATGGGCGCTACAAACCCAAATAAAGTGTCATTATACAGAAAAATGGCCACATAATACTCTTATGAAATTCATAATTGTTTTAATGTTTTATATCTTTTGATATAGCCCCTTAAACACAATTTCCTTATTTTTTGGTTGAGTATATAGGGATTATCTTCTATATAGGTGTATTTAATTTATATGCTCAATATATTTATGTTCAAGAACGACATCTCTGATCCCGATTCTCCTGTTTTGGTCATTAAAATCCGCTTTTGGGATAGCCAGTGGCTTATATTAATCATCTCCTAGACATATTATAATTTGCATTCTATATTATGGATTTGAAGAGTTTAAAATAATTATGTTATTATATAATGAATATGATTAGAGAGAGAGAGAGAGAGAGAGACTGCTGTATAGTTTTAAGAGCAAAAGAGCAATGTGCAATAGAATGACCGGATCCAGACGTAGAAGTATCAAAATTATAATAATTCTAAGACTGGGATCAACCAAACCTTCGAGGCCTTATCAAATTTGAATCGATTCCTGATATTGGCCACCTTTCTTACTTATCAAAATTTCCTGTACCTTTAAGAAGAGTGATTCGTTAAATTCATCTGTTTGCTTTTCGCATCCAAGCAGAACGTCATTGCTAGTAAGATTATCGAGATCTGAGTCTATCGAGTGAGTAAAGTGGACAAGCAAAGAAGAAATGGTTGCGACTCTCAGTCACCACACCGACGGGAGGGGTACGGAACAATGTTTTTTTGATACAAGTCAGAGTTTAGGGAACTACATTTTATTCGCAGTCTTGCTTGTAATATTTGACCTTTGTGTGTTCCAGCAGTATAGAATTTGGGATGGGATCTTAGGTTTGTGTTTATTTTATATTTGAAAGAAGCTAAAGCTCTTTATGTCGTTTGGACCGTCGTTCCAGGCGCGTAATGTGGAGGTCAAGAACGAATTGGAGAAAAAGTTAGCGTGCACTTTGTAATTCTGAATATTTCCAGCACTCCGAAGGGTATATGTAGTTGTGTCTTGTATTAAGGCAGATACTTTGGGGCAATGCCATGAAGAAGATTACAGAAAATAACAAGTCTATGCTTATTGCGGCGAATTTGGAGTGACTCCCATCCTAGGTCAGCAAAACGTTTTTCGATGCTGCAGTGTTTAGTTGCACCTGTTATTACTCTAGCAGCTTCTATATGGATTGATTATAATGTTTTTTTAGATTCCATGGAACAATTATCCCACACAGAGTCGCTGTATTCAAGCAAGGGCCAACCATCTGAAGTATTCATTTTTTCCAGAGATGGCCTGCTTACCCTCAATTTAAGAGTTCGCATAAGATAAATGTAGAAACTTATCCATGCTTGGCACAAGAACTATTGGTGTGTTCTGTCCAAGAACAGGTATTATATAGAATAATACCTAAGAGTTAATGGTTTCATTTACCATTGTATCGTGCACAAAGAGCGAAGAGTGAACCACCATTATTGTTTGCGTGACAATATCATTGACAGTGTTTTGCTTGCATTGAAAGCCAAAAGCCAATAATTTTTCCAATCAGAAATTGTTTTAGATCAGTATTGAGAATTATAGATGCTTGGTCTAGCAGGTCAACTATAATGTATAAGCAAGTGTCGTTGGCAAATAGACAAATGTATGCTCCTATACGTTTGACAATATCGTTAATAAAGAGAAGAAATAGTAGAGGACCAAGGAGCGAACCTTGGGACACCCTTTTTCCCCTTGCGTCCGTCCATTTGTCTGTCTGCCCATCCGTCTGTCTGTCTGTTTGTCTGTTAGTCACAAAATCGTGTCCGCTCTATTAGTTGACAACCGTCAGAGATATTTCAACGAAAATTCATACATTTGGAAAACACATTCAGACGACGCATCATGCACAAGAGCCATATCTCTGCTTTGGATATTTTTGGAGTTATTTCCCTTGGATCATTTGCAATGCTATTTCGTGTCCACTCTATAACTTGATAACCAATAGAGATAGAGGTATTTCATACATTTGTAAAACACATTCAGAGGGTGTGTCGCGTACAAGAGCCACAACTCTTCTTTGGATATTCTGGAATTATTTCCCTTTGATCATTTGCAATGCTAGTTCGTGCCAGCTCTATAACTTGATAACCGTTTGAGGTATTTCAACGAAACCTTATACATTTGTAAAACACATTCAGACGACATGTCATGGACAACAACCATAACTCTTGCATATATAATTTACAAAATATTCCCCTTGTAACACTTAATTTAATTTTTGTCCGCTCTGTAAGTTGTACACTGTTAAAGCTATTTGGTTGAAACTTCATACACTCCTAGAAGACAATAAGACAATGTGTCATGTTTAAGAACCATTACTCTGTTTTGGATATTTTTGGAGTTATTTCCTTTTATATCTTTTGCAATGCTATTTCGTGCCAGCTCTATTACTTGATAACCGAAAAAGGTATTTCAACGAGACCTAATACATTTGTAAAACACATTCAGACAACGTGTCATGCACAAGAGCCATACCTCTTGCATGTGTATTTTCAAATTATTCCCCTTGTAACATAACTAAATTTAATTTGTGTCCTCTCTGTAAGTTTCTTTTGAACACTGTTAAAGCTATTTGGTTGAAAACTTCATACACTTCTAAAAGACAATAAGGCAATGTATCATGCTTAAGAAACAATACCTCTGCTTTGGATATTTTGGAGTTATTTTCCTTTATATCATATGCAATGTTATTTCGTGTCTGTTCTTTATCTTGATAACCGTTAGAGGTATTTAAACGAATCTTCATACATTTGTAAAGCACATTCAGACGATGTGTCATGCACATAAACCATAACTCTGGCGTTCATATTTCCCCCTTTCGTCTCTTCGTGGGTTTGTCCGTCACAAAATTGTATCCGCTCTATAACTTGATAACAGTCAGAGATATTTCAACGAAACTTCATACATTTGTAAAGAACATTCAGACAACGTGTCTTACATAAGAACCATAACTCTTGCATGTACATTTTTTCAAAGTATTTCCCTTGTAACATAACTAAATGCAATGTTAAGATTTTTTGATTCCTAAAAGGGGGAGACATCTGGGTTTTTTGTAGAAAAACAATTCTAGTATCAGATAATTGTGTATTTAGCCAATAGTTATTTATATTTGTTTTCTTGAACTGACGATAGGTACGATAGCATTTTCGGATCATGTTTTATGTGGCATGTTATCCAAGGATGTTCAGAAAGTTTGATGGTGACTATTTTGTTAGGTATGGGTTTGTCTGCTGCCTACATAATAGCTTCCGCTATATCTTTGATATTTTGGTCGATGTTGTTAGTTAAATGAATTTGTTCATGAATGTTGCGTTCAGAAAGTTCGAATCTGTATTTATCAGTCTGCCAGTTTATAGTACCAAACATGGCTCTTAAATGATTTACCTAGATGGCATGTAAGAAGTAAAACTATTAGTGTGCTTTGGTATCTTATCTGATCTGGTATGAACGGGGGTCTGCTACGCCACTCAGTCAGACGTTCTTTTTTTGCAGACTAGTATAAGGTCCAATATGGAATTAGAGTGTCATCTATTTGGAATTCAGTCGTTAAATTTGAGTATTTTTTTTTTTAATTTTAAAATGATTAAAAAGAATATTCTAAATAAAAGCGGTCTAAGGCTATCAGATTTTTTCTACCAAATTTGGTCTCAACATGATGCCTAGTAGTTTGTAATTATGCATGTACAGTGTGTACCGTATATGTATATCAATGTATAAAAATGAAAATCTATAACAAATTTTGTTTGGAGGTTCGCCCAATGTTCATCTTAAAACTGTTTTCAACAAATTAAATTGTGTCATTTTTTGTTAAAGTTCTTATCAACCTATGGATTTGATATCAAGTTTGTCCGCACATGTGTTGGCTACAAGCATAAAACCTCACGAAAAAATAAAACCCTTAAATGTTCTTTTTCTGATTTTCAGTCTTAACAGTCAAAATTTTTCAGAATGTAAAAATCGAGATTTCTAAGTAAGTTTCCAGTAAAGGCTTAATTCAAATTGGGTTTGAATAGCTATGGTTTCCTCTTTAATTGCACGACGGTGGATCAGGCCTCAGACTCTATGACGGCTCTGACGTAAATCTTTAATCGGTGGGTTGGTGCCTGATGCTTATCTGTAGCTGGACCCACCGTGGCTTAACTTGAGGTTTTCTTTAGCTCTGACTATCTGTGAGTCATGAGCCCTTTTCTTTGTTTCATCATGGAGTGTTAATTTGATTAGAGTGTTTTCCATGATGATACATTGCATTAGTAAGATGGCCTCCATGCGAGCTGAACATTTCTTGTACTTCAACAACAGCAGAATCTAGGGCGAAGATTTGGTACCAGTAAAATGCATTTAAGCCCCCCGGTGGCTTAGGCTGCTGTCCGTTCTAAGGCGGTGGTTCTGTTGTTGTTGACTTTTTGTTTATTGTTACTCCCATTGTGGGAGTCTGTAATTGTTCTATGTTTTGTTGTACGTTACTTCATGTCCATTCTAGTATTGCAATCATCTTGATGGGGAAGAGAGAGCTGATTGCTTTGCTTAATTTGTCTTCCTGGTGTCTCGTAATGGTTAAGCGGCTCTTCCTCGCGGTGCCACGGGTTGTCTGCAGTTTGTGATTGTGGTATTTCCTGATCATACTCACTTACTATTTTTGTTCTGCGCAGGCATGGGTGTTGATATTACATGCATGCATATTGACAGTTTGGCTTATATTAAGCATTTTGTTTTCATTCTTTCGCTTTTCATTTGTTGGTTACAGCATTTGGTATTATGTACTATGTAAATATAGGGGAACGTCCGAATCAGCCCAACTTACATGTATCAGGAATCCAAATTTCTGAAATTGATTTATAAGAATAATTTGTTAGTTTTAGATTATGTGTGTAGTTCATGATATTATTCCTATCACATATTACAGTTTTAATGATTTGAAAATTTCCTTTCGAGTATTTACTCTAATTTTACCTGTATGTAAAAGATAAAAAAACTTGAGGGTTTTTATTTTGGTGTGTTGCAGTTCTTGTCTACCTTTCGTATTTATATAAAAGTTGACAATTATGAATAAGGATACTATTTACAAGATTTAAAACCCAGTAATATTTTGTTTGAATGACGAATACTATTATCTAATTCATTAATATGAATGAGTATGTCCTGTTTTTATATTTTATAGTATATCAGCATTATGAGGTCATTTGAGAAATGCAATCGCTATTATTTTTACCACACAAATAATAGCACATAAACTGTTTCACCTTTTCTAACACCACAAACTTTATTCAATAAGTATAAGTCTAACGGTCGTTAATTGTTTTTAAATCCCATTTAAAATCCTAAATGTATCCTATTTGTATTTCCCCAATTTCACTTTTATTTATCAAAGCAGTATTAAAATTATTTGTTATTTATGTGGCTTAGGCTGCTGTCCGTTCTAAGGCGGTGGTTCTGTTGTTACTGACTTTTTGTTTATTGTTACTCCCATTTTGGGAGTCTGTAATTGTTCTATGTTTTGTTGTACGTTACTTTATGTCTATTCTAGTATTGTAATCATCTTGATGGGGAAGAGAGAGCTGGTTGCTTTGCTTAATTTGTCTTCCTGGTGTCTCGTGATGGTTGAGCGGCTCTTCCTCGCGGTGCCACGGAGTTGTCTGCGGTTTGAGATTGTGTTATTTCTTGATCATACTCACTTACTATTTATTAAAGATTTTGTTTGAATAATACTGGTTTTGAATGAGGCGTTGACAAATGGGTGTTATAAATTTTAGATATCTTTAAATGTGTTGACACATAGAACATGTAGAACTGAAATGCAGGAGAGAAAAAACACAAGCAATACAAATTAAAACAATATGCAATTCAAATAAGGTTTCTATAATCATTCATTAAAATGTGCATAATGAATGACTAAGTGACTGCCAAATAAGGATATTATTTTAAAAGAAATGTGAGAAAATGGATCATTCCACAATAAAAATAGCCTAAAAATTTAAAAACTTAAGATTCAGCTCCAATGAGTCTCTTTATGAAGCCTAGAGATCTTTAATGCAAACCATACTTATGTTTGTCTTGGTCCACATCTGAAATAAGGGCGAGGTTGGTAAAACGTAAAAAGCCCTTCAGTGCTTCTTTTGTGGATAGTTTGTGTTATTTATGTTGCAGATTTGTCATGCATTCTTGTCTGTTCATTGCAGCCTTGTGGTCACCTGCTGGGAAAGGGCTAACCTCTTGTGTGTGATGTTTTCTTGTGTTTTTGTCTCTTTCCCATGTGGTTTCCTGGGTCAGGTGTGGTACTTGATTGTATCGATTCTTGATATTTGCATTTTTACTTACTCTAGTGGAAAGTGCTACAGCTCGCATGCCTTATAGCATTAGCTTAAATTGTATTCTACTTTCTGCTGAAACACAATATTCTGGAAAACACAATATGTGAACACGTAAACACTTTATCAATGTAGGGGAGAAATCAACCTGATGCAAAGACCACTGTTGTTAAATCAGAGAACCCTACCAAAATCGTCAGAACGTACACAATTCCGAAACAACAGAACTGATTTTGTTTATTTATTTCATAAGAATAAACAAACAAGAAATAGACCAAGACCTGAGCCATTTTGACCTTGATATGACATATGGAGGTACATTAAAATGGAGAACATTTTAGGTGAGACAGAAACATGGAATGGAGATTACCTAGCATAACTCCCATACTGTTTGGGGTTTTGCAATGGCTAATAGTATAAACACCTGTTGGTTTCGGTCCGAATATAAGATTAAAACGAGCGCATGATTTTTTCCCAAAATTAAACCTCAGTACTGGACATACATTCTAGACTAAGTGCTTATATCAACTGCTGCAAAAATGCAAGTTTTAAGCAATGAAATTAGCTATAACTTCTGAAACCAAAAATATATTGGACCTAATTTGAATGAAGATACTACTTCTTTATTAATACTAGTAGAAAAACTTTGGTTTGTAAGATCTTACTGAAATATTTTATTTGAAATCACTTATGAATAAAATCTGGTTTTATGAAGAAATTTACACTGTTTATACCTGTGTCCAAATTTTACGCAAATTTATATTTCAGAGGATGTATGTGGCCTATTTTTCTGAAATATCATGGGTTGACAAAATCTGGAACATGTCGAATGTTATGACAAGTCCCCTATTGACACTAATATTAGTGTTTTCAAATTTTGATATGGCAGAAAAAATATATAGATGTATTCATATACATAAATGGTAGTAAGGATACTTTAACCTGGGAGTCTTCTTTCGTATTCAATTGAAAGAGTGTAGCAGCCATTACTGCTAATGATTTGAGACCGATACTTAATAGGTCAGATGTTAGCACAAAGAGGGTTTACACCACGGTACCCCTGTAGCTAAACAGCCTTCGAGGAATAAACTATTGACATTTTGTAGCTGTTGTGACTTAGGTAACTATTCAACTTACAAAATAGAATCAAAATCCATGCGTGCGCAGATTTGGAACTTACCACTTTCCAATCAACGAATAACAAAGGCGCTGATCAGACTGTGCGGGAACACCGAAGACAGCTTTTCTCGCTTCGAGGCCATTTATAATGTATTTTCAGAGATCATAGTGCCCAGAATTCCCCCCTGGATGGAGGGGATATGTTAGCAGTTCAAGGTATAGTATGTATATTTAACCCGCTCAAGTCACATAACACACATCAATCGGTCGCTACGAGGGTTATTTAAGTATTGAACTGTGTCACCCAGAGAATAGTCAGATCACCCTGAACACACGATCAGTATGAGCAGTGTCTTCACTGTATGCATGCGTAAGTCATGGGGGCATTGCCTTCAGGGAAGACTCTAATCAGGCTCCACATATTTTAAGAGTAGTAAGTGAGTATGATCAGTAAATACCACAATCATACCCCGCAGACAAACCCATGGCACCGCGAGGAAGAACCACACAACCCTCACGAGACACCAAGAAGACAAACCAAGCAAAGCAACCAGGTCACTCTTCCCCCGCCTTAGAACAGACAGCAGCCTAAGCGGGGGGGGGGGGGGGGGGCTTAAATGCATTTTAATGGTACCAAATCTTCGCCCTAGATCCTGCTGTGGTTGAAGTACAAGAAATGTTCAGCTCGCATGGAAGCCTTCTAACTAATGCAATGTATCATCATGGAGAAACACTATAATTAAATTAACACACTATTATGAAACAAAGCAAAGGACTCACGACTCACAGATAGTCAAAGCTAAGGAAAACCTCAAGTTGAGCCACGGTGGGTTCAGCTACAGATAGGCATCAGGCAGTATACGGCTGGTAAAGGTGTTCGCTTTTCACGCGTTTCATCTACTATATACATGAATATTTACATTTATATTATAAAGGATCTTACATAAGTGCTCAGGTTTTATCGAATTTATAAAACAAGTTGGAGAAAAGTAATAAAATGCGAGGCTTGTCGAGCATTTAACCGCTTTTTCGCAACAAATTTAATTAATTCAATAATACAGAAGCACGAATGTTATTAGATTTTATTTATCATACTATGATATCACACTTAGATTATATTTATCATATGGCGTTTATATCATTTTATAATCGCGTTTTACTGTGAAAATGTCAAGAGTTTGCCAAATATGCGCGACGTTGTTAGTATGGGCGTCATTTCATAACGTTACCAAAATCTATAAACAACTAGCGGTTTATCGATTTAAATGCATGACGTTATTTCACTCCCAGATGCGACGTCATATGATAAATGAAATTAAAAGGCATGTGTACTCCCAAATTTCATGCATGCCTCGATAAAAGTTGCAAAGTACACAATCACCAGCTTTTCTTAAAAAGTTTACAATTAATATTTGTTTAGCTCTTCAGGATCAGACCATGTGAAAAATAAAACTTATCGCATATGATGAGGTCATTCTTTAAACGACATACAAATGGTATTAAATGACTGCTTAGCTAATGTGGGCCTTTATTTAGTTACATGCATATACTTTGCGCGAGCGAACAAGACTGCGTGTTCGTCCGAGCGTTCACTGCTCGACTTGCGATAAGTACATCTAAATGGATCACTCGTTTGTTCAGTGTCACTGTCTGATCAAATATTATCTTTACCAACTAGACCAAAGTAAGAATGTATAATTTTATTTGTGTTTCGTGACCCTTCATACCACATTATTCATTTAATACTCTTGTGAGTTGCTGCTGCAAATCGACTGTGAAATATATAATAGTTATACCATGGGTTGTCCTCCTGTACGTCGAGATAATCCGCTAGCGTTAGCAAGTGGAATATCTAGCGTACAGGTGAACAATCATGGTATAACTATTACATACCACCTATTTAGGGGATAACTGTATTCAAATTTTTCATTTGGGGAGGTATATCGTCGGATATACAGTCGGAAGTCACGTTTTACGGCGACGTGTAGGCGGAGCCGTAAAACGTGACTTCCGAACGTATATCCGATGATATACCTCCCCAAATGAAAATTTGAATATGGTTATACCCATTCTAATGCACTATTAACACTTTTGCTCCAAAAAGGCAGTGAAAATCACGGATTCTAATATACGTCTTTGTGAAAATGTACTTTGTTGCGCCTACGTCCAGCGTCTTTCAGCTGCATAAAACCGATTGCCAGCTGCATATATTCACTTGTCAACCAATGTAAAGCAGCGTTGCATAATGACGTCGGGTTTCCGACAGTATATCGCAGGATGTACTATCACAAATTTATGACGTTATCCAATCAGACGTCGCGTTGCATTTGCAAGTGCATTGGAAATCAGTGTTGACGTTGCACATCTCTAAAATTGGTAAGGGTGGTATAAAAGTGTTTTTACTTGGTTGGAGCTGAACTGCTTCTCGCCTAGATGTTCAAATGTTACCAAATACATATATTATTAAATGCTTTAAAAGCTATGTTCTGTTTGATTGTATTGTTCCCACGTATATCTACATCAATTACAGGTAGACATGTTTTAATATGTTTTGCTGGAGAAATAGTTGCATGAAGTTGTTTAAGGTGGAAAGTAAGCGTAAATCACACCAAAATCCCAGCTATCACCCCCTTTGTGTTCTGGTGGATTTCCCCTTCATATTGGTATAATGCGGTTGGAAATATCGATTGTGTACTTTAAGGGGACACAGGTAGAAGTTTCTAAACTATCAAGTATTTCTGTCCCTAAAGGTTGTTTGAATCTTAGTAAACAGTACAGACCCAGGTGATACATGTATGCAGCAGTGCAGACCTACATTAGATGCAGCATTTAGCTGCATTTCATATGAGATTTACTGTTTGTCAGCGTATCCGTTTCCAGTATGCAAATTGTTAATAAATACAGCAAGCGCACGGCTAAATAAAAAATAGAAAGCATTGTATAAGTCTTGTTATTCTTTAAGACAGCATGCGCAACTACCCAACAACGTTAAGCTATAGTGCTAATATATGCCTATATATCATCATATCGAAAACTTCATGTGTGCGACCAGCATGAAGAGTATGATGGGCCTTTGTTAATGCACTGGCACGTCACAGCAGTCACTGGTACATGTATTATTTGCCATCCTCTTGTTGCCATCCTCTTGGTGATGGCAAATAAAGAGGATGGCAAATGTAATTGACTAAGTTTTCAACCTGTCATTCAACAGAATATCACTTTCGGTTTTGAAACAGCCATTCAAATGGCAAACCCTGATAGCAAGTTTTTGAATAGCTTATATTTGTTGTGAAAATATTTATTTTACATACATGTTGTATGTCTATAAACTAACCAATTTCTGTGTGTGTCGTTAGATATGGCGTAATGTAGAGTGTCTGCAAACTGCACAGCCACAGACGAACCTGCCCATTTACGAATTCTGGACAATGTACTTGCAGTTAGCTCTCTGGATAGTATTATTATGAAACTTACTATTTCTTGGTTTTGTACAGTTACATGTGCCTAAAAACGACAGTCCTCAAACAGTGTAGAGTTCATGCGAACAGCATATGCTCAGTATGCTGTCTGTTCAGCGCATGTGCTATTAGCTCCATGGATAGCATCATAACGTAACATGCCACCTGCGAAATTACTATTTCTTGGGTTATACGCAGTGTGAACATGTACACAGTGGTACCGCAATTAATACAATTGGATTCAGAAGAAAGTCTTAAGACCCATTCATCTGAGTGTTGGCTCTTAACCATTTACGCCATCGGCTATATTTAGATCATGACATCATTTTCTATTTTTAGACAAAATTGAAAAAAGTCAAGAAAAATTGAAGTTAAGCTTTGAATACTTTGGAAAATATTATGTAAAAAGGAGCATTCGCTCCAAAAGAGCAAATACTCCATTTTTCATATTTTCAAATACATGATATTTCATAGGCGTCAAAAGGCGTTAGTATGGAGTAAGGGTTAAATCTTGTTAGTAGGTCCGAAGACATGTTGTTTTGCTTTGCTTCCGGGTCCCAAAAAGTAGATAAATGGATATGTACTCACTAATTAACGCTTGTTGCAGTACTGTATTCACAGAAAGGAATTGTTCACAAATTTGCACAAAATTGAAAGGTAGTGTTTGCTATATCAAATTATAGGAAATGTGCGCATACACCCACTTTCATCAATTTATATTTTCGGATCACGTGAAAAATTAAGTATAATATTCAGTGTCTATACCGAACCACGTGAAGATGACACTTAACACACACTTATTCAGTCATGTATCTCGCATACTGGTGGCTCCTAAATGATCATTTTGGCAACCAATAAAGCCCCAGATGAAATGCCGCATAAAAATGCGGCATTTCACCAGGGTCTACATTGTTTGCTAAGACGACGCCATCTTCAGCGAAAGAAATGTAATTTGATTTGGAAATTATAACCAGTGACCCCTCGAAAAATACTCGAAGAAATAATCCATTAGTACATAGAGCATTAGATCAGTGACCTAATATACGTCACTGGTTATATGCATGCTCAGCTATTCAATGCCGATGGTAAGAGTCCTGCTTTTGGCCGTAATCATATCATCATGGGAATAACGAATGTCTGTATTTATACCACCCTTACCAACTTTAGCATGAAATATCACTTGATGTGCAAGGTCTACACTGATGTAGGTGGTATAAAATAGTGATACCATGTTTGTCCACCTGTACGTAAGATAATCCACTCGCAAAAGCTCGTGGATTATCTCCACGTACAGGCGGACAACCCATGGTATAACTATTACTTGTTTCAAGTTGTCTAGAAGACTCATAATTGGTATCTGAAATGAATCAGGGACTACTGCATTTAAAGATGTAATTTCGGGATGTATGTCGTTGCATACCATTGTATAATGTCTGAAACTTAGTTTAAACGGTCATACGTTAGCAGAGCCGTAAAACGTGGTATCCGACCATATATCCGACGATCGACGTGCACATGTACCTTCCTAAATTAACATAATAATGCTTATCCCGCTCTGCATGACATTTGTAATGCACGTCTGCGCTTGTTTACCGTTAATTGCAAGCCGCATAAATCCGCATTTTAATCAACGAAATTTGACGAATAATAATGGCAATCTATTTCCGACATGGTATCGCGGATATATTACTGTCTCAAATTTTACAATATCAAGTGCAGTCATTGAAGTCATCAAAACTAGAATTCGTCTTCGAATTATCAGTAGTTTGAACTAAAAGGAGTTTGTACGTAATGCATTTTGTATTTAACCCAATAGGTCAATATTTTCCTTTTACATAACAAAATATACACAGAGAATACTTAAAAGAACCACCACTGCGTATAGTTTGCTGGACATAAGAATAGGCGGTGCACTGTATGTGGGTTAACGGCAAAAGATGTAATGTAAGTATAATATTCAGTGTCTAAACCGAACCACGTGAAAGTGACACTTAACTCATACTTTTTCATGTTATTTATCTTGTAAACTGATGACTCCTATAGGCCAATTTTGGCCTCAGACGGATCAAAGATCAGACTATTCCAATTTACAGCACGTGAAAGGGGAAACAGGTAGAACCCGTTACAAAACGGTATCATAGGTGTTTACATGTATAATACATCATCACAATACATCATACATTATTAAGGTAACTTTCAACCTTTTAGTCAACGTTCTCTGTAGCTCAGTAGGTAAGCAGCACTACATTAATTTTTGCTTTATAAGGTGAAAGAAATCAATGCGAGTTCGAATCTCGGTCAGGCATTTTTTTTTACTTTTAATGGTCGTGCGTGCGTGCGTGCGTGTGTGTGTGTTTTAGCTTTTTGATATATTTTTTCATCATGGTATGTATTTTATTTCGTAATTTATTATGCCCTACATATTTTTGCATTTTTGCATAATAAAAATAATAAAAATAAAAAATACAATTTACATAATAAATTAAAAATAATAAAATCACAAAAATAAATATTTCATATATATGAGTACGGAAATAATTCAAAAACTCAATTCGTAGTTTTTGCATAATTTCATTAAGAGTTTTGTTCTCGCTTTTCATATTTCATTTTTTTCAAACTTTGGGCCTAAAACACTTTGAAGAAATATTCACCCTTTTTGAACATACTTTGGCATGTTTTCACAACAATGTTAAATTGTGTTCTTAATTGATTTGTTAAATGGCCGCTCACACTCTCAGACCCTGACAGTCAACACCCAAAGCCGTTGTCAATTAAGACATCAAAGGCAACTAATCAGAATAAATCCTTACAAGTTGGAAATATCACCTGTAGTTTGGATAGCACTTTGCCTAATAGCTCCTAATAAGCTTTGGTCACCTGAACCAGATTATAGCTATCCAAACACCTTTGTTCTAGTTGAACTGACAGGTCTGTGAAGTTGATTGTGTCAAATGGCCTACCTTTGATCTTAACATGTTTGTAATTTGAGTGATATAATCACTTTGTTTGACCAAATTTTTTGGCTTGCGCCTGGGTAGAGATTTGACTATATAACTCCGTCCTGACCCTAACCCGTCACAAAACAACTTTGCTTGTGACATTGGACGTAGGAAATAAACAGGATTGAAGTTATATTGTTCTTAATCATCTATTCAGGTCACGGAACCCCTTCTACCTCAAACAAAACAGCACAATAGATTTGGTGGAGGTACATAGTGGTACATCCTCGGAGGACAACGTCTTAACAGTATGGGAAGGTGTTTCGAGTGGCTGTTCTGGACTCAATAACCACACCATGTAGTCAGATACACAGCCCCAGAGTCTGACTGGCCATCAGATTCTAAGATGATTCAACTGGCTGAAGTGATGTGCAAGTAGGAAGAGTAGGACTGAGATTGTGGTATGGGAAGCAGTTTAAGTAACACTATGTGGCAGCTTCATGTAAGGACAGAGGAAGAACCAAATAATAGACGTACAGTAAGTGGTTTGGTAGAAATGGCAAGAAGTTCAGTGCTGAAAGACAATTAAGTCAGAAAATCAACCATCAGTGCTTTGGTGCTACAATATAATTAAGTAATGCTTCCAGAGACAATTGATGGTTTAGAGCACCATCATCAACTAGTTTTAAACACACAAAACGGTGTATACAATCAAACATGTTGACTTTCTTTCATCACTATATGAGTCACTACTTCATACAAACTGGACACCCCCCAAATAAAGAGGCAGATGTACCAGTGAAGCAGGACCTGGAACCAATTATTATATGAGCAATACTAGGATCATTCATGTGAACAGAAAAGGTGCAATAGAACACCTTCTCACAGACTGGCCAGATGCATCATTTACAATAGGTTCAGAAAAACTGACTGTTATTATGCCAAGCCCCGTTTTTATCCTAAGAATAAGCTAAACCAACAGTTTTCACTCAGACTAGAGCATGGATTGACTGATACATCGGTGGATGTTAGTTCTAGAGAATTCAAACCATGTGGTACTTATACTTCTGCCTGTCCTATTTCGAACTAGTATAGAATTTCTGTATTGAATTGCACAACAGTCTCGTGGGTTGTTTAATAGTGCTATCTCTTTCTCTTTCTAACCTGATTCACTACAGAAATTCTATCAATCTCTTCTAACTTCTGGAGTTCTCTGGAGGCTGGCATACAGTGATTGTCATATTCCTCTGTTTTCCTGTCCTGAGTAAAAATATTTGGTAGGCTTGCATATGCATAAATTTCAACTTATTTAATATCAAGTATCCATGAAAAGTACATTATGGTACTATTTTATGCCACAATAAATTGTAACAATGATGTAAGCATTTATAACATATTTTGCTTTAAAAATAAGTACATATTCACACTGTCCTAGATATGACATATAACTACAAGAGCTGTTAGAGGCTATTTGATTGGAATTACTCCTCAAAAAAAGGAAGTAACCTAAATCACTCAGTTTTGACTAGATATTTGCTAACTAGAGTTAAACTCATTTGATATAGCTATCACCTGTCTGCATCTTTGACATTTCTTGACATAGTATATCATATAGTCATATCAGGGGTAGTGGGAAGTGTAAAATTTTCACACCTATTGAATCAGGGTTTTATAATTCATACACCATATTTCATTTAAATAGATAAGTAAAGGGATACATATTCGCACTGGCCTATATATGACCTATTGCTACAAGAGCCTTTAGAGGCTGTTTGATTGGAATTACTCCTCAAAGAAAGAAAGTAACCTAAATCAAACAGTTTTGACTGAATATTTGCGTACTAGAGTAATACACTCATTAGATATAGCTATTTCCTGTCTACACCTTTGGCATTCCTTGACATAGTTTACAGTCATACCAAAGGCAGTGAGAAGTGTAAAATTTCACAAATACTGAATCATTTTTATATTTTATTTTTCAAAGCTGTCTTCCTGTACCTAAAAGTCAAATATTTTACTGATTGCCATCACATTGTATATAGTATCTATATCTATTTTTGCATACCAAAATCTTTTTCAAACTTTGGGGACCAAAGTCTTCAAAGAAGGGGGATATATTATGCCCTGCATATTTTTGCATTTTTGCATAATAAAAATAATAAAAATAAAAAATACAATTTACATAATAAATTAAAAATAATAAAATCGCAAAAATAAATATTTCATATATATGAGTACGGAAATAATTCAAAAACTCAATTCGTAGTTTTTGCATAATTTCATTAAGAGTTTTGTTTTCGCTTTTCATATTTCATTTTTTCAAACTTTGGGCCTAAAACACTTTGAAGAAATATTCACCCTTTTTGAACATACTTTGGCATGTTTTCATAACAATGTTAAATTGTGTTCTTAATTGATTTGTTAAATGGCCGCTCACACTCTCAGACCCTGACAGTCAACACCCAAAGCCGTTGTCAATTAAGACATCAAAGGCAACTAATCAGAATAAATCCTTACAAGTTGGAAATATCACCTGTAGTTTGGATAGCAATTTGCCTAATAGCTCCTAATAAGCTTTGGTCACCTGAACCAGATTATAGCTATCCAAACACCTTTGTTCTAGTTGAACTGACAGGTCTGTGAAGTTGATTGTGTCAAATGGCCTACCTTTGATCTTAACATGTTTGTAATTTGAGTGATATAATCACTTTGTTTGACCAAATTTTTTGGCTTGCGCCTGGGTAGAGATTTGACTATATAACTCCGTCCTGACACTAACCCGTCACAAAACAACTTTGCTTGTGACATTGGACGTAGGAAATAAACAGGATTGAAGTTATATTGTTCTTAATCATCTATTCAGGTAAGAATAAGCTTATATTTTCTTCTCCATTTACTTTTACTTTCTTTTAAATTAATTCCAGTTGAATTTCTGGTTAATTTTGGGCAAATGTAAGAGCAAGTAATACCTGCGCCTGTCTGTTTTGCAAACAATAAAGACACAGATCAGCTAGTGAATCCTCGCAGTCTGATCATGGTCTTTGCTGTTCGCTCTCAAGAACTGAAATGTTATCACTGTTAAAAGTGTTTGAACATACTCTGTAACTTTTTAAGTTAGGCCAAGGAATACCTGCGCCTGTCTGTTTTACAAATAGTAAAGACACAGATCAGCTAGTGAATCTGCACAGTCTGATCAGGGTCATAAGAAAGTAAAGGTTAATACTGTTAAAAATATAAGAATTTATACTATATAACTTTAAATTAGGCCTAGGAATACCTGCGCCTGTCTGATTTGCAAACAATAAAGACACAGATCAGCTAGCGAATCTGCACAGTCTGATCAGAGTCTTTACTGTTCGCTTACAAGAAAGTAAAGGTTAATACCTTAAAAATGTAAGAATTTATACTAAATAACTTTAAATTAGGCCAAGGAATACCTGCGCCTGCCTGTTTTTGCAAACAATAAAGACATAGATCAGCTAGTGAATCCTCACAGTCTGATCGTTGTCCGTGCTGTTTGCTCTCAAGAACTTTAACGCTATTACGGTTAAAATGTAAAAGAACATACTCTGTAACTTTTAAAGTCTAAGGCCAAGGAATACCTGCGCCTGTCGGTTTTACAAATAATAAAGACACAGATCAGCTAGTGAATCTGCACAGTCTGATCGGGGTCTTTGTTGTTCACTCTCAAATGAATTTAAGATTAAGTCCTTAATATACGGGAATACCGTATTTTGATTATAATCGTTAATATACAGGAATACCTTATTATGATTATAATTGTTAATATACAGGAATACCGTATCAAGGTTGTGATTGTTAGTATACAGGAATACCGTATACATGTATGTAACTGAGCGAGGCTCTCACCTGTTTGGCAAACGATAAGGACCTAGATAAGATGGCGAATTCGCAGTCTGATCAACGTCTTTGTCGTCCGCTGTCTACAAAGTGATAATTATCCTTAAATAGTCTTCTTGTACAAGCTAGTCTCTAAAGCTGAGCTAGCTTGTCAGGGCTTCACATTTATGTACATACTTTTGCATGAATTGTAAGAATGAATCTTGTTGTAAGATGTAGCATTTTCTTGAAACTGACTAATTTTGGAAGTGTTAGATATGAAAATAACTAAATACTTTGTCACACCTCTCATATGCAAAGCGAGAAATTCCCAAAGTAACCAAGTTCTCATATGCTATGCGAGAAATTCCCTAAATAATCAAGGTCTCACAAAGCTAAACGATTATTCCCCTTATATAGCTAAAATGAACTTGCTTTTGTCTGCAACTGCAACTTTCGTTTATCGTCTGCAGCAGATAAGTGATAATATACTTCTATCTGCAACTGTAATGTTCGTTTAACGTCTGCAGCAGATAAGTGACAATACACTTATATCTGCAAATGCAATCATATAAAAATGATAGTTGCTTCTATCCCCATTAAAAGTGTATATCTATGAGAACTTCATGAGAAATTGCACAAATGCATCCTCTTGAAGTTCTGTTTATATTATACAATACAGTCCTTTTCTTGGAAATGCTACACTCTTTGTTTATATGTTTTATTATGTATTTCTATCACAAAACAGCTTTGCTTGTGACATTGGACGTAGGAAATAAACAGGATTGAAGTTATATTGTCCTTAATCATCTATTCAGGTGCAAGCCAAAAAATTTGGTCAAACAAAGTGATTATATCACTCAAATTACAAACATGTTAAGATCAAAGGTAGGCCATTTGACACAATCAACTTCACAGACCTGTCAGTTCAACTAGAACAAAGGTGTTTGGATAGCTATAATCTGGTTCAGGTGACCAAAGCTTATTAGGAGCTATTAGGCAAATTGCTATCCAAACTACAGGTGATATTTCCAACTTGTAAGGATTTATTATGATTAGTTGCCTTTGATGTCTTAATTGACAACGGCTTTGGGTGTTGACTGTCAGGGTCTGAGAGTGTGAGCGGCCATTTAACAAATCAATTAAGAACACAATTTAACATTGTTATGAAAACATGCCAAAGTATGTTCAAAAAGGGTGAATATTTCTTCAAAGTGTTTTAGGCCCAAAGTTTGAAAAAATGAAATATGAAAAGCGAAAACAAAACTCTTAATGAAATTATGCAAAAACTACGAATTGAGTTTTTGAATTATTTCCGTACTCATATATATGAAATATTTATTTTTGTGATTTTATTATTTTTAATTTATTATGTAAATTGTTTTTTTTATTTTTATTATTTTTATTATGCAAAAATGCAAAAATATGCAGGGCATAATAAATTTATTAACTTTCAGATACATTTAATTTCGCATCTGGCAGTGTCAGTATCGGAGCTGTAGTCACCACTGGCTCATGTTCTTCCTCTATCGCGATCTTCTTTAACAAGTATACACACTCTACTGACAACACATGCTCAACGTACTTCAAAGTCGTGCAGTTGGACCCTCTTTCGTTCTAGACCATCCAGGTTTCTCCTCTTTTGTCTGGTCTTGCTTCATCAGCCACTCAATGGTACTCTTGCCTCGGTTGAAGTCCTTTCCTTTGCCTGGTTCAGTGATATTGTCACCCCATTTTCATTCTCTTGTTTTCAAAAGTAATGGATGTTTTGCATCTGCACTGCATCGGTATGGTGTTAACTTTGCGTCGAATGAAATAGATTCGTTTGCAAATGAATTGAGCATGCGCCAAATAGAGAAAAAAAGCCTTCGCGTAAAACATGAGAAATTCAGGTTTTTAACGAAGAAAAAAGAAAAGATATGCCAAAAGAAATAAAATCTTTGGGATTCGAACTCAGGGATTCGAACTTTGACACTTTCCACGGAATATTAGCAATTTAAGACGTAGACCGCTCGACTTAGCCTGTAGATGTTGTATTGGTCATGTCGTTACACATTTATTGGAAATTGTGTTACTTCGATAGCATGAGCACTAAGTATTTGGTGAGAAAACAACCGTTTACAATCTTATTTACCTTTCTCGTGCCTTCTCGTGCTCCTAAGTAGACTCGTCTGACCTTTGATCCGTCTGAGGTCAAAATTGGCCTATAAATGATTATTTTGGCAAGCAATGAAGACCCTGATGAAATGCCGCATAAAATGCGACATTTCATCTGGGTTTACATTGTTTGCTAAGACAAGTCCATCTTCAGAGAAAGAAATGTAATTTGATTTGGAAATTATAACCAGTGACCCCTCGAAAAATACTCGAAGAAATAATCAAATAGTACAGTGTACATAGAGCATTAGATCAGTGACCTAATATACGTCACTGGTTGGATATGCATGCTCAGCTATTCAATGCCGATGGTAAGATTCCTACTTTTGGCCGGAATCATATCATCATGGGAATAACGAATGTCTGTATTTGTTTCAAGTTGTCTAGAAGACTCATAATTGGTATCTGAAATGAATCAGGGACTACTGCATTTAAAGATGTAATTTCGGGATGTATGTCGTCGCTTTCAATTGTATAATGTCCGAAACTTAGTTTAAACGGCCATACGTTAGCAGAGCCGTAGAACGTGGTATCCGACCGTATATCCGACGATAGACGTGTACATGTACCTTCCCAAATTAGCATAATAATGCTTATCCCGCTCTGCATGTACATGTAATGCACGTCTGCGCTTGTTTACCGTTAATTGCAAGCCGCATAAATCCGCATGTTATTCAACGAAATGTGATGAATTATAGTGTCAATCTATTTCTGACATGGTATCGCTGTTATATTCACACTGGTAAATGTATACGTCGATTTGGTGGTATTTACGCGTATTGCCGGTAATTCATAGTTTAGCATTTAGGAATAGACTAGAGTACCGATATCTATTCCTACATGTTTTGTAAATGCTTACATAAATCGCCATGCACATACTGAATACTTAAAAATGATCTAATTCTATAGTCCTTTAGGCATATGGCATGCTTTCTATATAGTATTAACACCAATATCGACCACTTCCGGTCTATGAAGTACCGGCAATACGCGTAAATACCACCAAATCGACGTATACATTTACCAGTGTGATATTACTGTCTCAAATTTTACAATATCAAGTGCAGTCGTTGAATTCAACAAAAATAGAAATCGTCTTCGAATTATCAGTAGTTTGAACCAAAAGGAGTTCGTACATTTAGTATTTTTTAAAACCTAATAGGTCAATATTTTCCTTTTTCATAACAAAATATACACATTGAATATCATTATATATTTATTATTTATATATTATATATTATATATTATAGACTTTTCGCTTACTGTAAAGGCGGCACCTCATGAATGCGTAATTAGGGCTAGTCAACCTTAGACATTGGTAAAAGCTGAAAATGAGGCGTGGTTTTATTCAAAGGTATCTTTATCATCTTGCACAATTACCTCAGTATAGACGCAAAACAAACTATTTAGTCCTTAAAACGCCAGCAAAATAACTGCATCTAACATAAGCATAGAGGCAAACATTGTGAACCCAGATAAGACTGCTCCTACAGAAGCAGCATGATATGAGTCCACACTGTTTGTCTATGGTGCTTCAAATATTTTAGTGGACGATAAAAAAGTATACATTTTGCGAGTTAAGTTTGTATACGGTTAGGATTTAACGAAATGCACGCAGCTTTGCGCGGCCGAAACAACTTATTTATTCTTCACCAAGTTATAAATATAACCTGATTTCCCTTGTTTAGCAGATGAAATAGCCGAACCACGCCCAGATATGAACATTAAAGTTGCCGCCTTTACAGTAAGCGAAAAGTCTATCTATACTTGAAAGAACCACCTCGGCGTATTATTTGCTGGACATAAGAATACGTCGTACACTGTAAAACATACTTTTATGTGGGTTCACGGCAAAAGATGTGACAGTTTAGTTTTCCAAACTTAAATTTATGTTCCTACTACAACAGTGGGAGACCAACATTTCTTCAATAATACACCTTCATACATTTCTACCTGCTATAAGTGCTGTATCTATACTCCGGATCATTACAATCGAACAGACGATAACTTTAAAAACAGTTAAAAAAAATCATGCACATTCATTTAGTGAAGCTTCAACCAGTTTTGTTGCATAGTTACATTTACTTTTAACAGTCTGAGAATATGGCATAATTTACGGAGAGATCTTAGAAACGCACCACTTATATTTTATTAAATTTTCTAGACTTCTAGACTTAATTCAAACCAACACTCTTTTGGTGAATGTTGCCTGGTCATTGTGGGTATGCTGATAAAAAAGACAAGAACGGATGTTTTATGGGTGCATGTGCAATGCATTAAACTCCATACCCTCTATTTCAAAAGTCTCCATACCTTGTGTGTCGTCCTCGGGCTTAAACTGCTTTGATATCTTCTCATCGACTCTCTAAGTCTTCTAATGTTAGCCTGAGGTGTAGATTGCCAAACTTATATAAGTTCTTGACGTTATTCATTGACGTTGGCTGGTGAAGGCTTCCGACGGTACACCATACGACCGAGCTCATTCCAAAGATGCTCTTTTGAGGAGAGGTCAGGAAAAAGAGAAGGCAAATCCAAAACGTCTATATCCATATTAGACAGATAGATTCTTTATTTCCTTCTTTCAGGAGAGCACATAATAATAACTACAGAACAATGATACAACTATATACACATTAATACAAACAGCATGTTAATAAGCAAATAAGTATATAGTAGGCTTTGGGAAAACGGCAATAATATGGCAAAGACAAATACAAATTAAAAAGATCCACAAAAGAAGTACCGCCTTGAACGGGCAGTAAGACAATTACTGAAGGGTGAGGTTGGCGCCATTAAACCGGGTTAAGCCCTACAGTAAGATGTTTTACTGACCGTTCCAAGGCGGTACTTCTTTTGTGGATCCTTTATGTTTTGTTCTGTCTTATGTTTGCTATGTCTTTGTGTGCTCCTGTTTATATGTGCTTTGTGGTCACCTGCTGGGAAAGGGCTGACCTCTTGGCTCTCGTTTGTGGTGTCTAACTGTGAGTTTTCACTTACCCATTGGTATCCTGGGTCAGGTGTGGTACTTGATTGTATCGATTCCTGATCTTTGCACCCTTAGTTACTTTAAACTGGTTGCAGATACTGGGTTTACAGTATAGCGATATGAGGTCTGGCATCACCATTTGGCAAATCGTCGCATAAGCGGCTGTACAACAGGAGGACATACGCGGTATTGAGACTTTTTAAACAGATGGTATGGTGTTTAAATCATTGTGCATTCTCACATTGGACATCAGGTGTTATCAAATTTTGATCAACATAACCCCAAATGACCAGGAAACTATTAACGACAATCTGTTGGTTTGAACTAATTATAGAAGTATATGACTTTTAATAAAACATGAGTGGCGCGTTTCTAAATTTCTTTTTAAAAGTTAAGTAATTATGTATTTCTGTCCATGAATGTTGTTTTGATCATAACAAACTGTGAAGACTATGTAATGCAGCATGGTGCTGCATTTTTGTCTAGGTCTTTACCGTTTGCCAAAGTACCCGTTTAGATGTTTTCGTTATAAAAAGGGTGATGAAATAATAGTAACAAGAAATATCGTTAAAAAGATAATCAGGCTCAGATAAAATGGAAGTGATTTTACTCACCATTCCACGCGGTACTTCTATGTTAATTGTTTCACGTTTGCCTGTGCTATACTGTCTTGATGTTCCTTACAACCTTGTGGTCACCGGCCAGGAAAGGGTTGACATCTCTGCTCTCTTCTGAGTAATGTCTCCTTGTGTGTTTTGTCTCTTTCATATGGTGTCGCTTGTCAGATGTAATACTTAATTTTATCGCTGTCTGCTGTTAAATCGTTAATAATATCGTTGGATAAGAAGTAATTGCTTATTGTACATGTAATAACCGAAGAAATTGAGTATAACATTTATATGTTGTTGTTAAAATGGTTTGTCTTTGGAAATCTCATAACTTAGACAAGAGGGCCCCTGGCACTTACATGAGGGTGACTGTTAATAAGGGTATAGACAAATGTACTTTTAAAATAGTGAAAATAAAAGTGCATGAACTTTTTCAAAACTTCATGATTGTTTATACGACGTATCATACCTGACGATGGCCTTCGAGGTCGCTAAAAATAAACAGTGACGTTTATGTGGTCAAAATTTAAATATATGCATATGCAAATTACTCGTCGAATGAAATGGCAACATTTTTATACTTACCAATATAATTTTTACATAAATAGGTTATAAGTTAAAATAAGTGGCGCTTCGCCCCCCCCCCCCCCCCCCGCAAAAAAAAAAGACTATAGTGAAAGCAAAACAGGCTTACGATACCAATTTAGTTTCAAAATACGAAGCATGAGTATATAATACATTAATATACAAGCACATGACAGAATCTGATAACAAGCATCACTGCTTATAGCAATCATACCAATTTAAATTTATAAGACTTAAGATTTGGTACCAGTAAAATGCATTTAAGCCCCCCGGTTAGCTAGGCGGCTAAGAGCCAAATTTTGGCCTGATTGTGCTGTTCCGGATACAAGCATGAAATTTGGCACAGTTGTAGACCATGACTGACTAAGCAGAATAGGATATAGAACCACCTTGGGAAATGCCTACTGCGCATGCGCAAAGCATTTTCTGATTTAAGGCTGTTTTCATAGAGCTTTCATACAGTTTGACTTCAAAGAAGGGGTCATGTTGGCTGTAGAATAATAAAATGTGTAATAACTGATGTTAATTGTTTGTAGTTTAGTCCTCTTCATTCTTTAATTGCTGCGCATGCGCATAAAAATTGAATTTTGTTCAAAGATGGTATTCTGTTTCTCTTTTATCGTAAACTGCGCAGGACCCGATGCCCCTATCAAATGACCAAAGCATGTTTTCAATATACATGATATAGGGACCTACAGACCTGTTTAGATGCGCATGCGCAGTGGGTTTCTTTTAACCGTATGTTGTTTACACGATTAACACAGCCCCATTCATTTACTAGTATAAGCTTTCACAAAAAGCTTTGTCTACGCTAAACATATATAAAATTGTTATTAGACTTAAAAGTCAAGTCTTAAGAAAAGAGGATAGTAGGCCTGTGGCAGACAGACATGCAAACAGTTTTTTTGCTCATGCTCAAACCCCTTGGAACACTGGACAGACATGCTCACCACCTGATCTACCAGAATGGTCCAAAGTCACCATCACATATTTTCTTTGTGTTGACCAATTTGAATAGTTTTGACTTGGGGACGCCCCTGAAAAAGTTATGTTTTAAGCCAAGGCAGTGACGTAGCTTATATAGGTCACTGGCCAAGGGCGATATGCCTGTTTGATAAACAAACAGACAGACTCACAGACAGACAGACAGACAGACAGACAGACAGACAGACAAACAGGTAGGCAGATATATTCTGCGCTACTTCAGCTCACAGACCTCTTATCACTGTCTGTTGATGGACTGTCTCTTAACTGTCAGTGAACTGTATAGGTATATTTCAAGTGTTTCACTTCCCTTAAACGAACCATACCAAACATTAGTTAGTCTACGCCAGTCTATTTAATGTGGGTATGATAACGTTACTTTTTTTTGGGGGGGGATGCCTGATATGCCACATGGTTTTGGTTGTGAAGCTACTGACTGGCTTCAAGGCATTTGGTCCTCCTGTAAAAGATTTCGCACTTGGAGTCAGTGTTGTCATTTTGGATGGAGCCTCGGTTGCTCAGATACTTAAAGGTGTAGCGGTGTTCAGTGAGCAGTATACAAACGATGTTTTTATAATGATACGTAATATCCACTTTTTGTGCAGTTGATCGAGTGGATTTAATGTGCGGCACATGTTAGGCGGACAGTTTAAAAGCATTAACAAGGGAAAAACGCAGAGACGACATCCACCTGCGGGTCGGTCTATCAAATAACTGTTGTACCGGAAAACTGGCAAGATTTCTTGTGAGAAGATTACAATAAACTATTTCATTATCTTTCCGACTGCTGTGTTTCTTGGACATAAGATATGCCAACTAAGAAACAATAACCACAGATTGAAATCAGGTGCTGCACGGGGAGAGTACTCTAGAGAGAACCCTGCACTTTACCGGAGAAGAGGCTCGGTCTTAGTGTGTTTAGCATGCGATATGCATTCATTTGCGCCTTGTTTGCATGAGGAGGCAAATGCAAGAATATTTGCTCGTGCTATGGAAGCAGTTAAAAGGCCTAACAAGAAAATAAGCAGTCGCGTTGTTGATACTGATGTGGTAGTTCTGGTCATACCTGTGGTGCAACAGTTGTGAGTGGATGAAATGCGGGGTTGGCAAAAATCGCCGGCTATCGTTGGTGTGAAATCAAATTGTCTTGCTTTTTTTATTCACTGACAGGGTGCAATCAAACATCCTTTCTCCTTGATCGTGGAAAACGGTGGGTAAGCTTTCCAGCTGTAACCAGGCATTTTGTTAAAAAAGAATTCTCCCCCTTAAAAGCCACCTACAGATTACCTCTGCACCATTGAACGATTCATCACAGTACTGTTTGTTAGAACAAGCAAGCACCTACATGAACATAGACATGGCTAGATAACATTTGTTTACCAAAAAGGTTTGATTAATGAAATGACAGACTTTGTACTAGCACAGTTTAAAGGCAGCAAATCAAGGCACATGTCTTAGGGTCAGTACTACAACAGGGGAAATGATTACCAAGTCCAGCAAACTGTGATGGGTAGAACTATACACTGGAATGCGCAGTCCACTGTGGACCACCATACCTCAAGCATAATTATCTTCTCTTGACCTTGTGAGATATGGCTGTCTTCAAGGTTGCAGAAGTAGACAATGCAACTCTCCAGTGTATGACCCTTCATGTCTGCGGTGGCATCTTTGAACACTACATTTCTGTAAATTGATGATTGTTTTTTAAAATTGGTAATGTTAAATAACTAAAAATCCTTTGAGAAGGCTGTGTCATATCAGCTTACATACAGATTATGGCACATATTGCCAGCTCTCCTGGTTAAATGTCACTTTGAAAATGTATACGTTTGTATATAAGATCAACGTACTCTTGTCATCTTGGCCCAGGTGCCAAGTAACCAAAAATAAACGCACAACAATGCATGGGCATAAATCCAAAAGACAGTCAAACACTCCTCAGTAAACTCCATAAAAGAGTTACAGTTGAAGATACATTTTGGTATGAAGTCATTCAAGAACATGATGGGTAAACCATGCATGTCCCCAGCATAACAGGAGAAATTCATTCATGTCAAATGCTGCGCTAGTCGAACAGCATGGCCGTCGCGGGTTGGCTGCTGTCGACGAGAGCACAGAATATACCGGTTAAGCGTACCTGGCTGTTAAAAAGGGTAATATTGTTGTCAATATTCACTTTTGAACATATTCTGTGCTTATTATTGTCACTTATATATCCAACTGTGTATCTGCTTATTAAAGATTAATATGTGTTAAGCGTTAGTCGATACAGCACCTGAGTTTTGCCAAAAAGGTGATATTTTTCCTGAAAAAAGGATGGAAGGCATTTTTGTTTATGTTCAGGAATATATGCTTAGTTAAGATGAAATGCAAAATATTGGTACTTTGATGCGCAAAAGTTCAAAATCTGAGGGCTGGGCATTTTGAAAGTGATTCAAGTGAAACTGGTTTAGGCCCCCTAGTATACTTTTACTGACTGTTCCAAGGCGGTACTTCTTTAGTGGGTCATTTGTGTTATTTCTGTTTTGTGTTTGTCATGCTTTCGCGTCTGCTCATTGGTGCCTTGTGGTCACCTGCTGGGAAAGGGCTGACCTTTTGGCCCTCGTTTGTGGTGTTAAATTGTGTGGTTGTTATTACTGGGTCAGGTGTGGTACTTGATTGTATCGATTCCTGATCTCTTCCATCTTTCTTACTCTCATACTGTACTGTGCATAGTACTACATTTATCGGCTGCTCTGGTCCAGTGACCGGTCATGGATTGCATACAAGTTGATTATATTTAGACCCTTGACTACTAGTACAATGCCCTTGACTACTTAAATTTTGCGTACAGCTACACAATGGTTTGCAACTTCACAAAAAAAATAAACAGAAATATGTAAAACATTCTATTCGTTCACTTATTTGTATTCTTCATTATGTGATGTCATTAAATCATAACTTATGACTAAAAGAGTGTCTCATAATCTGTGAACACAATTCCTACACATAAAAAATCCCACTGGCTATACAGAAATTGTCTGGTACTTAGCTAGTTTTAGAATTTAAAGGCTCCAATTGTCCCAGAATGGACTACAATACCTAAGTGATAATTTCAACTGAAAAAAATCATCATGAAAATTAATAGCTGTAAAGAACTCATAGAATGGATCACAGTAAACCAAAGTAATGTAATGTGTGCCCTCATCGACTGCAACCGACCCGCGATGACTGCACTGTTCTAGTACAGTGGCTCTCCAGCGTGAATGCATGCAAAGCAAAAAATATTGGATAAATGATTGTGCAGAAACACATTTATTTCCCAGTCAAAAGATATAAGTATTCCATTTAATCAATGGTTTCTATCGTTTTGACATCATTTAAGGAGATAACCGGAAGTATTAGTTAGTTTGCGCATGCGTAATTATGGAAACTATTTTGAAATATATTTGTTTATGTCTTTTAGGACATCTAGAGATATAGTGGGTCGATTTTTTACCATGTTAAACGCAAATATTGGTCTGTGTAGTCAAGTGAGACCAAATTGTCTATAACGGAAGTGAATTTCGCCTTGCGCATGCGCAGAGGAAATTTGTCGAAGTGGTTCTATATCTTATAATCATCAGCTCACCAACCATAACAAGTGTGGAAAGTTTCATGCTTGTATCCGGAATAGCACAATCTTGGCTCTTAGCCGCCTAGCTAGTGGCTTAGGCTGCTGTCCGTTCTAAGGCGGTGGTTCTGTTGTTGTTGACTTTATGTTTATTGTTACTCCCATTGTGGGAGTCTGTAATTGTTCTATGTTTTGTTGTACGTTAATTCATGTCCATTCTAGTATTGCAATCATCTTGATGGGGTAGAGAGAGCTGATTGCTTTGCTTAATTCGTCTTCCTGGTGTCTCGTGATGGTTGAGCGGCTCTTCCTCGCGGTGCCACGTGGTTGTTTGCAGTTTGTGATTGTGGTATTTCCTGACCATACTCTCTTACTATTTTTAATCAGCCAGAATTAGGTCAGACCAAATACATATAGATTCCTATAGATTGCTATTGAATGTATATTTGTCTTGCATGTCAATTTGAATCAGAGAAATAAAATATGTTTAAACCAAATACATGTATAACCTGACCAAGAGAAAACATAGTAAATATAAAATTGATTTTACAATGTTCGTTTAGAATGTTGGATGGAAAAGTGAAATATGTTAAGTAAACAGTGCAGTTATGTTTATTAATTTATATTGCTGATGCTAATTCCAATATACATATTATGGTATGACCCCGCTTTTGCAGGAATCTTGTGAATGGAATTCATTATATGGATTCGTTATTAAAACATTAGAATGATTTACAAACATAGCAAATTATGGGTTCAAAAGGATACTTTTCTGACAAAAATCAGAATGTAAGGACACTCCAGGAGCGTAGCAAAAGGCTCTATCATGTTGAAGTCCACCAAAATATTTGGAGAATTAAGAGATATCTAACCTTGTTACTTTACTTTTCAGATAGCGAATGATAAAGGCGCTGAATAGACTGAGCGGATGCGCTGGTTGATCTGAGCCTTTGTTGTGCGCAATCAAGAAAAGTCAGGGTTTCTCGTGTCTATGCCCATATGATATTGAAGCCCAGGCTTCCTGGCCTCCACCTGGCTACGCGCCTACACTCTTATCAGTATCAACATTGTTAACAATTACAGGCTTACGTGCAATATTAAGACAGTATTCGTGAACTTTATTAGAAGTGTCTACGCGTATCGAGTTTGCCATGGACTACAGGCTGTCGGATTAGACTCTAAGCGGTGGCCCCATCGCCATATGTCATTTTGATGTTGGTGAGAGGTTGAACACATCTTTCCCCTGGCCATGCATCTTCATTCAATAATCTCCAAAAAAATCATATCTCTTTTACCTTATAACGGTATCATTTGGGCCTCGATGCGAGAAAACCTGTCTTCGGGGGTTTGCGAACAACACAGGCGCAGACCAGCCTGCGTATCCGCGCAGTCTGATCAGCGCATTTGTTATTCGCTTTGTGAGAAGTATCATATGTAAACTTGCTACAGGTGAAATTTCAATTTTCTAGCCAATCCCTGTAACTGAGGAGACTGGTTTGAATCTCGCTTTGTCGGAAACCCCGAAGACAGGTTTTGTAGCGACGAGGTCCAATTTTCTAATTGTAGAGGCTGGTAAAGCAGTGTCTCTCTTTCATTTGTACTATTATGTGTGCATGATATGGTAAACCAAATAATGAGTATCTCATTTCAGATTTGATTTTTGACAGTAACAAAAGTACGTACGGACTTTATTGCCCTTAGACAGATATACTGTTTAACCCTCTTATAATTGTAATTGATAAAAAAGCTAGAAAGTATGATCAGGGAATGCCACAATCATACACCTCAGACTTAAGGAAAAAACAAAGAACACTAATAACACTATAACAGTCACAAGGCGTCAGGAAGACAATTAAAGTAAAGCAACCTGCTTTTTAAATGCTTAAAATGAAGAGTTGGCTCAGTAGAAGAGGTTTGGTATTGATTACATATGGGCCAATGCCTCCTTTATTGTGTATGTTGGCTCAGCAGGGCTAGTGGTCAGATACTGGTCTGATTATTCATCTACATCTTTACTTATATTTGTGAGTAACGAAGGTTCTGGCGAATCTACACTTTAACATGGGTTTGCCTAAGCTTTCAATAAACCTATCCATATTTTTGATTCAGTAATTTGGCATTTTTGTCGCTTTTTCGTACTAAACAAAACTGCCAATTTGAGAGTTTTCAAAAGAAGCCCATTGGGTTTTACAGAATAGTTACTTCATGCTGCAGTTTATAAAAAAATATTATCTGGAACTGATCTACACATGCCAGTAAACATGGCAATCATTCTAAAACATCCGAACAGGATAGCGTTTATAACCTTTTTTCGTTGCTAAGCAACAAGCGACATCACTGACCTTTCAGCTAACGTTTGTATATACATGTATCTGTCGTTGCATGCTGGGCATGCGACAAGTTATGCCGTCAAATGATTACATTTGTGATGTTTACATGGTACGAACTAATGTTTTATAAGGGAAATCCCACCATTTATTGGATGACTCTCGTAAAACAAATGCTGCCTTGTAGAATCAGGCAAAATAGATGATTAATGTGATATTCTATTTAAAACCTCTTGTTATGTATGCAATCATCTTATTCACAATACTGGACGCGCTTTAGCCTGGCCTCTAGGCGTTAAAATGAAAATGTCTGCAAAAGGCGTAAAATCTATCAAATCTAAGATGTGCACCAATTGGCTAGTCTACTCTTCTGTTTTAGTTTTAACGTCAGTTTAATTTAAGCCAAGATGTGCAAAACACACAAAATGAAAGGTTGACTTGCTATTAAAAAGGCAAAACACAGATAAAAATCAGACCATTATTTAATTGACTAGTGGCTAGTCCAGACGTACTTTAGATCTAAAAAAGTTATAGACATAGGGGCATGCATGGTGGGTGCCATATGTATGTAAGAAATCATTACAAGTTGTTGTTGTTTTTTGTGGGGGTTGTTTATTTGCTGTTGAGTTTTTCTTTGTTTATTTTTTGCTATTGTTTTTAAACGCTTATTGAAAACAGCTTGATAAGACGATTCTTTAGAAATAGTAAGTGAGTATAATCAGGAAATACTGCAATCACAAACTGCAGACTAACCCATTGCACCATGTGGAACCGACAATATGTGTTTTGATTGAGAAAGAGTTGCTGTATGCAACCTCAGTCTTTGTTAAATGCAGTCATCGTTTTAGCCCACGACTTTGTATTATGCAAAATTGAAGTCATTGCCTTCTACATTTTGTCGAAATATTGTAGTTAAGGATAAGAACTGAATAAGCTCTTGTTTCCTTTCTTATCCTAATGATTGTAATTGTATTACATGTACTAATTTGAAATAAATATGTTTAAACCAACTCTATAAAAAGCTGAAGTAAGTAAGGTTGCAAATATCGGAAATCGATACAGTTTTATCATTTATACCACCCTTACCAACTTTAGCACAAAATATCTCGTGATGTGCAAGGTATACACTGATGTAGGTGGTATAAAATAGTTATACCATGTTTGTCCACCTGTACGTAAGATAATCCACTCGCTAAAGCTCGTGGATTATCTCCACGTACAGGCGGACAACCCATGGTATAACTATTACTTGTAGCAAAACGCAGACTGTCAGAATTATCCTTCAAAAACTGCATTCCACTTCCCTACTAAAGCATACCCCTTTGTACTCTCATGGTTTTCCCATACACATTGATTCATTAAGAATTAGATTGTCTATTTTGCACTTTTGGTGTTCAAAGCTAGAATTTTTAATAATGGTTTATTTCTCTCCACGAAGGTTTGAATACAGTGCAAACCCTGACGTAGTGCAGCGTTTTGTCTGGGTCTTCAATCTCAAAGGTTACTAGTATACAAAGGGTTAAATTTACTGACGGGCTAAAAAAACCGCTACAACAGAATTTTGTCAGGTTAGACATGTGGTTCACAAGCGCGAGCTGCACGAGCTTATAATGTACCATGGCCAGAACCTTGGCCGGAGTAAAGCATCGGGGTTATTTGAATGTATCGATTTTTGTTTATCAGACATTTTGGCTAATATGTAATAGTTATACCATGGGTTGTCCGCCTGTGCGTAGAGATAATCCACGAGCTTAGCGAGTGGATTATCTTCCGTACAGGTGGACAAACATGGTATAACTATTTTATGCCACCTAAATCTGTGGAGACCTTGCACATCGTGAGATATGTCGTGCCAAAGTCGGTAAGGGTGGTATAAACATGAATATTGTAACTGCTGTCACTAATATTATTCCCTTCTGAATGATTTATATAAAATTTTGTATGTAACGTTTCTTTTGTCCGTCATTATATAATGGAATAACCTGCTTTATTCGCACGTATGTGATGAGCTGGCGCAGTCGACTCAAACCGTTAGTTTTGGAGCACCTGCGCAAAATCAAAAAGACCACATCCTGCAACATTTCAGCTTATCTGCCCTTAATGAGCATGAGCAAAATTGTGTATAACAGTAATTTGATCTGTCTTACTGTATCACGTCGAGTAGATGAGGTCTTACCATCGGATCACCCGAGACGCGAAGCATCTAGGGTGTTCAAATGGTATGACCTCATCCACGAGACGTGTACTTCAGATCAAGTTACTACTGTAAAGTATGTTTTATATACCTTTTTCTGACGTTATTCTGAGTTTATAAATTGTTTAGGTCTTTAATCATAAAAATTGCGGGAAGGTTTGCTTTTTCATTACGTGACTTTATGTCATCATGTTTTCCATCTCTGGTTCCTTGCTTGACATTTACTTTAAGTAACGTTGCCGCAAAAGCAGGTAACCGACAATAGCCTCGTTTTAAAGGATAGTGATGCGGAAAACCTCAGTTCGTTGATCCGGCTTTCTGTATCATATGGCCAGAAAACAGACAGTTCAAAAGTGGTATCATTTATAGGTATATAACAAACCGCAGTTGCTGTATTAGTTACATTCAACCGTTGTGTTTTCGAAATGTACAGCCAGTGGTCACATGTAAGTAGCCAAAATGGCAAACGTTGTTTCATTTGCAAAAATTTAAGTACATTTAAAATTTGTATAATTAGGAAACGAGGAGTACAAATCATCTGAAATTTTGAACATATCACTATTTGCTATTTTTAACTTAAGAATCCTTGATTATTATAGAAATAATATCACCTAGAGTTCGTGGGTGTTATTCATTTCAACCACCCCTGATTTCTGAAACAGTTTGAAAATTTGATGTTGGTTCTAAACTTGTTCCATTTTTACATGGCTATAGATATTGCTTATTTTCTATATATTTTTTGGTGATAATGGTGCTAATATGTTATAATCGTGAGCTGTGAACAAGATGTGTTCACATCTTCCTAATTTATTCCCCGCCATATTAGGGGTGGGTGGGGTATTTGTACCCCAGACCCAAAAATCTAAATTATTGAATGAATCCACATGTTAACTTACCAACAAGTATCAGTCTTTCTATGGTCTATATACAATATCAGCTGTTATCGGTTTTAGCTGCCCAATTATCTCCCTTGAATATTGACCACTCCCGCAACTTACCTGTTGAAATCTGTGGTGTCAATTACACAGAAAAGTATACAAACCTTTAAATAAATTATTAATAACTATCTTGTTATTAAGTTGCCATTGTTTTATAAGTTATCACACGAAAATTTAATGTTTTATCTTTACAATGATATAAACAAATATGAAATAACTTAATATTTAGTTTTGTCAAATTGTTCATCTTTTTAACTGGTAAAATCCCATTCATTTCTATGTAAATTGAATGAAAATGCTTAGGGTGAGCATTTTATGACCCCAAAACAATCATATTCTGATATTTTCTCGATGTTTTATAAGTTATAAATGGTATCTCTATCATCCAACAATATCAACCATATAAGTTTCATAAAAATAAATTAAATTTTAGTTCTGTCATTTTTAGGTTGAAAATTGAGTTTTAGCACCTTCTTGCCTAAACGTTTAAAAGGGCGGAGAAAATGCCTAAGTCCTATTTGGATTGCGGGTCTATAATGCTCCCGCACTTAGAGAATGTCAAGAAATCTAACATCCTTTTTAAAAGAAAGGGAAAGCCTAGCTGATTGGGAGACATGATTATGAGATAAAAATATCACAACTTTTGTAACACGTTTTGTAACATTACAAGTTGCTTCAATTTATTTTTATTTTTTTATTTTAAGTATAACACTTACTATTATTATTATTATTATTATTATTATTATTATTATTATTATTATTATTATTGTTGTTGTTGTTGTTATTATTATTATTAACGCCTATCTATTGCAAAAGAAATTAATTTGAAGACTTCATCTGGCAGAATATTCGTACTTCATTATCACACCGGATAGGCGGCATTCGAAAACGTTAATACTATTGGCGAACATAGATCAGAATAGTATGAGACAGAGTTTTCGATTGCTATTTGTCGCCAGACTGGTTACAAAAGGCAATCGAAAACACTGATTCTTGCGATTTTTTATCCGCGTTTATCGATTGATAAGAGCGTTTTCGATTGTCACCTATCCAGTGTGATTCTGGTGGGAAAGGATTTTGAGATATGCGATAATCCTAGGTGTCAGATAATCCCTGGGGCTAAATGTCTTATCTTGATCGTAATAAAATATTAATTTTACGGTTTTTACTGAATAAACGACTCTGTATAAACTGTCATTTATAAACTGTCTTGTGTTGCAGACTTGCCATTCTACTAAAAACTTATGCATAAATAAATGCGACATGGTTGTGCATCAGACAACCAGGCTGATTTCAGTCTTCGTGCACTGTACACCCATCTTACTAGTTTTGTCATGCAGCTTCTCGTCAGGGTATTTACTGTTCAGTATAATAACCTCTATCAGCCGTACTAATAAAACTGCCACTTCATGTGCAGACGCTCAGACTGCGCAAATAGTTTCGTTTGAAATTCTATTCAGTTCATGCATATATTATGCCGAAGAGTCCTATAAATGAAGCATATAAGCAACAGTGTAGATTCAGATACTTCATAACAAAGCATCTCTCCGGGCATGTATTGTTTGCAATATTTAACGTTTAAATAAATTGCAAACTTATGATATATATTTTTTGTGAGGCCGTTTAAATCTTCGGGCGAATTTTCAACTTGAGCGAACGTCAAAGGCCCTGGTGAGATTGCACATCGCAGGTCTGACCTGAACCATTGCTGTTTGCGTTCCATATGTTTCCGTTAAATATTCCCAGAATGCACAAGCCGTGACATGTGATTTCCAACAATGTAGCATTTTGAAAAGTGTAGACTCAGACGAGCCTGTGCAGCCTCCTTTGAAGCTTAGAAACTCCAAATGGTGTTCAGTCAGTAGCATAACAATCATAGAATACTCAAGCGACTAGCAAATGCTCTGATCTGACTGCGCATATGCGCAGGCTGGTCTGAGGCTTTGCTTGTCGCACATACCACATTGTTGGAAATCTCATGTGGCGGCTCAAATCCCTTTACACCGGCCTGAGAACCAGAACTGACAAAAGGTAAAGCTATTTTAGCAGCAAACAGCAATTATGGGGCTGATCAGACTGCACAGATAAACTATTATGCGCATTTGTTGTTCGCATATGGTTAACTGAAAATTCATGCATATAGTAGCAATGAAGACAAGAAACTGCTATAAGCATGTTATATCTGCATAATCTGACCTGCTCCAAACTCTTCTGGCACACGTTTTATGACGTGGTCATCTTCACGTTGACACAGCGGGAACTCAGTGGGAGTTCGCTCATCTGTGTTTAAAGCTGATAAGGATCTGGCCTAAAGCACCGTTCTCGTGAATTTTGGTGCATTTTTCTGTCTGCATTATATTTCTGTATTATATTTTTAACTTTGAAGCGAAGACGCTGATCAGACCTTTTTGTCAAACTTAATGTTCTTTACCTCGGACCAGTGACGTATTCTGCTCGGACCCAGTCCGAGTCTTTACAGATGTCAGCTGATTTTATTTTCGAAAAAAGTGTACCAATGGAACCAGATAAGAACCGAGCATGTACTCGAAGAACTGTCTCAATGAGACGGTTCTTTTGAGCGCCAAAAGCGAATGTTAAAATGATGGATAAGAAAATATTTACAATATTAAGCCTTTTTCCCCTTATTATCTAGACCTCGAAATAAAGTGGAGATATTAAGTATATTCGCTCGAGTCCAGACCTATGATTCTATACCGAGAGAAGACTCAGATCAGGCTTTGCATCAACATTACTGATACGGGTAAACGTGAAAAATGTTACATTTTGGAATACATTATTAAAATATTATGTTCCTTCTCTTATCATGGAGATATGCCTGATTGTTCTGTTTTGTTCTGATATAAAAAGAACAACCAGATTAAAGAACGTTCTGCTTCATGATCACTCCAAACGATAATCCTTTAATTATAATTGCTGTCGTTAACACAGGTGTCATTTTCTTAATCTTGTTTTTATAGTAAGTGGTTTATTCACATAACTTAAGCATTTAAACAGCTCATCGTTGTTGTGACAAAATACATATATATACAAACATAAATGGAGATGACAGAAAGCGAATTGTTGTTCAGGTTAACGTTGTTGTTTTTTTGTTGTTATTTTGTTTATTATTTTTATCTTTCATATCTGTATTTTCCTTTTTTACAATGCATCAAATGTTAAGTATCGCTTGCATTTCTTCTTAGAATACAAAAGGTACCCAACTTTTGGCAAGATTTACCTGATAAACAATTGATACATATTGAAAGTACGTACATAGGAACCTTTTTCACAAGGAAAAAAGATCAAATTTCAATCCAGTTTACTTAAGGATTATCAATTATAGGCATTTTTTGTTATTAAAAAACAAGATATTTTCTCACCTCTCGTTCGTTTACATTGTGCGTGCCCAGACGAACAGTCTCATCGAGCCGTTTTCATTGAGCACATACAATAGTATTTTCATTCAAAAGGTAGGTCTGTTATTATTTTCAATACACACTCACACGGTCAGCGTGGGAGCTTTGCATTGCACGTGATCCAGTGAATCAATCGACTCCGAAGACAACACATTTTGTTTACGAATTTGGATAAATCCTTTTCAGAGGTAACTTTAAGAGAGTTTTTATTTTTTGTAGTACTATTAAAGTGGAGTCTTTCCTACACAATAACCGTTTAGTACTGGAATTCATTATTTTGAATTGTTGTCACTCGAGAATGCGTCACCATTTACGGTTGTTTCGAGGTTTTATATACATGTACTTATTCAAGCGGAAATTTTGTGATGCGTTTTATTTCGTAGGGGTGAAAAAATAGACTCGCCTTCTCAAAATGTAAACATGAACCAATGGGGGAATGCCTTTGGGTTCTCAGTGGTTATTCTGCTCTCGTAACATGTGTTAGCTAACGCATTCTCTGGTGATAAAGTCTTCAAATCATGTAATTTCAACTATATGTATCCCGAAATGTAGAATTTCATTTCATTTTTGGTTATTCCAATATGGTCTTTTGAACTTTTTTTCGTTTTGCTAGCGTCGCCCATAACCTTATACATCCGTATGTTGAACGATTCACACAATTGTACAAGGTCATAGCCCGAAGGTAGCTTCCCTCCGTTAGTAGAAAGTGCCTTTTCCCTAGGCATGCCTTGCCGAAATGGAAAGCACAAGACATACCACAGGAAAAATATTGCGTCATTTAACAAGCAAGACAGGCAAAAATGTCTACCCGACAGATCAAGTGTTCTACTAACTATGAGTACTAGCAGATTTCGTATTTCTCGGCCAAAACATATGGTGTGTGTACTCATAAGAACCTCTCAGTGAGCAATCATGACTCGTGTTGTTGGTACTCAAAAGAACCGTCTCATTGAGAATGTTCTCTTGAACTCTCAAAACACATGTTAAATCGAAAATATGTTAAAAGGTCTTCTAAATTCTCATTACACTGCAGATCAAGTGATCTACTAACCAAACAATTTCTCGGCCAAAACATGTGGTGTGTGTACTCATAAGAACCTCTCAGTTAGTAATGATGACTCGTGTTGTGGTTGCTCAAAAGAACCGTCTCATTGAGAATGTTCTCTTGGACTCTCAAAACACATGTTAAATCGAAAATAAGCTAAAATGTCTTCAAAATTCTCATTACACTGCAGATCAAGTGATCTACTAGCCAAAAAATTAATATACTATAAGTACTAGCAGATTTTGTATTTCTCGGCCAAAACATATGGTGTGTGTACTAATAAGAACCTCTCAGTGAGTTATCATGACTAGTGTTGTGGGTACTCAAAAGAACCGTCTCATTGAGAATGTTCTCTTGAACTCTCAAAACACATGTTAAATCGAAAATATGTTAAAAGGTCTTCTAAATGCTCATTACACTGCAGATCAAGTGATCTACTAACCAAACAATTTCTCGACCAAAACATGTGGTGTGTGTACTCATAAGAAGGTCCCAGTGACTCGTGTTGTGGGTACTCAAAAGAACCGTCTCATTGAGAATGTTCTCTTGAACTCTCAAAACACATGTTAAATCGAAAATATGTTAAAAGGTCCAAAACATGTGCTGTGTGTACTCATAAGAACGTCCCAGTGAGTAATCATGACTCGTGTTGTGGGTACTCAAAAGAACCGTCTCTTCAAGACTGTTCTCCCGAACTCTCAAAACACATGTTAGAACTAGTGGGTTCGAAAACATCAACAGTTCTACGCTCAAAAATATGTTTATCCTAATACTGGATACATAGTTAACATAATTATTTAATTTTTCAATGCTGTACGATATATAATCGTTTGCTATCGCCATGACAGGCAATGGAGGCCCAGATGATACACGCATGTGCGCATCTCATCTGGGCGTACAATGCGTGTCGTGTCGTGCGTATTATTAGAGCCTTCGTCCTATAACTTGTTACTGATTATGTGTAACAGATTTTCTGCATTTAAAAGCCTCAATAAGATACTTTGCTAGTCTCTTCAAATTGGACAAGCTATCATTCATAAATAATTGAACTAGCTTAAACATACTTGGTCTTTGATAGTAGTATCGTTTTATATGCATACCTCTAATAGCTAAATATTGGGGGCATATCAAAATAAAGTGGTAAATATCTTCGACCTCATTTAAATCACACAGTGTGCATATTCTATCAGCATGCTCTATTCCTCTGTGCCTACCCTGTTCAATTTGTAGATCATGCGACCCCAACCTTATTTTTGACAGTACTCGTCGGTATCTAATATTTACCATTTTATTTAAATATGTAGCTGTACAAATAGTAGGACAAATTTCCTTATAAAATTGTAATGAACTAGAAACAGCCATTTTTTCATTCCACTGCGCTATATATTGATCCCAGACTCTTTGTTTAAAAACAGGAATGAATTTCAAAAGGTCGACAGAGTCAGGATATGTCCAGACATCCACGAAACCAGATCTCTGAAGCATATCTCTAACTTTTGCTACCCAGTTGCTATTGTCTTGGTTGTATAAAACCTCGTTAAATAAGTGGATGTACATTGATTTAACAATACAATTTTCATAATCACTTTTTGCTATCTTTAACCAGTATTTCACTATTCTTACATATCTATCCAATAATATAGGAAATCTGCCAGTTTCGCCATACAGTGCTACATTGCTAGTGCCCATTTTTACTCCAAGTACCCTTTTTATAAATTTTCTGTGTACTCGTTCACACCTTTCGGCATTGGAGAAACCCCAGATTTCACAACTGTAGTTCAGTATCGATTTTACATATGAGCCACGATCTGTGAAAACCAGCCTTAATGACATTTAGGACTTTTTATGTAAAAGTCATTTGAAAAAACAAAAAAAAATAAGAAATTTGCCATGTTTATATATTGCCGTAAAACCTATCCAGGTGATTAGTAGAATAATGCTAGCAAATATTTCTGATTAAACTACTTCGTTATCATGCCATATGTTTCCATGGCAACAACTTTACCTTAGCAACTGTCAGAATTTTTAAAGTATGGTCATTCATTTTCAGATCATGCAAACACTAGGTGGAATTTAATCAGTGTCAACTTTTCTGCGAATTCCATTGCACATATGCTAAATCTAATAAAAAAAGTGTGTTAGCCAGAAATATCATGTTTTTCATGCACCTGACAATCCCACAAATCAGGAAGTTATCTTTGACGTCATTAGTAACGTCATGACGTTTCTGACGTTGCATGTTAAAGTTTAGACAGTGTATAGTTTCAAAATACCATATTTCTTTGAATAATGGAGATAACTTCTTAAAATTTGCAGGATAACTTCTTAACACTTCGTAGATTAAGTGTGTGTATTTAACTAAATTTTGAGGATTTCGTCATTAAGGCTGGTTTTCACAGATTGTGGCTCATATGTATTAAATAACTGCATTAACATTTTAAAAGGTATTTGTATGTGTTTAATAATAGAAAATAACATGCCCATAGACCGTACCGCTTTATCCGTCAGTAGGTTGATAGCTTTTTGAACGGACCCTCCGCTTGTGATAAGAAAGCCAAGATAATTAAATTCGCCGACCAGTTCCAGTTCTTCCCCGTTTAATGTGAAATGCTAGTCAGGCAGACGTCCCCCTTTACTGCAAATCATCACTTTAGTTTTACTTATATTGATCGTTAAATTCCATTTTTACAATAATTTTCAAACTGATTAAGCGATCTTTGCAAACCCTCTTTTGAATCGGATATAAGAACAGCATCATCTGCAAAAAGTAATAAGTATATAGATATCTGATCAAGTGTTATGTCATCAAAGATATTTTCTTGTAGATACTGTTCAATGTCATTTAGGAAGAACGAGAACAAGATCGGCGACAATATCTCCCCTTGAAACAGGCCAATGTCGGAACTGAAAAAATCTGATAACGAATTTATATGTCTCACACAGGATTTTACAGAATTATACATAGATCTAAGCAGCTTTAACAGTTTTCCATCTATACCATACTTAATTAATTTATACCATAGAGCATTTCTATACACCGAGTCAAATGCTCGTTGCAAATCTATAAAGGCGCAATATAAACGCTTCTTATTCTTAAAAGACCTTTGTATTAAGTTTTGTAGTACAAATATTGCGTCAATTGTGCTGTGTCCTGCCTTAAAACCAAACTGTGCGTCTGTGCTGATTTCATTCGCAGTGGACCAGTTTATAATACGTTGGTTTATAACGGACGTAAACAGTTTACCTAAGCAACTGATCAGGGTAATTCCTCTATAATTCTTGGGGTTGTCTACGGGACCTTTTTTGTGTAATGGTACGATAATACCTTCTGTCCACTGCGAGGGAAGACAGCCAGAATCCAAAACATTGTTAAATAAAATTTCTAACGGTACAATAAGCAAATCTATCGACTCTAAAAAGTATTCATTTAAAAGATTGTCTTTACCTGGACTCTTATTTCGAGAAAGCTGTTTTATACAACGGACAATTTCCTCTTGTGATATATGCTCATCTAGCCCCTCAAATTTGGACCCTCCCCCATTGTGATCATGTTCGTTGTCAAAATCCCTCAAAAAATTTTCCACATCCTCATCGACTATCTGGTTATTGCTTGATGCTAGATCCTTGAAATACTCAAAAAATTGTTCCAGTGATACATTATTTTTGCCTGAAGAGGAATTAGTTTTTTTCTTAAAATATTTCCAAAAGCCCTTAGGATTATTTCTTCTCATATCGTCCATTTTTAGACACCTCTCTCTCTGAAACCTTTGTTTTCGTTTCCTACAAAAATATTTATAATCTTTTCGTGCCTTTAAAACAGCTTCTCTATTCTGCGCAGTTTTACTTCTATTGTATGTATCTAAACATTTATTTATTATAGACTTTTTTGTTTTACATTCGTTATCATACCATGCTGCTCTGTCCGTTGCCGCCCTGTGATGCTCCTTGAAGACTGACTTATTGCATGTCGCATGCTTTTTATTGAAAAGGGTATCGGCGGCTGATGTTATACAATCTGTTATTATAGAGGTTATTCTATTAATATTTTCTTGAGAATTAGTGTCTTGCAGTTCTTCAACTGCGTCTATGCACACCGGTACCCTTTCCGATAAACGTGCTCTAAAAAGTTCCCTTTTTTCGTCATTCCATCGGACACTATGTCCTTCTGGAGTTTTGTCCCTTTGATTAGTACCTCTTACCTGTGTTCTAAAGGAAAAGGACAAAGGAGCATGGTTTGAAAATTCATTAAATGGAAGTACTGTAAAATCTTGAATAAGATTGTAATTTTCATGACTAGTCAATAAGTAATCCACAAGACTCTCGCCATTGGCAGTCATGCATGTAAAAGAACCAACATGTGCATCGTTGTGCAAACGGCCATTCACAATGCGCATGTCCGTAGATTTGCATACGTCAAGCAGGAGGTCGCCAAATCTATTTACACCTTTGTCCTGTGAAACTCTATGTAACGGTATGCTGCCAGTAGCGCGAGTCTCGTTTGACCGACCATTCAACAAGTCCACATAATCTCGCTTGTTACTTGACCTGGCATTTAGGTCACCAGCTAAGAAAACGCAACCTTTATCAGAGAAAAACATAATATCTTCTTCTAATGTCTGAAACAAATCTGTATTATATAATGCATGTATGGGGGAATTTTCAGGTACAATGTATGCAATTCCTAGATAAATATCATCGTTTTGACCAAAATAAAATTTATCCAGTTTTAACCAAACTATACAATCGAGTTCATTTTTCACAAGTTTTACACCGCGATAAATATCTTCCTTAATGTATATAATAACACCCCCGCCTGCTCGTTTAGCTCTTCTGTGAACTGCTCTTCTGTATGAATGTACCAATGTTTTATAACCGCTTAATTCTACCTTGGAACTTTTACTAGTCCATGATTCTGTTATACAGATTATATCATATTTGGTAATCAAAGAAACGAAGTCATCACATGTCGTTTTCGCGAGAGTTAACCCTTCTACATTCCAACATAATACTGTCAATTCACTTTCTACGTGATTTTATTTTTGAGTTTGTTCTACTCCTTCCATTCCCGTCGCGTTCGGTAAGCCTGTCGTACCACCCTGTGAAGAACCTGGACCCCTATACAGCGTTTTATCGATATATAGCTTATCAACTACAATGTATGCATCCTTGCCGCTGTCTCGTGCCTGTTTCATAATGGGAATCAGCGCGCTACGTCGTTCCTGTACTTCCTTTGGATATTGCTGGCCCACGGAATAATGCGAATGATTTTCTCGTAGCCGGGCTCCTGCTCTTCGCACACGTTCACGGTCAGAAAAGAAGGCAAACTTCGTAACCATGGGCCTTGTTTTACCGTTAATATAACGGCCAATCCTATGCGTTCTGTGTAGCTTAATATTTGACTGGGCGTTTTCTATCTCCATGTCGTGTTGCATGATATCAAGAATCTTTTGTTCACAATCACTGTCCGTTTCACCACGTTCTTCAGGAACGTTGAAAAATAGAAGATTATCCCGCATTTCCCTACACTGTAAATCTAACATTTGCTCTTTCACTCTATTTTCAGTTTCTATAAGCTTCTGCTGTGAAGTTTTTAAAGTGAGTAAGTCCTTTTGTAAGGTGCTCTGCTTTTTCTCAATCTCCTGAAGCGTATCTGATTCGAATTGCTGACCCTGCTCGACAGCGGCCATCTTTGTTTCTAAATCCACCACTTTCTTATTCATATCTACCACTTTCAGGGAAATGTCTGTCACAGATTTCTCGATCTTATCATGCCTTTGTAACTTTGAGTCAATGCAATCTAATCTTGCAAGAACCATACGAAGCACGTCCATGTTGGGTAATGTGTTTGGTAACTGTTGTTGAGGTGTGCTCTGCATATTTTGCACATTTTGCATAGGCGGAGGACTGAAACAAGCAGACAAGTTCTGTGCCCCGTTATTCACTGCATACTGGGCCTGATAAGGTGATTGACTACTGTTCATGCCCGATTGTAATAACTGCATGTAAGATAAGTTACTCGCCTGTGACTGTGTTGACCCTTTTTGAGACTTTGGTTGGTCCGCCATTTTCTTTTGTTTAGTTCCTTCTGTATTTAAATCCGGCGAATTTGCACTCTTTTTCCTCTTTTTTTTCTTACTAGATCCACCCATTTGACAGAACTACACATTAACTATCCATTAAACCACAGTTTAGCCCTTAAATACACATCAAGTCATTTTTATTTTACAAAAATATTCTCAAGACGCGCTCCACTTAAAAATTCCGCCATTCTCCATATTGATCACGTGATAATCCAAAATTGAAAAAGTCCAAAGAAGGGCAGCCAGATGGGTCTCGAATCTCGAATTTATAACGCCCTCCTTTGGCACACTGGGGTACATAAGTACGCTTCAATCATTAATTAAAAAATAAGCTTTAAGTCAAGAAGAAACTGAAAACAAATGACCAGACCAACAAGCATATTCGGCTAAAAAAGTGGTCCTGCTAAAACCTTTTTCGGACAAGAAAGTGGTCATGGCCAACCGACCGTACCGCCGCCGATGGCCTTGTTTGGTGAAGCTTTGTATATATTTCTAAAACTCTGCGGATGCACAGGCTGGTCTGCGCCTTTGATGTTTGCAAATCCCCCATAATGAGTGTTTGAAGCAATTAGTCTTTAAATGTTTCGTTTTTTCAAATCGAAAAGACAGCACCAAGCGATACCTAACCCCTTGTTCAAATTTTGCTTTACGAGGGGGTACCCAAACTTTCATGCGAAATCATGGGATAGTTCTTCTTAAAAAATAAATGTTCTGTAAAAATGTAACCCCAAATGGTACTTTCAACTGAAAATAATTATTACACAAATATTATATCACCTGTTATGCTGCTTGTGGCACCAATATCAGGACTGACAGTGAAAATTAGTAGATTTTCTTTGGACCCAACCCTAGCTTATATCTATCAACATTTATTCAAAATATATTATTTTCAATTTGAACACTGTTATGATACCTCACAAAACATATATACCCCATATTCCTGCATTTGTTTATTTAGTTTGTTTTTACAGTCAAAGTATACTGCAGTTGGATCATTTTCATGGCATTATTTTCCGTCCAGTTCGCTGCTCTGCATTAATTTTTTTTCAGTGTCTATACTAATTTGAACTTAAACAGAATGTTTTTCAGAACATTTCAAATATATCTGCAAATTTTCAATAAACAATATTACAATCTGGCATTTTTACAGCAATTTTTCGACACCTGCTATCTTTTTTGCAGAAATGGAGCCAATGCTTGTGATACACAATATCTCCATAGCAACAGATGATGACATCATAAAATTTGGTAATGACGTAAACATATACACTGTATATTTATCCAGGGCAAATATCGTTTGAGGAAATTGTCTTAATTGGCTAGAAAAGACCATTGTTTCAGACCATATTTTTTGTCAAATTCTTGTAAGCTGATTTGGCTACTTACTTATGGCCACTGAGTGTATTTTGAATCACGCTTATTCTAATTTCAGCTTTCAAATAAACAAATCGGAAGAATTCAATTTATTTCAAAATCTTCACTTATGCACACAAAACCTGATTGCGCAACAGAATAGGGACCTATTGGATAAGTAGGCGCTGAGTCTGTACCGCGAACGCTTTTTTTCTTTAAATCAATGATAAATAGTTTGCGCGGATCCAGAAAAAATCATTTGCGCCCGTGGAGTCCGTTTTTTAAGTTATCAACGCACTTTTTCACAGAGGGCCATACGGACCACCCTCGAAAAACAATTTGACCCTAGGGAGCCTATTCCGTATCAATATTTCTAAGGGAACCTATAGCTACCTTTCTAGAGTGTGGGTTATGTCCCTGCCTCTTCCTCCGATCTTGATTTGCGCATGAATAGTCATCCTCAAAACGTAATGTGAAAAACATGAAAGATAACAAAAGAAGCTGAACAACCTTGCTTTTTTGCCGAAATAAATTAACTGTGTTATAACCATGATTTGTGTGACTTTTACCAGTTGATTATTGGAAAGTTTTAATATAAGTCAGTACTGACCATGGCGTACTTCGATTCGAACTATAGTCCCTACTATAGTAACTAAAGTTTGATTCGAACGCCTATAGTCGCTACTAGGGTGACGTCACGAACCTACTGGAGATGGTCGGAGCACAGTTACTCTAGTAGATAGGCTGGTTCCCTACTCTAGACATATCTAACGATGGGTTCAAGATCTAGCACGATCGGTTCAAGATCGGTCAGTAGCCTCAAAATGATATGGTTTTGTAAAATAAATTTAGCTGAGCATAATTTTTGGTCCCACTTATTCGTAATTGATTATTAGAAAGCACTGTGCAGTTTATAACATCCTTTTTGTCTACGACGAAGAATTGAAGTGGAGCATACAGGGCTATTAATTTTTGTTTACTTGCCAACCAACTAAAAGTTCCAACTTAAGTCGTTCGGGTGTAAACGTGCGTACGCATCTATTACGTAAGAACTATAGTAGGAACTTTTGTTCGATTCGAAGTGCGCCCATGACTCTACAAGGTACATTTTCTGAGGCTCTAAATGCAAAAAACGTTAGTATTACGTAAATTATAACGAAGTTTTAAAATTGTTTAAACATATTGTTAACTGATTACTCAAAGTATTGGAAGATAATGCACCAAGATCCCCGTTACATAATTGAATCGAATGCAGTTTTGAACATTGCATTTTGTAGATGTAAATCCACTATTGGTGCGAAACGCGGACCGCGATTCAGAACTTGTGATGATTCAAATTTGGCGGACAACGTGAACCGGGATTTGAAACTTGTCTATATTCATTTTTGGCGGAACCGCGAACCTATTTAAGCCCAATGGACTTGGTAACCCTTATGAGTAGGGCGAACCAATTTGGAATTGAAGGGGTCCATTTTATTCAATATTTAATATAACGCCATATAAGCAAGCTGTGAAGATCCTAATTAGACACCGCATTATACGATGTCTGATCTAGTTCTGTACTGTTTTCCTTTGTGACTCAAGAAAGCCGCAAGTTTTATATGACGTACAGTAATAGTGTTGATTATTTATTTTGCATAATAATGAGCCGTGACATAATATGTTGTACAATGTGGTATGTACGACCAGCAAATGCTCAGATCAGCCGTTGCATACGCACAGTCTGACCAGAGCCTTTGTTAGTCGCTTGAACATTCTACGAGTGTTAAGCTACTGACCGAACATCATTTGGGGTTTCTACGCTTAAAAGGAGGCTGCACTGGCTCATCTTCAGGAATCTACACTTGTCAAAATGCCACATTGTCGCAAATCAAATGTCGTGGCTCAATTATAATAATTTGTTTACAATTTTAGTGTCATTTACTTCACTTTTAGCATGCAAAGTGTCTGTATCCCTCACTTGTGGACGCCTTTTGCGCAATAAACCGCTACGTGAAATATTTGGTGTAAATATCACATTTAAGAATTGATAACATCTTAGTCATGTTAGTGCAACACTATACCAGTTTCGTAATTATATACTATCCAAATAATTTGTTTGTTTAATTGATTTGATACTTTACGTCCCATCAACAATATTTCAGTTAAACAGGGACGGGTCTTCCTGGGTTGAACCAGTACTAAGCTAGGATAAATGTGTCTTGCTCGAGGACCACAACGCAGTGACGCCGGTGAGGCTCGAACCCGCGGCCATCCGGTCTCGAGTCGAGCACTCTACCACTGAGCCACTGCTCTCCAACTATCCAAATAAGAGACTAATGAAGCTAAAACTGTAGGTTGACTTTCATTTGACCTGATAATAAAAGCGCGGATTAATGAATAATGTATCCGGACAGAAAATTTTGCATCTTTGATTGGGCTGAAAGTTTGTGAGGAACATGAGGTCATATCTTAATTTGTTTCTGCCTATGGGAGGTGAAAACCGACATTATTCAATGCATACATCTTTGTTTTTGTATGTTGGCAATTTCATTCTATTTTGTAAATTGTGTCATTATATCATGCAAATTGTCATTTAATAGTCGTTTCACTTGTAATCAGATCCCGATCATGTCATTTCTCGGTTTTAAAAAGGCAGAACTAGGTTGTAAAATGTCAGAACTACATTTGTATGTTGTAAAAAGGCAGAACTGGGTTGTCATAATACGAAAGTATTTTAACGCCAGAGGGCGCACCAATTTTACAGGGAATAAATAATTTCTCCCATGCAAGTAGAACTCGCTGCAAACGGTGTTAAGGATGATTTTTTACCAAGAAGTTCCCCCTATACGTGTGATTTGATTCTTTACGTCCCATCAACAATTTTTCAGTTATGTAGGGACGGGTCTTCCTGAGTTGAACCAGCACTAAGCTAGGATCAATGTGTCTTGCTCAAGGACACATCTCAGTGACGCCTGTAAGGCTCGAACCCGCGGCCTCTCGGTCTCGAGTCAAGCACTCTACCACTGAGCCACTGCCCTCCCCTTACACGTATATTTAAGAGAAAACTTCGTCCCGTCCCGCAAAGCTTGCACACAACCAACAAATGTAGATCTATTACTGGGTCCGAGCTGCAAGTGAAGGCATAACATGCGCGGATACAGAGAGGGGATAGGGGGTCCGGGAAAATCACAATTTCGATAGGTTTCTACAGAAATTAGCATTTGGACGCCCCCCCCCCCCCCCTGGAAAAAAGTTGGACCCCTCCCCCCACCCTGAAAAATTGTTGGACCCCCTCTGGAACCTTAGAAAATTAATGTTTTCCAAAAAATAAACCATCGGACCCTGGGATCGGTCCCCTCTGTAAAACTGTTAAATAGGTGAGGACTAAAAAACAGCAAAAATAACAAAACAACGCTGTCCGAGCTTTTTACTGTCAGGTGGGCCTGGACCCTCTACCCCCCCCCCCCCCCCATTTGGTGAAAATTCCTGGATCCGCATATGCAGATGCAGAAGACACATTATACCGCATTAAATACGGCCATGTATTTGCCCTTTTTCTTACTTTGAACCATTTATCCTCAAATCGCCTCCCTTTAATATTACAACTGCATCTTATTTATTTTTCACGCTGTCATGAAAGCTGATGTATTTATAAAGTATAAGATTTTATTTGCAGATTATAAATAAAAGAAATTTTAGTAAAATAGAGGTGCTTTTTCTTTTTCATCAAAAAGAATCACATCATAATATTTGTAAATTTCTAAGTATTTAATAGTTAAAATGTGCATTGAAAATCGAAATCCATATCAACTTTTGGGGTAGGAAGCGTCACAAATATAGAATTCCTAGTTCTCCCAGTCTGTCGGATGAGAGTTAAAGCCATTTGCCCCGTCTTCTGAGACGCTTTAAAACAAGAACCACTGCCAGTGTTATTTAACAGTTTTACAGAGGGGACCGATCCTAGGGTCCGATGGTTTATTATTTTTTTGAGCCTTCAGGAGTTCCTGGACAAAGAACCACAAAAAGCATAAACCCGACCGGCCAGTACTGGTACAGCCAAGGAACACGACCACAAACAATAATTCCTAGTTCTCCAGAACCACTTTTGGTTAAGCCTTTGGGGTTCCCCATCCTAAAATACACACACAAGTCATAAACCCTTCCAGCCTGATGCTGGTTACTACCCAGGGAAAGTCACTAAAAGTGGTATAGTGGAATAGTCACTCGCGCGCGTTGTACCCAGGGATCCTGAGTTCCATCCTAAGCTCTTCCAGTCTGTCTGCCACGGCCACAAACAATAATTCCTAGTTCTCCAGAACCACTTCTGGTTAAGCCTTTGGGGTTCCCCATCCTAAAATACACACACAAGTCATAGACCCTTCCAACCTGATGCTGGTTACTACCCAGGGAAAGTCACTAAAAGTGGTATAGTGGAATAGTCACTTGCGCGCGTTTTACCCAGGGCTCCTGAGTTCCACCCCCAGCTCTTCCAGTCTGTCTGACATGACTTAAAGCCATCGTCCTGTCTTCTTAGATGAACCGTTGCCGGTTTAGGATTCGGGATAGATAAATACAGCTTTTAAGATGTGGGCGTTTGGGCGAATTCAGAATTATATAGTGCCCAAGTATAAAAGCTATCTCCGGGGGCTAGAAGTGTTTTTTGGGGGGCCTGAGCCTTGACCCCTCTACCAAACGATCAAATTCTTACCCGAGAGCCCCCCCCCCCCCCCGACCCCCTCAAGAGTGCTTCCTGTCTGCGACAATTGTCATAACGCGTCAAGTATATTTAAGGATAGCAACAAAGGCGCAGACCAGCCTGTGCATCCGCGCAGACTGGTTAGCGCCTTTGCTATTATATCATCAGTCGCTTACCTGAGGCATTTTATAGAGTATGCACTCTTGAGGGGGTCAGGGGGGCTCTCCCCTATATGTGTCCATGGATGAAGCCATGTGGCAGTAAATGGTTTTTGTGCAATCCAAAGGGCTAAAAGAAGCCCTTAAGCATGCTAAGACACGCAGCTAAACACTATTAGGGGGGTCCCAGTATCCCATATCCCTTCAAGTATTTTGAAAAATATCCCACATCCCTAAAAGAAAAATGGCAAATATCCCCAAATCCAGAAAGCATTGTATCCCCATATCCCTAGAATTGATCAAAATATCCTGTATCCCTTTAAATATTTACAAAAATATCCCGTACCCCTTTATGCTTTTGGCCCATATCCCTGTATCCCTAAAACCCCTTCCAGGGCCTCACTATTTGCAGCATTTTTGTTCAAAAAAAATCTAATTAAATACAGTGAAAACACTCAAAAAGACCAAAACTTGGTTTTCAAGACCGATTATCACTTGAATGCAGGTCAAAAGTATTACAGAACGCTCCAAGGGGAGCATTCTGCAATACTTTCGAGCTTCACTAAGATACCATTCGTCATTAAGACGGGTTGTTGTCCATTTTTGAGTGGCCTATACTGGCTGTGTCAAGTTATACACACATGCGTATTTGCATACACGTTGGTACGCCCCTGATCATATCTAAGTTTGCTACTAGCGAAATTTGAATTACACTGTTTCTAGCGATTTTTGATCCGCGTTCGTCGATTGTTAAAAGCGTTTTCGATTGCCGCCTATCCGGTGTGAAACAAAATTATTTTTTAACAGACAATGGCAATCGAAAACACTGTTTCTAGTGACTTGTGATCCGCGTTCATCACTTGCTCAGAGCGTTTTCGATTGCCGCCTATCCGGTGTGATAAAGGAGCCTATTTTATGGTAATTGAAAAGTTTGGTCGTTTCTCCATAAAACATTAGCGACGAAATGTTAACTTGCAGACGATGTCCTTGAGCGGGTTTAAATGGCATTGAAGCCCTGTTGAACCTCAAACTTCACATTTCGCAAATTTCACACTGTGAAAAATTGGTACCAGTTCTTTACAGCGCGTGAAAAATTGGTACCAATACGTCACATTTTTCATACCAATATTTCACATTTTGTGAAATTTGCGCACATAGTGAAATTATATGTAGCATACATATGATATATTTCGACATCTATATATGAACCGTGACGTGATTTCCAATAATGTGGCATTTTGACAAGTGTAGACTCAGACGTGCCTGTGCGGCCTCCTTTTAAGCTAAAAACCTCCAAATGATGTTCACTCAGTAGCTTAACACTCATAGAATCTTAAAGGGACTAGCAAAGGCTCTGATCAGACTGCCCATATGCGCAGGCTGATCTGAGACTTTGTTGGTCGCACATACCACATTGTCTTCCTGGGTCGAAGGATAAATGTGTCTTTCTCAAGGACACAACTCTGTGACACCGGTGAGGCTTGAGAAAACTTCGTACCGTCCCGCCAAGCTCGGACACAAACAACATATATAGATCTATTACTGGGTCATTCATTCATTCCCGCCTCACATCCGGATAAGCTTGGACACATCAATATATGAGCCGCAACACGTGATTTCCAACAATGTGGCATTTTGACATGAATAGACTCAGATGAGCCTGTGTAGCCTCATTTTAAGCTTAGGCAGTTCATGTATATATTCAAGCAGCTGTCAAAGGCTCTGATCAGATTGCGCAAGCTGGTCTGAGCCTCTCTGATCGCACATATCACATTGTTGGAAATCTCATGTCACAGCTGGGAGCGCAGTGGCTCAATGGAAGAGTGCTTGACTCGAGACCAAGGGGCCACGGGTTAGAGCCTCACCGGAGTCACTGCGTTGACTTGAGCAAGACACATTAATCCTAGCTTAGTACTGGTTCAACCCAAGAAGATCGGTCCCTTTATAACTGAAAGATTGTTGATGGGACGTAAAGAATCAAATCAAACAAACAAAAATCATGTCATAGCTCATTTTATGTATTTACTGGGCCAGGATACCACAATATATATCCATACTTGTCTTGACTTACTTTACCTCTCTTTATTTTTCAAGCTGACATATATATCGTTTATCTATTTTTTCATGTTGTAGAGCTGATGCATTTATAAAGTATATTTTTCTACAACTAAATTGACTTTTTATCCTTTGAATAAAAAAGAAATTTCAACGAAATGAGAATAAAAGGCGTCATTTCAGTCAACTCATATATATTTGAAAAATTATAGTTATAAATAATATAATATATCATATGTCGGTTAAAGCTGCATAGTCTGTAACTTTTGATCTTCTAATTTTAAAAATAATGTTTTTATTTTTCAAGAACACAGTAAAAATACTCAAATTCAGGTAAACATTTTACCATTTTCGTAAATCTTAACAAGTTATCACTATCAAAACAACTGCATTTATGTTAAAATTCAACGGTCTAGAATTATTGGAGGGACGCAAATAATTACCAACAAGAGAAAAATACACCTATTTGGTAAGATAATTCACTTTTCCGTGCGTTTTTCAGCTGTACTGAACATTTTTATTGTGAAAACATAGCTTAATTCTTTTTTTACAAATGATTTAAAAAGAAAATATTTTTTTTTCGAAAAATGTTCATAGTTACAGAGTATGCAGCTTTAAATGTTTTTAATGTAGCCGCCGCGGTATAGTGAATTGTTTTCCTTGTCTGTCGGATCATACTTTAAGCCAAGGCCGCGTGTTCCAAGAGGCTTTAAACCCAGAACGAATGCCAGTTGAGCCTGGCAGTTGGGTGCTCCTGGGATATTAAATGAAAAACATAAACCAACCCAGACTAATACTGGTTACAGCCAAGGAATGGCCATTAGCCAAGGAATGGCCACAAAAACAGTATCATCCAGAGGGGTGGGCTCGACAGAGACTCCTGGCATGGAAAATCATAAGATGTATAGGGTTCCATAGAAATAAGCAAATGGACCCCTACCCCCAGGAAAAAATGAACCGGCCCATATAATTTTTTTAGCTTCCTTTAAAATAGACAAATTGGACCCCGCCCCACCCCCATCCATGTTAAAGTAAGTTAGACATAATTAATAAAAGAAATAACAACACCAAATGAACAGATTTGTGCCTGGTGAGACTGTGTCTTTGGTGGTCGTAAATGCGACAAGTACAAAATGAGAGTGTTAATGGGGTTTATTGATTAGCAAATAATGGCCCTAAAATTAATAGTGGAATGGGGCGTTTCAACGGTTAGCGAATTGATGGAAAAAAGTTATTCCATGTTGTTCTAGAGTAACCCGTCCAAATGATCTATCCGCAGTTGTCCTACTGCCCTTCAAGGTCCATCAATTAGTATGAAGTATGGAAACTTTATAGACATAGATACATGTACCATTGAGCACACAGCGAAAACTGGTCAGACTTGGTTGGTACAGATTCAGGCTGATCTACTGGGTGAAAGTCTCTCTGATTCACAGATCACTAAACCCTGAAGCCATTGGTTGATTTGTCAGTTCGTGGCTTAGTTCGCCGTTTGTGCTGAAAAAAATAAGTCAAACTACCGTTCAAGCACGTTCATGTGACAGTAACATGCTTTTAATAATTTGGCAATGCGTTTAACCCTTTGTATACGAGAAACCCCTAAATGGATACTTTTATAAACAGTGAAGACCCGGATGAAATGCCACATTATGCGGCATTTCATCAAGGTCTATACTGTTTGTTAGGTAAAAAAGATCTTTAGACAAAAAAACAAACACTTCTTTAAAAAACTATAACCTGACACCCCAAGGTATGTACAGTGGCCTATCCAAAGTTTATTGCATCAAACAAGAAGGAAAGATCAATTTGTATACACAGTAAACTGTTGGAGGTAAGAAGTGGCCGGCTAGTCATTTATTAGTGACCATAGAGCAAAATTATCTGCTAAAGTTATCTGCCGCATATAAGCATACAGGCAGATCCTGTGGACCCAGATCAGACTGTCATTTGCATCAAGTAGTCTTAAAAATTAGTTTTTATCGCCCAAATGTCATGTCTTCTAAGATATTTTACAGATTTTGTCAAATTTTTGCTGATTACTGATTTTGGGGTCATTTTTTACTGATCAGCGGTTTTGGTCCTAAATTTTACTGATTGCTGATTTTTGGACCTAAATTGTACTGATTAGCGATCTGTGGGCCTAAATTTTACTGCTTAGCGATTTAAGAGGTACCCCATTAAGACCCTCCAAAACCCCTTGTGCTGGCTCATTAGGCTCCAGAAACAGGTCAATTCTCGATAGTTCGAGGCATGGGTGGATCCGTAGGGGGATATTGGGTAGGGGACAGGGATCTGAACCCCCTGGAAGATCAAACAGTTATAGGGCTCCTACGCAATACTGGTCACCCTTGGATATCACAAAACTTCCAAGCCAGCATTCTTGATGTTCGGCCATCATTGGTTCACCTAAATGGCGTTTTGCTAGTAATTTAAATGGCGCTTCGCTGGCGGGCCAATGATGACTCACTTTTTATGGTATTTGGATCCTCTCTCTCCTCATCAACTATAAAAACAAAGTTGTCAGAGTTGGACCCTTCTGAAAAGAGGCTTGATCTGCGCATGCGGAATTTTTTCTTCAAATAGTCAATAGTTTGAATTAAAGTCATAACAGTTTGAATTAAAGTCATAACTGTTTATAGTATATGACCATATTCACCTTAGGGATAACGTATCTGGATACAGATGCGAAGCTGACTGCAGATCCAGGGGTCGCGAGTTCGATCCCGGCCCGGTCCCATACTTTCGTGGAGATTGATCATGAAATGATTTCTACGGTCTTTCTCCTCCCTTCCGCTGAATCATTCATGAAGGGTTGTTGTCAGTTACAAGCGAAAGTATGTGCACGATTACTGGTTAACTGCTTGTTCAAGCTTGCCCAGGAGAAAAGTGTGGTTAGGTGAACTGACCGTCCCGCAATGACCATAGCTGTTGACTTGGGACGTAAAGCGAACAAACAAACAAACAAACAAATCACCTTAGGGATGAACCATCTACAGTCTAGATGCCAAAATTCTGAGCTTTCATCGACGTCCATTCAGTGAGAAGGCTCTATCGAGATTCCACATGTGCACAGACTCATCTCAGCCTTCTTCGCTCGCTATTGTGTAAGTTCGAAATTTCATGATATCAGATCCTGGTGTTTGGATGTAAATAAATGCTAAGAGGGTGTTCCCTATTTTTATACATGTAGAAAGGTTTGGCTTCATTGTTTGAAGACAGATCATATGGCACACAAGCCATCTTCTAAATATGTTGTGGGTACCTCCTCCATGCACGCATCCAGTAAGGGGGTCAAACGGTTCCAACTCTGACAACTTTTTTCAGTGGATGAGGGGAGAGAGAGAATCCAAATACCTTTTTTCAGTGGGCCATCATCGGTCCTCCAGCGAAACGCCATTTAAATGGCGTTATGTCCTTTCGCTGGCGGGTTGATCATGGCTGCTGGAATAGTCTCCTTTCTTATATAGGTCACTGATCTTGTACATAATGAGATATTGTTCTATTAAAAGTTGGTATAATGGGCTAATTTCTAATTTTTTTAAAAGTTTAACTTGTATTTCCACTAGGTTGCTTCCCTTTTAAGTTAAGACATTTTCATTTTTGTAATGTTTTCGTCGATATTCATTTTTGTTAAGGTTTATTTAAATGAGTTTACATTTATGACATTCTACATGGATGTTTTAGCAAGAAATTCATCTTGCATCCTATAACAAACGTTTTAAAAGAGGACAAAAATTGAAACCAACAAGTCTTAAATTTTTCAATATATTTATCTTAAAATAAGCAAAAAGTAATAAAGAGGGCAAAGATCAGGAATCGATACAATTTTCGGATAAATCATTCAGTCAAAATGACTCCTGGCACCGTTTTCCGAAATTAATCGATGAGTTCCGAAAAAGGGATATCCAATAAATTGTAAATGAAAGCGCGCCCTCTGGCGACAAAATATATAGCATAGAAAGAAGCGCGGTATTACCGACAATATTCAATGGTTCAAATGCTTGTTTCATGTCACTTTATAATGTTGTTGATGCTATTTATAGTTTACTTTGTTCTTTTTTTAATTCTTAAGCAACATCCGTTGACCAAAGCTGTTATAATAAGGCAATTCAAATGATACAATGACATAATTTACGAAATAAAATTGCAATCTTAAAAAAACAAAAACTAAAATGGACACAAGGAGTTTCGTCGGAAAATCCCTTCCATATCTGCCAGCCACACGGCGGCTATTGTGAAAATATATTTCCGACTATTCTCCAGAACCATTTGTTGGTAGCGTGAAATGTAAGGTTATCTGCTTTGTTCAGAGATCTGTTTAAAAGGTGACGGCTTCACATCCAACATGGCCGTCACAGTGGCAAATCAATCCCTTTACCTCATAGGGACGACTTTTAACACTTTTGCAAACAGAGCAGACCCAGATCAGGCAGCTTTAGGTTCTACCCTTTTTGCTTATAGAAATATGATATATCTGATCCTACACTAGTGGACCTGACAACTAGTTTGTTTGTAATTTTACTTGATTTACAATGTTCATTTACAATTTGGATAAACACTCAGCAACCCTTGAACTGAAAATCGACAGGTCCAATTGATTTGAGCATGAAATTCCACTTAAGACCAGCTGGGTAGCTGATACTCCAAGTTCTAAAATTCACTTATCTGGAATTTATGTGTGTAAGAAGATATTCAAGCTAGCTCACACAGGACATGTGAACTAATTTGAATAACCTTTTATACTAAAACACAAAACAGTGACCATTCACAAATAAAAGAATACCTTGTTTTGCTCCGCTGCACATTGAGGAAGATTATTATTCATTTGTGACCTCTCAGTATTGACCTTTGGTCGAGTCCATTTTTCTGGGTTGAGCAGATAATTTACCGTTAACTGTTTGTTAAATTGGTTGATATCCTTAAAAGCTATATTCAATTTATATCTGTCTCATTGGTTCAGTGGTTAAAACTCTCTTCTGAGACACGCGCAGTCGTGAGTTCGAGCCTCAATTCGGTCTTGTTTTTTTCTTGCAATTTTATTGCATGTATTGATGTTTAATTATTTTAATATAGGAAAGTAAGATTTATGTGTTATAAAATGATTTTTTCGTGCGTTGGGTACCCAGCATGGAGTGTGGTCATTCTTTCAAGTAAAGCATATTAAGTACCAATGAATAAGTTAATTTTATTTAAAGTGAAATCAACAATCAATATGCACGGCCAACGTTGGATGTTTGCCAATTTGAATGAAACCCTCTTCCATAAAAGTGGTTTAGCATGCCAGTGTTTAGGTAATGACATATGCATGCAAAATGTGATCAAAATATACTATGTGGTCAAGAGCTATGAACATTTCCACGAACTGCTAACGGACGGACGAGCGGACGAACTCAAATAGTGATTATAGTGCAGACCCAAGGGTCATGCAATTCCACTATTCTTAAATTACCTTTAGAAAAGGGTATCTTTAGTTCGGTAGTACTATCTTGCCAGCATTTCGGGACAGCGTGACTGATATGAACGTAAGTTCCATCTGTAAAAACGACTGTGTAACCCGCCTCTCTCAACTCCCTGACAATGCGAAGATATCTGATCCTGCTGAGGGCTACATCTTGTCTCTTCATCAGAACTTTTTGATTCACTCCACAGTGTGTGTAAGCAAACTTCATATGAAGGAGACGACCCTTGCTGCCAGTGTAACCAATACTCTGTTTGAGCTCTGTTCTGATGTTATCAAGGGTTGGCAGAACCTTCTTCAAGGAGTACATGCTGGCGATGGTCCTCCGTACAACACCCTGGTCAAAGCCATCCAGTGACACTTTCGACGTAGATGAGAGTGGTTGCTTAGGTTGTTGCTGCTCCTCCTGTGCCTTCTTCTTCTCTTCCACAATTTTCTGATAGGGAGCGCAGTGGCTCAGTGGTAGAGTGCTTGACTCGAGACCGAAGGGCCTTACCGGCGTCACTGCATTTTGGTCCTTGAGCAAGACACATGTATCCTAGCTTAGTACTGGTTCAACCCAGGAAGACCCGTCCCTGTTTAACTGAAAGTTTGTTTATGAGACGTTAAGAATCAAATCAAACAAACAAAACAAAACAATTTTCTGAGCGGTAGATCTGCTTGCGCCAGTGAGTGCTGCAGTCCTGTTCCATACACGATTCAGTGACAGTTTCATTCCAGGCTTCTTCTCCTTCATGCAGAACTTGTACACGTTTTCAATAATAGCTCCTGCATCGTCGCTGTATTTCCATACAAGCTTCATCATTTTACTTAGTAAAGTCGCTTTACATGTGCATAATACATACTAATATGCTTTTTTCTGCAAACATGTAAATCACAAAAATGTTCCTGCATCTTTGCAAAAGCAAAAAAAAAATAATAATAATAATAATAAAAAAGATTTACAGTGTCTCGAGCCCTCAACCTTGGGCTCGAACACTCAACTTTGTTTTCAGATTCTTTGAGTGCAACCGTTATACTTACTGCGCCATCGAATCGCTTGTAAAAGTTCACTTGTTAATACGAATAATTGCATGGCATAACTTTGTAACACCCCTATTTTATGGAGCAGTTCATTATTGTTAGTGCAGTCACGCCCTGATGCTTTTAAGGCTATTATAGTAGTGGAATATTTGTTATGCAATACGAATGCATGCGAGCAAACTTAAACACATTCCGGTCTCGGCGGCATATCGAGTCTTTATTTATAGAACAGTCATGTACTTATTATATTTATAAAACGTTATTTATATGCGGGTTTTCCTAAAGTGCAATATATTTGACGTGACAAGTAATCAACTTTGCGAACGCACGCCCCCAAGCCAGTTCTTTTATTTCGTTTTCGAAAAGGACTCGCTACACGGGAGTGTGTGGTTCGCAAGCTATTTCGTCTAAATATTTGGTACGGACACCTGTGACCTTCATTTGTAAATGAAGATCTTGGATCTGTACCAGCTATAACTCACAGTATGTAAACTGAAACAAACATCCTGTACCCGTTCCTCCTAGCTCAGGCCTTATACATTATGAATTACAACACTCGAGCGTAACCAGTTGTTGGAAATCGTGATGTGAGAGTTGTTGGTACAGCTGTAATTGCGAGGGCCCACCTATTAAAATTCATTTTTCCGTTGTTGGAAATCGTGATGTGAGAGTTGTTGGTACAGCTGTAATTGCGAGGGCCCACCTATTAAAATTCATTTTTCCATAGATCTTAGTAGCTGTTACAGTTACAACCATGTAAACATGTACGGGTGTGATTGCCGATTCCACTAAAACCATGCAAACTGGCATTTAAGGTCGTTTTCGACACAGAACGGCTCTGATTGTGAGAAAGTCGTTTTTAACAAAGCAAAATGCAAAGGAGGAAACCGTTAAAATCATGGAATAAAACGGAATAAAATAGATAAAATGGCTTTTCTTACCTTGTTCAAATGTGTTTTGTCTGTATCGCTAACAATAGCATATCGAGTCTTTATTTATAGAACAGTCATGTACTTATTATATTTATAAAACGTTATTTATATGCGGGTTTTCCTAAAGTGCAATATATTTGACGTGACAAGTAATCAACTTTGCGAACGCACGCCCCCAAGCCAGTTCTTTTGTTTCGTTTTCGAAAAGGACTCGCTACACGGGAGTGTGTGGTTCGCAAGCTATTTCGTCTAAATATTTGGTACGGACACCTGTGACCTTCATTTGTAAATGAAGATCTTGGATCTGTACCAGCTATAACTCACAGTATGTAAACTGAAACAAACATCCTGTACCCGTTCCTCCTAGCTCAGGCCTTATACATTATGAATTACAACACTCGTGCGTAACCAGTTGTTGGAAATCGTGATGTGAGAGTTGTTGGTACAGCTGTAATTGCGAGGGCCCACCTATTAAAATTCATTTTTCCATAGATCTTAGTAGCTGTTACAGTTACAACCATGTAAACATGTACGGGTGTGATTGCTGATTCCACTAAAACCATGCAAACTGGCATTTAAGGTCGTTTTCGACACAGAACGGCTCTGATTGTGAGAAAGTCGTTTTTAACAGAGCAAAATGCAAAGGAGGAAACCGTTAAAATCATGGAATAAAACGGAATAAAATAGATAAAATGGCTTTTCTTACCTTGTTCAAATTTGTTTTGTCTGTATCGCTAACAATATAAATCGAAACGTGTTCATGTACCTAAATACACGCTTTTTTCCGACCACTGGTTACGCACGAGTGCTGTTATTCATGTTTATAAGGCCAGAGCTAGGAGGAACGGTACAGGAAGTTTATTTCAGTTTACATACTGTGTAACTGACAGACCTCACAATTTAAGTAATATCGCGTGTTACTATAGAACCACCATCACTTTATATCATGTATCGGATGTTGCACCCCTTTTGAGCATTTTTTCTCAAGTAATTAAAAATAGCGCACAATTTACAATTTACAAACAGGTTTTAAAAGGCGGCTTTGTGATCAGTCATGATCTTTAAACTGCACTATAAATTGTGGGGTGTCAAACAGTATGGATCCAGATCAGGACCGACCCGCTGTCGGACCTGGTTTGGACCCGGACTGCTTGCATGTTAATTACACTAAACATATCAGAAGAAATGCTAGATGCTCCTCAGGAAAATTGTTGTTGTTTTCACTACATTAATATGTATGTTAATGTGTAGGCTATAAACATTGTTATATGTTTAATGCTGAATAAATATATTGTATTGTATTGTATTGTATTGATCATAAACCTCGAAGACAGTTTTTACTCAGGACAAGGTTCAATTATAATTGAATAATAGTAAATTAAACAAGAGGGCCCTAGAGCTATGGCGGCCCCTTTGTTCGGCGGAGCGAAACCATAAGTGTACTTTTGGTAGAGGGTATTATGAGACACAAAATCTGTGAAATTATTTTGAATTTAGACCAGTGATTAAGGAGGAAATAACGTTTATAATATTTCTTATCTAGAGCTCTGGCAGCCCTTTCGTCAGCGGAGCTGAACCGTTTGTGCAATTTTGGTAGAAGGTGTTATGAGAAACAATTCTTGAAATTATTTTGAATAAGGGCCATTGGTTAAGGAGGAGATGTCATTGAAAATATTTCTTATCCAGAGCCATGGCAACCCTTCTGTTCCGTGAAATGGAACCATTTATGCAATTTTGAAAGAGGGCATCATGTAAAACACTCATGTGAAGTTATATGAAATTTTGACAAGTGGTTCAGGAGAGACAAAGTTAACGGACGGACGATGCAAGATGGACGACCTCGAGTTTATAAAACCTGGGTTCATTCTCAAACTTAAAATAAAGCGCAATGATTGGCTGCTTGCCGACACGTGTCCGCAAGCACCAAACCATTGCCCTTTATTTTGAGATTGTACTCCAGTTGTATAACCTCGAGGCCCGATCTCAATAGGGCCTAAACATTAGTGATTTCAAGAGATTTTGTTACTTATCGCATATTTTCGAAAATTCATTCTTTATACATACATGCTTAGCTATGCAGTGGAGTTGTCGGTACAAGTATAGGCATGAGTCTTTGTCTATATCCCTGCTTTTTGTGTAAATTTTGTCAGGGGGTGGGGGTCCTAGGTTTAGACTTTTTTTTGCTGTTGTTGTTTTTTCTTTTTTTTTTTCTTTTTTTTTTTTTTGGGGGGGGGTGTTGTTGTTGTTTTTTGCTTTTGTCATCATTTTAAATGCGGGGAGAGGAGAAGTCCGTACCAATATTCTATACAGGTCACCATCGGTACGCTAGCGAAAGGTCATTTTAATGGCAATTTGCTGGCGGGCCGATCCCAGGGGGGGTCAGGATTCCATGTCTACTCCTCTGGATCCGTGCATGTTGTGTGTGAGAGAAGTGAATGATCTGGCTATACTGCACATATGCGCATGCACAATGGAGCCTAAACGATAAATGACAACATATCATGAGTTGTTTGTACATGTATATTTTGTCTGCACATTATTCTCATGTTGCGTTTCATATGGCATTTAGCAGTTGCAGTCTGTGTGTGATCTGAAAGCTCACTCCATCAACACCTCTTGTAAAATCGTTTTGCTGTAATATGGGGTGCCGCGTGGAAACGTAGCTCCTGTAAAACATAATGTAAATTGTAAGTATACTCAGAAAAACAATTGAAGGATATCAAAATTCTTTTGACCATATATAAGTTGAGAAAATAATTTCCATACAAGGCATTTTTGCATCTGATAGAACTACCAATATGCAAGTCAGCAGAATGCAAAATAAAATTTACGGGTCATTGGTTACGATACAGTACCACACCAAATGTACCAACCCTCTTGACCCAAAGTTCACAAGCAAAAAATTTAGCGTTTATATTTTTGCTGCAACCTTTACCTGGTCATTACTTATGTTCTAATTCTGACCACAGACAAGTGTTCACACCAATTTATCAGTAATTGCACCTAATAACGTGACAACTTCTGCAACAAAAATGCACAGATATGGCATACCCCAGCCAATAGGACAACAAATTGGAAGGAAAACTCTAACAAAAACTACAAAACTGGGTGTCATACCTTTGGCCGAGAGCCAGCAATGATTTTCGAGCCAACCATTACAGAATACAAACGATAAAAATGGGTTTCAATCATTTTTGAATGCTTGTGACTTTTCAGTATAGAGGGTTGCACCATTTGGACATGTACCGTACTTTAATCATTGAAGCGTGACTTAAATCAAACATTCATTTTGATCGCAGATATCTGGAACTATGAAACGCGTGCAGAATTATAGTGCGTACAGGGATTCAGTGAACATCGCTTTTTTGCATTTATTTTTATATAAGCAGTCTAATCGCAGTATGAAGATCAGAATTTAATACATCTATACACCGCCTAATTGGTGATATTTTTCTATTACAAGAGGTATTGCCATATGGGCTGTGATATGATGGAATTTGTCCTCATTTGAGCATCTGCATTTTTTAATTTACCCTTAATGCATCTTTGTTTGGATCACTGGCTTTAGTTGACTATCGATGAATAATTATACAGTTTTGTAAGACACGTTACTTCGTATGCAGTTATGATACACCTCAGTGAACATGTCAAACAGGATGAACTTGATACACAACAGGTAATTGTCAAATGTTGTGGACAGCATACTTATTTAGAAGAAGCGATGAATCTTTTCGCCCTGAATTTTATGCAAACGAATCACTTTAGTCTCATGTTTTATGCCCCAAACATTATATTTCCATGTATTTAGGTGAATACCCAGCGAAACTTTGATTTTCTTTGAAATAAAATTTGGTCACAAAAAATTCCCCCACCCCCTTAACCCAATTGCCCTGCCATAATCATGCAATATTTTCAAAAATATTTTTATTCTGCTAGGTACACTAAATATAAGGATTGAATTTATGCGCAAAAATATAGTTGTCAAGTATTTATTATCCTAGCCACAGGCTGACAAAATTTGGGCAGATTGAATAGGAGACTGTCCGAGGTCCATAGTTTCACCAAATGCAAATTATGGCCATAGTTTGGGCACATAAAATTTTGGCATACAAGAAAATATTGAGGCTTACCAGTGGGTACCCATCCGCTTGTTCCTATGGAATGATTGTTCCTCAATTCAAAACCTTGATTTTCTGTGTTCCCGTTTTATCCCTCTGATCATCAGATTTTAAACCATTTTCCAACTTATTTTATTAAATTATGTGAGCTGTCTCTCTGCTAATTCCAAATACTGATTTGTTGATACCAGGCAATGCAAATTATGCATCGCAATTCTGGCCAACTATTATTGTTAAGAGAAAAAGATCACAGGGCTCACCCGGTAGGCGTGATCCAAGTGAAAATAGACTCACCCAATAACAATAATGCTCGTTCAGCCCTTCAACAGTTGAGGTCAGAAAGAGAAACTAGTGATGGGGTGGGAATGTACTTGGAAATAGGTTGAAAAATATATCAGCGGATGTCATATTTTGTGTTGGGGTCAATATATATATATTTTTTTTTTTGGGGGGGGGGTGTGTGGCTGAAGACTAAATTTTCATGTGAAGTGCATCAAAGGCTATAAATGTAGATCACAATCAAATGATGTGACTACCGTTAACATATCTGATGAACAGCTTCCTCATTATTTTTTTAATATTATTGTCTGTTGCACTTGTAATATTTGTCCTAGAGCTGTCAAGCAAGCAACAGAAAAATACGAGGTCACGACCCGAGAAAACCTGTCTCCTCATTGGTTTCCGACAAAGCGAGTCTAAAACCAGTCTCCTCAGCTTAACAGGCTAGCAAGAAAAATGAAGTTTCGCTCGTAGCGAGTCTAGATATGATTTCCAAAAAGCAGATAGCATTGTTGCTGATGAGACTGCGCAGATGCGCAGGCTGATCGGCGCCTTTGTTGTAAGACAGTTTTTCTCAGTCGCAGTCCAACTGCTAGATCTATATGTCATTTATCATGAACGCTGCGAAATTTCATTTTCGTGAAATATGATATAACTCAGACAGAATGTTATTTGCGCAGTCTTTTCAAAGCATTTGCAGTGTGTATGTAGACACACCAAGAGTTATCCTGCTAGTGACCGTTTTCTATATCATACAACCGAGTTACGAAAGTAAACATGGGCCCACGTCGAATCGAACTAAATTCCCTACTAAAGTTCTTACGTAATAGTTGCGCGCGCACGTTTACATCCGAACGGCTGCAGTTGGAACTATAGTTGGTTACCAAGTAAACAAAGTGAATAGCCTTGCCTGTCCCCTTTCAATTCTTCATTGCAGACAAAAATGATGTTCATATACTGCACAGCCAACTCTAATTAACAATTACGAATAAGTAAGACCGCAAATAGAGCACAGTGAGTATTTATTTTCTAAAAACAAATAATTTTGAGGTGAACCCATCTACCACATAGGGCTAGAGGAGGGAACCAGACAATCTAGTAGCTGGCCCACCGTTGATCTCTAGTAGAACTATAGTAGCAACTATCGATGTTCGAATCGAAATATAGTTACTATAGTAAGAACTATAGTTCGATTCGAAGTGCGCCATGGTAATCACTGAACTGTATAAACCACGTGCAACCCATGTGAAATACATTGGGGGAAAATGAGTAGTTTTCTAAATCGAAAACGACTAAGTTATTTTATTTTACAAGAGATTCCAGACTTATTTTCCAATCTTAAATGCTCAAACTTGCAATTGTATATTAGGCGGTGACATATTATATGCATGTGCATAATTTCAGTCCGAAATAATATCATTAAAGAAATTTTAAAAAAGAAAAACGATGTCCACTGAATTTTTGACGGCACAGTAGTTAAGTGTTTATTGTACTAAATGTTGAAGATGGAACTGAAACAACAATATCCTTCCATTGTTTTTCTGAGTATACATTTGCATCACTATGGCGCTTACTAAATTCTGAACCCACATAGTCTTAGCAAAAGGTCATTTTTTTCGACATAGGCAAACAGAGCTGATCCAGACCAGACGTCACAGAATGTGGCGTCTGACCAGGGCCTCTACGGAATATTACAATAAAAATGAAAATCACCACCCAACAACCCTTAAAATGGAAATAGGCTGGTCCAATTGATAAGTACATGTCCTAATTAAGATACAAGATGTTAACAATCGATAAACTCAGGTGCACCCTCCCATCTGTCGTTGTTTCTGCGTGGATCACCGCAAATATAGTGTTGTTATTTTAATATAGTATTGTCCTTCAAATATATTGGGATCTGACGGAAAGCAGAATGCCGCTTGGGTCGATGCTATAGGGGTGTGAGAGCCGCTAAACTTTCCATTTATGTTCACAGACAGACTCAACGAAATAGAGTCTGCTGTTTTCAGAAATTGCAGGTTCTCTCTATTTCTGACGGATCCATTTTCCGATTTACCTGGTGACAAGTGAGTTTGTTGGTTTGGTGCTTAACGTCCCAGTCAACAGCTATGGCCATGTCGGGACGGTCAGTTCACATAACCACTTTTTTTTCCTGGGCATGCTGGACCTAGCGGTTAACTAGTAAGTACTTCGTGCACATGATTTTGCTTGTAATTAACAACAGCCTTTTTTGAATCAACAGAAGGGAGCAGGTGGCCGGAGAAATTATTTCATGATCAATCTCCACGAAAGTGTGTGACCGGGTCGGGATCGAATTCGCGACCCCTGGATCTGCAGTCAGACACGTATCTGCAGTCAGGCACGTTACCGACTGCGCTATGCTGCCAGGCACTATGACACCCAAACCGTATTATTTGCATCCATCAAACCCAATATGTTGACAATCCTCTTGAGCTGCAATGATACTGTAAATTCAGAATTTTTCGCGAGGGTTTATTTTCGCGAAGTTTAGCGGAAATGAAAAGCTCGCGAAAGGCAAAAACGCGCTGCCTATCAGTGATGTCAGTAAATAATGCACCAGCCGCGAACTTAAACATCGTAACTATGTCTTTTAACGTTATTCGCGAAAATAAAAATCCCGATAAATGTTCTGAATTAACAGTATATTTTTTTGAAAATGTGCAAGATACATTAAAGTCAGATGTTAGAGAGTCAGGGCCATTAGTGATAAATTTAGTTTGGTAAAATTAGATATTTTAAAAAGTTAAAAAAAACAGTAGTAGTATAAAACGTAAGGAAGAAGGTAAAGATCAGGAAACCATACAATCAAACAACACACATGACCCAGGGCAATATATGAGAAAGTGACAAAAACACAAGAAAACACCACATACAAGAGGGCACAGAGGTCAGCCCTTTCCCAGCAGGTGACTACACGGCAAGACAGTATATATGACACGAAACACAAAAAACAAAAATGATCCACAAAAGAAGCACCGCCTTGGAAAGGTCAGAAAGAAAATCACCGAAAGGCTTAAACATGTTTGACGGTACCAGCCTCACCCTTATTTTTGATGTTGATCAAGACAGAACGCTGTTTGGTTCGTATGAAAGATCCCTAACTGATCGATTCACATCTCCTAAAGCCTTACCTCAACTAGCTCGCCCCCTGCCAAAAACGACTTGGAATAATATCTTCTTCCAACGTTGGTTGTTAGCGGTTCTATTTCCTGTGTCAGAACACCGTCTCTAAACTGGTGGGTTGTCTAAATGTAAGAAACACAAGAATTATTGGCCTGGCTGCTTAAAGGGGGCAGCAACATTGTAAACAATTGAATCTGAAATGCAAACCCTTATTAAACCATGCAATCTGCAATCAAAATAGTTATTTTGTTTATGCATATCTAATTAGGACTGTGTAACGCCAAACAGTCTAAAATGGCTGCCCTCCATAGCTTGTATTTCTCTTATATACAAACATCCGTAACTTTCTTAGTTTTCATTCTTTAGACAGCAGACTGCATGGTTTAATAAAGGTTTATGTCCAATGTTGCCCTCTCCTTTAAATCTGCCAATGCTATTTCAGTGGAGCGTATGAAGTCGCCTGCAGCTTTCATGTCGGCTTTTGGAAACTAGCAGACAGTAATCCTTGTGATAAGATTGTTCATAAATCTGGGACCAAACCGTATGCATGCATGTTACAAATAATCTGTTTGTACTTTTTCCTTGCTTGCAGTGACTTTTGTTGTCTGCCAAAACCATTGCAAACAGTTTGGACCCAGATCAGGACCGACACAATGTCGGTCCCGATCTGTATTCAAACTTTTTGACACTCTGATGGTATACCTGAGAGAAATTTCCAACCAGTTATTTTTTAAAAAAATCAGCATAAGTAAAAAAACATGCAAAATTACCCCCTAGGCAAAGAGTTAAAAGACCAATACCAATGGTATTTATATGATAATGTAGATAAAGGTAACGTGTAAACGGTGAAACAGTTGACCCTTTCCTTCATGAATATTCATGCCAGGCTCCACTCACTATGAATATTTATATAAAGGATAAAGAGGTACGTGCATTTAGAGGCCATATAGCCCCCCCCCTATGAGGCCCCAAAAATAAAAGTTGCTTTTCACCAAATCCTTCTTATTAGTTTTTAGAACAATAAATAGCTTAAATGTTAAAGTCTGGAATTAATTTGACTTTAACCGTTGCTATGGTAACAAAATTGGCCGCCAAAATAGGCTGAAAATTTTGTAACAATTTAGAGACATTTGACAGAGAAATTAACAGAGAGCACAATTAAATACTAGAAAGATAATTTAATAGATGATTCGAATTATCACGGCACACACCTTTTTTTTTGGTATGTAGCTGTGCTCATACCTAATTCTTAAGAAATTTGTCTCACAAAGCCTTAAAGAACATCTAGCGATAAGGCGTACATTTTCCCTAGTTGACATGATTACAAACACCAAATTTTCAAATTGCCCTAATGTTTTTGAAATTGGTGTAGTTTGGCAGTAAAATATGCATAGTAGGCAACAAAATATGTTTCAAAGCGATTCACCATTTACAATATCGTGTAAACGTGCACTTTCTACCCCACCCCTCATTTAACGCCTTTATACTGGGTGCCGTTTAGACCAGATTTTGAGTAAATGCATTGCGAATTAAAAAAAAAATAAAAGTGCTAAAATGTTAAGGATATAAGTGCTCTTCATTTCCAAAACATTACCGTATTCCTTCTGCGCATGCGTACGAAATACACCTAAAATTGTGACGTTTGTCATTGGAAAGATGAAACTGGTGTCTTTCAGTTTATTTTTAGATGCTTTGCCCCCCTAGACCCAAGATGCCCTTTACATATGTTGTAAATGTTTATAGCGACATGTCGTTGTCCAAAGGGCATCTTGGGTCTAGGGGGGCAAAGCATCTAAAAATAAACTGAAAGACACCTGTTTCATCTTTCCAATGACAAACGTCACAATTTAGGTGTATTTTATACGCATGCGCAGAAGGAATACGGTAAGGTTTTGGAAATGAAGAGCACTTATATCCTTAACAGTTTAGCACTTTTATTTTTTAAAAATTCGCAATGCGTTAACTCAAAATCTGGTCTAAACGGCACCCAGTATAAAGGCGTTAAATGAGGGGTGGGGGTAGAAAGTGCACGTTTACACCGTATTGTAAATAGCGAATCGCTTTAAAACGTATTTTGTTGCCTACTTTGCATACTTTACTGCCAAACTACACAATTTTTAAAAACATTAGGGCAATTTGAAAATTTGGTGTTTGTAATCATGTCAACTAGGGAAAATATACGCCTTATCGCTAGAAGTTCTTTGACCCAAAATGACACATTCTCTATTTTAAGCCTATCTTTGCAGCCATTTTTGATACTATGGCAACCGTAAAAGTTGAATAAACGACAAACTTTTGCACCTGGGTTATTCTTCTTAAAATAATCAATCAGAAGAAATTGTTGAAAAGCAGTTATTAGTTTTGTGCCAAATTAGCCACGAATGTACGTAGCTGTAAATTGACAGAGATGATGTGTAATGGAAAATCTACCTTATACATAAATTTTGGATTTTCTTCATTGTCTTTCGCAACCTTTGATTCGTTCAACCTGTATACGGTTTCGAACTCCATACCAGGCCCGTATACAACTTTATCCTTTATCGACTGTCCTTCTCTGCTGACAGTTATAACGTATTCTAATTTGAAGAAGCTTTTCCCTTCGTCTGACATTTCTGGAAAAAAATACAAAGCAAAACAGTTGGCCATTTAATACTTTTTAAAGTCACTCGCGACTTACTTGTAAGATACACGCACTTTTAAATCTACACATGGGTTTAATTTTTATCGCGTATAGCAAACGCCTCAAGTAAGCGCCCATACCCATGGGGACGTAACCAGTAAAGTTTAGTCTGGGCTTAATCTCCATCCATAGTTTGGGTGAAACTATGCGATCAGTGAAGGCTAATGTGTGTCTGCTCATAAGTTCAGATTTGCATGAACCTTAGCTGATACGATAACCACCGTAATCTTGAGCACTGGCCCATTTAGTTGTTTAACTTAGTTGAAAATGAGGGCAACATTAATGCATAAAAACCGTGTCACACATTATTGCATGTAACAGTAGTAACGTTTAAACAAGCACAAACAAGGCAATTAAAGTGATTTAAACGCACATTTTTTTTACTTTACGTATGCGCATTCTGATACCAACACAAAATCTCTCCAAAGTTTTCAAGCAACAAAATACAAAACTTAAGATGAGAAGCTTAAGTACATTTATGTCGTGGCCGGCTATTGTGCTCTCTCGTGCTGGTAACAGCAGTAAGTCTCTCGCAAGCAATGCGCATAGTATACTGATCTTGAAAATATTGACGTTAATCTTTTTAAATTTACCCACCCATTACTCCCTACCCTTTTGTTTTGTGGGGTTGTTGTTTGGGCTTGATATATAGTTATTTACCATGGTAGGGACATAAAAGTTGTTCTTTTCTCCCTCACCCATGCTGGTTTCATTTTGACGTGGTTTGTTAACTTTTAAATCAATGTGTGTTATGCTTTTTTACATGTATTGCCATGCATGTACCAAGTAGTCATCATATCTTGTGAATGTATTATAGCCAGACTCGCCGTTAATTAAACGGCCATTTCAACATACAGTATGCTTATTGTTTCTGCTTACCTAATTGGTAGGCAACCCGACATAAATGACTTTATGCAATAATAGCGTTCAAACATGTTTTTCTGATACATTAACATCTGCTTTATAGGCCCGCCGGGGGCTATTCAAATCCTGGCCTTTCATGCTCTGGTATATCATGTACAACACCACCCTCGTGGCCCAACAGATTTTAATGCATAAACTAGCATGTTTGGTCCCTATATTACATTTGCATCCCACCCCCATCCCCCATTAGGATTTTACAAATTAATTGCCTGCTAAATTAATAACGGATGATTAATACATTTTGTATTTCCATATGTGTAGTAATTTACCCATCTATTAAAGCCCACCAGAAGCAGACAATCACCCTTGCAGCAGACGACACTTTTTCGAGATCTTTCTTAATTTTTGAAAAAAATAAGGTATGATATATTATGAGAATTGTCTGCTGCTAGCAGACAATTCTCATGAAACATCATGCCTTACTTGTTTTTTGAAAAAAAACAGCAGCAAAATCTGAAATTGTCGTCTGCTGCAAATTATAGGTGGCGCTTTTCGGGTTAAGGCCTACCAGAAGCAGCTAACCACTCGTCCAGGTTTTCAGTCCTGTCACTTTTCCAGCGTCCACCAAAAAGTTTTTCAAGCTCATCGTAATCCTTCGTCGCCATTTTTGTCCGTCCGATCGTCTTCTCGGCTTGAGCGTAAATATCACAATGCGATGATATTTAGGGTTTTTTTATCACGTACAGATTGTACATGTATACAATTGGCATAAAGTTAAGCAATGTGTATCTCCAAACTAAACAATCTAATGCGCTAACATTAAATGTTTTCTTACAAGTCTCCTGTACTTTTTTTGAGTCGGAAAGCAAAATTATGATATTTCCAACCGTATTTATCAACTCTAACGAAAGGATTTTCTGAGAGTACTCTGAACATGCAAAATGACGAACTTCGATGCAGCTCGCAGACAAAGAATGAAAGACGTTGTTCTTGCTTCAGACTGTAAAGACCAAAGGGGTACGTGCATTAAGGGGCCCCCTCTAGTGTCAAAAACCAAAAATTGCTTTTCATCAATTTTATTGGTTTATTAGAAGAATAACTGAAGTGTAAAATTTTGGCATTTATTTAAATTTTACCGTTGCTATGGTAACAAAAATGGCCGACAAAATAGGCTTAAAACAGAGAAATTTCCCTTTTGGGCCAAATTTAAGGCTTTGGAGACCGTTTTTTTAAAATTAGATATCAGCACAGCTAAATACCAGAACAATCCGTTTAATATGCTGTGTGTCGTGGTAGTTCTCATCTTCTATTAAAATATCTTGTTGGTATTTGCTTGTGCTCTATGCTAAGTTCTCCGTCAAACCTCTCAATTTTGCTCCAAAATGGTCAATTTCTTATTTTCAGCCTATTTTGGAGGCCATTTTTGATACCATAATAACGGTTAAAGTCAAAGTAATTTGAGAATTTTACACTTTGGTTATTGTTGCAATAAAGTAATTAGAACAAATCGGTTGAAAAAAAAAATTTGTATTTTAGGCTTATAGGTGGGGGGGGGGGCAAAATAGCCCCTTAATGCACGTAGCTCTTTCCATTTAAGATATGTCAGAAAAGCGTTAGTTCTTTAGATTACGTGATTTTGAAAACAGAAAATGTGAAAAGTTTAGTCATGGAATGTGTTAATGTCAGTCTATAATTTTGCTGTTTTACTGTTTAAACCGTACTTATTTGTTGCAAAATATTGCCTGAAGATGGGAAAAGAAACATTAACATGTTGCATTCACAGAAAGTTGGAGCTATGACACGGAGTTCCTAGTCATTATATTAAAAATCCCATGAGTGGATAGTGAGAAACAGTCAGGACAAAATGTCGGCGGTTTTGAGCACGCCCGTGGGCCAGCCTTAGAGTCCGACATTTTGAATTTTGAAACTCTTTGGCACAAGTTCGTGTCCATATCTTCCATATATCCAAATATCAGAACAATCAATCCAATGGTTACCGAGAACTCGTCCGGACAAAATTTGGGCGGAAAATAAAAGAAGTGGAAGAAAAGGAAGAAGAATAAGAACGAGAAGAAACAGAGCAACGTGGAATCGTAATCCTGTGTGATTGTAGTTATCTGAAAACTTTACTGTATATCTGGGAATTTATTTTCGCGAAAAGCCTTAAAAGACATATTTATGACGTTAAAGATTCGCAACTAAGGCATGGTTTACCTATATAAGTAAACGATAGTGTGATTTCACCATTTCTCGAGGGTCTTATTTTTCACGAAACTTCGCATATGCGAAGTTTCGCGAAAAATAAAACCCACGCGAAAATTTTCAAATTTACAGTATTAGAAAGTCAACGGAACCGTTATGTTATTTTGGATAATGGGGTGCCCTAGTAGGTACAATTCAAGGATTGACGTGACGTCATCAGGACTGCTAGAGTAAAATCATGCTAAATTTCGGAAAGTAGAATGACATCCCCTTTTGATATGGTAAAATTTAGCACAATTCTCAAAATATACTTTACTTAATGCAATTGATATACGAGTAGTCATGTTTAAAAAATGGAATATGCGCAGCTATCTTGCATAACCAGATACATAAAATTGGCCTAAGTCTTCATCTGTGTGTGTACGAGCTTCCAAGGAACTAGCAATACTGCGCATTGGCGCAGTCTTGCCCAAGCAGTAGCTGCTGGTCTCTTTGATAGTTACGCTGCCCTATGAATTGGCTCAATTATTCCGTTTTTGAGCCACGTCATTAGACACATTTTCGATCATAACGGTAAGCCTTGAGATCCGCACAGGCTGATCAATGTTATCGTTATTCGCAGCACAGAATGTATAGTAACAGCCTTTATTGAGATGACAAGCTGAATATTCTACTTTGTCTGATACAGCTGGGCTCACAGGTTTGGGTTTAACCTTGCCCCGAGGTTGTTAAACATTTTTTTATGCTCAACTGAAATGAGTATGAGATTTATCCAACTCATCTGCACATGAAAAATTATCCTGTTCATAAATACTTAAATGACAGCAACTGTTGGCATTTTAACATTTATGAGCAGGATAAATACAATATATGAGAGTTTTTTTTATCAATAAAAGGTTTTATTATCCGCAATTTTAGTTTTTATGAGCAATTGAAATTCAATGTTGAGCTGAGTTGAGCATGAAAAAAAGTTTTATAACCTAGGGGCCGAAAGACATTTGTTTTTATCAGGACGCTTTTCACGAGATAATGGTTACATTTAGTCTCATGATCTGAACCACTGAGATTTCAACTCCAGTACATGGGTAAAATAGCATTAGAACCAAGATACTTATTTATTCATTATAGAACATATTAATCATAATCGAGGATCATTATAAAAGTGTGAACACAATATGTTTCCTATCTTTTGAGAACGCATCACTATTCTGTTAATATTGTAATACGTGGTGCGCTACCTATAACTTTATAAAAAGGCAAGTGAAAAAAAAAAGATTTATCAAAACCATGTTTTAAGTTTAGATCGACGCAATCACAATGTTTAGCGCTATGGTCTTACAAGAGTAAAATATTTTATGGACTGGACTTACCATACGCTAGTGCCCTGTCCTATTTAGAACAAGCACTACGGTAGCAGAACTACTGTTTGGCAACATGCCAGCTTATCTCTGCAAACTGTTCCTGCAAATCAACCAGAATCCAGCGCCCAGTCTTAGCGGTGTGGGCAACCTCATCTTTGTATTCAAAATAGAATAATTATTTTTTATACATTAAAAAGTACGAGAGGCATTTTTATGTTCGTAGTACTGTAGATTTATTGAAAAAAGAGAAAGTAAATACATGGTCCGACCGTGCTTACTTTGATGGTTTTCAAAATGTTGCTGTATCTTTCATCGCCGAATTTTCCTTCCGGTTTTGCTGTTACGTTTTTGACTTATAACAATTATTAAAAGTTAAATTTGTGTTGTTTATTATGTAATGACAAAAATGGATGCTTATGAATAAATTCATTGCATAATAGTTAGTAAATAATGCGCGCTATTTTAGCAAAACAATTAGAATGTGTATCTTTACGTAATATTTTCGAATTAGAAGGCATTGTTTCCTTTCGTTTATTTGGTTGTGTCTAAAAGCTGTAACCGAACCGAATTCGGCAAACCTACGACAACAGCCGAGTGGGTCCGAACCGAATCTACAGAACATGGGGGTAATAAAAGCCGGGATAAATGTCTGGTACCAAAATTTATTGGCATCAAAATGCTATTTAACATGCAAATATTAAGAAATAATTTCTTCACTTGCTCATTATAAATATGTTCTTAAAAGGGTATCCTTTGGAAGCAAAGGCTGCACCAAAGAACTGAAACTAGAGTGTGCATATTTCCTGGGCCAGACTAGCTAGTTTCTGTCATTTAGGCTTCATCAGTGACCCTCTAATAGTTTCAAAGTTCCACAATGAAACCCATGATCCCAAAGGACAAGAAAATAAAATCTAGAAATCTAAAGTCTTCTTATTACAGCATAAAATATTTTTTTTAAAACTAACGTTTCGTTAAAATTAAAAACACAAATACCGCCCATGTCAAGCATAACTAGTTATTGAGGTATTGACGATATCAAGTAAATATAGGCTCGACAGAAACATTTTTGATCATAATCTTTTTTCTCTCTCCTTTTTTCATTTCGTTATGTGTAAAGGTCCCACAGGTTTTGGAAAAATGAACCCTCCGAAATTCTTTGACAAATTCAGCCAGGGACCAGCTCACTGGCACTTACCTGGGACATTGCCATTAATATTTTAGTGTGGTATTGACTATGACAAGGTCCTTTTTATTTATGGCTACGCATACTTTAAAAATACTACTTTTTATATTGTGTCATTTGATTGCTTGTCTGAGCAGGTGTAAATGAATTGAGCTTCTAATTTAAGGGGAAATCTGGCCGGGACCAAGGCGGATCAAAAACTCTATTTGTTTATGGTCACATCACCAAGTTGGCACCATACTTTTTAAAACATTGGGGTATGACAGTATCGGAAGTTGCCAGGGACACTCTTTAATCGATATATCAGTATAAGCGCTGATGAATGATCACATATATAATACCTATGCAAAACCAGAAGAAATTACAAATTCTGTTCGTAATCGTAATTTTAACAGGTATAGAACCAACGCTTGACTGTGATTATTTTTGTATATTGATGTGTTTTAAAATTGTTATAAAAGAACAAACAGCATGCTTATAGTTTTGTTATACTTGTCTATCATTAGCGTTGGAACCCATGATTTTTATGAGCAAAGGAAAAATCAGCTCGGCAAATACTTATTTTATCAAAGCGAATGCAACCTAGCAGCCACCAATTTCCTGCTGTCTGCCCGCTTAAAGTGGCACGAATTTCAGCCAGTGTCCTTAACTGTGCTATATTTAAAGCTATAAATCTTGACTGAACTAAGCGCGAATGATGTAAATAATATATCAATTGATAGACAGAAAATGTTTACTTAAAAGGTATCGTTAATTCTTTACTTGTAGAGATACAACCCAATTCTACGAACATAAAAAATGCCACTCGTAGTAAGTATGACCAGAAAGTGCTACAATAACACATTGCAGGCTAACCTACGGTGCCGTAAGAAAGAGACGCAGATCATTAACAGCCACATGACATCAAGAAGACAATTAAAGTAAAGCAACAAGCTCTCTCTTCGCCAGCAGAATAAATACAAAACAATAAAGGAAACTAATTACTACACAACAAAGCAAGGACGATACACAAACCCCCACAAAAATGGAAGCAATGGACCAACAACAAACAATGAATCAACAAAATACAGAACCACCGCCTCAGAGGGGAAAGCTGCAAACGCTTGAATAATTTTTTCTGGCCAATCTTCACCCTAGATTCAGCTGGTGTCAAAACATGTAAAAAGGTTTGTTCAGCTTGGGTGGAGGCTACTTCGACAATTCCTAATTAATTCAATGTATCATCACAGAGAATAGATAAAATTAATTACCGTGGGGTAATGGAAACAAAAAGGCTTTCAACGAGTTAAAGGAAATCCCCAGTCAAGGTATGATGGACCCAGCGAAAGACACATATCAGGCACTGACTGTCTGTAATGATAGATATAGCCAAACTGAGGTTCATCTGTCAAAATAGATGGTTGTCAGTGGATGTGGCTTTGATTTTCTAATTCCCCTAAACTGCATTTTTAAAGATTACAGACTAACTTATTTCTCTGGAGGAAACACACACACGCGCGCGCGCGAGCCAGTAGAATGCATTTAAGCCCTCCAGTGGCTTGGGCTGCTGTACGTTCGAAGGTTGTGGTTCTTGTTGCTGTTGGTTCGTTGTTTACTGTAATTCCCATTTTATTATAATCCCATTGTGGGAGTCTGTAATTGTTCTATGTTTGTGTAAGTTACTTTATGTCCATTCTAGTTTTGCAATCATTTTGATGGGGAAGAGAGAGCTGGTTGCCTTTGTGCTTAGTTTGTCTTCCTGGTGTCTCGTGATTGTCGTGTGGCTCTTCCACAAGGTGCACTGTGTTTGTCTGCAGTTTGTAATTGTGGTATTTCCTGATCATACCCACTTACTATTTTTAAATTCTTCGTCTATCAAACTAATTGTCAAACTGAGACTAGACAAAACAGTTAAGGAGCTTACCTTGTAACAAAATAGCAAAACTAAACGTGGTCCATAAAAAACATTGACCACCACCTAAGCGGTGGCTGGTTTCTGTATAGCATATTTTAAAACACTTCTTTTTCGCAAGTTCAGATAGATTGAAATTAAGCTGAGATATGTACTATTGTTTTCAACTTTTGTGTAATACCTTCTATCATCACAATGTCTATTTCAGTAGTGAGGATTCTGCATATTTGGAAATGGAATCCAAATTGTATGTTTTATAGAAAATAAATGTTTAAACTGTTAGTAGGTGGATACAGAGAAAAGTGTGGCTTGTAAGATCATGAGAACCCTTTATACCACCCTAACCAACTTAAGCACGAAATATCTCATGATGTGCGAGATCTACACTAATGTAGGTGGTATAAAATAGTTAAACCATGTTTGTCCATCTGTACGTAAGATAATCCACTCGCTAAAGCTCGTGGATTATCTCCACGTACAGGCGGACAACCCATGGTATAACTATTACTTGTGTCCTTCACAAATAAGTGTATTTATGTCGAATAGTCCAAGAAAATGAGAATACTTGAGGGGATCCAAATATTTAAAAAAAAAAATAATTTAAAAACTGCCTACCTGGTGAAGTATATTTCTCATACTTTCAAAGCTTAGGGATGTTCTCTTAAATGTTGCATACTCTTACACGTATTTAAGAAGCACAGATCAACTAAACATTTGAGAATGCGAGAAAAAAGAAGTCTACATTAAATGTGTATATAATGAAGTGAGGTTTCTACTTTAATTGCTAATTTTGTGAACAACACATTGTAAGTATCTACTGATAACAAATTTATATAGCTTATAAATTTAAATGTACATGTCGATGAACGGAACACTTATACAAGTATACAATTCCATTTATTCGCAAATTTAAGCGGTTATGCAGATAAAAATGAATCAAACATCAACGTCATGGACAAAAAGAAGCAAACTTTAAGGTAAAATAATGTTGTTCGTTATAGCAAGTAATATTAAGAGAAATATTTCATTCCTGAGAGGGTTTAGCCAAGATATACTACGTATTTGTATACATGCATGTATTTCAAGGGATGATATCTTCGACTGTCACACTCTCAAGAATGTAATATTTTTAAATTTTTAAAACCATCAAGTATGGTGGATACCAAACTATATGCAGTAACTCATTTCAATGAGTCATTAGTGAATTATTATACCAGTAAATGAGACTTTGGTACTATCACATATGCTTAATGTCATTGTTATATGACTGGAGAAAATCCGGTCTCCTGATGGGCCCAATTTATATTCACAAATCTCTATGTCTAGCTGAAAACTGGTCTTACTGACCTATAGGTTGAATAAGGATAAAACCCAGCTCCAACTAGTTTCTAGAGGTCGATATAGCTGTTACTTTTCTTAAATCACTCTCTAGAGAGCTAATACTTATGAGTGTGAAATTATTATCGGCTGCACGAATTGGGCATGGTTTGCTGTTTCATCTCCAAACATGTAAATTAAAGACTTTTTAATGACTTTTAATAACAGGCCTGGTTTGTTTTTTTATTTTTCGTTGTTTGAATAAACAAAAAGTTAAAAAAGTGATTTATGATTTACATTCTCTGCATTCAGAAAATTTATATACATTTTAAAACGCAAAATACCAGTGAATATTTCAAAAACAGTTGCTAAAAAGTCTGAGAAAGTTGAATTTACATTACTTCAACAATTCCAATCTAGTTAAAAAAATTCATTTGCAGTTTAAAAGTCATTTGACAAAACCGTTATTCACTTCGACTTAGGTAGACATGAAGATTTATCTACCCTTACGGCTTTGGTGAATATAACTTTTTCAGGTTGATACCCGAGACGCGTCAACATGTTTTCCGTCTCTGGTTTCATGCTTGCAATTTACTTTACGTAACGTCGCCGCAAAAACAGGTAACCGACGTTAGCCTCGTTTTAAAGGATAGTGATATGGATTCAGAAAACCTCAGTTCGTTGATCCGGCTTTCTGTATCAGATGGCCGAAAACAGACAGTTCTAAAGTGGTATCAGTTATAGGTATATAAAAAAAATCCTTATGTCTACCTCATAATTGTATATTATACAATTATTGACTAATGAGGCATTGGATATGATGTGATATCGACCAGATAATACCAATATTGACCGAGGCGAAGCCGAGGTCAATATTGGTATTCTCTGGTCGATATCACATCATATCCAATGCCTCATTAGTCAATGACTGTTTTATTATATAACATTTAGAGAAAGATGTACAGGTATTATTGCACCTGGAAAAAAATACTGAACTTATATACAAGTTTTGGGACAGACAAGCATTTAGCAGGAACAGTGCAACTCTAAATAAGACCACCCTTTTACTATTGCATATATGTTGTGCATGAGTGTCATCATTCAACATTTACAAACAAGAATTCTAACACACTTCGCATGTAGAGCCAATGATAAAATAAGTGTGATATGCCAAACAATATTTCACAGCTTTGAAAGCGCAGGGAAAATGTGTGATTGCTGACGTCACTTGTTACTAGTAAATGACGTCATTCATGGCGTTAGACGGTGTAACGTCGTTTTTACGCTTGAAAGACGTTACAAATACATGTAAACGTATGCGACGTGGTCTAAGTATTGGCGGGAGTTCTTCAGTGCAAAGGAGGAAAGTTGGAAGAAGCTGAAGACTTCAAATTTGTTTTCGCCGTTTATTGTGCATTAAAATCGAAATAGATCAGCTCCAGTGCGTGATTTGTTGCGTTCTCCGCATCTACGATATGATTATTAGCCGCGCTTTAGAAAAGCAGAACCAGAACGGAAAAACAGCAAGGAGTCTAATTTTAGTAACTAATATACACTGGCAAGCGCGCGCAAGCCAGTGAATATGACAATATATTGACTGGCCACGTGAGCGCTCTAAGCCAATGAAATTCAGTCTTTTTTCTTAGTTATATATTAATATTATATAATGATAAGCCTGCTCAGTTATTTAGTGGGTGTATGACTTTGACCAGGATCCTTCCATACCCCTTCTGAGTGTGCGAGTAGTGATGTCTATAGCTAGCCATCGCATTAAAAAGGGACTGATTGAGCCCATTTATGCTTGCATAAATGATCAATACCAAAAGTTCTTATGAACTGTTTTATTATAAGTATTATACAGTAACACCTGTGTTAAACGGCCGCTCAAAAATAGACAAAACAAAGATCTTAATGAAAAATGGTAGCTTAATGAAGGTCGAACATATTGCAGAATGCTCCCCTTGGAGCATTCTGCAATACTTTTGACCTGCATTTAGCGATAATTAGTCTTGAAAAACAATTTTCGATCTTTTTCAGAGTGACCATTTTACACAGGTTTTATTATATTGGGCAACATCGTGAATAATGGGGTCTGGTGCTTCCGACACAGTAATACTCAAACTGACCTGCTCAGCTACAGAGACAAGCTAGGATATTGACATTTTGCACGAAACAAGTTAACATATTTTACAGCACTGATAAGTGAATAATGATGGCGCTGATCAGTCTGAGCGTATGTACAGGCTGGTCTGCATTTATAATACTGCACGTAATAAACTGATATATAGAACGTATAATCATTTTTCAACTCTATTGACGTTTATTAGTCACAGATAAGAAAACCTTAGAACATCTCGAAATAGATCAGAAATAACATGCGCGGATCCAGCGGGTTATGGCATGGGGTCAGAACCCCCATCCACATGGATAAAAACAAGTAGCTATATGTTTCCTGAGGGATACTGGTATGGACCCTATCGAGAAGCAACTGGACCCACTCAGTAAAATAAGTTGATGCTACAAAAACTTTTAATGCTTTACTCAACTGTGCACGAACTCATCAACAATTGTTGGCATTTTAACATATATTAGCAAGATTAATACAAATATCTGAGCAAGAAAGCTATGGAGATTTCAGCATTATAGTTGTAATGAGCAGTTGAAATTTCATACTCTGTTGGACCCCAACCCTCTGACGACAATTTCTGCATCTTCGCATGAATAAACAGAAGCAAACGCATTAGATTTGAGTAAGGTATCACAAGTCTACGTAATGTTTAATCCATTGTACAAATTTTGACACCCTGGCGAACACAGCTGGCCAACTCTCTGGATTATCCCGACTTGTGAATGACGCCACACCAACCTGTATCCATTCATTAGCTTCATTCTGACATACAAGTGGACCACCGCTATCACCCTGCAAATCACAAATCTAGTGTTAAAGGGGTACATTCTTAGACAATAAAAGTGATACCACTGCTTGAGGGCTGTTCTAGACAGATCAAATGCTAATCTTTATGAGGTAATTATGACTTCCTTACAGGGGCAATAAAGTTATCTCATGAAGGGTTTAGGTACTTTCTGATAAAATATTGATATTTTAGTGAAAGATATTGTGCTGTATACAGGTAAGCCCCCTCTTGAGGCCCTTTTAATCTCTGTGAGATACTGAAAGTGTCCCTTATCAGTTAATCCTTTAATGGCCTCTATTTGACAGGAATATAGGTATTTAAGCAATTTATACTTAGTGTTCTGTAAATGGGTCTGAAGCAAATAGTTAAGATCCAGATACGATGCAGCCCCTCATCAGAGTTTACACGATTTTCAATGATATATACATGGCGGAGGTACATGTAGGATCATTTAGCTAAGACTTGCCACACTCATAATGAGAATATGGGTCGGTATTTACATTGTATCCGTTTGAAAACTAGTCCTTAAGTGTTCAGTATAGTACGTTCTACCTATGTAAGACGCTCTAATAAACATGCGCACACGATTACACAAGCGTACATGCAATTACCCATATATAAATACGCATGGCAACAACAACCAGTCCCTTCTATTTAGACCTTTCTTACAATGAGCTGCTTTTTAACTTTGAATACAAAAACAAAACGAAGTTTCTAAAATAAGAACCTGAATTACACGCATACATGTTTACAATATTAAAAGATAAAGAGACCGTTTATACATACTGGACATATACCGCCTTCGTCATAAGAGAAGAGGAAACCAGCACATAATCTAGAGCGCATCTCTCGAGCACCATATGATCGTCTACAAACACTATTGTCTAGAATAGGGAGATCAATAGACATTGCTGATCCAGATACGGGACCCCCTAAAATGATAAGAATAGATTACATAATGAACTGGGGATTTATTTTTAGCGGGTAGTTTTGTTTGGTGCTATCGGCGATAAAAACCAAAATCACCAAACCAACGCGAAATACTGTTTCAAATTTAGTTTCACAACTTGATAAGCAATAAATGAACATGCATCCTTAGTAGTATGTTGGCATCAATATCGTCAAAACAAACCTTTGAACGGTAAAGTATGTTTTAATGTAGAGAACACATTGTCTTAAAAGGGGCTGGGGAAAGAACATGCTCCTCAAAAGGGAAAGTGATTGTATTCTTTTCTTTAAGAGCAGCCCCTTGGAGAATTGAAAATACATTTAATTGAGAAAAACGCCAACCCTTAACCACGCCATTGTTTATCTTTTAGAATAGCCAATTTTTGATGCAGTGAATATTAGTGTTTACAGTTGACATACGCATACTGCAAAGATGTAACCCAGTCAGCGCATCACCGCAGCAATCTGATCAGTGTCTTAGTTTTTAGCTTGAGAAACGTTGAACCATTGTCTACCAATAAAGCGCCGATTTAAGACCCTGATCGGACTGCACAGGCTGATATGAGTCTTAGATGGACACACACGTCACACGAATAATGGATTCTTTTTCTTGTTCACCACTGTTTTTATTTGAAAATAAGCTTTCAGAAGTCCCTGAATACGCTAAGATGCAATTTCACAAGATAACGTCACTTTAACATAATATTGACGTCACTTGACGACAACGTGTGTGAGTTCCAATACAACCAATGTATGTAGCCCTCACGTGACAGCCTGGGTAGGATAAAATTTTCTATCCCGGGGTAAAATCTCAGATATCCGTATCCGGTGTGCAAGAATTTGTTATTGTTTTCTCCTGTTTACTTTTTTTTAAAACAATCGTGTGAAATTGATACATCCAGATCAGGCTTCCAGCAGTTTGCAAATTCTACATACAAGACGACACTCAAATGGTTGACCGGCCCATGCTGGGGTAAAGCCTGTATTGAAAATAACACAATGGGGTAAATGCTTGGTAACTTGGCTTTTGTTTGGAGCATGTATGCTTAGTCAGTATCGTCAGGGACTAGCCGAAATCTACATGACAAAATTATAGCAAGTCCCCACACGCAATTATGATTATGCTGTGTTTGCATGTGCATATCTTAAATAAACATCAAATGTGCACTATATAGTAAACCTCTCTCTCTCTCTTAAACACTATAATCCTGCATCATTCAGATTATATGGATAACAATCGTTTTTGTTATAATAATTGTTGTTTGCTTGTTTGATTTGTTGTAACGTTTTGTGGTTGTTTTTACCTGCCGTTGTACATCCCCAGCCAGTCATCTGGCAGATTTGATCAACTTCAGGGAAGCTATGATTTCTTGCCTCAGCCAATTTGATTCTCTCTATGTGTCCATATTCCGAACCAGCTGGGACCCTGTCCTCAAGTTGCACCAGAGCAATGTCGTTGTTCCATAAATCTGTAAATTATATAACGATATCTAAATTTTAGAATAAATATATGCCTAGCGTCTTTTTGGGGACATTGTCTAACAATACACAAACCAGACTTCAAAGTATGCAACGTCTTCCAAGGTTATTCAATGTTTCTACGAGAATTCTATTATAGAATTTTGATAAGAATGAAAGATACCATTCAATAATGCATGCTAGAGTTAGAAATTGACTCGTACCATTGATAAGGTTGGGCATAGTTTGTTTAAGCACTTGCTCCTAAAGAGCGTTGATGGTAATGCAGATGAAAATATTCTCGAATACCTGGGTAATTGTTCGGATTGTGTTGAAATGCACGAAACCCACTTTCTCATACGTGTAAAATTTCGATTTCTTAATTTGATTGTAAAGTTTCTTAGAACTGCGGAAAAGAAGTATATCTAAGCCAGTCCGTCGATCGCAGAGATTTAATAGTATGTTATAATTATTTTTTTGCTCTTTTTTTAAATAGTTTTAGATATGATTTTCACGTTGAAGCGGAAAGAATGATGAAAGGAAAGTGACTGAATTTTCCTCAATCCTGAGGATAGAGATACAGTTAGTCTTATCATCATAAACATGATTTCAGTTACTCGACTGGTCAAGCGCAGCTAGACAGGGCCATAAAAAAAGCCATTAGTCTGCCATGCAGGTGCAGATATCTCTGGCTCCAGACATTCTCATACCTATTGAAGTCTTAGACTGAACATGTGCATTTCATTACCAATAGATTGATCATTCATAAACACTTTGACTTAGTTTGTTTTTTAGAATCACTTCTCAGTTTGTGTCTTAAATTGTGATTTTTGTTGGTTGTTTTCAAGAAATGAAGAAGATGAAAGAAATTAAAGGTAGGACTTAGTCTGAACTGGGTCCATACTGTTTGTCATAGAGGCTTCTTAAACATTTCAGCAGACGAGAAAAGCAGACGACTTCTGTTGCAATTGGTGCTTTAAGAGTTAATTTTCAATCACAATCCAGATAGCAAAGATACGTTGGGCCCACGTTAGCAGTCGGTGGGAATGTGTGCGTCGACATACCAATGTTTAACCGATGCAACAATGTCGACTATTTCCCACACAAGATTTATTTAACAACAATAAAATATGGCAAAATCCTCTGTATCTACATTCTGAATAATGTATTTCACTATTAGGCACATGCTTAAAGAATATTATGTTTTCAAAGTACGTTACATCGGGCCAACGTCGCATTTGCCTGGGAGAGGAAATACATTAAGATGCAAACTTATGACACAGAATCGGTTCCAAACACGTTTATAATTGTTAAACACTTAACATATAGTTGACAAACGGTACCAGTAACAAAACATTTTAATTAGGCCTATACTTCGACATGTTGGAACAGGCAGCAAAGTGTGGGTTTTGCGTGGGTTAACCAACGCAATGCCCACATCATATTTCAAAATAATTATTTCATACATGTAATAAGCCCATAGTCTTGAAGATAAACGCAATCTGCACAAACTAAAAATATTATATTAAATACTTATATTTCTTTTACCATTTTTACACTTTTTAAAGTTTCCTTTTTACCTTTCGAAATTGCATTATCGAAAAATAACACCTATAAGAAATAATATTTTCTTCAAAAATGTGCTTAAAACAGTAACATTTTGGAAAAAAGTGTCAAAAACGTAGGATCACCTTCAGGCCAGACTAAATGTCGGGTCTGATTGGCATCTGAGCTGTTTGCAAAATGTATCAGAAGTGGCCACTATGATAATAATTGCCATTCCTGTGCAATCTGCAAGTTAATTTCAAATATGTGTATATTTGCATCAAGTTTGAATCACAGGTGTCAAAAATGTTTAAATATTGCACTTGTCCTGCAGGACGAGTGACATACAACTTTCACTCGTCTTGCATACGCATGCACATGTCCTTCAAAAGCGTATGCAATAAAGAACATAAGTGAGTAATGTGCAATACGACTTCCTCAAGTAATTCTTCCTAAAGCACTCGTCCTGTACACTCGTCCTACAGGAGGAGTGCTTTGGGAAGAATTGCTTGTTCTTTCTAGATTTCACTCGTAATTACGAGCAGACGAGTGGATTTTTTGTCCCCTGAATCATATACATGCATAGTTTGTTTTGGTGCCCTTGATACAACCACAATATCCAAATTCTGATTCTTGTTGTACATGCCAAAGAAGAAAAACGAATAAAAATTGTATCATTGATAATCATTACATTATATTTTTTTCTTTTTCTTTTGATGCTCTATGTCCAAGTCAAACTTTTTTTCAGTCATGCTGAACAATTTACTTGTCTGTTGATTTCGAAATAATTAACTTTTTCGAAGAATGCCAAACAGAACTGAGTCCAAATTAGGTCCCCACGTTTTGTTGGGACCTGATCTGGGTCCAACGGTTTTCAACTTTTGACAGCGCAAAAGTCCCACTTGCAAAACACGGGACAAATTGGTTTCAGGATTTGAACAGTACATGTATTATTCTAAGTGCCAAGTGAAGACTGGTCAGCCAGAGCATTTGTAGTCTGATCAGAGTATCAGATTAGGACTATTTAGTATTTTGTAGTCAGTGAGAAGAAACTTCATCAAAAACACCACTAAAGTGGCATTATGATGGGCCTTAACGCGAGAAAAGCTGTTTGCAACCAGTCAGGCCAGCTTGCTCAGCTTCAGAGAATAGCTAAATTGTCCAAATTTTGTATGTAGCAGACTTTCAATTTAGCTAAAACTTTCCAGAGTATTTCCATAACATAATTTCCAAGGTATAATCATACTGTATGGATGTGTAGGCTGGTCTGAGCTTTTATGTTCACACCTTTTCTCATGACATGACCCATATTGTATAACTGGCCATACTTAATTGCCCATTTAGACATTTTCTCCTGGAAGTAACTGTGGTCTGCAGCAAGCATGACAAATTGATTAGATATGCTAATTTGGTGAACTGTTAGACACTCTAAGAGAAAATTGGTAAAAGGAGGGGCTTTGCAAAGAGAAATATATAGAAATTTCTGTGTCGATGTTTAAAAAAATAATGTATGGCACGATACCTCTTTCGTAGGGAAGAATTGCTGATATTTGTAGATTATAGTCTAGTATTACATCGCCTCAGAAACTAATACTTGTAGTTTATGGTCAACTAAATTCTACTTCTGTTTTAGAAGTGTTCACCAGGTATGTATGACACTAACTTTTTAAATATGCAGCATTTGGGCGCAGGGCATATTTTTTCGTTCTGGCTCGAGTTTTCGCGAGATTCCAGCAATCCTGTACCCTAGAAGCATCACTACAGATATTTTGGAATAGCATAGGTTCCTTCTGCCAAACGCTTTTTTGAGCTCAGCTGACAGAAGACAGAACAAAGTATAAACATCCCCCATTTTTTTCTTTTCAATTTCTTTAAAGATTCTCAAGTTACTCATATCAAATATATCTTCTGCAACTTCGTCGTATATCTTTCTTTAAAGATATTTCTTGCTTAGTGTTGCCTCCAAAGTGTTTTGAGATTTTGTTTTTGATCCTTGTTTTGAAATGTAGCTTTAGTGTCCTTTCTAGCACGTTTTGCATTCATCTCGCAGGGGAAGAGAGGTCTGGTTGCTCTGCTTTAACTGTGCTCTTGTTGTCTTGAGGCTGTGTGTGCCTCCATCTTCCTCGGGAGGGAGTGTCTGTGACTGTTGCATTTGTTTTATAAGAATTAAGAGACATGACAGAATCTGTCAATCAGAAAAGATTAATCTGAGGGGGTGGGGCGCAAATACTGCCCTTTTATTTCAGTTATAAATAAATAAGATAATCAGCAGACACTCAGTTATTTGTATTCGATCATTTGCTAACTAACGTTTCAGTGATTTCCTTACTCTTAAAACGCATATGCCATGTGAGCTGTTAGAAGAATTAAACAATCTTTAAACCATCAGTTCTCCAAAATATCAGAATGGACACAAAGGTAACCTGTGACAAAAGTGCAGATGTGTTTTGGTAGGAGAGTCACAATAAATATCATTTATATATTATAACTGGGTCGTATGGGGATTTATGGTAGCATTATATCTACATTTTGTTTGTTTGTTTTGTTGCTTTACATCCCAAGTCAACAGCTATGGTCATTGGGGGACGGTCAGTTCACCTAATCACACTTTTTTCCTTGGCAGGCTTGAACAAGCGGTTAACCAGTAATTCGTGCACATGCTTTCGCTTGTAACTGACAACAACCCTTCTTGAATGAATCAGCGGAAGGGAGGAGAATGACCGTAGTAATTATTTCATGATCAATCTCCACGAAAGTATGGGACCAGGCCTGGATCAAACTCGCGACCCCTGGATCTGCAGTCAGACACGCCTCTGTAGCCAGATACGTAACCGACTGCGCTACGCGGCCCGGTTATTATATCTACATGTGGACTGTTTCTGTATATTAATTATGTGAAGGTGAACTGTATCCGAGAGCTATACTTGGTGAAATGAAGCTAGTAAAATGGATCCGAATATTATATGCGCTGGTGGATTGTGTTTGAGCGTGATGTTCTGAAGCATAAGAGTCAACTCTAGTGGTTTTTTGGATCTTTTATGTTTTTGTTCTGTCTTGTGTTTGCTATGTCTTTGTACGCGTCTGTTTATATGTGCTTTGTGGTCACCTGCTGGGAAAGGGCTCTCGTTTGTCGTGTCTAACTGTAAGTTTATCACTTTCCCATTGGTATCCTGGGTCAGGTGTGGTACTTGATTGTATCGATTCCTGATCTTTGCGCCCTTACTTACTTTGCAAGATGCACCTCTTTGGCTTCTTGTTATCACTTGAGAGAGACCTTTGTCTTGCGTATTACTGTCCCTGCTCAGGGCTCCCTGATTTTAAGGTTGGCCAACTTATTTAAGCCTTTGAGCTCTGGATACCCTTAAATGGCCAGAGGCAAGAGTTAGAAAATCAATATCATTAGGAGATATAACCTACCCCTCAATACATGCAACGTACATCCTGACATAAGTATGAAAATTTGTAAAAAAAAAAAAATAGGCATTTTCATATGATGCCAAAGTAAGTAAAAATCCTAAATTGTTCACAAATTAAGGTCTTAATCAAGTTAGACTGTCTTACTACCTTGTCCATTATAGTTTGGATGGATGATGATTCTTTCAACATCAATCCGCCACATCCGCCATTCTCTTCTTTGAAACACTTTGCCAAGGAGATCCATAAATCTATCAGCCATTTCAACCTGAAATATCAGTAGCTAGCAATCAAAATATTCTTTGAGCAGCTGCATGAGATTTCTTACAATTTGACATTTTGACAAGTATAGACTCGGACGAGCATCTGTAGCCTCATCTTAAGCTTAGAACCTCCAAATGGTATTCAGTCAGTAGCTTAACAATCATAGAATACTCAAGCGACTAGCAAAGGCTCTGATCAGAATGTGCGTGTGCGCAGGCTGATCTGAGGCTTTGCTGGTCGCACATACCACATTGTTGGAAATCTCATGCACTGGCTCCTTCAATAATGCGCAATTGATTCACATGAATTGCGAGCGCCCTCTGGTAAATCATAGATTGCTGGCCGTTCTCAGACCGTGGTTCTGTTGGTTTATTGTTGTTTTTTACTCCCATACTGAGTGGGTTTTTTGTGTCTAGTTCGTGTTTCGATATGCCGTACTTAGTGTCCTTTCTAGTTTTTCTTTCATCTTGATGAGGAAGAGAGAGTTGGTTGCTTTACTTTAATTGTCTTCCTGATGTCTTGTAACTGTTGGTGATCTGTGGCTATTACTCGCGATGCCATAAGTTGGTCTGCAGTGTGTGATAGTGGTATTCCCTGGTCATACTCACTTACTTTTTTGGAAATTTTGAATGAGCATAAATCGGTTAAGCACTTGCTCCTAAACTACGTTGTTGATAAGGTCAAGTGTTTACCTCACTACTGTATTGACATGCATGCTTTACATCCATGTGTTAAAACTTGTTTAAACACTGCTATTTCCCAGATAACATACATCGTCAGGCCACCAACGGCCCACCGGCGATACGCCATTCAATGGCGTATCGCTGGCGGGCTGTTGGTGACCCACTGTTACATGTATGTGTTAGTTTGGTTATTGATTTAATTGAACAAGTGTCTTTGAACTGTGGAAAAGATGATTACATTGCAGAATCTAGGGCGAAGATTAAATACTCGTATATTTAACCCACCCGGTGGCCCCTTTCTGTCATCATATTCATTCTTTGTGTATTGTTGCTCCCATTGTGTTTGGTTTTGCGATTAGTCCTTGTTTTTGTGTGTCCTTGTTCTAAACGGTTGTTCCATAATGAGGATGAAAGGGCTGTTGTTGTTTCTTCGCTTAAAGCTGCATACTCTGTAACTTTGAACATTTTTCGAAAAAAAATATTTTTTTTTAAATCATTTGTAAAAGTAGAATTAAGCTATGTTTTCACAATAAAAATGTTCAGTACAGCTGAAAACTGCATGGAAAGGTGAATTATCTTATCAAATAGGTGTATTAATCTCTTGTTGGTAATTATTTGCGTCCCTCCAATAATTATAGACCGTTGAATTTTAACATAAATGCAGTTGTTTTGATAGTGATAACTTGTTAAGATTTACAAAAATGGTAAAATGTTTACCTGAATTTGAGTATATTTACTGCGTTCTTGAAAAATAAAAACATTATTTTTAAAATTAGAAGATCAAAAGTTACAGACTATGCAGCTTTAAATTGTGTTCTTGCTACCATGTGACAGTCAGTTTTCGATCTTTCTCGCAATACCGAGGGTTGGTCCGTGGGCGTTGACTGTGGCATTTTCAGGTCAAACGCATAGAAAAAGTGACAGAATCAGCCAAATAGAACCGATGAATTTGAGTTGTGGGGGGCAAATAAAGCAACGTAAGTGGCGTTTGGTCTGGACTTTTACTTTTAAGCTACAAAGTATGTCCTATAATACATATTGAATGAATAATTTAGATATTGCTTTATGATATTGTGAAAGACTGGGATCGAATAATTGCTAGTTGGCAATGTGTCAGACACTTTATTCTCCGCTTAGTACAGATTCAACTCAGGAAGACGGAAAAGACGTCACAACATCACGGAAAAAGTTTTGATTGTGATGTAAAGCATCAAAACAAACACACCAGAAATACAACGTATCCCTATTATTTCAATCTACTATAATTAAAATTTGAGGCGTAGCAAGCGACTACTTATAGCAATCAAAAAATATAAAGGACCAGTAAATGCCACACTCACGGCTATTAGACCTACCCATGTCACCAGTGTTCGGGTTGTTAACCCTTTGTAATGTCTGGGAATCCCAAAATGAGTACTTTGGCAAACAGTGAAGCCCTGATGAAACGCCACATGATGCGGATTCCTGATCTTTGCAACCTTATTACTTTCATCAGGGTATACATGACAAGATCGATCGTTTGAATAAAGAAGTACAAATGTACTCGTATAATATATTTTAGAAATTAAAACATGTGACCCCTAAAAATATACAATGGTCCATCCTGACTATATTCATGTAGTTTTATGGCGAATTCCATTGTCATGAAAAGGGTTAAGTTATCTGTACCTGGCATAAACTGATTGTATTTTAAATCTGCCATCTAAACAACTTACTCTTAGATCTACATGAGCTAGACGTACTTCCCAGGCGTCAACATCTTCTGCTTCTCTTCTGAAAAAAAAACAAGACAAAACATTAAGGCATCAGGGGATAGTTTCGGATTTTGCAGTTGACCAGGGGTTAAAAGGGCCGAATTTGGCGATTAAAAGTATGATTTTTGAATAAATTTGACATAAAATACTTGTAGGTTGAGTGCTTCTACAAGTTGTACATTGCTTGCTACTTTAAAGGTTTGGTTCAGGTTGTGTCTCTTACATCAGCTGTAGCTGTCTGCTGGTTTGAACGAGCTTAAAAAAGGTCCCGTTTTCACAGAGATTTCGCATAAAATCTGATTGGTTATTGGTATATCTCCAACAAATTTTGGATATTGTGCAGTGTTGATCTAGAGACTGACACTGAATAACAGGGCCCACTACGTGGAGGTACTTCATGGTTTCCAGGTAAATCGTGGGGGGTCAGTGTATTTTCACTATAAAAATAGTGGGTGGGGAAATAATAAACATTCCACTGGCAAGTAGTATTGTGCTTAAGGTGCCTTTTTATAATGCCAGATTATGACTCCCGTGAGGAGCAACACAAGTTAGGAATTTAGTTGATGTTCCATTTTGCTGAGAAGTTATTAAATTTTAGACAAGTATGTGGCGGCGGCCGAAAAGTGCTCAAAAGAACTGTCCCATGATGCCAAAATGTACGTACTATCCTTTTTTATTTGTATAGGTAGACGCTATATAATTGGTTTGCCTCTTTACCTACTTAATTTCTGAAACGGATTCTACCAATTGATGGGTAAGTAACTTTGGTGTAAAATTCGATTGGCAACATTTAGGGCAATCTTTTAAGTGCCCAAGTGTACTGTGACAGCTCGTCCTCTGATACGAGTTTATGAACACATTTGACAGACAGTCTTAAAGTAAGAAAAAGGGCAAAAATCAGGAATCGATATAGGATGCCAATGGGAAAGTGACAACTTCATAATTAGACATCACAAACGAGAGCCAAGAGGTCAGCCCTTTCCCAGGAGGTGACCACAAAGCATCAATAAACAGATAACAAAAAACAAGAAAGAAATAAAATAAATGATTCACAAAAGAAGCACCGCCTTCGAACGGTCAGTAAAATATTTTACTGGAGGGGATAAACCAGTTTCACGGCGCCAACCTCGCCCTTAATTCTGATGTGGACAAGAACATATTTGGGAAAGTGACAAAACACAACAAACACGACAGCCAAAAGTTCAGCCCTTTCCCAGCAGGTGAACACAAGGCTACAAGGAGCAGACACCACAGCCAAACACACACGGACATGAAGCATAAATAACAAAAACGATCCACAAAAGAAGCCCCGCCTTGGAACGGTCAGTAAAAATCACTTTATACTGATGGATTCTTCTCTCCTTCTCATGTAACACAATGACCTGAAGCTGGTCCATAATATACGAGGGATGATCCAAAAGTTTTGATCGTTGCCTTGTAACTTTGTCATGAGACATTTTTGAAAAGCATACTATGCACCATTTAAAAGATCTAGTTCTTACCTTTATAATGATGCTAATATTTTCTCGCTGTACTGTTTCGATAAATGATTACAGCATATTATATATGGTCCACTCCATACCACTGACCTTTTGTCGTATTATAGAATAATGATAATATTTGAATCTGAATCTTTCAAGCCCTGCATCTTTAAAATTACAAAGTAAAACTGCATTGTCTTTTTACTTTTTGTTACTTGTTATGTCCATTCAAATGTTAGAATGGCGACAGGTTATGTCGATTCAATATTTATAGCTCAATGCGGAATTCTTATGACGTCATTGAAATTGACAACTACGTCATTTTAAATACATTGCAGATTTTTCATTTCCGAGAATATTCTATTTTTGTCTATCAAGTTGGGCTAAAAACGTGCCGAACCAAATTTCGGCAAAATACTTAAGACCAATACTATTTTGATTACAAAATATCCAAATCTCAATTAGAAAATTGTAAAAAGTTATACTTTTTAACGAAAAATTTACTGATTTTAAATAAGAATTTTCAAAATTGTTACTGGTTTCAGATGGATGCGTTTAGCTCAATTTAATCCCATATTGCATCATTTTACGATATAGTGCACCTTTGGACAATTAATTGGGTTTTGTTTTTAGATAATAAACATACAAATTGGTGTACCTCCGAATATTGACCTAATTTGTGGACTCGTTTTAATTTTCTTATGTGGGTTACTATCAGTCTCTGACGATACCAATAGTTCATAATAGCTTCAGACAAAATTCAGTTCATCTTCTTTATCTAAAACAACTTTTACCTTTAATACAGCTGTTGTTACGACAGTAAGGGCTGGTCAAAACTTCAAGTGGTCCAAAATTTGATAATAGCTGACAGTTGCATAGCCTTATAATGAAGGGCCTAGAAAACCAAAATCATACAGAAATTTCGCCATATCTTCAGAACATATTGGTTTACGGATGATCATGGAGAAGCCATAAAAACGAAGTGCTGAGACTGCACTTATCAAAACTGTGGCGTCTCAAACATGCACAGTCTGCTTGATAGGTCAGTTCATTGAGGGCATGACTGTTTGGGATAGATTCTCGGTCGCTCCTTCAAGTTACATAAAACATGTCAGAGCAGTGTATAGACAAAGAATATATTATTATGTGGTAAAATTTTCAGGCATGTTGCATCGCAGGTTACAGAGATATCACACCAGAATCAGAACTTTAAGATCATCCCTCGTATACTTAAAGGGATTATTCCGGTCTATATTTTTTATCATTATTATCCAGGTTTAAGTTATGTTGAGAACCATATTTCCATTTATTTTGATAAAGCTACTCTAATTAGTCCATAATTTGATTACTTGGGCCTGTCACAGGAGGTTGCCATTAATCTCTTCAATACACCAATAAAATTTCCACAGGCATCACAACAGGTGCTACAGCTGCAGTTAGCAGGTCAGAGAGGTTTTAAAATTCAATGTAGGATAGACAAATAGGTGAACAAAAATGCCACAGTGTAAAGCCAGATTTTGTAATGTGAAGCGGGGTCAGGGAATAAGTGCCTTTGCCATACCAGATCCAAAGAAGAACAGACAACTCTGTCAACAGTGGATCCACAATCTCGGGACAAAAAATCTGGACATCAAAACATATAAATATTCAAAACAAAACATTTTTTGTGAGAAACACTTCGAAGAAGGTTGTTTCAAAAAGGATAAACAGGTAACTCTCTCTCTCTCTCTCTCTCTCTCTCTCTCTCTCTCTCTCTCTCTCTCTCTCTCTCTCTTATCATGTAATTAAACAGTAAGCCGTCGGATACAGACATCTTTTCAGACTGATCAGGGTTCCCTATGGGCAAAAAAGTAGCTTGGACCCTCAGTTATTCAAAGCATAGCAAAGATACTGGTAAGCCTGGACACATGCCCAGGCTTATCACATACTTTAATGTGCGCAAATACCGAAATACATATTTTTATAAAACAATTCTACCCTGTGGTCCTTTTTTGTGTGGGCTGAATTTATAGCATTCAGACAGCAAAGCTGCTTAAATTTTCAAGGCTTTTTTTATCTGCTGATTTTTTTCTTCAAAATAAACTCTAGAGATCTAAAAACTATTTATGAATGTCGTCAGTGTGTTTACTGTGACCTGTTTGGATAAGACCAGGCCCGACATTTGTGGCACCTGATCTGGCTCCAAACTGTTTTAATGTTTGTCATCAAAAGAGACTGGCAGGCAAGTGTTACATGTATACAATCCCGTAAAATGTACAGAATATGAAATGCATCGATGCGCAAAACTGCAAGTGCACCATGTAAGGTCTGCACTTCTGGCATGCCCTATATCACCACCATCATCTGTATCAGAAAGTCTTTCAAATAGCTCTTCTTCAGAATATTCGGGTTCCCACATATATCCTGCGTATCCTAAACTTTCATTCTCATCACCTGAAGCCATTATTACTCAATAAAATAATTGAATGGAATCATAGCTAATTATAGGCCCCTCTTCTGGAAGCTGATCCCATTGAGTCACAACTGAGGTAAATAGATGCTTGATCGCATGCTGTTAAATGTACCAGATGAAAAGATGTCTGCAGACAGTTATTGGTTTTCAGAGCAATAAACAGGGCTTTAATCACCTTAGCTAATGAAGGTTCAGAGCAGTGAAAACAAATTAGTAATTACTGAGGAATTTGTTTTTGATCAAAATAAACTTCCATCGGATCCAAACAATCACTTTAACGCCAGTAAAAACGCAACTTTAACAATATAACCTTACTCGGGTTTTAATGCTATTTTATCATTCTAATAAAATAAAAGCATAAACCTATAGTCGCGATATCAAGCCAATACTCTTTTTGGTGCCAATGAAGCAGTCCAGATACGCCAGGCTGTATTTTTTTATAAAGGGACACAACCCGTACTTCGACACAAAAATTGCAAAATCACCTTATTAATCTGGATATCAGATCTTCATTATGAATGGCTCTTTTGGATTCAAACTTTCGGAAAATTTCAACATTGCTCTATTTTCTATGCACACGCACCAGATTTTTTTGTCTTCAAGTTTTGAACTTCAAAATGGTCATCAAAGTTTCACCATGGAAACCGGAAGTTAACGAAAATGCGACACTTTCGACGACAAATATTGCGATAAATGATAACCATAGGTTATGACCTTAAAACTTACGCATGCAAATTTTTAAATGGTTCAGTTAATTTAAGCTTTAGTGATTTCTTAAATTTTGGGGAAATTTCACACAAAAAAATGAAATTTAAAACATAAATATAAGGTCCTCCCAGCAAAGTGAAGTTTGTGTTGTAAACCGTTTTTTGTTTGTTTGAGTGAAACGCAGTACTTGCACGCTGAAATTGAATAAAATTTCAAGATTTAATATGGTTACCAAAAAAATCGATGAATTTGTCATTTTTCACCAAAATTTTTAGCAGAATTGTGCAATTGAGCTCAAGTTTTGGTAAAACGTTCTCCTACGTTAGGGACGCTTGTTAGTACAAAGACAAAGTGTTTCAAACTGATATTTATAGGAAAAATAACACTTGTACCAGTTGCGTTTTTAATGGCTTTAAGTAAATGTTTATGAGTCAACGGTTACCATTTCCGAGTTTGGATGTATTAGTCCATGAATATTTTATACATTTATTTGCAAACATTGATGACCCTGGTTAAACGCCTTTGTGAGCGGCATTTAAAGTAGATGTTCACTGAATGACAAAGCTTCAGTTTACGGATTTCCAGTAAACCACATAGAACCATTTTAAAACGTTTATGAAACAATTATTTGAATCAAATCCTTTAAAAGCGAAAAAGCAATAAAATAACGCAATCTGAACTGTAACCCCTTATTTAACCATGCAATTTGCCAGATCAAAATCCCACGAAAAATAAGAAAGTTACAAAATTTACAATGTATTTTTGAAGTATGGAGGATGCGGTGTGACGTCATAATTAAATATGCATAAACATAATAACACATTTCAAGATACTGTATGTATTTGAACCCTGATTACACTTTTTTTTCAACTTTACAGTTTGCAATGGAATGTAGACTTTTATTACACTTTCAAACGTTACAGAAAGTCAATTAACGATTCATTGGATTATTAAAATTGAGATTTTTGATTTTCTAAATGCTATGACTTTTTAATTATACACCTAATTAGATCAAATTTGTATGAAACTGTCTGTACTCTGATAAACGCCTTTATCTTTTGTGATTTTTAGTAATTTGGACTCGCACTATATTTAAAATCCGAATATTTTTTTTGATCCAGTTGGCTTTAAGCCTATCAGTGTATATTTTGTTGATCTTGATATGATGAAATGATGTCAGCGAAGCTTTTTCAAACATGTTAACTAAGCTCTACTTACCCTCCATCAAAGCAATGAGCAGCTGTCAGAATCCATCTGTCATTCAATAAGGATCCACCGCAATATACATTGCTATATTCTATAGGAATCAGACCGAGCCATCTTTTGGTAACTATTCTACCTTTCAATGAAACTAGCCATGGTGTGTCCCCTCTGGTCACAGTGTTACCGCCTATCACTCGCTTTTGTCTAGACAGCGTCTTTGAACCTACAAGAAAAAAAAATAAAAAGCCGCGTGAAAAGTAACTGGAAAGTTGTTTTGATTATGTTTAAAAAAATTTTTTAGTCATGTCGTGTCAATCTCCTGTCTTACTGGGTTGAACAAGTACTTAGCAATGCTCAAGAGCACAATGCAGTGCCTCTGGTGTGTCTCAAACTAATCACGCTTTGATCTTAAGTCTGATATTCTACAGTTGAGCCACCCTCTCCAACTTGAAGGTTGTGATTTTGGATGCAGCAGGGTTAGATTTTATTATTTTCAGAAAGCGAAATTTAAGTGCACTGAATGGACTGTACTGATGCGCGGCTTGTACATTTGTATATGCCTTTGGTGCTCGCACAAACCAAAGCAAAACCAAGCTTTCATACAACGTGGTCATATAGTACTAGTAATCACTATGACGCATTATTTCCCAGTGTACCAGTGGTGCATCATTGTCTTAGATGCAGTCTATAATCCAAGCCAGTAATGCAGCATTGCATATTGTGCAGTCTAGAAACTAAACCAGTAATGCATCCTTGCCTTTGAAGCAACCTAGAAACCAAACCAATATTACATCATTGCCTTTGGTCTAATCTCGAAACGAAACAAAAACTGCATCTTTGTAGTCTAGAAGTCATGCCATTAATGCAACATTGCTTAAAGTGCCATACAGAAACCAAACAAAAATGCATCCATGCCTTTTGTGCGGTCTAGAAACCAAACCAGTAATGTATCATTGCCTATGGTGGTGCCGTCGCAGTCTAGAAACTAAACCAGTAATGCATACTTGCATTACGTGCAGTCTAGAAACCAAACCAGAACTGAACCCTTGCCTTATATTCAGCCAAGAAATATAACCAAAAATGCATCATTGCCTTTGGTACAGTCTAGAAACGAAACCAATAATGCATCATTGCAGACTAGAAATCAAGCCAGTTATGCATCATTGCCTTAGGTGCAGTCTAGAATCCAAACCAGTAATTTTACCTTGCTATTGGTGCAGTCTAGAAATCAAACCCGTATTGTAGCATTGTCTAAGGTACAGTCGCAGTCTAGAAATCAAACCAGTAATATAGCATTGCGTAAGGTGCAGTCGCAGTCTAGAAACCAAACCAATTATGCATCCTTGCATTATGTGCAGTCAAGAAACGATACCAGTAATAAATCCTTGCCTTTGGTGCAGCCTAGAAAAAAAACAATAATGCATCATTGCCTATGGTGCAGACTAAAAACCAAACCAATAATGCATTATGTGCAGTCTAGAAACCAAACCAGTAATGAGTCTTTGCCTTTGGTGTAGTCTAGAAACAAAGCAAGTAATGCACCTTTGCCTTTGGTGCAGTCTTTAAACAAAACCAGTAATGCACCTTTGTCTTTGGTGCAGTCTAGAAGCCAAATCATCAATGCATCAATGCCCTTAGTGCAGCCTAGAAACCAAACCAGTAATGCACCATTTCCTTTGGTGCAGCCTAGAAGCTAAACAAGTAAAGCATCATTTCCTTTCGTGCAACATAGCAACTAAACCAGTTAAGCACCAGTGCAGTCTAGAAATCTTACCAGTAATGTATCATTGCCTTTTGTGCAGTCTAATAATCAAAACAGTAATACATCATTGCCTTTAGTGTAGCCTAGAAATTAAACCAGTAATGTACCATAATCTTTGGTCAGGGACTCATTATGGCATACATATGTATGCCTTTGATGTTAACACAGAGCAAAACCAAGCTTTCCTAAAACGTTGTCATATAGTGTTTGTAGTCACTATAGGTCAGTATTTTCTTAATTGCCCCAGTGATACATGTCTAGAAACCAAACCAGCTATACATAATTGCATATTGTGCAGTCTAGAAACAAATTAGCAATACATCCATGCCTTTGGTGTAGCCCAGAAACCAAACCAGTAATGTATCATTGCCTTTGTCTAGATGCATTTTGTCTTTGAAGCAGGCTAGAAACCAAAGCAATAGCGCAGTTGTGGCTTAGAACCAGTCTAGAGGTCAAACTTATGGTGTAATGTATTTCCATCTGTCTAGTAAGCACACCAGTGGTGCAATATAACCTTTGGTGCAGCCTAGGAACCAAAGCAATAGTACTACTTTGCTTTTATGCCATTCTTGTTACAAACCAAACGTGAATTATTCCCTTTTGCACAGTCTAGAAACCAAAGCAATTCTTATTAGGTGCAGTCTAGTAACGTACACCGGTGGTGCATTAGTGATTTTTGCGCTGTAACACTACATATGTTTTTTTTTTGTGAAATTATGTTATAACTAATGACACATTTGAACAAAAGCACATCCATCAAGGCAATTTGTATTGCTTTACCGCCTGATCTATGTTTACTGATTATGCTTTGCTTGTTTTGTTTGATTTGATTCTTTACGTCCCAGTCAACACATTTTCAGTTATGCCTGGACGGGTCTTCCTGTGTTGAACCAATGTTAAGCAGGGATTAATGTGTCTTGCCCAATACTGAGTATACAAGTGGTTTAGCATGCACCTGAACACAAGCCCTCTGGTCTACAGTATCATCCAGATACCTAATCATGTAGATACACCATGCATCCCATGGTATAATATAATCACAACACAAAATATATAACCCTACACACCATAATCCATACACTTCTATGCAGAAGTTTATACTGTGATCATATCGCAAACCAAGCCACGTATGTATTCCATATATCCCCAAGTAGTATTTTGTTCTATGATTACGCATACTAATGAAACAGTAAAATCGCATTGTTCTCAACCTACGTTTTATTAAAAATGCAAACTACGTATACCATGTATTTCCAATGCAAGAACAACGAAAATAATTAGTAAACTCCGCATCGCACCCAACTGTAAGCTACATGTACCTAATTATTTTGATTTTTGATAATATATGGCTGAGTCAACTTACAAACAAATGAGTCGCATCATTAGAAAACAGGTCTTTGGGACTGGCGACTCAGCTAAAGCTCGGATGCATCATTTTGTGTGATTGCTTTTTCAATTTTTTAGATTTTAAGTAAACTTAATTGCATTAAAATGTTAGTGAGTGAGTATTATCATGAAATAACACAATCACATAACGCAGACTACTCTACGGCACCATGAGGAAGAGCCACAGAACACTAATAGTCACAAGACATCAGTACGAGAATTAAGATAAATATTCCCCAACAAGTTTATTGCAAAACTAGAAAAGACGCTAAGTACTGCATAACCAAACCAACAAATGAAGGTCCAAACACCCCACCCCCTCTCCAACAATGGTATCAACAATAAACAATGAAACAACAATAACAGAACTTAATGTTGTTATACAGTATATCTGTGTAAAACGGCCACTCAAAAATAAATAAATAAAGGTCTAAATGACAACTGGTAGATAGTATTGTGGAATGCTCCCTTTGGAGCATTCTGCAATACTTTTAACCTGCATTAACCAATAATCGGTCTTGAAAACCATTTGAAAGCCGTTTTATACAGGTTCTACTGTACATGTAATGGGGCTAAGTACAAAATATTGAAACTTGCGATCACCTTATAAGCCCTATGTGTATTAATAATTGTCCTCTTTATAGTTTGCCCTGATGAACTCTAGCTAAGCGCCAAAAGCTCAGCAGATTGCAGCCCTTTTTATGAATGTTAACTCTTTACTCTATATGTTTTTTTTAAGATCATGACATCATTTTCTATTTTAGACAACATTGAAAAATTTCAAGAAAAATTGAAGTTAAGTTTTGAATACTTTTTAAAACATATGGAAAATGGAGCATGTGCTCTTTTGGAGCAAATGCTCCATTTTCCATGATATTTTCAAATACATTGTCAGGCGTTATCATGCAGTAAAGGGTTAAAAAGATTCTGCTTTGTCTTTTGATTGCTTTGCTGCTGCTTTAATGTCGCTTTCAACAATGTATTACTGTGTTTCCAGGCCTGTGTTTCCATTTATTCCTTAATGGTTATTTTAACTGAAACAGAATTTTTAGAAATGAAGTTAAATATAGACCGCGTATTCGGATTATTTTTTCTCACTGAAGTATGATCTTTTATATAGGCTTGGATTAGATGGAATTTCTGCGGTTTTTGTTCGTCCTTTTTGAATTAGTCCCCAAGTGTTATCGATATATAAATGAACTACCGATCAGTAGTGTAAAACTGGTGCATTTAGCTTATGATAATTAAAATAGAGGCGCAAAAGGGTATACATCACAAGAAAAAAGACTAAATTATTCTGATTTGCAGGGCATTTGAGCCTTAGTTCAAAATGAGGGCTGCTCCCAAAAATAATATTTAGTTACGCTTTGTGCATTTACATCCACATGCTAAAAACGATCGTATTAGTAAGGGTTAAAGTTGTTAAATAAAAGGAAAACGGGGGTCACTTCGACCCTGGAAACACAGTAGTCATGCCAAGATGATTATATATTATATCAAACTGATCCTGTGCATGAATGAGACGGTTCTTTTTAGAACCCACAATATAATTCAATTTTGTGCCCAACTTTTATCTAGACATAAGTCTTGGTGACCATAGATGTAAGATTGCTACTCCGAATCGATTCAGACTGCGCTATGCGGATCGCGACTCGCCACACTAGCCCCGTACTACCAACTACAGGTTTTCTCCCGACTTGGCCCGCATTAAGTAGATTACGTAGGAGTATTCATTGATAAACGAATTATATAACCAGGACATACTCATTAATTGGAGATCCTGAATAGCAGGATCTTCAATTAACAATTGTTTCCTGGTTTGTGCTTGCTTCCCAGAAAACGATCGCGGGCCAAACAGGGGACTTTTATACTTATGGCAATTGCACAAAGGCATTCTATGAACACCCGTGCTGACGTCTATATCAATGTTTGAGCTCTGAAATGGCCTACGACATCATTAAAATCCATAATTAGTGCGTGTGGGTAGCGAAAAATGGGCGTTTGCACATGGTAGTCTGATGTACCACAATATTTTCTGCTGGCTCATGTTTTGATTGTTTTCTTTAGAAATAGTCAATCCTTCCCTATGAGCATACTTAGAAAAACGAGCTACGTTGAAAGAACAGTGCAAAGTCTTCCCAAACAACAGAAACAAGTGCTCGACTTTGGACATTGTTAACAAGCGATATTGTACTTACTTGATTTCACTCATTATCTCAAGAGCCCTTTCGTGAATGTGTTACAGTCGTGTTATAATTGGGTCAATTAACAGATTTTAAAGAAGTTCAACGTATTTGAATAAGAAATTGTTATGGCATTCGCTACTTCGTTATAAACTCTGAGAGTAGAACTATGTTTCAAAGATTACATAATTTATGTGCATATAACATGGCCTCTGGGCAATGACCTTTAGATCATTCCATTTCAAAAGTTTGGTGCTAGCCGATTGGACTAGAACATTTGCGTGTGTTAAAAACCATACGAGTAGTAGAATGAAAGTAAACAACTGACGACCTCTGATTAATGACCTTTGGGTCTTTCTATTTCAAAAGATTGGTGCAGAATGCGTAAAATGAGCCAGTCGGGCCGGAACATCTGTGTTTGTCAACAGGCCTACGCATAATGTACTCAAAGCCAGTATTCAGCACTTTTGGTTTCTCTAATATGATGCTGTAAATCTGTCACTCAGATCATTAAACCCAAGGTTCTGCAGGTCATTATAACAGCCATTCTACTGGCTTTGTTTATACATTAGATTAGTAGCACCAAGATTGTTTCAAGACAATTTTTTCATGGAAATCTGAGATATAGTAAAATTTGACGTCTGGTATGGTTCAAAATTTATCAACTCTTTGCCTTTTGGGTAATATTGCATGCTTTTTTGTCGTCTGCTGATTTTTTTTTAAATCAAATTTTTCTAAAATACCCTCAGAGTAACAAACAGTTTGGATGCAGATCAGGCCCTGATCTGGGACAAACTGTTTGCAAAGGTTAGCAGCAGACGACACTAGTAGGCATGATCAGTCTGATCTGGACAGTTGTGACAGTTTGTTAAAAAGTTACTGAAACATTTCAGCAGACGTCAGAAGCAGACTCTTTGCGTACTGGGCAAAGATTGTTTCAAGACAATTTTTTCATGGAAATCTGAGATATAGTAAAATTTGATGTCTGGTATGGTTCAAAATTTATCACCTCTTTGCCTTTTGGGTAATATTGCATGCTTTTTTGTCGTCTGCTGATTTTTTTTTTTAAATCAAATTTTTCTAAAATACCCTCAGAGTAACAAACAGTTTGGATGCAGATCAGGCCCTGATCTGGGACAAACTGTTTGCAAAGGTTAGCAGCAGACGACACTAGTAGGCATGATCAGTCTGATCTGGACAGTTGTGACAGTTTGTTAAAAAGTTACTGAAACATTTCAGCAGACGTCAGAAGCAGACTCTTTGCGTACTGGGCAATCTTGCATACTTTTTGTGGTCTCCTGATTTTTTATGAATCATTTTTTTTCGAAATATTCTATCAGGAAAACTATCAAAAAAAAAAAAAAGTAAAAAAAAAGTATCAAACAGTTTGGATCCAGATCAGGCCTGACATTAAGCCGGGGATCTGGGTCTAAACTGTTAGCAAAGGCTATCAGAAAATATACTAGGAGGGAAAGAGTTGATACAACTTTTGGCTAATAGCTCAGACTCTGATTAGACTCTTTACTCTGCAGTAGCTGATCTGGGTCTGCACTATTTGACAATGTCTGAAAAAGCTTCTGATCCATTTTCTGTACGTTTTTCGCTGAGGTGAGATGATTCGAATTTCGGAAGTAGATGTATGGTTTTATTTATGTATAATTTATGTATCTGAAGACTGGTCAGGATAGCTTAATGATCCCTCTAGTCTCTCTATCCGAAATATTCAAGCCCTTTGCTAGTCTGTGTAACTAAGCATGCCGGTTTTAAATTCAGCCTATAGTACAGCAAATTCAAAATTGGCTTAATTGTTTTTGTTCATAGCATATATTTGCTAACATCAATTTACCTATGTAAGTATTAGGGCAAACAGTGTGAATACAGATCAGGCTGCTCCTATATGAGCAGTCTGATCTGGGTCTACACTAATTGTCAAAAAAGCTCAAACCTCAAAAGCAGATTAACTCTCCCTACTGGGTAATTTTGCATCTTGATTTTTTTTCTTCAAAATATTCTTTCAGCAATACCATTAAAGTGTCAAACAGTTTGGATCCAGATTAGGCCCGACGTTATGTCGGGCCTGATCTGATCTAGGTCAAACCTGTTCGCAAAGATTATCAGCAGAAGACAGCTAGTACGGATAAAATTGGCTAACAGCTCAGACCCTGATAAGACTCTTTACTATGCAGCTGCTGATCTGTGTCTGCACTGTTTGCCAATCTGAAAAAAAAATCTACAGAACCCCAGGTGGGGAACCCATTAAAATTGGATATTTATCATTCTCTTGGAGAGACTGAATGCTATGCTGATAAGCTGTCAAATAATCATTATTTATTCTCATTTTATAGTTTGTAATTGAGGGCTCAATTGGAGCCTCTCTCAGTTCAATTTTCGTAGGCCTGTCAAAGCTTTTTAAGTAAATGTAAATATATGCCTGAAACCTTTTTTTCTAGAACACATATCAATATTGAAAATACAGTCCGCTCCAAAACGTTTTGTTGATCTGTATCTCTATTAAGGTAAGGGCGTTTCACACGAATCAATACCACTATTTTTACACAGACATGACAGAGGGCTGAGGGTTCGAATCCCAAGACTACATTTTGTTTTCTTTGCTTTCTTTTTCGCTACTGTTGATTGCTAATTTGAATTTTCACGAATTCACGTGTGTCTTTTCTCGCATCTCACCATAAATTTAATGAAAAATAAATGTCTGAGACTGTTACGTCGTAAAGACGGTCAAGACGGAAGAGGGAAAGATTTATTGTGTGACCCCTATTATGCGTTGACAATAACACCAGGGAAAAATAATACATGCAACTACATGTAGTTCACAACTTTTAAGTACTTTATGTACAAAAAAACATCGACAGCACATGAATAATACAGGGACAATACCTACGTTGTTATTTTTGACTAGCTGGCCATCCCTTTCTAAAACAAGTTTCCACTCTGAGATTGTTTACAATAGAGTGTCCCGTTTTAGTCGTACGCCAACTAGACAAAAATAAGTAACGTAAAATTACACACAACTCAACTAAAAAAAAAAAAAAAAACTCCAGCTGTAAAGTTTTTAGACTTAATTTTTTGCAATAACTTTTTTGTCTTCAATTTTAGCAAAAAGTGTTCGCGATGAAAGTTGTATAGGAGAATTTCCGCCAACTTCTCCAAAAGGTCTTGTGCTTGTGGCTCAAACAGATTTATGTGTATATAGATGAAGATTTTGCAATAAATTGAATTCGTTCTAAATTTCTGACAGGTATAATTCGTATAGGCGTGACAGAAAGGGGTAGTTTCAAAAAAATTCGGAAGCGGTGCATATCTCGTTCTTAAAAAGCTGTGCATAACATAAAACTGCCGTTAACATACTCAGAATTTACCGTGCATATGCAGAATCAACTTAAAGCAGGCTCATTTATAGGAACAAAGGCAATTTTTCTCTTATACACTTGCTACGAAATGAACGGTTTTGAGATGACCCTACTAGTTTAACGTACGAGCGAATCAGGCGCGATTTCTATTATACATGTATTTGAACAAGCCATCCATCGCTTTAGTAATTGAATTAGGGCGGTGAATGTACATTTTTGACTGACATCTTGGACTTTGTTAAATTGAGCTTTGATTAAAATATTCAAAGAGTGCATCTAAGCACAGAGGAACCTGCAGCATCTAGGATGTTGGAACCATTTGGAGAAGTTGGCGGAGATGTTCCTGAATACTTTTCATCGCGAACACATTTTGCTAAGATTTAAGACAACGAAGTTATTGCGAAAAATTAAGTCTAAAAACTTAACAGCTGGAGTTTGTTTGTTTTTTTAATTAATGCACGTGGGCGCTTCGTCGCGAGTCCTGACAGTAGCACGGCAGCTTCTTCAGACGATTACGTCTTTATCTTGGGGTGACTGCACCTTCTGACACTTGGGTCAGTCCATTATATATGGGTATATCGCGTCTTCCTGACGCTTGGATCAGTCAATTTTTTGTTACGCGTTATCCTGACACTTTGGTCAGTCCAATTTTGTTATCTTCAATACGATATTTTGACACAGCACTGGACCAGGGCCTAAGACTCTTGGTCTGGCTAGGAGAACTGTTCGCTACTCTGTTAGTGGCCCAAGGGGGACAAACTATTTATGCGCCCTTGGATTATCGGAGCTTCTGGCTTCTACGGCCTATCTCTCCCCAGTGTCTGAGGGGACACACATAGACATAATTCTATAAAAAATAATCAACTGATAGAATATTGGTTAACCAGAATCTCTCTACTGTGTGTAGTGGCGTTGTTCGTTTTAATATACAGAAATAGAAAGTCCTTCTTGATCTTTTTCTAAACCTGCCCAACCATTGGGTGTATGGCTAATGGCTCCTATCCGTTTAGGATGGATCCATCTTTGGATGCACTGTCAATATATATTGGTATATCGCGTTTTCCTGACGCTTTCCAATTTTAATCAGGGAAAAGTATTTGTAGTGACCAACCTGTGTCGACACTAACCAAATACCTCCGTTGCAGCAAAGGAACAAACCAGCACTCTTTCAATACATCCCTTGGATGGAATACAATACACTAATAACGTCACCCTGGTTTGCGACGTTAACGTAGCCGAAACGTCGAGAATCGTGTCCTCTTTCCCTAGATTGTTTCATAGTTTACATATACTGATACTTATTCCATTCAAAAATTCCAGGTAAACGTAGAATAACGCGGTGTCAATGTAACGTATCACGTCACCTCGGCCACCGCTTTGTCTACGTTACAGTTTTCTACCTGCACATGGTATCAGTATTAAACAAATAAATATGACCTTGTGTCAAATTTTATATTTACATCAATATTTCAAATTCTCTTTCTATTGTTTTATGCGTGAAGGGTGCACAATATTTATATGTGTGTTTTGGTGAAGGCACCTAACCTTTATACATACATGCGTCAGCTATAATTGTAAGTATATATGTATGTTGCTATATGTACCAAACCTTTAAACGTACATGCGTCAGCTATAACCTTATTTATGTATGTGTTTTAGTGTAAGCACCTAACCCTTATACCTACATGCGTCAGCTTTAACGCGTTGGTACACACAAAGATCGCTACTGAAAGTCGTTTCAAAAGTCAAACCGCCTTTCCGAACCGCGCAATATGAGTCACAACAATTAAAAAACATATGCTAATATGCATAGTATATTATCGGTCCCTGATATATCCACCAGCACATGTTATTTCGGTGTTTGCGCAGGCCCGACAAAGTCTGCGACCACTCTTGGCTAAAATAGTCCTCCGAATATACCCTGACAGCTACGTAGCACTACAGCCGCCAGAACGGTCCTTAAGGGTTTTTAGACACTATACAACTGCGTAGATTGCTCCCAAGCGCGTAACATTCCCTATTTTCTAAAAAAAACGAGACGTTTTTCGTGCCCCCATAAAATGCGATAAGCTCGAGAGCCTTCAACTTTCGAGAATAATCGAGTGTCCGTGTTGAGAGTTCCATCTAAAAATGCCTTTATACTTTAGAAAGGGTACCATATGCTAATAGGACAAATACATATAGGCGCAGAGGTGCATACCCAAAACTTTGCGTATCTGTGCGTATACTTAACTACCACTGTTTTTGCCGTGTTCTCTTTTCTGCATCGTAACAGAGACTGATGATATTTAGGGGTCACCTATTCATTTAGTAGTAAAATATAAAATAATAACGCAAATACGACACATTACATCCCAGTTTAGTTAATTTAATTTAATGCTTTATTTATTTTACAAGGATTCCAAACAGCCCTGGGGCTACTAGTTGGTCTCCTTACATGTAACAATTTACAGACATTTATGACAATAAAGACAACATACATATATACATAATACATAATGACATACAGACAGACACTCGCACAGACAGACATACAAACACAGAGACACATAGACAGACAGACACATAGATAGACAGACCGACAGACAGACAGGCAGAGAAACAGACAGACAGACAGACACACACACACACACACACACACAGACAAGCAGATGGACAGACAAACAGACAAATACAAACAAGAGAAAGTAAAAGTGTAGGGAAAGGAAAAAAGAGCAGTCACCCCATGTTGAAGCAGTAAATAACAGGACAAGTGTGCGTAATCGTACGTTTCCCCAATAGTGCCAATAACGCGCGCGTTTTTAAGGTATTTAACAAAGTTAGCAATGCTGACACAACCATACACGCACACAGATAAGAAGATAACGACCAGGGCTCGGAATTACAATGCCTCCATAGAGTCAAGGAAGACCCAAGTTAGGCATCGATCCATCAGGACGCGAAGAACCAAAATCAAATAGATTTAACTTTTCTGAATCTTTGACCACAAATACCGCATCGACCCAAGCAATTTATTTTGCATTTAATACACCATGCCGAAATATCAAAACTTAGCCCAAGTCCTGCCCAACTCCAAGGAGGCATTGTAATTCAGGGCCCAGGACAGAGATTCCTCAGCAGCACTCAGAACTCGTATATTTATATGAACGAGGAGTTAATTATCTGATGAGGTGTCAAACATATCTTCAAAAGTACTAAACCGCTGTGTTGAGTCAATATATTTGAACACCTCATCAAAAATCGAAGTATTTTCTTCATATGAAGCATCTTCGGAGCCTTCTAGTAAAATTGTACATTATATGATCAGGCATTAATACGATAAATGTGTTGTAATTTACGTTTGGAAATAGCTTACGTGATAAACTTTCGAACAATACGCGTCTTTCGTTGTTGTATCTGAGACAACTAAGAAAATAATGCGCTGCAGATTCTGGGGTTCCTCCACATTCGGGATTTGAGCAACTGGGGGAGTCGATAAGATTATAGTGGTGCAAATGTGAATTTAAGTGGCTAAGACCTAGACGTATTCTACAATGATTCACTTTACTGAGGCCGTGGCCATAACAATACAATTTGTTTTGAATCAGTGGCTCATATAAGGATTTAACTTTGGTTTTAAAAATAGTCAACGACTGTGATTGCTTTATGCTATTTGCTAAGTTATTCCAATCTCGAATTGTTTTTGGAAAAAAAGATTTAGAAAACGATTCCCTATGTATAGTTGGTACGAGGAAGGAGTTATTTCTTCGGAGCAGATAATTGTTTGTATTATGCGATGTTAAGTTACATAAACGTTTTAGGTATTGAGGGGCCAAATCATATAGTATTTTATAAAATAAAACAAGCCTGTGATTTGTTCTCCTGTTTGCCAATTTTGACCACCCTAATTCTTTTAATACTTTTTCATTACTAGTGATTCTAAAAGCACCAGTGCATAATATACTGGCTTTCCTTTGTAGTTTGTCAAGTCGTTGGCTTTCATACATGGTACAAGAATCATAAATTACATCACAATAATCAAGTAATGGGCGTATCATGCTTTTATATAGCTTATCAAGACAGCTTCTTGGAAGGATATGTTTTGACCTTCGCATAATTGAGAGTCTTTTTTCGGCTTTAGCCAGTATTTCATTTATATGGTAAGACCAAGACATTGTATTGCTTATTATTAATCCCAAGTGTTTGTGATGATTTGCTTCAGTGATTTTGGTATCATTTAAAAATAAGTCTAGTTAGGCTGTGGTGTTCACAATTATGAAGGTATGTTTTGTCCATGGCACATTAGTGATTGGTCATTTGGGATGGATATTCGCTTACACCCAACCATGTAGCCTGAAAGGGCTATCATAGAGCTATATTGAGCCGGTCTCTTCATTATAATGCGTTTTAACTACACTCGAGTATTTTGCAATGCGTCGAAATCTTAAATTTATCAAGGAAAAAATGGAATAACTCCCATAGGAATGCATTAGAAGGATTAGTGAATTAAAACAAAAGAACGGTCAGCATACCAAAAACATGTGATAGACGTCGATCAAGAATTCTGGAGGAGAGACATAGCTGTAGAGGAAAAGATTACCAAGTCATTATTTAAGTGGACTCAGACAGACATTGAGTGAATCATGATACTCGTGCACAGCCTCGAAAAGCAACAAATATACGGACACATATTGTTCCTGTGATATGGGTTTCGAGCTGTTTTTGGCAATTTGAAAACATGTTGGCTAAACTGTAATGCATTCGTTACTCAGACAGACATTGAGTGAATCATGATACTCGTGCACAGCCTCGAAAAGCAACAAATATACGGATACACATTGTTCCTGTGATCTGGGTTTCTAGCTGTTTTTGGCAATTTGAAAATATGTTGCAAAACTATAATGCATTCGTTACTCAGACAGACATTGAGTGAATCATGATACTCGTGCACAGCCTCGAAAAGCAACAAATATACGGACACACATTGTTCCTGTGATCTGGGTTTCTAGCTGTTTTTGGCAATTTGAAAATATGTTGGCAAAACAGTAATACATTCGTTTCATCGCACTGTATTTGGAAAATTCTGAAATAATGAATGTTACATAAAAATGGCCGACAGTTCTCACGAGGAGGTATGTAGTAAATTGTTGATCATATCTCAGTTTCTGTTCATCGTAGAATAACAAACTTGGTATCGAATTGAAGCTAAATCATCGTCCTTTGGTATAAAGTTCAAATTTGCAAATTAATTGATTTACATTATTATGCATATAAATGAGTTATACCTTTTTGCCCCAAAATCGGTAATAACAATCTTAAAAAATTAATCATGATTAAGCTGACAACCTGTGGTCAGTGCAGACTGTCAAAAGTGATACACTAGTCTTAAACGTTGCTGCCCAGCTTTGCTTTTCAATATGTGCACATTAGCTCAGTAAATGTATCATATACACTTATTTTACATTCAAATACCAATTTAGGCTGTTGTTTTTTTTTTCAGGAAATTATTGACACTGTGTTTTTATTGCCATGAGAAGATTGTTGGTTCTGTTTAATGCATATCTTCTTAATATGGCGTAGATTAGGACCGAAATGTATTTAAGTGCCCCCAGTGGCTTCAGCTGCTGTCCCCTTTAGGTGGTGGTTCTGTTTCTGTGTGTCCACTTTGCTCTGTTTGTGGGAAGTTTGTGTTCTTGTTTTGTAGTGTAGTACTTAGCAGCCTTTCTAGTTTTGCAGAAATCAGGATGGGTGAGTAAATCGGCTCTTTACTTGTATTGTGCTCTTGCTGCCCTGTGGCCGACAGAGTTCTGTCTTTTCCTTATGGTGCCATATGTTGGTTTGAGGTCTGTGATTGTGGTATTTCCTAGTTATACTCACTTTTTAAGGTGGGCACAGGAAATTCAGATTTTATCCCTATATTTTGTCCAAGATCATATTTATTATGCTCGATGGCTACCAGTCAATCTATTCAACAAGCTTGCCTTGAAACAATTACATTCTGATAAATATACAGAGATCATATTGACATTCGTAAAATTTAAAAAGTACTCTCTATGATTGTCATAGACCAAGTCTACAGGCAAAATATTGCAGTCATAAAATGTTACAGAGGTGCTATTGGCCTAACTGAAGATAAATATAAACGTTCTTTCTTTCTCTCTCTTTATGACAATACTTATTAACCTCATAGGAGGACTTCAGAAGGGTATTCCAGTTACCAAGTGACAAATGGGGTTAGCTGAAATGGCAAAGTTGCACAGTGCGAAAAGAGAACTAGTTTAGCTAAAAGATAAAAAACAGAATATGGTGATTTATGGGGAAACATGCACCTGGTAACTAAACAGTAAACTGTGCCCTGGTCGAAAGCAATACAGTGCAGGTCGGGAGGGCATTCCAGTGCATGATTGTCCTAGGGAAGAACCTGTATTTAAAAAAGTTGGTAGAGGTGGTGATCTGTTAATATTTGGATTTCTCGTAGTTAACCTAATCCACTCAAAAAGTAGTAGTGGACAGTTGTATGACTAAAAAAATAAGTAAGTATGACCAGGAAACCATGACGCAGTTAGCTCCATTTGGTCAGAAGCAATATGAAAGTTTATAAAGGACGTGGCAGATACTCAGGCGCCTTCAGCGTTAAATGAGCCTGTGAAAATGATTATGCTTCCCCTTTAAAGGATAAAAGCTCAATCCAACCAATCGTCAGCTAAGAATTAGCTTGACAGTTTAATGGATGACTGACAACTATTTTCGATATTACCCATCTCATGTCAAAGCCAAAAAGGTGACTTGTCAGCCTTTTTCCAACAAGAAAATCAAAACTGCCCCCCATCCTTATCACAAAAGGGCATGCTTCACTCAGCAGTAAAGTCAAAGCGGTCTGATATTCTTGAGCAAGGTACAGGTACAAAATATGAACAACCAAACGCAGACACTGTGATAATGATGACACAACCCTGATCAATGTATGATTTAGCAAAAGAATGTTCTGATCAGCAAAAAAAAATGGAGGGTTATTCTGCTGAGGTGATTGTACCTCATACTGAGTAGTATGCCTGGTAATACTCCAGATATGATGTTGTATTTGATATATACCACCAAAATAGTTTGGCAGAAAAGAGTAGCCGGAGTTCGCAAAAAAACCTAGTAACACCAAACCTCCCAAATCATGGAATAACTTCCTTAGATGTGATGTCGGAAAAATCTGAGATATTTGGGTTTCTAGCTGGTAAAATTATACTTGCTCAAACAAACGAACAGATAATAGTTACAGAAGGAGATGAGATTGTTTCAAGTTTACAATAGGAGTATGTTAGCTCCATGCAATCAGAGGTAGCAGAGATCATATGTTTGCCCACACATGTCTCTTTGACAGGAAGCCAAACTCTAATGATTGTTATTTCTGATACCGATGTTGTTGTACTATTATGGCAGGTATAGTGCTGATGTGAATATCTATGCTTCGTGGATAGCATTCTGAATAGGAAACAACGTTTGATCGACGAAAACTCATGACATATGGTTATCACTTGGTCCTCGTGCAAGGCCTTTCCCTTTACACATGTGTTAAATTATTGGGTGTGATCTGTTGGCAATGGCAAGAAATCAGCTTGGTAGGCATAGAAGGTTGATGAAGAAACCACAGAAGGGTTTCATGCCTCAGTATTGCTGCGTACACAATATCACAGTCGAAAATGGATACATAAGAACAGATTGTTGTTTTTATGTACGATTTGTCAAACACAACTTGCAAGATGGATGGAGCGCATTGATTTATTATTTGCTCAAAAGTAAAATGCTCATGATTCTGTCCACTAACACAAGCTGCTCTAAAAGAGCAAGGTAAGGTAGCATTTTTCCAAGCAGGACATGTTATTGGGACACTCGAATGTAACTGAACAGTACTGTGTTCATGCAACTGTCAAGAAGATAGGTAGTTACATGTAAATGTTTTATTTGTGTGCGATTATGCTGCGAGTGTTTCCGGGTGGACTTTAAGCAAAAAATTTCAGCAAAGTAAATGTATATGCCAGTTCATTATGCTAAAAATTAGCAGCACTAAAATCAAAATTTCGATGAGCTAACTTGCTTAAATAATGGTAGATAGTCATAAGAGTGGATCAGACTTTTGATTGGAAGATTACAACAAACTAAGACTGGATTGAATTTCTTTTCAATTTCTAGATTATTTAGCAAAATAATAAATTAGGTAATTAATGTGCATGAAAACTTAATTAGCTAATTTGCATATTGGAGTCTTGGAAGAAAGCGTAACGAAAGAACTTTAATTCTGTATGGTCTTATGTAGGATAGAAGCTTAGAAATGAATAATATACAACATGGGCATACTACAAAACTTATAAAGTATTTGCAAATGAATATTCATGAATATGCTAATGAGCTGCAGTGCAATTATGGTGATTTATAGTATGGCTAAGTCTAAGCTTTAGTTATATATCACTTATGACATTCTACATTGACCAGAGGTTAAGATATGTTTAATTTAAATATATTTTACCGATTCGGGCCCAAAAATTAAAAACGCGTTAATATTCATAAATATGCAAATCAGTTAATTTGCATTTTTAAATTTTTCAAAACGACAGTGATTTAGCTTTATTTTGATGCCAAATTTGTTGTTCTGCGATGAATAGAAATTGAGATATGATCAATTTACCACATACACTCCCCAACGAAATGTCGGCCATTTTGTTATTTGGCGTCCTTCTTGAAAATGGCCGAATTGGAAGTAGCCAGGGTCGTTTTTCAATGCGCGAGATGTAATGAACATATGGTGAAAATTTCGTGCTTGTATCATCAAGTGAAGTGTTTTCTCAGTATCCTGCTCCACTATAAACGGCGATCCTCGGGACAGATTTTTCTATCATGGCCTGCCCTCACACTCGTGACAGATTCTTATATATTTGTGACATATGGGTCCAGTGTGGGTTGTGAAAATACATGTAGCTGAGGTATGTGTAGACCAGCTGGGCCGTCATCTTTAATCCGATATTGTATCGCATTGTGACATTTTCGTTTCATGTTCACTGTTTTGATGGCACTTTGAAATGTTCATTCTTTCAGAAACAAAATTTTAATGATATTGCAACTGAAAAACGAAACCCCAAAAAAGCATTAAACGTATCTCTACTATTTCTCAAAACAAATCCTGTACTCCTGGATTGTTGGCATTTTATAGTGTCTACAAATGAGGGTGTGTAGTGGCTTCAGTGCTAGAATATATAACTTGCAATCGGAGGGTCGCTAGTTCGAGACTCACCGGAGGCACGGTGTTGTGTCCTTGAACAAGACTCCGTATACTATATTTTCTACTGATATATACAACACAGGAAACCATTACAACCTGACTGAAACATTGTTGACTGGTACATAAAGCACAACTGTATTGTTTTTGTTGTTGTTGTTGTTTTGTTTGATTTGATTCTTTACATCCCATTAACAATCTTTCAGTTATGTAGGGACGGGTTCTCCTGGGTTGAACCAGTATTAAGCTAGGATTAATGTGTCTTGCTCAAGGACACAACGCAGTGACGCCGGTGACATTCGAACACAACTGTATTGTCTCAGAATATGTAATCAACATTTTGTATCATAGTTTTTGTTGTTGTTTTCCTGCATGACCATGATAAATGATGCTAAAGTTTGGTGTAATGAAAATCAACTAACAAATGTTTTATTGAGAATTCCAGTTTTAGAATTCGGTTTAATTATGTAACAATTATCTCTATTACGTGATAGGAACATAATAATTCGCTAATTAGTTCAATACACATTTTATATACGGTCAATTCTTGTTAACCGATGATCCAGGCCCCGAGGTTATAAAACTTTTTTCATGCTCAACTCAACTGAGCACAAAATTTCAACAGTAAGTAAGTGGTTTATTCACATAACTTAAGCATATAAACAGCTCATCGTTGTTGTAACAAAATACAAGTATATACAACTGCTCATAAAAACTAAAATAGCACAAATAAATAAGTTTCTTGCTTTAATTCTCTCAGATATTGTATTTATCATGCTTATAAATTTTAAAATGACAACAACTGTTGGCACTTTAAAATGTAAGAGCATGATAAATTCCATGCTCAGTGAATTAAGTTTGAAAAAGTTTTAGAACCTCGGGCCTGGTGTTTTCATAGGGTTGAGTTTATCTTTTTCATTCTTGGTACATTTATCTGCAAACAGGTAGTTTCACAAACAGTGATGATCCAGATGAAATGCCGCTATATACCGCATTTCATCATGGTCTACACTGTTTGCTAAGATAAAAAAAGATCTGCATGGAATAAAATGCAATATAATTCGGAAATCATAAACAATAGGGCTTTTTCCAGCAATTTTGGGAAAAATTGGGAAAAAATTGGGAGAAATTAACGACATAGAACATAACAAGGGTAGTGAATGTGAGGTTCTTCTCCTGTACAAAGTGTCTTTGATGTAAGGTTCATCTCTTGTATGAAGTATCGTGCTTAACGTAACGTTAACGTTACACAATTAACGTAATTGCGTAACGTTAGCGTGACGTAGACTTTTGACGTTAGAAACTAAGGAGTTTCAAGTAGAGTCGCCATATTTCTGTCATATTCGGACGGAATTAGTGTTTTACTGTGCAGGGACTTTACTTATGAAGAATTTGTGAAACTTATCATCGGAGTTTCTTATTATTTGGTTTGCCATATCCATTATTCACAAGACTCCAGGAAGACAGTTAAAGCAAAGTAACCAGCTCTCTCTTCCCCATCAAGATGATTGCAAAAGTATTACTGGTACCAAATCTTCGCCCTAGGTTGTGTTGTTGTGAAAACGCAAAACATGTTTATCTCGCATGGATACTTCCTAGTGATTGCAATGCATCATCACAGAGATACAGTCTAACCAAATTTACACACTATGATGATAAAAAGAAAAGGGCTCGTGACGCACAGATAGTCCTAGCTAAAGAAATCTTCAAGTTAAGCCACGGTGGACCAAACAAAAGACAGGCATCAGGCACCAACCAACCGATTAAAGCTTTTCGTCAGGACCAAAATTGAGTCTGAGGCCTGAGCCACCGTCGTGCAATTATAGAGGAAACAAAGAATAACATGATTTGATTTAATTTGCCTCAGTATCCTCTGCTTATTAGTACTGGTTCAACACAGGAAACGTCCCGACACGACTGAAATATTGTTGACTGGGACGTATAGTATCAACTCAAATAAACCTGAAAAACATTGCCATTGTTTCTTGAGAATGAACGAATAAAAAATACAGGAGCAATATGTGTTCTGTTTTATTTAAAACAATGTAAAAAATTTACAATATTTATCTATTTTGCTATTAACAAATAACTGTGAATCTATTTATAACAGACACCACCCATTACCCTCGTCCAACATTTCATGTCTTTTAGCTCATATGTTCATCTTCAGATATTAAAGCCCTATATAAATAATATATACTAGCCAAAAGTTCTAACCGGCCACCTGCATTTTTTTTTAATTTTTCTTCAAAACGTAAAACGACATGACTACTCTTTTTGCATCTCGAAAATGACAGACGTGTTATGTACCCTTGGCAGTGAAGGTATTGACAAAATGTTCAACAGTACATGTAGGATGCTAATTTGAATAGTGGTACCCCCATTTTCAAAATTCGCATTTTGGCACAATTTGTGAGTTATGACTTTTTGAAATAACCCCATTTCACACGCAAAACGTTTTCATTTCAAGAGCCAAACACATATTGAACACTAAAGTGCTGAAATGAACACTCCATCTGCATGGAACTCGTTGCTATTGGCTAAAATGTCAAAAATTACCCCACCATCTAATGCAATTTCTTGTGAATTTTAAAATTGAGGGTAAGTGTATTCGGCAAAGCCTCCCTGTTACAACTTAAAGAGTTTTGCTTAGCCGTTTTCTGTTGTCGATGACTGATAGGCTGGCCTTTTCGGGAATGAAATTGATATAGTCCTTATAGCTTTTCCGAAAATCGGTAAAAACACACGTGGCCTGTTAGAACTTTTGACTAGTATATATTGACATGCGCATACGAGAAACTCTGTATTAAGGGTGTGCAAACAAATATTGCCGAACCCTTGACCTCATAATGACGCCTTATAACACTTTTGCAGACAAAACAGACCCAGATCAGGCAGCTCTTACATGCCTGGTCACGGTCTATTCTGTTTGCTTATGGAAATATGATTAGGTATAATCCTCCACTAACCGATCTGAAACGTAATTTCTTTGTTCTATGCGCAAACGTTTGTTTTTTGTTTGTTTGTTTGTTTTGTTGCTTTACGTCCCAAGTCAACAGCTATGGTCATTGCGGGACGGTCAGTTCACCTAACCACACTTTTTCCTGGGCAGGCTTGAACAAGCGGTTAACCAGTAATTCGTGCACATACTTTCGCTTGTAACTGACACCAACCCTTCTTGAATGAATCAGCGGAAGGGAGGAGAATGACCGTAGAAATCATTTCATGATCAATCTCCACGAAAGTATGGGACCGGACTGGGATCGAACTCGCGACCCCTGGATCTGCAGTCAGACACGCATCTGTAGCCAGACATGTTACCGACTGCGCTATGCGGCCCGGCAATATGCGCAAACGTGAAAGTTAATTTATATATAGACATTATTCATAGTAGGTGGAGTTGAACATGAATATTCATGAAAGAAAGATTAAACCAGTATGCTAGGCTTCATCTAGAAATATTCAGTTTAGAAAGTATAACTCTCTGAGTCAGCTAATGCGATAGTTGTACTTATCGCACGTGAGAAAAGTAACTTTTTTAAACGTGTACGCAAGTATTCAGTGGGATAAGGGGTTTAATATTTATTATCCCCCATATTTGTTCATGATAGCAGCGAAGACTATAGAGCAGTTTTACAAATGGATAAGATAAAACTGTTCTGAGCCATCGCTGGTCACCACGGTCCATTTAGGCTAAGAACAGATTTTACTATCACGAAATGTGAGTTAGGGTCTCACTGGGGACATGGTGCGAACAATCGCGTTAAAAACCCAAATTTTATACATATCAAAAGCCACATGAGCTGAAAAACAATCATTTCAAAGCAGAAAAAATATATAAGCCGTTACATACCTCAATGAAACGCAGAAAAACAACTTTCAACTCTTAAATAAAGATGATCTTAAAAAATATAATTGAGCCCCGACATGAGATTTCCAACAATGCGGTAGGTGCGACCAGCAAAGACTCAGATCAGCCTGGGCATGCGCGCAGTCTGATGAGCAATTGCTAGTTGCTTGAATGTTTTAGGAGTGTTTAGCTACTGACCAAACATAATTTGGATTATCTAAGCTTAAAAGGAGGCTGCAGAGGCTCGTCTGAGTCTACACTTGTCAAAATGCCACATTGTTGGAAATCACATGTCACTGCTCAATTATATGGTGACCAGTTATCGAATGTACGTTGTTTGTATAATAAATACTAGTATTCAGGAATCATTGTGTTTTTTGTTGTACATATTAACCCATTTATGCCGAATGGAATGTTCCACTGTATTGGAAGAGTCCATTTCAAATTTTAGAGTTGTTAGGTTTTATTTTTCATTTTTACTCAAATTTTAAAAGAAACTTATGTAAGCAAACAGTGGAGAACCTGATCAGACGCCGCGGTTTGCAGCATCTGATCTGGGTCTGTACTGTTTGTCGATGTCCCACTTATATGGGTTAAGAGATTATAGCTGCATTTTAACATTTTTATACAATACAATTGTAAGTATGAAATTGTCTGTTTATTTTTAGTAGTTGCCAGTCACATTTTTTGAGAAAATGGTGTATTTCTGTCCCTGAAGATCGTTTTTGATCTCGCAAACAGTACTGATCCTGATACAAAGCCGCTTTATACAGCATTTCATCTTGGTCTTCACTGCTTGCCAAAGTATTTGTTTATTGGTAAACAGAATAAAAAGGATTCAATATGAAGAAGAGCAGAGGCGTTTTACAAAGTTTATTTTGTTAGCACACATTTTGAATTATTAGGCACTACAGTCGATCAAGAATATGTTACTTTTTCTCATGATCAAAGAGCTGGTAATTGGTATCTTGCTCATCACTGCCACAACCATATTATTCTGAAATAATAAAAGTAAAACATGAAAACAATGAAATAATCAATAAAGGATTGTAGTATGGGCGCCTCTTTGGCCCCACGGTCTGCATAAGCGCGGGCGGCCTTTTGGATGACGTCATCGTATATGTTTAGAAATATATGAATATAAAATATGATTATCAATATTACCTCGCATGACTATAACCATAAAAATCTAAATCAATTTTTCTGACCACTATTAATGACCATTTGTGAAATTGGATCAAGTCAGTTTTCAGATACTCTTATGTCAGATGGATTTTTTCCATGTTTTATTGCCAAAATAAATTAAATAAAATGTGTCCGAAATATATTTTGACCCTTTATCATAACTGATCGTCTCAGTGCCATATACAGATGAATAGATCAGGTGAAATCAAGCAATGTACAAAATTTCTTCTTAGATTTTATAGGTATGCGAATACGAATATGGCCGATACTTGGATTGTGTATCTTATGTGTACGGTTATTTTGGGCTGTGCACCATCTGACCTCGTGGCCAAGAAGTTAGCAGATATGACTTTGGAACCTGAGGACTAGGGTCAATTCCTTGGTGAGCACCTTATTTACATTGTTTTTCCTTCTTTTGTTAGCGTTATAATGCTAAATTACTTCCAACAAGTGATATGGAATTATATAAACGACACAAATTACACTCCTTAATGTTTTATATTGAATTATCCCTGAAATCTGTGGGGGTGGGTTAAATTTTGCCTGCCTGAATGATAATTAGTATGGTGACCCCAATTTTGTATTTTTTTTTTCAAGATTTTCAATGTCAGATTTTTTAAATTTACAATTTTCTCTAAAAATATATCAAGCGGTATCTTATCACGGCTTGGAAAAACAAATAAATGTTCACATTTTCTAAAAAGCTTGAGGTCATAAGCAGTAATTAAAATTAAAATAAAGAAGCTGGATGGCGATTACAACTATTTAAGATAAATATAAAGGACTTGGATTATTTTCAGAAAATTCGTCATATGCTGAAAACTTCCAATGTTACATTATGAAAAATTGAGCATGGTGTTTTGTCACTTTCCCAAATGGGTCCTGGTCCACATCAGAATCAAGGGTGAGGTTGGCGCCGTAAAACTGGTTTAAGCCCTCCAGTAAAATATTTTACTGACCATTCCAAGGCGGTACTTTTGTAGATCTTTGAAGTTTTTTTCTGTCCTGTATTTGCTATGCCTTTGTGTGCGTCTGTTTATATGTGCCTTGCGGTCACCTGCTTGGAAAGGGTTGACCTCTTGGCTCTCATTTGTGGTGTCTAATTGCGAGTGTGTCACTTTCCCATTGGTATCTTGGGTCAGGTGTGGTACTTGATTGTATCGATTCCTGATCTTTGCACTAGTTCATACTTTATTCACTGTCGTTTCTTATCTATCACATGTACCTATTCAGTATCACAAAACGGAAACCAACTGACCTAACTTATAGTTGCTCTGGTAGTTTGATTTCAGAATTTATCAAATTTTAACATGCTTCAAGACCTATAATTTACCCCACCCACATCTAAATTGACACAATTTTAATAGAAAACCTTAAATATTATCCTAATAATAATTTAACAGTAGTGCTTACACAAACAAACTCTCAGACATATTAAGTTTCTTGATTCAGATGCATGATTCTGTTTCTATGGCAACAGATCCTCGTGTATTTGAACGTTTGTTGAGTTTTGACTTCTTTTGTTGCTAGGCAACGCATACAATCAGTGTTCACCTAAACATTAATGAACCAAGTGTAATTAAAAGACAATGATATATATGTGATTCAAATAACTGTATCATTCATAGAAACTATCAAGCATACAAGCTATTTTCACACATACTGCATATTCCTGGCGCCCGCGATCATGAACGCACCAGACTGACGATCTTCAGTTGCCTAGCAACCATATTAGAAGCTTCACTAGGGTAATGCTTTAGTGTCAAAACATCCATGATAAACTATACTTATAGAAAATAACCACTTAGTTGTCTGCAATACCAAACAGAAATGTTTAATTAACACAATGATGAATTGTACTAATAGTAATAACAGTATATTAGACTATCATACTTACAACATTACAATCATACACAATTAACTTGTCGCCGCCATCAATATACAAGGTGGGACATTCAGCACCATTACTTTCAGCATAACCGTAGGAGTATAGTTCTGCTCTGGGGTTCTCTATAAGGATTGTTCCATCGGAATAGCACGTATATGGCGTTGGTGAATCTGAAAAAAATTGATCATATGGCCAGTTAAGCAAAAAAAAAATTGTGTAAAATTGCGATCATTTTCTTTTTGATCAGTTAAAACATGTGTTTTGGTTGCTCAAAAGAACTGTGCCACCAGGACGGTTCTTTTGAGTACCCACAACATATGTTTTAGTTGAGAAATAAAAAGAATAATTTTCAGTTACACTCTCTTATCTAGGGGCCTGAGTGGTGTTATATAGGCAGTAGACAATTAATCATTTAAGGACTGGAAACCCACATATACGGGTCCTTTGGCAAATGGTGAGGATCCAGGTGAAATGTTGCATATGACGACATTTCATTAGGGCCTGCAAGGTTTGGTAAGGCAAAACCGATCTTAAGAGAAAGAAATATAAAATTGACTTGTTTAAGAATTTATAACCTTTAATCCCTCAATATATATACATAAGTCCAGATAAGGAAACTTTTTGAGCCTAAAATCATAAGCTTTATCTCTTTTTTCGCAACGAGTTTAATAAATTCAATAATACAGGAGCACGAATGTTTGATTCTATTTATCATTATGACATTTCCATTACGTTTCTACCGTAAAACGTCATGATTTTGTCATTATGTGCACAACGTTGTTATGGACATCATAAAGTTTCCTGAAAATCTGTAAACCACTAGTGGTTTATCAAATTTATCACACGGCGTTATTTCACTTCACATCATATGATAAAAAACATATAAGCCACATGCTGGGAAAACCAGTATTTATAGGGTTGTGACCAAGCAAAGACTTAAGCCATATGCTCAGCTCTAGCCTGAAAATGAAAGCTAAGATGAACTGGGAAAAGAGGATACAATAAAATGTATTTACCTCCACCACCTATCACTGTTGGTGCTGTTGTGTCATCGACAATTTCAGGACAGTTGAGTATGTGGAGATCACTCTTGCGTGTGATAATTAAACTAACACTTGGGTAAGCTCCCATAGAAATAATAAAGTCACCACCAGACTGAAAGAAAAAGAGAATAACGTACGAATGACATAACTATAAATTAGAACTACGCAAACGATTGTGATATTTTGAGGTAAAATACATGTGTTTATCGTGTGTGAATGTTCAATCAAACAGCAAAATCACATAAATTGTAATATTTGTCACCAATTTCCGCGTGTTTTCAGGGGTTATCGGCACACCTTCAGCTCGCGAATGGTAATATGCAATTAGTATGCACTGGATATATGAACTCCACACACGTCGATATCTATGGTCTAATGCATAACATTCCGCGATTCTTAGCTTCTTTCTTCATCAAATTCAAATTTGCTTTCATTTGTGAAAATTTATAAGATTGTTTATACCCATCATATGGTTCTTAACATAAAAAAGAACAAACAAACTGATTCTTCGATGTTCAAGTTATGTTAAACATAATAATTTTACAAACAATAATGCATTGTACTGTTGTGTATATTTTGTTATATTTTCTCACCCCTGTGGCGCTAACGGATTCTGTTATATGCGTTATTTTGGAAGAGGCAAATTTTTAGGTTTTGAATTCTTATACCCTATAATTATCAGAGCAACTAAAGCTTGATATTGGAATTGAAAATCCTGGGGGCAGACAATAAATCCACTGTTTGCTTACAGATGTTCTATTAGAATTTAAATGAAAATGAAAAATACCACCCAGCAACCCTTAAAACAGAAATGGACTGGTCCAATTGATTAGAGCGGGAAATTCCATTCGGCTTAAATGGGTTAAAGCAGCTGAAAGATTATAGCAAAATCAGTGGTAGTTCAGCAGCCACCAAATTTGTTTTAAATGTACACTTTTTACAGTGTATGTTCAGTAACGTATGTCTCAAGCTGGAACTTATTATCCTATTAAATTTAGAATTTTAGCTGACTTCTAGCAAAGCAATCTGATCAGGATGCATACCATTTCAAACAGCTTTGAATACCATGGTAATATGTAGAATCGTTTTAGTGAACTCGCGAGTGTGCCATGTTGATTTATATAGAAAGAAGGCAGTGGTTAACAAGTGAACTTGCAGATATTCTATATTATTAATATAGATTGACAACAATGGTTAACAAGTGAACTGGCAAATGTGCTAAATATTGATTTATATAGAAAGACGACAGTGGTTTGCAAGTTAGCCAAGAGATGTTCTATATTATTAATATAGATTGACGACAATGGTTAACAAGTGAACTGGCAAATGTGCTAAATTTATTTATATGGAAAGACGACAATGTTAACAAGTGAACTGGCAGATGTTCTATATTATTAATATAGATTGGCGACAATGGTTAACATGTGAACTGGCAAATGCGTTATATTGATTTATATAGAAAGACGACACTAGTTGATAAGTCTACTGGCAGATTGATAAATTTAGAAGGGCTACAATGGTTAACAAGAGATCTGGCAGATGTGTCATTGATTTATATATAATAACGACAAGGCAGCGGGTCAACTCGGCCTGAAGTCAACTCGGCCCCTGAGTCAACTCGGCCCTGGGTCAACTCGGCCTGAGTCAACTCGGCCCGGTTTATTTTTATAGCATCAGTCACGGTTATGGTTTGAGTTTTGCCTCAGACCCAATATAACATAATAATTTATTACTGGGTCCGAGGTTTTGCATACTCTTTTGGACTGAATCAAAGATAAACATTTGCCAATAATTGACAAACATGGCAATCAAGCCATTAATTGATCGAATTGGGGGTGAACTTAATTGCTACTTGATTAAAGGTAATGATTGTCTTAAACTTAATAAAAGTTTTCACACTTTGTGGCATTTCTTGATCGCACTCACTTAGTTCAAAAATTATTATAATAATATATCATGAGTTCTTAGTCATGACCTATAAGACAGCAGTATAAAACGTCGGGGTGTCAAACAGTGTGGATCCAGATCAGGACCAACGCTCTGTCGGACCTGACTTGGATCCGTACTGCTTGTATATAATTGACTAAACATATCAGAAGAAATGCTAGATGCTCCTCAGGAAAATTGTTGTTGTTTTCACTACATTAATATATGTTAATGTGTAGGCTATAAACATTGTTGTATGTTTAATGCTGAATAAATATATTGTATTGTATTGTACTTTGTCAAGCACTGGCTTCCCATATTTTGCATCGTTTTCTTAACATTAGTGTTCTAGAATAAAAACGGCGATTGCGATTAGTAGTTTGATCAAAGCAATTTGGCCTAACATGAAAGGTGCCGCTGATTTTTCTCTATTTAAAGAAGAATAACTATATATTCCTTGTCCGCCTCTCTTATCATTTTATATTGAAATGAATTATGTCTATGATACTATATTCTCTTTGATTGCATCTTACTAATGCTACCGTTATGAAGTCGAACCCGTTGAGTAGTCAAGATTAACAGACCAAGATATAAGAGGCTAGGACCAAACATTATTCCCTCAAACCTTTGTTGAACTTTTTTTTAATAAAACACAAACATGTTCCAACCAGAATAGTACTGGCATCCTTAATTGAAAATTAGGCTATAGATGACCGCGGGCCGAGTTGACCCGGGCCGACTTGACTCAGGCCGACTTGACCCAAGGCCGAGTTGACCCGCATTTATAGACAACAGTTAACAAGTGAACTGGCAAATGTGCCATATTGATTTGATTAGAAGGACGGCGTTTGGTTAACATACCAAATGGTAACATGTTTTGGACAACCGAGCGCCATCTCAATTAATCTTGAACATTTTCTTTTGATATTGTATTTTCATTTGGAGGATGGTGTGCGCCTTTGTAATGTTAGTTTTGTCGTCAGGACAGGCTTTATTTTGGTATTCACCCCTTGAACACCTTTTGCAGTTAGAATCTTGTTGGAAGTGTGATATCTAGAATTTTGTGCCAAGTTATGGCTTAAGACATGTCGCTTATCGTTACATTTAATGTGGCATCACTGTGACCACATCAGCAATACGAAGTGAGCCTCGTTAAGTGCAAATTCAAAATTAAACTTACAATATCGCAGTTGTAGATTTCAATGACTTCATTCTGTAGCAGATGGCTGGTTTCACATGATTCTTTCCCTTGGATTGAATAAGCTGTAGAATGGAAGTAAAGTTCTCTTCTTGGGTTCTTGATAAATATCACTCCAAAAGAATGACAGAGGTATTGCACAGAGCTGGCACCTGCAACTATGAAAGACAAGAAATATCTTTAAAAAAGATATACGACGAAGTGACAGAAGGCATATTTGATATGAGTAACGTGATCATTTTAATAAAGAAATTGAAAAGAAAAAATGGGGGATGTTAATATTTTTTTATGTCTTCATTCAGCTGAGCGCAGTAAAGCGTTTGGCTTAATGAACCTATGCTATTCCAAAATATCTGTTGTGATGCTTCTAGGGCACAGAATTGCTGGAATCTCGCGAAAACTCGTGTCAGAACGAAGATAAATATGCCCTGCGCCCAAAGCTGCATACATGTATTTAAATAGCTAGTGTCATACATGACTGGTGCAAAAATCTAAAACAGTAGTAGAATTTAGTTGACCATAACCTACAAATATCAGTTTAGTTGACCGTAACCTACAAATATCGGTAATTCTCCTTCCGGAAGAGGTATCGCGCCATACATTATTTTTGCTTGCGGCGCTCTCGCCGCAAGCATTTGTGTCGGAATAGTGATACCCACTACCTGGTTGTCTATTTATATAACATACTGTTAGCATAACGGTCGTGTGTAAGCAAAAACAATTCACCGACAAGACAACTCACCGACAGCAAGCAAAACATAGTGTTAAGAGCATGTCTCATATTTTATGACATATTAACCCCCAAATTCAATTTGTGGATAAATGTTGGGGTCATGGAATGTCGCTGACTGTTTTCTGCCACTGTGACACTGATATCAGGAGTCAGGTCTTGAAAAAATGCACCCACAGCAGATCGCCTATATCATTTATGGTAGCAGTTCCATATTTGGTATGTAGATACATCTTGGGCCCTGGCGAGTCACCAACTGGTTCCAGGTCAATGTGACCTTGACCTCTGGTTTCAGTTCTAGGAAGGTCGAGCCCAGAGCATATCTGTATATAATTTGAGGTAGGAATCCCAAATTTGGTGTGAGGATATATATTTTGGGATCATGGCATGCCGCATACACTTTTGGGTCTCTTTGACATGTAGCTCATTACCGGCGAGACACTACTGTCGTTTCGACAAAGAATCCAAGTAGCTTGTTCATAAACATGTTTAAAATACTGTAGCTTTAATTTTATAACTTTAGTAATCATGTCAGGATTGTCCCAACATGAACGATTTGGCGCAATTGGAATGATATTGGCCAACTTCGAATAGAACTAAAGTTGCTACTAAAGTTCTTACGTAATAGATGCGTGCTCACGTTTACAGCCAAACGGCTACAGTTGCAACCTTTTAATTAGTTGTCAAGTAAACAAAGTGAATAGCCCTGTATCCCCCCCCCCCTCAATTCTTCATCGTAGACAAAAAGGGTGTGCAAAAACTGAACAGCCTACTCTAATTAACAATTTCGAATAAGAGGGACCGCAAATAAAACACATCAAGTATTTATTTTGTAAAATAAAAACATTTTGAGGCTATAGATAGATCTTGAACCCATCTTGCTAGATAGGTCTAGAGGAGGGAACCAGGCAAGCTACTAGAGTGACGGTGCTCTAACCCACCGTTGATCTATAGTAGGGTCGTGACGTCACTATAGTAGTGACTATCGATGTTTGAATAGAACTTTAGCTCAATTCGAAGTTGGCCATTATAATTGCCATCAGTCAACTATATAGAAAAGCTACCAGTCTGATAATAAAAGAGGTCATTTATTCATGTAAAATATTGTAACAATATTTTTTTTTCTTTTCCAAATGGCTATGCTCATGGCTAGTCTATAAATGTAATTGCTTCAGTGGAGTTGTGGGAGTCTGTAATTGTTCTATGTTTTGTTGTACGTTACTTTATGTCCATTCTAGTATTGCAATCATCTTGATGGGGAAGAGAGAGCTGATTGCTTTGCTTAATTTGTCTTCCTGGTGTCTCGTGATGGTTGAGCGGCTCTTCCTCGTGGTGCCATGGGGTTGTCTGCGGTTTGTGATTGTGGTATTTCCTGATCATACTCACTTACTATTTTTTATGATTATCAGAACTAAGCACCAGCCTACAGACTAGCAACAAAGTAGGAATATGTTTATATGGAAAAAATGAAATGACTATTTGAAAAGTTCTAGGCCTTTGGGATAGGCTATCAACTATACAACGCCTTTGAGATCGTTATCAGGCTACAGGGACAGTTAAATGTTGATGCAGGTCTGGTTAACCAAAAATGACGACCCGACGTTAAGACGGCAACTTACGTCGATTGTATCAACGATATTTGCATTCTGGCTGCCTATCGTCAATTCCAGACAAATAATGGGGCTTCGAGGGAAATTTGTATCCAGATTTTTAATAAAAATATTTTAATACAATTACTTTAATTCACATCTGATGTCTAGAAAAATTTCAAATTGAAACTTTAGAATCTAAGGGTATTGTTATTCGATAAACTGTTGTCCTAACATTATTTATTATTTTGGCATGAAATTAAAAACATGTTTTACTGACATGTTGATGTTCATTGTTGCAAAAATTCAAATAATTGATACATTAAAAATAAGTAAATTTTATTTATTTCAGTTTTTGCGTTTTTAAAGTCCTTCAGTGTATGGTGCTAGGTGCCGCTTTAGATAACTATGTTTTTCTTTTGCCAGAAGAGTATCTTACCGACCGACTCAATGACTATTGTTGATGTTCGTCTATGACGTGGTTTTAGTGCAGTGTAAAAATAACCAAATTTGGAGGTGTTCCCAACATACAAGGTGCACATGCTGTTTTTAGGCTAGGCAAGCCCTCCTTTAAAAAGGAAAATTTATTTATACCATCGAAGCAGATATTATACTGCTCAACAAAAGTTTTAGCACGGATAAATAAAGATTAAGTTATGTGTGAGCAAATTATTTTTAGTTATAAAATTTCTGATGAAGTGATTGATGGTTTGACATGTGTTTAAGTTAATGAAAGCAATGGAGTGATTTAATTTGATTTCTACTGCGTTGTCCGTTGCGTTCAACAAGGAAGGGGTCAAAATGCATTTTAACTGCATTACTCGCAATACAAAAGTCCAAGAATAGAAACAGGGCATTTTAACGTCATTATGGTACGCAGAAACATGGCAAAACGAGTACCATTCTCTGACTTTTCAACGTTTTTCACCATTCAGAACATTTTGCTTTATGTTAGAATTGAAAGTTTTAATTTTGGATGTGGGCCTGTGTCCTTTATATGCGCATGACATAAAAAGTAACGTCAATCCACTGACGCTTAACCAGATTACGTTTTGTCTGGCGGTTACGAAAAAACATTTATTTTAAGATCCCATACTTGTTTATTTACACCAAATAAAATATTTCATATTCTTGCAAACCTGGATACGATATTAAAATCCGTGCTAAACTTTTGTTGAGCAGTATATTTACATTTCTCGCGTTTAACTATCATTCATTCACTGTCAACGTTAAAAACATATTTAAAACTAATGAAAAAGTGCAAAAAAAAAACAACATAACATACTGCTTAATCTTTGTGATAGATCAATAGCCAATTCATGGCATGTACTTTCTTCTACTACAGAGATCAAATCAGCTTTTCAACAGCAATGAAATTATAAAACCTCGTCTAAAACCAAACTATGGCACGGTGAATTGGCGATACACCTGTACTGGTATGACTACAGTGCAAGATGAAAGAAATAATAATAAGAAATTGATGGTCAATGAGATATTTTAAAAGAAAGCTCGCTTTGATATCATCAATTTTCCTATTATTTATGAAGCAGTAAGCCATTTTTATTGATGCAGCTTTGCCTCATGTGTTATTTATACCAAACGTGGCATATACGTTGGTCTTGGAATAACAAAGTGCAAGGATCAAATGATAGTGGGCAACGATGATATGTATCCATTATTTGGCAAATGGGATATAAATTATAATTGATGTCTCGAATCCTGCTAGTTCGAAGTTGTACTGAATTCAAAGACCGTAGAGACATGCCATTCTGATCAGAGTACAGACATATTTACATCTTTCCTATCAAACGATAGGTTCCTTTAGGCTGTCACAACATATAATTTGAGTGGAAGTATTTAAATGGAGTCAAGTTTTAGGATTGTGTACCCTTTAGAGACAAACTATTTTTTCTTGCACACCGGATAAGGATATCTGAGATTTTACCCTGGGATAGAGTATAAGAATATATCATGAGAGTGAGGGCGGGATAGAAAAATCACATGATGACAAACGGTGATCACAAGGGACGGAGATTTCTATCCCGTCCTCAGACGTATAATGGATTATTTTTCTTGCTCACTACTTAATACCTCATTTATATTGGAAGAAACATGAAAAAACCTTCCAGAGAATCCTGAATACACTGAGATGCGACATGATGGGGTTATTTTAACATTTCAATGACGTCACGGATCAACGTACAGCCAGCGTGCAGCCTTTCGTTTTTTATCTTTCCCTAGGGCTGGTACGGCTATACATGTGAGATAGAAATATCTCACATTGGTACATGTAAAAACAATGAAATCCCAATCTGGTGTGCGAGAAATTCATATCTTACCCATGCTATCGTCCCCAGAACGTCAAGTAACGTCATCATGTGAAATTGCATCTTAGAGTATTCAGAGACTTCTTCAAATAAATAAATAAACACAATGGTGAGCAAGAAAAAGAATCCATTTTATCAGTCACCCATAATATTAACTGCATTGTTTCAACATAACCTAATAAACGTTTCCTATCTCACGGCATGTTACCTTTATCAAGTCATGATGACGTTGCACTTTTTGTATGACGTCGCTAATGACGCTGAATCAACACAAAAAATCAAAAATTACGTCATAATCGCTAGTTTTAAGAGTGTTCAACAACGGGTATACTGATAAAAAGAATACCAGGTTCGCGTCTTTTGATATCAAGTTTACCAGGCTCGGCTTTGAGAACGCATGTTGAATCGCTCGTCAAGCCTCGCGATGTCAACAAGCGTTCTCAAAACCTTGCCTGGTAAACTTGATATCAAAAGACACTCACCTAGTATTCTCTATATTCGTGTCATGTCCTGTTAACTTACTTTTAATTGAATTTAGGGCAAAGTCTAATGCCGTACTAAAACTGTTTGCCAATCCAGTTTCTTCGACACAATCTCCCAAAGTACAAGTTAACACGGACTCTCCTCCTATAAAGTGCACCATCCCATTCGACTGAAAAGAAAAATGAGCTGTGACGTGTGATTTCCAACAATGTGGCATTTTGACGAGTGTAGACTCAGATGGGCCTGTGCAGCCTCATTTTAAGTTTATAAACTCCAAATGATGTTCAGTAAGTAGCTTAATTAACACTCATTGAATATTCAAGGGACAAGCAAAGGCTCTGATCAGTCTGCGCGTATGCGCAGGCTGGTCTGAGCCTTTGCTGGTCCAACATAAATTGTTGGAAATCTCATGCCACGGCTCAAATCATTGTTAGTCCCAAGAGTGTCAGATACCGGTAACTCGGACAGAAAAGGCATTTTTAAATAATGCCGTCCTGGATTATAATGCTCCTATATGTAGGACTTTGCTTCCTTTAGCAAGATATTTATTGATTGCTAGGATAGAATGGCCCAGTTCAGCTCATAGAGTTAATAGCTTTATTTGTTTGTTTGTTTGTTTGTTTGTTTGTTTGTTTGTTTGTTTGATTCTTTACGTCCCATCTACAACCTTTCAGTTAAACAGGAACGGGTCTTCCAGGGTTGAAGCAAGTCAAGTCAAGTATGCTTTATTTAGACATAAACAAATACATGTTTCTCGCCCTCACATGGGCGACATGGCATCTGAGAAATGCATAACTTCTAAGACATGAACTTCCAGTTATATTATCAAATTAAGTTTCCACCTGACGTGTACTCTTATACTTTGTGGTGTACCGATAGGGCGCAAATTGGAGAAGTTTGAAGGCTAATCCAAGAAGTGCCCTTCCCGTTCCATAGCTGGCCTCTAGTAACTCATCAATTCCAACATTTATACTACTCCATTTTTCTGCTCCAGAACTAAGCTAGGATAAATGTGTCTTGCTCAAAGACCACAACGCAGTGACGCCGGTGAGGCTCGAACCCGCGGCCCTCCGGTCTCGAGTCAAGCACTCTACCACTGAGCCACTGCGCTCCCTATAGAGTTAATAGCAGTTAATGTATGTGCTATATAAAAAAACATGTCTGTAACAACACAAAAAGAATACAATTACCATTAATATATAAAAAATATATTTCTTACACATATGCAATGGGGTTTATTGATAAGCGAATAATGGACCTAAAATTTAATGATAAGCGATTTTTTAAGGATAATTTTACCTAAAGCGGAACAAAAGATTTTAATATATTTCACTGAATTGGGCCAAGTTGTTTTTGTGAGCTGATTTTTTGGCCTAAATTCTACTAAGTTCTAACTTAGACATACATTTTACTTATAAAAGGTTTTTGTGCCTTTAATTTTACCGATTAACGATTTCAGAGGTATCACATTGAGACTCCTTATTAAAGAACATGAAATACTGTCTACAGGCTTTAGGCCGCGGATACAGTCAGCTTGGCTTTTGTCTGATATGTGAGTTTACTTACGGTTCCACAGCTTCCGATGGAAATCAAACGTCTGTCTTCTGACATCACTGCGTTGCAAGTCACGACTCCATAGTTGGCATTGACACTGTCATAGATAGAGATGTCCGGGTTCGCTACTAGGTAGTTCCCCTGTCTACACGTGTATTCCAGACTACAGCAGTATACAGTACTAATAAAGCATGCCGCCACTGTGACAAATAATACTGGTATATTCTTCGACATGTTCATTAGCCTTTTTCTGAAATTATAATCAAAGCAAACTCAAAGTCTAATATCTTAACAGTATTTTAATTTGTAGGTACTCAAATCTTTAAGCTCTTCCCAAAACGCATCCATTTTACCCAACAAAAAGGATGCTGAACATAACTTCGTAATGCATGCATGTAGTAGAATATGAAAGAGCTCCTTATTTTTGGGGGGATAAATACATTAAAGCTAAGATGACAACATCATTATAAGACATAGTTACCTATACATTAAGTATTATTTTGTTTTGAAAATAAATCTTGATAACTACAGTAGCATTGCAATAAAGATATTTCATATTCTTATAAGAAACTTTTTTTATATATTTAAAGAGGGTTGCACTTTTTGTGAAATTAGCCAGTCTACCAAGTGGCCCTTTATAAAACATAAGCAAGAAAAACTATAACGTAAATTGGTATATGACTGGCCTGACTTGCCAACAACTGTTATCAACAGGCGACACTAGCATGCAAACAGATCAACTTGCAACCGCCTTGTAGACAGTTTGGACCAAAACCAGACCGGACAATACGTTGGTCTCATCTAGATCCAATTAGATTGACACTCTGATGATATCCTTGAAAGATTGTTTTTGAAAACGTCCATTTTGGGTAAATATTAGAGGGAAAAGGGCATACTCATCTGCTGTAGACGTTAAACGATCATTACAGTTGCAGATATAAGTATATTATCACTCATCTGCTGTAGACGTTAAACGAAAGTTGCAGTTGCTGACAAAAGCAAGTTCATTTTAGTTATAAATATAGGGGGAATAATCGCTTAGCTTTATAAGACCTTGATTATTTAGGGAATTTCCCGCATAGAGTGAGAGGTGCGACAACGTCTTTAGTTATTTTTCATATCTAACACTTCCAAAATTAGTCGGTTTCAAGAAATGCTACATCTTACAAGAAGGTTCATTCTTACAATTATCATGACAAATGTAAAGCCCAGACAAGCTAGCTCAAACTAGCTTGTACAAGAAGACTATTTAAGGATAGTTATAGTATTTTCTAGACAGCGAACGTCATAGACGCTGATCAGACTTCGAATTCGCCAGCTGATCAAGGTCTGAATCGTTTGCCAGACAGACGAGAGAAGGTATTCTTTGGTCTCGCTTAGAGTTACATACATGCATACGGTATTCCTGTATACTAACAATTACAACCTTGATACGGTATTCCTGTATCATGTGTATATTACATTATAATCATAATACGGTATTTCTCTATGGTAATTTGTGATCCGTGCTTTATTTGAGAGTTAACAACAATGGCACTGAACAGACTGTGTTGACTCACCAACTGATCTGTGTCATTATTGTTTGTAAAACAGACAAGCGCAGGTATTCCTTGGCCTACTTTTAAATGTTACAGAGTAAGTCCATAATAATGTTTAAGTTCTTGCGAGCGAACAGCAAAGACCCTGATCAGACTGTGAGGATTCACTAGCTGATCTGTGTCTTTATTGTTGGCAAAAACAGACAGGCGCAGGTATTTCTTGGCCAAACTTAAAAGTTACATATAAATCCTTACATTTTGTAACGATAAAAACCTTGACTTTTTTGGGAGCGAACAGTAAAGACATTGATCAGACTGTGCAGATTCACTAGCTGATCTGTGTCTTTATTGTTTGCAAAAACAGGCAGGCGCATGTATTACTTGCTCTTACATTTGTCCAAAATTAACCAGAAATTCTACTGGAATAAATTTACAAGAAAATAAAAGTAAATGGAGAAGACAATATAAGCTTTCACTTACCTGAGTAGATGATTAAGAATCCCGTTTCTTTTCCTACGTCCAATGTCACAAGCAAAGTTTTTTGTGAAGGATTAGGATCAGGATGGAGTTTTATAGTCAAATCTCTTCTCAGGCGCAAGCCGAAAACGTTTGGCCAAACAAAGTGATTATGTCACTCAAATCACAAACATGTTAAGATCAAAGGTAGGCCATTTGACACAATCAACTTTACAGACCTGACAGTTCAACTAGAACAAAGGTGTTTGGGTAGCATAATCTGGTTCAGGTGACCAAAGCTTATTAGGAGCTATAAGGCTATCCAAGCTACAGGTGACATTACCTACCTGTTAGGATTTATTCTGATTAGTTGCTTTTTATGTCTTTATTGACATCGGCTTTGAGTGTTGACTGCCAGGGTCTGAGAGTGTGAACGACCATTTACCAAATCAATAAAGAAAACAGTTTAATGTTGTTATGAGCACATGCCAAAGTATGTTCCAAAAAATTCTAAAATTCTACAAAATGTTTGAGGCCCAAAGTTTGAAAAAAACTGAAATTTGAAAAGCGAAAACATGAAATTATGCAAAAACTAAGAATTTAGTTTTTGTATTATTTCCATATTCATATATATGTAATATTTTTTGTGATTTTATTACTTTTTACTTTATTATGTAAGTTGTATTTTTTTATTATTATTTTTATTATGCAAAATGCAAAAATATGCAGGGCATAATATATTATATATTTGCCATACTATTCTAATATGCGAAGTTTAATTTCGATCACTCTAGTCACATCTGGAGTCCGTGGAACTTGGGCTATTCAATATGCATAAAGTCTCCGAAGTAAGATATATCTTTTTTGGTCGCATTCCCTGCTGGAAAAAGTATCATTTAAAAAAAACCTCTTAATAGTTGGTTGCATTCAGGACATACACTCACCGATGGTAATTGTATCCTATACAAACTACCCTGTGTGTTTAGCCCCATATGTTGTAAAAGCTGGCTTGAGTTTAATTGTTGTCTTTTGCTGGTTCGTAACAAAAATACTTCTAGCATATCCCGAAACTTTGACAAGGACAATTGGTGAAAAGGAACTCGAGAAATTACTAAGTGTAATCAATTTTCGTGTCTTTGGTGGAATATTCCCAGGAAAAACATATCATCTCTGTTGTAAGAGGATGCTTTTAACCCTTAAAGCGCCAAGAAAAAAATGCATCTGAAAATGTCGTCTGCTGAAGTCGTCTTCTGCAAATAATTGCCTAGCATTATTGACGAATTAAGTATAGAAGCAAAGAGCGTGGACCCAGATCAGACTGCTCCTCAAGAAGCAGTCTGATCTGGGTCCACACTGTTTGCCAAAGGGGCTTCCTAAACATTTCAGCAGACGACTTTTGTTGCGATTGGCGCACTAAGGGTTAACTATTACGTATAGCGAAATCGCAAACTCTTTGTTTCTCTGCAAACTCTTGACTCACAACTCCTCGTATTAATGTCTGTACAAGACAGCAGTCTGAAGGTCAGCCAAATAACTCGCCGCAGAATCTCATGACCTTGAAATATGACATTGAACTTGAGTCTGCGTAGTCGAATCATCGTTTCAGCACAGTTTTCACTAAGGGGGATGAGTAGATATGGAGCGGACACGAAATTCAAGGGTAAACGCCATGACCTTGAAGTGTGACCTTGAGTCTGGGTAGCTGACTCTTCAACCCTGCACACCGTCTCACTGAGATAAACATTTGAACAAAGTTTAATGAAACTCTTTAAAAGGTTTCAGGAGATGTGGAGCGAATACGAAATTTAAAGGTAAATCCAATGTCGTTGAAGTGTGATCTTGTCCTTGAGTCTGCATAACTGGGTCATGGGTTTTGAGAGGAACATTTTTATGAAAATCGTTTAAAGGCTCAGGTGATATGGAGTGGACACGATTTGAAGGGTAAATCACATGACCTTGAAGTGTGACCTTGACATAGAGTCTGCGTAGCCGAATCATGGGCTCTGCACATTGTCTTACTAAGAGAAACATTTGGGTGGAGTTTAAAGAAAATCGTTCAAAGGGTTTAGGAGATATGGAGCGGACACAAATTGAAGGGTAAAATTACGTGACCTTGAATGGTGACCTCGAGTCTGGTTAGCTGAATCATAGGTACTGCACACCATCTCAATGAGAGGAACATTTGGGTGAAGTTTAATGAAAAGCTTTGAAAGGGTTCAGGAGATATGGAGCGGACACGAAGTTTAAGAAAAAAATCCCATGGCCTGTCGGCAAAAACACAATCAGATAGGGATATTCAAAGAGGCATATGTTATGGCTTAATAACTTTTTCTCTTCTACCTAAAATTGTATAGCAATAAGTTCTCCATGTAGAACTCATCAAATCCTTCAAACTGATATATAACATGTCATGGCCATTTGAAGTTTGTGTTTTTCACGACCAGAAACATAGCCCAAAATAGCTCTTTTTCAGCGTTATGTTGTTTCATTTTAAAATTGACCAATTTGCACACTGAACCTTGAAAACATGCCATATTTAATCATTCGGAGATGCTATGGTAAGTAAAGTATTGCACATGATGCATATCAAATGGCCCAAAACTTCACGAAATATTGCAATGATAAAATTTGGTGTAATTTTGAAAATACTATACCATCGTTATGAAAATGCCATTTCTATACCCCATACACTTAAGCTACATTATTTTGATTAAAGATTCAATCATCTGGTGGTTAGTATGATTGTTGCATATAATGAACCCAACAGTGCCAGAAAATTCATATATGTTTGCCTATAGGAAGCAAGTAATAAAATGTCAGTCGGTCAATATCTGTAGTTTTTGTGTAGTGTCCGTAGCCCCATTTTCAACTTGCTTTTATTGATAGATGTATACATGTATTTTCATATTCTGGCATTTTCTCTATTTCATATGAGGACATTAGCAAGAAAATAACAGTTCCAGACAGCTGCAGTATTTAACTTCCGTGGCATCTTGTCTGCAATTTTGTCCGTAGCCCTGTAGTGTCCGTAGGCCCTACAATGTTTTGCAAGTTTTTAAGACATAAACAACTCCACCACGCTTTTTAGTGCATAACTAGACTAAATCGATCAAAAGGTGTTATCAAGTATCTTAAATTTCCACAATATGATTCAAACAATGAACTGCTTTTTAAGGAACCTCTGAGGAGCTTGAAGACCATCTGTTAGGCATACATTATATTTAGTTGTTCTTTTTCTGGTTTTATATGATCATTCCAGACAGAAACATGAATTAGGATAAAAATACTTGAGATTTAACTACCATTGTTTCCATTTCCCCTTAAACAAATAAATATGAGATGGGGCTACGGACACTACCATTTGGCGTTATGCACTTTGTAAGCTGTAAATATTAGCCTTTTTCAATAATGTATAGACCAAGAACAGCAACAGCTATAACGATGAAAGCAAAATCTATTTAGAAAAATAAAACAATAAAATGAGTAGATACAGAAAGAATATAAAGACAGGCAAAGTAACATATTTTAAATCAGATGCAGCCAAAAAAGAAAGATAGATTGAGAAAACAAAGTGAATGTGAATGTTTACAAAAAGGAAAACAGAATGACAAATGAGTGGCAGAGAAATTCAAAATGTAAACAAGAGCACTGCAAGCAGCGAATTATGTGCTTGTTGTATGTTACTTCACCCAGGATAATTGAATACGGTATACTGGTTAGAGACAGGAACATGATGTTAAGTAGATATATAGTTTAATTAGCTTTTAAGTTACAGTCTGCACCTGACGTAAATAATATATTTTAGTTTCTGTTTCTTAAACTTGATATACAACACTTACTTCTGAAAAACGAGTCAGGCCCTTGCCTCACTCTTTAGGTTCAGAAGTACAGAATTAATGTACGAATTATGCTCTACTTTTTATGTTCTTTAATTTGATATGCTATTACCCATTTCTGAAAAAAAATGGATAAGTTGCCCCTTATCCCACCCTAAAAACGATACAAGGGACATAAAGGCCTAACTGTTGCTGGTAAGTTCCAATCTCATTGCCCTTCAGTTTTATATGCAATACCACCATTTTCTGAACACTTTGATGTCTAGCCCCTTGTCCTATCCACTAAGGCTAATGACAAGGCCCATGGACATTGTTATTTGGCTTGCAAGTTAATCTACTCTAAATGTCCTTCAATTATACATGTATATGAAACATGACTTACTTCTGAAGAATGATTTTGACCCCTTAACCCACCCTAAAGTACACCCAAATGGCATAAAACAGTTAAATTGAAAAGCAGTTATATGTATGTTAAATTTCTATTGCTTCTTGTCAGTACATCAAATTTGAATGTATAGTATTAAAACTGCCTCATAAATTAAACTTTTTATACATCTGACCCCTTATGCCTTCTCCAGGTTTCTAGGGAAGGGGTAGTGCTTATTATATCAATAAGAAAATAGTGAAGTTTTTGGAAATAATACAATACTTTGATAAGCAAGTGCTAGGCAGGACACATTAAGCAATTCGATAGTCTTTTTAATAGTAGGCATGTTCGTAACCACTGACTCTCTTTTTGCGTTGTTAACGCCTTATTTCAATTTATGTGAGTCGACAAAGTCAATTTAGAGCGATAACTAGAATAACATTATTCTACTGTAACCTCTGTATATTATTGCTGCCTGGCATCAGTAAAACGTTTTTACAAAGTCTCAGCTTATTGTCTATCCACAATGTCTCGGCTTAATCAAACAGAAGTCCTCGGATATTAATCAAATCCCAGAAAATAGCTCTTGTCTTTTGAAGAGCCAAGTGTAAAATTTCCATATTTATCACCTTGCTTATGCTACACAGAAAATGAAGTGTTTTCTAAATAAAAAATTCAAACCTGTAGATTGTTTATTATAATAAATGTTACATGTAACTGGGCTATACACTTTCAAATTTTAAACAATTGACGGTTATTTGTTGCATCAGCATTCAAGTTATTCACTAATTACAGTAATTCACTAATAACTAAACATATATACGGTAAATGTTCTAAAATTACGAACACTAAAAATAATTATTTTTTCCGCTGTTCGTAATTTTAGAAATTACGTTTCAGAAAAAGTGCTAGTGTTCGTAATTTTAGAATGTGGTCTTTACCTTGAGCAAAAACGGTATGTATGCATGTAAAAATGTGGTAGAAACGTGTTGAAAACACGGCGATATGATTCTACGCTATCTACTCATTTTTCTTTTCAACCGCCGCTAAATTCTTGCGGACTGAGTCAGTAAAATGTCCAGCGCGTGCGGTGATTGCCAAGTCGAGAGCCAGGCACGTGCATGTTATATTACTCAATTTACTTACAAGTCGTGAAAGTCCACGTATTTAACCTCGGACTACCGATGAATCGCTCCTTCAGAAAACCAAAACGCTTTCGCATGCTCTACATCTGCGCAAATGCCGTTTATAATGTAATACAGTCACTCAAGGACATCTCGTCGATCAGATTTTTTTGCAAAGATATACACGAAACTTTGAAATACGCCGACGAGTTCTCAGAGTTAAAAAAAATGACGAAATTCAAAAAGAACACCTCTCTCTCTCTCTCTCTCTCTCTCTCTCTCTCTCTCTCTCTCTCTCTCTCTACTTGTCGATCTGTCGATGCACTTTGATTTTCCCGAAAGGATGTGCATGTACCAGTCTCTCTCTCTTTCTCTCTCCATTTACATTTGCAAAAACGGTTTAGATCCAGATCAGACCCGAATGGAATTAAGGAAAGAATGTTTCGTCAATTACAAATGTATTCATGTGCGATAGAAAGTACGCAAAGTGTCGTACAAAAGCCGATGCGAACGATAAAGGGGGGATTTTTTAGCAATACTGGACCGTATCCCCTGAAATTCTCAAAACTACAAAGCCAGCATTCAACGTTGGGCCATCATCGGCACGCCAGCGAAACGCCATTTTAAGGCGTTTCGCTGGCGGGCCGATGATGGCCCGCTTTTAGTGATATTTGGATCCTCTCTCCCTTAAAAATGAAGATAAAAAACGCTGTCAGAGTTCGGATCCAGATCAGATCCGAATGGATTTCAGGAAAGAATGTTTCGTCAATTTAAACATTTGGGCATGCGATAGAAAGCATGCTAAGCATCAATACTGTCGAATATCCGACTTTGTCGTGCAAAAGCCGATGCGCACGAGAAGCATTTCCAAGTATCATTTTCAGCACCGATACCGTATGCACGCGCTTGAGTCTCTCTCTCTCTCTCTCTCTCTCTCTCTCTCTCTCTCTCTCTCTCTCTACCACCTGTTTTGAAAGTTTGCAAATAGTTTGGATCCAGAAGATATCCGAAGTCTTGCCAAACCAAATCAGAGGCAAACAGGCATACCAAGAATCAATCATGTAAGCGAACGTCCGACTTTGGGTCCGATGCCTCGAAAGAATATAATAAATTAATGAGCCGTGACATGAGATTTTCAACAATGTGGTATGTGGGACCAGTAAAGCCTCAGATTAGCCTGCGCATATGCAGAGTCTGATCAGAGCCTTTGCTAGTCGCTTGAATATTCTATGAGTGTTAAGCTACTGACTGAACATCGTTTGGAGTTTGTAAGCTTAAAAGGAGGCTGCACAGGCTCTTCTGAGTATACACTCGTCAAAATGCCACATAGTTGGTAATCATATGTCGTGGCTCAATTTATGATATATATTGGCTTCGAGCCGATGTACGATTAACAGATTAATATCTCAAAGAAAAGGACAAATTCAGACAAGTACCACAACTCTAGTTTTTCATGCATGCAGTGCGCCGTTTCATGCTCGAGTTCATTGAATTTGTCCCTTTTTCATGCAAACGGAGACACAGCTAGGCAATCATGTTTTGTGTACTAAGTCCGCTTTCGTGTGTCAAAGCCATGCACCGCATGCTACCCGAGTCTTAAAACAACAACAACACGTGGTCTGATAGTCGGCTTCTTTGATCTCAAACATGTCCGTGAACCATTACCCTGTCCCTTTGTCTGCGTCTGATACTATTAGCAGAGCCGGACCCAGGGTGGGACCTGGGAGGCACCCCCCAAAGAGGCTGTGACAAACTAATTTAGCAGACAGTTTGGGCCCAGATCTGGCCCGACAAAATGTTTTATGTTTTGTTCTAGAAACAAAGTAGCTGATAAGACTGTGCGGTGCGCAGGCTGATCTTCGCATGTAACAAAGTCGGGGTACATACATCTACAGACGTGTGGTAATTTTGGAAAATAAAGCGAATTCCGAGATGTCGCGATCATCTCAAGGGCTTTTAAATTCACAGCCACTTAGTGGGGCTTTATTTCCCAAAATTAAGGCATGCACCTTCATCTACATTCATTCTATGTGTATGTGGGCAGTTAAGGCCGATGGCGATTTTCCACGGATGCGCAGGCTCGTCTGAGCCTTCGCTGCTCGCATATGCGATAGGTACCATAATCTCATGAACTGGCTTATTTCATGAAATTGAATATGTAAATGATGCAGAATCGTGCTACAATCAATTTATTTCTTGGTACATGTATGTACGTTTGTGCGTACATAATACCGGTAATGCACTCGTAGGACCTTCCATGCGCAGTTTCATGAGGACAAACGAAACAGACACACCGAGATCGGCTCAACAGTTTGTTAAAATGTTCCATTTTGAGGAATTTGATGTTTTTGATGGATAGGAATAGCCATTATTACATGTACTTAGAAAACCGCCAACAAAATTTTTAAGTATTTTAAAGACAACTTAGGCCTACGTAGATGTCTAGAATTTTTATTTGGCTAGAGTCTTCATCCACTTTAAACTTTGTTAGTGAGCGAGACCCTGACGAGATTGTGCAAACACACATGCTCTCCTGAGCCTTCGCTGATCACATCCGTCATAAGTACCAGCAGGGTCTTTACCAGCTCATATGGGGCTCCGCGCAAGATGATTTCATGCTCGGGTCCGAGCAGTGTTCAAGAATAGAGCACATGCATAGAATGATAGAAGTGCGATCCGTGTCGCACGCGGCTTGGGCATATTGCCGAACTGGGAAATCCTTTAAAATACTTAAAAGGGAGGGGAGGGGAGGGGTGTCAGTCGGATAACCTGAGAATCACACATATTTCAGCCTGAAGTTAACGGTAATGTACCGTGAATAAAAAAGAGATGGTGACCACGTGTGAGTTCTTGCAGGCATGTCGGTAAATATTAAATATACGGAGGCTTTATGTCCGCATTGGATGTCTCCGTGAGAAAAAAAGCAACATGCGACTTGCACGATTTTCTCTGCATTTTGCACGAAACCGAATGACCCCTTATGATGCAAACGTCCACGGCAATCACTATACCCATCTAGGTAGAATGGAACCTTCCAAATACCGCTACCGCTCACGTGATGTACGGTAGAAGTATACCGAACACAGATGGGACAAACAGATTAACGGACATCGATTTTCCGCCGAAAAAACGTGTGTTCGTAATTTTAGAAATTCACTTTTCCGAAAAATGGGCAGTGTTCGATTTTTTAGGATGTTTTAAAAATTATTTTCGGCGATAATTTTAGGTGTTCGTAATTTTAGAGTGTTCGAAATTTTAGAACATTTACCGTATAAGATATTTACACTTCTTATTCTCTGCAACAGCCATGAAATGTTTGCAAACTAGATCTAAACAGGTTAGAATTTGGCTTCAAGTTGCAACCAGTTTATCCAGTGTCTTTATTTAAAGACAATCTACCTAGAGACACCCTCCAGCATTGAACTTTTACACCTGCCCAGAGGGATTTGAGCCCTCATGCCTGTCCTGAAAGTGCATAATAGCCTAAAATACAACACAGTTTTCAAACATTGTTAATTCAATAAAACATGGCATTTCAGTAAAGCTAGTTTTGATTTCATTGTGTATGTCCTTTAGAGCACTATTTCATAAAACCTGCAGTGATATCCTTCTGTAACAAATGCGTAGTGTCCGTAGCCCTGCTCCAGCATTAATAGTTTCTTAGATTTGTTACAATAACCATAGTGTTATAGACCGCATTATTATGATGATTTGAATAGAAAAGCTTTTGACTCCAAAGTTTAATGCAATATGAACTATTCTACAGAGAGAGGGAGTTCTTCTAAGGTGTATTCATTCCAATCTTCTATTTGATGATTATAAAGTAAGAAGAAAATTCAAAATATGAAAATAGAATCAGTATTTTGTCTGAAATGCCATTGCTTGTACTTAAGAACCATCATTTTTCCAAAAGTGAGTTCAATTAATGAAACTGGCAAAAAAGAAACGTATATTTATAGCATAACATGGTATGTAGTGTCCGTAGCCCCAGCGGCATACAAATGAAAAATGACATTTCATGAAAAACGCAGTCCCTTAAAAGGCTGGAAAGCTTTTCTATTGTAAAGAATGGAGATAAAGTTTGCTATCAAAAAGAACTTCCTCAGCATAGCTATCCTGTATGAAAAGGTATTCTATTTACAAAAGATGCCATAAGTAGAATAAAAAATGTTAGTTTTTAAGTTTTATTGAATTTCTAAAACAATTGTTTAAACTTTGAAAATTGTGTGAAATCTTAAGGTACTGACAAGGAATAAGTAATTAGCTTGCAAAAATATAATGTTACACTATTTATTAGGAGTTTTGTACACGTTATACTTTTATATGGTAGTGTCCGTAGCCCCCTGACCCTTATCATGGTAAAAGCTCAATATTTTAAAGATGGAGAAAATCCAATCAAAATCCCTTTATGATCATATGTCTGATATATCAAATAAACAGTCTACGCCAAAAATAAGTGACTTCAAAAACTTTTTTATTTTACAAAAAGTGAAACAAACTATCCCTATCTGATTGTGTTTTTGCCGTGTGACATTGACATTGAGTCTAGGTAGCTGAGTTATGGGCTTTAGTGAAGTTTAATGAAAATCGTTTAAAGGGTTCAGCAGATATGGAGCGGACACGAAAGTGTTACGGACAGAATGACGGACTGACTGACGGACGCACGGGCGTAGGGTATTCTATTAATCCCAATCCGCTTCGCGGCGGGGATTAAAAAGCAAAAAACATCATCAACTTTCACGAATGCATACTGGCACGCGATGTGCCACGGGTATGCACGAGTAACACCTTCATTAGACTTATGCAAGTCTCCTTTCCATATTGCTTTTGCTTAACATTATGAAATATATTTTACTGTAAAATTCGGATATTTTCGCGAGAATTTTTATTTTCGCGAATAGCGTTAAAAGATATATTTGCGGCGTTAAAAATTCGTTATTAGGGCATGATTTACCTATATCAGTAAACGACAGAGTGATATCGCCATTTCGCGAGATTTTATTTTTACGAAACTTCGCAAAGTTTCGCGAAAATAAAACCCTCGCGAAAATTTCCGAATTTACAGTACATTTGTACTTTATATACTTTAGTTCTGAAATGCGGAAAGAAGGATGCCAGTGCTTTTAAAGAAGACTGACCTACATTATATGAAGCAAAAGGAAATTGGCATTGGAGATAATAATAATAATGATAATTAAATTACATTTTAATGGGTCACAGCAAAAAGGTACTTTAGTCCATTTTTCATTATTTTGAGAAAAAACGCGAAAAACATAAGTTTTGGTGATTCTCAAAATATGGAGATTTTTCTTGCAAAGCAAGATATGTTTGGAAAAAGTGAATTCAGGAGATTTTGCAATTATTGTACTGCTTAAAGTGAGAAAAACTTGATTTTAGCGATTCGTTTCTGCAACAAGGGACCTAAGTCCAAATTTCATAAAATTACATGCAGAAAGTTTATGACAGTCCATACTAAATAAATGCATGATAGTGTGTGGAAAGCTTATTTCTTACGAGTACAACAGTGAAAACCTGGATAAATCAGTTGATCTACGTAAATTCTATAAATATGAACAGATTTCAATGACACAAAGGTCCTAAGTCCGAGTGTAGGACAAAAGCCCACTAGGACAAAAGCCCACTGGACAAAAGCCCACTAGGACAAAAGCCCACTGGGACAAAAGCCCACTAGGACAAAAGCCCACTTATATGCATTTAACAGGGGTAGGTTTGAAGTGATGGACAAACCCCAGGGGGGAGGGTACTCTCATTTTTTCTTCATACATAGGCTCGGGCCCACCATCTACCGTTCACCCCCAAAAAATATCAGGAATTTCAAGCACCGCAAATAAATATTTGAAATTAGCATCCCCAAAAATATCCTCCATTCTGTACCTTGACCCTTAAATGCATAGAAATGACCTCTAAATATATGACCCCAAAAAAATATCCACAAAAACTTCATACCCCCAAAAATATTCAGTTTTCTGAAAAAACCCAAAATATTAAAACTCAAAATTTTGAACCCAAAAAAATAGCCCGGGCCTAAGTATATATGAAAATATCAGAGTATCATCCCCCCCTCTGGGGCACAAACAGACAGACAGACCTAAGAAGAAGAATCTCCCTTCTTCTCAGATCTGAAATTTCAAACATCTCTTTTTGTTTGGCACCTCTCATAAAAGTGCATGCTAATTGTTACCACCAGATCAAAGGTCATTTGGATTAATTAGACATATGTCTCCCAATTATAATAGGTTTCCCAATTATAATAGATTGTTTGACCCAAACTGTGTATTGACTTTCTTCAAATATCAATGGTTTTTAACACCCAAATTAAGTTGTTTGTCACAACATACAGGAGAAATAATAATGTCAGTGAAAACACTCTGCAGGCGTGACTTACCCCGAAGGAGCAGTCTGATCAGGGTTAACATATTTATAAAAGACTTAAACCTATTTTTTACAAAGAAGTGGGCTTTTGTCCACCCCGCCAAATTAAGCAGTGGGCTTTTGTCCAGTGGGATATTGTCCAGTGGGCTATTGTCCTAGTGGGCTTTTGTCCCAGTGGGCTTTTGTCCGTTCCCCCCTAAGTCCATAGTCTAGGTTTTATGTTGTATAAAATTAGTTTAGCGATTCCATTTGACGGGAAATAATGTTTAGAAAGCGAAGTGTTGCTATTTGAGGCTCAATGTGTGATAATAATGAATTTTAGGCAATAAAACTTTGAAATATATCTGAAAAAGAAAATTATGAAGTTAGGCCCTTTTATGCATAAACATCCAATTTGGACTTATAGTCTGGTGTATGGACTCGATTTTTTAAGTCAAAAATACACCCATCGTTAGAAAGAATGAAAGTGGTCTCAAAATTTAGCTAATTATGTCTGCTTTCAATATCCGCCTGTTGACACTTCGAAAAAGTGTAGCGTCATAATGTAAAATGGGCAGATAACATTGTACCATGCATATCTGAAAAATACCACATAGTGATTTAAAAGATAAAATCGACATGTTTTTATTCTTATTATACTCCAAATGTTTATATTTTTCAAAAGTAAAATTAATTTGAAGGAGATTCGTACTTTTAAAAATATAATTTAAGCTGTTTTGACGTTAATGACGTCACGTTACGTAACTTGACCCTAAAAAATCTTGAAAATAAACTTTTTCACATTGTTTCCTGAGCTGGATATTCAATATTCTATCAAATAATTTTCATTATCAAATTTTAAAATGTTGTAGCTTTGCAAATATATAAACAGTTGTTTCCTATTATTTATACGCAGAAAGTAATACCGCTTTAAAGATACCGACCCCTTTGCGAGCAATTTGCCATATTTGACATGATTTCGTAAGTATATGGAATTCAATAGGGTCATTATAGGCCCTAAATAATGAGAAAAATACACCACTCATTCGAAAAGATGAAAATGGTCTCAGTTTAAAGCTTATCATCTCTAGTTTCAATATCCAGGTATTGCCACTTCGAAAAGGTGTAGCGTCATAGTGGGGAAATAGGGAGATAACTATGATATTCGAAATCTATGAGGGAAAATAATGCAATCTTGCATACCCATTAAAAACTTATGTTGCGCTGTGTGTTTTTTCCATAATAAGAATAATAACTATACTTTTTTATCCATCTTCCAAAATTCATAAGGGGTCAAGGTCAAACATCTGTAATTCAATTGGCTATTAAATTCTTAAAATACTATATATAAAGAGCTCCTTACAAATAGTCCAGGGGCCAACTTAGCTTACCTTGCACTCTTGGACAACTTTTCATGGGTACCATTTTTTTTAATTAGGACCCCCTTAATGCAAAACAAAGTTGTCCGAAAACTAAACCTGTTTGGGCTATGAGAAAATGCATGGTTTCCATGGCAACCCATTAAAGATTCAAGAATGGGGGTGTGCCTGTAAAATTACTCATATATCAGCTGCTACTTATCCTAGACTGCTTAACGTCATACCGCATTTAAGCTTCGACATAGACCTTTTATTTATTTGTCGCATATGCAAATTATCTAATTTGCATATTCATAAATATTTATGAAAACATTAAACATTGATTCAATAATGGGGATGTACCTAAAATCAATGATATTGCAGCTGCTACGTATCATAGTCTACAAAAATTGGTACCAAATAAAACCTTAGACACAAGCCCTTTATTTCTTGGCCAGATATACAAATCATCTTATTTGCATAATTTACGTATTCATGAATCATAGGTTTAGATAAACAAAATTGTTGAGCATAAAATTGTATATAATTCTAACCTATCAGTTTAAAGATAAGATTTGAGTGTTCAAAAGAACAGTCTCATTGAAACGGTTCTTTTGAGTACCCATAACATATGCTTTGGTTGAGAAATAAGAAAATTACTTTTTGGTACGCACTCTTAACTAAAGGTCTGATGGATATTAGAAGAAAAAAAAACGTTAAAAATTAGGGAGCATTATTAAAAACATAAACAGGTTGATTTCACCCCCCCCCCCCCCAGTGTATCATTGTTGCATGTTTTTGTCAACAGTGATACAATTTGGCTAGTCCATTCATCCAGTGATCCTATTTGAATATTGACTTATTTGCAGATTCGTGAATATATATGAAAATTAAAAAAGAGAGAAAATCATATAAATCTGTAAGCCCTGGGTGAGGCTGTTGGTTATCAGACCTAACTTGCACCCTTAGGGCATTTTGTCATGCATGCCAAATAAGAAAAAAAGTTGTTGTAAAAATAATCTGTTTGGGCTTTGTGAAAATGCATAGTTTCCATACTCAACTCATAATGCGATTCTCAAGATCCTCATATCTCAGCAGTATCTCATAATTGAATACTATTCATGGTACCAAATTTAAGCTTAAACTTCATTCACTCATTGGTCAAATACGCAAGTGTTCTAATTGTATGTTCATAATTATTAATGAACACAATAGAAATGAGAGAAAAATTGCTGAAAATTTAAAGAGGTGTACCTACAAAATTACCTATATCTTAGCTGCTTATTATCCTTTACAACTGAACTTGATACAAAATTAATGCTACGAAATGGCACCTTTAGTTAATAGTCTGATGTGCAAGTTTTCTCATTTACATATTCATGAATATTAATGAAGACATTAGAAATAAGAGGAAAACCTAAAAAAATGAAAGGGGTATGCTAACAAATACAGCTTTATCTCAGCTGCTAGGTATTATATACTGCCAATTTGGTACCAGATTAATGCTAAGACATAACAAAATTTATTAATTTCACTTATAGTAGTATTAGATAATTAGCAATTGAGATCTTAGTGTTATTTTTAGTACACTCCCATTAAATTTATTTCGAATATTTTCTTTTATCTTACGTTTTCATTAACATACATGAATATCTAAATCAGACAATTAGCACATCAAATAATAGAGAACATTACATTGTCTTTGATTAGGTACAAAGTTTTGAAGTTTATGATATATGGCTATTGAGATATGAGTTGTTTTGTAGGTACACCCTCATTAATATTTTCCATGATTTTCTCTCATTTCTAATGTTTTCATTAGTATTCATGAATATTATAATTAGATAATTTGCATATCTTATCAATAGATAAAATTTGGTATCTAAGCATCTGCTTGGTACCAACTTTGGTTCTCTAAGGCAATTACCAACTGAAAGATGAGAAATTTTCTAGGTACACCCCTACTTCTTCTTCAATTTTTCTCTAATTTCTTATGTTTTCATTAATATTTATGGACATTAGAATTAGATAATTTGCATATAAGCCCATTGGGTAAATGGACTATGACTTAGCATATCTTTAGCTCCAAGTTAAGTACTCTACGGCAATTAACAGCTGATATAATAGACATTTTGTAGGTGCCTCCTTTTATTTTTTTTGCAAGTTTTGCTTTCATTTCTAATGGTTTCATTAACATGCATGCCTCCTTTGAATTAGATAATTTGCTTACCCAATAACAGAATAAAACAAAATTGTCTAGGCTTTAATAAGGTACCAAGTTTGGAAGTTTGTAAATAATGGCAGCTGAGATAGGAGTAGTTTTGTAGATACACCCCCATTTCTTTTATGATTTTCTCTCATTTCTAATGTTTTCATTAATATTTATGATTATGATAATTAGATAATTTGCATATTTAAGTAAAAGGTAAAATGGTTGTATCTTAGCATATATTCGGTACCAAGCTTGGTACTCTGGGGCAATTGACAATAGAAGACATTTTGTAGGCACACCCCCTTAACTGTCCTCAAAATTTCGTTATTTTCTCATATTTTCATGAATAACAATGATTATAAGAATTAGATCATTTGCATATCAAACCAGTGGATAAAAGTGCTATAAATAAGCATTAATTTGGTGCCAGGCTCAGTACTTTAAATCAATTAGCAAATAAGATATAAGTAATTTTGTAAATACACCCCCTAATTGTTCTGCAATTTTTCGCATTTCATTTTTTTCATTAAAATTCATGAATATTCAAATTATTTTTTTTTTGCATATTGTACCATTTGGGTAAGATTGCATTGTCTTTGAATTGATTTAGTACCAATTTTGGTAGACTGTGATGGTTAGCAGCTGATATATAGGTAATTTTGTAGGTACAAACTTTTATTTTTCTACAAGTTTTCTCTCATAGCTAATGTTTCCATTACATTCATTTATATGCAACTAAAATACTTTGCAAATCGGCCCTTCAGGTAAAAGTACTACGACATAGCATTAATTTGGTACCAAGTTTTGTATCATAGAATGCGTTGCTTGTGTTCTGTGAGTATTTTTGTAGATATACCCAATTTTTTAAGATTGCCTTATTGATTACCATGGAAATCACGTGTTTCAACATAACGAGTTTCTTTTTGTTGGTCCAATTGAACAAGAAATTGTCCTAGGTGTGCAAGGTAGGTCTAACTACCCACACACCCCACCTCCGTTGCAATTGTATCATCGACAGTGTAACTAAATGCATCGCTCAATGATTTTTATGAGTTTCCACAATTGCTCGTGTTCATCATGTTCATTAATGTTCATGAGTATACAAATTAAACATAAAAAGATCATTTGCATATCTGATCATGCGATGAAAGACCTATACATAAGCTTTACTTTGGTTTCAATTTTTGTGGTCTAGGATAAGTATTTTTTTTAGATATGAATGAGTTTGTAGATACAGTCCCATTCTTGAAAATCGCATTAGGGTTCGACATAAAAACTATGCATTTTCACGTAGCTGAAACAAGTTTATTTTCAGGACAATTTGGCACCAATGTAAAATTGTCCTTGGATGCAAGGTAGGTCAAATAAGCTCCAAGATTAATTCTGTTTCTGTGGAAATATAATATGAAAAGGCTTGTAAAACAGGAATCGCTGTTTTTGGTAGACATTCTTCCTGATGATATAAGTACACCGCATATGGAGACATGGCCAGTTATGCGTATGCACGGACGCATGCGTATGCGTCTTTACCGACAGACATATAAGCGGACAGATCATTATACAAATAGTTTATAATGAACCAAATGGAAAGCCCCTTCATATTTAATCAAAATTATAACAGCAAATTTAAACGATGCTCAACTTTGGAAATCCACAGGCTACTAGTTGCGTTACGTCATATTATACGTAGATATTTGGTCAGAATCAGTAAGCTCTGTATGGGCGGTTCGCTCTATGGCATTTTTACATTTTTACGAGAATCCACGTCTCATAATTATGCTGTATATTCCAATCACATTCTGTACTAAGCAAATACAGGTAAGCTGCTATGGAATTCATTTTCAGGCTTTCATTTTTTATTTAACTGACGTTACGTTGTGTAACTAACGATTAAGTTACGTTAGGCTTCCGTCGTACCTTGTAGTCAGAAACGTCATAACGATAATCTTAGATGCTCATGAGAGTTTCTATAGCACACAGCATTTCTGTTACTTTTAATATTAAATACTTGGCGTTATTATGCAGGATGGTTGACATCGCCAAGTATTGTCTTTTATGCAAACACGTCAAACATTGCGAGTTCCCATTAAGGTATCGGTATCTTTAAAGCGTCATACCTTTCTGCGTATAAATAGTAGGAATCAACCGTTTATACATTTGCAAAGCAAAGACATTTTGGGGCTTGATTATGAAAAAATAATTAATTGTATACTGAATATCCAGCTAGGAAATTAATGTGAAAAAGTTTATTTAAACCCTTTTGGAGGGTTGAATTACATACCGTGACGCCATTAACGTCAAGACGACCTCAATGATTTATTTTAAATTGTGAGACTCCTTAATTTTGAATTAAATCTCAAAAAATATTAACATTTGGGGTTTGATAAAAATGAAAACGTGTCGATTTTATCTTTTAAATGACTATCTGGCAACTTTCTGACATGCATGGTATAGAGTTATCTGCCCATTTTACACTATGACGCTACACTTTTTCAAAGTGTCAACAGGCGGGTATTGAACGTAGACATGATTAGCTAAATTTTTAGACCACTTTCTTCCTTTCTAATAATGGGTGTATTTTTCTCGTTATTTAGGGCTTATTAGAATTCCGTATACTTATGAAAACACGTCAATACGGCGGATTGCTCGCAAAGGGGCTGGCATCTTTAATGCGATATAGCTTTCTGCGTACAAATAGTAGGAATCAACCTTTTATATATTTGCAAAGCTAAGACATTTAGGGGTTTGAAAATTACATATATTTGACAAAATATTGAAAATCCAGCTCAGGAATCAATGTGAAAAAGTTTATTTTAACGATTTTGGAGGGTTGAATTACGTAACGTGACGTCATCAACGTCAAAATAACTTCAATGATTTAAATAAAAATATGAGTCTCCTTAAAATTAATTTTACTTTTGAAGAATATTAACTTTTGGATTTTGATAAGTATGAAAACATGTCGTTTTATCGTTTAAATGACTGTCTAGTAACTTTCTGATGTGCATGATATAGAGTTATCTGCCCATTTTACACTATGACGCTACACTTTTTCGAAGTGTCAACAGGCGGATATTGAAACTAGCGATGATAAGCTTTAATATGAGACCATTTTCATCCTTTCTAATGATGGATGTATTTTTCTCCTTATTTAGGGCCTTTTTGAATTTCATACACCAGACTATTAGGACCTTTGTGAAACTGATATAATCCTATTTATTTCAACTTTTTTTAGTAAGTTGATGGTCAAAGGGGAGATAATACGGTTCGGAAATGGTTTTATATACATGAAAAAGAGGCTGACTCAATTTTGCCTAAAAGTGGACTAAAGTAGCTTGTTGCTGTGACCCCTTCGATTGAATATCAGTCATATGAGGTCGGTAAAGTTAGCACTTATTTTGCTGCAGCGAAAAACGGTCAAGTTGGCAGGAACTTTGATGCAGCAAAAACGGCCAAGTTAGTAGCAACAGTAAAAAAACGGCAGAGTTGGCAGCAATTTTACCACAGCAAAAAAAGGTCAAGTTAGCAGAAATTTTGCTGCAGCGAAAAACGGTAAAGTTGACAGCAATTTTGCGGCAGCGAAAAACGGTCAAGTCAGCACTATTTTTGCTGCAGCAAAAAGCGGTCAAGTTGGCAGCAATTTTACGGCAGAGAAAAACGGTCAAGTTAGCACAAAATTTGCTGCTGGCGCAAAAATTCATGCTGGCAAAAACCATGCTGCTAGCACAAAATTTGCTGCTGCCACAAAAATTCATGCTAGCACAAAATTTGCTGCTGGCACAAAAAATCCTGCTAGCACAAAATTTGCTGCTGGCACGAAAATTTCTGCTAGCACAGAATTTGCTGCTGGCACGAAATTTGCTGCTGGCACAAAATTTGCTGCTGGCACAAAAATTCCTGCTTGCACAAAATTTGCTGCTGGCACAAAAATTCCTGCTAGCAAAAAATGCCTGCTGGCACAAAAATTCCTGCTAGAAAAAAAAATTGCTGCTGGCACAAAAAATCCTGCAAGCACAATAATTGCTGCTGGCACAAAAATTGCTGCTAGCACAAAGAATACTTCTAGCACAAAAATCGCTGCTGGCTCAAAAGTTGCTGCTGGCACAAATATTCCAGAATACCGGGCCGCGTAGGCAGTCGGTAACGTGTCTAGCTACAGATGAGTGTCTAACTGCAGATCCAGGTGTCCCGATTTTGTTCGCAGCCCGGTCTCATACTTTCATGGAGATTTGTCATGAAATAATTTCTACGTTCATATCCCTCCCTTCCGCTGAATCATTCAAGAGAAGTAGTTGTCAGTTATAAGCGAAAGTATGCGCACGAAGTACTGGTTTGATTTGATTCATTACGTCCCATCAACAATCTTTCAGTTATGTAGGGACGGGTCTTTCTGGGTTGAACCAGTACTAAGCTAGGATTAATGCGTCTTGCTCAAGGGCACAACGCAACGAACCCACGGCCCTCAGTCTCGAGTCAAGCACTCTACCACTGAGCCACTAAGCTCCAATGACAAAGTACTGGTTAACCTCTTCTTCAAGCTTGCACATTAAAGGTGTAGTTAGGTGAACTGACCGTCTCGCCATGACCATAGTTGTTGACTTGGGACGTAAAGCAGCAAAACACAAATATTCCTGCTAGCACAAAAATTGCTGCTTGCACAAAAATTCCTGCTCGCACAAAAAAATCCTGCAAGCAAAAAATTACTCCTGGCACAAAAATTCCTGCTAGCACAAAAATGCTGCTGGCACAAAAATTCTGCTAGCACAAAATTTGCTGCTGGCACAAAATTTGCTGCTAGCACATAAATTGCTGCCAGCACAAAAAATTCCTGCTAGCAAAGAATTGTTGCTTGCACGATAACTGCTGCTGGCACAAAAATTCCTGCTAGCACAAAATTTGCAGCTGGCACAAAAATTGCTGCTGGCACAAAAAAATCCTGCTAGCACAAAAATTCCTACCAGTAGCAAAATTGTTGCTAGCATTAAAAATGATATTTTCGCCCGTCGTAAGCGCGTCTGGTAACGAAGAATGCCGCTGTAACACGAATATTTCTATCACACTTTAGGAAGTAACGCCTCTTTTACACTATGTCCCCGGCGGACACGTCAATCACGAAACGGGGTGACTGTAAAACAACGTAGGGAAACGAGGTCGACAAACGTAGGTTGCCGTGGTCGCCGGGGCAAATTTTTAAACAGTAAAAAAAATGCCATGGCAGCGTGGCTGGATTGACCTACTTTTATGTGCCGTAGTAGAGCGGGAAGAGCACAACTAAACGTGACAGAACGTAACAGACCTTAACGAATTTGGAGTATGTCCGTAGTGGGACGTCTTGTTGCGGGACGACAACCCAAGGTCAAGGTCTACCAAGTTCTGTTGGGATTTGCCACGTTCACCTAACCCAACCCATCAGCTGAACCTGGAGCCGTGCGTGCGTTCGTGTGTGTGTGTTCATTGCACCATTAGCCCTTTGTACTTTTTCTTTCTGGTTGATACAATAAACTTTGGTAGTTTTAGTGTATGTATAGAGGCGTAACAGGTTATAATTTCCATATAATATTCTATTTATTTCTTCGAAGACATTGATAAAATGCTTCACAATGGATACTGGATTTGGGTTGCCCATCATTCCGTCTGTTCTTCATAATTTCATTTCCGCTTAATATCTTGAGAACAAATTGATAGAATTTCACCAAATTTGGTGTATGCATTAATATTGACAAGATTTAAGTTGATATTGTTACACATCATTTTCACTCATTTGTAATAGAGTCAGGGTCATTGCTTGATGTCAATTTTGTTCATAATTTTATTTCAGCTCATATTGAGAACGAAATGATAGAATTTTACTAAATTTCGTATATGCATTGATATTGTCAAGATCAGGTTTGGGATTGTTACATATTTGTGCCAGAGTAATGGCCATTGATTTACGTCTGAATTCCATTTCCGCTCAATTGACAGAATTTCACCAAATTATATATACCACAGGAGCTTGAAGTTCGATCCTTAAATCACTTAAATAGCTTCAAAACCAAAAGCTCACAATGTCATTATGTAGTAATGACCAGGAGTGAACATAAATTTCAGGCACCTTTAAATCGCCGTTACCAGGAGGTTTTGGCGAAAATTGAACATCTAACCATAAAAACTATGTTAACAGGTCATGCGAGGCATAGATAACTTTTCCTGACATATCACTGAGTCAAAATAATGAGCGTTTGAAAATAAGAAAAAATAACGGTAGCCATTACGGCTCCAGTATCCGCTTTGACGCAGTGAATCCGAGCCATCCTCACACTTGGAGAAAATACATTTAAAAACTTACAAACTCTTCACCAAAAAATGAAACGATCAGTTAAATGTGTTCAAAATATTAAATAAATCAAACCCTTACATTTACTTATCACGAATGGTTCTGTTTTTCATAAACTTTGTGAAATTCAAAACTGAAACCGTTGTTTTTCAAAGATCGTGTGACGTTGACGTCGCACACGATTTGGCGTACAAAGCGTAACGTCAAGTTATAGCGTCTTGTGGCTTATTCCGTAGATGAAAACGTCATTGTCTCATTGTTTATGTCCTAACAAATAGGTTTCCCGGTACTATATCGACTTAAATTATATTTGAGACATTGTCCTTTTTTGTCTTAACGTCGCCATCTTGATCATAAGGTAGAAGAAAAGTTATCGAACAATTTGACGTTGCCGTTGCAACATTCACTGCCGATTGACCGAAAACTGGAGCCGGAATGGCTACCGAGAGCTTAATTTCACTCCTGGTCATTACTACGTAATGACACCGTGAGCTTTTGGTTTTGAGGCTATATAGGTGATATAAGGACCGAACTTCAAGCGCCTGTGTATATACATGCATTCATAATGACAAGATCTACGTTGGGATTGTTACCTGTCATTTTTGGCTTAGTTGTTATGTTATTTGTTGAGTTATGACCATTGAGTTTCGTTTCCGCAGAAATGGACAGAATTTCACCAAACTTTATATATGCATTTATATTTACAAGATATAGGTTGGGATTTTTACCTGTCATTTTCGCAATTTGTAATATAGGTAGGGCCCTTGATTGACGTCAGAATTTCGTTACCGCTCAATATCTTTAGAACAAATGGATAGCCTTTCACCAAATTTTGTTTATGTATTTATATTTACATGATCTAGGTTGGGATTGTTATCTGTCATTTTTGCTTATTTGTAACAGAGTTATTGCCCTTGATTGATGTCAGAATTTTGTTTCTAGTCAATATCTTTAGAACTTGGCCTTTTTACAGCATGAAAAGCGCTGCAGTGGGGCAATAGTCAGATTCTCTGCCAATGCTAGTTGTTTCTGCTCAACGTTTTGAAAACAAATTGATAGAATTTCACCAAAATTTATATATGCACTGATACTGTGTAACAATCCCAACATAGAGCTTCCAGGTTGTGACTGTTACACATTGTTTTTACACATTGTTACAGAATTATGCTCCTTAATTGATGTAAGAATTTCGTTCAGAATATGGTTTCTGCTCAATATCTTGAGATCAAAAGGATAGAATTTAAATTTACAAATTTTGATGCATTGATAATGAGAGTGTTCCTTGTCATTTTTGGCTTATTTGTAACAAATTTATGGCCCTTGATTGACATCATAATTTCATTTATGCTCAATATTGAGAACAAATTGCCTTAACATTGACAAGATCTGGCTTGGGATCTTGTGCTGTCATTTTGGGCTTCTCTATAACCGAGTTATGACCCTTGATTGAGACCAGAAAATATTTCACTCAATAATTTTAAAACAAATGGATAAAATTTCATCAAAGGACCTCGGACAGTCTCCTATTAAAAATATCCACACGCTGGTTTAAGCCCTCCAGTAAAGTATTTTTACTGACCGTACCAAGGCGGTACTTCTTTTGTGGATCATTCATGCTATTTCTGTCTTGTGTTTGTTATGCTTTCGTGCGCGTCTGTTTATTGATGTCTTGTGGTCACCTGCCGGGAAAGGACTGACCTCTTGGCTCTCGTTTGTGATGTCTTATTGTGAGCTTGTTACTTTCTTATTGGTATCCTGGGCCAGGTATGGTACTTGATTGTATCGATTCCTGATCTTTGCCTTCTTTCATGTGTTTAACTTAAACGGTAATAACACAATTTGCTTCTCAGTAAAACTGGGAGTAGGGTTGTGTATTAGCTCCTATAAGACAATATATTTAAGATAGAAAAGCAAACTTGATTTTCCTATTCATCAATTAAGTATATGTTTGTAAAACTATTGAAACAGTTTGAAACCAAGACATACGTAGTAGTTGTCTAACTAAATGACGATAGCCACAATTATGTCTTTTACATTATAATTAGGTTCATGTAACGCACATAACACCACAGTCAGCCGTATTAATGTTAAACAGCTTCCATATGTAGTTAAGACATCCAGTATGCAGACTATAAGAATGTCAATTTATTAGATAATTTGAATGTCTTCTTTCTGTAGCTCAAACATTCAAATGCGTACGTGCATTAAAAGGCTATTTTGCCCCCCCCCCCCCCCCCTATGAGGTCAAAAATAGCAGTTGCTTTCACAAATTTCTTTTAATTAGTTTATTAGAACAATAGCCAAAGTGTAAAAGTCTGGTATTGATTCGAGAAGAACGGTTGCTATGGTAGCAAAATTGGTCCGCCAAAATAGGCTGAAAATAGGAAAACGACCATTTCGAAGCAAATTTAAGACATGTAACAGAGGAATTATTATAGAGCACAAGCAAATACCAAATAGATATTTTAACAGATGATGAGAATTATCACAGCACACAATATTTTAAAAGGTTTGTTTGGTATTCGCTTGTGCTGATACCTAATTCTTTAAACATCGGTCTCCAAAAGCCTTAAATTTGGCACAAAATGGCAATTTCTCTATTTTTAGCCTATTTCGTCCGCCATTTTTTGTTACCATAGCAACGGTAAAAATAAAATGAAAGCCTGGATATTACACTTGGGTTATTCTTCTAACAAACCAATTGAATGAAATTAATGAAACACAATTTTCAGTTTTTGGCTCCAGAGGGGGCCAAATATGCCCCTAAACGCACGTAGCCCTTTCTTATTCTCAAATTGATATAGTAACATATGTAACAAGCTGTTGTAGGTTAACGGCCCAACTTACAGAGTGCAAACATTTTTATTCAATGCATATTGAATGGTTATATAAGATGTAATATGTCTGCAGAATTCCAAAGGTGATTGGGATGGAGCAGGCCCTTACTTAGCTTTAAGTCAAAAAACTGTTTGATGATTTTACTTATTACGATGATGATGATGACACTGAAGCAGACACAATGATGGATGCTGTGTATGAAGTAGACTCAAATGATGATTGATTTTGAATATTTATAAACTACCTTATTCAAATGTGAAACAATCTTCTCTGTTTGTGTTCCTATATGTTTTAGCATTTTACATATTAAGAAATATACGAAAGTAAGTTTATTTAATACACGGGTAACAAATATCTATAGGTTTGATAGCATGCACTGAACATAATTTCTAAGGTTTAGGCACCAATGACAATAGATTTATAGGGAAACATGTAAAATATATTCATTCTTTCAGAAACAGTATCTCTTAAGTAAAGACTCTTGCCCACTCGTTATGCCATGTAACATATGTAACGCTCTCTGATCTTTAAAACTTGGTGATAACTTGCAGATCTATAAGTCTTTATTATACGAGCCAGATTAAAGTACCTTAACATGCAAGCATTTTCACAATTTTAGCCCAAACTTTCAAATTTCATTTTCTTTATTTGATATAGTAACGCATGTAACAGGTTGTTTCAGACTAACGCCCCAACTTATAAAGTACAAACATCCTTTATTCAATGCAGCTTGAGATGTACTTCTAGAAGGAATGTGTCTGCAAATTTCCGTCAAGGAGATTAAAACATTTTAGGCAAATCTTACATAAAGACAATGAGCTTGCCCATTTATTACATCAGGTAACATATGTTACGGCCTCTGATATTAGACATTTTGCAACAAACTTGCAGATTTATGAGTATTTTTATATAAGCAGTTAAATCCCAAATAATGAAGGATATTTTAATATTTTAACTATTTTTACTCTAGTTTTAATACCAAATGTTCACCTTATAACTCAGTAGGGGTAGGGCTGTTTAATTGCTAATTCCAGAAAAAAATATTTAAGATAGGGAAACAGACTTTAATTTTTCTGTTAGCTAATTACATAAGTTAGTCTGACATGGTTAAAAACATTTTGCAAAACACACAGAGAGATTGTGAATGTAAATGATGTTAGCCACACTTGGAAATTTTAATGGGTTATCTGATTCATGTACGCATGTGACACCTTAGGAAGCCGCAATTTTGTTCAAATGGCTGTCATACGTAGTTAAGATATCAAGTATGCAGATTATATGAATGACTTTTGAAAATAAATATTTAACGTCTTTTCTTAAAAGACTCGGCTTTTTATTCTCTACAAGACAGGATAGGTCTGCAAAACTCCCTAGAGGGGGAAGCAAACCCATTCTTAGCCACCCATCTACTATGCCATTCGTTATGGAAAAGTCCAAGATGGTTCTGTTGTTGTTGATCAATTGTTTATGTACTCCCCACTGTGTGTGTGTGTGTGTGTGTGTGTGTGTGTGTGTGTGTGTGTGTGTGTGTGTGTGTGTGTGTGTGTGTGTGTGTGGTAATCCGTGTTTGTCTTTGTTTTGGTATGCATTATTTTGTGTCCTTTCACGTGTTCCAATCATCTTGAAGAGGAAGATTTTGTTTTTATTGTCTCATCCGTGTCTTGCCATTTTATATGTTCTGTGGCTCTTCCTCACGGTGCCATGGGTTGGTCTGCAGTGTGTGATAGTGGTATGATAGTGGTATTTCCTGATCATACTCGATTAGTTTTAGACTTCACCAATAACTAACACATCAAGATAAATTTCATATAATGTATTAGGAAAGAAATTAAACATTGTCACAAAGTAGGCCAAATTCAACCTTGCTAGAATCATTATTATTTTGAACAATTTTTTTTTACCCATATTCCAAATGCAATATACAAAGTCCCATCCGGTTCTGAAGAATATCTTTATAGGGGTTTTACGCTATGTTAGCACGGCGGCCAACTAGGTCATGTGATTTTAAGGTTCTCAATAAAATGTTGACCTCTGATATCATAGGCCTTCAACTTTTATAGCCAAAATCCAGGTTACAAAGCAGTGCAGTGATTTGGAATTCGGTCGCGTTGAGGGAACTGAAATGGTTTAATTTGTCAAGTATATAGAAGGCATTCGATCATGCATGTATGTTAAACAGACATCATACAATGAGCTTAAACTTATTCTGATATTCGCAGTAGCATAAGTTTCCATGCTGGTCTATGCCCATTTTTCCTTAGACTGCTTAGTATACTGGGTTGTTTAACTTCAGCTATGCCATCTTATGTAATCAGTATGAACAACGCAGAAGAAATTGTCTTCTTTGTGCAGACAATCATAAGGAAAAATAAAGACACATGTGTAAAGCTTTTAAACCCATACTTTTATTGTTGTTTCTGTTTGATTTGATTCTTTACATCCCATCATCAATCTTTCAGTTATAAAGGGATTTTGAATACACTGAACCGAAGTTCTAAGTAGCCACTTTATAATTTCTTTTTTCTGACTAAGCCCTTGTGATATTGAATTGAATATTTGCCCTAGTATGTGCATTGTAATGGACTAAATGGGCTTTGGAAGAGTTTTCTATCACTTAACGATTTTTGGGATCAAAATGCAAAAATCAAGTTTTTGAAGAAAATAAGCGTTTTGAGTGCAGTTTTTATTGAGTTGAAGTACAGGTGATTGCAAACCTGCCTTGTCGACTTGAAAAAACATCACACACTTGACATTTTGCTTATGACAGATTTTTTTATGAATATTTAAGAATTGATAATTTCCGAATTTTCGGAAATTTTCGGAAATCATCAGCTGTACATACTAAAACCATTGTATGTGTTTTATTTTATGTTAACACGTTTGACAAAACACCATGCAACCTGTTGAGCCCATTTTCTAACGATATTTTTTACTAATTTGGTATCCATTTCCGATTTTAACGTAAAACTATAAAGGGCATTTAAATGGCATTTGTTAAATATTTCTTTTAATTTCTAAGCAGAACAGTGGCGCCAATTCATAATGAAGAATCCCTGAAAATTGCACTGCTGCGCCGCAGATAATAAAGCGTACAGAGCAATGCAAAGTGAGTATACAAACTGCATGGTAAAGCTAAAAATCCTTTGATTAAGTTGTTGACCGTGGCTGTCTTCATGTTAACGTAGAAGAGAAATGGAGTGTTCAATTGTCAAAAAAACTTTTGTATTCTATTTATCTTATATCACAGCTGTTATAAACAGCTTCAAACTAATTAAAATACAAATGGATAACGTATCTGATGAATAGTTTATATCACACTAAAACGTGTGACTTTTTGAAATGATGGTACCTTTACTTGGAACTCGTCTGTGCAAGGTCTACCAGTCATTTTGAAATGACATAATTTGCAGAAACTCGACAAAGCCTTGGGCCTTTTCATAGAATTTAAAATTTGTGAGAGCGATTTTTACTTTCTGAATGGGAGCAAAAATTGTATGGTGGCTACTTATAACTTCGGATCAGTGTATTTATAAGCTACCCTGTTCAAATGTGAAACAATCTTCTCTGTTTGTGTCCCTATATGTTTTAGCATTTTACATATTAAGAAATATATGAAAGTAAGTTTATTTAATACACGGGTAACAAATATCTATAGGTTTGATAGCATGCACTGAACATAATTTCTAAGGTTTAGGCACCAATGACAATAGATTTATAGGGAAACATGTAAAATATATTACATTTTCTTTATTTGATATAGTAACGCATGTAACAGGCTGTTTCAGATAACGCCCCAACTTATAGAGTACAAACATCCTTTATTCAATGCAGCTTGAGATGTACCTCTAGAAGGAATGTGTCTGCAAAATTCCGTCAAGGAGATTAAAACATTTTAGGCAAATCTTACGTAAAGACAATGAGCTTGCCCATTTATTACATCAGGTAACATATGTTACAGCCTCTGATATTAGACATTTTGCAACAAACTTGCAGATTTATGAGTATTTTTATATAAGCAAGTAAATCCCAAACAATGTAAGATATTTTCATATTTTAACTATTTTTACTCTAGTTTAAATATCAAATGTTCACCTTATAACTCAGTAGGGGTAGGGTTGTTTAATTGCTAATTCCAGAAAAAATTAATATAGGGAAACAGACTTTAATTTTTCTGTTAGCTAATTGCATAAGCTAGTCTGACATGGTTAAAAACATTTTGCAAAACACACAGAGAGATTGTGAATGTAAATGATGTAAGCCACACTTGCAAATTTTAATGGATTACCTCATTCATTTAACGCATGTGACACCTTAGGAAGCCGCAATTTTGTTCAAAATGGCTGTCATACGTAGTTAAGATATCCAGTATGCAGTCTATAAGAATGACTTTTGAAAATAAATATTTAATGTCTTTAATTTGTAGCCCAAACACTAAATTTAATTTTTCTTAATTTGATAAAGTAACGTTTGTTACAGGCTCTTTAAGACTTACACCCCAATGCATAGAGTGCAAACATTTCTTAAAAGACTCGGCTTTTTAATCTCTACAAGACAGGATAGGTCTGCAAAACTCCCTAGTGGGGGAAGCAAACCCATTCTCAGCCATCCGTCTACTATGTCGTTCGTTATGGAAAAGTCCAATATGGTTCTATTGTTGTTGATCAATTGTTTATGTACTCCCCACTGTGTGTGTGTGTGTGTGTGTGTGTGTGTGTGTGTGTGTGTGTGTGTGTGTGTGTGTGTGTGTGTGTGTGTGGTAATCCGTGTTTGTCTTTGTTTTGGTATGCATTATTTTGTGTCCTATCACGTGTTCCAATCGTCTTGAAGGGGAAGATTTTGTTTTTATTGTCTCACCCATGCCTTGCCATTTTATATGTTCTGTAGCTCTTCCTCACGGTGCCATGGGTTGGTCTGCAGTGTGTGATAGTGGTATTTCCTGATCATACTCGATTAGTTTTAGACTTCACCAATAACTAACACATCAAGATAAATTTCATATAATGTATCAGGAAAGAAATTTAACATTGTCACAAAGAAGGCCAAATTCAACCTAGCTAGAATCATAATTTTTTTGAACAATTTTTTTGACCCATATTCCAAATGCAATATACAAAGTCCCATCCGGTTCTGAAGAATATCTTTATGCGTTGAGGGAACTAAAATGGTTTAATTTGTCAACTTTATAAAAGGCATTCGATCATGCATGCCTGTTTAACAGACATCATACAATGAGCTTAAACTTATTCTGATATTCGCAGTAGCATAATTTTCCATGCTTGTCTATGCCCATTTTTCCTTAGACTGCTGAATATACTGGTTTGTTAAACTTCAGCTATGCCATCTTATGTAATCAGTGTGGACAACGCAGTGGAAATTGTCTTCTTTGTGCAGACAATCATAAGGAAAAATAAAGACACATGTGTACAGCTTTTAAATCCATACTTTCGTTGTTGTTTTTGTTTGATTTGATTTTTTACATCCCATCATAAATCTTTCAGTTATAAAGGGAATGGTCTTCCTGGGTTGAACCAGTACTAAGCTAGGATTAATGTTCTTGTTTAAGGACACAACGCAGTGACGCCGGTGAGGCTCGAACCCTCGGTCTCGAGTCAAGCACTCTACCACTGAGCCACTGCGCTCCCTTTAAACCTTATACTGTAAAATATGTTTCCAGTTCAAGATTCCATCAACCACGGGTAGGAAACTTCAAAAACAGAGCTGTCCCTAGGGTTTTTTTATATTTTCATATACACGTTGGCTCGGGTCATTTTTTTTGCGTCCGTAATTTTGAATTTCATTATTTTTGTGGTTTTCAGAAAAATGATTTTTGGGTATGAATTTTTTTTAGATATTTTGAGGGGTCATCACAAAATTGGACTATATTTAGTGGTCATTTCTATGCATATTAGGGTATTTTCTTATGGTCAATGTACAGCATGGGGGATATTAATTTGAGTTGGTAAAACTTCAAATATTATTTTGGGTGCTTGAAATTCGTGATATTTTTGGGGTGAACGGTAGATGCTGGGGCCGGGCCTAAGTATGAAGAAAACATGAGAGAACCCCCCCACCTCGGAGACTAAGCTTTTGTTGTGATTGTTCCGCGTCTGTGTCAGTACATAGCCGTTTTGTACAAGGCGAGCGACTTAATCACTACACCACGGAAGTTTTTCTTATGGCTGCTCCGTAGCTGTACCAGTATAGTACTTAGCTGAGAGTGTTTATTGCTGTGTGAAACTTTAGTATGACCAGGAGCGCAAAGCACAGCTTAAAGTTTCATCCGATACTGTAACACTCACGTGGAGAAGAGGATCAAACTCGGGACCTCTGGGTACAAGTCGAATACACCACGCCGACTGTTGTTTTTTTGTTGTTGTTGTTGTTGTTTAATGTTTGTGGTCGTGTTCCTTGGCTATAACCAGTACTGGTCGAGTGGGTTTATGTTTTTTGTGGTTTCATGTCCAGGAGCATCCGAAGGCTCACCGGCAGTTTATTGCAAAAATCTTTACTTGTTACACACCTTCGCACTGTATTAGAACTTATTCGAGAGAAGTATTAATTCTTATATCTACGGGTTCAGGGTGGGGAGCAAGACGCCTTGATATCGGTCTGAACCTGCATCATCAGGCTTTGCTTTTGCTGTGTGTATGCAAATGCGAGAAGCGAAGGCTCAGACGAAATGCTTTTTAATAATACCTGTATGCTCCTTCGCTGCTCGCATATGCAATTGGTATGATTGTATAAGTATGGGTCTGATCACCATTGTAAGTTGATGAGTGCATGTTCATAATTTGAAACGCAGACCCGAATAAGAAATCCAAGTTGTCTATGTAACCTATGCTCGAGTATTCGATTATTGTAAGTTGTTAGATAATGTACCTGTACACAGCCTGAACTCAACAACCGCTCTCTGTCAAAAATCAAAGTCAAGGATATCCATAGCCTCCACAAAATGTATAAGGTGACGGGAAGCCGTTACAATCGAAAATTTCAAGGTCACGGAAATTCATGACGCGTTTCAAAACTTAGAAAATCGCAAGTTTTTGATAGCGAGTAACTCCATATAAATGCCGAGTAACCTGAACAACTCGAAGTAAAGTTGAAGCTAAAGACAGTATTTTATGCAGTCGTTATTGTACTGTTAGAAAAAATTGAATTTTAAAAACAATATACTGTCCTGTTTACACGCGTCTCCAGCTCCTTCCGACCACATATTTTCCTTCCCAGTGTTTAGAAATCACCAGGCTGAAAACTTTATCCTACGTCATCAAAAGATTGCTCACTGGCACACATTCCAGGAAACTTTTTGTTTTCACAACACTTAAGATAAGTTGGGAAAATGGAAGAGTAGGTACTCGTTGCAAAGTCACGGGATTCCAAGACAAAGGCTAGCCGCGGAATTCCGTGTGATCCCTACCTGAGAACTAGACCGTTAAACTAAGGTAAACAATCGTCCTGCATTTATCACGAAAGAGTATATTATATATATTTATACAGTTGATGTACAATAAAAACGACCATCTTGCAAAGTGGTCTATTTTTGTCAGATGATGGAGGTCTTCTTTCGCTTATACAACACCTTCCCCCCTTAGATCCAAGACGCCCTTTACACATGCTGTATATTTATATAATCACGTTCAATTGTCCAAAAGGCATCTTGGGTCTAGGGGGGGGAGCATCTAAAAAGAAACTGAAAGACACCAGTTTCATCTTCTCAGTGACAAACATCACAATTTTAAGTATATTTCGTACGCATGCGCAGAAGGAATACTGCAAAGTTTTGGAAACGAAGGGCATTCATATCCTTAATAATTTAGTACTTTTACTTTTTGAAAACCTATAATGGATTTACTAAAACTCTGGTCTAAACGACACCCAGTATAGAGACGTAAAATGAGGGGTGGGAGTAGAAAGCGCAAGTTTGAAACGCATTTTAATGCTAACTATACATGTTATACTACCCAAACAGACGAAGTTTGAAATCATTAGGGCTATTCGAAAATTTTTGCTTTTGTAATCATGTCAACTAGGGAAAATATACGCCTTATCGCTAGAGCTTCTTCAATTTTTGGTCTGTTCATGGAATCATGTCTTGCAATGGGCTTCACTTACTTTGCAAGAGACCCGAGTATTCATGATTTCATGAACATTCCAAAAATTAAATATATATCTTAATAAACAAGCTCGAATACAGTTTGTTTCTCATGTATCGTTATGTACATGTATACTGATTTCTTTAACGCTTCGTTGACCAACGAACTTGTCCACTAAGTTTGATAAACATGTAAAGTGATATAAATTGTACCTGTACGAGTACTGTGTGTGCATCGTTTGCCTGGGACAATGAAAATTAAGACAGTACAAAATAAATAGGAAAACAACCATTTTAACAAAACAATTATACTACAACAACATCCAAACAAATCAAAAATGATGTATTTGTTTCCAAAGCGTGAAATGTTGTGCAACGATTCACATTCTGCATTGTAAAATTTTGACAAATAAAATGGGCGGAGTCGCAAGAAAGCCTGTCTTCGGGGAAAGTGACAAGATGAGCGCCAAAGCAATCTGCTAAGCTACATAGACTAGCTAGACTAGTAACGTGTATTCTGTAGCAAGTTCAATGATCATACTGTCTAGTGAGCGACAACAAAGACGCTGAACAGCATGTATACGTCATTTTGCAGTAAGAAATGACGTCAGCTAGCGCGCGTTTTCTTCGCGCTTTCAAAACTGTGAATTAATTTTTGATATATCACGTTTTTATAGCATTGACTCTATAGGCGAGGTGTGTTAGCGCTAGTGGTTTATCGTTTGTTTTTGTTGTTGTTTTTATTGCATGGCGTTACGTATCACTCCCAGAGGCGACGTCATGTGATGCGTCGCCGTAAAACTAAATTTCCGAAATTTAGTTTTCGGCGACGCATCACATGACGTCTCCTCTGGGAGTGATACGTGATATACCTTCCCAAATGAAAATTTTGAATACAGTTATCCCATAAAAACTTACTAAACTGGCCACCATTCGAAGACATCTTTGAGGTTTCTACGGAATGACTTGTTCATAAATGCATAAACAATTGGGTTAGCAACGTTATAAAGAAATATAAATAAAATACAACACTGTTGTATGGAATAACCTTGTGAGCCATGAGCCACGCTGGCAGAAATACTATTATAAACACAGCAGTCACCACAAAGAGCATTCCCGCAGTGCGAACATTGGCCACCAATCCCTTCTCTCGAATAGTCTGTTGGCGACTCGCTTCAGACTTAGGAACTGTCTCAATCACTTCAGTCTTTATGCATCCGTTTGAGTATGTCACTTTAGTTTGAGCGTATGATGTTACTCTACATGAAGCATATCTGGAACGCTGATAACGCATGCGCTGACGTTTAGCTCGGCGGACGGATACAAATCGGTAAATCATCACATAAAGCACTATAACAGTTACTATCACTATCACAAAGAAGCTGGAGTAGATTTTCTGGTACAGGTTCACAAACTTTTCACTAAAAATAGAACTATAGGGAAGACATTGTCCGTTTAATTCTAAAGTAATGTAGTCTACAGGATCGACATCCACGCTCGTATCCAAGGAATGAGTAATCAATGTTGCGTTATAAGCACCTTTAAATTTAGTCAAATTATATCCAATACTCGCTATCACCGTATAGTTATTTTCTTGGTAAGTGTAACCATCAGCATTACCACTATTAGTTTGGGGCTCGTATCGAAATATCCCAAAGGACAGAGCGGTAATAACGCCTAATGTAATCGCTGTCATTGCTAATATAAAGATAACATATTTAGCTCGCTTTTCATTTAGAAGATGCGTAAATGGATGACATATACAGAGGTATCTATCCACAGCAATAGCCACCATTATGAAAGCTGAGAACGGCACATTAGATGTGATCAGAAACATGTATGACTTGCAGAAGAAATCATATTTTAGGTAATAATCCAAATAATTCACTGCCATCGTATAGGGAATTATTACAACACACGTCATCAGGTCAGTCCCAGCTAGCGTAATGATAAAAATTGTAGACGCCAGTTTGTTCCGTTTCCGTACGTAGACGTAGAGCACCATTGAATTGCCAACTGAACCTAATACTGTGAAAAAGGAGAGGATTCCTATCACCGCCATCTTGAAATGATGTTCACTTCCGGTATTTACGGGATCACCTATTGGTATCTTAGTTACATTAAAAATCATTTCTTCTGTCATTTTGTTAAATGATATGAAATTGGCTCTGAAAAAATAAAAATAATGTCACATGTTTAGATAAGCAAAAAATTTCAGCGTAAAATTGTAAATATTTTTTTACCCATCAATTTTAACATATGTTTTGGTTGCTAAAAAGAACCGTCTCATTGAGACGGTTCTTTAGAGTACCCACAACATATGTTTTGGTTGAGAAATAAGAAATTTAAATTTTCGTTACGCACGCTTAACTAAAGTCCTGATTGTGAAGTTTGCTTTATCGGCTCTAGCAGTGAATTGTTGAGTAATAATTCACGGTTTGGAGGTCAGTTGTAAAGATCAAATCACGAGCGTGCAACTGACCGACTGCTCAACAATTCATGCATTAGAGCTGCTATATTTCGATTCTAACACACAATAAGCGTCGTACATGTTAACACGTTTGAACTTTTCGGCTTCTTCCAACTTTCCGCCATCGCACTGAAGAAATCTTGCAATAGTTGGATTGTTTCGCATACGTTTACAAGTGTTGGTAACGTCTTTCGCAAGCGTCAAAATGATGTTACACCATCTAACGCCACGACTGACGCCATTTTGCAGTTGCAATTGACGCTTCCTCGCACTTTCATAGCTGTGACATTATTGTTTGATATTACACGTTTTTTCTACGGCGTTACTTACATGTATTAATGCATAAGTAACTAATATTAGTTCATTTAATAAAACAAGGGTTGCTTAGCCTATACTTGTATTTGGTTTTGAAATGGACTATTCCTGAAGAGGTTTGTGACCATTTTTCTTATTGTTTAATGAATAACGTTTCAATTAAAGTTTCGCTTTCAAAGGGTAAAGTAAAACATATGTTGACTTCTATTTAAAACGTCTGAAATGGGCGTCTTTTCAATGTAAATGTCAGATGTTTAACACCTGTTCTCCCCACGGTCGAGGTCATATCGCTTCAGCTAGTCTAACTATATTGTGACAAAATCCGCATGTTTACTTAATATTTCTAGCAATACAAGAAAATAGTTCCAATTGTGTGTTATCAGTGGTTATTTTTTTTGTTCTTTTATCAATTGTTTCATCACTTAAAACATATTTTTCATAGATTTATTATAAAAATTAGTATTTCGAGATGTAGAAGTAGTATCATTAATTTATTATAAAAATAAGCATTTCGAGATGTAGATGATTTCCAGGGACGGAAGGACGATCAAAAATTATTCACACATTAATCCCAAAATGATATACTCAACAAAAAAAGTTAAAGAAATTTTGCTGATTCTGGCGAGATGTGTTATGGTATTGTCATCCTAGGTCTGGTACATGCACTGGTTCTGACAAAGGAAGGGCAGGACAACAGGCCTCAACACCCCTTCTAAGTAGGATTAGCTGATCAAGTTTCTCTCTATAACCACCAGATCTGTCGCTTTCAGTGTTTAGCATCTCTTGAGGGACATGGTAAACGTCAGTGCATAAAACCCCCATATTTGATCCGAATATTGAAATTTTGCGAAAAATTGAGTGAAGACCAGTCAACTTTGAACTAGATTTTTAAGCCACTGTAGGTGCTACAAATAAAGCATCCGTCTAAAGAAAAATGGTTACATTATAATACTGTAAAATTCAAATGTCTTCAAATGTTTTAGATGTTTTGTTATAGCCCTTAAAATACAATTTCCTTAACTTTTTTGTTGAGTATATTTGCATAATGGTTTTGATCGAAATGTCGGCCCATTGTCTTTAATTATGTATCATACTGGCTTTTGCTGTTTATAATTTTTCTTAATTTATCGCTAATAACATGTGTCATCATTGATCTATTATGAATATAACGATTTCAACAGGTTGGTGTAGTTTTTAAATGTAAAGTTTGTATAGGGCATGTAGGTACTCGTTTCTCAACACTGACTGTCTGTTTCTTTTTAGAGATATCGGTAGGCCCGCTTGTAAGCAACATAAAAAGTTGCAGTGATTAGAAATTAATAATATCATAGCAAGTGACCAAAAAGAAAATATTTTGAACACTTAAAATGTCTATCTAATTTTTGATCGGCCCACTTACAGTTATGTTAAAGAAGACATCTAATATTCATATATTCATGCGCGAAGGGTTTCGGTGACTCCTTGTTTGAAAACAAGCATAAGCTTTCACAAAAGCTTGCTTCCCCATCACCGTCTGATTTTGATTCTGAAACTGGATAGTTTATCAGCGAAACGTCGAGCATTTAATGGATCATTTCAAAGCTTTAATGTACATCTCATTGCGAAAAAAAACGCCATTATTATCCTTCATCTATTATTTACTCATAAGAACCTTTCAACAACGCCGTTTATAACATGTAACACATGTTAGAGGTTTTCTTGTTAGCATTGGCTATTATTAAATAGGCGATGTGTGTTAGAATCTGTAATATTTAGAAGTTTTAACCCAAAGTGTACAAATTTCAGGTAGAAAAATATATATTTACAATTTTTGCTTATGAACTTTTCAAGGTCAAAATGAAATATTGTAAATAATACCAGAAATATGTAATAAATAAAGGATACATTTCCGAGGCTGTCTTGTTTAAACCACGAGGTGGGCGTAGCCCATCGAGCGGTTTAAACAGAAAGCCGAGGAAGAATCCTTTATTTAGCTTGTAGTATGGCGCAGGCGCAAATAAACACGTGTTACTGACACTTTACGAAATTTACATTCGCTCCTCCCTGCATCCGGGCTAAGCTGTCAATTATGTTACATTTACCTGCGGGTTAATTTGTCGCTGTTTAGGAAGTTCCCGCCTACATCGCTGTTTAACTAAAATTGGAAGTTAGAGTATAGTTTTAAGCTCCTCCTTCGTTGTTATTCTAGGGTGTCTGATTTAAACATTAGCAAAGATCAAAGAAAAAGCATCGACCATACTACAAATATATATTGGGTCAAAATACTTCTAAATATCTTAGTCAGATAATTGAAGCTCATGTTCATGCAACTGTTGTTTTTTTTCTAAAGTTCACCCAGCGTGTCACAATATTGCAAACGGTATCATACTAGGAAGTGACTCTAAAAAGACTGATAAGCATGCTGTAGGTTGCTCAAAAGCTGTATGTTGGGGCGTAAAGTGATCTATGTGAGATGTATAAATTGTGCATACAACAATATGGCCAAAGGTATCTGACTACTTGATAAAAAGGCATTTTTTGTTTATAAAGGAAAATTTTCATGAAAGTAAGAGCTTTTGAAAGATATATCCCCTTAATCATACAGAAAGAAAAATACATTTTAGGGAGTATCGACTTATATTTTGGGGGATTTTGGGGGAAGCTAAACTATTTATCGGGATTTGGGGAGCAAAGGCAAAATACTTTTAGGGTGCCGAGGAAATTGTTTTCAGGGATTTGGGGAGATCAATGCATTATTTTCAGGGATCAAGAGAGCACAGACCCCCCGGGGGCCTCAATACTGCTCTTTTTCAGCACAAAAGGAAGCAATGAGACCAAGCTCTTTCGGCATAAAACTAGTTCAATAATCATGCCTTGGTGTAAAATCCCGAGTTGGGTCATGCACAGCAATCTGTTGTAAAGTAGGCCCTATTGTGAACTGCCCTATTACAGTAGATTACAGACTGGAGAGCAACCTTAAGCAATGTCCACAAATTGAAACGAATGCATTCACTTTAACCCTTAATGCTCCAGTCGCAACAAAAGTCGTCTGCTTTTTTCGTCTGCTGAAATGTTTAAGAAGCCTCTATGACAAACAGTGTGTACCCAGATCAGACTGCTCCTAGAGGAGCAGTCTGTTCTGGATCCACGCTGTTTGCTTCTATACTTAATTTGTCAGTAATGTTTGGCAATGATTTGCAGCAGACGACATCAGCAGACGACATTTTCAGATGCATTTTTTTTCTTGGCGCTTTAAGGGTTAAGTGTAATACCATATCAAAAAGTGAGTATGAAAATCTGTATCTGAGTGACCAATGCATGAATCTTTGTAAGAAGCATATATATAACAGACTCAAGTTTTTAAATGTTTATTGGTATTGCTAATTAATAGATTATGATGTTGTTAATGCTCACAAACTGTTAATTTCGCCTGCCGCGGAGATGACAACATATCTTCCTAAGCATATTACCAGAGACAATCAATCAAATCATGTTAAACACATGTTTAAACAGCTGTAATGAAGTCAACACCTTATTTTTCTAAAATTTCGAACACTATTTGAACACAAATTTTGCTTGTCAAAAAGCATTTTGCTAGTCAAAAAGCAAAGACAAACAGCGTTGATCCAGATTAGACCTATGAAGATGCAGTCTGGGTAAGATTTTCCCTGTTTGCTTTTCAGACACGCATTTTATGACTTCCGGCCATGATAACCATGTGTTCGAAAATTCATAGCATTATTCTTACCTTTATTCAATCGTTACTTAGTGTAATAACCTGGACCGTCCTCCTTTGTCTTCCACCACCGAGAAACATAAATGCAACAATCAGCTTCCTTGGAATTGCAAAGTTTCTGTTCACTAGTTACTGAGCTTTTTTCTTGGCTTTATTCAGTAAGTAGCAAAGCGCATGTCAGATTTGACCGCTGCTGGAAAACGTGTTCTTTTATATTCTTCTGGCTGGAACTCCTTTAATTATGTTTATGCAGACATGTCAGCGAGGTGAGCAGTGACAGTTGCAGACACTGGTTACGTCATCGTCTCCAATAGAGGAACATTCAATGGTATTTCATAACATGGTAACAACAAATGAATGCCGCCACGTGAGACCAGTACCCGTGCACCTGCAGAGAATAAAAAATGCATTTGCAGGGCTTTTCAAACAATTTTGGGAAAAGGCCCCTGGCCAAAATTGGGAAAAAAAGATCGACTTAACAGCAAAATTGGGAGAAATTAACAACATATAACATAACCAGGGTAGCAAAATATATCCTCAAACTCAAGATATTTTAGATTGTATTATGCCAACCATACCACTTAAGCACAAGTGTTTAAGTATCATTCTGATATGGCTCATTGTTTTTCATAAGTAGTAGTGGTCTTTACAAAAAGTAAACAAACAAGAAAACATTTTTTACTTTTCTTTATTCAGTGTCACCAAACCACGTGGTGTGTGACGTAAATTTTTGGTACCACCGGCAGCTAAATCATCAACAAGAAGCATCGCCTCGGAACTTCAATCAATCGTAAGTATTTTATTTTCCAGCCGATTTCAACGACATATAGCCTATTCTAAGGGGAAAAGTGAGTTCTTTACAACGGTGTAAATGGATTTGTCACCAGATTAATACTTTAGGCCTGAAAACGAGGCAAATGTCTTGGCAATATTTGGGACTGGCTTGCCGTGGTTGCACGGTGTTTTTCACATTTTCTGGACATTTGCCTCGTTTTCAGGCCTAAAGTATTAATCTGGTGACAAATCCATTAACACCGTTGTAAAGAACTCACTTTTCCCCTTAGAATAGGCTATATGTCGTTGAAATCGGCTGGAAAATAAAATACTTACGATTGATTGAAGTTCCGAGGCGATGCTTCTTGTTGATGATTTAGCTGCCGGTGGTACCAAAAATTTACGTCACACACCACGTGGTTTGGTGACACTGTTATTGGGAAAAACAGACATGGTGCTGGGTAAAAGGTGGCTATTTTCGATTGGGAATGGGGCCGAAATTCGGCCACTAGAGAAGGGCAGAAAATGCCCTGATTTGAGCCGGTATTTAGCGTAAAGTACAAGTTGACATGTGCTTGCGGCGAAGATTCAAATCAGTTTGCACATCCGCTCAGTCTGATCAGAGTCTTAGTTTTCTGTCTGAAGAAACATTGAATCTTTAGCTTTCCATAGAGCGCACATTGAAGACTCTGATCAGACTGCGCAGATGCGCACATGCCAAATTGTACCTTTTGTTGGCTAGCCTAGTCACTGATCGGAATATGCATCCTTTACTGTTTTCTTGCCAGTGTCAACTTTTGTCATCTGTTGATTCGTGTTACCTTCACAAACAGCCGGTACTCAGATTCACTAATCCCGAGGAAGGTTTTGTGCGCGTCTGTTTGTTTTTGCCTTGTGGCCACTTGCCGCTGGGGAAGGGCTGACCTCTTGTCTCCCGTTTGTGGTGTATAACTGTGAGTTTGCCACTTTCCCATTGGTATCTTGGGTCAGGTGTGGTACTTGATTGTATCGATTCCTGGTCTTACACCCTTACTTACTTTTCTGTCGCCGAAGCCTATGTATGTTAATGGCATTTTCATGTAGGCACTACAGTTACTGGTTTTAACATATATGAACATAAGCATACAAAAATATCCCACAAGTTTATGCAACAGTATAACATCGTGATATAATATATGTGATATATGCCAAAAACATGCGGCATATGTTATAAATCACAAGTTCAAACACGTGGAAGCAAACGTTACTAGAAACGTGACAATTTAGCTGGTCGTAAGAAGCTCGAGGCGCCTCTTGTAGAGTCTTAGTTTTATATCTTTTGATCATTTACATTGTACGTCGGGACATGTAACATGCTTATTCACACTCTTCACTTTGTAAGATTTATCATATTCCAAAATACACATTGTACAATCTTTCACGAATGCTCCTGTATTATTGAATTTTTTAACGGAGTTGAGGACAAGCGATAAAATGTGATAAATGCTGAGAATTTGTTCGCTTTTTTGTAACGGGTATGATAACGTCATCGCTACAGAAGCACGGACGTCATACCTGTATTCTACATGTGTAAAGTTATCATATGGCACTAGACATCTTTAAAATTGCGTTCCACCGCACATGCGCATAGTCGCCCTTTACGCACGCACACAGAGCTATCCTTTAAATATTTTCACACAAGCTGTACAAGAGCAGATACATGCCAGTAATACTACGGCTACTAAGTGGATGTGTAGTCTCGTCTGAGCCTTTGCTGCTCACTGATTGATAAGTACGGAACTCATATGATCTGGCCTGCTATTATGTATATAGAGGATCTTACAAGAGTGCTCATGTTTTATTGAATGCGAGGCTTGCTGAGCATTTTATCTCTTTTTCACAACGAGTTTTATAAATTCAATAATACAAGTCACGAATGTTAGATTTTATTTATCATATGACATTAAGATTATTATGAAGTCTCATTTTGACATAAAACGTTATAAATTTATCATTATGTACATGTACGCAATTTGTTATGGACTTCATAATGTTTCCAGAAAATCTGTAAACCACTAGTGGTTTATCGATTTTATTGCATGACGTTATTTCACTCCCAGACGCGACGTCATTATGATATAGAGGATATTTACTTTTTTGAGGTGAATACCAAATATATTTCATCGAGTGTTTTGAAAACATCAGAATTTTCATGAGTGCGCAGCACGAATGAAAATTTCGATGTTTTCAACTCACGAGATGAAATATATTTGGTATTCACCTCAAAAAAGTAAATTTTCTTTTTATTTTATACTTGTTTAGAAGATTTACAGTTAATCAATTTGTTAACCATGCTTCAAGCCGAATCACAATAATGTAAAAGGAGTATTTGTTACAGAATACCTGGATCAATCTACATGATCTATAGTAATCAGTACTTACAGATAAAAAGAAATTTATTCAGCGTCAAAGTGCGGGACAAGTGACGTCATAAGCGACGTCATAATTTGTTGATGACGTTGCGTAGCGTAGGTTACATGCATTGCCTCACTCACTGAAGCGGGAGGTGTTGAAAATTAAGAATCGAAAAAATTCAGCAAATCTGAACTATTTTGGCACCAAAATGTTTCTCTTGTTCTAACTAAGAAAATGACTACCCATACTTGATGTTTTTGTTCACAAATAAGAAAGTTATAGGCGTTTGAACTTTCGAAGCGAGCTGCATTAAGCGAATGGAAAAGTCAGAGGTGATCCAAAAAACGCTACAGTGAAAATATAGGCTGATATCAATCACTAGTGATTGATATCATATCATTTCACTAGTAATTGATATCACTTTTATTTGTTTTTGATATGCATTGATTTCGCTGTAAAGCATAAAATAAAAAAATGTACGCCATACGGTTAGAGTTTAGTGACTAGTGTGTCACGTTGTGCTGCTTTATTCAGTCAGGCATTTCTTTCATGATTCTAATGCACATAAAAATCCACGGCATGATAAAAAATCCAGCGACCATTCCGCGAGTGCTATTACAACGTTTAAGTTAAACAGGGCAAAGGCAATAAATACCACATATGAGGAGATATTAAATGTAAACAAGTCAAAAGTGAGTTATTTTTTATCTACTTTTTGCTTTACTGTAGAACATATTGAAAAAGACATCGATGGAAAACTGTTCAGCATTATTGAAAGAACCACTATGTGTCTTAGTTTCCCTTGAAACAATTCTGCATGGATCATAGCAGTCGATCAAAGGTGCTAAAATAGTCGCCATTAAAATGTCTCTCAAAAATATATATTCCCGTAAAATACTACCTTTTTGTGGCAGAATAGAAGCTAAGTATACCTAGCGTCTTACCACGAATTTCGTCAATGATAACGTAATCGTTTATGAAATTCGTTCGCTGTGCTATTTATCATAAAAACTGGATGCGGCTGGACATTTTATCTTCAAAATCCTAACCCAGTGTCATTCAAGGGTTCGTTGCTTAACTTATCAAAGACAATGCATTGAACGATTTGTGTAGTAAAACGCTAGGTATACTTAGCTTCTATTCTGCCTAAAAGAAAATGGAAATATATTTTTGAGAGACATTTTGAGGTTCAAAAGAATGTGATTTTAGCACCTTTGGTCGACTGCCATGATCCAGGCAGAATTGTTTCAAGAGAACCAAATATACACAGTAGCTCTTTCAATAATGCTGATGTTTCTTTCAATACATTCTACAGTATAGCTGAAAATAGATAAAATTATCTTACTTTTGACTTGTTTACGTCGCGCGCGTGCATTTTCGTGGAATGACCGCTGGAATTTTTTATCGTGCCGCTGGATTTTTATCATGTCACTGGACTTTTTATCGCCTTGCATAGTGTGCAACGGTAAATCTCACCGAGTGTGGAGTAAAGATGATAAAATCTCAATTTTCTTCTAATGTGCTCCTATGGTGGTGTTGCAACAATAAAACTTTGTAGTTAACATATTGGGCTGGTTTTATTTTATTTGATTCTTTACGTCCCATCAACAATCTTTCAGTTAAACAGGGACGGGTCTTCCTGGGTTGAACCAGTGCTGAGCTAGGATAAATGTGTCTTGCTCAAGGACCACAACGCAGTGACGCCGGTGAGGCTGGAACCCGCGGTCCCCTCGGTCTCGAGTCAAGCACTCTACAACTGAGCCACTGCGCTCCCCTCATATTGGGCTGTCATTGAGGGCAAACATATTTTAGGACATTCATAACAAAACCTGTCAAATACAGTAACAATGTGTTTGCGAATACACTGTCACAAACATGTGCAGAACCGCCATATGCCACGAGTTATTCCTCTGTTTTATAAGCACTTACTTTCGCCATCATATACTTGAGTTCTGACACGTGTGAAGAAGCCTCGTGAGTTTAGTCCGCGGGTACAGTAAGGTACTCGTTTATTATAGTGCCACCCCTATTGAAAGGGCCAGCCATTTCTGACTTATGAGACACCTCAACTTGTCACATTTACTTCCCAATTCCCATCCTTTTGCCAGGCACCAGGCAGGCTAGGAATTGGTAACATTTCGTTAAAGGTGGGTGTTCACACCATTTTGTACAAAAAGACGTTTCTCATGGAAATACTGGTCAACATTATATATCAATATGATGAGTATTTGTTTTGCAATGCATCCATGCTATCATATAACAGAAACAACATTTCCATTTTATAATATTCCCCGTGAAAAAGATGGTATTGCTAAGTTGGGATATAGAATTGTTCTCAAAAAGGGAAACAGATATACATGTTATAACACTTGCAAAACCTTGTTTATACGCATGCTGAGTACATCTGTATATTTTAAACTTATTCCAATGTATTATAAAAGCATGGGGTTCAAAAGCATTTTTTTTTTCAATATTGTCAAAAAACTGGAGGAAAAATATATCGAAAAGTAGTCCAGCTTAACAATTTTATGTGTATGGTGGACACAGAATGTCATATCAATTCTGCAAATTTCATGAACTTTAAAATAACTAAAGAAATATGTTAGCCCGTCATTTAAATAAACCCAAATAGCATTTTACAAAATGTATGGTGAGTAATAACTGTCATATGATGAACTTAATTCTTAAGTAAGGAAGAATGCAAAGGTCAGAAATATATTGAATATGCCAGAGTCCGAAGCTGTTAAAGAAGATAAAATCAGGAGCGCGTAGCGCAAGTTATTTATCTCCAGACAACTGACTGACAAATAGTGAATTATTTCTCAACAATTCATGAAATGAAGCTGATTTATTTCGATTCTAACACACAATTAACACCCAGGTGAACCGCATGTCTAGATCTCGGAGGGTGTTGGCTATCGGAGGTAAACAAAGGATTTTTGGATTGGACATGGTCTGTATTGAGACGATATTATTTCATTTAGATTCGCTTTGAGGGAAAAGAACTACATATAGGTCGATAGTATACAGAATGATGATAACTCTGAAAACAATACATCTTTTTTAACTGGATCTGTTCGAGCTTAAATCGCATTTGAATTCGGAAATGCAGTAATTTTGACCAATATTTCGACTTCATCAGTTAATATTCACATCTTTTATTTTATTTTTACTTGATTCATAGCCAGCGCTGGAATGTTAAACCTCTCTTTGGAATGAATCAGTCAAATACAATTCAAAAATACTTGTAAAACACTTATTTATTTGCAATTTTATGACGGTGGTATAATGTTTATGAGTAGCTTTCCGTTCGGAGGTATGTTGGGTAGCTGTCGGAGGGAAGGCATGTGCATGTTAACATTGATTTCGGAGAAGGGCAAATTGATTATGCTCATTAAACAAGCTTTCGCATGCGGAAACAAAAGTCTAACACTCAAACACTTTCAAAAACAAGTGGTTCGATTGGCGAGGAACATATCAAAGGAGAAACAAGCTTAAATAAACCAATTTGTTAGAGTTTTTGTTCAACATTGAATGGGTATTTTTGTGCATTAGTTTGTTTTGTTTGTTTTGGCCTAACATATCTATTTAGCCATTTGCATCACATTAAAGAAACAATCTGGCAGTAACATAACATGCCAAAGCATTATACTATGAAAGGACACATACCTTTTTTGAAGGTGACGGATCAAGTAGCAATGCAGTTAGTATACCAGATGTTTACACCAGCACCTGTACGGTCTAATCAGTCTTCACTAATTGCATAAATTTAACTACATGTAGGTGTTTTCCCATTTACACAACATAAGTTAACACGCTTTAAAGAACGGCCTTTGGGTTAAAACAAGTGTAAATGACCAGGAAATGTCACAATCCCAGACAGACACATGACACCAAGAGACAGGGACACTGGAACACAGACAAATAAGGAATACGCACAAAAGTCAGAATACAATAAGCAAAGCATTCAGCTCCCTTTACCTCAGTAAGAGTATTGCCAAACTAGAAATGACACAATATAAGCGTTTAACACGAAGTGCTAAACACAAACCCCCAGCAAATACAACAAAAATAGTAAGTGAGAATGATCAGGAAATATCACAATTACAAACTTCAGACAAACCCATGGCACCGTGAGGAAGAGCCACACATCAATCACGAGACACTAGGAAAACAAACTAAGCAATGCAACCAGCTCTCTATTCCCCATCTTCTCGCTCTCCACGCTCTCTCTCTCTCTCTCTCTCTCTCTCTCTCTCTCTCTCTCTCTCTCTCTCTACTCGCTCTCCTCTTTACTCTCTACTCGCTCTCCTATCTACTCTCTCTCTGTGTTTCTCTCTCTCTCTCTCTCTCTCTCTCTCTCTCTCTCTCTGTCTATCTCTACTCTCTATTCTCTTTGTCTCTCTCTACTATGTCTCTCTGTCTCTCTCTCTCTACGTCTGTTTCTACTCTGTCTGTCTGTCTCTCTCTCTCTCTATCCTGTCTCCACTCTATCTCTGTCTCTCTACTAGCTTTCTCTCTCCATACTTGATTCTCTACTCGCACTCCTCTCTACTCTCTCTATACTTAATTCTCTACTCGCACTCCTCTCTACTCTCTCTTTCTCTACTCGCACTCCTTCTCTACTCACACTCCTTCTCTACTCACACTCCTTCTCTACTCACTCTTTCTCTAGTCGCACTCCTTCTCTACTCGCACTCCTTTTCTACTCGCAATCCTTATCTACTCACACTCCATCTCTACTCGCACTGCTTCTCTACTCGCACTGCTTCTCTACTCTCACCCCTTCTCTACTCTCACTCCCTCTACTCGCACTCCTTCTCTACTCGAATTCTTCTCTACTCGTGCTCCCTCTACTCGCACTCCCTCTACTCGCTCTTTCTCTACTCGCTCCTTCTCTACTCGCACTTCTTCTCTACTTTCTTTTTTTCTACTCGCACTCCTTCTTTACTCTCTCTATCTCAACTTACACTTCATCTCTACTCGCACTCCTACTTCTTCTCTACTAGCACTCCTTCTCAACACTCTCCTTCTCTACTCGCAATTCTTCTCTACTCGCACTCCTTCTCTACTCTCACTTTCTCTACTGGCACTTCTTCTCTACTCGCACTCCTTCCCTACTCACACTCCTTCTCTACTCGCACTCCTTCTCTATTTTCTCTATCTCTACTCGCACTCCTTCTCTACTCGCACCCCTTCTCTACTCTCGCTTTCTCAACTCGCACTCTTTCCCTACTCATAATCCTTCTCTACTCTCTCTTTCTCTACTCGCACTCCTTCTCTACTCTCTTTTTCTCTACCCACACTTCTTCTCTACTCGCACTCCTTCTCCTCTCGCACTCCTTCTCCACTCGCACTCCTCTCTCCTCACACTCCTTCTCTACTCGCACTCCTTCTCTACCCGCACTCCTTCTCTACTCGCACTCCTTCTCTACACACACTCCTTCTCTACTCTCTCTTTCTCTACTCAGACTCCTTCTCTTCTCGCACTCTTTCTCTACTCTTACCTTCTCTACTCAGACTCCTTCTCTACTCGCACTCCTTCTCTTCTCTTACCTTCTCTACTCGCAATTCTTCTCTACTCGGGCTCCTTCTCTACTCGCACTCCTTCTCTACTCGCACTCCTTCTCTACTCTCTCTTTCTCTACTCGCACTCCTTCTCTACTCACACTCCTCTACTCTCTCTTTCTCTACTCGCACTCTTTCTCTACTCGCAATCCTTCTCTACTCTCTCTTTCTCTACTCGCTCTCCTTCTCTTCTCTCTCTACTCACACTTCTTCACTACTCGCACTCCTTCTCTACTCGCACTCCTTCTCTACTCGCACTCCTTCTCTACTCGCACTCCTTCTCTTCTCGCACTCCTTCTCTACTCGCACTCCTACTCTACACACACTCATTCTCTTCTCTCTCTTTCTCTACTCGCACTCCTTCTCTAGTCGAACTCCTTCTCTACTCACACTCCTTCTCTATTCTTTCTCTACTCGCACTCCTTCTGTACTCGCACTCCTCCGCTACTAGCACTCCTTCTCTACTAATACTCCTCCTCTACTCGCACTCCTTCTCTACTCTCACGTTCTCTACTCGCACCCCTTCTCTCTACTCTCTCTTTCTCTACTCTCTCTTTCTCTTTTCTCTCCTTCTCTGCTCGCACTCCTTCTCTACTCTCTATTTCTCTACTCACACCCCTTCTCTACTCTTTCTTTATCTGCTCGCACTCCTTCTCTAAGATCTAATTAAAATTCAATTTTTACAGAGATTTTGATTGCCATTTGTCGCCAGTCGGGCGACACATGGCAATCAAAAAATCGGGCGACAAATGGCAATCGAAAACCCTGTTTCCAACGAATTTTGATCTACGTTCGTCGAAAGTATTAACGTTTTCGATTGCCGCTTATCCGGTGTGAAACTTTTAAAAATATCTTAAAGATATACAACTCATCTTTATTGCTTCTTATAGAATGACATGTGATTTCTAACAATGTGGCATTTGGAAATGAATAGACTCAGACGAGCCTGTGTAGTCTTCTTTTAAGCTTAGAAACTCCAAATTATGTTCGTTCAGTAGCTTAATATTCATATAATATTCAAGCGACAAGCAAAGGCTCTGATCAGACTGCGCGTATGCGCAGGCTGGTCTGAGCATTTGCTGGTCGCACATACCACATTGTTGGAAATCTCATATCACGGCTCAAATAATATTGTTTAAAAAGATGTCATTGTGGGGCTTGGGCTGCTGTTACTGGAATATGAGGACCTGGGCCCCGGAATTACAATGCCTCCTTAAAGTTAAGAAAGACTTACTGAGTTAAGTATTGATTTTTCAGGATGCGAAAAATAACGTTTTAAACTGATTAAAATCAAAATTGTTTCATTTTTCTGTAGATCACAATGATATCTTTGACCACAAATACTGCATCGATCCAGGCAATTTATTTAGCATTTTGAAATATCAATACTTAACTTAAGTCTTCCTTTACTTTAAGGAGGCATTGCAATTCTGGGCCCTGTACTACTATGTAAAGTTAAAAAACGTTAAAAGATAAAATAACAGAACGGATTACCACTGACACTGCAATATTTTCAATATTTTTACGGTTATTTGTTATATGGATTACTTTGCCCACCTATACAAATATGCAGTGAAAATCCAGATAAGCTTACATGTATAATAATACTTTTAAGAATGAACTGACAACAGACCAAAAACGTAAATTGCTTTAAAATACGTGTGGTATTTTATTCTACTGTCGCAATGGCGCAAAGAGTACAGCTATAAAACGTATGCAAACTGTACAGGGTTCATTATTATGGTTTTTAATTTGTTTGATTTTATTCTTAACGTCCCAGTCAACAATTTTTCAGTTACGTCTGGACGGGTCTTCCTGGGTTGAACAAGTACTAAGCAATGATTAATATATTTTGCTCAAGGACACAACACAGTGACGCCGGAGAGGCCAGAAATTCAAACGCTCACGTTACTCGATAGTTGCGCATTCAACTAAGAGTAAGATGCGCGGATCCAGAGAGGGGGTAGCAGAGGGTCCTGACCCCCACCCTTGAAAATCGTAAACCTTTGGGGCTCTTTAGCAATACTGGTCCAGATCCCCTGGAAAATCAAAAGCTACCAAGCCAGCATTTCATATTGGGTAATTATCGCCCCGCCAGCGATTTTGCTGTTGAGCTGATGATGGTCCGCTTTTAGCTGTATTTTGATTCCTCACTCCATTCATCTATCTAAAAATAGTGTCTGAGTTTAGTTGGACTTCGTCTGACAAAATTTCTGGATCCGCGAATTTTTAATTATCGCATGAGATGTTTTGTTGTATAATTATGTGCATTTTTCTCACTTATATTTTACAAAACCGAAAAAGCGTATCAGTGCAAAGCTACTAGATGACGGTACAAATAATGGACATACCCTATCCCAGCCAGCACACAATGTCGGGCAACCATCATCATGGCGAAATGCCATTCAAATGTTTTAGATGTTGCATAGCAAAAAAAGGAAGAAAGGAAGGCGGGGAGAGGGAGGGGGTGAGGGGGGGGGGGGGGGGGGGGGGGGTTGGCGACCAACTTGAGAGCCCTGTTAAAACCCATTCAATTTTTTTGGTGTTTTTTTTTTTGGATGTGTTGTTGTTGTTTTTTACGGTTTGTGGGATGGGGGGTAAATTGTTGACATAGTTTGTTTCATTAAATAGAATCCTAAAGGGCGGTGAAACAGGAGGGATTTTCAGTGGACTAGGTGAGTTGCATGTTTCAATGGAACTTCTCAGGGTATTTCAGTGAACTGAGTGGTCTGAGTGTTTCCCTGGGCTGAGCGGTTTGGGTGTATCAGTTGCCTAGGGAGTTTTGGAGTTTCAATGGGTTGGCTGTTTTGTGTATTTCAATGGACTGTGTGCGTTTGGGTGTTCTGTGGCGATTCAGTAGACTGGTGGTTATGGGTGTTTTAATTGTCTGGATGGCATACATGTATATATTTTTGGATCAAAGGTTTACAAATCATGTACACGTGGCATCTTAACTAACAGTTTCCTCGCATTTTGACACTTCTTTTACACAACTAAATGTGTCTCAATGTGAACCTGCTTTTTGTAACCCTGTTCACGTTGTTAATACACTGCGTTGCCAGGTAAGATAATGAGTATAGATATGGCACATGTTCTAGCCTTCTTTCAGGGACCATACCCTCACCCCACCCCACCCAGCCATCATATTCCCTTCCTATATCAAGCATACTGGTTTCACCAAAAATGGATCAGTGCAGAATTAAAAAAATATGTTTTCCCAGACTCACTAGACAAAAACATGCATAATGACACCGACTGAAGATGAGCGTTTTTCACAACACATCACAACTGTAAAACCTCTCAAATTCCCTTCTGTATTTCGTCCCCCTGGTAGCATTTCATTTGTAGCATTACATATCTTTTTGTATCAAGACATGCTTAAAATATATCAGATTCAGGCACTAATTGTGCGGCAGTTTGTATCAATCTCCGATATCAAAACCACTGTCACTCCGATAGCAAGGATGCCAGCTGTCAAGTTACCTCTGAACATTTTGCTAACCATCAAAACGATATCAACGTAAGCAAATTTCAAATATTGGTGTTTTAATAGCATTTTGAGATACGACTCTTATAAATCATGTAGGAGAATGATATAGAATTGTGGCGACACAAGCAAATTGTGTCAAAGGTTGATGTAAATCCAGCTATGATCAAACGAATAGTATTTTTCATTGAAAATTTCACAATCGTCGTTTGAAAGGTCGCCCAGGGTCCTACAGACATGGATCAAAAGCATTTAACACATTCCGAGTCCTTATTATTCAATATAGAAGCAACCTGTTTGCTGCTTTCGTCTTCAAGAAACTTTCTATAGGAAATAAAAATGGATAAATACAGACCCTGTCCATCGATAATCGCAATGTTTACCTCCGATAGCCAACACCCTCCGAGATCTAAACATGCGGTTTACCTGGGTGATTAACGACGAAAACACATTTGAAGTCTTAAACGTCCTCTAACTTTCCGCCATTGCACTGAAGATATCCAACCAATAGTTGGACTACGTCGCATGCGTTTACATGCATCCGTAGCGCCTTTCAAGCGTAAAACGACGTTACACCGCCTAACGGCATGAATGAGGTCATATTCCAGTAACAAATGACGTCAGCTAATACGCGCTCTCCTCGCGCTTTCAAAACTGTGAATTATTGTTTTATATATCACGCTTTTTTAGCATTGGTCCTATAGGCGAGGGGTTTTAGAATAGTATTTTAGTCATGTTATTTAAAGTAGGGTAATGTTATTTTAAGTTGGGTAGAATCCAGCCGTTTTGGAACAATTTTGTAAAAGTGTAAATTAAAACTGACATTCACAGAAAGGGATGTTAAAATGACAGAATTAATGAGATTGGCGTCATCGGAAAACGCCAAAATGACTGGCGTTAATTTACACAGTAGGACCTGGTGCGTAATCACTATCTGTATACCCTTTAATAGGGTTTGGATTTGCTATTGGGATTTTTGTACGTCTGCAATTTTATAAAAAAAAAGTTGTTGTTTTTTCAAAATGTGCTCATATGAATACCATCATAGGGTCAATAGGGAAAACAGAATACACAACCAATCGTGAATGACCAGTGCTGTCTACTTGTTGGTAGAGTATCTACTTTTTTATAATTCTAACAGGAATACATTCAGCGTGCCAAACACTATTTGGACCCAGAACAGACCTAGCACTTTGTTGGGTCTGCTCTGGGTCCAAACTGTTAAAAACAAAATATACAATTAACTTTCTCTAAACATTATTCCAGGATTACAGGTTACTATCAGTGTCGAACGGTTTGGACCCAGATCAGACAGCACACTGTCTGGATTCACTTAGTCAGGCCAGATCTGGGCATTAATTGTTTGCACTTCAGAAAAAAACAGTTTCTTGAACATGAACTACAATTATCTGACTGCAATATTTAGAAGTATTTTGACCCAAATATTATGTTTTTCAGGTTTAATTTACAATTTGACCTTGAACAGTTCATAAGCAAAAATTGTAAACATATATTTTCTACAAGAAATATGTACATTTTGGGCGAAAATACGTCTAAATGTTGTAGTCGGATAACTGAAGTTCATGTTCATGCAACTGTTTTTTCTAAAGTTCACCCAGCGTGTCACAATATTGTAAACGGTATCAAACCAGGAAGTAACTCTAAAAGGACCTCAAAAGATGTACATGTATGTTGGGGCGTAAAGTGATTTATGTGAGATGTATAAGTTGTTCATACAACAATGTGGCAAAAGGTATCCGTCTCCTTGATAAAAAAAGCATTTTTGGTTTATACAGGAAAATTTCCATGCAAGTAAGAGCTTTTGAAAGATATATCCCCTTAATTAAGATAACATTCTGACAAGGTCTCATGAATATTAGATTAAAATTATGCCATGTGGAGTGTAAATAATCACAGTTGATGTCCGAACGTACGAAACGTCCCAAAAGCTCAGACTGAGTATTGTGTGCTCAGGTGAGCCGGAAAAGATTATCCAGTCATACGTGTAACATACTTTGGCATCTACCTTTGATGAGCAAGGTACCTACGGAGATTAGATAAAAGCCCGTCAGATGTGGGCACTATTTCATGCAGAAACAAAAATGCAAGCAAATAACAATGCAATATTTGTCAAAGGGGCAACTCTTCACGATAGTTCATCCAATCATATGCGCATCTGCTCTCGATACTGAACGTTTCATCGAAGGTCAAAAAATCCAACCAGTAAATACTGGCAATTTGCGCAAACAAAACTCATAGTGCGGGGTCCAATACGCATATGTCACATAGAAAATGAGTTCGTAGTACTCAGCCTATAGCAGCAGATTTTTGGTTAAAATAGTTAGATAAAAGGTTATAGTTTATACATTTGCATGTTGCCAAGGCTAAATCAAGGGCAGTTACCCGTGAGGCTGCCCAAAAGTTTGACGTCACAAATATCAAAATCACAATAGTTAATGTCGAAAACTTCTTTTCAACCTTAATTTCTCAGAGAGTTTTGTATATTATCAAACAGTATCAATGTATTTAAGAAATAAATTATATGGGGTTATATTAACAGCATTTAAAAAATCGAAACACTTATTTACTGTGGATTATTAAGGTCATAAATGCTATGGTTATGTTTATGTCTTATCAATTGCACGAAAGGGGGTCGTATCAAATGTAATATTTTCTTTATTAGTAAAGGAAACAAAATAAATTTTACAAACATTATAGACGGCTATATGGGCAAGCAGCATGTCTTCTTATTCTAACACTTTATCATACAACATGGGTAAGAGAGCGCCTCCTTGTAGCAAACGTGACATATATAAGAACTAAGAAATTTGCACGTCGATTTTTATGTCTTATGATCAAAATCATATTACATTGATTAATTAAGAATTTTATGAGAGTTTGGGTCGAGAGATGGTACTAAGTCGCTTAAAGCATCAGGATGCCCTACTTGTTTTGCTGCTTATAATCAAGGTCTTTGGTAGAAACAGATGAAGAACCAGAGTGGTTAAAATAAATTGGTACTAACTGAGGAGTTTACTTTTGATCAAGATAACTATTAATAGGGCTTGAATATTCACTTTAAATAGAACCATTGTCATTGTGACATACATAGCATGGATATCATGCGACGATCTGCATGCTTGGTTGTACATGTATACCTATCATGGATTTCTATGGTTTCCTCTTTAATTTCATTACAGTGGGTCAGGCCTCAGACCCAATGGAGGACTGACCTAAAATTTTCATCGAGGGGTTAGTGCTTGATGCTTGTCTTTGGCTGGGTCTACCGTGGCTCAACTTGAGGTTACGTTAGATCTGTCTATCTACGAGTCATGAGCCATTTTTTTTCACTTCTCTGTGATGATGCATTGCATAAGCTAGGGAACATACATGCGAGCTCAAAAATTTTTGTGTTTACAAACAGCATAATCTAGTGCGAAGATTAGGCGCCAGTAAAATACATAATATGTAGAAGGTTTGGCTTCTGTCTGTTCTTAGTCGATAGTTCTGTTGTTGATTCACTGGTAATTTGTGCTCTCATTGTTTGTGTGTGTGGGAATGGTCCATGTTTTGCTATGCATTACTAAGTGGCCTTTAACTTTTGCAATCATCTGGCCGAGGAAGAAATAGCTGCTTGTTAATTAATTGTCTCCTTACTGTTGTGTGTCTTTGGTGCTCTGTGTCTCTTTCTCACAGGGTCATGGGTTGAGCTGCATGTGTAATTGTGGCATGTCCTGATCATACTTGTTTACTTTTTGAGGTACATAACACTAACATAATTGTTTTTTCTCATTCTTATTTCATTTACCTTAGTATCGTAATCATTACTCTTTCGCACTAGTCATGGTTGTTTAATTACCACTTCTCAGTTACATGTACTGGAACACTTTGTTCGTATACGATTATCACACAAGCAACATTGTCAAGTGGTTTTCTTGCAATACTAAGTACACAGGTGAAACAACTGTTGTTAAATTCAGCATGGGAACTAGTATCAGCTGTTATGCAATAAGTTAGTCAGTCTCCCAAATGTGTCTTGAGTAACCCAAATATAACTCAGATGCGCAACATCTACATTGACGGAGTGTACCAGCACGGAAAACCCGAGCCAAGGAGTCAGGGGTCTAGTGGCTCCTGAAGGTGCCGATCGCATGGGAGTTAAATGGCACTAGATAAACCTAGTTGAATCCCATAGAATAATTTGCAATAAAATTGTTTTTAAAGCAGACTCGTGGTAAAAGGATAGTCCCTCGACTAGTCTGCTTTTTGAATTAACTCTTATATTTTGAATGAATTCTATCCTACTACGTCAAATTGGCAGATAAAACTTTCGATAAAGGTTTGCAGGATATACTGACTATTATATTTTTCTATTTAAATAAGAATTATAAGGACTTAGCTTTGAAATTCGCATTTCTGCATAATTTGAAAATTTTAAAAACGTCTTTAACGTATAAAGATGGAATTGTTGACCTGACCTCTTGGCTCTCGCTTGTTGTGTCCAACTGTGAGTTTGTCACTTTCCCATTGGTATCCTGGGTCAGGTGTGGTACTTAATTGTATCGATTCCTGATCATTGCACCCTTACTTACTTTGTAGCGTAAGGCAACGTTGATTAAGCATAAACAGGTATTATCAAATTCACTGTCACTTTAGTTATTTAGCATTGGCAAGTAGCCATGGAATCATCATATGGTGTATATCCAGAGACAGACTATTCTCCTGTAAGAAGAAGAGGTATGAACAGTATGGTTATGAACATTGTGTGTTCTCTCACAAAAGGGAAAGTCTAGATAGCTTTGTAGGGGGGACTGTCCAATGTTTATGTCGTGTGAAATAAGTATGTAAGATGAGGTCAGAAAATGATCCACATGATTACGGTTCTAAGGATATAGAGCAGACATAGCAATCATCGTCCAAGAGGAAACCTAAATGGGACAGGCAGTGTTATCAACACTTTACAAATCAGAACAAACTTGATAGATTGTTATCAGACCAACCATAGAATGTGTATCAGAAACAGACTCAGAAGTTTTTAGAGCGTACAAATCGCAGGATAAATACATATTCAGTGGCAAACACCTTACAAACCATTTTTTTAAGTATAGCACAATCATATTATTCGAAACAAATTATTTTATGATTTTATTATAAGTTACAACATGTAGTTATGAATATCGCGTGAATATTGCATGCTGTTGCTTCTTTGGTTATAGTACTGATTTTATGAAACATTAATACTGATTTTGTGATCACCAGAAACATTTAACAGACTTTTTTGTCTCTTATTGGAACTTAAATGAGCATTTTTCGTGAAATATACCTATTATATTTTTAGCCCTATTATGTAATAATAACTACCTATTTTAAAAGATTGTATGCATACTAAGTGCGCATATAATAGACTATAATATGTGTAAAAATTATTTTGTTCCGTTCACTAATAATGAAAATAATACATTCGACACACCCCCTTTTACGAAATGTATAAGAAACATATTTACCCAAGCTTATTTATGGCCGTAATAATCCACCGTAGATAAGCGTATCGGTTTGTTAAAACTGTCAAAATAACTCTTCATAATTTCATTTTAGAAATGCATTAACTTTGTTTAAAAATATACACAATTTTCTGACAAATTTTAAGTTGAAATGAGGCTTTCAAAACGAATTACTGCATTTTTGATATTTGTTACGTCATACCTTGAAGCAGTCTAGCTAGTTACTTCCCTTGATTTAATCTTGGCAACATGCAAACGTATTTAGTAAAACCTATTATATAACCATTTTTACCAAAAATCTGCTGTTATGCGCTGAGTACTACGAAACCATCTTTTGGCATGTTTGGACCCCGCACTATCAATGGGGCAATAGGAAGGAGGAACCGGCAACTATATATTTACTTTGATAAAGATGAGGAATTCAATTTAATCATTTTGGCTTATAATATTTTATTACTCAAACATTCACATTGTAAGAAATTATGTTCAAGCATCCTGGTTCCTGTTTTGTATTTCGTTTCGACAAGGCAGGGCGCGGGATTTCTTGATCATACCAGTTTCATAGCCGCATTGCTGCTTTCGCGTGACCTTGCTGGCTGGCAAGATTACTTGAAAGTTGCATTGTCGTTTAGGTTATGATTCCAACATGAAAACCTGCTTTAATCGCATTCAATCTTGCACTATCACAGTATGTAAACTGAAATAAACATCCTGTACCTTTCCTCCTAGCTCAGGCCGTATAAACATGAATTTCAGCGCTCGTGCGTAACCAGTTGTCGGTAATCGTGCCGATTTGAGGTTTTATGCCGATTTTTTTTGGACCAGCTATCATGATTTAGCGACTGTAGCATACGTGTGGTAAGTTAATTGTGTATTCTCTTGTTTTTATCCCCATTTAACCTTGTATAACGAAATCCTCCGTGCTGTGTTTTGAGTTTGCATTCAACCCAGCTTATTAAATCAGGCGTTATCGTCAAAGAAAACGCAGGTTGCTGTCAATCCTTTTCATCAAGAGTCCGTAGATGAATAGTTTTGCCCTCCACCTAAAGGATTATTATGAGATCTTTACAAATTATGCTTAAAAATGTTTAAAATGGTGTCAACTGACGATACAAATACTATACCAACAACTGCGCTCACACTGCACCACTAACTTGGATGCATGATGAAGTTACTGTACCGCTAATTGGATGAAGCTAAATCTGATTTCATGCTCATACAGTTATAAATTCCATCTTTATAATCTCAAGACGCATTCCAGTGTTTTCATTGATTTAGAAAATAAAATAACAGGCCCATGTACATCATTTAGCTCTCACAAACGAATTAAAAGCTTTCATCTAATTATAATTTCAAGAGGGTTTATTATTTTCATGCATCTAAGTAGCGATGAATGAGACAAGCCTTCCATTCCCACAGTCTCGCCAATGATATTCATCTTTTACACTCACAAGTAAAGTTTTTTTGGTGCTTGAGGTATCAATTAACAAATCAGTCATGTCTGAACAATTTCCTGTCTTCCCCTGTTGAACCAGTACTTATTAGTGGATAAAGCCATTGCTGAAGGACACATAATCACAAAGGAAGGGTGTATATTAGACAAAGGCTGCCAACCCCCTGAAGATAGCTCCAGATTTACACTCAAATAATGCATTTACATATATGTGAAAGTGTCAAAATCTCATGAGCTGGCCTGTTCTTTGATGATACCCATTGGTGATTTTTTTCATGAAACAAATTAAGAATTGTATGATGATATTGTTTGCTGATACAGAATATTAAATACCGTTCGGACAGCTGTAGAGTGTCTTTCTAATCCCAACCGCAATTTGGAGAGTGGATTATGAAAATGGACATCATGTGCCCATCTATCTATTAATTCATCCACCCATTTGTCCATAACACGTCCTTGTCCTTTCCAGCTCTCCTGAACTATTTGAAAGATCTTTATCAAACTTGGTGAAATGTTGATCCTACTAAAATGGTAAGCAAAACCAATAGCATAACTATGCAGGCTCAAGGTCTATGGGGCGCCGTTTTAGTATTTATTCCTTATTCATGGATATCCATAATTCATTTATGGGTATCCATAATTCATTTATGGATATCCCAAAATCATTTATGGATATCCATAATTCATTTATGGATATCCATAAATAATTATGGTTATCCATAAATCATCTATGGATATCGCTAATTCATCTAAGGATATCCAAAAATCATTTATGGATATCCTAAATTCATTTTAGGATATCCAAAAATCATTTACGGATATCCAAAAATGAATTATGGATATCCTAAAATTAGTTTGTATTTATGGATATCCATAATTCATTTTTGGATATCCATACATCGATTTATGGATATCCAATATTCAACTGATTAATGGATATCCAAAAATGATTTATGGATATCCAAAAATGATTTATGGATATCCAAAATGATTTAAGGATATCCAAAATTCATTTATGGATATCCTAAAATGAATTATGGATATCCATAAATGAATATCCATAATTCTATTATGGTTATCCAAAAATCATTAATGGATATCCATAATTCATTTATGGATATCCATAAATAATAATGGATATCCATAAATCATTTGTGGATATCCATAAATCATTTTTGATATCCATAAATCATTTTTGGATATCCATTAATCAGTTGAATATTGGATATAAATCATTTATGGATATCCTTAATTCATTTAAGGATATCCAAAAATTCATTTTAGGATATCGATGAATGTTTTATGGATATCCTAAAATCAGTTTGTATTTATGGATATCCATAATTCATTTTTGGATATCCATAAATCGATTTATGGCTATCCAATATTCAACTTATTTATGGATATCAAAAAATGATTTATATATATCCCAAAATGGTTTATGGATATCCAAAAATGATTTATGGATATCCAAAAATGATTTATGGATATCCAAAATTTATTTATGGATATCCTTAAATGAATTTTGGATATCCATAAATAAGGAATAAATACTGAAAGGGCACCCCATAAAGGTCAAGGTCACAATCATAAGTCAATGGAGGCTGCTATTTATAAAATTTTAATTAACTTCCTATAATTTTTTAAATCCAATAAAATTCCTAAATTCATCACAAAATGTACATTTTTTGTATCGCCTGCAAATCATGGTGGTCACATATGGATCATGTCTAGGTCGTCATCGTTGTCTTCTGAGTTGTCCACGTTGTAACACTTTTGGTTTCTGATCGATAACTTTTGAAGGGATCCATCAATTCCATTCAAACTTTACAGAAATGTCAACCATCATTAAATACAGATCAAGTTTGAAAGGTTGATAATCCGCAAAATTTTGCCTTAGTTATGACCCCTTTTATACTTAGATTGCGGCTAAATTGTGGGTTTTGATCAAAAAACTTTTGAAGGGATGCAACTATTTCATTCAATTTTTACTGAAGGCTAAAGCATCATAGAATACAGGTCAAGTTCGAATTTGGAGATCAATCACAATTTGTTTACTGAGTTATGGCCCTGTTTTGGCTTAGGTTTAGGCAAATGCCAAAGCTATATTGTTTTTTTGTGATATAAAATTCACATTTCTCCAAAACTATTATATCTGACAACTTCTCACTATAGGCCATGGTTACCCAGTGCCTGTAGATAAACATGACAGTGATTAAAAATTTACCCCACCCCTAGACCCCTTAGGTGGGGTCAAATGTAAAATATTTAAATTTTACAATAACTCAGTCAGTTGTCAACATTTTTACTGAATTGTCGCATGCAGACAGAGGTAAAATAATTATGAAACATATCAAATGTGATTTTAGATCAAAGGCATCGATCGGATCCCCTGGGTGGACTTAGGTGGTGGGGTCTAAAGCTCAAATTCAACTTCTTCAGAATATGGTCATGTTGCATATCAAATTAAAAGGAATCACACATGCAGCAACATAATAGGGAATATTTTGCCAGCAGACCCCCCCCCCCCCCGCCAACACTGGGGGTCTAAGTGTCAAAATGCAACTTTTTCAAAACAAAAACATATTGCATATTAAATTTAAGTATATCACCAATGCAGCAAAATGGTAGCAAATATTTTGCCGGCAGAACCCCCCCCCCCCCCCCCCCCCCACCCAACCCTTGTAGTCAATAGGTCAAAATTCAACTTGTTCAGAACATGGTCCTGTTGCATATCAAATTAAAGAAGAATCACAAATGCATCAACATGGTAGGAAATATTTTGCCAGCAGACTCCCCCCTGCCAACATTGGGGTTTAAATGTCAAAATTTATGTCAAGAGGTATAATATAATATAATATAATATAATATAATATAATATAATAATATGATCAGACTGACCGGTCGTGGCCTGTTAGTTAAAATGCTCATAACTCTTGAACCATTTGGAATCAAAAACTTAGAAAACTGCCGGAAAACACAAAGTATATGTTAGATTGAAAACAAATGTAAATCGCAATACATTTTAATCAATAACAATTATTTATTCAAATACTTTCGCACAACTCGCAGATTGGCACTATAACCACTGTGTGAGTCCGTTTGCTCGTCCAATTTGTGTTCCACATATCCCGCCTGGTACCTGACAGTGATTATTTTACTTTCACCATGGGCCGTGCACATTACAGGCAGTTGATTACACATGCAATTTGACTGAATTCGGTTCCGTGGTTTAGGAGCATAACACATATGGACAAATGGACAGTCATACACACGTTTTACCCAGGTGACCCGAATCGTGAAGGGACCACAAATAATGTGTACATACACACCATGCTGTTTAAGCAAGTAACTGAAAACTGTGCAGGATCTATGTAGGGAACTACTAGACATTGTTACATACTAAACATATAAGCTGAAGGTCTCCTGGTTTCAGAAGAAATTTTAAAGTTTTTTTCATTACAAGTCTATGGAAAAGCTTGATCCCCAAGGCGGGCCAGTTTGCACCCCTCGGACTTGAGTGACTTCATTTATGAAGAGGGCCACCAGGTATTGCTACATTAGTAATATAAAAGCTTTGGGCCGTATAGTTTCATAGAATATAAGTGTAAGGAGCAAAATAATGCCATAGCAACCACAGTTCATTATTCAATCAGCCAATGTAAAGCATCTTCGGGCAAATGAGAAAGACGCAGTCTTTTTCATTTTATTTGCCTGAAGATGCTTTACATAAAATTTTGATAAAATTGGCCCCATATACGTTAATTATACTACTTTGACAGTGTGGACGGACGACGACGCTGCACCATTTGCATACTAATGCCTGATCTGAGCTCATTTATAAACAGACAGTTAAAAAGCGATTTTAGATAGGGAGATAAAATTAATCTTAAACTGTGGAATGAATGCTATATTCGTCATACAGTTTATGATAACTGACTTCATGTATATTAAAGCCGAACATGAAAAAATATATATAAATGCCCTTGCGCATGAGCATTGTTAGTCTCACAGGCATTTTAGTGGGCCCCAAAGTGCTTTCGGTAGCGAGTCAGACTGTCTTACTACATATCCTGGGGTCGTGAGGGTCCCATATTTTCCTGCAGATTGATCATGAAGTAATTTCTAAGGTCATTCTCACCCCTTCCGCTGCTCAGATACAAACTTTTAAAAATATGACATTTTTCAAAATGTCAAAGTACGGTATTCGGCCTCAGTTCGAATGCCAAATATGATTTTGAATGTCAAAATACGATATTTGGCTCATTTTCGACTTTCAAAATAGGATTTTGAATGTCGTAATGCGACTTCGGCCCACTTTCGAATGCCAAAATAGGATTTTGAATGTCAAAATACGATATTCGGCAGCAGTTCGAATGACAAAGTAGAATTTTGAATGTCAAAATATGATATATTCGACCTGATTTCACATGTAAAAATAGGATTTTTAATGTCAAAATACGATATTCAGCCCGATTTCGAATGTCAGAATAGGATTTTGAATGTCAAAATACGGTATTCGGCCCCTTTTTGAATGTCGAAATTTGATTTTTATGTCATAATACGATATTCGGCCCCATTTTGAATGTCAAAATAGGATTTTGCATGTGAAAATACGATATTCGGCCCCAGTTTGAAGGTCAAAATACGATATTCGGCCCCAGTTCCAATGTCAAAATAGGATTTCGAATGTCAAAATACGATATTCGCCCAGATTTCGAATGTCAAAATAGGGTTATGAATGTCAAAATACAACATTCGGCCCAGTTCCAAAGTCAAAATAGGATTTAGAATGTCAAAATACGATATTCCGCCCGATTTCGAATGTGGAAATAGGATTTTGAATGTCAAATTACGATATTCGGCCCAAGTTCGAATGTCAAAAAAGGATTATGAATGATACAATACGATATTCAGCCTTAATTCGAATCTGAAAATAGGATTTTGAAAGGAATGTCAAAATGCGATATACGGCCCCTTTTCCAATGTCAAAATAGGATTTTGAATGTTCAAATACGATATTCAACCTCAATTCGAATGTCAAAATAGGATTTTGAATGCCAACTGCGATATTCGGCCCCAGTTCAATTGTCAAAATAGGATTTTGAATGTCAAAATTCGATATTCAGCCGTATTTCGAATGTCAAAATAGGATTTTTAATGTCAAAATTCGATATTCGGCCCCAGTTCGAATGTCCAAATGGGATTTTGAATGTCAAAATATGTATTCGGCCAGGTTTTGAATGCCAAAATAGGATTTCGAATGTCAAACACGATATTCAGTCTCAGCGCGAATGTCAAAATAGGATTTTGAATGTCAAAATACGATTTTCAGCCCGATTTTGAATTTCAAATAGGATTTTGAATATCAAAATTCGATATTCGGCCCCAGTTTGAATGTCAAAATAGGATTTTGAATGTAAAAATAGTATATTCGACCTCAGTTTGAATGTCAAAATACGATACTGGGCCCGATTTTGAATGTCAAAAAAATGAAAAACGAAAAGAGAAAAACGAAAGGCGGATACAAAAGGTGAAAGACCAAAAGTGAAAAACGAATAACGAAATCGAATAACGAAAAGCGAAAAACGAATAACGAAAAAAGATAAATGAAAAACAAAAAGCAAAAAAAGAAAAAAGAAAAACAAACCAACTTTACTTTGCTCTCCAATATTGAATTTGGCCGATTTAGCTTGATACAAATTATGCACTCCCCAAAAGTGATACGTGCTTGAAAGCATTGTTAGTATTACATGCGCAAAATGAAAATATTTGCTAGTAAATATATTAAAAATGCATAGCAATGTTTTAAGACATTTATTTGTATGACTTTACAACGAAGTTGTTTGAAGTTTAATAAAGTCTCAAATCCGCCGTTGTTACAGGCTCATGATAATAACCGCCTACGTGTATGCTTATACCACGACCTCTAAGTAATGACCCTCGATTCATTCAATGCATTTACTGTTACAGTCACGCCTCAAAGCGTTTTGTGGAAGTGTAATTAGCAGCAAATGGAAACTATAAAACAAAAAAATTGATTAGTCCAGGTCTATATCCAAATGCTTCCACCAGGAAAAGATATTTGTTCAATTTCGATCAGACGGATCAAAGATTGGGCGAGTTTAAGCAGTAGCACGTCAAGGTCATTCAGACTGTAACAGTTATTTCTAAACCAAATATCTACTGTCCATGCTATCGATGCTGAATTGAAAACAGGTAAGGTTTAACCGTTATTTCCTCTAGACTTACATGTCTCGTACTTCATCTGGACTCTTCTAACATTGAATAGTCTAAGATCGAAATTTAGCAGTAGTTCAGTGACTCATGAAATGGCATAATACATTTTACTCTGCATTATAAAATCCGTGCTGCATATATATTTAACAGTCATGGTTCAACCAGCACAATCTAATTTTTAACGAGGCCATTCACGTGCTGTTAATCCACTGTTTCCTAGCCGACACCTATGAACGAAGCCGTGGGTTGGTCTGCAGAGTATGTGATTGTGGCATTTTTGTCATACAAACTTACCTTTTGGTCATGAAACATGAATATTAATAAAAACGTCAAACCACAAACTGTGACAATTAATAGTGCCAAATTATAGTTTGGTAAATCTGGTTGAATATATTATTAAATCAACGCAATTATTACGATAATAACGATGTTTCAGTGGACTTTGCGTCCCTCGGGTCCCCCGTGAGACGTCCCAAACGTCAGGCTTTGTCCTCAGTATGTAACGTCTCTCAGGCCATGACTATAACGTTAATTCATGCAAAGAAATGTTTCATCCCTATATTAGTGTATATTATCTCGTATACCTATGTAACAATGTTTGGAATAACACCTAGGTCATTACGTTGAAAATCAGAGTCTGGATGGCCAGAGCCACAGGCGAAGGCTATGTCAAACTGGCTGTCCAGAATTTCTCCCTCTGGTAGTCCATAAACCATGATGGTGCAGTCAACTCAATTAATATTGCTTAAAAAAGAGGCATGCTTTCTGTCAAAAATATTTTGGAACATATACAAACCATTTACGAAGGACTAAACATTTTGTTTGTGACTTTTAGTCGTTTTAAAATAGTCTGTCAATCGAGTTAGTGGTATAGTTACGCACAAGTTAGTGGTATAGCGATTGTCTCAGATGTTTGAGTTGGTGGTATAGCTGCAATTGTGAGGGGCCATCTATTTAGGTTGATTTTTTTCACAGATCTAAAAAACTTTAACAATTAGAACCATGCAATCATGTAAACATGTGACTCCCTATTACATCAAAACAATGCAAACTGACATTTAAGTTCATTTTCAGGACAAAACGGCACTATTTCCAAGCAGGTTCGATATATAAAAAGCGAAATGCGTAGGAGTAAACTGCTAAAATTATGGAATCTAACGTAAGAATTTAGTAAAACAAGCATTACTAACCTTGTTCGATTGTGTCCTATCTGTAACCGTTACAATGGAAATCGATACGTGTACAGCGCTATAAATACACGAATTTTCCGACTACTGGTTACGCACGAGCGCTGAAATTCATGTTTATACGGCCTGAGCTAGGAGGAAAAGGTACAGGATGTTTATTTCAGTTTATATACTGTGACTATGTTTAACTATTTGTATATATTTGTATAGAAACCTGAAAAATAGACTGTTAAGATAGAAAATAAGCACACCTTCTTCGAAAGATTACACTGTCCTTATATGCCATCATGTCTTATATGTAGATTGTATCCTCACGGGCTTTATAGCCTATTGGAGTTCTAATAAAATTCTGCTCTGTTCTGTTCTATGAGGGTCTTGGTGGGGTATAATGATTAGTGAATAATGGCACTTTTTATAATGAATAGTGAATAATGAACAAAAAAATAATGAATAGTGAATAATGAGGGCCTAAAAATTAATGAATAATCCTATTTTTTTAACGAATTGAAGAAAAAGTTAATGAAGAGTGAATAATCAGATTTCTTTGCCACCTTTCTTACTCTTAATGAATAATTGGTCCTATTTTAATGAATAACCCAACAATTTAATGAGATGAATTATGGGCTAAATTTTTAATGAATAGTGAATACCAGACCCCCCCCCCCCCGCATCTAGACCCTCATATATAAATGTATATTTTCCATTCAGGGAGCATAGAAAAAGGCAAATACCTTTCTGTATGTTATAGAATTAGGCTTCTTTTCCTACTGCACAGCTCATTAAAAGTGCAACAATTTGTGCTGACCCTTACCCGGGTAGTAATTTACATGATCTTTCATTAGAGAAAGAGGAAAGTAGGTATTAAAGTATAATAATTGGGATTAACTTGTATCCTTATCGATAATCCTTTAATATCTTCAAACCAAACCAGATTAATTTACACACCACACTAAAATTTACGCTAAATTTTAATCGCAATGCTACATGTATGCTATAGTCTCAATATGGCACGCTGTGCGCTATGTTATAATCTCAATATCACACGCTGTGCACTACGTTGCAATATCAATATTTGCACACTGTGCGATATTGATATTATAACACAGCGTAAATGCGGTAACAAAGCAGTGTTGTGAGCGTCGACGGACGTTGATAATTGAGCATTAGAAACGTTTTTTCGACAAAAAAATAACCAGTTTGCATATGATGACGCAGTTTCTAATTCATATCAGTATGATCTAACTGTCTCTTGCGAAAGTTTTCTACTGTCACCTACCCGGCGTTATAGAGACAGGCGGGCAGGGTGGAGGCAGTCCGATTGTTTCTAGCGTCAATCTTTACTTGGATAGGTACCTTTAAATATGTAACGCGTATGAGACTTTTACGGACATCCATGATGCGGGGCTCAGTCGGTAGAGCGTTAGACTGGAGGTAGAAGGCTTACTAGTTCCAGACTCACCGCCGGTTGAGTCACTGTGTTGTGTTCTTGAGCAAGACAGTTTATCCGCTGCTCTTATATTGTAGTACTGGTTCAACTCAGGCAGACAGGAAATCGTCCCCACGTTACTGAAAAAAAGTTGACCGAGACATGAAATTTCAATGCAAACAAACAAACCGGTAGCACATATGTGACTTTGGCGGACACACAGGAAGTCACATTGAGCTCAGACGTTGATAAGGGCTTACAATGGAAGGCTATATTTGCTATATATCAGAAATGTTTGGAGATGAGTACTTCCCAGCAGACATATGACGTCGATAAACGTCGTACCAGCGTCGAAGTGACGTCATGACGTCGCATTGACGTTGATACAACGTTGCTTTAAGGTTGCGTGCCTGCTGGGTTGGGTCTCGTGATCTGAAATGAACTTGCCTGAGTGTAGGAATGAAGTTAAGCAAAAATGCTATTTCTATCTTTTTGGAACATTCTATAAGCTTAAGCCAGATTGTATAGAAAAGGCCCTTATCATAAATATGAAAAGAGATGGCACTGGCGATACTGCACATCTGCGCAGTCGCGTGTCGCATGCAAAAAAAATAACGATGTACAGCGTTCAGATAATAGTTGCAACAAGCAATTCGACATAATAAACGAAATAAATAGCTGCACATGTGCGGTTTGAAGAATGCCTTGAACACTATCAATAAGCAAAAGTTTCGTATGAAACGTCTTAAACGGTTTAGCACGACAGCAAGAGGTCTTGCATATATACTGTATCAAACATTGGTGTTAAATGGTAATCATTGGATTATATATAAATATGAAGTTCTGGTAATATTTGCTTTTTGTTTAAAGAGAAGTAAGTTAATTGTGTTTAGTACGACGATAATTTAGTTGCTATGAGAGAGAATGAGAGAGAGACAGACCGACAGGCAGAGAGAGAGAGAGAGAGAGAGAGATACTGCTGTCAACCCAAAGGCGCTGATTGCATTGTCACTATTGATGCTAGTGATCGTATTGTGTATGTTTTTCCTTATGTTATTGTTCGTGGGGCTATCCATGGAAGTTCGAAACATTTACTGACCCATATACTGAATCCCCAGTTATCGGGCATTCGAAAATGTCTTTAAATTGGATCTTGCTTATGGACCGAAAGTAACCAGAGTTTAATTTCTACTGGGTTGATATGTTATATGAAAATGATAAATCAGGAAACTCAGGTTTCTTTGAAATTTTCCATGAAATCCAAGTTGGTATAACAGTATTGCAAAACGTCATGAGAAAAACCTGTTAACCTGTTATGGGGGTTTGCAACTATAGACGGTACAGCGTCCTAGTACTTGAAACCTAATGGATGTTCGATTCATAATGGATCTTCGTCTCATTAATAAAAATGCTCGTCTCAGCACGCAAAAATCTAATGGATCATCATCTCAGCACTTAAATGTTAAAATATCGTCATCTAAGCACACAAAATTATAGTGGATACTCGTCTTAGCACAGAAAATCCTAATGGATCTTCGCCTCAGCATACAAATTCATAATGGATCATCATCTCAACACTTAAACTGTAAAGGATCATCGCTGTAGCACACAAACCCCTAATAGTTCACAGTTTCCACACTTTAAAGATAATGGAACATCATTTCAGCACACAAATCCCTAATGAATCATTGTCTCAGCATTCAAAATTATAATGGATCATCGTCTCAGCACTTGTAATAAATTGCTCATCGTTTCAGCACACAAACCCCCGATGGTTCATCGTCTTAGCACTTAAAAGGTACATGTAATGTACCGTCGTTTCAGCACACAAAACCCCTACTGGACCATCGTCGCAGCACACAAATCCCTTCTTAGCATACAAAATCATAATGGATCATCGTTTTGCAATTAAATGTAATGGCTTATCGGTTCAGCATGCAAAACTCAAATGAATCATCCTCTCAGCATCCAAAATCATAATTGATCATCGTCTCATTAAAATGTAATGGCTTATCGTCTCAGCATAAAAACTCCTACTGATCCTTCGTCTCAGCGTACACAATCATAATGAACTCGAAAAACTGATTATATAATGGTTGTATCCTCAAATAATACACATTACATTGTCATATGTCCTTTCTGTTCATTATTACCTTCATTGTATTCTAGAGTGGTGCCCGTTCAAGATGACTCATACACACAGCGTGGCGGGTGACGTCTTCCGGATGCTTGGAAGTATAGGATGTGCTCCAGCATCCTTAAATGATGTGAGTGTGGTGTCCTTTATTACATCTTATTGGAGTTTCCTAAAATATAATGGCATAGCAATCACAGAGAATATGGATCGGGGAAAACTCGCCCAAAGTAACATAATTCTTACATTGGAATACATAAACATATTGGTATAGCATGGATCGGGGAAACTCGCCTAAAGCAAAAACGCATAATGTGCATATGTACATGTTGCATCTATTCTGAACACTTATTCTTACACTGTGATCAAATAAGTGAAGAGAGTACAGAGGACGGCTGCCTACTTTATTTGTAGGGGGTGGCGCAACAGAAAAAGTGTCGGTGGCACACTGGGAGAGCTGCAAATCATATGGCCAACTCTTGGGTCCCGAAGACATTAGTTCTCTCACGTTCTCTTCCATTTAATTCGAAACTATATCTGATAAAGACGAGTACCTAACCCCGTCTCAAATAACGAACTTAGCAGGTCATCACATACATGTAGCTCCAAGTATTGCAAGCTCCAGTTCTACACTGATGCCCCGAAGCAGTCTTTTTCCATAGAACTGTTCCATATTAAAATTAATTTTATCGGACTGTTGTCACAGTCGAGACCACAGAGAATTTTACTGCCCTTCTTTCAGTGACTCAGCCAATGGATTTTAAGCAAATGACTGATACTTTACAGGTGACTGCTCTAATTAATAGAGAATACTACGTGAGAGTCTTTTGATATCAAGTTAACCAGGCAAGGCTTTGAGAACGCATGTTGAATCGCTCGGCAACAAGGCTTTGAGAACACATGTTGACATCGCGAGGCTTGCCGAGCGATTCAACATGCGTTCTCAAAGCCGAGCCTGGTAAACTTGATATCAAAAGACGCAAACCTGGTATTCTATTTATCAGTTGAAAAATTTATTCACTGTTCAAAGTACTGATTATGGCGTATAGTTTAGATAGTTTTGTGTCGATTCAGCATCATTTGCGACGTCTTTCAAAAAGTGCAACGTCATCATGACCTGATAAAGGCACATGCTGTAAGATAGACAACGTTTATAAGGCGACGTGCGACAATGCAGTTAATATGAGAGGTGACTGATGAATATTGATACTTTAAGGAGAATTGATGATGTCGCTGCAATACTGTATCAAAGATAGAAAGACGGATCATCATATATTGCTTGGACGGTGTTTGGGGAGAGAGGGGGGAGGGGGCAGTGAAGAATGAATCAGCAACATATCACCTGCAAAGGGAGCATAGGTGTGCCCAAATCAGATGATACCCGTTTGATAATAGGACACACTTTATAAGTAAACCTTAATGGCTCTCGTAGGGACTTGCAATTTCAGTGTTGTACGTTCAAGAGAAAACTTGTTTATAATGAGAAACTATTATTTTGGTATCACACTCTCACATGTAAATATGCTATAAATTATTTGTTGAAATATTACAGCATAATTTTAGTTTCCAACGGGCCGCTTGCTTTATATAGCCAAACAAGGGCGTAGCTACAATTACACACAATAATCACACACCTAACACAAAAACTGAATATAAAATGATTATAATTGCTCCATTTTGAATAATTTAAAATGATTTAATGCCAACAAAAGCTTCACAACCGCGTGAATGGTACTAAATATGACACCAGCGCATTTTTTACAGTTTGCATTACCTGCAAGTATGACATCTAACTAGAACTATCTCAGTAGTTACATAACGTCGAAACAACGTCGTATCAACTTTGATACTACGTTGTTTCGACATCATTGCCTGTTGGGATTACTTGCATATTTTTCAAAAGGTTGTCAGTATTTGCAAAGTAAAGGTAAGTACATGTACCACTGCAAAATTTAAAGAAGGGCAAATACATAAATAAATAGATATATTTCATTGAAGAAACCTAGAGTAGGATCATATATATCCTATTTCCATAGCTAATTGAGTAGATCCTGATCAGGCAGTTCTTACAAGAGCTGCTTGGCCTAGGTCTGCTCTGTTTGCAAAAGCGTTAAAAGGCGTCTATATGAGGTAAAAGGTTCAGAACTCGCTGTCCATTCCAAGGCGGTGAGTCTGCTGTTGTCTAATCATTGTTAGTTGTTGCTTGCATTTGGCGTTTGGTTTTGTGTTTGGTCCGTGTTTTGCGGTGTGGCTCTTGGTGTTCTTTCTAGTGTAGCAATCATCTTGCCAAAGATGAGAAATATTGTTGCTTAATTTGAATTGTGTTGTGAATGACAACAGTTGCGGGTCCTGAGGGGCTCAGGGGGTTCACTCGAAACCCCCTACCCGCCACCCGTTTTTAAATATCCTATGAAAATGAAATAATTTGGTCTCAGCGAGACCACAATATTTCATTTTCATGGGATATTTTAAAAAAAAATGAGATAAAATCAGCAAAGCGAACCCATATACCTTTATACATATGACCCCCTTTACAGAAATCCTGGGTCCGCCCCTAGACTGCCTCTCTTTCTCAGGTCTATTGTCTGTTACTATGGCATTTCCTGATCATACTCACTTGCTTTATGAAAAGACGTCAGCAATTGACTGTATGAAACATATTCTGTAAAAAGGTCCTTAAAATTATTTCATCCAACATCCAAATCTAACTTTCCAATAGACTAAGTGACAATAATTATGTGTATATAAAAACAACCAGCGCGTAAGATGACATGTGCACCCAGGGACGACTCTGGTCAGTCTGACCATCTTACAGTCTGATTTTAGTCTTTGCTGTCCGCATTGATCTGAATCGTCTCATTGTTTTGGTTATGTTATGCGTAGCACATATGCGTTGCTAACTAAGCGTAACGCTTGTAAAATCAGTTTTTCTTTTATATATCTGCAAAATCAATACTCTGTAATTTGATCAGAAATTTAGTTTGCCCAGTTTATCATTAAACTGAATACGGTTTATCATTAAACTGAATGAGGAAGTACGGTTTACATGTGAAGTTAAAATTAGGAATGACCACTGCTAACACCGTCGGGAGAATAGACCGAGTATTAAAAAGTAATAAGCAAATAATAATATTGTGTCAGTAATCAAATATCAAGTTTAAAACCAAAGAGTGGTATTCAATGCTTCACTATGTATGGGTTTTAAGTTAATTGAAATTTTCCTCGTGAACAAATTTTTCATGGCTTAATATTCGGATTTTTGATCAAAACTGGAAATTTGATTGCATACGAGTCTTAGATAATATAATATGTCGGACAATCTACAGCTTAAATTCACAATAGTTACTTTGGAAGTTGTTATTAAGTTGTTGTGAAGCGCATTCAAAGCTTTCAGCAGATACTTTTTTACTGACAACTCTTGAGATAGTCTTATTTACGATATTCACGAAAACAACGATTGTTCTATTGGGGCTTATCGCCATGACAAGATGTTGTTTAATATGATGGTCATTTTGAAGTATTTTCTACAGTGAACATTGATTCGCGTTGGATTATAAGAAAATTCAAAAAGATGGGAAGTGCACCTTCACATGTGAATAACATATCAGATGACGACACGGTATGTAGTAAACTGTTGTTGTTTTGTGGTGGTCACACTGTAAAAAGGATTGTACTTTTACACCAAATTTGGTGGTAGCTGAGTAGTCACTCGTCTCGGTGTATCGTTGCAACAGCTTTAAAAGCTATACAGTTAAACCTTAGTAAAACGGCCATTCAAAGATAGACAAAACAAAGATCTTAACGACAAATGGTAGCTTAATGAAGGTCGAAAGTATTGCAGAATGCTCCCATTGGAGAATTCTGCAATACTTTTGACCTGCATTAAGCGATAATTGGTCTTGATAACCACATTGATGTCTTTTTTGAGAGTGGCCGTTTTACACAGGTTTTACAGTTGCAGTAGTAGAGGATTGAGCCAGGAAACGTGATTTTAGAATACAGTCCATATTTTTCACTTTGAGTATTCGAGGATTGAGATGACTTACATGTAGTTGGTCTGTGTTCTGGTAACGAAGCTGAGAAGGATTTATATTTCTTCAAATTAATACGTCTTTTTGACCATTTTCTATTGACATTTGATACATTGGCGATTAATGAAATAATAATTTATCCGTTGAATACATCTGTTTCTTTTTTTTTTTTTTTTTTTTTTTTTTTTTTTTTGTTAAAATGTTTGCAGTCTGGTAATATGATGCAAATGATAACACTCAGTAGAAAAAGGAGTGCAAAACTTTACTCCCTCGAATTAATTAGCAATATGATCAGAGAGAGAGAGAGAGAGAGAGAGAGAGAGAGAGGACGCACATACACAGAGCTCAGAGGGAGGCGCTTAACTTATCCCTCTGATACTTTTCTAACACTGAAAAAATGCTCTATTATAAAACGAGCTATTAGGCCTACAGGACAGCATTGTTCGCCTAAAACTATGTTAAATTTCAACATTTGATTTAAAATAAAATGGTTTTCATCCAGTGAAACTTCTAAGTCGATGACGACAAGGTCACTTGCACGAATGGGGATAGTGTCGACCGAAACTTAAGACGAGTGTCTGATATAAAAAAAGTTTGAGCTAGATCCATTTGTTCAGTTCAGAATATATGGAGAGCACATATTTTTTAAAAGTATGTTGCCTTGACAATATGATCACTGGTATGGGTCATTACGGTGCAGATACATTTTAAGACCAGTATCTGAAATCAGACTGTTCGAAACCGGTGGTTCAGGAGCCCTTTAAAAACTTTAAGCTTAGCACTTCTGCTGATAACCTTTGCGCACAAAGGACTCAAATCTGGCCCCGAGGTTATAAAACCTGAGAACAGTCTCAAACTCAAAATAAAGCGCAATGATTGGCTGCTTGCGGACACGTGTCCGCAAACAGCCAATTATTGAGCTTCATTTTGAGTTTGAGAATGAACTCAAGTTTTATAACCTCGAAGCCAGGCAGGACTGACGGAATGTCGGTCCTGATCTGGATCAGAATCTAAATCGTTTGACGCTCTGATGATGTTCCTGAAAGATTTTTTTTTATAAAGCTGATTTTGAAAGAAGTCAACAGACACTTACAATGTTTGAAAAATTACCCAGCATGCAAAGAGTTAATGCCTCTGAAGTCAAGTTGCTTTTAATTTTAATAACATAGAGTTTAAAATCAGATATGGCTAAGTGTGGTGCTCTGTATTAAAATATACGCGTACGCTGACATGTACATATCAGTTCGTTTTTTTTCTTTTTAAGGCTATTGTATTGAATTAAATGGGCTACACCTATCGCGTTTCAGTGAATAGACTATATTAAACAACTGAGGAATTCAATTTCAATGTTAACTTAAACACAATATAGACGATCGATATTGTTTAAACGTTCTTACTTATCTTAACACACTCAGTAAACCTACGTTCCAAGACCGAAAATTAAAATGGGAAAGAATAATTATCTTTTAAAAGCGCTAGCTACGATACTGTGCTATAGCTGAACGCCTTTAAATTGGATACGCATAAACTAGTATTTAAGTATAGTGGAGGCTCTTTTGAAATAACCACACAGACTCTTCATTCATTTTATGTCAAAAGTCATCTTTTATTTTAACGTCCAGAGTATGTCAATCAGTATCCTCATTAATTTCAGGCAAGGGTTATGTCAATCAGTATCGTCATTAATTCCAGATTATGACTATGTCAATCAGTATTCTTATTAATTTCAGACAATGAATATTTCAATTAGTGTATTCATTAATCCTATTTCATGACTATGTCAATCAGTATCTTCATTAATTTCGGACAATGATTATGTCAATCAGTATCTTTAGTAATTTCTGACAATGGTTATGTCAATCATTATCTTCATAAATTCCAGGCCATGACTATCAGATCGACAGTATGTTATCCTTAATATTTCGCCTGCTACAAAAATCCACATAAAGTGTCGTCTGTCAGGGTAGTCTGCTGCATTTAATAACTAATATCAGAGACTAATTTCAACATACAGACAAACAGTATGGGCCCTGCTCAGACTTCTCCTAGAGATTCAGCCTGATACGGTTCCACAATGTTTGCTACCGAGACGTTTTAGAAGGACCAGCAGGCGACATTCAGTATTTTTTTATTTACATACTGCTTATATCAAGTCATATCTTCATTAATTTCAGCCCACAAGTATGTCAAGTAGTATCTTAGCGACTTATAAGCTATTGCCAACATTTGAATACTGCGATAGACTTGAGTGTTACGTCGATGACGTCAGTAGCGTCAGCAAAAGGATTCCAGCGCCACAAGCACCACCGACGAAGAAATCTGAAGTATTTGACCTCACTCGCTACTCAGACGTTGATAAAAGAGCGCTTAGTGTAAGTCAAATGAGCCGTGACATGTGATTTCCAACAATGTGGCATTTTGACAAGTGTAGACTCAGACGAGCTTGTGCGGCCTCTTTTTAAGCTTAGAAACTCCAAATTGTGTTCAGTCAGTAGCTTAACAGTCATAGAATATTCAAGCGACTAGCAAAGGCTCTGATCAGACTGCGCGTATGCGCAGGCTAGTCTGAGCCTTGCTGGTCGCACATACCACATTGTTGGAAATATCATGGCATGGCTCAAATTAGTTGCACATTCAGGCGAATCTCGTAAATTCGAAGTCCTAGGGACTAGAGGTTTTATTCGATGTACTGAAAATTTGAATAATAGGGAGGTAGACATAAAAATATATTACTCCCAAAAAAGTATTATTTATATGTGTGTGTGTGTGTGTGTGTGTGTGTGTGTGTGTGTGTGTGTGTGTGTGTGTGTGTGTGTGTGTGTGTGTTATTCTACCAAACATAAGTTTGGGAGCGTAAAATAAACGTCTCAATGAGACGTTTCTTTTACGCATCCAAATCATATGTTATTATGGACAGCTATTTAAAGAAGTCGTGAATAATTCCTATGCTCTGAGTTCAATGTGTTCCGAATTTGTTTCGAATGGGCGAGTATTTCAAAAATTGGAGTTCGAATTTTCGAGGCTTTACTGTAGTTGCTAAATGTCCTATATCACTGAAAAATTTAAAAACCTCTTATAGTTAAAGGGTGTTAAAAAGTACGTTCCGCCGTTCATCATTGATTTTCATATCATTAAAAGGAAATGATGCTGAAAATGCATTTTCTGTGCGGAACCTATCCTTGTTTGTGATATTTTGTAGCGTTTGACTGCTCGCTACAGCCAGTATATTTTATCATTTTTATAAGACCCCTCATTATTGCCTGCTGCATACATGTACAGTACAATGATGGTAGTGGCTTAGTTGGCAGAGTATCAGACTTTGGATCAAAGGGCATCTAGACCATCAATAACATTTTACATTGTATCATTAACTCATTTAAAGAAAACGATTATCATCACTTTTTTCTTAAAGAAATGAGCCGCGACACGTGATTTCCAACAATGTGGCATTTTGAGAAGTGTAGACTCAGACGTGCCTGTGCAGCCTTCTGTTAAACTTAGAAGCTTTAGAAGCTTCAAATGATATTTGGTCGGTGGCTCGGCAGTCATGGAGTATTCAGGCGACTAGCAAAGGCTCTGATCAGACTGCGCGTATGCGCAGGCTGGTCTGAGCCTTTGCTGGTCGCACATACCTCATTGTTAGAAATCTTATGTCCCGGCTCAAATATGCTCGCCATTGTCTATGTAATGCTTTGTATGTATACTGTAGGGGAAGGGCCGTAACTAATGTTGGAAAAACTTGTGGCCCGACCCCTTGCTTTGTATTGGCAATAAATACGTTTAAACTAAACTATCTAGATCGGGACTCAGCGCCGACGGCACTGCGTTGTACATGTCCTTCAGCAAAAATATTCTCCCCTGCTTAATATATACTGCTAAAAATATTTAAAAGAGCACTGCGTATTTTGTCATTGATCACAATACAAATGCACTCATAGTTTGACTCATAGCGAGAGTTGGATTAATAAGGCAAAAACATTGTTGTCCTGTGATTCGTTTGGTTACCTTTCAAGGACGATGCTTGTGGATAAAAAATGAAGTTGTCCCTTTCCAGAAATCTCCATCGAACGCTTTATGTAAAAATGGATTTTTGTCAAAAATAACCTTTTTTCAAAGCCAAATTTTAAGACGAATTTTTCAATCAAGCACCACAGCAACATCATTTCTGTATAACAAATAGCCCTTTAATGTTGCAGAAACCATTAGCTTACGCTTTTAACAACTTCGGAAGATTCTACAGAGCTCCAGACAAAAAAAAATCGTTATTTTCAAGAAAATTACAAAATTTTAGCTATGAACTTAAGCAGCGATTGTTTTATCAAAACTCTTTTTGGTCGCAAATTTTGACTATCTTAGCAAAAATGGCCAAAGAAACTGGGATTCTGTCGTATTGTCTAGTAAAATACATTACTTGTCTATTGGACAGGGGTTTACATTATCACCTATGGAAAATTATCAGGTGTTCCTTTAAATATTTTGAGCAGTGTATGTACTTGACGTTTAACTCGGGAAAACATCCTGACAAAGCTGAAAAATACAACCGGTTGTCAGCAGACTTTTTGCTGGTGACAACCAGTTGTCGGCAGACTGTTTGCTGTTGATAACCGGTTGTCAGCAGACTTTTTGCTGGTGACAACCAATAGTCAGCAGACGTTTTACTGGTGACAACCAGTTGTCAGCAGACTTTTTTCTGGTGACAACCGATTGTTACCAGACCGGTTGTCAAAGGACTTTTCAGGCCTAAAAGACCTCGCCAGAACCAATCTTTATTGCGACCTTTACATAAAGATATTGCAGGAGTTATGGTTCTTGATCGATGGTGGTTGTGTTTTACGTGGCTGACGTGGCATTTTATTGAAAAAATACAATATAGCCTTTTTTGTGGGCTGTTAGCTGTTGGTAGTGATTTTGTAGAACTCTAAGGTGATAATCGATCAAAAACTTGCAGAAAATGTTTGGAGCAAGCGGTTACATGCGAGGAATGAGAGGTGCTGGAAATGTGAGATCACGTCCAAGGACTAGTACATACGAAAACCGGTACCTTGCACTACATTCAGACACTGATGGGGAAACGTGGCAAGAAGTTGACTATGGTAAAGGGAAGGGCAAGAGACAAAGGAGGTCCACTGGCGGTACTTACAGTCAGAAAGGTCAGTTTGAGGACACGGACTCAGGCACTCAAAACGCTAGGTATAAAATTATGAGTAAATCAGAGTTCAGAGGATTGTCAACAGATGAGAAATTAGTAACCATGTTTGAAACTTTGACTGAATTATCCCAGACTAGGGTCCAAAAGGTTGAGCATCGTGTTGATAAGCTAGAGACAAGCAGTAGAGCCTATGACGCACGCTTACAGCTAATGGAGTATAAAAGTATAGACATGGAGGCGAGGAGCCGTAGAAATAACCTGATTTTTAGAGGCCATCCTGAGAATCTAGAGAGTGATGACTGTGTCACGATAATTAGGGATCACCTGATAAAACGTCTCGGTATGAACCCACACATATGCATCCAACGAGCACATAGGCTTGGTAGCATCAACCCACAACGGAGAAGTAGAGGTAGTGGAGTAAGTACTCAACCCCGACCTATCATTGTGAATTTTAGGGACTATGAAGATGTAGAATTAATTCTTGACAATGCTAAGAAACTCAAAAACACACCCTACGGAATCAATAGGGACTACCCTAAAGAAATAGTCAGTGCAAGATCAAAGTTATGGCCCATGTTCAAAAAAGCTAGGGAAGAGAATTCAAAAGGTTCTGTTTACATTGGTTACCCAGCTAAACTCATAGTCAACAGGAAAGTAGTGGCTGATCAATTCCCAGACTGGAGACAGGTGTTAAGGGGTTCCAGGGTACAGGGACAGGGGCCTACAAACGAACCTGATCACAGCCCTAGTGGAAATGGTGTGCTTGGCACAGCAGATAGTGCTAATGCTCCCGAGCCAATGGTCATTGGCGTTAATGAAGGGGACAGCAAGGAAGACGAGAGGCACAGTGGTAATTTTGATGATGTTTGGTCAATGTCAAGTGACAGATCAAGGTCAAGGTCTATCTCAGGTGAACGGTCAAGGCCACAGTCAAAGTTGGGACCTGGTTCGAGAACTAGGTCGTTATCTAGAGACAGTGTTTCTGATAAAATTGATAGCTTCATCAGAGATGAACTAGTGAGTCGGGCAAACGTATATGCGGAAAAAAATGATTTGAGCAAGAAAGACAAAGGTAAATGTACACAGAAAGATAAAGATGCAACCATTAACCCAGAAAATGTGAATGCTGCACTTGCAAAACAGCAAGAGCAGCAACCTAACTGTAGTGATAACCCATCAGCCTACGACAGAGAAATGCAGCGCTTGGAATCACGACTGACACAGCCAGCAAATGCAAGTGATATTGATAAATCCAAGACTGATACAGGTCAAAAACCTGCCCGGAAAGAATCAAATTAGGGACTCGTAGGGGAAGCTAGCAAAGTCAAAACCCCAGCAAATAACCAGCAATATACAAATGAACAGTTGAATACCAAAGACTCGAAAACTATCCAAAAACATCTAATATGCAATGACAAATCCCAAAAAAGCTTACAAATTGGTACCTTGAACGTTTGTGGGTTAAAACGAAGATCTTTATACCCAGATTTCAATGACCTTGTCTCTAAATTTGATGTATTTTTCACGGTGGAAACAAAGTTGGATAAACATGACATTATCTCCCTTCAAGGTTATACTTTTATAAGCAATCCTAGAAAACAAATAGTTCTCCGTAAGTCCGGAGGCATTGGCATATACATAAAAAATGACATATCAGAACATATATCGCAAATAGAAACTCAGTCCGATTATTCAGCATGGATCAAAATTTCCAAGCTGTATACAAAATTAGAAGATGATATTATCATTGGGGCATGCTATGTACCCCCGCAAAATTCTAAATACTATAACGAAGATGACTTTGCCCAACTTGAACAGGAGATAATGTCTTTTTGCTGTGAATCTAAATATGTTTTCATCACTGGAGACCTGAATGCCAAAACTGCGAGCATGCAAGATTTTACACGCTCAGATGCTTCATTTGATAAGTATTTAGACTTAGACCAAGAAACCATAGACTTTTTTGACCAAGAGGCTTTTTTGCAAAACAACAATATTCAAGTCGAAAGGGTATCAAAAGACAAAAATACAAATAACACAGGCTATAAAATTATTGATATATGTAAGAATAACAATTTATACATGCTCAATGGCAGGTATGGTCAAGATGCGGGGAAAGGGAACTATACCTTTCGTGATCAGTCAGTCATTGATTACTCGATTTCATCAAGTGAAGGTTTCAGTCTTCTAACGGACTTTAAAATACAAGAGCTAGACGATATTTACTCTGATGGCCACTCCCTCCTACAAATGAATATGCATTTAAACACTGCAACCACGTTAAGTGAGCACACAGCAGAAACAAATTGCGCATTGCATGAAAAAAATTATAACCCAAATGGCCAGAAACGATACAAATGGGAACAGCAAAAGTCCACCATATTCAATGAAAATATAGATATTACTAAGTTGAAAGATCTAGATTCCTATCTTGATACAATTGGGCCTGAAATAACACAGGAGAACATGAATGAAATTACTTTAAAATTAAATAATTTATTTCTAGATTCTGCAGAAAAAACCTTAGAAAAGACAGGAGCTAGTACAAGCATGAATACATCCAAATATGATAAACCTTGGTTTGGCTTCAAATGTAAAAAGGCACGAAAATCATATAATAAAGCACGAAAGCGATATCAGATACATAAAAACAGTGGAAACAAAGCAAACTTGAAAGCTGAGAGCAAACATTACAAAAATACAATGAACAAATATATAAATCAGTTTAAAAAGAATCAGCAAGCAAAGCTTCGAAAAATGCACAAAAAATCTCCTAAGGAATATTGGAAATACTTAAATAGCCTTAATAAATGCAGAAAGCCTAATGCCCCCCGGATTAGATAATTTTCTTGATTTTTTCAAAGATTTGAACTCCAGGAAACATACTGAAGATAACGACTCAACAGATGACATAGTAAATAATGTTAACCTTGATAACGACGACCAGTTCTTGAATGCACCAATTACAAGCGAGGAAATATCAAAATGTATCTCAAAATTAAAAAACTCTAAAGCTCCAGGGTCTGACCAAATATTAAATGAATTTATCAAATATTCTAGAAACCAATTATTGCCTTTGTATGTCCGTATTTTTAACCTGATATTAAATACTGGAATAATACCCGAAAATTGGGTTGAAGGTCTAATTATGCCAATATATAAAAACAAGGGTGATTCTATGCTACCTGAAAACTACAGACCTATAACGCTACTTAGCTGTATGGGAAAATTATTCACGGCTATACTGAATGAACGTCTAACTCTTTTTTTAGATGAAAATCGAATCCTCTTAGAAAACCAGGCTGGTTTCCGTAAGCATTATTCAACAAGCGATCACATCTTTGTGCTACACTCACTATTTGAACTTCTTAAAAAACAAAAGAAAAAGCTGTTTTGCGCCTTTGTTGATTTTTCTAAAGCTTTCGACAGTGTCTGGAGAATTGCGCTATGGAATAAATTACTACGAAATGAAATTAACGGAAAATTTTTTAACGTTATATACAATTTATACCAAAATATCAAATCTTGTATAACACTAAACGGCGCCAATTCCACCTTTTTTGAAAGTTATGTCGGGCTTCGTCAAGGTGAAAACTTGTCGCCTGTGCTTTTTTCAATCTTTTTGAACGATCTTGAGCCTTTCCTTGAAGAAAAGAATGTTACTGGAATTGAATTTGAACTAGAAAATGATGACATTTTCTTTTTTATAAGATTCGTAGTATTGCTTTATGCAGATGACACTGCCATCGTCTGTGAATCGCCTGATGAATTCCAGTCCGCACTGAATAACTTTGTTGAATACTGCCAAACATGGAGATTAAATATCAACTATGATAAAACTAAGGTAGTTATTTTCGGAGCTAGAAATATTGATCAATATCGTTTCGAAATGGAAGGTGTTCAAATCGAAATTTCAAATAGCTATAAGTATTTAGGCGTCCTACTTTCAAGTAATGGCAGCTTTTTAAATGCCAGAAAGGCTATTTATGAAAAAGCTAATAAAGCAATGCACCTCCTATATAAAAGAATATACAATTTAAACCTGCCATTAGATTTACAGTTGCAACTTTTCGATAGCACTATATTACCCATCATAACATATGGAAGTGAAATATGGGGCTATGAGAACTTAGACATGTTTGAGCGAATTCAAAACCAATTTTTGCGAACAATTACAAAATGCAGAAAAAGCACGCCGATGTACATGTTATATGGCGAACTAGGTCGACACCCCATTAGCATTACCATAAAATCTAGAATCATTGGCTTTTGGACACATATTATCAACGGAAAATCCACGAAATTCGTAAATCTCATTTATAAAAAACTCCTTCAAACCGGTCCCCATCTGTTTAAATGGACTAGAAATGTTCAAGCCATCCTCCAAGAGGTGGGTAGAAATGACATTTGGCTGAACCAAAATGAAAACATATCAAGCAATACACATAAGCTAGTTAAGAAAATATTGTTTGACCAATTTGTCCAAAAGTGGCATAATTCACTACAGCAATCATCAAAGGGACGAAACTACAATCTTTTAAAAGATAATCACAGCCTTGAAGAATACTTAACGATACTACCAAGAGCTAAATATATCCCATTGCTAAAATACAGGACTGCTAACCACTTTTTGCCAGTCGAAACACTACGCTGGCAAAGTATCGACATATCGGAAAGAAAATGCACTTTATGCGATAATAACCAGGACACCGCCGACGAATTCCATTACTTATTCATATGCAAATATTTCGATGCCCAACGTAAACAGTATATAAAACCATATTATTTCAGGAGACCGAATATCTTAAAATACAAAGGCCTATTTAGCTCGAAATCCCAGGAAAAACTGTCAAATCTGAGTAAATTTGTCACCATCATAATGAAAGAATTCAAAAGGCAATAACATTATCATATGTTGTTCCTTAAACCTACGATTACGAAATATTTATGACCTTTACGACACAATGTCAAATATATTCATAAAAATACCATAAGATTGATGATACGCGAATGCATCCAAACGATACAAAAATGATAACATCAGTATAGACACTGACCAGACTCCTCATCTTGAAACAGTTTGACCTGTGTCCGCACTGATTTTTTGCCCGGCCCTCTACGTATTTCAATGCTGGACTAGTTCTTCCAAAACACGGCTACTAATGCATTGATACGAACCTTTTCCCGCCGTAAAATCACTGAAGCGCACACACTCACAACGTGACATAATCTACAACAAATTATACACTACCCGCTGTTTATTACTATTCCTATACAGTGAAAACTCTTTATAGCGACATTCTTTATAACAGAAATATTCTTTACAACGTCAATGGTATTTGCACAAATGTACCAGTTTAGCTTGAATTTGAATTCATTACAACAGAAAATTCAGTTTAACGTCAAATTATTCGGGGACAAACAGTGTCGTTGTAAAGAGGGTTGACTGTATTTATTTACTATTTAAACCATTTATTTACTGTCAAGCCATCCAAGGGTGACGGTGACGTTATATTTTGTTTACAATTGCTAGGTTGAACATTGGTGTGTGCACTCCGCTTGGTGGATCACTTGTGCACTAATCCTATCCTGTGGATAGGATTGGTACACAATTGATACTTCGATTCTAAGTCTTTGGTGGCTTTGTGGGCAGGACGTGGCCTCACTGTCACTCTTGGCTGGCGGGACAGCACCTGTCGATTTATTTATTTATTTTTTTTATTTATTTATTCTGCCTTACTGTATAATGTATTTTATTCCATCTTACTTTAATACATGATTCATTACTTGGTTAAATTTCATACATGTACACTGTACAATAGGCAATGCAATATGGATAAACAGTTGTATAACACCCATTCAAGTTATGCGTTACATAGATGGGACATAAACAAACAGTGCGAGCCCAGATGAGACGCTGCAAAATCGTATAGCGTCTGGTCTGGGCCCACATTATTTTTGCTTAAATGTCAGTGTTGGCAAAATTAGTTGTGATATTGTGTTCATCATGCCCATTTGAGCAGAGCGACCCACAGGTGGGACATATACATGTGCAAACAGTGCCGACCAAGATGAGGCGCCACATAAATCGTGTCGTCTGGCCTGGGCCTACAGTGTTTGCTGAAACGTCAATGTTGGAAAAATTAGTCGGGATATTGTGTTTATCATGCCCATTTGAATAGAGCGACCCAAATGTGGGACGTATACATAAACAGACAGTGTCGGTCCGGATGAGGCGTCGCATACTGTGGCGCTTGATCTAGGCCTACACTGTCTACTGAAGTGACAGTCTTGGCAAAATTAGTTGTGATATGATTTAGATTGCCCATTCAAACAGAGCACCTCACAAGTGGGACATATACATATACAAACAGTGTCGGCCCAGATTCGGCTGGCATACCATAGCCCCTGATCTGTGCCTACACTGTTTGCTGAGATGTTACTTCATGTTCAGTTAGCCCTTTTGATCAGAACGTCCCATAGAAGGGAAACACACCAATGATGCGGACCTAGATGGGACGCCGTATAGTGTGGCCTCGGCCTAGGGGTCACACTGTTTACTGGAAGGTCAGTGTTAGCAGTATTACATGTACTGCAACCTCGTCTTTCCTTCATTCTACCCACTTGAACAAAGCGTACCGTATGCGAGACCTATTCAAACAGTGCCGGCCCGGATGGGGCGCCGCATACCGCGGTGCATAGTCTGGGCTTGCACTGTTTGCTGAAATCTCAGTGCTGAAAAAAAAATTTGTTGTGAAATTGTTCATCTCGCCTACTTGAACAGGGCGACCATCAAGTGGAACATAAACATGTGCAAACAATGCCGACCCCGACGGGGCGCCACATAACGCAGCGTCTGGCCAGTGGACCTACAATGCTTGATAAACCTCAGTGTTGGAAAAATTGGTACACTTTGCTCGTTTGAGCAGAGCAACCCACAATTGGGACATATACATGTACAGACAAAGTCGGTCCTGATGGGGCGCCGCATAACGTAGCGCCTGGTCTGGGCTTACAATTATTGCTAAATTTTTTTTTTTAAAAAACAAAACAAAAAAACATCGGTGTTGGAAAGGTTGTTTGTAATATTGTGTTTATTTGCCCATTGGAACAGAGCTACTCACAGGTGGGACACATACAATATGCAAACAATGTCGACCCAGATGGGGCGCCGCATAATGTAGCGCCTAGTCTGGGCCTACACTATTTGTTGAAACGTCAGAGTTGAAAAAAATTATTTGTTATATTGTGCTCATCTTGCCCTTTTGCACAGAGCTACCCACAGGTGGGATATATACAGATTCAATCAGTGCCGGCCCTGACGGGCGCCGCATACTGCTGCGCCTGGTCTGGGCCTGCATTGTTTGTTGAAATGTCAGTAACAGCAGCATTAGTTGCAGCATCGTATTCAACTAGCCAAACTAGCCAAATTGAGCAGAGCGTTCCATATGTGAGATATATACAAACGGTGCCGGCCTGGATGGGGCGCCGCATGACGCGGCGCCTGATCCGGGCCTGCACTGTTTGATGTTACGCCAGTGTTGGCGACATTATCTGTGGTATGGTGTTCGGCAGAGCACCGGATGGGTGGAAGATATGCAGACGGTGGGACGCCGCTTGAATTGGCTTCTGGTAGGAGTCTACACCGTATGCCGGGTTGCCACAGCAAAAAAAAAAAATGCACTGATGAGTAGCATGATACCACTTGCGACTAGTGCGGACCCTGATCAGATGTAGCATTGGCTACACCTAACCTTGGACCGCACTGGCTGCCTACATGGAAATCCGCTTCTAAGAAATTGGGATAGAAATACATAGGACACAGATACATGTTGCGAAATAGCAATTGCCCCCCTACGACCAGGGCAGACTCTGATCGGGTGTGGCGCCTGTCGGCACTCGACCAGGCTTTGCACTGGTGAAATAAGCTCAAACTCCTACCTTTAGCAAATTTGAAAAAAAATATAATCCACTGATCTGCTCTGTGTTCAACGCTGACACTATGTGGAATGATCAAGACACGAGCATATGCAGCACGTGCTAGTTTCATAAATCTTTGTGAGTGAAGGCGTGATTGATTCAAATTGTCACTCTTGATTGACAGCATGCGCTATAATTGTAAACCTCAGTAGATCCACGCTTACAAACTAGACATTGAGCTTTTGCAAGCTATTGTAACATGTACATGAAGTTATTAAGTTTATTTCTTATTATCACCATTTTTTCCCGTCGATTTATTGATCTTAAACAAAATACGAGATTACTTAAAATGATAAAAATTGCAAATTAAGAAGTTAAAATACAAACAAGTCTTCCCCTAAACTCTTTGTACAAAAGAGTTAATCACTCTATCTGTAACTAGTTCCAATTATAACCCAGTCGGCGCGCAGCGTTGAAGAGGCGTCGACTCGGCGTCGATTAGACGACGTTGAGCTGACGGTTTTTCGCCCTTGCGTGTCTGCTGAGTCTACTCTGAAAAATTATTTTTTGGCACAACCACCACGATATGAAATATTATTATGCATGTTATATCTGCTCATATGTAACATATTGTTATCTGAGCGCAAATAAAAGTTAGTTTGTTTGTTTGTTTTGTTTGTTTGTTTTGCATCAATCTGTATAGAAAAAAATCCACTGGTATACACAGTGTTGAAATAGTTGTCTTATTAAAATATACAGTAACACCTGTCTAAGGCGGCCACTCAAAAAGTGGACGGAAAATGGTTTTCAAGACCGATTACCGCTTAATGAGGTCATAAGTATTGCAGAATGCTCTCTTGGAGCATTCTGAAATACGTTCGACCTGAATTAAGCTACCATTTGTCTTTAAGACCAAATTCAAGCAGTCTTCGTGTTATGCTTATGTTGATATTTTTATTTTTGCTTTCCATAACAGACACCAGCCACATATTTGCGCAGATCTTTACGGGAATTAGTAGACCATTTAATCGAGGGATATACGACGGACCTTAGCAAAATCCGGGTTATATATCGCTGGATCACGTGCCAGCCTATCGACAGACTGTTTGCCACTAAAATTGAAAGACCAAAACAACAGCATGCTGGTTTCCAACTCTGGAGAATCAAGAACAAAAAGGGAAATTATGCACAATTAGTTAGTCTTCTATGCAGGTACATACAATTGAGTTTTAAATTTTAAAACATTGTCATCCATTACAGCAAAGATCTACGTTTTTTTTTCTATTCAGCCTTTAAATATGAATTATATGTACACTGCTCAAAATATTTAAAGGAACACCTGATAATTTTTCATAGGTGATAATGTTAACCCCTGTCTTATAGCTAAGCCATATATTTCATTTGACAATAAGGTACCAACCGAGTTTCTTTTACTATCTTTGCAAAGAGAGTCAAAGCATTGGTTTAAAAAAAGTTTTTGACAAAACAATCGCTGCTCAAATTCATGGCTCAAATTTTGTAGTTTTAATTTTCTTAAAAATGATTTTTTTCTGGAACGCTGTAGTATCTTCGGATTTTATTTAATAGCGTAATCTAACGATTTCTGCAACAATAAAGGGCTTTTGAATGTACAGAAATGATTGTGTTGTGGTGTTTGATTGAAAACAAATCGTCTGTAATTTGGTTTTGAAATAGGGGTATTTTAACAAAATTCCATTTTTAAACAAAGCGTTCCATGGATATTTCTGGAAAGCGATTACTTCATTTTCATCAAGAAACACCATTCTTGATTGGTAGCCAATGTAATCACACGACAACATGATTTTGCCTTATTAATCCAACTCTTGCTATGAGTCAGACTATGAGTGCATTTGTATTGTGATCAATGGCAAAACACACAGTGTTCCTTTGAATATTTTGAGCAGTGTATATAAGCAAGATCAGTATTATGGTGTGCCAGCCATAGATTATCAGCATGTTATTGACTCGTCGTATGCTAAATTATGGCAGTTTGTATTGTTTTTCTTCTAAACATTACAAGTGAATAAGGTTAGAAAATGCTAGCATCACAGTACGAACCCATGTTAGACTTCGTCTGCAGATTGGTCTGAAGTTCGCTGTTCCATCAAAAAAGTAGTATTCATGGCCAGGTTTTGCCTTAATCACATACCACAGACCTAAGCAGTGTTATATGAGCCAGTGCATGAGATTTCCAACAATGTGGCATTTTGACAAGTGTAGACTCAGACGAGCCTGTGCAGTCTTCTTTTAAGCTTTGAAACTCCAAATGGTGTTAAGTCAGTAGCTTAACAATCATAGAATACTCAAGCGAATAGCAAGGGCTCTAATTAGACTGCGCGTATGCGCATGCTGATCTGAGGCATTGCTGGTCGCACATACCACATTGTTGGAAATCTCATGCCACGGCTCAATTATATAAACAACGTACACACTCTCTAGCAAAAGTACATTAGGCAAAGCAAAATGCATCCTGCTCCGCGAGATGCTTGCTCCAAAATACATCATAATAGCAAAGAACTCAGTATATCGCCTGAGAGTGACAGAGAATAGAAGTAAGTAAGGGTGCAAAGATCAGGAGTCGATACAATCAAGTACCACACCTGACCCAGGATACCAATGGGAAAGTGACAAACTCACAGTTAGACACCACAAACGAGAGCCAAGAGGTCAGCCCTTTCGCAGCAGGTGGCCACAAAGCACATATAAACAAACGCGCACAAAGACATAGCAAACACAAAACAGAAACAACATAAAAGATCCACAAAAGAAGTACCGCCTTGGAGCGGTCAATAAAATATTTTACTGGAGGGCTTAAACCAGTTTAACGGCGCCAACCCCACCCTTAATTCAAATGTGGATCAAAACGCATAGATATTTGGTTTGCATGAAAGACCCCTAACTTATCAATGCATCTTCTCCTAAAACATATAAATCAAGATATAACAAGGAGATACAGCAACGATAAGGACTCACCAGTAAATAAAACTAAATACCGGAGCAAAAGAAATCCAACAGGTAAATCCCGGTGGGCCCGACAAACAGCCAAAGCATCAGGTACATACCATCTCATCAATAAATATAAGTTTTTATGTCGGAACCATCATAGAGTCTGAAGTCCGACCCACCGGCGTGCAATTAAAGAGGAAAGCAAAGTTACCAACCGTGATACCCTTGTCGATGATGTCTGCCTAGCGGATTTGGACAAGTATCCTCATTGAAGTTGAAGTGATTGACCACCAAGCATGCAGTCTGTTGCAAAACATTAATGTTATAGCCAATCTTTTTATAATGGGAAATTATTTTAATGAACTGCGCTGAAAAATTATTAGAGCCAACAATCTTCTTCAATTTATACACCAAGTCACCATAGAAATCAGGTTCTGAAAGTCCCTGGCGCAAGAGAGATTTAAGTTTAACTTGGAATTTAGAAATCAAATCATAGTATCGTCTATAAAATTTAGAAAAGGTTTTGCGAAGTTTATGATACGGATAGCCTTGTTTAAGAAGTTTCCGAGTTAACAATTTATTGCGAGTGTTAAAGTCAGCAACATAGCTAGATGCTCCAGCAAAACGAATGAGTTGAGAGATATAGACTCCATAGGATGTCGAGCGAGGAACATCGACATCTAAAAATGGGAAATTGACAATAATTTCAAAATCAAAGTCGTCACGTTTATCATAAATTTTGGTAGAAACAATATCATTATAAATTGACAAATGCAAGTCTAAAAATGCTGCTTTGGTATCAGAGGTATTAGCTTTATTCCGTTGTAGCTCTGGAGGGTATATTTGACTAACCATATTGTCAAAAAAAAACACATTATTTATGTTTAAAATATCGTCCAAATATCTGGATGTAGTGTTTAACGCATCAATAACATCAGCCTGCTTATCATCAGAAAGGGACATCATAAAGTCCCTCTCATAACAAAATAGGAATAAATATGCAACCAGGGGCGCACAATTAGTGCCCATGGGAATCCCAACTACTTGTCTATACGGCTTGGTGCCAAACTGAATAAAATGTTGTCCAACAAAAAGGTCAGCGCATCACATACATTTTGACATGACCCTGCATGATATTTTTTAGTGTTTTTTTTTCTGAAGTAAAAATGCATTTCTGTCATTACATGCAAGGTAAAGAGAGCCTTCTCTCTGGAAGGTTCTTTCAATAAGATGAATAAGTTCATCTTAAATTAAATTATGAGGTAAAGTAGTCTAAAGAGTAGAAAATTCATATTTAGACAAACTGGTCGCATTAAAATCTCTAGCTTTAAGTTAATCTAGAATTTCACCTGTATTTTTAATAGACCAAAATAGGTATTTAGCGGATCTCTCATATACCTTTTCACAATATTTGATAACATGTTTTTAACAGCTTTAAGACACGAGGTTAACAATTTAGAAAGTTCAAGAACTAGAATTAGCAATCAATCTTGCTTTATAGGTTTTTATGGAGTTTGGGTAACCAGTACAACGTAGGAACTTTGTCTTGATTTTCTTTAGCTTTGACACCAAAATGTAGAGCTGTATGACAACTATGTCCATCGACAATCATCCTCTCAAAGAAGGCTGCAGTTTATAGGCATAAGTGTCAACAAGCTCACACTTAAGAGTATTAATATAATTTAATCGTCAAACAACTACAACATTGTAAGCAGCTTTATCTGCTGGAACCAAAACATAGTTCATTTGAAAATGCTGGATACCTCGTTTCAGATAACGAAAAGAAGATTTAGGTTTAGGGAGTAAAAATGTGTATTAAGAGAGTAAAATGAAATACAAGTATCAATAATTTTAAAAATGTTAATCTTCAATTCCTTCAAGGCATCAGGTTCAACATTTTCCCGTTTGCACCAACGATTACTAAAGTCATTTAAAGAAGCAGCGATCTCTCTACGACATTAAGAGAAATCAATATTAGAGGGAAATCTAAATTTAGGACCTTTAGAAATAATAATGCGAACTCTAGCGTCAGGAATGACATTTAGATTACCTGTAATAACATGCCCTGCAGATGGATATAAATAATTAAAATTTTGACAATCTCAGGAGTCAGGAGTATTGGAATCTATATCTATATCAGTTACAATTTTATTTAAGTTAAATATAGTAGACCTATTAGGTTTGTTATATTTAAAACAAATGATAGGAGTTTCAGAATTATTAAAGTAATTTGGAATAGATGAAATCACTAAATTATTCTTGAAGATACTATGTAAATCAATAAACTCAATACCTTTGTTAATGAATGGAATTTGGATAAAATGTCGTTTATGGTTGACCTCAGAATCGATATAAGGACTAAGGAAATGTTGAACATAACACCTTGTAAGAAGTGCTGCTTTACATGATTTGGTTAGTTCTATCGTAAAGTTTATTAGCCTCTAACTCTAAATTACGTAAAACTGAGATAGGCAAGGAACTTAAAAATGAAAATAAGCCATGCCAACCATGATTAGTTAAAGTCAAAGAAAGATCCTTAAGAGAAGTATTAAAAGCGTTTTTCAGTACAAATTTTGCGCTTAATGATGCCATTTTTACGTTTACCATGAGATCTACTTTTACGTTTTTTACATACCAAAACAGAAAAAACATCAAAATCTGGCATTTTAGAAATGTTGCCTTCATGGTATATATTATCATTAAAGCCTAAAGGGAAAGGTGATTGCAAAAATTTAATCCATTTAAGTTCAATTTCATGTCTCTTTATATTATTTAATCTAGTTGATGAATTTGGATAATATATAATATAATATAACTGGCTGAATTTCAATTTTACTAGGTGAATGACCATTACTTTTGAAATGGCGATAAAGAAATGTGTCAAATTTTTTAGGCTTTTTCATTTTACGAAAGTGCTCAAATTGTTCGTGTATGTTTCATGAGTTTCAAACTTTTAGGGATTTTTTGTATTTGACAATTATTTGTTGTAGAACTATTAATCGTTTAGTTCATCAAGAAACTCAATTATAAATATGATTACTTAGCAAATATTAAGTAGTGATATTAAATGAGCTACTACATAAGAATTACAGTATTACTTGACTTTTCGCTTACTGTAAAGGCGGCGCCTCATGAATGCGTAATTAGGACTAGTCAACCTTAGGCATAGGTAAAAGCTGAAAAGAAGGCGTGTTTTTATTCAAAAGTAACTGTATCATTTAGTGCCACAACCTCAGTCATTATTTAGTCCTTAAAACGCCAGCAAAATAACTGCATCTGAAAATGTCTATTTAACATAAGCAGGGAGGCAAACAATGTGGACCCAGATCAGACTGCTCCTACAGGAGCAGTCTGATCTGAGTTCACACTGTTTATCTATGAGGCTTCAAATAGTTTAGTGGACTACAAAAAACATATATTTTGTGATTATGCGCTTTAAGGGTTAATAAATGTGAGTTCAGTGTGTATACGGTTAGGATTTTTATGAAATGCACGCACGTTTGAGCGGTTCAAAAAGCTTATTCACTCTTTACCAAATTATAAATAAAACCTTATTTCCCTTCCTTAGCAGATGAAATAGCCGAACCACACCCAGATATGAATATTAAAGTTGCCGCCTTTACAGTAAGCGAAAAGTCAAGTAATACAGTGCTTCCTATCCACAAATAGTATTTAATTCGATGGAGTTTCTGAACGAAAAATAACTGTCTATTGCCAAATCATGACCTGAACTGCTATTGTATTACTAGACTCATGACATGCAACTCTTTCATTGCTAGCGGTGGCTTGCCGTCTGCTGATAAGCTTTGCAAACAATTTGGACCCAGATCAGAACCGACAAAACGTCGGTCCAGATCTGAATCCAAACCGTTTGACACTCGTATAATGTTCTGGAAAGAATATTTTGAAAACGTTGATTTTGAAAATAGTCAGCAAATCACAAAAATCCTAAAAAATACCCAGCATGGAAAGAGTAAATCATATACTTCAATTTTCAGGTATGCTGATATTCCCTGTATTATCATACACGGGACATTGAAAGGATCCACGTATGAAGTTGGTGATAAAATTGACGAAGACGTACATTATGGTGAGTGGAATGCTGTTCTTATAGACAAACACTGGCGTTTTATCAACGCGTACTGGGGAACTTGTTCAGAAGCACCGGAACTACAGCCTGCTATAGAGAATCACGTGGACGAAGACTATGGTGACGTCACCGGAAGACTATGCTATCAGTGCGACGAGAACTACTTTCTAACAGATCCTGATCAAATGGTGGCAACCCACCTACCAGCGATATCGAAATGGCAGTTAAAGAAACACCCAATCTCATTTCGAGAGTTTGAAGAGATGACGTTTGTCAAAGACAGATATTTTAATCTCAGACTAAAGATTTTGTCACACCCGAAGTGCTTAGTGCGTAGTGATACAGGGGAAGTGGAATTACGTTTTGGAATTCCTCGAAAATCATCGTTGAATTTAGACTTTCAGTATCTACTGTTCAAAGTTGATGAGAAGAATCATACAGAAAAGAGGTACGAATTTTAATCTGAAGGGACCATAAGACAAGTGAATTTGAACAGGAAATGTTATAATCATAGAATATTACTTGACTTTTCGCTTACTGTAAAGGCGGCGCCTAATGAATGCGTAATTAGGACTAGTCAACCTTAGGCATAGGTAAAAGCTGAAAAGGAGGCGTGGTTTTATGCAAAAGTAACTGTATCATCTTGTGCCAACATCTCAGTCGTTATTTAGTCCTTAAAACGCCAGCTAAATAACTGCATCTGAAAATGTCTATTTAACATAAGCAGGGAGGCAAACATTGTGGGCCCAGATCAGGCTGCTCCTACAGGAGCAGTCTGATCTGGGTCCACACTGTTTATCTATGAGGCTTCAAATAGTTTAGTGGACGACAAAAAACATACATTTTGTGATTATGCGCTTTAAGGGTTAATAAATGTGAGTTCAGTGTGTATTCGGTTAGGATTTTCATGAAATGCACGCACGTTTGCGCGGCTCAAAACGCTTATTAACTCTACCGAATTAGTAATAAAGCCTGATTTCCCTTCCTTAGCAGATGAAATAGCCGAACCAAACCCAGATATGAATATTAAAGTTGCCTCCTTTACAGTAAGCGAACAGTCAAGTAATACCCTATATAAACAATTGTAAAATAACAATCACGGAATTAGTTCCATTATAAGTTGCTATTCACACTGAATCATGCTAATAAATGTAGCCACAGTGAAATTAGAAATATACATGTATACTGATAGTTCTGTGGTTTACACGTGTGTTTAGTCTTTCTGAAATCATATTCCATAAGATAGGGTCAACTACGGCTTTTGTAAGGTTTATCTACAGTAAGCACTTGTAAACTGAAGGGTAGTCACACGACAAATGGGGAGCTCAGTGGCTCAGTGGTAGAGTGCTTGACTCGAGACCGAAGGGCCGCGGGTTCGAGCCTCACCGGCGTCGCTGCGTTGTGGTCCTTGAGCAAGATACATTTATCCTTGCTTAGTACTGGTTCAATCCAGGAAGACCCGTCTTTGCTTAACTAAAAGATTGTTGATGGGACGTAAAGAATCAAATCAAACAAAAACAAAACACGACAAAAGCTACCACGAGGTAAAATAAAATTGCGTGACCAAATTGAAGAGAAAAGACACAACGATACAACGTCTAAATACCCTTAGGTTTACTGAGACTAGTCCAGTTGCATCAGCACATCATTCGAGAGAACATAGTAAAGACTCGAAAGAATTATGATACTTTACCAAATGACCATCTACTGTTTTTTTGCCAAAATGTATCTAACACAGCCTTGACCCCTGATTCCAAAAGATGTGCAATGCTTAAGTATCTGTAACGTGTCTTTGGACTAATGTAAACGAAATTTTCTCGTCACTTGTGAATTTTCTGAAAATTTAGGGGCTTTACCTGTTGCATTCTTTTTTGTTTGGTATATAAGTGTATACATACGAGAACGCAATGCTCTAGAGTCATATCTTTGTTTGAATTTAATTTTAAGCATTGCACTTTGTCCATTGTACTTTGTTCATCATTAGGCTTGTACACTTTGTATGGGGCATCTCTCCTAAAACATATGGATATGGATTGAGAAGAAGTGCAACGCACTCGTATCTTAGCTCTACCTCTGCATTTGGGCCAATTCTTTTTGAAAAAATCACATGCGTGCACCAGACTGTACATCTGCGCGGTATAATCAGCGTCTTTATTGTTAGCTTTCTGAAAAGTTTTATTACTCTTCTTTACAATTTAATGTTAAATTTCAATAGTCTAACTCTTCTAAGTATCTTAGCCATGTGCGGATCCAGAGGGGGGGACTGGGGGTCCGGACCCCCCTGAAAAATCACAAAAATATAGGGTTCTCTAGCAATGCAGGTCCAGATCCCCTGAAAAATCGCAGCTACCAAGCCAGCATTCAATGTTGGGCCATCATCGGCACAAATGGCGTTTCGTTGGCGGGCCGATGATGGCCCACTTATAGTGGTACTTGGATTCTCCCTCCCCTCATCAACTAAAAAAAGCAAAAAAAAACGTTGTCAAAGTTGCACCCCCTCAGATAAATTTTCTGGATCCGCGCATGTTAGCAAGCTGGTTTGAGTTTTACGTGATTGCAGACCATGACGACAGGTAGTCTCACAATAAGACCAATTCTAGAGTGATTGGTCTTTGTGTTATTTTATGATTCTAATAATTCTTCCGAGTTAAACAAATTGACCTGAAACTTCATTGGCAGATAGAACAGCAGTAAATGAAAATAGTTTCGTAAATGTACAAGTAAAAACGTTTATTTGACAATCAATGCCGAACCAAGGGCCAATTGGGCAGTCATTGTGGAATTAAAAACTGTTCAACATATATGATAATTTTACTCTTAATCTAATATTTCGGCCTAAAGCCTTTGGCCGAAATATTGAATTAAAGACATATGCGGCTATTTCCAATGCGCACCTTTTCCGCGTCTGCAAACGGGGAAAGTTGTCTGGGTCCTGTCTTTCGACCCTTAACGGTTTCGGATCAACACAACTTCCGATATGCTTATGTCATATCGGTGTTCCGACATTTTTTTCAAAAAATATATAATTAAAGTGTGTTCGAAATATCTATTGACATCTTTTCAGAACTGATCGTCTCAGCACTAAAGACAGATAAATGAAGCTCAGTCGAAATCAAACGACGTACACTATTACCCTGGTTACGAATACGATAGTGGCCGAGTCTATACCATTTGTATGGTTATTTCGAGCGGCGCACGACCTGACCTCGTGGCCTAGTGGTTAGCGTGTCTGGCTACAAAGCCAGACGACCGCATGAAACCTATGGGGGTAGGGGTTAAATTTGGTCCTCTAGAAAGAGAATTAGTTCGGTGACCCCAGATTTTTATTCTTTTTTCTGAAAGGTATTATAATAGTCCATGAATTTAAAATAAATTTTCAAGATTTTCAATATCAGATTTTTTAATACATGATTTATTCTAAAAACAAATTCCATTTTTTCGACGAATTGCCAAAATATATTATGCAGTATCTTGTCACAGCATGGGATAACAAGTAAACATGCACATTTTCTTAAAAGTTTGAGGTCATGGGCAGTAATTTAAGTTAAAAGAAAGAAGCTGGCTGAAGATTACAACCGTTTTAGCTCGATAATTAGGACTAGTGTTATTATTTTATATTTCTAGAAAATTGGTCAAATGCTGTAAACTTCAATATGTGATTCTGAAAAAATAAGCACGGTGACATATCCTTTTTATTTCATAAATGGATAGCCCATGCATAAAACAAACTGTATGCAAAGTATTGAAAATATTTCAATATGGGAAGTATTTAGTAGCATATGTCCTTAAGAGTAAAATTATCATATGTGTTTAACATAAATCCCTATGGAATATAAATGAATATTATTTAAAACTGTTCAATTTGTTCATTTGCAGGTGTGACCATTACGTGTTCATTCACAGAACAAACAATCAGGAAACATTGTCGATCAAGATTCGAACTCCAGTCCCCTGTACATATAGGTTTGAACTGGTTGGAAGAGATTGTACAGTCAGAGACGAGGGTCATGAGTACGACTGGATTGCTATTTACAAGATAGTATTTAGGTGAGCACAGTCTATTTTGTATAAGCCAGTGTCCAGTAAATAAAGAATACTAAGTGAGTGTCTTTTGATATCAAGTTTACAAGGCAAGGCTCCGAGAACGTTTGTTGAATCACGAGGCTTGCGAGCTTACCAGGTAAGGCTTTGAGAATGCCTGTTGAATCGCGAGGCTTGTCGAGCAATTCAACATGCGTTCTCGAAGCCGAGCCTGGTAAACTTGATATCAAAAGACGCGAACCTGGTAATCTATTTATCAGTTTACAAGTTGTTTCACTGTTCAGACAAGTGATAATGACGTAATTATCGATTTCATGTCGATTCAAAATCATTAACGACCTCATTCAAAACTTGCAACGACATGATGACCGAATAAAGGCACATCCCCGAGATAGACAGCGTTTATCAGGCCACCGTGTAACAATGCAGAAAATATGAGATGTAACTGATAAAAGGTACAAGTTGGCATTTGCCTCCATCGAATACTCAGATCAACCTGCGCTTCCGCGCAGTTTTAAAAAAAAAGTCTTAAATTTGCGTGTAATGTGTGTAGCCAAGGTTTTTCTTTAGTCAACGTCTCATATAGTCCGACCAGTTAAGAGAGACTGGGCGGTTCTTAGCAAAGACACACCCATGGACATTTCCGTATAAAAATCGGTATGACAGGGTGTATTCATTCACCTGTGAAACGCTTTACAGCGGTACACCTGTATACCTGTTGTAGTTTTGAGCCCCTTCTGAGAAAAAGGTATGATCTCGAATTATTTTTGGTAAAAAGGAGACTGACTAGCCTAGATATATGCACTCTGACAATGTTTCGAAATTTTAACTCTTCAAATTATAATGCTGAATAAGAAAAAATAAAATGATGGTCCGCAATGAAAAATTAATACTATAAATTGGTCAGCACACGAGATGATGGTTCTTATTACATCGGCGTGTGGCGAAGGCTCAGACGAGCCTGCATGTACGCATGACCTCGCCAGGGCTTTTGCTTCTCGCATAAACAAAATATACAAGTTGAAGAAGACTCCGAACAACTTTTAGACATCGAGTCTCTCTGGACACGCCAGAATAAGCGATTATAAAAGGCTTTTAGACCAAATCTCATGTTTGTATGCCATTTTCTCATGATCCAGATGCTTAACCCTTGTCCCGCTTAAATCTAATTGGTGATTTATTATTATTGTATCAGGCTTAAAAATCAAACCAGTTTTTCCATACAGACAGAATTTGAAGAAATGCAAATCTACCCTCCCCAAAATCTTTCACAACATATCCATCCCGGAAAATGAAATGCAGCAGGCCCCAGCGGCATACTTAAGATGAATGTTTACCAGGCATGCTAACGTAAAAAGTTGGTCACCCTTGTCGTCTGCGCTTCAGTTGGTTGCACGAGTAAAGCGTACATAGGCTATTACACCCGATTTACTGCAGACTAGTCTTATTTGACAGTGTATGACAGCTCTCTGTCTGACACGCCCAGTCTCTATTAGCTGGACGCACTATAATGTACTAAGTATTTCTCACGCTTAAAGTGGTATACTCGTACTTGCCCAGGGTGCAACTTGCCAGTTCTGCTCCGACCGTTCATGCCATGGCATTGCTTAAAGCTGCATAGTCTGTAACTTTGAACATTTTTTGAAAAATTTTATTTTCTTTTTAAATCATTTTTTAAAGCAGAACTAAGTTAAGTTTTCGCAATTAATCTGGGCCCGGAATTACAATGCCTCCTTAAAGTTAAGGTAGACTTAAATTGACGAACTTACTTAAATTTCACGAAAAGTGCATTACAATCATTTTCCATATCTTAAATGTCTCTTTATCTCGACAAAATACTTAAATATCTAAGGTAGCAGCGAGGCTACCTTAAAGTTAAGATTTAACTTTTTTGATATGGTACTGTGACGGGGTTGTGAGTTCGAACCCCGTCACAGTACCATGTTATTATTTTTTTTATCAATTATTTATGGAGCCGTGGCATGTGATTTCCAACAATGTGGCATTTTGACATGTGCAGACTTAGACGAGCCTGTGTAGCCGCCTTTTAAGCTAAGACAGTCAAATAGGCTGTTTGGACAGTAGCTAAATATTCATAGAATATTTAGACGACTAGCAAAGGCTCTGATCAAACTGCGCGTGTGTGCAGGCTGATCTGAGGCTCTGCTCGTCGCACATACCACATTGTTAGAAATCTCATGTAGCGGTTCATTTAAAGATATAATTCATAAGCATTTCCAAACCATTTGGGTTGCTGAATATAGCTTTACATGATTGTATCGATTCCTGATCTTTGCACCCTTACCTACTTTAATGACAGCAAACAATGCGTACATGTACCCTATTGATTTGATGCATTCAGTGGCATCTCGCATATGCGTTTTCGTGTTTGATAATGCCCCACTTGATGGACACTTTGTATAACTGTTAAAACTGTTTTCCGTTAATGCTTAAAGGACACATGTGAAAATATGGTACAATAAAAATTAAGAAAAAGAAATGAAAGCATTGATGGGATTCGAACCTGTGCATAATGGAAAAATAAATGTATGTTCTGCTGCCAGCGACTCTAACTTCTGAGCTATACAAGATGATATCAAACAGTTTTCAAAACTACACCTGACTGATGAATATGCCAGCCTACTGTTTTGATTTCAATGTTTACAAACAAGCAAATGTAAACATGGTCATTATTATAATAGATCTTGGCAGCACTATAGAAAGTTTTAAGGAGCGATATCGTTTCTATACCACCACGATAACGTATATCCACGCTCGGAGCGCGGATCCAGGAAATTTTCGTCGAGGTTGGCGGTGGGGGGGGGGGGTCCAAGCCCGACTGACTGAAAAAAAGTCTGAGGTTTTTTTTTTGTAAGTCCTCATCTTATTTTGCAGAGGGAGTCCAGTGATCATGGCTTTTTCAAAGAAAACTATCATTAAATTATAACTTTCCGATATTCCTTGGAGAAGGGCGCTCTTACATTTCCAGGGGGTCCAACTTTTCCCAGGTGGAGGGGGTCCAATTGCATATTTCTATTTAAACATTAGTATTTGTGATTTTCCAGGGGGCTGGGGTCCGGACCCCTGCCACCTCCTCTGGATCCGCGCGTGGCATCGTTAACTGGGTTCGTCCACACATCGTCTTGGCCAAAAGACTTAGCATGACACTAACTACATAGATGCAAGTTCTGTGCGGCTGTGGTAAGCAACGACAGGGTCCTACTGTTTAGTGATTGGAGATACGCTTGGGGTATCAAAATGCCATGAGTAGGGTAGTGCACCGTGTATCAAAGACGTTTTGTGCAATGGGATCTAGTATTATTACTAACGTCGGATGTGAAGGGAGTCTCTACAATGCTGCTACCTGTAGCACATATAAAATACCGAATTACCCACATGCTTTGTCCCACACTGTATGCGGCGGTCACAAATGAACTGAATTGCTAGAAACGCTGTTTTGTATTTAAAAAATGCGTATCGCTGCCTATCAGGTATGATTTTTTAGTAATAAGGTTGAATGGTTCACCACATCAAGAAGTCCGCGAGTATTATATAAATGACCCCCCCCCCCCCCCCTGTTAAACATATGAACAAACTAGAGGATCTGAAGGTCCTGAAGCGCTTACTTGATCTCATTGATTAAATTTAAATAGGTCAAGGTCAACTTAGGCTTATTATTGAAACATATTTTGTTTTACCATATATGGGAGTTTTTTTTTTTTTCATTTGGAATTATCACGTATGCATTGTAGCAAGTTGTGGCTCAATTTGCGCCTTTAAATTAAAAAAAAAAGCAAGCTAAATATCTGATAATCAGCCAATTTCTTGCTTGCCATTTGGGAATTTATGTGTCCAAAATGAGTACATGTACGCTACGTAAGTCATTAGTTATGACTCGACAGGGCTCGCGAAATAGATGGGTTTTGTTTGTTTGATTTGATTCTTTACGTCCACTCAACAATCTTTCAGTTATGCGGGACGGTTCTTCCTGGGTTTAACCAGTACTAAGCTAGGATAAATGTGTCTTGCTCAAGGACCACAATGCAGTGACGCCGGTGAGGCTCGAACCCGCTACCCTTCGGTCTCGAGTCAAGCACTCTACCACTGAGCCACTGCGCTCCCTGAAATAGATGGGTAACCGGGTGCCACTTTGGCAGAGATATTTGTAGCTTATAGTATGGCATCAGTGTTGTAAAGCTCAAGTCGGATGAATATCCCGAATTTACGTAGACCTCGAAGTCTCAGAAATTACTGATATTGCTTTGGAGCGCAGTGCCTCAGTGGTAGAGTGTTTGACTCGAGACCGAGGGGCCGCGGATCCGATCATCACCGGCGTAACTGCGTTGTGTCATTGAGCAAGAACATTAATCCTAGCTTAGTACTAGTTCAACCCAGGAAGCCCCGTCCCTTTATAACCGAAATATTGTTGATGGGACGTAAATAATCAAATCAAACAAACAAACAAAACTGATATTGTACTGTTTACCTTAACTTTATGATTCGTATGAGCAAACTGCAACCGAGCCAGCACGATATTATGGTACTTATCGCATAGGCGAGCAACCATGGATTGCTCAAAGATCCACATAACCTGCCAAATCCACCTCAACTTAAAATATGCACGCGTGTGATGGTTCGGAAAAAAGGATAAAAGAACTTAACTCCCACTTGATAGCTGATTATGCATCATTTATGTTAGGTTAAACGGTAGGGATAAGCAACACAGTATCATTGGTTAGCCCATAAAAAGTCTACAACGACCTAGATGCTTGTTAACTGCTCCGACAAACACACAAAAACATGATCATCGCGAACGAGTTCGTGTGTACTCCCCCCTATCCCCCCGCCACAGATCACCCACACCTGCCCTCCCTCCCCGTCTCCTCTAAAATGACGCCTACACTCTTTTATGAAATGGAAAATATAAACACAAGTAATTCTGCGTCGTGGGGAGGGCTTTAATGAGCAGGAATCACTCTATTTTGTAGTATTTTTCGAGTACAGGACGCGCGAAACATTTTGGTCGCTTACAGTCATTAAAACTCTATATTTTTCGTATGTCCTCGTAAGCCTTTCCGTCAAATTAACGCTTTTAGCCGAGGATTTATACCTTAGTAAGGTTCACAAAAACGGTGCATTATAAATGCACATTTAAGATAGAATCCTAACTTTAAGAAATATTGGAGTTAAGTTCGTTTGAGTCTACTTAACTTAAGGAGGCATTGTAATTCCGGGCCCTGTTCACTATAGCTGAAAACTGCATGTAAGTAAATTATCTTATAAAAACAGGTGTTTTTTCGCTTGTTGGTAATTATATGCGTCCCTCCAATAATTATAGACAGTCAAGTTCTAACATAAATGCTGATGTTTTGATACTGATGATTTGTAAAGATTTACGAAATCGGTAAAACGTATACCTGAATTTTAGTTTTTTACTGTGTTCTTGAAAAAAGACACAATATTTCAAAAATTAAAAGATCAAAAGTTACAGACTATGCAGCTTTAAAGCTTTGTTGGTGTCCAGCATGTGCTCTCTGTGTGAACAAATGAATAAATAAAATTGTACACCGAGCTAAGATATCCATTTCTATTAAAATTATTATTTCGTGTTGAACAATACAAACTTAAAGCACTACGTGCACATCAATTGTTATCTCAACTAGGAATTGTTGCGTTTGTTACTAGTATTGTTTTTGCTGTTATTTTTGTTTGTTTTTTATGTTTTTTGTGTGATTTTGTGTTGTTGTTGTTGTTTTTTTTTGTTTTGTTTTTTTGTTGTTGGGCAGTAGCTGTTGATTGACTAGCACGGTGTAACACAGTCATAACACAATATTGAAATTTATAGAATGCAGTAGTTGATTAAGATGAATGTGGTTGTCGAAACTAATTTTAATCTTTTCATGTGCGGATCCCGGAAGGGTCCCTAAAAATCACAAAAATATAGGGTTTCTTAGCAATACTGGTCCGGATCCCCAGAAAAATCACTAAGATACCAAGCCAGAATTCAATAAAGGGCCATCATCGTCCCGCCAGCGAAACGCCATTTAAATGGCGTTTCGCTGGCGGGTCGATGATGGCCCTCTTTTAGGGTTATTTGGATCATTCCTCCCCTCATGGCTAGAAAAAAAAACGTTTTCAAAAGTGGATCCCCTCTGACAAAACTTTCTGGATCCGCGCATGCTTTTACCTGTTTACCTTTTCAGCAATGGGCAGCACGGATGTCTACCATATCCCAAAGCACCAGCAATAGGCTGGGGTCCCGGGAGAGCAGCGATGGGTAAGGGACTCGCTCCACTTAGTCATTTCACGGGAGAAGTTCTAATGGACGATTTTGGAAAAGCAGAAATCAAATTTGGTGCTGCCAACAAAGGAAGGATTGGAGATATGACTTATTTTGCAATGCTATACACTGGAGGTGATAAGGCCGAAGAGCTTACTGATCAGGTGGTACATAGGGTAGAAAATGGTGACGTCATCATCAACGTCATGACACCTTATAATGGTGAATATGTGCTTAAACTGTTCGCTAAAAGAGAGGACGAACGAGGACACGGAAAAGAAATTTGCAATTATTTCTTGATATCAAAACAGCGAGAAGAAAATGGACACTTTCCACGTGGATTTACCGAGAAACTCGGACCAAAGTTTCCACAGTTTACCCAGAGTGGACTCGTACCAGCGATCCCTACTGGTTATATTCGAACGGATCAGGATCATGTTGCATTAGCATTTACTAGGACTGAAGACATTGAATTGTCACTGAATTTCTCTAGTGAAATGATTCGACCAGCGGAGGCACCAAGATTGCTGTCCCAGGAAGAGGAAGGAGACATCGTCAAATATCTACTAAGGTAAGCTCATAGGCAATATTTATTTAAACCAGGCCATGCGTGGATCTAGAGGTTGGGGACAGTGGGTCCAGACCCCCTTCCCCTGAAAAATCAAAAAGAATATAGGGTTTCTCAGCACTGGTCTGGATCCCATCAAATACACAAAGCTACCAAGCCAGCATTCGACGTTGGGCTATCCTCGGTACGCCAGCAAAACGCCATTTTAATGACGTTTCGCATGCGGGTCGATGATGGCCTGCTTTTAGTGGTGTTTTGATCATAACTCCCCTCATCAACCAACTAAACTTTCTGGATCCGCGCATGCAGGCCTTTACTGTAAACAGTGCGTAACAGGAAATAAAGGTTGCTAGGAAATAATAATAAATTTCATTCAAATTATTAAAAGTATATTCTGAAACAAAAAAGTGTAGAAACTGATCAGGCGCTGCATTCTCTCTTTGGCATCTGATCGGGTTCTGCACTTTTTGTTGCTGTCCCATATAATGGCATCTATGCCGAGATTGGTTCAAAAGTGAAGTCATGGTATCTAACTTTTACCTACAAGGGCTAATGCAGGTGGTGTTAATTTTTAGAAGAGTATGATTACCACCTTAATGCAGGCGTCTTGTCAGTTGATTCATTAATACCAAAGCCTTTTATGTACAGTAAAACCAGTATAAAACGGCCAGTCAAAAATAGACCAAGCAAAGATCTTAATAACAATTGGCAGCTTAATGAAGGTCGAAAATATTGCAGAATGCTCCCCTTGGAGCATTATTCACTGACCTGCATTAAACGATAAATGGTCTTGAAAACCAATTTCGTTCTTTTTGAGAGTGGCTGTTTAACACAGGTTTTAACCTGATCATACTCACTTATCATTTTGTATTGTAGATTGACATAAGAAATCATAAGTAATACATTGGGGTAGAGATTCAAAAGGTACAGGAAACTATATAAATATTCTCATAAACTTAGCCTGAGGAGACCATTAATATATTGTCATCAATAACAAACATAAATATAATGCAAAGAATTTGAGCATAAAATTAATTTTAAGTGTATATGCAAATATTTTTTCCAAAAAGTCCTCTTTATTTTAACCATCTTCATATACCAGTGATTCTACAATCATCTACGTAACATGTGTGTATATTATTATACATATCCTTTAGGATATCTTATCTGGATTTGATTATGTGAAAGTAGCAAAAGTACGGGTTTCATATCCTTAAGATAAAACATAATTGAATTTATAAATCTATTTTATTAGAATTCATAAATGCCCAACTTAATATTTGATTTTTACTTTAGGTTACTAGTGATAATATAGTAGTTAGATTGGAAATGAGCAAATGATTTAAAAGGATATATTATGCATTTTTGCAATGAATATGTGCTCATTGAACATACTTGATATCAAATTAAATATATATTAAACAATAATATACTGTTAGACAAATTCGATACAAATATTACAAAACAAAATATCATAATATGGTGGAAGTTTAGTCATTTAGTAATGCTAAAATACAACACTAATACTAACAATACAAGGAAACTTTTCCCTATGATAATATATTAAATGCTAAGATAGAAAGCCCTTGTGCGAGCTAAACAATATATGCACTTTAACATCAGCAGAACCTATTGTGAAGATAGAGACAGTAAACTACGAGGGATGATTCAAAAGTTCTGACCGTTGCCTTGTAACTTTGTCCAGAGACATTTTTGAGAGGCATACTATGCACCATTCAAACGATGGAGGTTTTACCTTTATAATGATGCTAATATTTTCTAGTTGTACTGTTTAGATTAATTAGTACAGCATATGATATATGGTCCACTCATTACCACTGATCTTTTTTCATAATTGTAGAATAATGATAATATTTGAATCTGAATCATTCAAGCCCAACATTTTTAAAACTACATTATAAAATCCCATTTTCTTTTTACTTTTTGTTACTTGTAATGTCCATTCAAATGTTAGGATGGTGATATGTTATGACGATTTAATATTTAAAGCTCAGTGTGGAATTCTTATGACGTCATTGAAATTGACAACTACGTCATTTTGAATACATTGCAGAATTTTCATTTCAAAGAATATTTTATTTTTGTCTATCAATTTAGACTTAAAACAGGCCAAACCAAATATCGGCAAAATATTTAAGACCAATTCAATTTTGATTACAAAATATCTCAATCTTAATTGGAATATTGAATTAAAGTTCTATTTCTACCGAAAAAATAACTTATTTTAAATAAGAATTTTCAAAATTGTTATTGGATTCAGAAGGATGTTGTGTGCTCAATTTAATCACATATTGCATCAGTTTACGATATAGTGTAATTTTGTACAATTAATTGGGTTTTATGTTTAGATATACACATACAAATTTGTGTACCTCAAAATATTGACCTCATTTGTGGACTCGTTTAAACTTTCTGACGTAGGTTACTGACAGTCTCAGGGATAACGACAATTCATAATAGCTTCAGACAAAAGTCAGTTCATCTTCGTTTGTCTAAAGCATTTTTTACCTACAATACAGCTTTTGTTATGGCAGCAAGGACCGTTCAAAATTTCAAGTGGTCCAAAGTTTGATAATAGCTGACAGTTGCATAGCCATACATTTAAGGGCCTAGAAAACCCAAATCATATCGAATGTTCGCCATATTTTCAGAACATATTGGCTAACGGATGAACATTTAGCAGCCATAAAAACGAAATGCTGAGACTAGTCGTGTCTAAATTGTGATGTCTCCATCATGCACAAACTGCTTGATAGGTCAGTGCATTGAGGGCATAGCTGTTTGGGATAGATTTCCGGTCGCTCCTTCAAGTTACATAAAACATGTCAGAACAGTGTATAGACAAAGAATATATTATCATTTGGTACAATTTTTAAGCATGTTGCATCTCTGGTTACAGAGATATTACACCAGGATCAGAACTTTAAGATCATCCCTCGTATATTTAAATCCCTAGATAAGTTCTCTACTTTATACTGGTTATCTAAACATAAAATACCATACAAATCAGGTTTTATTGCTATTTCAAGTTCATTTACAACTATTGTGTTGTTCATACGTTTCACTGCATGCCTAATTGCAATTCACAACTAAATTGAAAAAGTATTGTGAAAAGGTTAAGGATATGAATTGTAAAAACTACTCATTTTTCTTTTGTCTTTGGCTATAAAATATTCAGATGAGATTCATAAAAGATAAATTCTAATGATGAGATTCATAAAAGATATATTCTAAAGGATGTGTAGGCATCCAGTCTGTCTGCATGTAATTTCTCAACCCTCTATTCTAAAGTGACCTATTATCTCAAACAAAATGCATCAAATTAGTTGCCAAATTATTTTGATTAAAACGGTTTTCATAAATGACTTCATGCAACCCAAATATCTATGTGTCTTGATCCACATCTGAATTAAGGGTGCTGTTGGCCCCCCGTAAAACCAGTTTAATACCTTCAGTAAAATATTTTACTGACTGCTCCAAGGCGGCATTTCTTTTGTGGATCTTTTATGTTTTTCTGTCTTGCGTTTGCTATGCCTTTGTGCGCCTTGTGGTAACCTGCTAGGAGAGGGCTGGCCTCTTGGCTCTCGTTTGTGGTGTCTAACTGTGAGTTTGTCACTTTCCCATTGGTATCTTGGGTCAGGTGTGGTACTTGATTGTATCGATTCCTGATCTTTGCACCCTTACTAACTTTGTAATGAGAAACACGTTTTATGTCACTACTGAACAACAAAACTGATAATTGTTTGCTATGTCATAAAGGTTGTGACATTCTCTATGATGTTTTTTACAATATATTTATAAAGTTTGTGTCGTCACAGTAAGTTTTAAATTGATTTGATAATTTCACCATGATGATACATTTCAATTTACCAGGAAGAGTAAATGTGAGCTAAACATTTTTTGTGCTTTAACGACTGCAGAATCTAAGGCAAGTATTTTGTCAGTAAACTATATTTCAGCCACTTTAGCCTTTGTAGCTGTCCGTTTTAAATAAATGAGTCTGTTATAGTTGATTCATTGTTTATTCTAGCTCTCATTGTGTGTGTAGATCTTATGTTCGATCCTTATTTTTGCTGCAATTTCAGTGTCATTTCTAGTTTTGCAATCATCTTACATGTACTGGGGAACAGAGCTTGTTGCTCTACTAAAACCATGTTCTTGCTGACGTATGATTGTCTGTGTTCTGTGTATCTCCATTGCAGTATGGTAGGTTGGTCTGAGGTATGTGATTGTGTCATTCATTTGCGTACCTACCTGTTCTTTCTTTGCCTGTGAAACGCCAAACTCACAGACAATATACCACCCACAGCACTGCGAGGGCGGCACGAAAATAACACTAACAGAACACTATTGAAGTAGTGCAACCAGCTTTGTTTTCCTCCGTGAGGTTATTGCAACACTAGAAAGGACACTAAGTAAAAGGATACCACAAAACACATATTCATATAAAAACAATTAATCAACAACAACATACCCACATCATTAGAACTGACAGCAATCAAAGCGATGAGCTTTTCTCACTCATAGAGTGTACCACTACAGGGAAACAATCAAACAGAGTTACCATACTGTGATACAATGAAGACAATTGCTTTCAAATAAAAGACAGTCAGAGCTAAAGAAAACACATAGTTCTCCAAGCTTCAGTAATGAGACGAGGATAAATACCATGCTTATCCAATTTTAGCTTATCCAGCCGAAAGGCTTATTTTGCCTTGGTTAGCTAATCGCTTACCAATGACTAAGGTGTGCAACTTCTGTCGTCATGTCTCTTTTAATGTATCTGTCTGTCCATGATCAATATTTTTAAACATCTTCTCTAACAACTGGGTTAATTAAAATCCAAATTCGCATTGAGACTCCTTAGGATTGATGCGGAACACAGATTTGTTTAAATGATTTTTGTCAAATTATCAAAGTTGCCACACACCCATTTATGGCAAAATTCCCTTTCCACATTTGAAAGTCGTATTCTGTAGAACCTGATAGCTGTTGACCTTTAGCTTTTGCGTGGAGTATTGAGGATGGCCTACCAATTTATATCAACGACTTTCATAGGTTGACCATTACTTACATTACGTCAAGGTCAAATTTAATTTGATTCGTTATGCATTTAAATTGGAAAAGTTTTGAACGATTGTGTTTTGAAAACTGTTCAAGTCATTGTCGTTATACTTTCTAGTAATGGGAAATTTAATGAGACAAACGACTTTACAGCTACTTTCCAAAATGTTTATAGATAGCGATTTTTGTCATAACTATTTACACACCCTATACTTGTTTGAGTGTTTGTAATAGACTTGTGTTTTGTTTGAGATATGATTTGTTTCTGCTCCTGTATGCACGACATATCTAGTTATAGTGAGTTAAAATATGGCTGGTTTTTGCTGATGTTTTGTATCAAGTTTTAACTTTTAAAAAAGTTGATTATATTTTTAGCAAATCAAAGTTGCTTATCAAAACTCTATTTTGAATTATAAGATAATAAGGAGAGCAGCAAAGAAAACTGTGGTGGTTATCTATAAAGTCATGTATACGGAGCATCGTGAAAATTCATTAAGAATTGAAGCTATCGAGTGTATCAACAATGAATCACTTGATTGACTTTGGAGTATCTGCACTAGCAGGTTGCACACATTTATAATTTTACATAATTACTTTAAAAAGATATTTTAAGTGCATTTTGGGTGTTCAAGTTTGACGTTACATAGTAAGAGCCCGATTATTAGGCGAAAGACCAAAAGGAAAGTACAGTACTGCCAAACAGATAAGTGGGCCAAGAGGGTTAGAAATTGTATTAAAATTGGGGAAATGTCATTTCCCCACACTCTAAACCTATTTCTTTTGCAAACCTATAACCATCTGGTGTCTGAAACACGAACACATTTATCCACATTACATTGATGGATAGGTAAAAATCTACTGGAGTCGTATTTAGGGGACTATCTAGTAACTTTTAAAGAGGTCTCGCAACTAAAGCTTGTTAATGAAACAATCACTAGTTTGGCATATAAGTAATACATCAAAAGCGATATAAAACTCCAATATGAATGCACTATGTCCCAAGCATTCAACAAGATAACGCACCTTGCAATAGCTCTTCAAAATTTCACGCATTCACCAGGGAACAGGGTGGTGAAACTTTGGAGTTGCCACCTTACAGTGTAGATCTTACCCCCATACATACTGACTGTAACATTGTTAAGCGTCACATTAGTCAGATGTCAAATATAAAAGACAGACATTTTTAGAAACACAAATTCGGTGCACCTTGAATTCAGGTGACCTAGCAGTCACGCATTCGGCTATGCCAAAAAGAATCCAAGCTGTCATTACAGCTAATGGTGGTGTTACTAAGTACAAGATGACATGCCAGATTTTCGGCGAAATGAAATCAGTTTCAAGATAAAATGCTTTATTGTTACAATGCATTACATGTGCTTTAATAAAACATAAAACAAATAATGATTTGCACCTTTCTAATACATTGCAAAATTAATCTTAAGTACATAGGGTATGTAAATAATTATGACAAAAATCGCTGTAAAGAGAAAATTTGGAAAGCAGCTGTAAGTAAGTTGCAAATGTCAGAGTTTACCTTAGAAAGTTTAGCCATTGTCTCTCATGTTGGATTGCCATCAATATACTAAAACTTATTTTTGCATTAACCACCCTATTGATTTCAGATTTCAAATTTGGAGTAATTGTTATACAAATGGTATATTGCATATGAACATATTGGCCGCCACGCCAATATATGGTTAAATGCCTTCAAACATTTTCTTCTCCTGAACTTAAAGACAAACCACTTTTGGTCATGGTACATAAATATTGGGGAATGTCTTTAAAAGTTTGTTCCTGTAAAATGATATGTAATATATAACATACTTTATTTGTCAAATATATTCAGAATGTAAGAGCCTGTGAAGTATAATGGAAGGTTGAGAGGAAGTAAACTAGATGGTGCCATGCACGAAAACCTCTATGATTACATCATTGATTATATATATATCTTTATTCAGAATGCCAGAGCCTGGGCAGTATGGTGTAAGATTGAGAGGAACTCGACTAGATGGTGCCATACATGAAAGCCTTTATGATTACATTATTGATTTCAAGAGACCACCTAAGAAACGAACCAAGAAGGAACCTACCATAAAACAAGAAGCTGAAACCTTTGACTCAACTGGTAAACTAGTTTACTTGATTTTTGTAATGTTGTTTGCTAAAACTGTTTGAGTATCAGAGCCAGTATGACTTAACATGTAAAAACTAGATGGGCCTCGACGTGCCAAATACTGTCTTTGGGGTTTCTGACAAAGGGAGACTGACTCAAACCAGTCTCCTTAGCTACAGAGACTGACTGGAAAATTGAAATCTCGCTAATATCGAGTTTGGATATGATACTTTCCAATAATCGAATAACAAAGGCGTGGATCAGACTGACGAATCACAAAGACAGGTTTTCTCGCGTCGAGGCCCAAATAATCACAGATAAGATTTTTTATTATTACTTTTATGTTATTTCAAAATTAAAAACCAGTTCCAAACTATCTGCCATCTTAAAAACTGCCCCATGCAATGGAAATGCGTAGATATTACACATTTTATTGGACCTATACAAATTGCATTAATTTGAAGCATTGCTGTTGACACATTCCTGGATTTTTTACAGTCAGGTACATAATCATCCAAAGTTGTAAAATATATCACTTGAACATGTTGAAGCTTTTTGTTGTTGCTGCTGATTGTTTTTGTTCGTTGTCTAAAATTTACTTTTTTGGTGCGGGGTGGGTTTGAATCGTTTTAACAATAGCAAAAGAAAACTGTTTGAGTGAAAATGTTATTTGTTCATCTTCATATTCTTGAGTAATTGTAATTGTATTAATCATATGGATAATTTTAGCTAAGCGACATACATGTATTACATTCATTAATTATTATGCAATAAGTTAATGTACGTATTGCTTAGACATTTGTACACAAGACCATTGAAGATCAGGAACAATGTTATTTTCACGTAAATCAGTCATATTGTTGAGATTGTAATTTTGACCTTGGCCTAAACACTTTCAGACATAATCAAATTAGTTACTTCCTCTAGCCTAACTTTGAAATCATTGATGAAAAGGCACAATTTTAAAATCTTCAAGTGATATATTCTGAGTTACAGCCATTATGTCCCTGACTATTTAAGTATAACAGTGATTATTTTTATGAGTATTGATATTGAAGCCACAATGGATATCCCCAAAACACATTTTTGGTTACATTCTATTTAATAACAAGCTCTCTGTTGCACCTTGTTTATGGCACTGACACAGTTTGCAATTAGTGTTTTACTTGCTTATTTGAACAGGAGATTCTTTGAGCTAGTTCATGAGTAATCACAAAATCGAGCAGTAAAGGCTCTGGTGAAATTTGTAAATTCACAACATAGGGTTTCCAAAATGCAGGCATTGGTGCTTTATTAGATAAATGTAGCTGCACACGCTTAACGCATATCATATATCTGGTTAAGCCAGCCTCTTTAGCGAAAATTTAATTAGTTCTTCCCCAATCCTTTTTAACATGTGTTTTGGGTGCCCATAAAATCCGTCAAATTGCAACGGTATCTTATGAGTTCCCACAACATACGTTGTGAAATTGGAGGAATACTTTAAAAATGCAAACTCTTGCCTTACTTAATGGGTATGTGGTGGACTCCAAAATCTCATGAACTGGCTCGTTTGTGTTTGTGAGTGATTATTGGTCACAAATGACGTTAATGATGTGTATTATATGCACTAATATCACTTTAGTATAACCATGACATTGTGTTATATTTAACATCTAAGCTTTGACTGGCATACTACTCGCTTATTTAGTATTCTGCTTTCTGTCAGACCTCAGCAAAATGGATTTTGCTGAGGTCTGACAGAAAGCATAATACTGAATAAGCGAATGTATTTTTCTGAAGTCTGACAGAAAGCAGAATACTGAATAAGCGTGCACTAATCATTCTTATTCAAATTCCAAAATAGCAGTTGAAATAAAGCAGTGAATGGCCTGATAAAGCGTAGGATAATGCAGCGTCTGATCTAAGTCTACACTATATTCCTTAAAACATTTGGCCTATGTTTGTAAAATACCATCAGTTGTCTGGTAGCTCAAAGGCTGCGTAACGAAGCACATGGCGACCAAATATTTCATGCATACTAACTGGCTAGGAACTACAAACATATGATTTAGTTTCAGAAATTTCAGAAGTGATAAATATAGAACCAGTTTATGAAGACATATCGCCAACTTCTGCCATTCTTAAGCATGATGATTTGGTAACAATTCAAGAAGGTATGTTTAATTTACCAGCCTCTTCCAACAAAAGTCAAACAAGATAACCAAATTTTTAAAGGACTTTGGAACTCCCTATTATGTACTAAAGTGACTCCAAGTTCATACTTTAGATGTAGTAGAATATGGACGAAATCTTCGTACTGAAATGTTCCCAAATCCATACTTTAGATATAGTAGATAATTATAGACGAACTCCTCTTACTAAACTGACTAAAATCTGGATGGATTCAAACTTTAGATATGGTATAAAACACGCAAATTCTTCATGCTAAAGTTGTCACAATCCGACACTTTAGATATAGTTTTTCGGACTTTAAGTGGCGAAAATATGCAAAAGCTGCAGTAGATATTGTTAAATCACAGCAGTATTTTACTTGTCATTGCACTGCTGATATTTGTTAAGGTGTTAAATGCAAAAAAACGCATATAGCATGCGCGGATTCAAAAGGGACGGGACAGGGGGTCAGGATCCCCTGAAAAATCACAAAAATATAGGGTTTCTTAACAACACTGGTCCTGATCCCTTGAAAAATCATAAAGCTACCAAGCCAGATTCAAAGTTAGTACATCATCGGCTATCCAGCGAAACGCCATTTAAATGGTGTTTTGCTGGCGTTCTGATGATGGTCCCTTTATTGTGGTATTTGGATCCTCTCCCCCTTTCTTCTACAAAATGAAAACACAAAACAAAGAACGTAAAAAACACAAAAAACCGTTTTCTGAGTTGGACCCCTCTGGCAAAACTTTCTGAATCCGCACACGCATAGGGTCTGAAACTCTGTCAAAACTCAGTGTCATCAAAAATCTGCACAATTTGCAGAGCTGGACATGACGCTGATCATTCCAATGAAGTTGTGGGAATCAGGCTGGTGGTTCTTGTTGTGATGTCTTGACATCCAGACAGACAGATGAACAGACGACAATCCATCAGTATGTCTCGTCACTCTCTGATGGAGTATACTGTATAATGAATTGTTAAATCTTGATCACTTAGTTGATTAAATTTGCATGAAGCAGCAAAACACAACGGGGTCGGTCTGATAGTATTTGCTTTTGTTGGTGCAATAAGTTTGAAACATGCATCTGTTTGTTGAAGTCAAGGTTAAGTCACATGGGCAGTTTTTAGTGTATGCGCATACTGATTCGACTTTTGCATAATTAATTAACATTATGATCGGATGTAATAGTATTGTTACTTGTGACACCTTTAATGTCTGCTGACAACCTTTGTGAATTGACTGGTGTAGAACCAGATAAGAACTGACAAAAGTTTTTACAAAAAAAATCCTGTGTTACGTGCCCCCAAATTGAAGACACGTGGTACAATTTTTTCGGCTTGTTTTAAGTCGGTAGTTAGTCATTCGATTTTTGCCTTTGTTTCAGTTAATGGTCTTATTTAATGAAATTAACAAGATTTTCTGAAACAATACTTTCTAGGCTATGTAAGGAAATCCAAAGCAAATCTTGTGTGCTCACCCACTTTAACAAATGTGGCAGCAAGTTACCCCTTTCTGCAGCCAACAGTTAGTGCTGGCTTATGAAGGAAACGGTCTAGAGGTGTTAAGTATTTTAAGAGCACAGTTGCGTAACTATTTCGCAAACATTTGGTTTTGGTTTTGTTCCTGTTTTTGATCTTGGTGTGTTTTGTGAGGATGAGAGAGCTGGTTGCTTTACTTTATACGTCTTCCTGGTGTGACTGTAAGTATTCTACGGTTCTTCCACACCGTGCCGTGATTGGTCTGCAGTGTTCAATTGTGATACTTGCAGGTTATAGTTTATTATGTGTTTTCCTTACTTAAAATTAGGGGATAATTCGAGGGCTGTACCAAGTATAAATTATCGTTTTCGTTAAACTGATATTAATCAATCCCATTTCTTGCAGTAGTTGGTTTTTAAAAACATGTCTCTGCCAACAATCTATCATTCATATAAACTCAATTTATCACCCTATAACTCTGTTTTTGGGCAGGAATCTCTACTCGACCATTTTACCAGATATTAGTACACATACATCTTCACAAGAAACTGAAAACTAAACTATTTGGCTGCCCTCATTTCCCCAGCTTATTTAGCAATTTCTATAAACAAAAGAACTCATGTAAGATCCTTTATTCAACAAATATTTTAACATTTTCAAGTGTGTTACCTATATACATCCTGTATTGACTAATAATTACTGTTTCAGCTGGCAAACTGGACACCATCCCCACATAAATGATACTTTTGGATAAACGAGTGTATTTCCGGTTTTCATTATTACTAGATTTAACATTTGGGGCCTATTCAGACAGCAACATTTGTAAATAAATAGTAAAGTTCAATAGACTAAATGACAGACATTTAAATTGTTTTAATGAAATTAAATTCAACAAGTCATAAAGATTATATAAATATTTTGAAGGAATCCTTGCTTGAAGTCTACGAATTTAGACATATGTTTTAACTATTATATCATTTATATTTTTCAGATTAATTATGAAATCATTTTTCCTATTTCTCAACTAAAACATGTGTTGTGTATATTCAAAAGAATCGTTTCAAAAAGATTGACAGTAGTCACTGTCATTTGATTGAGCTAAGCATGTTTCAGATGATAATCAGAAAACAACCACAAATTTACGTTCAAGATATTGGATTATTTTTACCTATGCCATTCTATCACTTGAAAACAAGAAGAAATACAAAATACAAATGAAGATGCCTGTCATTCATCTGGGTATAGTGTCCATAATTGGCCAATACTGAGACTAATCATATCCTTGATAACAATCCAGTGTGTCTAATTTACTAACAAAATAAAGTTGAAATTGCAGAGACTGAAATCGACGACAATCTAGTAGAAGATGAGGTAGCAAGAGCAGGTAAAGTTTTTTCTCGCACACCAGATCAGGATTTCTGTTGTTTTTACCCATGTGAGATAATCCTTTATTGCAGGCCCGATAAGGATATCTGAGATTTTACCCTGGGATTGAAAATATTATCTTACCCATGCTATTTTACACAGGCCGTCACGTGAGAGCTAAATACATTGGTTGTATTGGAACTCACGCAGATGGTCGTCAAGTGAAGTCATTGTTATGTTAAAGTGGCGTCATCATGTGAGATTGCATCTAAGCGTATTCAGGGACTTTTGGAAGCTTATTCTAAAGCAAAAAAAAAAATGTTGAGCAAGAAAAAGAATTCATTATTCGTGTAAGAGTAGGATAGAAAAATCTGTCCCTCAGGATCACCAAGCAAGCCTCATGATGCCAAATGGTGATCCTCGGGACGGCTTTTTCTATCCTACCCTCACACCCATAATAGATTCTCATAGTATATTATTCCACTAGACACACGCCTTCAAAACAACGTCATATCGATTATCGACGTAGGGGCGGTGGTTCTGTTGCTGTTGACTTCTTGTTAATTGTTACTCTCATTGTGGGAGTCTGTAATTGTTCTATGTTTGTTTTACGTTACTTTATGTCCATTCTAGTATTGCAATCATCTTGATGGGGAGGGCGGCTGGTTGCTTTGCTTAATTTGTCCTCCTGGTGTCTCGTGATGGTTGAGCGGCTCTTCCTTGCGGTGCCAAGGGGTTGTCTACGGTTTGTGATTGTGGTATTTCCTGATCATGCTCACTATATATGACGTAGTTCCAACGTAAGGCGTTTGCTAGTTATGTTCTGATGAATGGTGTGCTTTTAACGTAAAGTGTAACGACACCCATTGGGAAAACTAATGACTAGTTCCACCGAAATTATGACATTATACTTTTTAGACCTTCGCCTTCTATGAAAAAAATGCATCTGAAAATGTTGTCACCTGCATATAAATGCATGTCATTGACTGCATTCGACAAACAGACAAACAGTGTGGACCCTGATCTGACTGCACAAAGAGAAGAACCAACAGGCGACTTGTGATTAACAGTGGAAGAGTTAGTAATTAATGAAATGCTGTCTGTACTGATGATCTTTGTATGGAGTAAACTATAGGGCATGCTGGTATAATAGTATCGTCGAATTATGATGTTAAGGCTATAATTATATATAATTCTTAAATAAAACAAAGCCTTTCTTATCTCATGACATTTGCAGCATTTTGAAATTAATATCAGACTAGTTGCAGTTTATTGACACAATCATCTAAGACTTATGAGAATTTGCTTATTGCACATGGGAGCAGTCAGTTTCCAGACGAGCCTATGCAAAGGAGAAAATTGTTTGAGCGTAATGAATATACATTATTGGAGCCAATTAATACATAGATGATCTTACATGAATGCTCATTTTTGATTAAATTTATTAAATGAGTTTGGGATAAGAGATAAAATGCGAGGCTTGCCGATCATATAATCTCTTTTGCGCAACAAGTTTAATGAATCCAATAACACAAGAGAACAAATGCTAGATTCTATTTACCATATGACATAAAGATAGGCTCCGATATCTCATTTCTGCCGTGAACATTATAATTTTTCATTATGTAACACAACGTTGTTATGGACGTCATAACGTTTCCAGATTATCTGTAAACCACTAGTTGGTTATCGATTTTATTGCATAGCTTTATATCACTCCCGGACGCGATGTTATGTGATAAATGCACTTAAACGATACTTATTACAAATTATTATAGTCCAGTGAAAGTTAAAAATAACCTACACTCTTTGTTTTATTTTCAACAGAATCAGCCTTGGACATCTTACGACGTCGAGTTAGGATGGCTATAGAAGAATCAGACACTGAAGAACTGATGTCTGCTATCGCTGAGATGAAAACAATAAAACTTCCAACAGTAGCCATAGATGTAGCAGCTGCTCAACGAGAACTAGATATACTGCAATGTCGGAGAGGTAATTAACTAATGATGGAGAATGCATTAAGGGGATATCTTTCAAAAGCTCTTACTTGCATGAAATATTTCCTGTATAAACAAAAAATGCTTTTATCAAGGAGACGCATACCTTTGGCCACATTGTTGTACAAACAATTGATACATCTCATGTAGATCACTTTATGCCCCAACATACAGCTTTTGAGCCACCTACTGGTTTGATACCGTTTGCAATACTGTGACACGCTGGATGATCGTTATAATAAACCAGTTGCATGAACATGAACTACAATTATCTGACTACAATATTTAGAAGTATTTTCGCCCAAATGTACAATTTTTCTGGTAGAAAAATATATATTTACAATTTTTGCTTATGAACTTTTCAAGTTCAAACTGAAAAATTGTAAATAATACCAGAAATACATTATATGTAGGTCAAATACTTCTAAATATTGTAGTCAGATAATTGTAGTTCATGTTCATACAAATGGTTTTCCCTAAAGTTTACCCAGCGTGTCACAATATTGCAAACAATATTGAACCAGGAAGTAATTCTGAAAAGACTGATAAGCATGCTGCCAATTGCTCTAAAGCTGTATGTTGGGGCGTAAAGTGATCTATGTGAGATGTATTAATTGTTAATACAACAATGTGGCCAAAGGTATCAGTCTCCTTGATAAAAAAGACAATTTTTGCTTATACAGGAAAAATTTCATGCTATGAAGAGCTTTTGAAAGATATATCTCCTTCGTTTTAAAGATAAACAATATGGAAAAATAGCTTCTCACAGAAAAACAAACAACTTTTGTAAATAAGAAGGGAATGAACACGCGATATCTAGTAATAAAGTTTTAAAAATATCATGTAAAAAATTATGAAAAAGTAAGCAAATAGATGACAAGGTAATGTCACAATCATGCACTGAAACCATCCCACGGCACTGTGAGGAAGAGCCACAGAGCACTAACAGTCACAATACATTAGAATGACAATTAAAGTAAAGCAACCAGCTTTCTCTTCCTCATCAAGATGATGGCAAAACTAGAAGTACACAAAGCATTGCATGACAGAACAAGTACCAAGTAAGCTATTGGAGGAAATAAGTTTTTTGTCCATCTTTTATTGTACCCCAAATAAGTCTAGTGTCCTTTTATGTGGGACATCAGCAAAAAGTGCAAAACCAGACCAGAAGTCAAACGTGACGTCTGTTCAGGTTCTCCAGTGTCTGTCTACAGAAAGTTTTTTAAAGTTTGAATAAAATGGGAAAAAAAAGGTTCATATTTTGTACAGTTTACGCAAACTCTATCTCCATGGTAAATGTATCAAACTTACATGTACATACATGATGGAGATTTAAATCTATATTATCATATAGCGATTATACGCAAATGCATTTAAACTATACTTCTACCACGACCTCTAAGTAATGACCCTCGATTCATTCAATTCATTTACCGTTACAGTCACGCCTCAAAGCGTTTTGTGGAAGTATAATTTACCAGATAATCTCAATTATATACTGGACAAACACATGCATACCCTATTGATTGTTTCAAGTGTGAATAGCCTTATGTGCTATCACTGATTAATATTTAATTGTAGACTTAACAAACGCTCTAACTGAGAGAGATATGAGCAAACTGAAATCAACTCTAAAGAAGACAAAGGCCGCTGGTTTTGAAGAGAGAATGTTGAATGAATTCAGGGCTGCAAAGACACTTTGTGACAGGTAAACATTGCTTAACCCACACATCTGAAAATAAAACTTATTTATACACAAATCATCGTTTTATGCAGTTATGTAGACCTCTACTGTAAAACTCCACAGGTTGTGCCTGAAGCCATGCGTTGACTTCAGAAACGAGGCTCTAATCATTTGAGATTCGCTTTCCCTTTTAAATGACTGCATGGTTAGAAAGATGGAAGTCAGGTCGTACAAGGTCAGGAACGTATGTAGTGTGTGGAAGGATTTCATAGCTATAGGACCCAGCCTCTGTGAACTGGAGCGTTGTCCTGCCGGTCAGCATGCCATGTCTCTCAGTTTTGCTGGATTTTTATCATTTCTTCAGAAGTGAAGCCTAATATGTCCCAGTAATTGTGTTACCTTAGCCAGGAAATCAATCATCACTACTCCATACTGTCAACATGATTTGGTCCGTATAGGGTTGGACATATAGAGGATCTTACATGAGTGCTCATGTTTTATTGAATTTATCAAACGAGTTGGGAAAAAAGGGTAAAATGCGAGGCTTACCGAGCATTTTATCTCTTTTTTGCAACGAGTTTAATAAATTCAATAATACAAGAGCACGAATGTTAGATTCTATTTATCATATGATAAATCTCATTTCTGCCGTAAAAACGTTATAATTTTGTCATTATGTACGAAACGCTGTTATGGACGTCATAGCGTTTCCCAAAAATCGATAAACCACTAGTGGTTAACAGATTTTATTGCATGGCATTATTTTACTCTCAGACGCGACGTCATATGATAAATGCCCTTTTCAAAGGTGTTGTCCTTTTCAGAAGATGCAAGTCATGATGTTTTCATTAATTATACTAAGCTTTTGTCTCCCGACCATAATGATGAACCCATGTTTTGTCCTGTGTAATAAATCTATCAAAAAAGTCCTCCTGATTGTCTTGATACATGGTCAAAAATGCTTTACTGCACTCAACTGGTTCTTCTGTAAAGGTGTTAGTTACCATGGAATCCATCAAGAAGGCACCTTTTCCATGCACAATTAGACATACCCCACACTTGTCTGGACCTTATGGGCTAGCTGGCATATTGTTACACGACGATCCTCAAAAATGGCGGCCTCAATCTGTTGAAAGGTGGTTTCATCAATGGTTGACTGTGATCGCCAAGGAATCGGTTTCCACAGGTGTACACTAATACTTTAAATGACGATGCCAGTGTTTGACAACGTAATATGAAGGGGCATCCTCTCCATAACCTCTTTAATTTTAACAAATGCCTCCTTCTGTATGCAACCTTTCAAATACAGCATACTGAAGACGGCATTGTACTCAACTGGCTACCTTACATTAAAACAGCACACGCAAACAAGAAATGAATTAAAAACTTGAATAGGAAACTACTATGTGATCTATAGAGATATATTCTAATTGCAATGGACTGTTTTAACTCCCTGCCTTGACAAGAAGTAAGTCAGGGGAATGTTAAATGAACACCCTGTACTGTAATAATAGTTATTATTATTATTATTATTATTATTATTATTATTATTATTATTATTATTATTATTATTATTATTATTATTATTCAAGGCTTAAGAAGCTGCAGAAACTACTCCATGCTGTGCTGAACCTTGATCAATCCACTATTGCTGAGATCAGAGGATACAATAGTCCACCAGAGGGTATAGATCAAGTTATGAAAGCCTGTCTATTAGTGCTAGGTTTCTGGGGCGAAGAAACATATGTGAGTATTAGACACAATTTCTGGGTGTTAGCATCATGTAGAGTAATATATTCACTGCACTTGATAGAGCGGTATAGCTGTAGTGATAGAGAATACTTCATGGGTGTCTTTTGATTTCAAGCTTAGCAGGCAAGGCTTTCAGAATGCATATTGAATTGCAAGGTTTGTCGAGCTATTAAATATAGATTCTCGAAGCCAACTTGGGTAAATTGGATATCAAAAGACCCTAACCTGGTATTTCATTTTAGCAGTTTACAAGATGGTTCATTCTTCAAAATACGATTATGACGTTATAATCTAATTCCATGTTGATTCAACGTCATCATCAACGTCTTTCAAAAAATGCAACGCCATGTTGACCTGATAAAGATACATTCAATGAATATTACGTTTATCAGTCAATGTGCAACAATGTATTTTATACAATATAACGTTTGTCAGTCAATGTGCAACATTTTTTATATGAGAGGTAATTGATTTATGCATGTTTTGAAATAGCGTTTTTTTTATAAAACTTGCTTTAAACCTCTCTTATTCAAATGCTGCATAGTCTGTTTGATTGTTTAGTTTGGTACTTACCAATCCAGTCAACAGCTACATGTATGGTCATTTCAGGATGGTTATTTCACCTAACCACACTTTTATCCTGGGCAACCTTGACTAAGTGGTTAACCAGTACTTTGTGCACATACTTTCGCTCCTCAGGGCTGCATAGGTTGCTCCTTATTTAAAGCTGCATACTCTGTAACTATGAACATTTTTTCGAAAAAAATATTTTCTTTTTAAATCATTTGTACAAGTTGAATTAAGTTATGTTTTCACAATAAATCTGTTCACTAGAGCGGAAAACTGCACGGAAAAGTGAATTGTCTTGTAAAACAGGTGTGTTTTTCTCGTGTAGGTAATTATTTGCGTCCCTCCAATAATTATAGACAGTTAATTTTAACATAAATGCTGTTGTTTCGATACTGATAATTTGTTAAGATTTACGAAATTGGTAAAATGTATACATGAATTTTAGTTATTTTACTGTGTTCTTGAAAAATAGAAACATTAATTCTAAAATTAAAAGATCAAAATTTACAGACTATGCAGCTTTACCATTAACATTTTTATACTGATTCATGGTATACACTTTTACCTCGTTATATATTTTCTTTGATAGAAATGGAAAAACATTCAGAAGATTTTAGGAGGAACAGGAAGAGATGCTATCAAGAAAATGATTGCACAGCGTAACATTGACAAGATAGGACTCGACGTAGCATTAGGAGCAAAGGCACTTCTGAAAGATTTGAGAATTGAACAAGTTCGATGTAAGAGTGCAGGGGCAGCTACTTTCTATGTTTGGGTATGTAATTACACTTTAATGTACACGTGTTTAGGGGGATAAATCTTTCAAAAGCGCTTACTTGCATGAATTTTTTCCTGTATAAACGAAAATTGCTTTTTTATCAAAGAGACGGATACCTTTGACCACTTTGTTGTATGAACAATTTATACATCTCACATAGATCACTTTACGCTCCAACATACAGCTTTTGGGCGATCTGCAGCATACATACCAGTCTTTTTAGAGTTACTTCCTGGTTTGATACCGTTTGCAATATTGTGACACGCTGTGTGAACTTTAGAGAAAACCATTTGCATGAACATGAACATGGACTACAATTATCTGACTACAATATTAAGAAGCATTTTGACCTAACTATTTTGTATTTCTGTTATTATTTACATTTTTTATTTTAACCTTGAAAAGTTCATAAGCAAAAATTGTAAATATATATTTTTCACCCAGACAAATTGTACATTTGGGCAAAAATGCTTCAAAATATTGTAGTGGGATTATTGTAGTTCATGTTCATGCATATATGCATTCTGATAATACTGACTCTGATATTTCCCTATTGTAGAAAAGTTTCTAAATCAAAATTTGTTTTTCGCAACTAACTGAGCCTCTGTTTTAGAATTTAGAAAAAGTGTTTCACGAATTGAATGACATTCATAGCTTTATTTGGGCCTTGCGAGAAAACCTGTCTTTAAGATTTCCAACAAAGCGAGTTTCAAACCAGTCTCTTCAGCTACAGAGACTAGCTAGAAAATTGAAATTTCACCTGTAGCAAGGTTAAATATAGTACTTTCCAAAAAATGAATAACAAAGGCGCTGATCAGACTGCGCGCCCATTATAACAAGATGCAAATATATACATCATAAAAAGGGGAGCTATTAATTTCAATACCTAACACTAAGCCCAATATTTTTTATATAGGTGTGTGGTGTTATAGACGAAGTCGAGAAGCGTGCTGGCGATGACATACACGGAGTTCGACCAAGGACGTGCAAGTCTAAGAGAAGACAAAGAAAGAGAGAAAGATCATTCATCAATCCTCCAAAACTTAGAAAAGAAAATACCTATGTGGAGAAATTTGAATGGCTTTGATTAATAGGTGGTCTGCTGATATTCGATGTGTTATATTCAGTGTTGTTACATTGTACTATTAATACCATCCAATAACAGTGCAATAACGATTGGCTATAGCTATGTAATAGTGCGATGTCGTCGTCGACACTGACCTGTTTTGCAACTGCTCAATTACTATCCAAACCCAAGACAACATTGTAAACGTTATCTAACATTCGTGGTTATTTTGATATGAAATGTTCACACGTTTAATATCCTTTATATGTACAGTGTATATCAGAGTTATGGCATGCTAAAAAGAGTACATACAATAAAATACTTGCACAAACCTGTTTTATGATAATTTATTTATAAACTAGTTTTTGCTTATTGTTACTGTGATGTTTAGGGCTGCTAATCTAGAATACGTTACAAAGAAAGCCTATCTATGTAACGCTATATAAATTATTCTCTCAACAAGTAAAAATATTAATATTTACCCAAGAGGTGTAACCATAGTTTCAGATAAGCAAACTTTACCCAGCAGTTGAACATATGCTTTGGGTAATACTATACAAAAGAATCATCTCATTAAGATGGTTCTTTAAAGTACCCCCAACATATGTTTTTTTAGAAATATAATAATTTTCAATTACGGACCTGCAGTAATGCTCACTTGGTCATCCCCATTGACTAATATGTTATAAATAAGAAGGCACTAGAGCCCTAGATCGCTCACCTGAGTTATGGCACATGAGTAGATGATGCAAGGAGATATGATATGATTTAAAAATATATTTCTATTTTAGCTCTGGTAACTTTGTTGTTCAGCCAAGCTAAACCTTCTGATCAATTTAAGTAGAGGGCAACATGACGACCATTTCTGTGAAATTATTTTAATTTTGAACCAGTGGTTCAGGAGATTTCATTTGAAGATATTTCTTATCTAGAGCTCTGCCAACCCTTTTTCAGCGGAGCAAAACCATTTGTGCAAATTTGGTAGAGAGCATCATGAGGAACAGTTCTTTGAAATGATTTTAAATTTGAAGAAATTTCTCATCTTGAGCTCTGGCGACCCCTGTATTTGGCCTAACAAAACTGCTGATTGTGCAGATTTGGTAGAAGCCATCATGAGGAACAATTCTGTGAAATCATTTTGAATTTGAACCAGTGGTTCAGTAGAAATTGTAATTATTTCATTCTTATCTAGAGCTCTGGCAGTCCCTTTGTTCTGTGGAGCGGAACCATTTGTAAATTTCTTGTAGAAGGCATCATGAGGAACAATTCTGTGAAATTATTTTTAATTTGGACCAGTGGTTCAGGAGGAAATGTAGTTTAATGATATTTCTTATCTGGAACTCTGTAGGCCCTTTTGTTTAGTGGAGCAGAACCATTTGTGTAATTTAGTTAAAAGGGCATTAATAGGAACAAATCTGTGAAATTATTTTGAATTTGGAACAGTGGTTCAGGAGAGTGCAATTAAAAGCCATTCTTATCTATAGCTCGGGCAGTCCCTTGGTACTGTAGAGCAAAACCATTTGTGTAATCTTGTAGAAGGCATCATGAGGAACAATTCTGTGAAATAATTTTTAATTTGGATCAGAAGTTCAGGAGGATATGTCGTTAAAAGATATTTTGTATCTGGAGCTCTAGTGGCCCTTATGTTCAGTGGAGCTTAACCATTTTTGCAATTTTTGGTAGAAGGTATTATTAGGAACAATTCTGTGAAATTATTTTCAATTTGGACCAGAGGTTCAGGAGGAGATTTTTTTTAAATATATGTCTTATCTGGAGCTTTGTGGTCGTTTTGTTCAGTGGAGCAAAACTATTTGTGCAATTTAGTTAGAAGGCATTATGGGGAACACTTTTGGAATTTATTTCGAATTTGGGCCAGTGGTACAGGAGGAGGTGTCATTTAAAAGATTTCATATCTGGAGCTCTGGCAGCCCTCCTGGTTAGTGGAGCAGAACCACTTAAGCAATTTTGAAATAGGGAAACATGGGAAACATTCATGTGAAGTTACATGTATTTTAAATTTGGACCAGTGGTTCAGGAGGATTTGTCATTTAAAGAAAAAGTTAAGGGATGCCGGACGTATGACGGACGCCGGACGAACACCGATCACAATACCTCACTTTGAGCCTTTAGCTCAGCTGAGCTAAAAACAATCAAAATAATAATTCTTCATTACAAAACGTATGTGAGTTTGATCAGGAAATACAACATTCACTTACTGCAACCCAACCCATGGCGCCGTGAGGAAAAGCCAGAGAATACTAACAGTCACAAGACACCAGGAAGACAACTGATGTAAAACTCTCTCTTCCTCATCAAGTCTTCAATTATATTAAGTCAAGTCAGATAAGGACATTTTTGTAACTTTAGCGTATATAAAGAATATTTATTTTTTTGAATGAGTATGCCATTTATTACCTCGAGTGAAGCACAAATGTACATTTCATGAGTGACGAATCTTAGCCACTCATGAAATATATTTTTTTTAGTTTCACGAGGTGAAATAAATGGCACATTCATGAAAAAAAAGAATTTTCCTTTTATAATATACAATGTTTAGACTGACAGATTTTTGCACAAAATAACGTCATACACGATCGCATACAAGATCGCGCATCATGTCATATTAATGGTAACGTTGCATAATGTGTCTGTTAGCATTAACTAAAACCCCAGGAGCAGGAGTAGAGAAAGTGAAAATTTCAGCAAATCCAGACAATTTTATAAAAGTAAGAAAGGCGGCAAAGATCACGAATCTATACAATCAAGCACCACACCTGACCCAGGATACCACATGGGAAAATGACTAAAACACAATTTAACATTACAAACAAGAGCCAAGAGGTCAGCCCACCACAAGGCAGCAATGAACAGACTCGAAAGCATAACAAAGACATAAATAGCACTTTTCACCAAAGAAGTACCACCTTGACACAGTCAGTAAAAATATTTTACTGGAGGGTATAAACCGGTTTCACGGCGCCAACAACATCGCCTTTAGTTCAGATGTGGATCAAGAAACATAGATATAATTATGCATGAAAAGTAAGAAAGAGGGCAAAGATCTGGAATCGATACAATCAAGCACCAAACTGACCCAGGATACCAATGGGAAAGTGACAACGTCGCAATTAGACATCACAAACGAGAGCCAAGAGGTCTGCCCTTTCCAAGCAGGTGACCACAAGGCATCAACAAACAGATGTGCATGAAAGCAAAACAAAGTAAGACAGAAATATCATAAATGAGCCACAAAAGAAGCACCGCCTTGGAACAGCCAGTAAAGATATTTTACTGGAGGGCTTAAACCAGTTTAACAGTGCACCAACCTCACCCTTAGTTCAGATGTGGATCAAGACACATAGATGTTTGGTTTGCATGAAAGACCCCTAACTTATCAATGCATGATCTCCTAGAACATATAATCAAGATATAAAAAGGAGATAAAGCAAAGGCAAGGTGATAAAGACCCCTAACTTTTTCATGCAAAATTAAGCTTGTGATCTAATTAAGAAAATGAATACCAATACTTTTTGTTTTCATACACTATTAATAAAGTTATAGGCGTTTTAAAATCTGAAGTTGGTTCAATGCAATCAGGGGAGGAGGCAGAGAATATCCAATATCACCTGTTAAAATAAATAATATTTCATAATTTCACATGTGAAATACAGCTTTTTCAAATATACGTTATATCTTATCAATATTTTCCTGTACTTTCATTTCTTTGTATATCATAAATGATAAATGATAGCTCAAATGAGTGAGTGCATTACCACAGTCTAAATCACTGCTAAACATTTGCCCTTTAAATGCAATGGTTAGGCAAAAACAAATTTCAATGTTATTAGCGCTTGCTCAGAAATAATGAGTTTGAAAAGTGACTATTAGAACTTGCTTTCAGTTTTGATGAGATTCAAGCAACATTTCAACCTCATAGCCACACTGCGTCAGCTTGGGCGTCACTAGGTCAGCTTGGCTGGTTAAAGTTTAAATTTTGCACATATGTGACACATACTATTTTCTCATCTGATAATTCATATATTTTAACCCCTATGTACTCCGATTAGAATAAGTTCAAAGAATATTAACAAAAAAAAAGCAAATAGACCTATACACCGACATTTCATATGAGTTATGTAACCTTTACTGGAAATGTTAGCATGTTCCATCTAGGTCTGGTTTAGAGGAATTAGGGAGTTGTCTGGTTTAGAGGAATTTATACCTAGATCAGACACCAGCCAAATATTTACATCTGAGGGGTAGTTGTTGTCCTACATTCCTAGACCTCTGATCCAGTTCTCTGATCTCCACTCAAATAACCCTTTTCTCGTCACAAGTCCATCGTCATTATGTTTGACAAACACATTTCAATCAATTTCTAATGCTATTCCTGAACTACTAGCAATGAAACTGACCAGCGAATGGCTAAAAAGGAGCAAAATGGATTTCACAATGTTTTTCTATTTCTAAATCAGACTCACATATTTCTACTCATAGTCTAAATGTTTTGTGCAATTGTGTATTGAAAAAAGTAGTTCCAACGAAAGTATCAACACTGGCAGTAATGATATCAAAAAGTCATATCATCACTAGTGAAATATTTCACTCCTCAAAGATACTAAAATAATCTCACTTTAAAACAATAGGAAATTAATGCTAGGTATATAATATATAGAGAATAGTAAATTGTGTTCCAGTGATATGAAAAAATTATGTCATGAAGGAATGGTGGTGACTCAGTAAACAACTCGTCCTGCAAACTGTGTTTCTGTGATATGAAAATTGTGTCACGAAGGAATGGTGGTGACTCAGTAAACAACTCATCCTGCGGACTCGTTGTTTACTGAGTCACCACCATTCCTTCGTGACACAATTTTTATATCACAGAAACACAGTTTACTATGCTGTATATTGTATACCTTTCACTGATGTTTCAATAAAAACAAAAGAAAGAAAAAGTCTTTTAATGACCCCCTCCCCCCGCCCGACTGCCCCAATGATAAAATGATGTGTAGTAATAATTACTTGGCCACGCCTACATGACATGACAAGGCTCACCATGACAACAACCTGTATACACTCGGAATTCCTGGGATTCTGACTTATTTTTTGTTATAAGCAGCAGCAAAAGAAATGTGACTGTGTTGCGACAATTTAATATATTATATTTAGGTTGTTTCCGTTACGAGCCAAGGGACTCTAAAAGCCTGAAGAAATGAAACGTCGCCAGGAACTGAAATAGAAAAACATTTTGCTTGTTTTTTAGCAATTCCCTGGTCTGTTTCCTTGCTAATAGATCAGCAATAGCTTATGCAATTGATTGAAATGTGTTTGTAAAACACAATGAGGGTGGACTTGTGCTGAGAAAAGGATTATTTGAGCCGAGATCAAAGAAATGGACCAGGTGAGGCTGCCATGTCTAGGAATGTAGAACAACTATGGCTCAGTGTCTGATCTAGGTCTAATAATAACATCCGATCAGCATTGTCAATTTTTGACATTTTTGTGTAGAATGCCGTACAATCTTCAAAACTCCCAAATTCCTCTAAGCTAGACCAGGAAGGCAGGATGAATCAATGTGGTAAATCTGATTTTATACTCATAAATGTGTTGTGCGCATGTGTATTGAAAAAAGTAGTTCTGACAAAAAATATCGACACTGAGCAGTGATGATATGAAAAAGTCGTATCATCACTAGTGAAATATTTCAATCCTCAAAGATACAAAAAAAGGAATTTAATGCTAGGTATATAATATACAATATTAAAAAGTATGATTTCGCATATGCTATATTTAGTATCATTATATCATCCAATGGTTTCAATTGTAGAAGATGCATGTACCCTGTTAATAGTAATTTTACCCTGGGATTGAGGCAGCGTCCAACAAAAGTCATAAGTACAAGTTGGCATGTGTACTCATCAAAGACTCTGAGATCAGGCTACGCATCACACAATCTGATCAGAATCATAGGAAGTGCAGTAGCTCAGTGGTAGAGCACTTAATTCGAGACCGAGGGGACCCAGGTTTGAGCCTCAACGGCGTCTCTGTGTGGTGTTCCTTGAGCAAGACACATTTATCCTAGCTTAGTACTGGTTCAACCCAGGAAGACCCGTCCCTGTTTTACTGAAAGATTGTTGATGGGACGTAAAAAATCAAATCAAACAAACAAACAAATCATCAGAATCTTCAATGAGAACTCTATCCATAACCAAGGATCCACTGTTTATTCAGGCTGAAAATTAGGGTGGATGGACAGGCTGATTTGAATATGAACCATGGCATGATATTTTCAACAATGTGGTATGTACGACTAGCAAAGCCTCAGACCAGCCTGCGCATACGCTCAGTCTCATCTGTGCCTTTGCTAGTCGCTTGAATATTTTATGATTGTTAAGCTACTGACTGAACATCAATTGTAGTTTCTAAGCCTTAAAGAAGGCTACACAGGCACAATGTTAGAAGTCACATGTCAAAGATGGATACCAGCTCATTAAGAGAAGTTTATCGTTTCTTTATTATCAATTTATGAAGCTTTGGAACCAGGGCAAAAGAATTGCCATCTGGTGACAAGTCTACTGTTACACCATCTGGAAGTCGCCATGTAAAATTCTGCATCAGTGCCGCAAAGATCAGATGAAGTTCTGGTTTGGCTACGGACTCTCCGAGACAGACTCGTCTTCCTGCTGAGAATGGTAGCCAGCTCTCCGGCTTGGGTCCAAGTTTTCCATTGCTGTCAAGGAATCTTTCTGGTCTGAACTGATTTACATTGTCCCAAGCTTTAGGGTCATGATGTAGTGCCCAGTGGTTTATCATAACAACAGTGTCCTTTGGTGCATCATACCCAGCTGCAAGACAGTCACAAGGGTCTAGTTAGGGAAACATATTTAGCATAAAAACGTTATTATTTTCTTACCAATTGACAAAACATACGTTACATTTGGCCAAAAGATTTGACCGTTCTTTTGAGTACCGATAACATATGTTTGAGTTGAGAAGTAAGAAAAAATCTTAAATCATCTGCTCTAGTACAGTGGCCTGAATCACAAATTATCTCATTGCATGATACGTAGTATTTATGCATTTAAGTGATCACTTATATTTGCCATCAGGCGATGTTGATAAACCTAGATTTTTGCCTTCATTTTTAACACCTTCTTTAGTACTTCTTGAACGCAGATGAATATAAACTATGATTGATCCCTATATAAGTTTTCCACAAAGTTTAATATGATATTCTATCTCAAATTGACAAACTAGCATGGTTGTGGTCAGCACAGTGACAGTTTACAGGCTTATCTCTGAATCAATCGAACTACATTTGATCTAAAGGAGTGTCATTTTCTTCCATTGTACATGAATACACTTTTTTCAGAAAAAGCATGAACCATGAATTATGCATTTAGCAATTGTCTATTAGCAACATTTTTTGACTTGCTAGACTCTCATGTAACACCACACACCAAATATAGTGTCATATGTAGTCATGCGAAGACCCCCAGTAGGAATTATACTGGACTAAGAGTATCCATTATATGCATTGGTGTGGGACAAAGGATTTCAATGCAAAGATCAGAGTAATTTGTCAGAAAAGAGGCTCTATTGAGTTTCTCACGACATTATTCTAGTCGTAGGGTAGAATGTCACTGTATAACAGCAACCTCATTATGATGAGGGAAAATTCTTTCCTGTTTTGAAACATTTAACTAATTTGTAGAAATCTTTCAGTTTTGCATAAAATTCAGATTTTAGTGTCTGTGTCAAACTTGAAATTTAAGTTCAACAACAAAGTAACCAGATGTACAAACGGTCTTAAACTATGTAACTGTTTACATTTTAAAACTGAAGAACAACAACTAAGTGTCAAGAGGGTTTTTATTGGGGTTCTATATGCATAATAGTATTAGCATTTTGTAGTAAAGGACTTCATTGTGACAAACAGCGTCAATATAGTGTGTCACATTCTACATTCATTAAGTGGCGTTATAATTATTTCTGACATCATTTAATGTTACAAAAATGCCAGTGCACTTAATATTACATTTTCGTTGTTTAATCATATGTCTCTGTGAAAATCATTCTTAAAAAAGGATAAAATATCATGTTTTGACATAATGTGGATTACATAAGCAGGTCTTGTAGGTGGGAAAAGTACAAGGCTATGTAAAACATGTGACCCCTGGGATGGGGCCATTTTGGGCTACAGGGCAAAACACTTGAACAAATTTGGTAAAGATTTACTAGATGATGCTATACACCAAATATCAAGGCCATTTTTGGCCCCAGGGACATAATTTGAACACACTTGGTAGAGGTCAACTTATTGATGCTACATATCAAATATAACGGCTCTAGGTCTTGTGGTTCTAGACAAGAATATGTTTTCATGTTTTCCTTACATAAGCCTATGTAAAACATGTGACCCAGTGAGAGGCCATTTTTGGCCCCAGGGGCATAATTTGAAAAAAATTGGTTGAGGTCAACTAGTTGATGCAACGAACCAAATATCAAGTCTCTAGGCCTTGTGGTAACAGACAAGAAGATTTTTTATATTTTCCCTATAAAAGCCTATGCAAGACATATGACCTTCCGGGCAGAACCATTTTAAGCGCTAGGGCATAATTTGAACAAACTTGGTAGAGATATTATAGATGGTGCTACATACCAAATATAAAAGCTCTAGGCCATGTGGTTTAGACAGGAAATTTTTACATGTTTGCACTATATAAGCCTATGTAAAACATGTGGCCCTGGGCCGGGGCCATTTTCGCCACATAGGCATAATTTGAACAGAAATGGTAGAGGTGCACTTGGTGATGCTACTTGTCAAATGTCAAGGCTCTAGAACTTGTGGTTCCAGACAAGAATAGTTTTTATGTTTTCCCTATATAAGCCTATGTTAAACATGACACCCCAGGGTCAAGCCCATTTTTTACGACAGGGTATAATTTAAACTAACTTGATAGAGGTCCACTAGATGATGCTTCATCCCAACTATCACTACTCTAGGCCTTATAGTATCAGGCAAGAAGATTTTTTCATGTTTGCCCTATATAAGCCTATATAAAACATGACCACTGGGGTGGGACCATTTTGGTAGAGATCCACTAGGTGATGCTACAAACTAAATATCAACGCTCTTGGCCTTGAGGTTTCAGACATGAAGAATTTTTTACGTTTTCCCTATATAAGCTTATAAATGTAAAACGTATGACCCCCAAGGTGGGGCCATTTTCGGCCCCAGGGGTGCTATTTGAACAAACTTGGTAGAGGTCTACTAGGTGATGCTACATTCCAAATATCAGGGCTCTAGGCCTTCTAGTTTTAGACATGTTTTCATCTTGAAAATCTACTTTTAGCCTCTGTGACCTAGATATGCAACAGACCAAAATCATTTGAACAATTTCGGTAGTAGGCCATCAAAGGATCATTTGTGTGAACTTACTTCGAATTGGACTAGGGTTGAGTAGGAGTTGTCATTAAAGTCAATTGTCAAAGGACGACGACGTCTGACCACATACGAAGACTGAGCGCAAAAGCTCACCAACTCACTACGTGACAGGTGAGCTAAAAATCTCAAAATCTCATGTTACTGTACTCACCAACGCTTGTGTCACACGTGGTTGTATGAGGAATCCCAGTAGGAATAACACTTGATAATCTCATACTCTCGTGTAACACAGCCTCTGTGTAGCCAAGTTGTGGTCTATCTTTCAGCTTGGGCAGCTCGTCTTTACCTGTTTAAGATATATAATCAACTATTAGGTCATTGTATCGCCATGTGGTATGCAATGCCCCAGACTCTTGTAAAGCTAACAGAAATAAGAACAAGTTGACACCATTGCTAGACAGTGACCTAAAAGTTGAATAATACAATGGGAAAAGTAGACAATAATTAGTTGAAAAGAAGGGGGTAAACAGATTAAGACAAAATGGATGAAGTTATTGCTGCTCCTATTTTTTATTTCTAGCCCCTCTTTAAATAAAAAGAATTGTGATAATCTCAATGTAAATTCTTTTTCACTGTTATTTTGAAAAAAGGTTTCAATTGGGAATATACCTAAACAGTATCATTACATCAGTGGTGTTCATCTCACATGTATAAAATTGAAACCAATAAGTGACCAGAAGCCGTCATGGTGTAGAAGATAAAGCCCTTGCCTTGGACCTATGGGTCTGAGTTTGATCAGATGAGGCTCTAAGCCTGACCATGTCTCTACATGACCTAAGCTGTTCGTGGGATGTAAGGAAAAACTCACTCACTCAAAACAATGACCATGATAGAAGATAACATAGCAATTAAACAATTATGCATTTACCGTAAATCTTCTTGAGTATCAGTGTATGGGAGTAAAGCGGTATGCTGCATTCATAAACCTATCATTACCTTTTCTTTACCTGGTAGATCCTTTGATGCAAATCATTTGAAGCTGTTGAACAAACTATTGATCTCTACTAAAATGGTAACTGTCACATTTAGGCATACATGTAGTCAGTTTGCAAAACGAGTTTGAGCTGATGATATTAATGTTACATCCTTCTTCAAATTCGGTCTCCATATGACCTTAGCTTTTGTTGGGATGTTAGACACAAACTCAATCACTCAATGCAGTTTTAAATAAAATGAGTCTCTGAAGATAGAAAAGCATCTAGATTATTTACTTTCGCTGCATTTGTTTGCAGATGAACGAACTTAAATTGAGACTTTTTTCCGCTCAGGTGGGTAGGTCAAAAAGATTCACACTTGTTGTGCTTATCAACAGACACTGGGCTGTCATGGCTCAAGGTGAGAAGTTGCTAGATATAATAGCTTTTGGGAAATAAGAGAAGATCATTTTACAAAAAGCCAATATAGCTTTTTACATTATAATTGTTCTTGCAATAGATCAAACATATGTTAAAACTCCACATGATATTTACAGTAACAAGACATCCATAAGACATCAAAAGCAAAGCAACCAGCTTTCTCTTCCTCTACAAAGTAATTGAAAAGTTAGAAAGGACACAAAGCAACGCACACCAAAAACAAAGACAACATATAACCCCCACAAACAAAGGGAAGTACATTAAATAATAAATCAACAACAACGGACCACCGCCATTGAACAGACAGTAGCTTAAGCTAGCAAGGGGCTTAAATGCATTTTACCTACTCTTTTTAAATATGCTTGTTTTAAAGTATAATTCATTTGTTTTAACATCAGAAAAGAAGAAGAATCGATATAGGTCAGACAAGAGTAAGGCAATAACGGAAGTGTTAACAAGTCACTTATAATTTCCCTTGTTACTGACAATATCCCTTTTTTGAATTCTTGAAAAAGAGGAGAATGACGTAGAAAATATTTCATGATAAATATACATGAAAGTATTGGGCTGGTATCAAAATCAAGACCCTGGATTGGCAATCAGACTCTCTATGGCTTGCTCTATGTGGTGGACGGGATATTGCCTGTACATGGCACTTATCATTCATTTCAAGAATGCTTGCAAATTTGACCAGTAGGCACTGAGATATTGTTCCAGACTTATAGAAGGATGGAATGGAGTAGTTAATCATGTGCAGTAGTAAATAGATAGTAGAAACTTTATTAATTCCTAACCACTTACATAACAATTGGCATGAGATTTCCAACAATGTGGTATGTGCGACCAGCAAAGCCTCAGATCAGCTTGCGCATACGCGCAGTCTGATCAGAGCCTTTGCTAGTCGCTTGAGTATTCTATGATTGTTAAGCTACTGACCGAACATCATTTGGAGTTTCTAGGCTTAAAAGAAGGCTACACAGGCTCGTCTGTGTCTACACTTGTCATCAAAATGCCACATTGTTGGAAAGCACATGCCACGGCTCATATTGCTAGGACTCACCAACAACTCTGTCAATTTCCTGTTGAACTTTTAGCTGAATATCAGGGTAGGCAGCCATATGTAGAATGGCAAATCGTAGACTCAGCCTTGAAGTATCTATACCAGCTGAAAAATAAAACTAAATATTCTCCATCTCATATGTAAAGTTAATTGGGTAACTTTAATTTTGATAGAAGTATCTAAATACCAAAAAGTATGATCTGGGCACATAAAATTGTCAAGATGGTTTCGTTCGTTAAACCCAAATACATACAGCTCATATGTAATTGGGTTTAAATGAATAAAATTGTGAAATGCTGGTACTTAAAGCATGTGTGAGTAGTCAAGTACTGTAAATTCAGAATTTTTCGTGAGGGTTTTATTTTCGTGAAACTTCGCATATGCGAAGTTTCGTGAAAATAGAATCCTTGCGAAATGGCGAATATTGATAAAAGTAAAACATGCCCTAGGCACGAATTTTGAATTTCGCAAATATGTATTTTAACGCTATTCTCGAAAATATGATTCTTGCACACTGGATAAGGATATGTGATATTTTACCCTGGGATAGAATATAAGAATCTATCATGAGTGTGAGGGTTGGATGGACAAATCCGTTTGTCATCATGAGGCTTGCCTATCCTACCCTCACACGAATTATGGATTCTTTTTCAATTAGTACCCATAGGAATACCTACAATTTGTCTATACAATTTTGAGCCAAATCTTATATATATATATATAGCTATATATCATCCAAAGGATATTGGAGAGCGTCACAAACTTTCTGACATGACCACAATTTAAAGTCTGATAAATCTATAGTTTGTGTGGTTGTCACAATTACGTCTAAGCCACTTACTTTAATCTACAGTGTACTTACCAAAGAAGCCGTCAGGCATTGTATCTGTTATATGTGTGTTTGCTAGTTTATTAAGACCATATCTAGGCTCAAATGAACTTCCTAAAGAATATGTCATACAACGTTTGTGCTATATGTGCGTCTATTGGTTAATAAAGATGATAAGAAGAAGTCAGACACCGTGTGTGCTATATGTGTGCCTCCTAGTTCATTAAGACGATATCTAGGCTCCAATTTACTTACCAAAGAATATGTCAGACAAAGTTTGCATTATATGTGTGTCTGTAAGTTTATCAAGGTCTTGCTCTTCAGGATCAGCTTCGGCTTCATGTCTTGCTAAAATAAGGTTGTCAGTGAAGTCTCTCATCTTGTCTACAAATATATTTACAAAATATGTAGCCAGAACGCTGAAAACCTTACGCATATCAAAAGGAGACTACTGGATCAAGCAGTGATTCTCTTCAATTGCGTCTTTTTTGCAAAATGGAAACTTCTCTTAAAGGAAAGAATTTGCTCCAAGATGGAGCGAATTCTTTCCTTCAAGAGCAGTTCCTAATGGTATAGAATATCAATTTTACCACATAAGGAGACCTCGCTTGAATATTTCTATTTTCATTACGCACGTATTGGGAGGTACGCCAATGAAATCTGTTATGTTCTAGAGTTTGTAGTTTGATTGCATCTGCTCTGACACATCAAAAACTACTGTTTTATATCATCCAGTGCAAACACACTCTATTTTTCAGTGTTTTTATTCTAAATTTTATATTATCAAGCAAATTTGGTACATAGTCTTACAACCAAGCTGCCTTGTATAAATCATTTTACGCATAACTATCATCACGCAAATGACTGTTATGCAAATGACTGTTATTAAAGGGAAAGTTGCTGGTTGCAGACGCATAATGCATCCAGATGTGCGATGTTCAGATTGTTCAATACTTTGCATCCAGAAATACAAGGAGCTAGAAATGCTGTTTTCATCTAAGGTAATTATTATGACAATGTAAATGTTATATCATGAAATAACTTACAATGGTTTATATATGCAAAAGAATTGTGAGGAAACTAGAATACATATTTTTGCAATTACTACTCGATAAAACTTAACTATATATATATTATGGGAGCGCAGTGGCTCAGTGATAGAGTGTTTGACTCAAGACCGAGGGGCCGCGGGTTTGAGCCTCACCAGCGTCACTGCGTTGTGGTCCTTGAGCAAGACACATTTATCCTAGCTTAGTACTGATTCAACCTAGAAAGACCGGTTCCTGTTTTACTAAAAGATTGTTGATGGGACGTAAAGAATCAAATCAAACAAACAAAAACTATGTTTGAAGACTATATTAAATATGAACATTCTACCTTTGACACAAAAAGCCAATAAGATACCATCCAAACTGGCGATGTAAGTGCACAAGTATATGTATTAACTATCTAGTATTGCATGAAATACACAGTCATGACTCAACTGCCACAAAAGGATGCATTAGCAAGGAAATTCACATGATATGAATGCATGGATTCAGTACCTTAAATACAATTGGTCTGAGCCTTTACATTTTACGTCAGTGGATTGTCTTTATGTATGGCTTGTCCCTGGAACGCAAACAGTAACGAAAATGTCCAACCACTGTTTGACTGTGGAGCTTCAACAAAATACATTTTGAAAATTTAGGTGAAATTGTTGTTAAAGTTATGCAATGATAACGATTTAACATTGCTTTTTAATGCATTAGCATTCGCCTAGACCCTTGGGCTTTGCTCTTGATTCTTTAACTTTTAACATGTCTATTGAAGCCTGAAGCTGAAACCTGATTAACGTTAAAGCATGAAAAACCTTGTTTGATTCCTGAATTTTATTATTGAAGCAATAAATATAAAAATCTAAGTACACTGAGTCTGTACATGCAGATATGAATTCATTGTTGCTCACATTGAACAAAAGTGTGCTGTCCCATGGTGTGGTTCTTTTTAACCTGTAAGTGAAGTAAGATAGGATCTAGTGGGTTCAGTTATCTCATTTGCTCAGTGACAATCAGACTTCATAAATTTTGAGTGCATTCAAAAGTTTTGTGGTATATTTTACATTCACATAACTACAAAGACGTTTTATATTACCTTTAACAAACACAATATTTACCCTTATTATTCTGAATCTTTAACGTTTGCGTGCTATGTAGTTTTTCATGCTTTTGTTGTAGTTTGCCGACTTTTTTCACAATTAACTTTAGATTTTTCAAAAACTTCTTATAGGCACGCAATCAGAATATCAAACAGTTTGGATCAAGATGAAAAACGACGTTCTGATTACCCTAATCTGAGTATAAGTTGTAAGCAGACAGAAAATGTTGCAACTAGTAAAGAGTTTAATTCTTACAGCTATCATTAGGGAGCTCAGTGGCTCAGTGGTAGAGTGCTTGACTAGAGACTGAGGGACCTCGGGTTCGAGCCTCATCGGCGTCACTGCGTTGTGGTCCTTGAGCAAGACACATTTATCCTAGCTTAGTACTGGAAGACCCGTCCCTGTTGAACTGAAAGATTATTGATGGGACGTAAAGAATCAGATCAAACAAATACAGCTATTATTATACAGTATATTATAGTTGTGTAACTCTAGTTGACCACCCAGGTGAACCGCATGTCTAGATCTCGGAGGGTGTTGGCTACCGGAGGTAAACAAAGGATTTTGGGGTTGGACATGGTCTGTATTGAGACGATTTTATTTCATTTAGATTCGCTTTGAGGGATAAGAACAACATATAGGTCGATAGTATACTGAATGATGATAACTCTGAAAACAATACATATTTTTGAACTGAATCTGTTAGAGTTTAAATCGCATTTGAATTCGGAAATACAGTAATTTGGACGAATATTTCGGATTCATCAGTTAATATTCATATCTATTATTTTATTTTTACTTTGTTCACAGCCACCGCTGGAATGTATAACCACTCTTTGGAATGTATCAGTCAAATACAATTCAAAAATACTTGTAAAACACTTATTTATTTGCAGTTTTATGACGGTGGTATCATGTTTATGGGTAGCTTTCCGTTCGGAGGTATGTTGGGTAGCTGTCTGAGGGAAGGTTTGTGCATGTTAACATTGATTGCGGAGATGGGCAAATTGATTATGCTCATTTAACAAGCTCTCGCATACGGAAACAAAAGTGTGACACTCAAACACTTTAAAAAAAATTGGTTCGATTTGCGAGAAACAAGCTTCAATAAACTAATTTGTTTGAGGTTTTGTTCAACATTGAATGAGTGTTTTTGTGCATTAAGTTGTTTTGTTTGTTTTGGCCTACCATATAGCCCTTTGCATCACATTAAAGAAACAATCTGGCAGTTACACAACATGCCAAAGCATTATACTGTGAAATGGACAGATACTTGTGAACGTGACAGATCAAGTAGCAATGCAATTAGTATATCAGATGTTTAGACGAGCACCTGCACGGTCTAATCAATCTTCACTAGATGCATAAATTTAACTAGGTGTTTTCGCATTTACACAACAGAAGTTAAACCACTTTAAAGAACGGCCTTTGGGCTAAAACTATTGTAAATGACCAGCAAATGCCACAATCCCGGACACACATGGCACCAAGAGACAGGGACACTGGAACACAGACAAAGAAGGAATACGCACAGAAGTTTGAATACAATAAGCAAAGCATTCAGCTCCCTTTATCTCAGTGAGGGTAATGCCAAGCTAAAAATGACACAATATAAGCGTTTAACACGAAGTGCTACACACGAACCCCCAGCAAATACAACAAAAATAGTAAGTGAGTATGATCAGGAAATACCACAATCACAAACTTCAGACAAACCTATGGCACCGTGAAGAAGAGCTACACAACAATCACGAGACACTACGAAGATAAACTAAGCAAAGCAACCAGCTCTCTCTTCCCCATCTACTCACTCTCTATTTTCTCTCTATATATATATTTTTTTATCTCTCTCTATCTCTCTTCTCGCTCTCCTCTTTACTCTCTACTCGCTCTCCTCTCTACTCGTTCTCTCTTTCTCTACTCGCTCTCTTCTCTACTCGTTCTCTCTCTCACTCTCTCTACTCGTTTTCCTCTCTACTCGTTCTCTCTCTCACACACTCTCTAATCACTCTCCTCTTTACTATCTACTCGCTCTCCTCTTTACTCGTTCTCCTCTCTACTCGTTCCCCTCTCTACTCGTTCTCTCTCTCTCTCTCTCTCTCTATCTCTCTCTCTCTCTCTCTCTCTCTCTCTCTCTCTCTCTCTTCTCGTTCTCCTCTTTACTCTCTACTCGCTCTCCTCTCTACTCGTTCTCTCTCTCTCACTCTCTCTACTCGCCCTCCTCTTTACTCTTCACTCGCCCTCCTCTCTACTCGTTCTCTCTCCCACTCTCTCTCTCTCTCTCTCTCTCTATTCTCTTTGTCTCTTTCTACTCTGTCTCACTCTCTCTTCTCTCTCTCTCTATACTTTATTCTCTACTCGCACTCCTCTCTACTCTCTCTATACTTTATTCTCTACTCGCACTCCTCTCTACTCTTTCTATATTTAATTCTCTACTCGCACTCCTCTCTACTCTCACTATACTTTATTCTCTAATCGCACCTCTTCTCTACTCTCTCTTTCTCTACTCGCATTCCTTCTCTACTCGCACTCCTTCTCGTCGCAGTCCTTCTCTACTCGCACTCCTTCTCTACTCTCTCTTTCTCTACTCGAACTCCTTCTCTACTCACACTCCATCTTCTCGCAGTCCTTCACTACTCTCTCTCTCTGTCTCTCTCTCTCTCTCTCATTCTTTCTCTACTCGCACTCCTCTCTACTCGCACTCATTCTGTACTCGCACTCCTTCTCTACTAATACTCCTCTACTCGCACTCCTTCTCCTCGCACTCATACTCTACTCTCTCTTTCCCTACTCTCTTATTACTCTCTCCTTCTCTACTCACACTCTTTCTCTATACTTTATCCCTTTCTCGCACTCCTCTCTGCTCTCTCTATACTTTATTCTCATCTCGTACTCCTCTCAACTCTCTCTATACTGTATTCTCTACTCACACTCCTCTCTACTCTCTCTATACTTTATCCTCTTCTCGCACTCCTCTCTGCTCTATCTATACTTTATTCTCATCTTGCACTCCTCTCAACTCTCTCAATACTGTATTCTCTACTCACACTCCTCTCAACTCTCTCTATACTGTATTCTCTACTCACACTCCTCTCAATTCTCTCTATACTTTATTCTCTACTCGCACTCCTTCTCTACTCTCTCTTTCTCTACCCACACTTCTTCTCTACTCGCACTCCTTCTCTACTTGCCCCTCTCTATTCGCACTTCTTCTCTACTTGTACTCCTTCTCTACTCGCACTCCTTCTCTACTCGCACCCCTTCTCAACTCGCACCCCTTCTCTACTCGCACTCCTTCTCTACTCGCGCTCCTTTTCTACTCGAACTCCTTCTCTACTCATACTCATCTCTACTCTCTCTTTTTCTACTCGCACTCCTCTTCTCTCTCCTCTACTCGCACTCCTTCTCTTCTCGCACTCCTTCATTACTCGCACTCCTTCTCTACTCGCACTCCTCTACTCGCACTTCTTCTCTACTTGCACTCCTTCTCTACTCGCACTCCTTCTCTGCCCGCACTCCTCTACTCGCACTCCTTCTCTGCCCGCACTCCTCTACTCGCACTCATACTCTATTTGCACTCCTTCTCAACTCGCACTCCTTCTCAACTCGCACTCCTTCTCAACTCGCACATCTTCTCTACTCGCACTCCTTCTCTACTCGTACTCCTTCTCTACTCGCACTCCTTCTCTACTCGCACTCCTTCTCTACTCGCCCTCGTTCTCTACTCGCACACCTTCTCTACTCTCATTCCTCTACTCATATTCCTTCTCTACTAGCAATCCTTCTCTATTTGCACTCGTTCTCTACTCGCACTCCCTCAACTCGCACCCCCTCTACTCGCTCTTTCTCTACTCGCTCTTTCTCTACTCTTTCTTTCTCTACTCTCTCTTTCTCTACTCTCTCTTTCTCTGTCTCTCTCTGTCTGTCTCTGTCTCTTTCTCTCTCTGTCTCTTTTCTCGCACTCTATCTCTACTCGCACTCTTTCTCTACTCGCACTCCTTCTTTTCGCACTTCTTCTCTACTCGCTCTACTCGCACTCTTTCTCTACTCAATTATTTTTTCTCTACTCGCACTCCTCTCTACTCTCTCTATACTTTATTTTCTACTCGAACTCATCTTTACTCTCTCTATACTTTATTCTCTACTCTCTCTATACCTTATTTTCTACTCGCTCTCCTTGTCTACTCTCTCTTTCTCTACTCGCCCTTCTCTACTCACACTCATTCTCTACCCGCACTCCTTCTCTACTCGCACTCATTCTCTACTCGCACTCCTCTACTCGCACTCCTTCTCTACTCGCACTCCTTCTCTACTCGTACTCCTTCTCTACTTGCACTCCTCTCTGCTTGCACTCCTCTACTCGTACTCCCTCTACTCGCACTCCTTCTCTACTCGCACTCCTTCTCTACTCGCACTCCTTCTTTACTTGCACTCCTCTCTACTCGCACTCCTCTACTCGCACTCCTTCTCTACTCGCACTCCTCTACTTGCACTCCTCTCTACTCGCACTCCTCTACTCGCACTCCCTCTACTCGCACTCCTCTACTCGCACTCCCTCTACTCGCACTCTCTCTACTCGTTATTTCTCTACTCGCTCTTTCTCTACTCTCTCTTTCTCTAGTCTCTCTTTCTCTGTCCCTCTCTGTCTATCTCTGTCTCTGTCACTCTCTGTCTCTCTCTGTCATTCTCTGTCTCTCGTCTGTCTGTCTCTCTCTCTCTACTCACTGTACTCTCTATTTGGTATTTAACTTAAAATATCATGAGCAGTACGAGAACTTAATGAAATGATAGCGAGTGTTCGACTCCCATGTTCAGTCCTCTTCTGTCAAATTCCAAGTACGTCATCCGATGGTAAAAAACTGTAATAACGTGCTAGCGGGGAACATTTTATCATGGAATTGAGAGAGCAGTTCTCTGTATGCCTTAACAATGAGGCCCATGAGTTAGGGTGTATTTGTACAAGCCATTTTATTCTAGGGAAAGGGAAAATGCCAAGCTGAGGGGAACAAAATTGTTAGATAACAGGGAAATAAATAAAACATGAAACATGGAGACAAGTCAATATTTAAGAAGAACAAGGGAATAGGTGCCTCCTGGGAGGGCCGCTATTATAGATAAAAGAACACACATCACAACCATAAAACTACTAAATTTGATCGTTTTAAAAAATATTGTACCCAAACTCTAAACGAGTAACAGCTAGGTATAATCCGATTGTCCATCTCTTTCTGAAAAGGACGTCACCCAGGTACATTAATTGAACTAAAGATAATTTAAAGTCGTACTGCAAATAGTTGTGGAAAGATCTAATTAAACATTGGATCTTTACAGAAATGGGAAGCTATCTGCTTTTATATAAGTACAAATATATAACATGTTACAAATACATGTTGTTTTATGCATATGGAAATCGCTATTAACAGTGTTTTGATTGCCATTTGTCGCCAGTCGGGCGACACATGGCAATCGAAAAATTGGGCGAAAAATGGCAATTAAAAGCCCTGTTTCCAGCGATTTTTATCTACGTTTATCCGGTGTGAAACTTTTAAAAATATCTTAAAGATATACAACTCATCTTTATTATTGAACGACAAATGAGCCGCGACATGTGTTTCCAACAATGTGACATTTTGACATGAATAGACTCAGACGAGCCTGTGTAGCCTTCTTTTAAGCTAAGAAACTCCAAATTATGTTTGTTCAGAAGCTCTATATTCATATAATATTCAAGCGACAAGCAAAGGCTCTGATCAGACTTTGCGTATGCGCAGGCTGGTCTGAGCATTTGCTGGTCGAACATATCACATTGTTGGAAATCTCATATCACGCGGCTCGAATAATATTGTTTAAAAAGATGCCATTGTGGGGCGTGTGCTGCTGTTACCGGAATATGAGGACCTGGGCCCGGAATTACAATGCCTCCTTAAAGTTAAGGAAGACTTACTGAGTTAGTAAGTGAGTATGATCAGGATGCAAAAAGTAACGTTTTAAACTGATTAAAATAAAAAAAAGTTTCATTTTTTGTAGATAGCAATGATATCTTAGACCACAAATACTGCATCGATCCTGAAAATTTATTTAGCATGTTGAAATATCAATACTTAACTTAAGTCTTCCTTAACTTTAAGGAGGCATTGCAATTCTGGGCCCTGTGCTACTATGTAAAATTTAACAACGTTAAAAGATAAAACAACAGAACGGATTACCGAAACTGCAATATCTTCAATATTTTTACGGGTATTTGTTATATGGATTACTTTGTCCACCAATCATGACAAATATGCAGTGAAAATCCAGATAAGCTTACATGTATACTAATACTTTCAAGAAGGAACTGACAACAGACCAAAAACTTAAACTGCTTTAAAATACGTGTGGTATTTTATTTTACTGTCGCAATGGCGCAAAGAGCACGGCTATAAAACGTATGCAAACTGTACAGGGTTCATTGTTATGGTTTTTATTTTGTTTGATTTTATTCTTAACATCCGAGTCAACAACTTTTCAGTTATGACGGGATGGGTCTTCCTGGGTTGAACCAGTACTAAGCTATGATTAATGTGTCTTGCTCAAGGACACAACACAGTGACGCCGGAGAGGCCAGAAATTCGAACGCTCACGTTTCTCGATAGCTGCGCATTCAACTAAGATTAAGATGCGCGGATTCAGAGAGGGGGTGGCAGAGAGTCCTGACCCCCACCCTGGAAAATCGGAAACCTTTGGGGCTCTTAAGCAATACTGGTCCAGATTCCCTGGAAAATCAAAAGCTCCCAAGCCAGCATTCCATAGTGGGTAATTATCGCCCCGCCAGCGTTTTGCTTTTGGGCTGATGATGGTCCGCTTTTAGTGGTATTTCGATTCCTCGCTCCATTCATCTAAATAGTATGTCAGAGTTAAGTTGGGCTTCGTCTGAAAAAAAATCTGGATCCACGCATGATTAAGCGATAATAACAGCATCGCATGAGATGTTTTGTTGTATAATTATGTGCATTTTTCTCACTAATATTTTACAAAACCGAATAAAGCGTATCAGTGCAAAGCTACTAGATGACGGTACAAGACATGGACATACCCTATCCCAGCCAGCACACAATGTCGGGCAACCATCGACCCGCCGGCGAAATGCTATTCAAATGTTTTAGATGTTGCATAGCAGAAAAGGAAGAAAGGAAGGCGGGGGGAGGGGGTGGGGGGGGGGGGGGGGTTGGCGACCGGCTAGAGAGCCCTGTTGAAACTCATTCAATTTTTGTGTTTTTTTATGTGTTGTTGTTGTATTTTACGGTTCACAGGGGGGGGGGGGGGGGTAATTGTTCATAAAATTTGTTTCATTGAATGGAATCCTAAAGGGCGGTGCAACAGAATGGTGTTTCAGTGGGCTAGGCGAGTTGTATGGTTAAATGGATTTGATCAGGGTATTTCAGTGAACTGAGTGGACTAGGTGCTTCTCTGCGCTAGGCAGTTTAGGTGTATCCGTTGCCTAGGGAGTTTGGGAGTTTCAATGGGTTGGCTGTTTTGTGTATTTCAGTGGGCTGTGCGCGTTTAGGTGTTCTTTGGCGATTTAGTAGACTGATGGTTATGGGTGTTTCAATTGTCTCGGTGGCATACATGTATATATTTTTGGATCAAAGGTTTACTAATCATGTACACGTGGCATCTTAACCAACAGTTTCCTCGCATTTTGACACTTGATTTACACAACAGAATGCGCCTCAATGTGAATCTGCATTTTGTAACCCTGTTCACGTTGTTAATACAAGCACACTTCGTTGCCAGGTAAGATAATGAGTATAGATATGGCACATGTTCTTGCTTTCTTTCAGGGACCATACCCTCGCCCCACACCCCACCCAGCCATCATATCCCCTTCCTATATCAAGCATACTGTTTTCACCAAAAATGAATCAGTGCAGAATTAAAATAAATGTGTTTTCCCAGACTCACTAGACAAAAACATGCATAATGACACCGACTGAAGATGAGGGCTTTTCACAACACATCACAACTGTAAAACCTCTCAAATTCCCTTCTGTATTTCATCCCCCTGGTAGTCTTCCGTTTGAAGCATCACATATTTTTTTTGAATCATGGCATGCTTAAAATATATCAGATTCAGGCACTAATTATGTGGCAGTTTGTATCAATCTCCGAAATCAAAACCACCGTCACTCCGATAGCAAGCATGCCAGCTGTCAAGTTACCTCTGAACATTTCGCTAACCATCAAAACGATATCAACGTAAGCAAATTTCAAATATTGATGTTTTAATAGCATGTTGAGATACGACTCTTATAAATCATGCAGGAGAATGATATAGAAGTGTGGCGACACAAGCAAATTGTGTCAAAGGTTGGTGTAAATCAAGCTATGATCAAACGAATAGCATTTTTTCATTGAAAATTTCACAACCGTCGTTTGAAAGGTCGCCCAGGGTCCTACGGACATGAATCAAAAGCATTTAACACATTCCGAGTCCTTATCATTCAATAAAGAAGCAACCTGTTTGCTGCTTTTGTCTCCAAAAAGCATTCTATAGGAAATAAAGATGGATAAATACAGACCCTGTCCGTCCATAATCGCAATGTTTACCTCCGATAGCCAACACCCTCCGAGATCTAGACATGCGGTTTACCTGGGTGTTGACTACCTGACCAGGTGTGTTTAGTCTTGTTTTTGAAAGGCAAACAATGTAAACCCTGGTAAGACATCTAGTTCAGGAGCAGGTAGGTCTTGGTTTATGCTGTTAATCAGGCCTATATGTCTTAATATATATGAACCGTTGCATGAGATTTCCAACAATGTGGCATTTTGACAGGTGTAGACTCGGACGAGCCAGAGCAGCCTCCATTTAAAATTAGAAACTCCAGATGATGTTCAGTCAGTAGCTTAATATGCATAGAATGTTCAAGCGACTAGCAAAGGCTCTGATCAGACTGCGCGTATGCGCAGGCTGATCTGAGGCTTTGCTGGTCGCACATACCACAATGTTGGAAATCTCATGCTAGGGCTCATATGGGAGTAATATAAAAGTAAGAAAGATGGCAAAGATCAGGAATCGATACAATCAAGTACCACACCTGACCCAGGATACTAATGGGAAAATAACATGCATTCAAATCGATAAACCACTAGTGGTTTACAGATTTGGTAATGTAACGTAGTGACGTTCATCATACCGTAGCGTTAAAGATGGCAAAATCGTGACAGTTTCGCGCCAAAAAATGTGATTTTAATTATTTCTAATGCTTTATGATAAATAGAATCAAAAATTCGAGCTCCTGTATTATTGAGATCATTAAACTTGTTGCGAAAAAGTGAAAAAATGCTTGGCAAGTTTCGCATTTTCTCGCTTTTCCCAACTCATTTAATAAATTCAATAAAGCATGAGCATACAAGTTAGATCCTCTATATAAAACTACCTTTATTGAATGTCTTCTCATGTTCTTTATATTTCTTTTTTATAACAGCTTCCATCATCCAGTCAGCCCCTTCTCCTAGGGCTCTCATTCCTTTTGATTCCCAAACGTAACGGAGGCAGGGAATAAAATCTTCAGGTGGTCCACCTCTTGAAAATACTTCGAGTAAGTCATCATCCAGTTCTATAATTTTGAGAAACTCTGGATCGTTGAACTTATACCTGTAATTAGATAAATACTGACCATAATAATAATAAACGCCATTGTGGACTCACATCGAACAATTAGGCGACAATCGAAAACGCTCTTAACAACTGCGTAATGCGGTTCAAAACTCGCTAGAAACAGTGTTTTCGATTGCCATTTGTCGCCAAATGACAATAGAGAAATATGTTTCCAACGGATTTTGTTCTACTTTCGTCGATAGTATTAACGCTTTCGAAAGTATTGCATAATTATGCCAGGACATCAAGGTTAAGGGGGTGGGGGTATTCTTGTGACCAAATTTTATTTCACAGAAATTCAAAAGTTTCGCTTTGTATTCGCAACAAGACATGGAAATATAATGTTTGTGTCATAAAACTTGAGATGAAAGAGATGCGTTTGCAGAAAATACATGTTGAGTATATTTCATTGTTTCTTCTAAATAAGTATGTTGTCCATGACTTTTGACTATTACCTGTTATGTTTCAAGTTCAGCCAGTTGGAATTGTTCACTGAGTTGTATCATACCTACATACAGTATACATCAGAGTCTATATAAACACAGTTTTTGAGTGTAAAATAGTATATTTTTCTTATCCATCAGATTTAACCTATAATTTGGTGCTTAAAAGTACTGGGTACTGGATGATACATGTAGAAATGTTAACTTTGGAGATATTTTTGGGTTTATATCCATATACTTACATAGAAAGGCTATAAAACTAAACACATTTCTTAAAAAATAGTAATCCAAGATACACCTAGAATTATAATATACATTTTTAGCACATGCCGTCGCATCTAGGAGTGATATAACCCCATGTAATAGAATCGATAAATCACTAGTGGTTTACATATTTTAGTAACGTTACGGTAGGTCGTTCTCTATAAAATTGCGTGGTTTTGACGTTTTCACGCAGAAAATGCGATTTTCAAGTAATTCTAATCTCATGTGAAAGTAAATATCTTACATTCGTGCTCCAGTATTGTTGATTTTATTACGCTTGTGGGGAAGAAGGGATAAAATGCTCGATAAGCCTCGCATTTTAATTCTTTTCCTCAACTTGTTTAATAAATTCAAAAAAACATATGAGCACTAATGTAAGATCCTCTATCAAACTAATGTCGTGTCAACCAAGAGTGACAGTGACGTAATATTTTGTTTAGAATTGCTAAATAAAACACAAACGTGTACAGTTCACTTGAGCTAACGCGAATCGATAGATCACTTGTGTATTAATCCTATCCTGAGGATAGGATTAATACACAAGTGATCTATGAATTAAAAGTCCCTGATAATTTTGCAAACAAAACATGAAGTCACTACCACTTTTGGCTGGCAGGACAGTAGTATAACATAATATTAATCCATCTTGAAGATAGACTTACGTTTCACCAAAGCAAAGTGCGTTTAGAATGTTGCCAACAATGAAGTTAACATAATCGACTGGATCAAATGGTTCTGTTTCTTTCTTCATCTCCACAAACACAATATTAATGGCTTTATGAACTCGTTCTTCCAGAGCATCTCCTTGCATATAGTGCCTGCGTAAAGAAAATGTTCAAATTGATTTCCATACTTGACATTTAATTCAAAGGTCCATTAGACCTTGGTACTTATGAGGCCCTGGAAGGGTTTTTAGGGATTCCGAAATATTGGCCAAAAACTTAAAGGGATACGGGATATTTTTGTAAATATTTAAAGGGATTCTTGGATCAATTTTTCGGATATGGGGTTACAATGCTTTCTTAATTATGGGGATATTGCCAAATTTATTTTAGAGATATGGGAAATTTTTCAAAATAATTAGAGGGATGTGGGATACTGGGAACCCCCCTTCCAGTGCCTCACTTATAACAAATACAACAAACGAGGCTAAGACGAGTCTATCATATCCGCGTACACTAAATAGCGAGGACTTCCCTACTAATAACCACCAAGTAGTGAAGTTTTCCCTTCTTATATAGCCTAAGTTGAGGAGTCTGTCCTTTTCATATCCACTACGAAGCAAAGCATTTCTTACTCACACAGTCGCCGTGGTGTAGGGGATAAGCATATGCCTTGTAAACCAGGGGTTGCAGGTTCGACTCCCCGCTTCTCCATAAAACCACTTTCAGTGAGCCTTCAGGTGCTCCCGTCACATAATAAACACACAAACCATAAACCCTCCTTGCCAAGACACTGGTTTCTACCCATGGAATAGCCAAAACAGTTGTTTTAAAGCCTAAGTAATAAAGTATTTCCTACTCACATCCACTGAAAAGTGAAGCCTTCTTTACTTATAAACACTAAGTAGTGAAGTCTTCCCTACACATATAGCCTAAGTAGTGAAGACTTTCCCACTCACATCCACTAAGTGTTGAAGCCTTCATTTCTTGCAAACACTAAGTAGTGAAGGTTTTCCTACTCATATGCCTTAAGTAGTGAAGTCTTCTACACTCATAGAGCATATAAGTGAAGTATCACATCCACTTAAGTAGAGTCTTCATTTCTTAAAAACACTAAGTAGTGAAACATTCCTTACTCATAATCCCAATGTAGTAAAGTCTTCCCTACTCATATAGCCTAAGAAGTGGAGTATTTCCTGCTCATTTCCAATAAGACGTGAATTTTATAAACACTAAATAGTGAAGTGTTCCCTACTCATATGCCCTGCGTAGAGAAGTCTTCCTGCTCTCATAGCCTAAGAAGTGAAGTATACTATATATTTCCTACTCACATCCACTGAGAAGTGAATCATTCCTTTCCTATAAACACAAGGTAGTGAAATAATACGTACTCCTATGACCTACGTAGTTAAGTCTTCCGTACTCTTATAGCCTGTCTAGTGCAGTATGTCCTACTCACATCCACTAAGTAGTGATGTTTCACATATAAACACTAAGTAGTGGAGTATTCCCTACTCATATGCCCTAAGAAGTGAAGTTTTTCCTACTCTTATAGCATAAGTAGTGAAGTATTTCCTACTTACAGCCACTAAGAAATGAAGCCATCCTTTCTTGTAATTACGAAGTATTGAAGTATTCCGTACTCATATGTCATAAGTAATGAAGTCTTCAAATAGCAAATTCATGTAGCCTAAGACGAGGCGTATTATCTTCTCAAATCCACTAAGAAGTGATTTATTCTTAATTATAATCACTAAGTAGTGGAGCATTCCCTACTCATATAACCTAAGTGGTGAAATCTTTCCTACTCGTTACCCTACGTAGTGAAGTCTACTCTACTCATATAACGTAAGAATTGAAGTATTTCTTACTCACATACACTAAGGAGCGAAACCTTCTTTACTTATAAACACGAAGTAGTGAAGTAGTCACTTCTCATATTCCCTACGTAGTAAAGGAATCCCTGCTGTTATGGACTAAGTAGTGAAGTATTTCCAACTCACATACATTAAAAAGTGAAGTATTCCTTTCGTATAAACACTAAGAAGTGTAGTATTCCCTACTCCTATGCTCTACGTTGTGAAGTCTTCCCTACATTTATAGTATAAATAGTGAAGTATTTCCTACTAACATCCACTAAGAAGTGATTTCTTAATTATAAACACTAAGTAGTGGAGCATTCCCTACTCATATGCCCTAAGTGGTGAAGTCGTATCTATTCATATACCCTACATATAAGTCTTCCCTACTCATATAGCCTAAGAAGTGAAGTATGTCCTGTACCATTCACTAAGAAATGAAGACCTCTTTACTTATAAACACGAAGAAGTGAAGTAGTCCTTACTCATATGCCCTACATAGTGAAGGAATCCCTGGTCTTATAGACTGAGTTGTGGAGTATTTCTGACTCATATCAAATACGAAGTGAAGCATTCCTTTCGTATAAACACTAAGAAATAAAGTATTCCATACTCCTATGCCCTACTTAGTGAAGTCTTCCCTACTTTTATAGTATAAGTAGTGATGTATTTCCTACTCACATCCACTATAAAGTGATTTCTTACTTATAAACACTAAGTAGTTGAGTGTTCCCTACTCATATGCACTAAGTGGTGAAGTCTTATCTTCTCATATACCCTACGTATAAGTCTTCCCTACTCATATAACCTAAGAAGTGAAGTATTTCCTACTCACATACAATAAGTAGTGAAATCTTCTTTACTTATAAACAGTAAGTTGTGAAATATTCTCTACTCATAAGCACTACGTAGTGAAGTCTTCCCTACTTTTATAGCCTAACTAGTGAAGGATTTACCGATCAGATCCACTAAGATGTGAAGCAACAATACGTAGTGATGTATTCCCTACCCATATGCCCTTAGTTGTGAAGTATTCCCTACTCATAAAGCCTAAGTGGTGAAGTATTGCCCATGACATCCACTAAGAGGTGAAACTTTCTTTAATTATAAACACTAGTCAGGGCCCCTATGGACAAATAATAGGTCCAGTGCAAATTATGTGCCGATTTATGGTGACCTATATCAAAATCTTCAATGAAGTCTTACCTTTATTTTGAAGGTGGTCACCCATCTCAAATCCGCATCTGAGACTAGTTATGATGTCATCAATATGGCGACCATACATATAAAGTGTTCGTTAATAAAAGCTATAGTATGTATTGGTACAGTCATATTAAACCAACTTGAATTCTTTTTTTAACACAATATCATTTATTTTAGTCACACAATGGTAAAGCCAATGTTTAATGTGACTTTGATAATAAATTATTTCTCGATAACTATATTTTGCATGCAAAATACAGTATATTTCATAAATAAACATGATAGATACCCAGCTTATCAGTAGACTAGAAAAGCTGTGTATATTTATGTTAATCAAAACACGTAATTGGTCTATTCTCGCAAAACTTAAGCTTATGGTGTTCATTAGAATCGCCTGATAGAGAAATAATTAAAAAATATCCCATAAGTATCATCAAATATGTAGTTTAATTGTTCAACTGTTGGTATTTGCACTAACAACAGAACGAACAATACGTTGGTTCGTGGTAATTTATATCAAGACAATACTAGTATGAATCAATTCTTTTCACAACTAATTTTATTCTACATTGATGCATGTATGTTTCCTTGTTTGTATCATATGCGCTGATCTTAAGGTGTTGGGGTCAAAACCCAACCTCCATTTTCAGAATATAGATTTTGAGATGTTTATTCTTGGGGCCCACCTGTAGACTGATGGCTGCAAATGGTTTGGCTCCCCACTAGAGAAATTCGCAAACTTATCATATCTTAAAGAGAATTTCAAGCTGCGTCTTTTAAGAGAGTTTTGTATTCTGTTCGCCTGGGTATTAGTTTCTGACAGACTGTTACATATGTTACCATAGGCCTGTTAAATTTAGAAAAAAAAGAAACTTAAATGTTTAAACTGTCTAATTTTAATTACTCATACAGTCTGAATGTTGGCTACTTTAGCTACATTTAAAAGCTTTTGGAGCAAAACTACAGCTTCCAACTGCGTTATACGTGTTACTTTAATTAGATTACCCTTTAAAATTGAAAATTTTGACAAAAATCATTTACTTTTATAGCTGACCTGTGCATTTTTCAAAATGTTTTGATTATTTTGTACTAACATACTCATTTGACTAAGTAGCGAAGTATTCCCTACACATATAGCCTAAGTAGATAAGTCTTTCATATCATATCCATTACGAATTAAAACCTTTCTTACTTATAAACACTAAGTAGTGAAGTCTTCCCTACATATATAGCCTAAGTAGATAAGTCTTTCATATCATATCCACTACGAATTAAAGCCTTTCTTACTTATAAACACTAAATAGAGAAGTATCCCTACACATATAGCCTTAGTAGAGATGTCTTTCATATCATAACCACTACAAATTGAAGCCTTTCTTACTTATAAACACTAAGTAGTGAAGTATTCCCTACACATATAGCCTAAGTAGAGACGTCTTCCATGTCATATCCACTACGAATTGAAGCCTTTCTTACTTGAAAACACTAAGTAGTGAAGTATTCCCTACACATATAGCCTAAGAAGAGATGTCTTTCATATCATATCCACTACGAATTGAAGCCTTTCTTACTTATAAACACAAAGTAATGAAGTATTTCCTACTCATATGCCCTACGAAATGAAGTCTTCTTTTCTCTTATATCATAAGTTGTGAAGTATTTCCTACTCACGTCCACTATGATGTGAAGCCTTCCTTTCTTTTAAACAATAAGTAATGAATGTGCCCTACTCATATGTCCTAAGTAATGAAGTCGTCCCTACTTACGTATGTAACACGTACTGAAATTTTCCCTACTCATATACATTAAGTAATGAAGGCTTCCCTACCCCCATACACTAAGTAGTGAAGTATTCCCTACTCACACACATTAAGTAATGAAATCATCTCTTCTCAGATACACTAAGTACTGAAGTGAATAAAGGCTCAGACACATCAATCGAGCACAGTGGCTCAGTGGTAGAGTGCTTGACTCGAGACAGAAGGGCCGCGGGTTCGAGCCTCACTGGCGTCACTGCGTTGTGGTCCTTGATCAAGACACATTTATCCTAGCTTAGTACTGGTTCGACCCAGGAAGACCTGTCCCTATATAACTGAAAGATTGTTGATGGGACGTAAGGAATCATATCAAACAAAACAAAATCAATCGCGTATGCACCTAAAAAGAATGACTATCTGTTAGCTTCCTTTTATACCTTTGGATCAAACAATTATAATTGGCGAATGTTCAATTTTTGGAAACTAATTAACTAGCAATAATCAATTGACAGTCATGACACGACCTGCATTGAATGTTTGTTAATTAGAATGAAATCTAGGTACATGTATATTAATTGAAAACAATGTTTGGGTAGTTGAATGAATGCTTCAACATAGCCGTTCTGAAATAGGAGTCATACAAAAGTGGGTTCTAATACATTTTATCAGTATCGAGACACAGGTATGCAAAATGGTGCAAAGGCTTTGCCACAAATTTTTATTTTGCAAAGCCTTATCACAATTTTACATACCTGTGTCTTGACAATAGTAAAATGTATTAGTATGCAAAATTTTATTAAAATATACCATGTGGTTCAAGAGTTATAAGCATTTTCACTAAAAGACCTCGACTGGCCAAAACGATGCTCAGCAAACACTCACCACCGTCCAGTAGCTCGGCAATCTTTGAAAAGATAAGTGGCTGGGCAATATTTAAATAAATATATATGCGAAGTTTGATCCAAATATCCAGCAAGGTTCATGAGTTATGAGCATTTTCACTAACTGACCACAACATACTGTCAGTGGACAATTGCCCAGCCAACCCATGTCTATCAAAAAATGTGGTTTCGTATGCCGGTGGTTATGGAATGATGACATGCATATGTATGCAAAACGTGATAAAAAATAAACAATGTGGTCCAAGAGTTCTGAACATTTTTTCTAACTGGTAATGGATAGACGGATGGATTGACAGACTGGCATAATGATTATAGAGCATACCCAAGGGTTGTGAATGATTCCCTTTAATAAAAACATTGTAATGTTGACGCTTATCAATTTTAAACATCTTACCTTAATGCTTTTGAGGCTATCTTTCTGTGAAGTCTCCAAGTAGGACCATACTTTCCTAAAATAATATCCTTTCCACCCTCGGTGGCTCTGTCAACTGAAAATGTAATGCAAATCTCAATCAGAGATTTGAACGTTGCATTTTAAAAGTGCTGTAGTGAAGCGTTGTTTTGAAGCGTTGTATTTTAAAAGTGTTGTATTGAAGTGTAGTATTGAAGTTCATTTTCTTCAAAATATCCATTCTGAGGACTAACTTATTTTTATCAATCTAATGGCAAATAATCTGGTAATAATGTACATATTTTGAAAGCTGTGACAGAATCAGACATGAGTGTCATGTTGTCAGAGGGGCCATCAGGCCCCCAGATAAGAGTGTGTATTGGAAAATTAATTTCTTTATTTCTCAAATAATGTTTAAATAAATGGGTAAGAAAATAATTAAAATTTTACGCAAATAAAAATTCCTTAGCTGGACCTCTGCAGTCGGAGGATCATTAGTAAAGTACACAGTATGGCATCATAACACCACAATGCGTTGATAAAGTGCTAACATATAATTCATAATTGGAAGCAACATGATGGTTTGTTCATTGTCGAAAAAGTACTTGGCGTGTACGTGCAGCGCATGCTCTAAATGAGTAGGTGTTTATACCCTGCTGGAAATTTAAAGCAAAAAGTCGGTTGAAAATTAGTGAAAGTTTTGAAAAATCAGCTTTCTCTTTCTGCGTAAAAGAATGTGCGATCACTGCTCATATGATTAATGTCTTTGTATCCAGAAATGCTGATTAATGGGAACATGTTATACCTTCAAAATGCCTTTTCATTCTAGTTTATGATATTTCGTATGGGTTCATTATAAACGTAAGAAAGAGACAAAGATCAGAAATCAATACAATCAAGTTATGATGTTTTGATGAGCCAATGCGCTGTTTTTAATATAGTGCGAGGGTGACATTAGACTTTGAAGATTGGCTTATGATCTGTAGTCGTGATGATGCTTCATACAAAAATATTTGACTTAAAATGTTGGGAGGCACCTTACAGCTTTACTTGGTAATGCTGCTTAAGAAATACAGATTAGAAACACCCTTAAAGCGAACTTGTGAAAGCTTGGTACTTTTTTCGCAGAAAATTTAGCAATTTTCAGGATATCTTTTGCCTTTTCTTTGTTTTAGTGACTATGCAATTGCTTGGAAATGGTTTTGGCTCTCCCTTCTACGCTTGAAATCTAACGCCATACTTGTGCAGCCGCTGTGCGTGAGATTTCAGAAGAGTTTACTTATAATTCGTGTCTGGTGATCTGTGCTTGTACAATGAAAATGAAACCTCAGATTCGATGTGGATGGCCTGACCCATACAAAACGATTGTTTAATTTATTTGTCAAAGTATCTTCGCTAACATGTCGTATTTGTAGTCCATTGTAACTCACGGCAAATACTTTGCAAAGGGTCTGTGGCAATTTTGACACACCGGCGATTACTGTGTGACTATCCTATTCAAAATTTTAGCAAAGCATTTGTGACAGTTTGATACACATTCAGGGATATAGCGAATTCTGGCGAACTTTGTGACTCACTCAAAAATCAGAGTATTTTTACCTGTCGCAAACAGTCCCACCCCTGTTAGGTGTCTTAACCACTATTATCCTGGTCACTGGTTCAAATATAACATTTCCAGATATTGTTTATATCATTTTGACTAACAAATGCCCCAACCCCTTGCGACACATGAGCCACGACAAGATATTTCCAACAATGTGGTATGTGTGACTAGCAAAGCCTCAGACCAGCCTGCGCATACGCGCAGTCTGATCAGAGCCTTTGCTAGTTGCTTGAGTATTCTATGATTGTTAAGCTTCTGACTGAACACCATTTGGAGTTTTCTAAGCTGAAAAGGTGAATGCACAGGCTCGTCTGAATCTACACTTGTCAAAATGCCACATTGTTGGAATTCACATATAACGGCTCACATAATTATTGAATTAAGATATCACTCACGTGAAGGTACACTTGTTCGAGTGGCAAAATCTGCCCCTTTCTTCACCAACACTTCCATTGCAGATGCTATATCATTGACAACTATAATAGGGGCCGGACCTAATGAATAAATGTAAACAGAACGAAAATTTGATTTTGGTATGCTGAGACGGATCAAAAGATTGGACGAATCTACTTCAACCCTTAAAGCGCCAAGAAAAAAATCATCTAAAAATGTCGTCTGCTGAAGTCGTCTGCTGCAAATAATTGCCTAACATTACTGACGAATTAAGTATAGAAGCAAACAGCGTGGACCCAGAACAGACTGCTCCTGTAGGAGCAGTCTGATCTGGGTCCACACTGTTTGCCATATAGGCTTCTTAAACATTGCAGCAGACGAGAAAAGCAGACGACTTTTGTTGCGATTGGCGTATTAAGGGTTAATACTATTGTAGTATGAGAAAGGTTACTGTCATTTCTAAAGCAAATACATACTGTTCGTGCTATCGGTGAAAACGGGTATCATTATAAATCCGTTATTTTACAACCTGTCTTAAGCGGCTACTCAAAAATAGACAAAACAAAGGTCTTAAAGACAAATGGTGGCTATACGAAGGGCGAAAGTATTGCAGAATGCTCTTTTGGAGCATTCTGCAATACTTTTTACCGTCATTAAGTGATAATCTGTCTTGATAACCAAGTTTTGGTCTTCTTTGTCAGTGAGCGCTTAAGACAGGTTTTATTGTATTTCAGCATGGACTCGTCTGTATTTTGATCCGTCTAACGCTATTGTTTGTTTTTTCATTTACATAAGGCATTTGGGTAAAGTAACTCGTTATCTATGTGCATGCTTTTGTTGTCATCTGCTGACTTTTTTCGAAATTAACTTTTTCAAAAAATATTCTTTCAGGAGTACTATCAGAGTGTCAAGCGGCTTGTATCCAGACCAGGATCGACGTTCAGTGCGTTCAGTAGGTCCTGATCTGGGTCCAAACTGTTTGCAAAGATAAAACGGTCATCGCTAGCAAGAAAATGCACAGCTGTCTAGTGGGGTCACGGACCTACATTATGACATAAGCAATGGTTTATCTCATAGTTAATGTGTACAAACAGTGAAGGCTCTGACAAGAGTGTTCATTAGCACAGGCTCGCCTGAGCCTTTGCGAAACGTTCCAAAAAGCATGAACTGGCTCAATTATTATATTTATACGTACATACCATAACATAAGGGTTTAAAATTGTTATCATTTTCACTTCCGTCCATTCAAACATATATGTAGGGTACTCAAATGAATCGTCTCAGTGAGGCGGCTCTTTTTAGTACTCACATCATATATTTTGTTGATAAATAAGAAAAAAAATGAGTAATTTTATCTGGAGGCCTAAATTCCAAGTACATATTGTTTCTTCCGCCAGAAAAAAGAAAGTATCTCAGTTCATATACCTTGCCATAAAGTAGGTCAGGGGTCAACCTAGGATCATCATATGAACAAACTTGGAAAGTTCCAGTGTCGTTGTGCCCTTTGTTTCAGTACAGATTTTAAAGGACTTTATCATATATGTGAATGGCTGCCATTACTATTTTGTGACCTCGACCATACAGTAACATTTTGGTTGTCTTATCTAATGAATGCTCAATGTGACATTTGAGTTCAATCAGGCCTTTATTTTCGGAGAAATACGTTTAAACATATAGATGGGAGCCTAATGAACGGCCTTGAATGTACACTGACCTTTGATACTTATTTACATTCATTGTCTTATACGTTTAAATATATCTTGCACGTATAAATTAATGAATGTTGCTACAACATCTATTAAAATAAACTTTTAAAGATTTTCCCCATATAAATGCGCAAGAAATCAAATTATGATAATGTTTCGTAAGTCAAGGTCAACCTAGGATTGACAGGATTAGCATCCCTCCAAAACATAAAGTGGTCATGTCGTATATTAAATTGAAGAGAATTAAAAGTAAGTCACCATGCAAGCAAACAGGAAACCCTACATTCATCTATTGGTGTTAAGGGCCATGATTGTATCAAATTAAAGGGAATTATAGATATATCAAAATGATTGCAGACCATAAGCCCTTACGTAAACCAACTAACCGCTTTAAGTGGAGAGAGGACAATGGTCAATAAATCAACTTCTTCAGAAAGTTGTCATGTTACATATCCAATCAAAGGGAATTAGGAGTAGAATAGCTTGCGAGGAGACATGAGCCAGAAACCAATGTTTTCGAAAGGTGGCCATGTTGCATTTCCTATTAAAGGGAATAAAGAGAAGGTCAACATTGGCGTTAGAGTTAGTTATTGATTTACAGTATACATGCTTACAACAGTCATATGGAAATAGAAGGATACATCACATTTCTTCTTCATCTACTCCAAAACTTTAATCAGTATGGAAGTCGACAGGGTAAATGTGCCATTTGATACCTATTGAATTCCTCTTGCATATGTACATTTTATTCTAAGCATCTACTGTGCGCAGAACTCTTACACTAAAACTGACAGCCTAGTAGCACTGATCCTCTTGATTGGACCTAGTTCCGAGAAAACCTCTTAACCTGTTTTCGGGTACTGAAACGAAGCTGTAAGTGGCAGCCTTACAGTTTTTACGCCTGTTCAGAAAGTAAAAATCGCTCTTACAAAGTTTAATACTATAAAAAAAGTCAAAGGCTTTGTCGAGACTCTGCAAAGTATGTCTTTTCAAAATGACTTGTAGATCTTGCACAAACAAAGTACGAGAAAAGGTACCCTCATTTAAAATTCACACTTTTTAGTGTGATACAAAGTATGCCTCAGATACATTATCCATTGATATTTTAGATAGTTTGAAGCTAAAAAGAAAAAAGAATAAAAGTTTTTTTTGACAATTGAACTTTCCATTTCTCTTCTACGTTAACATGAACATCCACTACATGTATCAGCAGCTTAATCAAAGAGTTTTAAAGTTAACCATGTAATTTTCATACGAACTTTGCATTGCTCTGTAAGCTTTATCATCTGGGTGCGGCATTCAAATTTTCAGCGATTATTTATTATGAATATGCGTCACTGTTCTCCTTAAAAATTTAAAAAAAACTTTTAGATATGCCATTTAAATGACCTTTAAAGTTTCACGTTAAAACCGGAAGTGGACACCATTCACATGAAACAATTATCGTTAGAAAACGAGCTGACCAAGATGTATTGTGTTTGGTCAAACATGTTCACATGAAATAAACTCATACAATTAGTTTAGTATGTGCGGGTGATGATTTTCGAAAATATATGTAAATGAGTTTATTTTAAAATCGATAAAAACTGCACTCAAAACGCTTATATTCTTCAAAAAGTTGATTTTTGCATTTTGAACCCAAAAATTGTGAAGTGATAGAAAAATCTTCCAAACCACAGCTTAACTTTACTCCATTGAAATGCACATATTTAGTCAGAAAATAAAATTGAAAAGAAGCCACTAATAATCTCGGTTCAGTGTAGACCAGGTAAGGCTCAATGCAGTCTGCACATCTACAGAGATTTGTTTAATTATTGAAAGATTGCATATGCTTGCCAGTTTAGCTGCATGTATTATATGTTCCATATAGCAGACAAAGACGTTGATCTGACTGCGCGGATGTGCAGGCTGGTCAGCGTCCTTGTTGTATGCAAATTAGATTTTCTTGCAATATATCACAATCTTGACTTACCAATATGGACGGTCATAACAGGACCATATTTCTTCGACCATTCAAACATCTCTTCATGAAGAAAGTTGGTCTTAAATTCTGAAATGAAAAAAAAATAGGTTTGCACATGCGTAGCAATATCCAACAATAAAATTCGTTTTGCGGTATTTCATCCGGGTCGGTATCCCCAATGAAAAGGGTTAACGCCCCGCCAGGTTTTATCAAACCACGATTAAATACATTGTATTTTCGGTGGTGAACGAATTGCAATACCGTTTTGCACTACCAAAACCTTTAAATTAAACTATAGTTCCGTTGTAACCTCTAGGTTTTGACCTGTATACAAATCTTCATTATTTCAAGCAGTCACGCACAAAGCCTTTCACACGGGTGTAAATTGTCTCAACTCATTTTAATCTCCTCAAAAACCAGTACCTCAGTGCAAAGCATGATTCAAGGACTCCTGAATATTGAGGGTATATGGGTTCAACACAGAGTATCACCAGAACCATTTAACCTATTACTGTGATACTGTCATATATAAAACATTCACTTGAACTAATAATAATAAAAATAGTCACGTGACCTTTGGCGGCCATTTTGGAAGCCATATTGAAATATGAAAAATGCCTATATAAACAACTATTTTATGCAAAAAAAATAAAACACCTATCTACACCAAGTATCAAACATAATAATTTTATCAGATATTATATTGTGTAATCAGAAATAAATAAAAATGTAGCAGTTGAAGGCCGGCTTAATTGCGTCCTGTATGTCATACCCTTGGACATGTTTTCGTTGTTTTGATGACCGCGAAATCTAATGACATTACAAACATTTTGTAAAGTCCATTCTTGTACAGAAAATTGCGTAGTCTTCTATACTATACAATTATTGACTTCAATGAGGTTGACAAAAGGATTTATCTACCCGATAAAGTGATAATTCACCGAGGCCGCTAGGCCGAGGTGAAAATCATTTTTAAGGGTAGATAAATCCTTATGTCTACCGAAATTGAAGTCAATAACTGTTTTGTTATATGAATTTTCACTTAAGAATGAAAAATTTTGCTACGTTCACTTTTGTTGTTAAAGACATGTTCAACCTTCAATCTAAGACATCTAGGGACATTCTCACAAGTTTTAGCAATTTCCATTAAAATATTTTAATGTATAGTATTTTGCATTTTCAAACGTATATTAATTCTCTTAGTTGTTATCATAAAACTGTTTTATAATTTGTTTATTCAAACAAAGATAAATAAGCAAACAAAACAAATCAAAACTGTTGTAAAAGTCATGAAAGTCTTTAATTTACCTGTTGGGAGGTTAAACAGTAAATCATGTCAATTTCATGCAGCAAATGCTAGTTTCACACTCATCATGCTATTTTTAGCTCTCTAGAGGGTAATATTGCAGAAGTGTCAAAATATGAGCTTCTGGAAACTAGTTCGAGCTGGTTTTTAGTGGACCGGTTTAGACCAGTTTCCAGGTAGACATCGAGATTTATGAAGACAAATTGGGTCAATCAGGAGACAGGATTCTCTCCAGTCATATAACAAACGATATTATTATGTCCCCTGAACTTTTTAGAATAGAATATAGAACAAAGATTTGCGTTCAATACAACGGTTAAAAATAGACAGCTATCAACCAAGGCTTTAAATTTCGACTGTAGTCGCGCGTTTGAACGGTAAATTCGACTTCAGTCGCGTTTGGCAGCGAAAGTGTTAATAGTTACATTGCCTTTAAAGGGAGAATTTTCGTTAAATATACATGTACATACGTAGTATATTTCCAACTATTGGCAGAGCCCATGGACCAGGGGGTAGTCTGTATTTCCATTTCCTAATGAGTCTCTTGATAATCAACCCTGTGACTAGTCCTATAAGTACAGTTTTGATGGTTAACCAACTTAGGATCGTCTCCAGCATCCTGTTTCTGTATCAGTTATGTCTGAAAGAAAGAAAGAAAAGTGCCATTGGTTGTGTTTTAGTAGACTTTCGCAAGGCTTTTGATCTGGTAGACCATAAATTACATCTTCAAATGTTAAAACATTATAAAATCAATAAATTAAGTCTTTCGTGGTTCGAATCGTATCTAAGTCACAGAATTCAACAAGTGAACATCAATACAAATCAGTCAAAAACTGGAAGTGGCTATAAGCGTACCACAGGGTTCCATTTTAGGTCCTCTGTTATTTTTTATATTTATAAATGATTTACCCCTATTTATTGGGGATTCAATTCGATCTGTAGATTTATATGCTGATGATACACCACTGTATGATATTGGTTAAGATAAAGCTACGTTAAAAAAATAATCTGCAACACTCTTTGAATTTACTCAAAATGTGGTGTCTAGAAAATGGTATGATAATAAATATAGACAAAACAAAACTAATGTTAATATCAAGTAGACAAAAGAGAAAATGTATGAAAGATAATAAGTTGGTAATTGTGTATGATAATTTTGATTTGCAATTAACAAGCTGTGAAAATGTGTTAGGTGTCCATATAGATGACTACTAAACTTGGAAAAATAATTTTCAACACGTTTCAAAAAAAGAGATCGTCATACCTTTGGCTTTTGTTTCAGATAAAATCATTCCTTTCTTTACAACACAGAGTGTTATTTTACAATGCTTATATTAAGCCTCACTTTGAATATTGCTGTGTGATTTGGGGGAATTCATTTAATTCTAATCTACATAAAATTGAAAAGTTACAGAGAAGAGCCTGTAAATTGATACTAAATGAATTTAAAATTAATGGCAACTAAATATGTTGCCCTTTGAAGAATTAGCTTTCGTCAACAAAGCCAAGGTAATGTTCAAGGTAACTCAAGGCATTTCACCAATTTACATCACGGAAATGTTCCAAATTAAAGGGTGCAATGACTTTGCGTTCAGATTCGAACAAAAAATTAAAAAAAAAACAAAGCCTAAATTAAACGTGTTTAAAAACAGCTTATCTTATTCAGGTACTTTAATTTGGAATAGCATTCCAGTTGAAATAAGAAATGCTTATACGATTGGTGATTTCGTTAAAAAAATGTTTAACATGGATGAACCACCTTTAATTTTCTATATTTGTGTTTACATACCTCCACCGCCGAATCAGTTTCGATGGTTTACAGAGCCAAAATGTATTTAAACATACAAATCTAAAGGCTGATTTTTCACCCCCCCCCCCCCGCCCCCTTTCATTTTGCATCACTTTCTTTCTACTCATATTCACTTGTATTTGTAAATAATTTATTTTCATGTTTGTTATTTCATGTATGCTATGCTTGTGTTAAGAGGGCCTCAGGGAAGATTGGTTATACCAACTGAGACACCCTCATAAAATAAAGTCTTTACTTACTTACTTACTTACTTACTTACTTACTTACCTACTTACTTACTTTAGTTAATACTCTCTGGGGCTTTAAGGAACTAAATGAAGGTACGCCTAGTTCAAACAGCATTATGTGATTTTGTTTTTTACCGCAACGTCGATAAACGAAGGCTCAGGCGAGCCTATTAAAATAAACAGGCTCGCCTGGGCCATCGCTGCTCGCATATACAAAGTCTCGGGGGGGGGGGGGGGGGGTGGGGGGGGGAGGAGTAACTTTGGGGTAATTTTGGTACGGGAGTGCAAGCCAGTTTTTTTTAAACCTACCCCAATCATATACTTGGTCTTCGAAAGAATGATATATTCATTTACTTGATTGAACAAAATGTTTACATATTCATAATATACTGTTCTTTGATTTTATATACTCTCTTTGCTGTGTATTTAAAATTACAATTTTGGTTTCTGAGCTGAATACCTGAGCAAATATATGAGTATTTTCAAACAGAGATGTCAGAAAACGGGATCATTCATATAACAATGGTGAAAAACTGGGTCAGTCATATACTTTTTCTTAGAAAAAGGGGCTTATCGTTTACCCGGCAGCGCTGAAAAAGGGGGCTATTTGGCACGCACATCCGTACTATGTCATATATAGGTAGTGCCCCCCTCCTGAGTAAAAAGTACGGGTGTATATGAAAAATCGGTTCTAGCACAGCTCGCTACGTCACAATGAACGTTTATAGATGGATTTTATGCAAAATTTGGCAATTTTAAAAGGAAGACAAAATGATCTTAACTCTTTGAACCACACTGTATACATTGGATGTTGACCAAATTTGGCACACGTATACATTTTAACAATGTCTAGACACTGGTTTGAAAAACGATTGATTGCACGACCCTTTGGTGTGCACTGTACTATAATCATTGTTTGAGTTCATTATTCCATCCGTCCGTCCATTAGCAGCTGGTGAAAATGCACATAGCTCTTGAACCACACGGTATATTTTAATCAACTTTTGCATACGTATGCATGTCAACATTGTTTAACCACTGGCATGCATATTAGCCTTTTATGATGGACGAGGTTTTGCTGAGCATCAGTTTGGCTGGTCATAGTCAGTAAGTAAAAATGCTCATAACTCTTGAACATCACGGTATATGTTGATCAAATTTTGCATACGTTTACATTTTAACATGAGCCGTGACATGTGTTTTCCAACAATGTGGCATTTTGATAAGTGTAGGCTCAGACGGGCCTGTGCAGTCTCCTTTTAAGCTTAGAAACTCCAAATGACTTTCAGCCAGTAGCTTAATATTCATAGAATATTCAAGCGACTAGCAAAGGCTCTGATCAGACTGCGCGTATGCGCAGGCTGATCTGAGGCTTTGCTGGTCGCACATACCACATTGTTGAAAATCTCATGTGGCGACTTATATTGTCTAGACACTAGTATGCGGGAGCGCACTTTTTGAAAAAAAAAACTTAATAACTTTTCAACAAATAGGCACACCAACTTTTTTCCTACCTTGTGTGACGCCCCACAAGAGTCAAAGTCTGGCAGAATAAAAAATAAAGCCCCTTATGGTCCAATACTAGGTGCAAGTAGATGTTTGCTATTTTGCAATAGCGCAATATTAAAAACACGCTTAACCCACCACAATTTGTATGGAAACACGAAACCAGCCCCATCATTCTCTTTCAATACGTAGATCAATATAACACAATATGTAAAATCAAAAGGGGACACTTCAATCAATCACTTGGCAAACAGGACACTTTTGGTGCTCATAGAAAACAGCTGACAACTGCAGCCAACGCAATGGCCTTCATCTCAAGCAGGGATATATGATAGTAGGCCTACCTTTAGTTAGTTTCGCATTTCATTCCAACTTGTAGAAACACCCAACCTATAAGTCTCTCTTTAGCTAAAATTTGCTCGTATATCTTGATTTTAAACTCAAATATGATATTTTTATACTAGAATATCTTAAAATTCGTCCACTCCAAAATTCGAAGCTATCCCCTGTCATTCACAGAAAGAAAGAAAACTGATACAAATCGCCGTGAAATGTATAACCGCAACTGCAATTTATTACCATGGTCCACCAATGGTGCTCGCCCTTTCTTCAGTCTAGGCGCAGTCAGAGCAAAACAAATCTCGGCGAAATGTATAACCACAACTGCAGTTTATCACCAATGATGCTCGCCCTTTCTACAGTCTAGCCACAGTCACAGCAAAACAAATCTCGGCGAAATGTATAACCACAACTGCAATTTATCACCAATGATGCTCGCCATTTCTTCAGTCTAGGTGCAGTCAGAGCAAAACAAATCTCGGCGAAATGTATAACCACAACTGCAGTTTATCACCAATGGTGCTCGCCCTTTCTTCAGTCTAGGCGCAGTCAGAGCAAAACAAATCTCGGCGAAATGTATAACCACAACTGCAGTTTATCACCAATGATGCTCGCCCTTTCTTCAGTCTAGGCGCAGTCAGAGCAAAACAAATCTCGGCGAAATGTATAACCACAGCTGCAATTTATCACCAATGATGCTCGCCCTTTCTTCAGTCTAGGCGCAGTCAGAGCAAAACAAATCTCGGCGAAATGTATAACCACAACTGCAGTTTATCACCAATGATGCTCGCCCTTTCTTCAGTCTAGGCGCATTCAGAGCAAAACAAATCTCGGCGAAATGTATAACCACAACTGCAGTTTATCACCAATGATGCTCGCCCTTTCTTCAGTCTAGGCGCAGTCAGAGCAAAACAAATCTCGGCGAAATGTATAACCACAGCTGCAGTTTATCACCGATGATGCTCGCCCTTTCTACAGTCTAGCCACAGTCACAGCAAAACAAATCTCGGCGAAATGTATAACCACAACTGCAATTTATCACCAATGATGCTCGCCATTTCTTCAGTCTAGGTGCAGTCAGAGCAAAACAAATCTCGGCGAAATGTATAACCACAACTGCAATTTATCACCAATGATGCTCGCCATTTCTTCAGTCTAGGTGCAGTCAGAGCAAAACAAATCTCGGCGAAATGTATAACCACAACTGCAGTTTATCACCAATGGTGCTCGCCCTTTCTTCAGTCTAGGTGCAGTCAGAGCAAAACAAATCTCGGCGAAATGTATAACCACAACTGCAGTTTATCACCAATGGTGCTCGCCCTTTCTTCAGTCTAGGCGCAGTCAGAGCAAAACAAATCTCGGCGAAATGTATAACCACAACTGCAGTTTATCACCAATGATGCTCGCCCTTTCTTCAGTCTAGGCGCAGTCAGAGCAAAACAAATCTCGGCGAAATGTATAACCACAGCTGCAATTTATCACCAATGATGCTCGCCCTTTCTTCAGTCTAGGCGCAGTCAGAGCAAAACAAATCTCGGCGAAATGTATAACCACAACTGCAGTTTATCACCAATGATGCTCGCCCTTTCTTCAGTCTAGGCGCATTCAGAGCAAAACAAATCTCGGCGAAATGTATAACCACAACTGCAGTTTATCACCAATGATGCTCGCCCTTTCTTCAGTCTAGGCGCAGTCAGAGCAAAACAAATCTCGGCGAAATGTATAACCACAGCTGCAGTTTATCACCGATGATGCTCGCCCTTTCTACAGTCTAGCCACAGTCACAGCAAAACAAATCTCGGCGAAATGTATAACCACAACTGCAATTTATCACCAATGATGCTCGCCATTTCTTCAGTCTAGGTGCAGTCAGAGCAAAACAAATCTCGGCGAAATGTATAACCACAACTGCAGTTTATCACCAATGGTGCTCGCCCTTTCTTCAGTCTAGGCGCAGTCAGAGCAAAACAAATCTCGGCGAAATGTATAACCTCAACTGCAGTTTATCACCAGTGATGCTCGCCCTTTCTTCAGTCTAGGCGCAGTCAGAGCAAAACAAATCTCGGCGAAATGTATAACCACAGCTGCAATTTATCACCAATGATGCTCGCCCTTCTTTCAGTCTAGGCGCAGTCAGAGCAAAACAAATCTCGGCGAAATGTATAACCACAACTGCAGTTTATCACCAATGATGCTCGCCCTTTCTTCAGTCTAGACGCAGTCAGAGCAAAACAAATCTTGGCGAAATGTATAACCACAACTGCAGTTTATCACCAATGATGCTCGCCCTTTCTTCAGTCTAGGTGCAGTCAGAGCAAAACAAATCTCGGCGAAATGTATAACCACAACTGCAGTTTATCACCAATGATGCTCGCCCTTTCTTCAGTCTAGGCGCAGTCAGAGCAAAACAAATCTCGGCGAAATGTATAACCACAACTGCAATTTATCACCAATGATGCTCGCCATTTCTTCAGTCTAGGCGTAGTCAGAGCAAAACAAATCTCGGCGAAATGTATAACCACAACTGCAGTTTATCACCAATGATGCTCGCCCTTTCTTCAGTCTAGGTGCAGTCAGAGCAAAACAAATCTCGGCGAAATGTATAACCACAACTGCAGTTTATCACCAATGGTGCTCGCCCTTTCTTCAGTCTAGGTGCAGTCAGAGCAAAACAAATCTCGGCGAAATGTATAACCACAGCTGCAGTTTATCACCAATGATGCTCGTCTTTTCTTCAGTCTAGGCGCAGTCAGAGCAAAACAAATCTCGGCGAAATGTATAACCACAGCTGCAGTTTATCACCAATGATGCTCGCCCTTTCTTCAGTCTAGGTGCAGTCAGAGCAAAACAAATCTCGGCGAAATGTATAACCACAGCTGCAGTTTATCACCAATGATGCTCGCCCTTTCTTCAGTCTAGGCGCAGTCAGAGCAAAACAAATCTCGGCGAAATGTATAACCACAGCTGCAGTTTTTCACCAATGGTGCTCGCCCTTTCTTCAGTCTAGGTGCAGTCAGAGCAAAACAAATCTCGGCGAAATGTATAACCACAACTGCAATTTATCACCAATGGTGCTCGCCCTTTCTTCAGTCTAGGCGCAGTCAGAGCAAAACAAATCTCGGCGAAATGTATAACCACAGCTGCAATTTATCATCATTGATGCTCGCCCTTTCTTCAGTCTAGGTGCAGTCAGAGCAAAACAAATCTCGGCGAAATGTATAACCACAACTGCAATTTATCACCAATGATGCTCGCCCTTTCTTCAGTCTAGGCGCAGTCAGAGCAAAACAAATCTCGGCGAAATGTATAACCACAACTGCAGTTTATCACCAATGATGCTCGCCCTTTCTTCAGTCTAGGCGCAGTCAGAGCAAAACAAATCTCGGCGAAATGTATAACCACAACTGCAGTTTATCACCAATGATGCTCGCCCTTTCTTCAGTCTAGGCGCAGTCAGAGCAAAACAAATCTCGGCGAAATGTATAACCACAACTGCAGTTTATCACCAATGATGCTCGCCCTTTCTTCAGTCTAGGCGCAGTCAGAGCAAAACAAATCTCGGCGAAATGTATTACCACAACTGCAGTTTATCACCAATGATGCTCGCCCTTTCTTCAGTCTAGGCGCAGTCAGAGCAAAACAAATCTCGGTGAAATGTATAACCACAGCTGCAATTTATCATCATTGATGCTCACTATTTCTTCAGTCTAGGCGCAGTCAGGGCAGAACAAATCTCGGCGAAATGTATAACCACAACTGCAGTTTATCACCAATGATGCTCGTCTTTTCTTCAGTCTAGGCGCAGTCAGAGCAGAACAAATCTCGGCGAAATGTATAACCACAGCTGCAATTTAATCACCAATGATGCTCGTCTTTTCTTCAGTCTAGGCGCAGTCAAAGCAGAACAAATCTCGGCGAAATGTATAACCACAGCTGCAATTTATCACCAGTGATGCTCACCCTTTCTTCAGTCTAGGCGCAGTCAGAGCAGAACAAATCTCGGCGAAATGTATAACCACAGCTGCAATTTAATCACCAATGATGCTCGTCTTTTCTTCAGTCTAGGCGCAGTCAAAGCAGAACAAATCTCGGCGAAATGTATAACCACAGCTGCAATTTATCACCAATGATGCTCACCCTTTCTTCAGTCTAGGCGCAGTCAGAGCAAAACAAATCTCGGCGAAATGTAAAACCACAGCTGCAATTTATCACCAGTGATGCTCGCCCTTTCTTCAGTCTAGGCGCAGTCAGAGCAGAACAAATCTCGGCTAAATGTATAACCACAACTGCAATTTATCACCAATGATGCTCGCCCTTTCTTCAGTCTAGGTGCAGTCAGAGCAAAACAAATCTCGGCGAAATGTATAACCACAACTGCAATTTATCACCAATGATGCTCGCCCTTTCTTCAGTCTAGGTGCAGTCAGAGCAAAACAAATCTCGGCGAAATGTATAACCACAACTGCAATTTATCACCAATGATGCTCGCCCTTTCTTCAGTCTAGGCGCAGTCAGAGCAAAACAAATCTCGGCAAAATGTATAACCACAACTGCAGTTTATCACCAATGATGCTCGCCCTTTCTTCAGTCTAGGCGCAGTCAGAGCAAAACAAATCTCGGCGAAATGTAAAACCACAGCTGCAATTTATCACCAATGATGCTCGCCCTTTCTTCAGTCTAGGCGCAGTCAGAGCAGAATCAATCTTGGCAAAATGTAAAACCACAGCTGCAATTTATCACCAGTCATGCTCACCCTTTCTTCAGTCTAGGCGCAGTCAGAGCAGAATCAATCTTGGCGAAATGTAAAACCACAGTTGCAATTTATCACCAGTGATGCTCACCCTTTCTTCAGTCTAGGCGCAGTCAGAGCAGAATCAATCTTGGCGAAATGTAAAACCACAGCTGCAGTTTATCACCAGTGATGCTCACCCTTTCTTCAGTCTAGGCGCAGTCAGAGCAAAACAAATCTCGGCAGATGTATAACCACAGCTGCAATTTATCACCAATGATGCTCGATCTTTCTTCAGTCTAGGCGCAGTCAGAGCAGAATCAATCTTGGCGAAATGTATAACCACAGCTGCAATTTATAACCAATGTTGCTCGCTCTTTCTTCAGTCTAGGCGCAGTCAGAGCAAAACAAATCTCGGCGAAATGTATAACCACAGCTGCAATTTATCACCAGTGATGCTCACCCTTTCTTCAGTCTAGGCGCAGTCAGAGCAAAACAAATCTCGGCGAAATGTATAACCACAACTGCAGTTTATCACCAATGGTGCTCGCCCTTTCTTCAGTCTAGGCGCAGTCAGAGCAAAACAAATCTCGGCGAAATGTATAACCACAACTGCAGTTTATCACCAATGATGCTCGCCCTTTCTACAGTCTAGCCACAGTCACAGCAAAACAAATCTCGGTGAAATGTATAACCACAGCTGCAATTTAATCACCAATGATGCTCGTCTTTTCTTCAGTCTAGGCGCAGTCAAAGCAGAACAAATCTCGGCGAAATGTATAACCACAGCTGCAATTTATCACCAATGATGCTCACCCTTTCTTCAGTCTAGGCGCAGTCAGAGCAAAACAAATCTCGGCGAAATGTATAACCACAGCTGCAATTTATCACCAATGATGCTCGCCCTTTCTTCAGTCTAGGCGCAGTCAGAGCAAAACAAATCTCGGCGAAATGTATAACCACAACTGCAGTTTATCACCAATGATGCTCGCCCTTTCTTCAGTCTAGGCGCAGTCAGAGCAAAACAAATCTCGGCGAAATGTATAACCACAACTGCAGTTTATCACTAATGATGCTCGCCCTTTCTTCAGTCTAGGCGCAGTCAGAGCAAAACAAATCTCGGCGAAATGTATAACCACAGCTGCAATTTATCACCAATGATGCTCGCCCTTTCTTCAGTCTAGGCGCAGTCAGAGCAAAACAAATCTCGGCGAAATGTATAACCACAACTGCAGTTTATCACCAATGATGCTCGCCCTTTCTTCAGTCTAGACGCAGTCAGAGCAAAACAAATCTCGGCGAAATGTATAACCACAGCTGCAATTTATCACCAATGATGCTCGCCCTTTCTTCAGTCTAGGCGCAGTCAGAGCAAAACAAATCTCGGTGAAATGTATAACCACAGCTGCAGTTTATCACCAATGATGCTCGCCCTCTCTTCAGTCTAGGTGCAGTCAGAGCAGAACAAATCTCGGTGAAATGTATAACCACAGCTGCAATTTATCACCAATGATGCTCGCCATTTCTTCAGTCTAGGCGCAGTCAGAGCAAAACAAATCTCGGCGAAATGTATAACCACAACTGCAGTTTATCACCAATGGTGCTCGCCCTTTCTACAGTCTAGGCGCAGTCAGAGCAAAACAAATCTTGGCGAAATGTATAACCACAACTGCAGTTTATCACCAATGATGCTCGCCCTTTCTTCAGTCTAGGTGCAGTCAGAGCAAAACAAATCTCGGCGAAATGTATAACCACAACTGCAGTATATCACCAATGGTGCTCGCCCTTTCTTCAGTCTAGGCGCAGTCAAAGCAGAACAAATCTCGGCGAAATGTATAACCACAACTGCAGTTTATCACCAATGATGCTCGCCCTTTCTTCAGTCTAGGTGCAGTCAGAGCAAAACAAATCTCGGCGAAATGTATAACCACAACTGCAATTTATCACCAGTGATGCTCACCCTTTCTTCAGTCTAGGCGCAGTCAGAGCAAAACAAATCTCGGCAGATGTATAACCACAGCTGCAATTTATCACCAATGATGCTCGCCCTTTCTTCAGTCTAGGCGCAGTCAGAGCAAAACAAATCTCGGCGAAATGTATAACCACAACTGCAGTTTATCACCAATGATGCTCGCCCTTTCTTCAGTCTAGGCGCAGTCAGAGCAAAACAAATCTCGGCGAAATGTATAACCACAACTGCAATTTATCACCAATGATGCTCGCCCTTTCTTCAGTCTAGGCGCAGTCAGAGCAAAACAAATCTCGGCGAAATGTATAACCACAACTGCAGTTTATCACCAATGATGCTCGCCCTTTCTTCAGTCTAGGTGCAGTCAGAGCAAAACAAATCTCGGCGAAATGTATAACCACAACTGCAATTTATCACCAGTGATGCTCACCCTTTCTTCAGTCTAGGCGCAGTCAGAGCAAAACAAATCTCGGCAGATGTATAACCACAGCTGCAATTTATCACCAATGATGCTCGCCCTTTCTTCAGTCTAGGCGCAGTCAGAGCAAAACAAATCTCGGCGAAATGTATAACCACAGCTGCAATTTATCACCAATGATGCTCGCCCTTTCTTCAGTCTAGGTGCAGTCAGAGCAAAACAAATCTCGGCGAAATGTATAACCACAACTGCAGTTTATCACCAATGATGCTCGCCCTTTCTTCAGTCTAGGCGCAGTCAGAGCAAAGCAAATCTCGGCAGATGTAAAACCACAGCTGCAATTTAATCACCAATGATGCTCGTCTTTTCTTCAGTCTAGGCGCAGTCAGAGCAGAACAAATCTTGGCGAAATGTTAAACCACAGCTGCAATTTATCACCAATGATGTTCGCCCTTTCTTCAGTCTAGGCGCAGTCAGAGCAAAACAAATCTCGGCGAAATGTATAACCACAACTGCAGTTTATCACTAATGATGCTCGCCCTTTCTTCAGTCTAGGCGCAGTCAGAGCAAAACAAATCTCGGCGAAATGTATAACCACAACTGCAGTTTATCACCAATGATGCTCGCCCTTTCTTCAGTCTAGGCGCAGTCAGAGCAAAACAAATCTCGGCAGATGTAAAACCACAGCTGCAATTTATCACCAATGATGCTCGCCCTTTCTTCAGTCTAGGCGCAGTCAGAGCAGAATCAATCTTGGCAAAATGTAAAACCACAGCTGCAATTTATAACCAATGATGCTCATCCTTTCTTCAGTCTAGGCGCAGTCAGAGCAGAATAAATCTTGGCAAAATGTAAAACCACAGCTGTAATTTATCACCAATGATGTTCGTCTTTTCTTCAGTCTAGGCGCAGTCAGAGCAGAACAAATCTTGGCGAAATGTACAACCACAGCTGCAATTTATCACCAATGATGCTCGCCATTTTTTTCAGTCTAGGCGCAGTCAAAGCAGTACAAATTGGTTTTAACTTTAAAAAGGTTGTTTCTAAGATCTACGTTCACCAAGGGTCGCGCACATTACGGTCCGTTGATTACTTTTGCACTGGGTTCGTGACTGTACTAGTTCAGTTTGACTGGCTTTAATCATGATGTATTCATTAAAGAATAAATTCTCAATTTGCACTATATTACTCTTCCACAATTCGTTTATGACAGTGACGTGTAAGTGTGTATCCCAACCCAACTGTAAGATCTACTGATAACTCTTAGTACCAAAACGTATTGTGACCATCACCGTCGGAATCTCCTTGTGTCCATGTGGAGTATTTTAGCGATATGTTGTACTATTTCTTTGATACTATGGTAGTCTACATATTATACATAATAATTGAGTCGCGACGCGAGAAACCCTGTCTTCGTGGTTATACATTTCGCCGAGACTTTCTCTACTCTGACTGCGCCTAGACTGAAGAAAGGGTGAGCATCATTGGTGGATCATGGTGACAAGGTGAGATTCATACCTGGCTGTTAAGCTACCGAGTCCAGCTAGAAACTTGAAACTTCGCTAGTAGCAATAAATGTGATACTTTCCAATAAGCGAATACCAAAGGCGCTGATCAGACTGCACGGATGCGCAGGCTGGTCTGCGCCGTTGTTTTCTTTGTTTGATTTGATTCTTTACGTCCCATCAACAATCTTTCAGTTAATCAGGGACGGGGCTTCCTGGGTTGAACCAGTACTAAGCTAGGATAAATGTGTTTTGCTCAAGAACCACCATGCACTGACGCCGGTGAGGCTCGAACCCGCGGCCCCTCGGTCTCCAGTCAAGCACTCTACCACTGAGCCACTGCGCTCCCTATTGCGCCGTTGTTGTTCGCAAACCCCTGAAAACAGGCTTTCTCGCATCGAGGCCGAATTATTTCAATATCAGTTTGCATTGACTTTTTACTATAATCTTATGAAAAATTGCGGATGGACTAATCATTAGTGTTTGTCCTTAAGCTGAATCATTTGTTTGGTTTGATTCTTTACGTCCCATCAACAGTTTTTCAGATTAAGCTGAATCAAAACTTTATTTCCAGCAAATCTCGTTAAAATATTTGAACATTTACCTTTATGTTAATGCAAACTTTAACCTTATCTTTAAAACAAAAATATTGTCAATAATCAAACAAATTGTTTTAATTACTCATTAAGCTCGTAAGTATTTATCGTATATGCTAACAAGGAAGGCTCAGACGAGCGTCCGCATTCGAACAGTCTCACCAGAGCCTCTACTGTTCGCTTTGACAAATTGTAGTAGAGTAGAGAAGACATAGAGCAGCAATTAGATCTCTAGTCCCACAAGATTGTTGGGTATGAACATTTGACACATGTGCAATAAGGAACAAACACCTTACTTAAAGAAATTATTGCCGCGGCTGAACTTATTTGAGAAATAACAAAGAAAACAAGAGAAAAAACAGAGAAAATAGGGGAAATAACAGAGAAAATAAGTTAAAACTATTTGCTACTAAGAATGCGTACCTTTTACAGCAATATCGAAAATCTTGAATGAGCGACTAAAATAGTGTAAAAGTTGCAATTCAACGTAATATTGCAAATACATACCTTTAGTGTGTCATACCTGGTCGCCGCCTTTTCTTCTGATGTTAATGGACTGTATTTCATTAAGCCGGGAAAAGATATATTCTATTTTAAGGTATGTCAGTGGCATGTATGTTTATTTGTCATGTTTCCTTTTTGTAACTAAAAAATCAAATCAAATGAATTAGATGCAAGGCATTTTATTGGATGCCTTTTTACAGGTTTAATAGCCCTAATACGATAGTTCAGCTGAAGCGTTGCTGAAAGATATCGATCTTTATACTTTAGCATGAAGTATATCGTGATGTGCAAGATCTACACGGATGTAGGTGGTATGAAATAGTTATACCATGCTTGTCCACCTGTACGCAAGATAATTCACTAGCTAAAGCTCGTGGATTATCTTCAAGTACAGGCGGACAACCCATGGTATAACTATTACACAGTTCATCAGCACTGCAAGTAGGTTCAATGTACTCCCGAGTATACTTCAGTGACCCCCGTTTGATACCCAGATCAATAGAGGTGTGATCACGGAAAATTTTCCTTGTATGCGTCAATATCTTCCAACAGGTGGCATGACTATCGCATACTATCGATATTTTATATCGATGCATGCGCAGACAAAGCAAGGGCGTAGGAAGAACCCTGTACTACTGTGCTTCTAGGTTTTAAGTGACCCCCGTTTTTCTTTTTTTAAACAATTTTAAACTTTACTTAGACGAACGGCAATTGGTGTGTGGATGCGAATGCACACAGCATAACTAAAACTTATTTTTGGGGGAAGCCCTGATTTTTAACCGAAGCCCAAATCCCTTGAAAAAAGGAATAACTTTGTTATTTTTTTCTGTGAATATACCTGTTTGTACCTCAATCGACACACGTGGTATATTTGCAAATAACTAGCCTACAGAAATATCTATACCCGCTTATTCAGCAAAATACTATACCACAAACCTCTCTCTCTGTCATTACACTCATCATCATTTTGACACACACACACGTACCGGCGCGCACGCACACACGCACTTGTAAAAGGTCTATAAAGGGGAGTCTAACCAGACCAAATGAGGAGCAGGCACATAATAGGCTTTTGCATGTAAAATATCATATTTACATCATCGAAGCCATCCATTTATGAATTTTCGATTTTGCAACCGTTCATAGCCTCATGAATTACACAAAGGAGATCTAGCGATAAGGCGTATATTTTCCCTAGTTGACATGTTTACAAAACCGTAATTTTCAAATTGCCCTAATGTTTTTAAAATTGCTCTATTCCGGTAGTAAAATTTACATAGAAAGCATCAAAATAGGTTTCAATGCGATTCATCATTTACAAAACCGTTAAAACTTGCGCCTTCTACTCCCACCCCTCATTTTACGTCTTTAGACTGGGTGCCGCTTAGACGAGAGTTTTAGTAAATCCTTTGCAGGTTTTCCAAAAGTAAAAGTGCTAAAATATTAATGATATAAGTGCCCTTCATTTTCGAAACTTTGCGGTATTCCTTCTGCGCATGCGTACGAAATATACTTAAAATTGTGACGTTTGTCATTGAAAAGACGAAACTGGCGTCTTTCAGTTTGTTTTTAGATGCTTTCCCCCCCTAGACCCAAGATGCCCTTTGGACAATTAAATGTCGCTATACAAATATATAACATATGTAAAGGGCGTCTTGGGTCTAGGGGGGCAAAGGGGTTGTATAAGCGAAAGAAGACATCAAATTTCTGACAAAAAATAGACCACTTTGCAAGATGGTCGTTTTTATTGTACATCAACTGTATAAATAGTTTAACTGTACATAGCGTGATAGGACGATTGGTACCCTTGTTTAACGGTCTAGTTCCCATATATGTTACTGAATAACAAGTACAGTTGATGATCGAAATAAATTCTCATTCAATAAGAAGTATATTTATTACATGCATTAAGGAAATCCCATTTTAAATATACAAATTCGGGGGCAATGGTGCATCGACGGCCCGTCTGTATATATTTGTTGAATGTGTCTAGTTTCTCCAGTCGTTATTTCAACAAAATAAAACGAACGTCTCGTTTAGGGAGATTGCTCGCCTTATCGCTAGAAATTCTTTGATTGACAGCTGCCTAGCTCACTTGTCCGTGCAATACACTTCGAACATCGAACGCATTGGCCAATGATGCCCAGTAACGGAAGCGTAGTAGTAGAGTACTGGAAGCGCCAAGTCCCTAAATCATGTGGCTGTCTACGCTTCCGCGGCAATTTGGAATAATTTTAGAGACAATACGTGATCGCCATGAGCGTAGTGGAATCGCCTTCCAGTGGAATGGGGGGGGGGGGGTTACCACCACTGACAGATTATTAATTTCGTTAGGTTCACCAGGGGACAAATTCAAATAGGAGCAGCAAAACACACCAAAATTCCATCTAATCCCTGCCTACATTTAAGTGAAAAAATTAAATCAATTACGCGGTCTATATTTAAATTCATTTCTGAAAAAAATCAATTTAAATCATCATAAAGAATAATCGGCAAAAAACGGGGGTCACTTAAAACCTGGAAGCACAGTAGTTACGCACATATTCATGTATAAGGGAGACTTCTGAAAAAAAGCAGTGATTATCATCAATTACGCCCCTTCAAATTGGGAACCTCTCTTAAAGGAAAGAATTATGGTATGGAAAAACTGCTTCTGCCATTTTCATTTCACAAAGGATTTCTAGCGATAAGGCGGGCTTTTTCCCTAAATGAGATGCTCGATTTATTTTGTTGAAAAATGGACTGGAGACACAAGGCACATTCAACAAATACATATAGACCAGCCGTCCATGCACCCTTGCACCCTAGTTCGTATATTTAAATCGTTCCTTTATTCCTTAATGCATGTTATAACCCTACTTCGTTTTGAATGAGAATATATTTTGGACACCAACTGTGCTTGCTATTCCAGTAACACGTATGGGAATTAGATAAACAAACGTCCTATCACGATTGAGTATATATATTTATACAGTTGATGTACAATAAAAACGACCATCTTGCAAAGTGGTCTATTTTTGTCGGATGTTTAAAGTCTTCATTGGCGTGTACAACCCCTTTCCCCCTAGACCCAACTCGGACGCCCTTTACATATGTTGTATATGTTTATAGCGACAAATCACTGTCCAAAGGGCATCTTGGGTCTAGGGGGAAAGCATCTAAAAGCAAACTAAAAGACACCAGTTTCATCTTTCAAATAACAAACGTCACAATTGTGAAGTATATTTCGTACGCTTGCGCAGAACGAGTACAGTAAAATTTTGGAAATGAAGAACACTTCTATCCTTGACACTTTAGCACTTTATTTTTTTGAAAACTAGCAATGCATTTACTCAAAGCCTGGTCTGAACGGTACCAAGTTTAAAAACGTATAATGAGGGGTGGGAGTAGAGAGGGCACGTTTTCACGGCTTTGTAAATGATCAAATCGCTTTGAAACGTATTTTGATGCTTACTATGCATGTTTTACTGCCGATCCACACCAATTTTAAAAACATTAGGGCAATTTGAAATTTTGATGTTTGTAATCGTGTCAACTGGGGAAAATACACGCCTTATCGCTAGAGCTTCTTGTCCAATGAAGAATCAGATAAGGACATCCGTATAGAATCAGTTTTCGTTGTCTGTTTAAAAATGAAAAAGGCACCTTTGATTTTTACCTTAGTTGCCCATAGAACACGCAATGAAGGATTAGTGATCGAGCGACCATTTGATTGTAATGGGGGAGATATTCTCCCACCCCATCCCCATAAAATCAAATAATCGCTACCTTATCAGACTCGAATGGCTAGGCTAATTTGAGTCTTCATTTGGTTCACTTGCCAATTTGAAAGCCAAGAGAAGACTTATTGATAACCCTTAATATACGAATGGACTCTTCCTTTTGGTTTTATACAATAAACTTGGGATGGTCCTTTATATATATCTAGGGGTGTCAGTTTCCATTTTTTTCATAAGTATTTTTGTCTGAAGATTTTTTTAACCTAACAAACACTATATACCCAGATGAAATACCACATTATGGGGCATTTCATCTGGGTCTTCACTGCTTGTAACAGTATCCCTTTAGGGGTTTTATTCTATACAAAGGGTTAACGCTTTACCTGGTAGTACCATTTGCTGGTACCCTTTGCAAACCGTTTGGACAGCGATCGACCTGACACACCATCGATGGTGAATTATCTCAAGTATTTTTGTGTGGCACTGGACGAAGGAAAAAAGTCCGTGTTGTATTTTGTGATATAAGCAAAGCCTTCGACAGGGTCTGGCATCGTGGTCTTCTTGCTAAATTGTATCATTATGGGATTACTAGTAATTTGCACAGATGGTTTGTAAGTTATTTATCAAATCGATTTCAAAGATTTACTATTCCAGGTGGTATCTCGGACTGGGTCGAGATCTTGGCAGGTGTTCCTCAAGGCTCCATATTGGGGCCTCTGCTATTCTTGCTTTTTATTAATGATATAGTTCGTGAAATTAACTCTAATATCCGATTGTTTGCGGATGATACTACTATCTATATAATTGTTCTGTTTCCAGACTCAGCTGCTCAAATTTTAAATATTGATCTTGAGCGTATAGCTCACTGTGCTGACATGTGGCTTGTTAATTTTAATCCAAATAAAAATGAGGCAATGCTTATTTCCCGAAAGATACATAGAATCAACCATCCAGTTCTGTATTTCAACCACATTCCCATAGAAGAAGTTCAAACTCACAAACACCTAGGTGTATATATTTCAGATAAGTGTGATTGGCAGGCCCATCTTGAGTATATTCAGGCTAAAGCTTGGTCTCGTGTTCTTTTATTAAGATCGCTCAAATTTGTTCTTGATCGGAAATCCCTCCAAACTATGTATTTCACTTTTATAAGACCAATTTTAGAATATGCTGATGTTGTGTGGGACAATTGTACTCAACAGCAGATGAATGACTTAGAAAAAATACAAATTGAAGCCGGACAGATAGTTTCAGGTGCAATTAAACTTGTTGCACTAGATCGACTTTATCAAGAATTAGGCTGGCTTAAACTCTCTGAAAGGAGAAAACTACATAAACTTTCTTTTATAAAATGGAGAATGGTCTGGCTCCTGATTATTTGGCGTAACTGATTCCACCCCCTGTCAGGGACGAAACCTCTTACAGTTTACGCAATGCCGACAATTTACGGCAAGTCCATGCCTCGTCTCAATCATATTATGACTCATTTCTCCCATCAACAATTCGAGAGTGGAACAAACTCCCAGATGATATTAAATCAACACCATCCCTGCTATCTTTTAAGCATAAATTAGAAAAAGATACTTCTAAAACCCCAAAACATTACTATTGTGGTGATAGAATAAGTCAGATATTGCACACGAGATTAAGAACTGGTTGTAGCGCATTAAGATATTACATGGTCAATAGAAATTTGGTCCCCGATGCGTTGTGTTTCTGTGGAACCGTAGAAAATAATTTCCATTTCTTGTTGGAATGTCAAAGGTATAATGTTATGCGTAGGGAAATGTTGCAAGCAGTCAGTAGGTTTACTGATGTATCTGAAATGGTTCTTTAATATGGTGATAGCAACCTATAAGATACAAATAATGAACTTGTTTTTAAAGCTGTCCATAGATATATTCATCAAACTAAAAGGTTTTCATCTGGAGTAGACATAACTGGAACTATTGCGCATTGTGCATTGAAATAGTACTGTTTTCTTAGAACACGACAATGTCTTTACTTACAACTAATAATATGTAGAACTTTCTTTTATATGTCCATCCTGCCTTCTCTTCCTTCTTTCTTTCCTTCCTTCTCTCTTTCCTTTTTTTCTTTACAGCTATAACCATGCAACAAATATGTTTATCCTGAGTACTTTACGGTCTCGGGAAGGTAATGTCACTAACTCCATTCATAAAATGTACTTGTATTACAGGAGATGATTTAAAAAAGCATGATTGCTTGTTTTCAAATCCTGTTAAAACTACAATTTCATATTGTGACTTTGTGTATGCAAATGTATTGAGTTATGAAATGAATATTGTTTAAACCAACAGCATCCAGCACCTTTCTGCACAGTCAGTTGAAGCTTTTTGATTATTTTGGGGTTTAAACTGTGGCGTGTCTGATACCATATCAGCAAAAGAGTTTATCGACTTTTTTCTAAATAAAAGTAATTGATAACTTCAATATTTTGAAAATCAATTTACAAATCCTTAACATCTTCATAAGTTACCTTTATGCACGCTTTCATTACTGGTATTGACTACATACACTGACAATAATGTGGGGAAGACGTTTTGATGTAAATCATGGCAGGAGATATGCTGTCATGTGAATGATGTGATCAAGAACGTCTTAAAAATTTACGTAAACGTCACTTGCCCACTATAAAGGAAACGTGATACAAGCGTAATTTATGCATAATCTGTCATTTGTGTATGCCTTCAAGTAAATTTACAACCATGGATTTTCTAGGACACGCTACAAGTTGGTCAGACCAATTACCTCGCTGACATTCTCACGGTTTGAGAAATAAAGCATTTAATCTGGGGGATGCGTTTTCAGAGTCCTTAAGTATATAACATTTTGCTTCAATGCCTGGCTATATTCACTTCTTGGTTTATGGAGTACAGATATCAATACCATACTTTTGTGTGAATTGGTGGTCTTAAAGAAGTTTTCCTGCACCACAATAGAATTAGTCTGGTTCCCTTCCCTAGATCTACCCATCTAGGGTCAGGTATCCACTATTCCATTTCAAGTAGAGAATCCTACTCATGTGACTGCGCATGCTCCAGAAAAGATTTTTAAACACAAACATTAGATTTTTCAGTTGCTATGATTTGATAATTAAGTAAAAGAAAAAAATATATAATCTCCCAGAACAAAATAAACTTAATAAAACGACTTGTTTAAAAAAGCACTTTATGTCAAGGGTATTTTCCAATATCACGTCACTCATGACATCACAGTGTATGCTATACGTAGGCGCAATGGCGAATACACTATATCCGTCTTAATATGCTGACAAGCTATTAAAGGGAGAGAACCAGTCTACAATAGAATAGTCAAGGACTTATTTTGTGAATAACATACGACATTCTGAACTAGACTAGTCTCCCTTTGATAGCCTGTCAGCATATTAAGACAGGCAAAGAGTATTCGACATTGCGCCTACGTATAGCATACACACTGACGTCAAGAGTGACGCGGTATTGGAAAATACCCGCGACATAAACAAGAAACGGGCCTTTCTAATATTACAGACACTTGACTTATTCGGACATTTGTATTTTCCATTGCTATTGCCTAAATATAGCACTGGGTCATATAAAAAGTACAACGCCCTAATCAAAAATGTTCGAATAAATGCAGAGAGCTACAATGTAGTTGCATTTAGCTATAATTACATTGTAGCTGTCAGTGTTCTGTGTCCCTTTCTCACTGTGCCGTGCTTTGGTCTGTGGTCTGCAGATGTGGCATTTCCTGGTCGTACTCACTTGCTTTTGGGTAGCTCTGTTATATGAGAAAGAGAGAGCTGGTTTCTTTTGATGTCATGCGTATGTTAGTGTTAGGTTCCTTCCTCGTGCAATGGTCTGGGTTGTTCCGCGGTGTGTGTGATTGTGGTATTTCCTGGTCATACTTAATGTAATATATATATATATATATATATATATATATATATATATATATATATATATATATATATATATATATATATATATATATATATATATATATATATATATATATATATATATATGTTTTACATTAAGTATGACCAGGAAATATCTGTATATATATATATATTTAGCGGGTATATTTAGTTGGCGCTATTGGCGGTAGAAACAAAAATCGCCAAAATATGAGACCGCAAAATATAAGCAATAAATGGACACACACCCTTAGTACATGTATGTTGGTATTCATCAAAACCCAGTTTAAACGGTAAAGTGCATGTACTGGGTGCTCAGCATTTTAAAATCGTCAAATGTTGATGCTACGATTATAAAGTGTTTTACAGTGCTTAACTTTAAAGCGCCCCCCAAAGGAAGTCTCTGCTGCAATAAACATTGCTTCTACTGATGTTTTCTTCATTGTCAGTTGCTGTTCACATTGAGTGTAGGGGTTTCTAGAGGGTCCTTGTTTTGGTGCATAGTTCGTAGCGCCCTAGTGTTGAGGTAATCTTGTTGGTGAAGAGATTTGCTGGCTGATTTATTTGTGTTTTGTTGACATGTTGCTGTCTGTGTCTCTACCTCGCGGTGACATGGGTTTGTCTCTGGTATATGATTGTGACATGTCCAGGCCCCGAGATTATAAAACGTATTCCGTGCTCAACTCAGCTGAACACGAAATTCACCCTGTTGATAAATGTTAAAATGCCTACGATTGGTGGGATTTTAACATTTATCAGTAGGATAAATACATCATCTGAGAGACTTAAAGCAAAAAACTTCTTTATTTGTCGGTATTTTAGTTTTTATATGAGCAGTTAAAATTTCGTGCTCAGTTGAGTTGAGCACGAATAAAGTTTTATAAACTCGGGGCCTGGCCCTACAAGTACTTGCTTTTTGCTAGTTCTGTTACAGCTATTGTAAGTTTTAGCATTTCCGTATGTACTTAAACATTGGGAGAAGTATTATTTAACACTTTGCTTTCCAGCGGCGAATTCTGTTGTCTGCTGGTGATCTTTGCAAACTTAGGTATGACAAAACATCAGGCCTGGTCACGATCCAAACTGTTTGACACTGAAAGCTCCTGAAAGTTTATTCTAAGTTAATTTTTTTAAAAAAAAGTCAGTAGACGACAGAAATATTCCTGAAAAAAAAAACAGCTTGCAAAGAGTTAATAATACTTTGTAATAACTTTCTATATCTCACTACTAAACTATATGTTACAGGATTTATTAAAAGCACCTCACTGAGGCACTTCAAATGTGTACCCAACACATAGCAAAATATATGTTAACTCTTGGCTACTAGTACCCGGTGCCGTCTGCAAACAGTTTGGACACAGATCATGATCTACAAAACGACGGGCCTGATCTGGATCCAAACTGTTTGACACTCTGAAAATGTTCCTGAAAGATTTTTTTTGCGAACAGTGCAGACCCCAATGAAATGCCCCTATGTGGATTTTTATCCAGGTCTCCACTGTTTGCCAAGTTGCTTGTTAAATACTAGTGTCAAGAATAAAATGAATAATTAAAGGATTCAAATGAAGAATATAAAAAGCATAGAAATTGATCACACTGCTCCATAATATTCAGATCTGCAATACTATTTGCAGCAATGATGAACATTTGTATGAATATACGAGGGACGTTTGTTATGTTCGTAGAGTGCTGGATTTAATGAAAACAGCGAAAGTAAATGCATACGTCATGGATATATTTGGAAAGATTGAGCTTTTATCTATACATGTAACTTAAAATGATTTCAAAATGCATTGCCTTAATGACATCCAAGAGGCAAAGACATACCTATACATCGGACACTGGAAATATGGTAGAAATATGACATTTATGGACTTAGTCTCTTACAGAACGTTAGTAAAAACTGCATGAAAATGGGTCCATAGTCATACACAGCTTCTGAAAATTTGGCTGCAGATAAAGGACACTAAGTGCAACAATATTACATGACCATTATAACATATACGCAACAATTATTGGATATGGAAGATTTATTTGGAACCTCAGCAAATTGTATAGTAGGCGTATGAACGCTTATTGTAAAAAGTTGACACAAGTGGAAGTTGGATACGGGCTTTTGAATGTGGCTTAATGTGTTAGCTGTAAAGTATTATTATATGTTTTCTTTTTTATATGGTAGATGGGAGTGTTATGGTAACTTTCATCTCAAAACAAAGTTAATACTTCTGTTTTATTAGAAATGAACTGCAAAATAAATAGCCTAGGCAGTGCTAAAATCCCTTATATTGTACATAAATGACTTCATGGAGCGTTACTATGTTACGAAAATACATTGAACTGATTTTGTGCCTCTTAACAGGTGTTGGAATTACTGAAATAAGAAAATTGTGCAGACCTGATTGTTATTGTTTTTTTCTACGCTGGGTTGATTTACCCCACCCACTTTTTATATCATGGGGGTATGACAGTTCTGGAAGTTGCCAGGTACACGCTTTAATAGATATGTAGTAGTTATACCATGGGTTGTCCGCCTGTACGTGGAGATAATCTACGAGCTTCAGCGAGTGGATTATCTTACGTACAGGTGGACAAACATGGTAAAACTATTTTATACCACCTACATCAGTGTAGACCTTGCACATCAAGTGATATTTCATGCTAAAGTTGGTAAAGGTGGTATAAATCAATATAACTGCTGACGAATGATTGAGTATATCATGTGCTATGCGAAATTAGAAGAAATTTAAAATTTTGTTCATAATCATAATTTTAACAGATATAATAACTAGCACTTGACTGTGATTATTTTGGTATATTGATGAGTGTTTTAAAATTGCTATAGAAGAGCAATAACATGTCTATAGTTTGGCTGCACTTGTCGACGATTAGCGTTTGAATAATTAAATTTGATGGTGCAAAAGAAAAATGCTTATATCACCATAGCGAATGGAACTTAACAGCGTCTTAATTCCTAATGGCTGCGTGGTTTAAATGACACAGATTTCGGCCAGTGTCCTTTTTATGCCCTTTTCAAAGCTATATATCTTGACCGAACTAAGCGCTAATGATGTAAACTTTATATCAGTTGATAGACAGAAGCTGGACCTTTCAAAATATATATACCTATGGTACCGTAAATTCTATATTTGTAGGGATAACGAACATAAAAAATGACCCTGGTACATTAACTCTTAACAGGAGACACATGTTGGGAGAAAACCTCAATTAGCTGCATGCGAACAACAAAGGTGCAAACCAGGCTGCGCATTCATGCAGTCTGATCCTCGCCGTTGTTGTTCGCTCAATACAAAGTATAATATATCCAAATTGGCCTCATAAAAATTGTAGGAAAGTCCAGATCAAACGGCGCATCCGTGCAATCTGATAGGTGCGGTTATTAATCACTTTATGACAAGAGTAACAAATAAAATTGTTCCACACAGAAAAATGTTCTTTTGCATTTAGGGTGCCTGTTTCATTGAAAATGTCGTTTAAAATTTTGATGATAAGTATACTCAAACAAAAAAGAAACGTCCGATTTTCATGGTACTGTATCTTTCGATCCAGTTAAGATGTCGCAACAAAAATAAAACCAAAATGTTTATAAAACGTCGGGCACACAAAAATTGGTAATTATTTGATTTTTATCTGCTTATCTTGAAGGGTTATTGAACCTAATGTGCACACAGCTTTTTCCATTATCATCAGGAAGTTAATCAACAAAACGTGACACATTTTACGTTAAATGGCAACCAGAAACGTCCGACGATGGAAAACATCTAAAAATCCCAAATCAGGTTACTGAACGAGCGAAATTGCAGTTCAAAACCTTTTATTTTCGAAATTGACTGAAATTACCTCCCTTTGAATTAAACAAATAACAATTCATCAACTGCCAAATCTCCTTAACCTAACATCATTTTGAGACTTTTTGTTTTAATTTGTTGTGTTTGTTTATGACAACAATTACACAAAAGAGAAAAACAAAAACTATGGCTGATTTCGGGCGTCAAAGGTTTACAAAATCTGTGTTTTATACCCCACCCCTTACTGCAAAATCATCAGTGAAGTTCCATTTTCAATTGTTTTGCTGCTGATTAGTCTTAATTAGTGTTGAAATGTTTGTTATGACAAAAAGCCAAAACAAATTTTGTTCGATTCTGTTGATTATCAAAATGCTGGACCGAAAATGAATTTTCTGAGTGTTTTCACGCACACTTGTGATCGATGTTTTGTGACGTTTGAGTATGTTACAGATTAATGGCTGCGGTCGTAAAAGCAATGCCTATAACTAGCAGGGATAACATCTTACTAGAGAGTTTGCTCAGTGACGTTTAAATGTGCTTGAACGGTTTGGGATTATGACGGACACACAAGCTGTTGATGTTGTGACTTTTGATTTTAAGGGTACTCGTGTTCGCTGCTTTGTCAGCGACTCTACTGATTCTCAAATGAATGTTTTATAGGTGCAAAACATTTCTAAATGATCAGAGTTGGTGATGTGAAAATTTGAATGAAATGCGTTCATACATTTTTTATCTGGCAGACATAAACGTCAAGCGGACATAACTTTATTGTTTCAGTATATATGTAGTGTGCAGACAAGTAGCGTCATGCAGGCAATTTACATGTGACTCACTACAGCATTATAGTTTGTACATATTGATCATCGCGAGCAAAAGGTCGCATCATTTGGGCGGTGATCTTCGGGGAAGGGATGAGATATCCACATTAAATTTGTTTAAATTCATCTTTATCGAACATGACATTGTTAAATTTAGCCCCCAAATATAAGAACGTAATTTAACTTTTTCCTTTTTTTTTCTTATCAAACAAATGTATTCATAAAATTGGCGGCTAACCAGGTAATTGTATTCTGATATATTGTACTGTGTAGATTCATATAAGATAAAACATTGAAAACCCATGTATGCGAACAGAAAGACAGAAATGCATGCGTATGTACGTTAGTAATAAATAACGGTTTATAGACTTTTATCCATCGATAGTTTGTGGTACGGAATCGTGGCTGAAAGGATATAAACCGGCAAAACCCCAACCAGTGACGCAATAAAAACCTCAGAAATTTTTCCTAATAATTATTATGTTTTTTGGCCAAGTTTGTAGACATCTTGGTAATTGTTAATCGGAGTAATCCCATATTCAAACTTGGGCGAGAGTTTGATCAAACTTACTCATATACATGTATATGAAATTTTGGAAGAAATTGCGTGAGAGTTGGCTAATGACTAATTACATGTAAGAGTGCCACGAATATTAAACCTCATGGGTGGTAGCCTCAGCTTATGGTTATAATGTAGAACAGGCAGGTACACAGTTAATATAGGTTTAAAAGATGAAAATAAAGAGATATTCTATCGTTTCTCTATTATCAACTTATGAATCTTCGGAACCTGGGCAAAAGAGTTGCCATCAGGTGACAAGTCTGCTGTTATACCATCTGGAAGATGCCACGTAAAATTCTGCATCAGTGCAGCAAAGATCAGATGAAGTTCTGGTTTGGCGACAGACTCTCCGAGACAGACACGTCTTCCTGCTGAGAATGGTAGCCAGCTCTCTGGTTTGGGTCCAAGTTTTCCATTGTTGTCAAGGAATCTTTCTGGCCTGAACTCATTTACATTGTCCCAAGCTTTAGGGTCATGATGTAGTGCCCAATGGTTTATCATAACTATAGAGTTCTTTGGTGCATCATACCCAGCTGCAAGACAATAACAATATAAGTATCTATCATGAGAATTAGTATGGTATAGAGAACTCTGTCTCAAGTATTACAAGACGTGTAGAGTGATGGCAAACGGTGATCATGAGCGACAGATTTTTCTCTCTCACCCTCACACAAATGATAGATATTTTTCTTGATTACCATTAAATACCGCTCTTTCAAATTTTAAAAAAGGCTCACAGAAGTTTCAAAATATGCTAAGATGCGACATGACACGATGACATCACTCTTACTTTACAAGGACGTCACTTTTCTTTCCACGTGCAGCTGTTCTTTTCCATCCTTCCTACTGGTTGGTGCGAGATATGTGAGATAGAATCATCTCAAATCGGTAAAAACAGCAAAAAACATAATCGTTTGTGCAAGTAAAAGATATGACATAAGTGCTCATATTAAATGAGCTGGAAAAAAAGATAAAATATGAGTCTTGTTGAGCAAGAGTTTGATAAAAGAAATTCATAATAAGTTAGAGGGTACACAAATGCAAACTGACAAGCTGTGGCCATTTTAGCGGCCATCTTGATTATCTTTCATTGGACAAGACCCTATTCAATCCTGGGTGAGAGCTTGATAAAAGTAATCAACATTTGAAATATGAAAGCAATCAGATTTTAAATAACTAAATTAGAGTATCCGCAAGTGCACAACCACAGTCATGGGTCATTTTGATGACCATCTTAGACATTGTTCATCGGCCATTAACCATATTTGAACTTGGTCGCAAATCCACCTAATCTATATATGAAATTTGGAAGGAATTGGGTAATTAATGACTTTAGTTAGAGTTTTCAAGTGAAAACAAGTGCAAACTGACGGGGTGACCATTTTGTCAGTCAGATTAGATATCTTTCACAAGACAAAACCAATACTCAAACTTGGATGCGAATTTAATGGATGTAATCCATAAATGAAATTTGAAAAAAATTGGGTAATAAATGACTAAGACCGAGTGCCCACAAAAAGACAGAAAGACGGATGCACAGATGGGTGATCTAGCAAAAAAGCTTTGCTAAAAATTGGTTGACAGTGTCCCAATAACGTCATACTGAAATATACCAGCCCCTAGACTTTCTTTAGTTTCTCATTGAACCCTTATGGTGAAACCAGAATTTAGCTCAACAAGCTAATTTTGAGTGCATCAGTCAGTTGCAAACGACTGGCAGGCCTAAATATTGTAAATAATGATCTTGGTGTGTTAATCTTTTGGGTAGTAAAGCTGGGAGTTACTAAAATCTATTTTCTAAATCACTTCCGCATTCCATGGAAGGTTGTTGACCTGTTTTGACATGTTGCGACCTGCTACATCGATCGATCTGGCTTTGATGACGAAGTGTTCATCAACTTTCCCAGTTGGGACAAAGAGATAAATATGTTTACTAACTAATTCAACCAGCATCTACTTGTGGTAAGTAAATTTAACGGTAGAAAATCAGTTTGTTTCAGTCACAAATTTCTTGAATCGATGTGCAATGCCTTTCGCCATTAAAACTGTTTAGCGAGTTCTGATTGGTGTATCCATGGACGCTATAGGAAATTGAACCAATCAAATGACTCGTTATAAAGCTGTTCACGTGATCGCGTGTATGGTTACTAACAACAACCAGCTTCTATAAAAGGATGGAACATGCAAGCAGACGCTGTCGCAGCCTCCGGGCTTGAAAGCGACACATCGAAAACTCGAATTTGCAGGGCTAAGAAAGACATATAAGAAGATAGAAAGATAGAATCGAATCTAGTAGCTATAGGCTTTAGAGATTCATAGATTCTCGAATTTGTACTCGAAATTTGGCTCTTGGATAGCTCAAGCTTTGGGCTTTCCCAGTGTTTCGAATTTTGCAATCTTGGCCTCGTTTAGAATTTGGAATACTGAATGCCTCGTTTCGAATTTGAGAAATGCCTCACTTCGAATTTGAGCTTTGCTCCGAATTTTAAGGCTTCACACCTTTGCCTAACTTATGGTTGTTTCTCTAATTGCATTGCGAATTTTGAGAAGATTTTAGACTACCCATTTTTAAGCTTAAATCAAATTTGATAGTGATCAAAATTCGCAAGGTTTATAAATTTGGAAACAGAGCTTAAAAGTCCTTTTCATTGTTAAAGTTCCTACAGAACTTTAACCTTTCATGAACATATTTAGGAGATGGCTAGTTCAAGAAATGTGTAAGACTTTGCATATTTACTTAAGTAATCTTTATGTATAACTTGTTGACTGATCTGATTTGTATGTTGAAAAGTGGTTTACTAGTTTATGTGTCATTGATAGCCTTCTTATTTGAATAAATGTATATTAAATGTCATTAAATCTTCTTTGTTAATGAAACCACTCTACAGAATCAGAGTCTATCAGAACGGACCCTTGTACTGTTCCAACTCCTTTGACTCGGCCTATTTATAATAATCCTGACTATAGTTTACACGAAAAGGTTCAAATTTAGCAAGGAGGTCGGGACGTTACAATACGTCATGCTACACTACTCACCAACGCTTGTGTCACAGGTAGTCGTGTGAGGGATTCCAGTAGGAATTACACTTGATAATCTCATACTCTCGTGTAACACAGCCTCTGTGTAACCCAGCTGTGGTCTATCTTTCAGTTTGGGTAGCTCGTCTTTACCTGTTTAAAGATATACTGTGTGATTTTATCATTCTCACAGAATAAATGAAAAAAGTCAATAAGCAATGCTTATTAGATACCCCCCGCACAGTAAGAGTCAGTGAAAAAACTTGGCAAGTTATAGTTCGAACAAGAAGACCTTAGTTTTGATAAGAAGATTTCAGTAGAATCTGTGCAAACAAAAATTATAAACTCCTTCATGCATATGTTCAATGTGTCTACATTGTATCCCCAAAGTATCAAATTGCTCCATCAAAAGCTGTAGTAGGAGTTGATCGGCCCATAAAGGCACTATCCACCATATAAGGGAATAATTGTCTAAGTTCTCACAGTTGTCATTTTGTCAAAATTATTTTTTGTGAACCAAACTCCTTCATGCATATGTTCAATGTGTCTGCATTGTATCGGCAAAGTATCAAATTGTTCCATCAAAAGCTGAAGTAGGAGTTGATCAGCCCATGAAGGCACCATCTATGCATATACAAAAGCCTAATAAGGGAAAAATTGTCTAAGTTCTCACAGCTGTCATTTCGTCAAAAATTATTTTTTCTGAACAAAACTCCTTCATGCATATGTTCAATGTGTTTAAATTGTATAGGCAAAGTCTCAAATTGTTCCATCAAAAGCTGTGGTAGGAGTTGATCGGGCCATGAAGGCACCATCTATGCATATACAAAAGCCTTATTAGGGAGAATTGTCTAAGTTCTCACAGCTGTCATTTTGTCAAAAAATATTTTTTCTAAACCAAACTTCTTCATGCATATGTTAAATGTGTCTACATTGTATAGGCAAAGTATCAAATTGCTCCATAAAAAGGTGTGGTAGGAGTTGATCGGCCCATAAAGGCACTGTCTATGCATATACAAACACCTTATTAGGGAAAAATTGTCTAAGTTCTCACAGCTGTCATTTTGTCAAAAATTATCTTTTATGAACTAAACTCCTTCATGCATATGTTCAATGTGTCTACATTGTATAGGAAAAGTATCAAATTGTTCCATCGAAAGCTGTGGTAGGAGTTGATTGGCCCCTATATGGCCTATAATAGCATAAGCACAAAGCACTATATTAAAAGCCATTTAGAACTACAAAGGGAAATAACTCTAATAGAATTGGCCCCTAGCCCCACTTTTTTGTCTCAAGTATTTGTCTTGCATATATGAACATGTTTGCAAGGTTTGATGAAAATCCAGCAATGACTCTTTGAGTTATTAAGGAAAAAGCACTATATTAAAAGCCATTTAGAACTACAAAGGGAAATAACTCTAATAGAATTGGCCCCTAGCCCTTACTTTTTTGTCTACAGTATTTGTCTTGCATATATGAACATGTTTGCAAGGTTTGATGAAAATCCAGCAATGACTCTTTGAGTTATTAAGGAAACAAAGCGTTACGGACGGACGGACGGACGGACGGATGCACGGACGGACGCACGGACGGACGCACGGACAACGTGAAAACAGTATACCCCCTACAAACAAAGTTTGCGGGGGGTATAAACATATTAAGCTGTAATGAGGATGGTAACAAATAAAATTAGTGTAAATATGAAGACCTCTACATCTCACTAAAACTGAACAACTAGTATTCAGCAAAATGTTCAATGTGGCATGTGGGCCTATCGAAGATTCAGATCAGCCTGCACATCCGTGTAGTCTAAAAATAGTCTTAGATAGGTTTTGTTTTTCTCACATTTGTAAAACTGTAACCGGCTGAAAATAACATAGTAATTAAACAATTATGTATTTGTTGTTAAGCTTTTCAAGACCAGTGTATGTGAGCCGTGCAAAAATTTTATCCTTGAGTATACGTACCAGATTAGTACATGTACTTATTTGAGATAAAATGAGCCGCGACATGGAATTTCCAACAATGTGGTATGTGCAACCAGCAAAGCCTCAGATCAGCCTGCCCATACAGGCGGTCTGATCAGAGCCTTTGCTAGTCACTTGAATATTTTATGAGTGTGAAGCTACTGACTGAACATTATTTGGGGTCTCTGAGCTTAAAAGAGGCTTCACAGGTTCATCTCAGTCTACACTTGTCAAAATGCCACATTGTTGGAAATCACATGTCGCGGCTCAAATGGTGTGGTGAGATTGTGTGACATGGGTAGTAGGGGGAGCAATGGGAGGTAGAGAACATTTTGCAAATAAACGAGCGTACAGTCTACCACGTAAGTAACCATGTATTTGCTGCCTCCTCTGTCTGCTTTGATCTTTTAGATGAGTAAAGTAAGGAGGTATTTATTCTGCCATCCACCCAACCATCGTTCCTCCCCCATTAAATGATCGATAGGTGAATGCGAATGGTATGATGGTTTGGAAGATGATAATGGTTTCTGCCTTCGTGAACACTTTCACATTTTAGGAATAATTATTATTAATTAGTAAAGTAAAGCAAGTAGGATCAGCTAAAGATATTTTCGTTTCAAACTTTAAATGGCAGGACCTCTGAAGTTAAAATAAATCTATGTTTATTTATATGTGAACAGCTTACTTGGGACTGTACCGACTTTAATGCTGCTGCAACATATAATTACATGTCAAAACAAAGTGCAAACATATAGACTGGACTTTAGTAAAGAGTGTGTAACGAAAATTTAAGTTTCTTATTTCTCAACCAAAACAACCGTATCAATGAGACGGTTCTTTTGAGCACCCAAAATATATGTTAAAATTGATGAGTAAGAAAATATTTACAATTTTACGCTGAAATTATTTTGCTGCGCATGCAACTTTCGAGCACGACCTTACGCATATGTGATAATTACCAAAGTCGCATGTGCTGGCCCAATCACTTGGATTCATTTCTGATAGTCTGTGTCCAGTAGTAAATATAAAAAGCAGACATTGATTTATTCCTAGCATTCCATATAGAGTGACAGTAGCTAAATTCGTACAGTAGACAGATTCGTACACTCGGCAGTTCTAGCCCTCTGCTGCCTTAAGTATGCAAATTAAAAGCCCATAAATAACACCAGCAATCAATCACGCATTTATGTCAATCATTTTCAGTGCCGATTCGCGTGTGCTTGGCAGTGCGAGAGCTTTGCAGACGACTTTTTCGGGCCACCGAAACAGACATTGTGCTGAATCGTAAAATGTCTGTGTACATATTCAGAATCCGCAACCAATACAAAGCTTATCTAAGCACCAGATGGTAAGAAAATAATCCTTTTTTGTATTTCAGGTACTTACATTTCTGCCCCTTTGCTTATTTGTGTACAATTTTTATCGATCTGCTGACCTCTGTGGCAGCTGTCATTCCGGATATTCTAGAGTGATTATTCCCTTTACAACAACAACAACAACTTAGAGGGAGCCCTCATTATTTCAATTTGGTTGACTACTTGATGCGGACCTAATATATGCAATCAAATGTTGCTGTTTTTTGTTTTTTTTATGTTTCACATGCATGACAACGTCCTCAACAAGCTTAAGTGTTATTCTGTTCTATTCTATTCCACTAACAAAAGTTGCCAGCTACTTTCAAGTTTCTAGCGAATAAATAACCATACAAATCAGCAGTTTAGAGTAAAATTGGTTGAATTTTATATATTTTATATTATTTCATCCCTGATAGATAAAAAGGTGTACGAATCTGCATACTGTCATGTTCAACTTTTCCGATTTTCCGCCAGTTGAAAAATGATAGTTCCCTAGCTAACTGGAAAAGCTGAAAACGAAACTAGGTCAGCATAATAAACTAGACATGTGTATTTTCTTGGCTATATCATATGAAAAGGCTAGTTAAAAAGGTAAGAAAGTTATAATTAGTTTACTTGCAAAACTGTACGAATCTACCTACTGGCACTCTACAGTCATAAAGTGATCAAACCTATTGTTATAATGTTGGTTTGTGACCATAATGACACGACTCACCAACAACTCTGTCAAGTTCCTGTTGAACTTTTAGTTGAATGTCAGGGTAGGCAGCCATATGTAAAATGGCAAATCGTAAACTCAGTCTTGAAGTATCTATACCAGCTAAAATAAAAAAAAATCATAATTAATTTGTTGATAACTCAAAACTTGATATAACTATCTAGATATACTGTACATGTAGAAAAATATGCTTTGGTCTCTTAAAATATGATTCAGTTTAATAAAACCAAGAGTATATGGCAAGTAAGTACCTAGAGCATACGCGAGCAGCAAGGAACACTGCATGTTTGAACTAGTGTATAAATGAACAAACATAAGTTTGCATTTCAATAAACTTTGATTATTATGGGTACATGTTTGAATTTTTATTGCTACTATCCACAATAAATTGGTATGCAAATATGCTTAATTAAATACCAATTGTATAATTCAAAAATAGATATCAAGTCCGAATTCATTTCCAATAATCAAGCGAAATTTCATTGATAATGAAGCATATATTATGTTATAACAAGTCCAATTAACATGCTACCTATACGAAGTCAACTATTTCATTAAAAAGACAGCGCATGATGCCTGTTATGGCTATAAATGATAAACGAACTTGACAAAGCATACCTTGGGGAATAACATACTTTCCACAAGTCGTTTTTCAGTCACATCTTTCATATAATGAGGGGAAGGGGATAATGACAACTGTCCCCGCATGGCGCGTTTCTGCGCATGTGTCATTTGTTTTTAAAATAGACAGCCAAAAAAGATAGTATTTTAAGGGCAGTAATTTGGTTCAGTATTCTCGATTTTGCACTGCAAATCGAGAATACTGAACCAAATTACTGCCCTTAAAATACATCTCATAGATGAAATATGTGACTTTTTTATGTATGTCATATTGAACTGACTTCTGCCCTTAAAATACTATCTCATAGATGAAATATGTGACTTTTTTATGTATGTCATATTAAACTGACTTACTATCGAATTAAATTTACTTCATTTTTAATGACATTTTACATAATTATACAGTAGATATTTGTTAAAGCCAAACCTGAAATTCTTTATATGTATTAAAAATGACCGTTTAAATGGCAATAACCATATGTGTGTCTGTTTTAAAAGGCAATATCTTAGTTAATTTGCTTAGATGATGTTTGATCATGTCTGAATAGTTTATATGTTGTGGGGTTGTTAAGATGATATCTTAGCTACTTACCAAAGAAGATGTCTAAAATGTTTTTTGTAATATTTGTGTGTAATATGTACTTAAAAGGGTTTCCTTTGGAAACAAAGACTGCACCAAAGATCTGAAACTAGAGTGTGCATATTTCCTGAGCCAGACTAGCTAGTTTCTGTCATATCTAAACTACAGTGTTTCTACCGAATAAGTTGTCGGACAATGTTTGTGTTGTGTTTTATGTGTGTTTGTCAGCTAATTAAGACAATATCTAAATAAGCTCCTAGGTACATATACATACCAAAGAAGATGTCGGACAACGGCTGTGTTATATGTGTTTCTGTCTGTTATTCAAGATGATATCAACACTTCAGTGCACTTACCAAAGAAAATGTCGGACAACGTTTGTGTTATATGTGAGTTCGTCTGTTAAATAAGATGGTATCTAAACTACAGTGCACATACCAAAGAAGATGTCAGACAACGTTTGTGTTATATGTGAGTTCGTCTGATAAATAAGATGGTATATAAACTACAGTGCACATACCAAAGAAGATGTCAGACAACGTTTGTATTATATGTGTTTCTGTCTGTAAAATATACTAAAACCAAGTTCTAATTGGTCACCTTACATTTTTACGCTAGTCCAGAAAGTGAAACATAGTATATACAAAATTCATGCTTTTTTAAATGAAGCATTACTTTGCCAAGACTCTGCAAGTTATCTCATTTAAAAATGGTGTGCACTTTTTGAACTGACGAAGTTAGAGAAAAAGTCACCTCATTTGTAAAGTCACACTTTTCTATGATATAAACTATAACACAGAGCCCTTATCAATTAACGTTTTTGTTAGTTTGAAGATGTTAGTGGCTACATGATAGCAGGAAAAAAACCTCAAAAGTTTTGTTTCCATCGGACTCATTGTTGTTTTGCTACTCAACAACATTAGACAAACACTTTGAGCAGGTTAATCATTGAAATTCAGCTTTAAGCTTGCAATTTGCATAGAGAATTTGCATTGCTCTGTACCCTTTATAATCAGCGACATGGCATTGAAATTTTCAGCAATTATTCATTATCACCAGACGTAACCCTTCTTCTTCGAGAATTGAAAAATAATAATAATAACAATGGTACCAAATCGATTTTTAAACTCTCACATTGAAACCAAGAGTGTACAGTAGTCGTAAAACTTTAATCGCCAAAAATGGATTAATCAAGTTCTACTGTGTTTGACCTACATTGTTCAAGTAAAATTAAGTGCATTTAACAATTTTTCCAGGAGCTACTGGTGAATTTCAAAAATCTCGAAATTTTTTACAAATGCGTAAAAATCTACCATTAGCAAAAATTCAATTGTTTGGTGTTTTTCAAGTCGGACAGACCAGTTTATAACCACCTAAAAAACTACTCTCAAAATTATTTTTTCTTAAAAAATTCGATTTTTGCATTTTTAACCCCAAAAACTTTGTAGTAAAAGAAAACTGTTCAAAAACACTGTAAAACGTTTGCCCATGTAAATGCACATTCGAGGGGTGATCAGAAAGTTTGCAGAAAATAGTTGCCATTTCTACATCGTTTACTCAATGGAGCTGAAATTACAGCACATAATACTGCAACACATATGCAGTTGATAGGTTTAAACATGCGTGATGTTAGTCGTCAACGTGCATTATAGCTGTCGTCAAGGCTACGCTATATAGCGCAAAGCGGCCCATTTTACGTTGCAATTTGACATTTTATTACACAACCAATTAAACTTCAACGTTTTGTAGAATTTTGTTATGCTGCCATAGCCCATATTGAGTTCCATGCATGTTTAACGACATATTTACACCTCTTATATGCAAACTTTCAAAGATTTATATCTAACGAATGGTGTTCCAAATCAAAACGAATAGCAGTACTGTCAAAAAGGCAAAGCATTCAGCTGCTATGAACCCATTGCCTGATTTTGCATGTGAATTCTTTAAAATAAACTATCTACACACTTCGTAAAACACCCTTTTTCAGGACAGTAGATCTTATATTGATAGTTAGTGTAAACAATATTTTATTAACTTCAATTCAATTACAAGCATACAATAGCATGATAAACAGAGAAAAGATCAACAGTATATTGATAGTTAAGTCCAATATTATAATTATTGTGATGAGCACTGTCAAGAAAATAAGTTTTTTTTATTTTAAATTTACAAAAACTCGAAAAATTGACGCATTTTAGGCCTGTCTTTCGGACTGAAACCTATTAATTTGAATACACAGCGCAGCAGAATAAGATAAAAACTTCATATAATGTTCAAAAAATGGCGGAATATTACTTTCCTTTAAAAATAACAATCATATAAACACAACTACGAGTTTTAGCCCTGAGAAGTAACCCAGGGGTACAGATGGGCCTGTTCCAGTGAAGTGACGTCACAGCGGCGCCTCGTGCTCATACGTCTGACGTCACATTTTCTAGATTTCAATTTGAGTCAACTTGCTATGAATGGCAGTTTCTATGTGTGAATTTTCATTGCAATCGATAAAAGCAATCTGATATAATAGCACTTTTCCGTGAACTTTCTGATAACCCCTCGTATATAGGCAAAAATTCATTACAATTTTATTAGCGTTTGGTCAGAAATAATGAGTTTGAAAAGTGACCGTAGAAATTGGTTTTAGTATAGGTAAGACGATACCAAAACTACAGTGCACATACCAAAGAAGATGTCGGACAACGTTTGTATTATATGTGTTTCTGTTAGTTTATCAAGGTCTTGCTCTTCTGGATCATCTTCAGCTTCATGTCTTGCTAAGATAAGCATATCAGTGAAGTCTCTCATATTGTCTACAAATATATTTACACAATCTGCAATTAGGCCACAATACAAGAGCACCATGCCTTTGGGGCTTCTTGCCAAGTAAGACTTAAGCCAGTCTACTCAGCTACAGAGATTTGCTGGAATATTAAATTTTGCTTGAAGAAAGGTTTGATACTAAACTTTCTAGATATTGAATACCAAAGACGCCAATCAGATCCCATGGATGCGCTGGATCGTGTATTGTTGTTTCCATGCAACAAAAAGTGAGTATGATCAGTAAATACCACAATCAATATGATATAGACCATTATCGAACTTGAAGATACATTATGGTGCTAAAAATGTGACTACTGGACTTATAGATCAGACCTCATAAAAAATAGTGAATTTTCATAAACAAATAACAATAACTCCTGAAGCCATGGTGCGATATGGGCAATTTTCGAACTTGATGAAGACATAATGGTACTGAAAATGTGACCAAGTATCTTGAAATTCTGATTAAAACTATTTTACTTATAGAGTGGATGTTGTTGGGTAAACGTACTGAGGGAAGTATGGATGGACGTATGTACATATGGTCGTATGTGCCGACAGGGGTAAAATTTAATTTATTTTTGGGCATAAAAATACCCAACGCCTCTCAGTTAAGAATCAAACAAGGGTAACTGGATCTACAGACAAAAACTCAACTACATGGTTGTAAAAGCCAGCTTCTATTAAAATATGCCTACTTTTATCAAATGTCTCCTCGTGCTCTTTATATTTCTTTCTTATGATAGTTTCATTCATCCAGTCTGTCCCTTCTCTTAGTATTCGCATTCCTTTAGATTCCCAAACGTAACGTAGGCCAGGAATAAAATCCTCAGGTGGCCCACCTCTTCCAAATACTTCGAGAAAGTCATCGTCCCAATCCATAATTTTGATAAACTCTGGATCATTGAATTTATATCTGTAATTAGATAAATAACTGAACATAGATTTTAGGCACTTGGTTTCGTTGGTGAATGAAAAAGCAAGTGCCTATGACCAGGAAATGCTACAACCACAGACCAGAGATCAAACCATGTCATCACAAGGAAAAAACACAGAACACTAGCAGCCACATGACAGCAAGAAAACAATTAAAGTTAAGCAACAAATCCTCTCGTACTCAACGAGAGGATTGTAAAACTAGAACAGATACGAGGGATGATCCTAAAGTTCTGATCGTGGCGTGATATCTCTGTAACCAGCAATGCAACATACCTAAAAATTGTACCAAATACAAATACATTCTTTGTCTATACACCGCTCCGACAAGTTTTTTGTAACTTGAAGGAGCTACCGAAAATCTATCCCGAAACAGCCATACCCTCAATGCACTGTCATATCAAGCAGACTGTGCATATCAGAGACCTCACAATTCAGACAAGAGCAGTCTCAGCAATTGGTTTTCATGGCTGCTCAATGTTCATACGTAAGCAAATATGTCCTGTAAATATGACGAACTTTTTATATGATCTGAGTTTCCTAGGCCCTTGAATGTATGGCTATGTAACTGTCAGCTATAATCAAATTTTGGACCTCCTGAAGTTTTGACCAGCCCATACTGCCGTAACAACAGCTGTATTAAAGGTAAAACTATTTTAGGCAACATTAGATAAACTGACTTTTGTCTGAAGCAATTATAAATAGTCGGTATCATCTGAGACTGATAGTAACCCACATCAGAAAATTAAAACGAGTCCACAAATTAGGCCAATATTAGGTGGTATACATATTTGCATGTGTATATCTAAAGATAACACCAAATCAATTGTCCAAAGGTGCACTATATCATAAAATGATGCAATATGGGTTTAAATTGAACACAAAGCATCCGTCTGAGACCAATAACAACTTTGAAAATTCTTTTTTAAAATCAATCAGTTTTTTGGTAAGGAATATAACTTTTTACAATAGTCCAATTAAGATTAAGATATTTTGTAATAAAAATAATATTGGTCTTAAATATTTTGCCGATGTTAGGCTCGGCATGTTTTTAATCAAAATTGATAGACAAAAATAGAATATTTTCCAAAATGAAATATCTGCTATATATTCAAAATGACGTAGTTTTCAATTTCAATGACGTCATAATAATTGCGCGTTGTGCTTTTAATATTGAATCGACACAACATGTCGCCATTCTTACAGTTGAATGGATATTTTAAGTAACAAAAAGTAAAAATACAATGCCATTTTATTTTGTGGTTCTAAAGATGCAGGGCTTGAAAGATCCAGATTAAAATATTATTATAATTCTATAACATGAAAACAGGCCAGTGGTATGGAGTGAGACATATAAAATATGCTCTAATTATTAAACGAAACAATACAGCGAAAAAATATTAGCATCATTATAAAGATAAAAACTCGGTCTTTTGAATGGTGCGTAGAATGCCTCTCAAAAATGTCTCTGGACAAAGCTACAAGGTAAAGATCAGAAGTTTTGGATCATCCCTCGTACTGAGTACTGCATTATGAAACAAGGACCAAACAAAACAAGAAAAGATATGGCGTTAAGTGCCATATCAATGAACTCGGCTTTAGCAGATAAAGAGTTCGTTCTTTCATTAAGTCACAAGCTACATGTGAGTACATGTATTAACAAACCGAATGATGTACACAAAACACAATCAATCAATTATTCACTCAATCAATCAATCATTTTTACATAAACAACAATGAAACCTCCCTCCGTGATGAAACTATCTCCAGGTATTTATTCAAAGAAGGAGTCTTATAAGACTGAATCGCATAAGGCAAATCTTACAGTTTAAGTTGAGGCCTTTTACTGCTCATATACGCATGTAAGGAACTTATAGAGCATGGTTTTTGGCTCTGTATTTGAAAAACAGAATAGACCTTGAGATTATCGAAATTTGCTTTATTTACCAGACGCCTATACAATGTTTAAAGCCGCGAGAACCCGACTTTGTTAAAGGCAGGGACCACCCTGAGCGCCCGGGCAGTGCCATCGGCGCCTTTGTTTTTAAATGTAGATTCAAATGTATGATATAAGTCAGGAAAATCGTCAGGTTTGATCAATTTTTTAAACTCCTTGTCGGACCAGATCTGGGACCAAACTTTCTGCTTATGTTATCAGCAGAGGCTCGCTGATAGCAATGTTTAAGATCAAAGAAGCTGCTATGGGTTCTGTTGCATGATGTGGTAGCAATGACCAGTGACCGATATATCGGTCACTGCCTTGACGCTGGAAAGCGGATGTACATGTAGCACATTCATTAAACATAGGTTTCCGGCCGTTGGTAGTTTCGGCTGGGTCGCGTTCGGCCTGGCTTTAGGGTGGGTCGTTTTGGCATATTCTGATAGGATCTGATTGTTTTATAAACTTGCTAAAGTTCCGACTGGATTGATTTTTCCACGAAATCGTACATGCGCGCATTCTCGCAAGAGCGTTCACTAGTACAAAATAACCAAACAAAACTGGGCTCTTTTCTGAAATAATTATTGTGTACACAAATAGGTGCTGACTTTCTTTTATCTATTTATTTTTATATAAATTTCCAAAGATCCGTCTGCATTAAACACTACCCAGGCCAAGTACCAAAAACTCAAGAACAGACTGCACATGCGTGCATACTAGCAGGAACACTTACAGGGAAATAACTTACAACAATCAGGCAAATAATGTTTGTGGGCAAAAATATGTACTAAAAAGAGAGCATTCCAGATCCGACTCTATTTAACACTTGAACACTTGGAGTTTGCCTCTGTACTAACATAAGCAAATAAAGTTATCAACTATGTGCAGCAGACGACTTAAGCAGGCACCATTTGGACGAACGTATGGGCCGAAAATTAGGTGCAAAGACCCACTAGATGGCTGTGCATGCATGATTACTTCAGGCATGTTAAATGCATTACAGTATCTGCCGCATTTATGTTTATATGAACAGCGTACCCAAATACTATAACATTTACAAGAAATCTAATCAAGGAACGATGTGAAAGCGCCAGGTCATTCAGTTTATGACATGTATGCATGACTGAGATATATCCTTATGCAATGACCAGCACGTGCACACTGCTGTTGGTTACATGTAAGGTATAATAGCTCAACTTGCAGCATCAAATTTCTGAGAACTAACTATAGCCCCTGTATTAAACAGAGTAGTCTTTTAAAATTCTGAAAGGCAGGTTTTATCATGAAACGGCTTATTTCCATTCATTGGAATACACTACGAGGCGTGGTTGACCTGATTAACAGCGATATTCATACGCGCATCACGCACGTATGCAGTGTTCATTCATAGAAAACAAGTAAATAAGAGTTACTGTTCCTGAAATGACCGAATAACCGTTAAAAAGTGACACGTGAGCTTCTCAGTTCGCAAAAACACCATTAACTCAGTAAAAGTTAAACTTTCGAATGAAAATCGGCAACAAAAGACATATTTTTGAATAACTGCACTGTGGTTTATGTTTCACTCACTATCATTTCAAAGCAAACAGCCATTTTAGCACGTACTATTTCTTCAAAGTGTAGAAATTTCGAATACAGATATAACTCTAGAATAGCTGATATTTAACAGATCCCGAGTTCCAAAAAGCCATAAAAACAATGTAAGAAACAATAAATAATGAATCAACAACAACAGAACTTTAGAACAGACATCCTCTGAAGCCAATGTGGAGTTTAAAGCCAAACCCTTGCCCTAGAAATTTCAAGTTACAATGCATGTTTAAATGCATCTTAAGCCATGTTTTATGCAAAATTTGCATCCAAGTGCAAAAATACACATAGGTTCAAATTTTCTCCCAGGGTGCAGTTTCAATCATATAACCAGGGCTTAGCACCCAGAAGCAAATGAGGTGGGCATGTTTTATACACCAGCTGCAAATTTACTCATGAATGTATAAAGGTCATGTGACCGCAACTTTTGTGATTTTACCACTGATCAGAAAATAGGCTGATGGCTCATTTTCCATTCGTACATTGAGGTTAAATTATAAACAGGACAATAGTTACCATTTCCAGTATAAATCTACCCTATATGTGGATTCCCTGATCAGTATCTCATAATTTGGGAAAAACAGTTAGAGATATATAAACATTGTTCTTAAGAACTTTCACCAACTTCAATTTCAGGACAGGTATAAAAGGAAACGTGTAAGCTGTTTGTAAAGCTTGCAAAACATAAGATATAATTAAAGCAGTGTTTTCAGGGGAAAACTATGTCCCTCAACCGCAATTTGAGTCGCAAGCATGCTTACTTATTCAAAAGAGAGCATTCACAAACACAATTTTGGTCAAACTTTGAAAGTACAAAGTGCTGTGGTAACCATGAATATAAGGTCGATGTCGTTAAAATCTAATTAACTCTTTTTCTGTCTCCAAACAATGTATTTATGCAAGTTTGGTGTATAAAACCAACCTGGTTCAGGAGACAGAGCTCAGAAAAGGCTGAATTTACAGTTTTTCAAGGGTGATGGCATTGAAATGAGATGACCTTGAAAGTTAGGTCGTGGTCATCAAAATCATATCAACTCTACATTTTACAACAATGATACAATACATTAAATTTAGCTAGAATACATAGTTCAATTCAAGAGATATCAAATTAAACCCTATTTTGGTTTGAATTTGACATTTCAAAGTGCTGGTGTGACCTTGAAAATAATGTCAGTGTCACAAAATTCTATTCAACTCTTAACCTCTCCTCACAATATATCTATGCAAGTTTAGTTAAAATTGAAACACCTGTTCAGGAGATAGTCTGTGAGAATGGCTGATTTATACTGTCTTTATAGGAGGATGACCTTGAAAATTATGTCAAAGTCACCAAAATTTAATAAACTCTTTCCATCCTTCCAACAATGTATCTATGCAAAGTTGGTCGCAATCCCTCCATTGGTTCAAAGTATAGCTCAGGGAAATCCTATTTTGGGCATTTTAGAGTGCCGGTGTGACCTTGAAAATTAGTTCAAGGTCACCAAAATCTAATCAACTCTTACCCTTCTCCCAACAATGTATCTATGCACGTTTTGTCAAAATCCATATACTGGTTCAGAAGATAACGCACATAAACCATATTTTGGACATTTCAGTGCCGTTGTGACCTTGAAAATAAGGTCAAGGTCACCAAAAACTAATCAACTCTTCCCCTCTTCCCACCAATGTATATATGCAAGTTTGATCAAATCCCATCAACTGGTTTAGAAGATAATGCACGGAAATGAAAAGCGGGCGTCGACGCCTATGCCAAGCCGACCCTGACGCCGATGGGATCCGAACCAAGAACAATATATCCCCAGACATAATTTCATAACCATACGTAGAGTAACACTAATTTTAACATTAAATATAACAATATATATTCTATGCAAAACATTCATGCATCTTGAAGATAGACTTACGTTTCACCAAAGCAAAGCGCCATAAGAATATTGCCAACAATAAAGTTAACATATACAACAGGATCAAATGGTTCTTTTTCTTTCTTCATTTCTTCAAAGACAATGTTAATGGCTTTATGAACTCGTTCTTCTAGAGCATCTCCTTGCATGTAGTGTCTGTGTGAAGAAATATTCAAATTGATTTCATGTATTGACATTTAACTAATAGCTACTTGTGGGTCAGTCCACGAAATGTGGGTACTTATAGCAATAAACCAGCGATGCTAAGACGAGCCTATCCTTTCCCTATCCTACACTATGTATCGAAGTCGTCACTACTCACTGGTACTAGGTATTAAGGCCTTCCCTACTCATATATACTATGTATTGAAGTTTCCTCCCTTCTCATATATATTTAATTGTGAAGTATTCATTACTCCTAAACACTACAAAGTGAAGTCTTCCCTACTAATATGCAGTCAGCTGTGATTTCTGCCTTACTCAAATACACTTATTGACTTAGTAGTGTAGTCATCCCTGCTAGCATACACTAAGTTGTGAATCCTTCCCTACCCAAATACACTAAGTATGGCTTACTCCTGTTTAAACATGCATTTGCAGTTTAATTGTCCCTACCCGATTGTCCCTTCCTAATTCACATCCAATATCTTGAGGCATCATCTGGCTGATTCATATCTTTGCCATTGCTGCTTTTGATACGCACTGCTATCTATGAGGCAAGTTTATACATTTGGAACTAACCAATTCTACTTGGCAAATGTTTATGTTCTTGTAATTTACAGATAATTAATTAACTAACGATAGTGCTTTATTTCTTGGCAAATCTTGCCAGTTATAAATCAAATGATTTTGACGCTTCACAAATGTCAGGTTAAGGAAACTTTTTAAGCACAAAACTGTTCGAAAATTCGCCTTACCAATCAATTTCACCACGTGTTTTAGGTGATTCTGTTGAGTACGCAAAGCATGTTTTGGTTGATGAAAAACAATTTTTAATAACGCACTCTTGTATGCGGGACATGAATTACGGATTTCAAGTAGCTTACCTTAATGCTTTTGAAGCTATCTTTCTATGAAGTCTCCAAGTCGGACCATACTTCCCTAAAATAATATCCTTTCCACCCATGGTGATTGTGTCAACTGAAAAATGTAATACAAATCTCAGTCAGGGATTTGAGGTGTTGTATTTTCCAATAAATCATACAGCCTCAGCCAAACCCGATCTACTGTTATTTAGATTTTCTCTAGTTTTGTTTTTGCGCTTTTGCATTCTTTTGGTTCATTCATATTATTTTATGTGTTCAACTTTGACCACAGTCCTAGGTCTATCCATTTTCTATCAGGCTGTGCAGCTTTAAAGAACAACCTCATTATGTTTATAAGTGCCTAAATGATTGGAAAGTACTACATGTATGCTCTTTCGCGAAGTATTTCTTCTAAGATTAGAGAAATAAGGCATAAATGTGCTGCCTACTCCGATATTTTTAAGAGCAGAAAATATTTGTACATTTTACTTAACGCGTAATAAGAATAATATAATTGTTAAAGTGCTGACCATAATTTATGGGAAATACTTATTGCACCTTGGGGTGATATTCCAATGTTTTACATCAATTATCTCAACATGCAAAGAAAGTTATTGTATGGTTTGTGCGTATGTATGGGAGATAATCAACTCGCTTTATTATCTCCCGTACATACGCACAAGCCATACATAACTTGCACATAAAATATATCTTGATTTACATTGACTTATGTTAAAAATATTGTCATGTGATAATGTGTTATCAAACTCGGGCTTGTCAAACGTTAATATACAGAAAAGTATGTTTAATACTTTAATTCAAAGCCATACGAATTCATTATTTCCAAAGCATGTTTACTTAATCAGCAACTTTTCGGGCTGAAAGACTCTAAATGGGATTCGACAACTTAGACTAGAAGAAAACAAAGATTTGCGATAGAATGAGTATATTATACAACTTATGTTGCAATTTAGTCTTATTTATATTCATACAATGTGTCATATAAACCCCAATCAAGGGTCCACAACCTGCAATGACTGGTGACTTTTTTTTGCGAAGGCCCATAATATTGGGCCTGGCCTGTACCTGCTCTTTTTTATGGAATGAAGATATTACTCACAAGAAGGTGGCACTGTGCGAGTGGCAAATTCAGCCCCTTTCTTTACCAATACCTCCATTGCTGATTCTATATCATTAACAACTATCACAGCAGCGGGACCTGTTAAACAAAAGTAAACAGAGTACTGAAAATTCAAAAATTATCGCTAGGCTTTTATTTTTTCGAAATTTCGCACATGCGAAGTTTCGCTAAAATAATACCCTCGCGAAATGGTGAAATTGCACTACCGTTTACTGATGTAGGTAAATCATGTCCCATAGACGGATGGCTGAGAATGGGTTTGCTCCCCCCCCCCCCCCCTAGGGAATTTTGCAGACATATCCTATCTTGTAGAGAATTGAAAGCCGAGTCTTTTAAGAGATGTTTGCACTCTGTGCTCCGGGGCGTTAGTCTGTAAGAGCCTGTAACATACGTTACTTAATCAAACTAAGAAAAAGTAAATTGAAAGTTTGGGCTACAAATTTTAGACATTAAAATATTTATTTTTAAAAATCATTCATATAGTCTGCATACTGGATATCTTAACTACATATGACAGTCATTTGAACAAAATTGCCGCTTCCTAAGGTGTCATATGCGTTACATAAATCAGATAACCCATTAAAATTTGCAAGTGTGGCTAACATCATTTACATTCACAATCTCTCTGTGTGTTTTGCAAAATGTTTTTAACCATGTATGACTAGCTTATGCAATTGGCTAACAGAAAAATTAAAGTTTGTTTGCCTAGCTTGAATATTTTTTCTGGAATAAGCAATTAAACAACCCTACCCTACCCAGTTTTAAGGTGAAATGTTTGGTATTAAAACTAAAGTAAAAATAGTTAAAAAATATTTGCAGTTGATGAATGTGTTTCATTGTTTGGGATTTATTTGCTTATATGCAAAGACTCATAAATCTGCAAGTTTGTTGCAAAATTTTTAATATCAGAGGCTGTAATATATGTTACCTGATGTATTAAATGGGCAAGCTCATTGTCTTTACGTAAGATATGCCTAAAAATGTTTTAATCTTCTCAAGGGAATTTTGCAGACATATTCCTTCTTATAGTACAACTCAAGCTGCATCGAATAAGGGATGTTTGCACTCTCTATGTTGGGGTGTTAGTCTGAAACAGCGTGTTACATGCGTTACTATATCAAATAAAGGAAATGTAGTTTGAAAGTTTGAGCTAAAATTGTGAAAAAACTTGCAGCTGTTGGATATCTTACATTGTTTAGGGATTTTAAACTGGCTCCTATGATAAAGACTTATATATCTGCTAGTTGTCATCAAGTTTTAAAGATCAGAGAGCGTTACATATGTTAGCGTGATCAGTAAAATCATCAAACAGTATTTTGACATCAAGCTGAGTAAGGGCCTGCTCCATCCTAATCCCCTTTGGAATTCTGCAGACAAATTACATCTTATGTAACCATTCAAGGTGCATTTAATAAGAAATGTTTGCACTCTGTAAATCGGGGCATTAGCCTGTAACAGCTTGTTACATATGTTACTATATCAATTTGAGAATAAGAAATTTGAATGTTTGAGCTACTAAAAGAAGACATTAAAATTATCTAATAAATTGACATTATTATGTTTGAGCTACTAAAAGAAGACATTAAAATTATCTAATAAATTGACATTATTATAGTCTTTATACTGGATGTCTTTACTACATATGGAAGCTGTTTAACATTAATATGGCTAACTGTGGTGTTATGTGCGTTACATGAACCTAATTATAGATTAAAAGCTATAATTGTGGCTATCGTCATTTAGTTAAACAACTTCTATGACTTGGTTTAAAACTGTTTTATTAGATTTTACAAACATATACTCAATTGATGAATAGGAAAAACCAAGTTTGCTTTTCTATCTTAAATATATTGTCTTATAGGAGCTAATACACAGCCCTACTCCCAGTTTTACAGAGAAGCGAATTTTGTTAATACCGTTTAAGTAAAACACATGAAAGCGATTACAGCATGTGGATAATTTTCATTTTCTTAGTCTGTCTGGCTCATATATCTGCAAGATGTCATTAAGTTTAAGATCAGGACACTTAATGTGTACTTATAAGTCCTTGGTGCCAAAACACTAGAAATTATATTCATTTCTGATTATCAAGCCCATGGACTGTTTTTTCATATGTTATCAATGACCTTTTGGACACATTTCCTAATACGGTGCATATAATGCTAAATATAGAGCCACAAATAGAAAAGATAGTTTTTCATTTTTACAAGAAAAGACAATAAATGAAATGGTCCAAACTATTTCTCATCGATTTAACACTCATGTTAAACCTTTGTCATTGTCTGCTTCTGTGGTAATCATTATTATCACACGCCTCCTTGCAACTAGTAAAATCATCACACACTATTTCAATCATTTACTGTTATTCAATTTTACCACCAGTCCACTCAAAATTGATGAGCCATTATCAACTTTCCAATTTTGCCATTTATGGCTTAGAACATTCGGAAACTGATATGAATTCCTAATAGTTGGCTCTTTGAGTATGTGTTTCAAGTGATACTCTGCAAGTAGGAGAAAGACTACAGCTTTACAAGGAGGAAAACTATGCCATTAAGAGCAATGAGTACCTGGACTGATGTACCTTGATATTTCTGTGATAAAGAATCATATCTTAGCTGGTTAACTTTTATAAATGTAGCCTTTCCATACATGCAACCCGCATATTTTCATCTTATAATGTCTCTGCACTTATTATCTTTCCCCAAGCATTCAAAAACTTATTTGAAGTCTTAGTACTTCTGAAGTGCTGAAACCGATAACCGGTAACTCTTTCCCTTCAGATAAAGGAACTAGATAAGCAATGAAATGCAGGATGAACAGAGCGCAAATAGACCCTTCCAATTCAATGATTCACTAAGTTTCTAAGATAAGAGCGCTTATTAAAGGATGTAACATATATAACTCGTCATAATAAATGAGCAAGGGCATTGTCGTGACATCCTTTTTGATTACACAGTCAGAGGCAAGTGTTTTCAATTTCAGTGTTTTCAATAGATCATGAAATGAGGCACCTTATCAACTTGTTTACTCTGTATATATTCCATAGAGCATAATATAGAACTACTGGTTATCCCATTCTACCTATAGTCCACTTTCCTTCTTTTGAATGCAACAGCTAATGATATGGCTGTAAAAACTGTGAAATCATAGGTTTTACATTATTTTAAGACATGCTTCAATGTATTGACATCAAAAAACAACCTACTGCAAACATAATTGATGGCAATGTCCAACTTCATATTCTTTCTCTTATACCAGATAACTTAGCCAAAACCATCAAGAGTCAACATTGTAACTAAAGAAAACTTATAAAGTTCTTTGGGCGCGGCAAAATACTATTGATCTAAGACCTGAGGACTTAAGCACCAAAAGACTGGATAGGTTCTATTGCAAATGATGCAAAAAAGCAGCCTATCAAATTTCTGTTTGACCAATGTCAGAAATCTTAAAGTATTCTTAGAGGTACACGGTAGAGACATAGATTTTGCAAAATCAGAGCAAAGTTATCATTTGACTAGCACGGATGCAGATGCAGCTGCAGTTAGATTGCTCTTGCCACATCAAAGGAAGAGATATATACCAGAGTCATACTCCATAATATGCATATATGTGAAATGGCATTAAAACCATATTTAATCAGGTGTCTGGTCCCATGACACTGACATGCTGTTTCTGCTTTTGAAGAATGCTAAGGATTCAAGTTTGGCTGAGTCAAGTTGTTTGACGCTGGCACTGGCCACACATACAAAGAAAATTAAGTCTTTTGATGGCAAAAGAGGAGGATCACACAAAAGGCTTATAAGTGATGTTTGTCACAATTACCAATTTTAAAAAGTAATCTTGATTAATGTAACACATATAACACCATAGGAAGCTGTATATTTGTTAAAAAATCTTTTCTTATGTATCAAAGGTATTCAACATGCAAACTACATGAATAATTCAAATAAATAGATAGTTTTACGTCTTCTTTCTGTTTCTCAGACTTTCAATTCATTTATTCTTAAATTGATATGGTAACATACGCATCATACCATTACAGGCTAAACCCCTAGTTAATAGAGTGCAAACATCTCTTATTTGATGCAGCTTGAATTGTTCTTTTAAGGTAGGATATGTCTGCACAATTCCCAAAGGGGTGGAGAGGAACAGGATTATACTCAGTTTGCAGTCCTAATACAATGCCATGATTCTACTGGTTGTGATGAAATGGGTGATTATTTTGCCATAGAAGCAGACACAATGATAGACATTGTGAGGGTGACTTGAATAATGATTGTTTTTGAATACTTTTATTTAATAGGAATATTTATTAAATTGTGTCATTTAAATGAGAACTATTATTTTCTATCTTTATGTCTATATATTTTAATATTATAGGCATAAGGAAATATGTGATTAAAAAGGTTGTATATAACATAGGTAACACAATTCCATAGGCTTGTTATCAGCAATGACTGTAATTACTACGGCTAAGGCACCAGAGGCTAGAGATTAATAGGAAAAAATGTGATAAACTGTATTTTTCTGAAAAATCATCTCTTACTTCCAAGAAAATTTCCTAGCTCATTCAATTTGCCATGTAACATATGTTACATACTTTAATAAGTGCTCTGATCCTGATGTCAAACTTGCAAATGTATGATTCTTTATTGCATCAGCAAGGCAGTGCAAAAAATGTAAGATATCCACGAGCGTCAAATATTTTCATATATTTTTCTTCAATAATAGATACCAAAATTGGATACTTCAAATTGGGGGTAGGGCTGTTTAATAGCTCATATAAAACAATGTATTTGAGATAGAAAAGCAAACTTTGTTTTTTCTATTAGTCAAATGAGTATTTTAGTAAACTAAGATTAAAAACACTTGTAAAAATGCACAAATTGTCTGTAAAAGGAATGATCTTTGTCACGATTTCAACTTTCAAAGGGAAATTTAATCTATGTAACGCATATAACACCATTGAAGGCTGAAATTTTGTTTGAAATGCTGCTTTTATGTAGCTTAGGCATCCAGCTTGCAAACTACATAAGAAATTGGAATAATTAGATGGTTTAATGTCTTCCATCTGTAGCTCATACTTTCATTTTGATTTTTTCCTTAGTTTGTTATAGTAACATATGTAACAGGCTGTCAGAGACTAACGCCCCGGAGCACAGAGTGCAAACATCTCTTAAAAGATGCGGCTTGAAATTTTCTTCAAGATAGCATATGTCTGCAAAATTCCCTAGGGGGGGGGGAGCAGGACCTTTTTTAGCTCGAAGTCTACCAGTCGCGATTTTCAATGTCGGAAATATGTCTTTAACGCAATTCAAGAAAATAAAATCTCGCGCAAATTTCTGAATTTACAGAACAACGTTCAGTCAGTACACTGAAAAAATAAGTGCAAGTTGCAACTATCTTAGTGGCAGCTGAACTGCCACAGAGCTTGGTGTAAATATACATGGCGTCAAAAATTAAGCACCACCTATATTTTTGCAAAAACAATTTTCAAACTAACTTGAAGAAATTTTATTGAAAATGAAAAATCTTTGTCTGTTGTAAAATATGTTCAAATGTTCAAATGAAAATCGAAAAAACCATATGATATTCTGATTTTTCTACAAAATCATGAGTTTTCGCGACTTATCAAAACTTCTTGTTATTTCCCTGGATTTTTAAAGAAGTAATCCCCAACATCTAAAAGTATATTGTGAGTACTGTTCATTCAAAATTGTCAACATTTTTTCCTGTACACACTGATGCAATGAAAATAAGTCGACCCCATGAGCTTTTTGATGAACTCACGATCACATACTTCGGCAAGGGGAGCATTCTGCAATGCTATAGACCTTCATTAAGCACCATTTGTCATTAAAATCATTGTTTTGACCTTTTATTTGACTGACCGTTTTACACAGGTTTTACTGTATATAAGCAAAAGTTAAGGATGATAAACTATTTTGACTTACCGATATGGATGGTCATAACGGGTCCATATTTCTTCGACCACTCAAATATCTCTTCATGAATAAATTTGGTCTTAAATTCTAAAATGAAAAAAGTCACCTCAGTTTGTACATGCATAACATAACATAAAATCTGACAATAAGATGAGCCATGGGAGTTTGGTCCTTATCACATACATGCGTAACATGCATGCACGGCTATTTAGTGGGACTAGAAGCTTACATCAGTGTGCTATTGTAAGTACGAGCCATGCGCGGATCCAGAAAGTTTTGTTAGTGAGGGTTCAACTCTGCCAAATGTTTTTTTTTATCTTTTTTTAGTTGATGAGCGGAGAGAGGGTAGAGGATCAAAATAGCACTAAAAGCATGCCTTCATTGACCCGCCAGCGAAACGCCATTGAAATGGCGTTTCGCTGGCGGGCCGATGATGGCCCAACGCATTGAATGGTGGCTTGGTAGGTTTGTGATTTTTCAGGGGATACCGACCAGTATTGCTAAGAAATCCTATATTTTTCTGATTTTGCAGGGGTGTGGTCCGGACCCCCTGCCCCCCCCCCCTTTGGATCCGGGCATGCGAGCCGCAAAGTCTCTTGCGTGACGGAGTGCGGGCTCGTCTGCGCCTTCGCTGCTCGCATGTGACTACCAAACTCGAAATGGTTTAACTCATTCCTTGCTAGCGGCGACATTCGCTATCTATTTAGAACCTATACAAACAGTTTGGACACAGATCAGTACCGACAGAACGTCGGTCCTGATCTGGATGCAAACAGTTCGACACTCTGATAGAGTTCCTGTAATATTTAAATCAGCAGACAACAAAGTAAAGGAAAATATAAAGTCCAAGTAAAGATCCTAGAATTAATTAAAACAAATGGATAGTGGGTTTTGTTTACCACACCCCATCGCGTCTAGGAGTGACAGGATGCCATGTAGTATTTATTTAATTTAATGATATACATTTTTGTATATTTTGTCAACGTCACGTATATTTGACGAAATCTTTGTGTTATCACAAAAATGCGATTTCAGAGTAGTGTAAGTGTCATGACTGTGATAAGTCAGGCCTCGAAATATCTTAAATGAAGCACAAGTTTGCCCTGCATCACAAAAGTTATTGGCATATGGGAAAGTATTTAATTTTCATTAGAAATATCACAATTTTTACTTGCCCTGCAGCCTGAGCAACTCGTAAATACGAGCGGATGACTGCTATTTTCGAGCCCTGTAAGAAGAATCTAACATCCGCGCTACTGTATTAATGAATTTATTAACCATTTCCTACGTGAATATTCATGCTAGGCTCCACCCACAATGAATAATTAATAAAATAAACCTTCACTTTTGTACATAAAACAAAGAAATTACTTGTCAGGCCCACGTGTGCAGAATCAGATATATCATATTTCTACAAGCAAACAGAGTAGACCCCGACCAGGCAGCTCTTAAAAGAGCTGCCTGATCTGGGTCTGCTCTGTTTGCAAAAGCGTCAAAATGTGTCTCTATGAGGTGAAGAATTAAACTCGTTAGTATTTCATCTCTTTTCCTCAACTCGTTTTAAAATTCAATAAAACGTAAGCAATCATGAAAGATCCTCTTTTTAAAAACAAATAAAATGAAGGCTCATTTTCAATGGCTACGTTGCCTTAAATGGAAGCATTATAGTTAACATATACATACGTAGCATATTTCCAACAATAGGCAGAGCAAATGGACCTGGTGGTAGTCTGTATTTCCATTTCCTAATGAGTCTCTTGATAATCCACCCTGTGACTAGTCCTATAAGAACAGTTTTGATGGTTAACCAACTTAGAATGGTCTCTAGCATCCTGTTTCTGTATCAGATATGTCTGAAAGAAAGAAAGAAAAATGCATGTTATCAGATAGGGGATAACTGTATTCAAAATTTTCATTTGAGGAGGTATATCGTCGGATATACGGTCGGAAATTTAGTTTTACGGCGACGCGCGAGCGTAGGAGCAAAACCAGTTCCAGCCTCTTGTCAAATAAGTAATGACGTTATGCATTAACAAAATCTCACTAACTTGCCAAACAGTTGTTTTGTGGCGGTTACCAGTACTTAGCCGTGTGCTTTATTTTGGCAGTTCCTTCCCAGCCAACATACAGTCTCGGGACTATCGGCCCACCAGCGGAATGCTATTTGAGTGGCGTTTCGTTGGTGGGCTGATAGGGGTCCGCTTTTACATGCTGAATGGGTTGGCATTTAGCTGCTCTAAGCCAGTGATTTATATCTGGTCTGCATTTAAGAAAAATACATAAAGTACAGTATCAGTTATCATTTGGGCCTCGATCGTCGCGAGAAAACCTGTCTTCGGGGTTTCCAACAAAGCGAGTTTAAAACCAGTCTCTTCAGCTACAGAGACTAGCTAGAAAATTGACGTTTCGCACGTAGCAAGTCTAGATAATAAGCGAATAACAGAGGGGCTGATCAGTCTACGCGGATACGCAGGCTGGTCTGCGCCTGTGTTGTTCGCAAACCCCCGAAGACAGGTTTTCTTACGTCAAGGCCCATTTTAACCGCAACAAAAGTTCGACTGCTATTCTTGTCTGCTGAAATGTTTAAGCAGCGTCTATGGCAAACAGTGTGGATCCACGCTGTTTGTTTCTGTACGTAATTTGTCAGAAATGTAAGGCGATTATTTGCAGCAGACGACATTTTCAGATGCATTTTTCTTGGCGCGTTAAAGGTTGAGAGTACACCGAAGTCTAATGAACAAAATAGATCTGGATGTGGACTGACTTATTTGCAAAGTAACATGTGTGTAGAGACAAAGAAAAGAACTGTCAGGAATGACAGGAAAAACATAATAAACGAAAAAATGCGTACCTTTTTCAGCGATATGCCAAATCTTCATTGAGCAGTTTAAATAGTGTAAAACTTGTAATCTAACGTAATATTGCATTACACATCTGAGGTCAACCTGGTTGCCGTTTTTTCTTCTGATGTTTATGAACTGTGTTCCATTAAGCCGGAAAAAAATATATTCTATTTTTAGATATATCAGTTGCATTATGTTATCTTATTTATGTGCTGGAAAAGAATAATCAGAGGGAAATAACTGGTTTACATTTAATACGTGTAGCCCTTCGATATTTCAGTCAAACAAAATAAAAATGAGAAAAGTTATCATCTTTGCAAGTTCAATGTCCTATACTTCTACCACGACCTCTAAGTAATGACCCTCGATTCATTCAATACATTCACCGTTACAGTCACGCCTCAAAGCATTTTGTAGAAGTATAGATACAATACAACAATACAACAGACTTAATTGATATATATAGCTCAGGCCATTCGCAGATGGCATTAGAGCATTTCAAAACATGTTTCACTGAAATACATGGTTGGCGTCTATTTCCAAAAGCAAAACGATACATGTAATAAATGTTACATTACAGCATAGGAGAGAGAGAGAGACGGTTTGGCCGGGGGTAGGCAGTGTCGGGATATATGGAAGTGTTTGTTATTTGAAGGCAATATGTAGGCATTGTCATCGAGAAAGGCTATACCCATACACACGCTTGCATGCATGTCATAGCCATTCTCCATACCAATGATTTGACATCATGGTTCTTCGTACTGCTTGGTTGAGTAAGGTGCGGCAGAAGTTCTGCTTAACCTGTGGGGCATAATATTGGCCTGGTATTTACTCAGGGGAGAGCACAGCGTTAGAAAATTTCAAACGTCGCACAGGGTTCCAGCTTATTAAGTCTTCGTCGAAGGGGCGCTGCCTCAACTAGGTTTCACCCGGTCAAAACATCGCCCAAACACCAAGATTGATGCGATTACAAAAAGCAATTTTCTGCTAATGCTCTTCCCCGATCATGCTGCTCGATTCCCAAATATTGTATAATAACAGTTGTCAGTATTAAAGCACCACGACAATAGCAGCGACAGCAACAGCAACAACAGAACAAAAACACGATATAATAATAATAATAATAATAATAATAATAATACATAGGGCCAGCCAAGCAAAATAGTTCAACGTAAAATTGCTATATTTTCCAATCAATCAGTTTGAACACATGTTTTATGGGTGCTCAAAAGATCCGCCGTCTCAACGAGACGGTTCTTTTGAGTACCCACAACATATGTTTTATTTCAGAAACAATAAAAATATTATTCTGTTACGCACTCTTATCTGGGGGCCTGATAATAATAATAATAATAATAATAATAATAATATCGTACCATGCTACCGCTGCAGTGCATTAGCACTTAAGTCACTTAACGTGGATTATAAAGAAAAGCACATGCCGCACGTGGAGTGCAAATGCTGTTCATTCATGTGTGTACAAACAGTTGGAATTTCATTCAGGACTAATACTCTGCGGTGATTTAGAGTTGACCGAATATTGAAACTTTTCGGGATCAGGTAAAGAATTTGGCCATTAGGGATGCGACCGGCAAGGGTTCAGACGAGTCTGCACATACGCGCGGACTTGGCAGAACCCCCGCCGCTCGCGCACAGAGCATATTTGTACCAACATAAGTATAGAGGATGCATGACACGTGGGGATAGGTGATAAACAAACAGCGAGGACTGAGATGAGTTGCGCATTTGTGCACCCCGTCAAAGTTCTCACTGCTCGCATTGCATCATGATAATATAAGTGAAAACAGTTAAAAAGATAGCTGTCCGTGGAGTCCGGCGAAGGACAGGACGCGAGCCTTACTATTCGTAGGCCTCAAAATAAATATTTTGTCAGACAGGACACAATAACGTCCGACGAAGTGTTTCGGATGCATCTTTACCAAACAGTAAAGGCCCGAATCAGACTGTTCCTATACGAGCAGCCCGATCCGGATCTTGACTGTTTGTATTTGTACTTGCACTAGTCAACAGATATCTGCAAACACTTGCAGTAAACGGCACAAGCAAACGTCACCTTCAAAGTGATTTTTCCCTGCGCATGAAATAGGGTGTGAAATAGACCGTCGATGTAACGACCAGCGAAGGCCCAGACGAGCACACTTATTCACGCGTGCCTGGCAGGCCCCTCGCTGTTAGCACAAAGACCACGTCGAGCCAGATAAGTGTCAGACATGTTTTCTGACATATTAAATATAAATAACCTGTATAACTAGGTAAGAATGTGTATGTATAGACGGGGCGTGGTTCTGTTAGGCAATCAGCGAGAGCTCCGGCGTATTATCGCCTGCGCGCAAGTCCGCCAGGGCCCTCGCTGCTTGTACACACAACAAAAAGGGTTTGTGAAGGATATAACAAATAAATGCACACTGATATGTCTCAAAAATGGCTCTGTCCAACTGAGGCTCATACGAGCCTGCGCATCTGCGCTGGCCCGACTGAAACCCAGTTACTCACACTTGCAACACGTCAGATTTTTTGTGGATATCTCAAAATAGAATTTGACTTAATTATGTGTGTGCGTGCGTTCGTGATGTCATGTTTAACGAATCTATCGTTTTTACGATCTTGTCTTTTGCAGAGTAAATTCAACTTCAAATTCCTGCATAATTTGGTTTATAAAATTGCTTAGTTTTTTAAATGCTGTAGGACTTGTACAATTTAGGAGTTGGTTGTATTTGATTATATTTGGTCTAGTGTAATAGTACTTTTTTATTGCACCCTCCCTCAGTGTTTTGAAAAAGTCACACTCTAACAGGTAATGGAACTCGTCCCCCAAAGCACCATTGTTACATTTGAGGCATTTCCTTTCATTATGTGGTATTTTTGCCCATCGGCCGGTCTCGATAGGAAGCTTATGATTGCTGGTTCTGAATTTTAAGATGGGTGTATAAACTTGTTTGGGATACTTGGATAGATAATGCTCCTGGGAAATGTTATTATTTTTTATAATCTGATAATTTGTTCCTTTATTCGACCCTAAAAGTTTGGATGTCCATTTTTGTCTATATTGGTCTTGCAAAATTCGTTGTATTTGACCTTTGACTGAGGTCACGTTTCCAATTTCTTGGGCCAACCATAGGTCGTTACGCCCTGAGTCTTGGAGTATATTTTTGATATGAAGGATCCATTGGTGGTTATAGAAGCCTGAGGTGTGGTCAGAAAGAAGAAGTTTATACATAATATTGGTGAGTTTATTAAAGTCGCTATTAAGAATTGAGAACCAAAAATTTATCATTCGCATTTTAATGTTAATTTCAATGGGGTACCGACCTAATTCACCATGCAGCATATAGATTGGGGTGCTTTTTCGCAACTTCGTAATAGTACGGAGAAAATCATTGTGTAGTTTTTCAATAATATCTAGGTTTTCAAAGCCCCAAATTTCAGACCCATATATGAGTATTGGTAATATTGTATGATCAAAGATTTTTAACTGCAGATCTATTGGGGCGATTTCCTCTGCTACCATGATCAGAAGTCTAGTCGGTAAGTTATCAGGTCCAGAGGCCTTGTGTGGTTTAATGTGTTTAAGGAGTTTGATGACACCCGGGGTAGAAATGATGATGGGTTTCATGGATGGAATTTTACTTTGTCCTATGACCGGAATGTTCGTGAGTTTCTCTTGGTATAAACAGACGGGAACTGGTGATTTAGGATATCTGCCTTGCTGGTGCTGCGACTATGTAGGAAGCCATCTTGATTTACAAGTGGTGAAATACCTGTGGTTTCTTTCTGTGGCTTCAATCAATTCAAAGCTCTAATTTCCAATTGGAGTGGTAAAGACTGCAAATGTAATTTATGTAGGTAGCTGTTCTGCAGGTTGCCCAGCTGCCTGTCTGAGTTCAATCGCATGTTTGTTGTTGCGCTTTATGTGTTGTTTAGCTTTGTTTGTTCCATTTTAAGTTTAATGTTAATACATGATGGGGCAGTATTGGCACCAGCATGGATTGCTGGTCTCAATACTGCAACATGATGTATTTTTGTGTTATAATGTATGTGCTCTTGTTTATTTTAGCTGGAATGCCCTAGTCTTATTATTATTTGCTCTTATGTGCTGAATATACTCTCTTAATTGTAAAGTACTAATTTGCTTCTTTTAGCTAATGCTTAGTATGTATGTAGTCTTAATGCCTTAAGATAGATAAAACTTTATATGTTTCTGTTTCAGATATACATTAATTTATTTTAATCCTTTTTAAGGTTATCCCTTGTAATTGTTGTCGAAACATTATCTTATCTTATAATTTATGTTAACTTATAGACGATCAAAAGCTCATTAGAGCTTATGTTTCTCTGTTATACTGTCATGCCGTCTTTAAAGCTGCATAGTCTGTGACTTTTGATCTTCTAATTTTAAAAATAATGCTTTAATTTTTCAAGATTACAGTAAAATACTCAAATTCAGGTAAACATTTACCATTTTCGTAAATCTTAATAAGTTATCACTATCAAAACAACTGCATTTATGCTAAAATTCAACGGTCTAGAATTATTGGAGGGACGTAAATAATTATTAACAAGAGAAAAAAATCACCTATTTTATAAGATAATTCACTTTTCCATGCAGTTTCAGCTGTACTCAACATCTTTATTGTGAAAACATAGCTTAATTCTACTTTTACAAATGATTTAAAAAGAAAATAAAAAATTTCGAAAAATGTTCATAGTAACAGACTGAGTCTCTTTAAATAAAATTTCTTATCATATCTTATCTTATCTTATTAAGACACCCAGTGACCACCATGTTCTGTTCTGTTCTATAACTTTTGCCTGTTAAGGCACACCTCCGCCTGTAGTCTTTTAATTTCTTTTAATGTTTTACCACTTTTTTCGCCTCTGAAGGTGGGCACCCTACATGCGAGGATCATTTCATTTTCTAAGCCTATCTATCTTCTTTTACTCAGTCGACCGTTTTTGATCATTATCTGAGGTGAGTGTGAAAAAATGAAAACCAAAAAAAACACCAAAAAACCTTCTGGCCGAGTCATTTACTGAATGAGTGCCCTGAAATTCACCGTGGTCTCAGCTGCGACTACAGTTGGAGCCAAACTATTCCAGTGGGGATTGGCCATTGTGAAATAAGAATACTTCAAGGTATCACTATATGCCTGGGGACTGCAATACTGTGAGCTGTGTGATGGCCTTGTAGATCTTGTCCTCTGAGACGAGGTCAAGAACTTGTCTTTATCAATAGATACATTCCCACAATGAATCTTGTGGAAGAAAAGCAGAGAGAACTAATCCATCCGGGCCTCCTGATTTGGCCACTGCCGCTCATAGAGCATCTTACTATCACTACTAGCGTTGCGCCACCTCTTGCAGGTCCAGCGAGCTGTCGTCCTCTGTACCTTCCCCACCTTTTGAATCTGAGATTTGTATTTCTGGACTCCAAATCGGCACTGCATACTCCAGTTTAGGCCTAGGGCGTACCAAAGTTTTGTATGCAATGTTCTAAGTACTCCTACATGAAGGTACGAAAGCCAAGTTCCTGCGAAGCAAACCTGAATTCTTAGTTGCTTTGGATGAAATACCAGAGATACGTTGACCCTAATCCTTGTTCTCCGTAATTGTTACGCCAAGATATTTTGCAGACTCAACAGTTTCCAAAGTTTCCTGGTACAGTGTGTAGTTGTGAAGAATTTGTTTGTCATAGAGTAGCATTAGCCAACATTGAACTTCATTTGCCAATCGGCCTCCCAAAGCACAAGGCTGTCAAGATATTCGTGCAAAATAAGACAGTCTTGCAAAGAATGAATGTTACTATACAAGGCACAATCGTCTGCGAACAGGTAAACTGAAAAAAGTAAGTGGATATGATCAGCAAATACCACAAACACACCATCGGAACCGTGAGGAAGAGCCGCAGCACAAATAGAGTAACAAAAAATCCGTAAGGCAATAAAAGCAAAGCAACCGGCTCTTTTTTCCTCTTTTAGGTGATTGCAAACCAGAAAGGACACAAAGTAATGCATACGAAAACAAAAACAAACAAAGAACACCCACAAGCAATGGGAAGCACATAAAACAATAGATCAACAACAACAGAACCATCAGCTTAGAATGGACAGTAGCCTAAGCTATATGGAGGGGGGGGGGGCTTAAATGCATTGTGCAGGCGCCAAATCTGCGCTCTAGATTATGTTGTTGTAAAAACACAAAATTGTTTAGCTCGCATGGAGGCTTCCTAACTAATGCAAAGTATCATAACAGAGTGACAATCTAATAAAATTAAAACACTATAATGAAACAAAGCTCAGGACTCACAGATAGGCAGAGCTAAAGAAAGCCACAACTTGAGCCACGGTGAGCATCAAGCACCAACCGGCGTATTAAAGCTTTACGTCAGGGCCGTCATTTAGCCTGAGGCCTGACCTACCATCGTGCAATTAAAGAGGAAGTCATAACTATAAATGGGTGTAAACCCATGCATGCAGACTGTCCATGATATCCATGGTGTATCCCACTCTTTTATAACGTTTAATAACCTTTATAATATAAATTGATCACTAAAATTAGGCTTTCCAACAATTCTTTTTAAAATTTTAAAACTAATTTGCCATTAAATACAGGTTCTGATATGCATTGTTGCATAAGAGTCTTTAAGCAAACACTGTATTTAACAATCGATTCTGAGTGTCGATAATAAAATCTAGAAAAGTAAAAAAAAAAACACAAGTCATCGCTTGCACCATCGATTACAAAATTCTTGTAACGTACCAGCAATTTCTTCAGCGAAGGAAACCTGTATTAGGTTCTTTACATATAATAAGTCTTGAATCAGTAATATTTTCTTAAATCTCATGTGATTATATGACTAGCAGGTTGATAGCAGTATTTAGATTTCTTACATTATCAAGAATCAGGAATAGTAGTTTCAATATCAAGTTTAGCTATTAATCTATTATAGTTTAATACATATTTTGATATGTTTTACATATAGTTTAATATATATTGTTGTACTTGTAACGAATAATAGGTGATTCTTTATTTTCAAAATAAGTGGGTATAGACGAGATTACCAATTTATCTTTTATTATAACGGGTAAGTAAATGAACTCAATCCCTGTATTGACAAATTGAACTTTGATATACCTCTACCATATTAACCTGATCCTGACCTTTATGCATGAATAAATTATTACAGTACTAACACTGAATATATAGTTATTCGTGATGGATCGTGTGCAATCGGTATGTTTCGAGCAATTACGGAAATAAACGTCTTAGTACAATTGGGATGAGATCCATTGATAACTCAATGTAGTTGTACTTTCCACGGTAGTATTGTGGTTAGTCAGCATAGCTACAGATACGTAAATTATGGGTTCGAATCCTGGTCGACGCAACTTTTTTTTATTACATTTTTCTTTGTTTTTATGTCAAAGAAATGCACATAAACACAAAAAATCTAAGTTCACGCTTTCTTTGAAAATGTAATGACTAACAAATTCTTGATGCTTGGAGTTAGAATTTAGTTTGCGAATAGGTCTACACCCGTGCTCTTGCCAAAGCAAAATGAATAAGTTATTGCAGATCGTAGCATTTCTCTAAAGAACAGCAAGGAGGTCCATATATGAGCCACGACATGAGATTTCCAGCAATGTGGTATGTGCGACAAGCAAAGGCGCAGACCAGTATGCGCATACGCACAGTCTGATCAGAGCCTTTCCTAGTCACTTGAATATTCTATGCCTGGTAAGCTAATGAATTAACAGCATTTAGTTTCAATTCTTAAAAGGAGGGTGCACAGACTCACCTGCGCCTATTCGTGTCAAAATGCCACATTGTTAGAAATATCATGTCGCAGCTCATATCTTAAAAACTGAAGAGGCGACAGGCAATAGTTGAAGTTCAGTGTTACGGATCCTACGAGTGAATGTTATTGTCACCAAAGAGATCAAATAAATTAAAATGGAGAAACAATTTTGCAAAAGGAGAAAATTTAGTAAAAATAAAACAAAAGTCTTTAAAGTAGTTACAAAAATAAATGTCGCGTGCAGGATTCGAACTAACAACGCAGGCAACTGTTAGTCAATTGAGCTTTTTAGCGGTATATACATCTTTTGTGTTAAAAATTACCACGTGCATTTCCGTATTAGTCGTACGATGAACGCCGAAGATATATTTAGATGCTCAATCGGCTGTGAAATTATGTTAATAATAAAGGCCAGGATCAGGTTAATATTTTCAAGGTATAAAACTTTGAAGACTTGATACTATCCAGTAAGTCCTTTATGAAGATTAAACAGAGAATCAGTCCTAAGAATGATATTTCATGAGAATCGTCTGCTGGCAGACGTTTCTCATGAAATATCATGCCTTATTTGTTATTTTTGAAATGGTCGTCTGCAAATTATAGGTGGTGCTTTAAGGGTTAAACTGACGTATGATAGAATACTTATAATTTTTATTTGTTTATCTCACCCTATGCTGTAAAGTTACATGTAACTCTGCTGACTGCGCCAAGAGAGCCAGAAGCTGGTCTACTTAAGGGTGGACCCTAATATTCAATAATAATAAGTCACACCTATAAACTAAATCAACAAAAGTAGTGAGACTTTGTTTCAAAAAGTGTAGCAACTATACACCCGTCTAATAATTATGATTTCTTTCCCGTATGTTGTTTATTGACCAATCAAGAAACACGTTTCAACTTAAATATACTGCTGAGCTTCCACCCTCCTTTCAGCCAAACAGTGCCTTTTCAACAATTACATGTCCGTGGCATTCTACTTCCCCCGGCGCCACCAAAAGGCTTTACCTTTATATACAATTAAAATCAGTAAAACCATTGCATGTTTCTACGCTGCACTTCTCTGTAAACTGGACAGGAACTAGTCTACCGAGGGGGTTAGTAACAGGTCAGGCGGGGGCATTTCAGTCTGTTATTTTCCTTTGCAGAAGAGTATTCTTGTACTGTTCATTAGTTGGCGCGGACTTTAATGTAAGTTCTGCTGTGGGATCGTGTGTTTTGTCGAGTTGCATGGGTGATGTAGTCTGAAATGGTGACTGGTATAGAGTTGTTGACTGCTTTGAGGAAAGTCATGAGACTCCTTATTCTTCCCCGAAGCTGTAGTGGAGGCCATTCTAAAAGGCCATGCACTATATTGGAAGAAGAGGAGAAGAGTTCATCACGAATCCACAAACATATGTACACAATGTACCCATTTTCAAATATTATCTGGCATGTTCCAGTTCAGCTTGAAGTCACAGAGAAACTACATTCTAGCCTCTTCTAAGAAGCGATGTTTAACTGGTCACCTAGCTACTCTATGTGTTTACTGCTGTTACTCAAAACATCAGATTGCCATCAAATCCAGGTCACAGAACCAAGAAATGGGATATTTCTTGGTTCTGTTACCTGGGTTTGCAACATATGCACGAAAGTCTGCACATGGTCCTTCTTCTTCTTCCTCTTCCATTTAAGTTCATCCCTCAAAACCCGTGGTTTTGTCGAACTAAACTGTACGTGTGTTGCCAGATACACAACTGTGGTGCAGGTTAAAACAGACTATGTGCAGATAACAAACGAATTTCTTATCTACATTGTGGATTTCTGGAGCAGCAGCTTATACGCCTATAAGCTAGGTGCTAAGACAGCCTGCTGTGGTACTTGGTTCCATATCCTTGTGGTGCTGTATTTGACTACATTGAACTGCATCTGCCACTTCCAATCCTGTTCTTCCAGCCCGTGAAGATCCTCCTAGTGTATGGTCAGGTCTTCCATCCTTCGGATAATCCTGTTTATCAGTTACCTTTCATATTAACTGCATTGTTGCGCATTGCCTGATAAACATTGTCTTTCTCACAACATGTGCCTTTATCAGGTCTTGATGACGTTGCCCTTTTTGAATGACGTCGCTAATGACCCTGAATCAACACAACCGCTACGTCATAATCGCTAGTGTGAAGAATGAAACAATGGATAAACTGATAAATAGAATACCAGGTTCTTGTCTTTTGATATCCTGTTTACCAGGCTCGGCTTTGAGAACGCATGTTGTCAACAAGCGTTCTCAAAGCCTTGCCTGGTAAACTGGATATCAAAATACACTCACCTAGCATTCTCTATATCTCGGCAAGCCTTGCTATGTCAACAAGCGTTCTCAAAGCTTTGGCTGGTAAACTACATATGTAGATATCAAAAGACACTCAACTAGTGTTCTCTATATAACAGAGAATCATCAGCTTAATTTGATGTCCTCTGGTATATTATTCATTTAGACCAGGAAGAGTAGTGGCCCCAACACTGTGCCCTGAGGGTCACCAGGCCTCGAGGTTATAAAACTTGAGTAAAAAATAAAGAGCAATGATTGGCTGCTTGCGGATATATGTCCGCAAGCAGCCAATTATTGCACTTTATTTTGAGTTTGTGAATGAACTCAAGTTTTAGAACCTCGGGCCAGATGTGACCTGGGTGGGACTGGAGTGAGCTCCATCAAGAATTACTTCTTGTTGTCTGTCTCTTAAGAAGTCAGCAACCCAGTTGTTGAGGTAATTTCGTATGGCATAGTGCTGCAGCTTCTCTAGTAGTCATGTCAAAGGCCTTACTAAAATCAAGCAGGATGGCGTCTATCTCTTCACCGTTTTTCAGTACATTATCAAGGTCTTGTATTAACAGGAACGTTTTATTTCCCAGAGTTCATGTTGTACATCACTGAGGATCTTGTTACAATCAAGGTTGTCTATCACATGGCTGTGTACTATATGCTCAAAGATCTTGCAGCATACTGACGTCAGTAACACTGCTCTAAAATTTGATGGTGTGTGTCTGTCTGTCTTCCTTCTTAAAGATTGGACGGATGTAGTAAGTAAGGGTGTAAAGATCAGGAATCGACATAATCAGGTAGGCCTGCTTTCGTGTTTTGAGGATCTTGCCTTGGTCTAGGGTTGTCTTGAAAATCATGCAGAGGATATCAACTCCTTCATCACTAAGGGTCTTTTAAGTAGACAGCTAGGTATCTCGCCAGGTCCTGTTGCCTTATGCGGGTTGGTGCCTCGTAGTAGCTTTAACACCCATTTCCTGTTAACCACTATGATCTGGACGCTGAGATGGTCTTTTGAATTCAACTTAGAGACTGTACAAAGACCTTCTTCTGATAAGACAGATGTGAATTGGTCGTTCATGGTGTTTTCTTTCTTCACATTGTCTCTGTAGTTCACTACATATGGTGTGAAGGAAGCAACACCACTTGCATCATATTTTTTGGCCTTTACAAAGGAATACAGCTTTCTTTCAATTTCCAGTCTGTTTGTCTGACACCAGGTTGCTTACATGGGAAGAATAGGCTCTTCTGAAATTTCTCTGATTTTCCATCATCGATTTGTTGTAGGCTGCCCAGTCCTCCTTCTTCTTTGTCCTTTAAGCCCTCACATATGCCATCTTTTTTCATCTGGTCAATTTTTGAGATATTGATTGATCCATGGCTGGCTTAAGAGTGAGGGACTTTCTTTGGAGAGAACATGCTTTTTCATCAGAACTAGTTCAAGGCATTTGTTACTGAAATCAGTCCACGGGATATTGGCATCAGTCTTGGTAGAATTCTTCGTGGTGAAATTCTGGGAGAAGCTTTGCATGTCTGTCTTTAAACTGGGTAAGTCTGCTTTCGACCAAACCCATATCTTTCTCTTAACTGGTCATTAATACCTGACACTGATTTCTGAGCTGACATGAACCATTTCGTGGTCACTCACCCCGGGTATTGGCTTGCAGGATTGTGTTAGTGAAGGTCTGTTTGTTGCGAAGATGTCAAGGAGATTATTGAACTTAGTTAAAAAAAATTGCAACTTGTTCAAACCAGAATTCGCAAGGGCCTCAAGCATGTTTTCATTTGTATATTTCCTGTAGCTGTTTCCTGAGATGCTGTTGGATCATAGGTTAATATCGCCACCTATCCATACGAAATCTTTGGGATGATTTTTCACAAGTTTTGAGGCATAACTACTGTCATTATCTGTGGGTCTGTAACGGAAAGCCACTATTAGTGAGTTGAACATGTAGGTAAACTTCACTGTTACTAATTCACATTCCCTCTTCCAACAATGATCAGCTCATATTTCCAAGTTCGCTTCAAGAAGATACGTTCTGTAGCATGTACTGGTTGTGAGAAGTGGTTTCATGTCAAATGCCTCAAAATTACCACTGCTGTTAACGAGCCACTCAAACGCTCAGATTTTAGTTGGTACTGTTGCAACTGTTTCATCCCAATCTTTGGGAGCGCAGTGGCTCAGTGGGTAGAGTGCTTGACTCGAGACCGAGGGGCAGCGGTTCAAGCCTCATCCGTGTCACTTTGTTTGTGTCCTTGAGCCAGACATATTAATCCTAGCTTAGTGCTGGTTCAACCCAGGAAGGCCCATCCCTACATAACTGAAAGATTGTTGATGGGACGTAAAGAATCAAATCAAAGCAAGATTCAACTTCAGCTTTTCGAGAATATTGATGCAACCCATAGGCCATGCCACACGCCAAGTAACACAAACTCATCAATCTCATCCTTGGACAACTTCTCCAATGCCAAGACAATGAGCACTCATTAACAAGAAAAAGCTCTGCTTTCTTAGTACCAACTTTCAGAGTTAAAGTGACAAGAAAGAATCATTCTGAAGCACATAGTTCCTGCGATTATTCTGGCTAGTGAAACTTAGCTTAACCCATTCATTGCGGATCTACATGTAGAAGTATTACCAGACAACTAAAGATTTGTTACAAGAAGAGACATACCTGGAAGTTTCCATGGAGGTGTTGCTATCATTGCCAAACCTGAATGTGGTGCTTCAGAGATTGAAACTAACATAGGTTAAGATAAACAAAATTGTAAAGTGTAAAATTGTTGATAATTTTAGCATATGTTCTGGGTGCCCAAAAGAACCGTCTCATCAAGTCGGTTCTTTTGAGTACCCACAACATATGTTTTGGTTGAGAAATAAGAAAATTGATATTCTGTTACGCACCCTTAACTAAAGGCCTGCACTAATTCCAACACTAAGTATGTTGCAGCAGCATTACTCAGTTCATCTCTCAAGAACTTTCTCATGGTTGGCAGCATTTACAGACCAACTGAAAACAACACAATTTATGTCAACAATCTTTGCAAAGCCCTTGCTGACCTACATTGGTTGCATAAGGATCACCTTTTTTGAATAGGAGGAGATGTCAATCTACCTGACAACAACTGGTCTGATGATTCAATTTCAGGTAGCACTTGCCTCCTCCCCATCAACCAAGCTTTCATAGATGCCATTAACCCTTAAAGCGCCACTTGCAACAAAAGTCGTCTGCTTTTCTCGTCTGCTTAAATGTTTAAGAAGCCTCTATGGCAAACAGTGTAGACCCAGATAAGACTGCTCCTATAGGAACAGTCTGTTCTGGGTCCACGCTGTTTGATTTTATACTTAATTTGTCAGTAATGTTAGGCAATTATTTGCAGCAGACTACTTCAGCAGACAACATTTTTAGATGCTTTTTTTCTTGGCGCTTTAAGGGTTAATGATATAGGATGTGAACAGACAGTCAACTTTCCTACAAGCGGGAAGAACATACTTGATCTATTCTTGATCTATTCTTGATCTTCTTTAAGCGAACTTGGATATATGAGCTGATCACCGTTGGAAGGGGGAATGTGAATTGGTAGCCGTGAAGTTAACCTGCAAGTTCAACTCACTAATAGTGGCTTCTCTTTACAGATCCACAGATAATGACAGTAATTATGTCTCAAAACTGGCCAGTGCATAGGATATCTTGTGAAAAATCATCCCAAAGATTAAGTATGGATTTGTGGCGATAGTAGCCTACGATCAAACAACATTTCAGGAAACAGCTACAGGAAATTTGTCAATGAAAACATGCTTGAGACCCTTGCGAATTCTGGTTTAGAACAAGTTGTAGATTTTCTAACTACAACAATCTCCTTGACAGCTTCGCCACAAACAGACCTTCACTAACACAAATCTGCAAGCCAATACCCGTAATGAGTGACCACGAAATCGTTTATGTCAGCTCAGACATCAGTATCAGGTAAGAGAAAGATATGGCTTTGGTCGAAAGCAGTCTTACCCAGTTTTTAAGACAGACATGCAAAGCTTCTCAATGAATTTCACCAGGAAGAATTCTACCAATATCTTGTTAATTGATTTCAGTAACAAATGCCCCGAACTAGTTCTGATGCAGAAGCATATTCCCTCCAAAGAAAGTCCCTCATGCATAAGCCAGTCATGGATCAACTGAGATCTCAAACGATTGTCCAGATGAAAAAAGACAGCATATTATGAGGACAAAGAAGAGTATCAAAAGAGGAGAAACTGGTATACTATTTAGGCGAGGTCTGCTGACAACCGGTTGTCACTAGACTTTTTGGTCTGGTGACAACCGGTTGTCACTAGCAAAATGTCTGGTGACAACCGGTTGTCACCGGCAAAAAGTCTGCTGACTACCAGCTGTATATTTATTTTCCAATACCAATGTGTACCCTATCCAACAATATCAGACATTTAATGATATACTCTGTTATAAATTGTTTTTCTATACATATGTATGACCTTGTATATAGAAATTTTTATATACAAAAAAAAATATACATTTGTGTATATTATGAAATGATATTAGATAAGTTACAACTATAAAATACTTGGTAGTTATTGGTTAATTGACTAATCATGATTATAGGTATTATTCTTTTAACTCTTATAAAATGGAATCTTCCAGTTGATTATCTGGTTTTTACAGCCTAGTTACTAGACAAGATAACAAATAGCCCATAATCAGACATTAACCATGGATCAGCATGTCCCCTGAAAGGAGCTGAGCTCAGCTCAGCTCCTTTCAGGGGACATGCTGATCCATGGTTAATTTGTTTGTGCAAACTTTTCCTTGTCAAGTAATTTGATTTTGGTGCTTAGAGAATTATATCAATAGTGTTGAAATACCAGTTTTATATCAAGCTTATTTCAAATTCAATATGTTCTGACTTTCTCTAGAGAGGGGGTCTACATACAACACATTCAGGGCTGTAAATTCTTAGCTAGCTGTTTTAGCTGCACTAGCTAATAGTGCTAGCTGGACAAGTGTGGTAAATGGAAACTTCAAGTTGATTTTTAGCTCATCTGAGCCGAAGGCTCTTGGTGAGCTTATAGTATGAGACTCGAGCCAGCGTCTGTCCATCCGTTCACACTTTCAAACATGAATATCTCTGAGACCAGCTGCCCTATCAAGATCAAATTTCATCTTGAGCATCATTGGGGTGGGGGATTGACTGCATTGAAACATTTAAAGACTAATTGCTTCAAACACTCATACATTTCATTAAGTATTTTAGATTTTTGGGTCAGGGGTACAAATACCCCACCCACACCCAATATGACGGTGAATAAATTAGGAAGATGTGAACACATCTTACTCACAGCTCTCGATTATAACATATCAAGACTATTGTCACCAAATCTATATAGAAAAGAAGCAATATCTATAGTCATGTAAAAACGTAAGAAGTTTAGAACCCACATCAAATTTTCAAACTGTTTCAGAAATCAGGGGTGGTCAAAATGAATAACACCAACGAACTCTAGGTGATATTATATCTATAATAATCTAGCATTCTTATGTTGACTAATAGCAAATAGTGATATGTATAAAATATCCGATAATTTGCATGCCTCGCTTTCAAATTAAACAAATTTTAAATGTACTTAAATTTTTGCAAATGAAATTATAATTTGCCATTTTGGGAACTCACTTATGGCCACTGAGTGTATATGTTTATTATATATTTGTTCGCTTAAAGCTGTGATAAACAATTATAGGTGTATAACATATATTTGTTCCCTTAAAGATGCGTTAGTATCATATAAGTTGGATAGAAGATAAATGAACATTGATACGCAAGCAATGAAACTATAAGCTACTCTTTTTCTGTAATAAAAAAAACAAATTGTAAATTTGTTACTTTCTTACTCAATATTTATTAAAGTTTTCTATAACTGTATTTAAAATGCCACTAGACTCAGGTAGATTTCCAAGAAAACATGCTAAGTATACAGTAGTATTGGAAAAATACAGCTGGTTGTCAGCAGACTTTTTGCTGGTGACAACCCGTTGTCACTAGACTTTTTGCTAGTGACAACCGGTTGTCAGCAGACACTTCCTACTATTTATCATTTTATCCACTGTTTCACTCTTCACACTCGCGATTATGACGAAATTTCGATTTCTTGTGTTGATATCCAGTTTACCAGGCAAGGTTTTGAGAACACTTGTTGACATCGCTAGGCTTGCCGAGCGATTCAACATGCTATCTCAAAGCTGAGCCTGGTAAACTTGATATCAAAAGACGAGAACCTGGTATTCTATTTATCAGTTTACTCATTGTTTCAGTCTTCACACTAGCGATTATGACGTAATTTTCGATTTTTGTGTTGATTCAGTTTTATTAGCGACGTCATTCAAAAAGTGCAACGTCATCATGACCTGATAAAGGCGCATGCCCTGAGATAGACTATGTTTATCAGGCAACGCGCAATAATGCAGCTAATATGAGAGGTAACTGATAAACAGGATTATCCGAAGGAAGGAAGACCTGACCATATACTAGGAGGATCTTCACGGGCTGGAAGAACGGGGGTAGAAGTGGCAGATGCAGTTCAATGTAGTCAAATACGAGGTGCTACGGATAACCAACAAGAAGAATCGTACAAAATGCAACTACAGCGTCCGTGACCAGCATCTTCAGATCATTAAACAGGCCAAGTAGCTCGGACCTACAATCCGCTCAGATCTTTCCTGGAAAACAGCTCAGATGTTTCCTCTTGACAACTCTGTGAAGAAAGCAACACAGATTCTTAACTTCCTAAGGTAAAACATCAGGGATTGTCAACCACAGGTAAAGGAACAGGGCTATAAGACACTGATTCCTGCGTTTCTGGAGTACTCGTCATGTAAATGTGACCATTGACTTGTGGTCCGCTTTGTAAAGGGAGACTATGACAGGACAAGAAGCGTCACTGCCATGCTCGATGAATTAGATTGCGATACTATCTATCTATCTATCTTCATATACTGTGGCGATGAGATATCAGATCATTATCAGAGATTAGTCAGTGTAGGAAATAAAGCCAGAGAATTGAACAAAATTTGTTCAGGCAACTTGTACCCCTTTTTCCCGGAGTCAATCAGGGAACACATTCTTGCTCCTACAAATGAAGCAGATTGGGTGATAAGGTTACAACTTACTCCCAGCATTTTTAAGATTGTATATGAGGGTCTGGATGGGGTAAAAAACTACAATGATTAGTGAATAATGACCCTTTTTTATCATGAATAGTGAATGATGAGCCAGAAATAATGAATAGTGAATAATGAAGGCCTAAAAAATAATGAATAATTCTATTATTTTAATGAATTGAAGAAAACATTAATGAAAAGTGAATAATCAGATTTCTTTGCCACCTTTCTTACTTTTACTGAATAATTGGTCTTATTTTAATGAATAACCCAAAATTTTAATGAGATGAATAATGGGCTAAATTTTTAATGGATAATGAATACCAGACCCCCCCCATCCAGACCCTCATATATACTGACCATTTGAAATTTTATTTATTTTATTGTTGATATGATAACTCCCTAAGTTACTTATATCTGGATCAGGTATTGTTGCATACAAAGTGATTGTTTTAAGAATAAATAGAACATTTTTTTCATGCAACTTAGTGTTTCCCATAAAGAGGAATAGCAGGGGAGAGCACCCTGCTGCCCAAAAGTTCCCCCCTGCTGCCCTAAAGCTCCCCCCTCCTGCCCTTATTTTCATTTTAATATAAAAAATAGTCATATTTTAAGTTTTACTGTATAAAATTACTTTTTGTTATCCCAAAGACTCCTATGCTCTATTAGAAGCTATTCTAACCTTTTAACAGACATAAAATCCTTTATCTCACTCACATTTGAAAAGTCTGTTCTAACAAAAGTGCCCTTTTGGGTGAATTTCGCGCATCAAAAGTGCCCCTTTTCTGGCCAGCACCCTGCCCCTTTTTCAGGCTGTGGGAAACACTACAACTGATCATTGCATAGATTCTTACTTTTTTCTAATGCCCTTCTTACAAAGAATTATAAACTGATTTGGCCAGCACTGCTTTTTTTTCTCTGTGGTCTAAACTAAATTTACAACGGGAACCAATTTCAAGGTGACAAGCTGATACTCAGAAAAAGAGCAACCAGAATTTCTACCTTTTTGAGAAATTCAGTGTTATATTCTAGACTGTGGTGTAAAAGAGCTTCGTGCATTAAGAGGCTATTTTGGCCCCCCTATGAGGCCAAAAAATGCAATTCCTTTCTTATAAGTCTATAAGAACAATGGCCCAAATCCTTAGGTCTGATATTAGTTTGACTTTTAACGTTGCTATGGTAACAAAATTGGCCTCCAAAATAGGCTGAAAATAGGAAATTGACCATTTTGGAGCAAAGGGTTACGTGCAATAAGAGGCTATTGTGCCCCCCCTATGAGGTCGAAAAATAAAAGTTGGTCTTCACAAGTTTCTTTGTATTAATTAATTAGAACAATAGCCAAATTGTAAAAGTATGGCATTGATTCTACTTTTACGGTTGATATGGTAACAAAAATGGCAGCCAAAATAGGCTGAAAATAGGAAAATGGCCATTTTGGAGCAAATTTGAGACATGTAACAGAGGAATTAATATAGAACACAAGCAAATACCAAACAAATATTTTAACAGATTATGAGAATTTTCACGGCACACAATATATTAAAAGGTGTTTTGGTATTTGCTTGTGCTGATATCTAATTCTTAAAAAAATCAGTCTCGAAAAGCCTCAATTTGGCAAAAAATGCCATTTTCTCTATTGTAGGCCTATTTTTTCGGCCATTTTGGTTACCATAGCAACCGGTAAAAGTAAAATAAATGCTAGAATTTTACACTTGTGCTATTCTTCTAATAAACTGACAAGATGAAATTGGTGAAAAGCAACTTTCAGTTTTTGGCTCCAGAGGGGGCTAAAATAGCCCCCTTTTAAGACGTTTGACAGAGCAATTTACATATAGCACAAGCAAATATAAAAAGGTTATTTTAACATATGATGTGAATTATCATGGCACGCAACATGTTAAAAGGATTTTTGGGTTATTTAGCAGTGCTGATATCAAATTCTTAAAAAAAATCGGTTTTTAAAAGCCTTAATACACTTGGTCAATAATGGCAATTTCTCTATTTTATGCCTATTATGTCAGCCATTTTTGTTACCATAGCAACGGTAAAATTTAAATAAATGCCGAAATTTTAACACTTCCGTCATACTTCTAATAAACCAATCGAAAGAAACTTGCGAAAAGTAATTTTCAGTTTTTGCCTCCAAAGGGGGCCAAAATAGCCCCTCAATGCACGTAACCCTTTTGTTGAGAAGAAAAAATCAAGAATAGGCAACAAGTTACAGCTACAATGTTCTACCTAATTGTGTTAGGCCTGGCTTGTGTTCCGTCTGCGCCTTTCTTGATCCCTACCCCCGTCAGTACTACGAGAGGCCACAACATGAAATTCCTTGTACCACAGTTGTCTGTCAACAGACACATATACTCCTTTTTCTCCAGCACCACAAGGATTTGGAATCAAGTACCTTTGCAGGCTGTCTCAGTACCTAGCTTAGAGGCGTATAAGCTGCTGCTCCAGAAATCCACCATGTAGATAAGAAATTCGTTTGTTACCTGCACATTGTCTGTTTTAACCTGCACCACAGTTGTGTATCTGGCAACACACGTACAGTTTAGTTCGACAAAACCCGGTTTTATAGGGATGGACTTAAAAGGAAGAGGAAGAAGAAGAAGGACCATGTGCAGACTTTCTTGCTTATGTTGCAGGGATATTTCTTGGTTCTATGACCTGGGTTTGGATGGTAATCTGACGATTTGAGTAACAGCAGTGAAAACACATAGAGCAGCTAGGTGACCAGTTAAACATCGCTTCTTAGAAGAGGCTGGAATGTAGTTTCTCTGTGACTTCAAGCTGAATTGGAACATGCCAGATAATATTTGAAAATGGGTACATTGTGTACATATGTTTGTGGGTTCGTGATGAACTCTTCTCTATAGTACATGGCCTTTTAGAATGGCATCCACTACATCATCAAAGAAGAATAAAGAGACTCATGACTTTCCACAAAACAATCAACAACTCAATACCAGTCACCATTGCAGACTACATCACCCATGCAATTCGACAAGACACACAACCCCACAGCAGAACTTACATCGAAGTCCGCGCCAACTCATGAACAGTACAATAATACTTTTCTGTAAAAGAAAATAAAAGACTGAAATGCCCCCCCCCCCCCCACCTGACCTGCTACTAATCCCCTCTGTTGACGACTTCCTGTCCAGTCTACTGAGAAGTGCAGCGTGGAAACATGGGATGGTTTTACTGATTTTAGTTGTTTATAAAGATTTAAGCCTTTTGATTTCGACACTTGCCTGCGGAAATAAGAAGGTCACGGACCTGTAACCGATTGGCTCAAAAAGAGGGTGGAAACTCAGCAGTATATTTAAGTTGAAAAGCGTTTCCTGATTGGTCAATAAACAACATACTGGAAAGAAATCAAAATCATTAGACGGGTATATATTTGCTACACTTTTTTAAACAAATCTCACTACACTTTGATTTAGTTTATAGGTGTGGCTTTTTATGGAATAATAGGGTACACCCTTAAGTAGATCAGCTTCTGACTCTTTGGACGCAGTCAATAAGTAGTCTTAGATGGGCTACCCTCATATCCAGCCTATGTTATCTGGGGAATCCCAAGGATCATTCTTAGGACTGATCCTCTGTTTAATCTTCATAAATGTATTACTGGATAGTATCAAGTCTTCAAAGTTTTATCAAAGTTCAATTTGTCAATAAAGGGATTGAGTTCATTTACTTACCCATTATAATAAAAGATAAATTGGTAATCTCTTCTATACCCACTTATTTTGAAAATAAAGAATCACCTATTATTTGTTACAAGTACAATAAACCTATTCAAAGTATGTATTAAACTATAATAGATTAATAGCTGAACTTGATATTGAAACAACTATTCCTGATTCTTGAAAATGTAAGGAATCTAAATACTGCTATCAACCTGCTAGTTCTATAATCACGTGAGATTTAAGAAAGTATTACTGATTCAAGAATTATTATATGTCAAGAACCTAATACAGGTTTCCTTCGCAGATAGAAATGCTATGGAGAAATTGCTGGTTCGTTACAAGAATTTTGTAATCGATGGTGCAAGCGATGGCCTAGTTTTTTTTACTTTTCTAGATTTTATTATCGACACTCAGAGTCGATTCTTAAATACAGTGTTTGCTTAAAGACTCTTATACAGCAATGCATATCAGAACCTGTATTTTATGGCGATTTAGTTTTAAAATTTTAAAAAGAATTGTTGGAAAGCCTAATTTTAGTGATCAATTTATATTATAAAGGTTATTAAACGTTATAAAATAGTGGGATACAACATGGATATCATGGACAGTATGCATGCCTGGGTGTACACCCATTCACGGTTTATAGCTATGATTTCCTCTTTAATTGCACGATGGTGGGTCAGGCCTCAGACTAAATGACGGCCCTGACGTAAAGCTTTAATCCCCTGGTTGGTGCTTGATGCTCACCGTGGCTCAACTTGAAGCCTTCTTTAGCTCTGCCTATCTGTGAGTCCTGAGCCCTATTCTTTGTTTCATTATAGTGTGTTAATTTTATTAGATTGTATCTCTGTTATGATACTTTGCATTAGTTAGGAAGCCTCCATGCGAGCTAAACAATTTTGTGTTTTAACAACAACATAATCTAGAGCGCAGATTTGGCGCCTGCACAATGCATTTAAGCCCCCACCCCTTCCGGGTAGCTTAGGCTACTGTCCATTCTAAGCCGGTGGTTCTGTTGTTGTTGGTCTATTGTTTTATGTACTTCCCATTGTTTGTGGGTGTTCTTTGTTTGTCTTTGTTTTGGTATGCATTACTTTGTGTCCTTTCTGGTTTACAATCACCTTGAAGAGGAAAAAAGAGCTGGTTGCTTTGCTTTTATTGCCTTGCGGATGTTTTGTTACTCTATTTGTGCTGCGGCTCTTCCTCACGGTGCCGATGGTGTGATTGTGGTATTTGCTGATCATACCCACTTACTTTTTTTCAGTTTACCTGTTCGCAGACGATTGTGCCCTGTATAGTAACATTCATTCTTTGCAAGACTGTCTTAGATAAGATGAAGATAAAGATAAAGAAGCCTTATTTAACGTCGCTTATAATGTAACAGACAACATTAGCTCATGAGCTATTCTGCGACATAACAATTATATCTTTAACAGATACTTACCTGTCTTTATCTCCCAGGCACAACCCCTTTTATGCGAGCGTCAGCAAGGGAGCTGCTAGTACCAATTTTTACACCTTTGGTATGGTGCGGCCGCGGGATTCGAACCCACGACCTCCCGCTCCGAAAGCGGACGCTCTACCAACTGAGCTATCGAGGCGGTCATATTTTGCAGGAATATCTTGACAGCCTTGTGCTTTGGGAGGCCGATTGGCAAATGAAGTTCAATGTTGGCTAATGCCACTCTATGACAAACAAATTCTTTACAACTACACACTGTACCAGTAAACTTTGGAAACTGTTGAGTCCGCAAAATATCTTGGCATAACAATTACAGAGAACAAGGATTGGGGTCAACGTATCTCTGGTATTTCATCCAAAGCAACTAAGAATTCAGGTTTGCTTCGCAGGAACTTGGCTTTCGTACCTACATGTAGGAGTACTTAGAACGTTGCATACACAACTCTGGTACGCCCTAGGCCTAAACTGGAGTATACAGTGCCGATTTGGAGTCCATCAGAAGGTGGGGAAGGTACAGAGGACGACAGCCCGCTGGATCTGCAAGAGGTGGCGCAACACTAGTAGTGTTAGTAAGATGCTCTATGAGCGGCAATGGCCAACTCTGGAGGCCCGGATGGATCAGTTCTCTTTGCTTTTCTTCCACAAGATTCATTGTGGGAATGTATCTATTGATAAAGACAAGAACTTGACCTCGTCTCAGAGAACAATATCTACAAGGCCATCACACAGCTCACAGTATTGCAGTCCCCAGACATATAGTGATACCTTGAAGTATTCTTATTTCACAATGACCAATCCCCACTGGAATAGTTTGGCTCCAACTGTAGTCGCAGATGAGACCACAGTGAATTTCAGGGCACTCATTCAGTAAATGACTCGGCCAGAAGGATTTTTGGGGTTTTTTTTGGTTTTCATTTTCATACACTCACCTCAGATAATGATCAAAAACGGTCGCCTGAGTAAAAGAAGATAGATAGGCTTAGAAAATGAAATGTTCCTCGCATGTAGGGTGCCCACCTTCAGAGGCGAAAAAAGTGGCAAAACATTTAAAAACAATTAGAAGACTCTAGGCGGAGGTGTGCCTCAACAGGCAGAAGTTATAGAACAGAACAGAACATGGTGGTCACCGGGTGTCTTAATAAGATAAGATAAGATATGATAAGAAATTTTATTTAAAGAGACTCAGTCTGTAACTATGAACATTTTTCGAAATTTTTATTTTCTTTTAAAATCATTTGTAAAAGTAGAATTAAGCTATGTTTCACAATAAAAATGTTGAGTACAGCTGAAAACTGCACGGAAAAGTGAATTATCTTATAAAATAGGTGATTTTTTCTCTTGTTGATAATTATTTACGTCCCTCCAATAATTGTAGACCGTTGAATTTTAGCATAAATGCAGTTGTTTTGATAGTGATAACTTGTTAAGATTTACGAAAATGGTAAATGTTTACCTGAATTTGAGTATTTTACTGTGTTTTTGAAAAGTTAAAACATCATTTTTAAAATTAGAAGATCAAAAGTTACAGACTATGCAGCTTTAAAGACGGCATGACAGTATAACAGAGAAACATAAGCTCTAGTGAGCTTTTGATCGTCTATAAGTTAACATACATTATAGATAAGATAATGTTTCGATAATAATTACAAGGGATAACCTAAAAAGGATAAAAATAAATTAATGTATATCTGAAACAGAAACATATAAAGTTTTAGCTATCTTAAGGCATTAAGACTACATACATACTAAGCATTAGCTAAAAGAAGCAAATTAGTACTTTACAATTAAGAGAGTATATACAGCACATAAGAACAAATAATAATAAAACTAGGACACTCCAGCTAAAATAAACAAAAGCGCATATATTATAACACAAAATACATCATGTTGCAGTATTGAGACCAGCAATCCATGCTGGTGCCAATACTGTCCCATCATGCATTAACATTAAACTTTAAATGGAACAAACAAAGCTAAACAACACATAAAGCAAAACAACAAACATGCAATTGAATTCAGACAGGCAGCTGGGCATCCTGCAGAACAGCTATACCTATATGAATTACATTTGCAGTCTTTACCACTCCAATTGGAGATTAGAGCTTTGAATTGATTGAAGCTGCTTACTTGTCTAAAATTATCTGGAAAGCTGTTCTTATCCTTGTTTATTGTTTAAACTAGATCCAACCTGTAATTTCACGGCAGCCTAATTGCGATTTAAGAGTTTTGGGACCCACAGCTTACTTTAAAGCTATAATGTAGGTCTATGGATAAACATTTACAGGTTTGGGCCCCAGAAGTGTCGCATTGACACGACTGCTAGAAATATACACGACTAAAGTGCAGCCAGTGTACTCAGAACTTGCGGTCAGTTGTGAGAAAAATAACACAATTTTAGGTTCATACTGCATATGTAAGCGATTTTAGAACACAAAAATATGACATTCACTAGTTAGGCACATCATCTTCTACAATTTCTGGATAGCCTTAAGATCCAAACTAGTTAAATGATACTTTTCTTTCTGTCAAGCTGCTGAGACCTGTATCGCGTCATGAAACATAAATCTGGACATCATCATCTTCCTATATATTTACACCACTTTGTCATATCTCCCCAATATGGCAGGTGTACTTTGTACTACACTTCAGTTTATAGGATGAAAGCCTACAAGTAACCCTATCTTGGACTTAACGTTGGGTTCTTGGGTGACTTTCCCTGCACAGGACACGGTCGGGTCTGAAAGCCCCTGCCGAGCCGAGCCGAGCTGCCGACTCGCCGAGTCAAATTTTTATTTCCAAAAACATCATCCGAGGAGATAAATCATAAATATTTTTTATATAAAATCATCACTTAGACTAAAAACAATAAGTGGAACATAAAGAAAAATTATATTTTTTATAATTTTGATTTAATTTCCATTTTATTCCTCGCAGGGGGTCTGAAAGCCCCTGCCGAGAGGAAATTCCTTTTTCAGCTTACTATGCAGCCAAATCACCAACGAATGCATCCTTTTTAATATTTTTCCATGCAAATTTATTAGTTTATCGATATATGTACAACAATTGAAAGAAAATTTACCTGCTATGTAATATATTCCGATTTTTCATTAAATTTTGACAATCCCGAGCCACGCTATAAAAGTCGATCCGAATCGGATTTCAGCGGCCGCTAATTATGCAAAACAATTTTAATTGAGCCGAAACGTCCATACCGCTGATTAGCGATTTGAAAGTCGTTAAAGGTGACCACCAGTCACACAATAATTAGTGAAATCAATTAGATACAAATTAATTAGTAATTATAATGTTATGATTAATAATTTTAGTTCATTTATTAGACTTGACTAATATTTATGATATATGTTCAGATATACAGCTAATTAAAGAAGTCCCACAAAGTAAATGGTATGATTAAATTTTTAAGTACCTGAACATCTTTTAATCTGACACTAATTTGAATTGCTCTTTTAAAAGCAAAAATGGTATAAATGGTACCAAGAATCAGTCTCTGTATTCATTTTTTTTGGGACCAACCGTTACCCAATCATCGGTGGTCCCTGTTTTTGATAACTTGTTTGGTGTGGCGATTGAGTCCACAGGTGAGGACTCAGGTCCTTTGCGCTTTCTGCTGGGGGTGGGGTGTGTACCGTATTTCTACCTGTGGGGGTGGAGAACAGACTCCTGTTTATCTGGTCTGTTCTGGGGATTTTCCCAGGAGTCTCTATTGGTGATGACACCTGATCTTTCTGTTTATTTCGCGGTGTGGATTCGCTTGCCTTTTCGGTTGGGAGTCGTGAATGCTCCCATTCCTGGTTGGGACTTTTTGCTCCCTTTGGGGATTTTACCGGGATTTCAATTTCTAAGTTCCCGGACATGTTGCCATTGCATTCCGCTTCTAATTGTCGTTTTACTTGCATGCAGTAGTCCCTGAGGGGGGCTGCTGCGATTTCTTGAGCTCTTTTTTGTTTTGTTTTTTCGCGTTTTCGGGCCTGAAATGCAGGGTCATTTAGTTCCTCATCTTCCTTATATAAAAGCGCGAAATTATTATCATATAAAGCGCGTAAGTCAATGGGGGTTGATGTAGATGAGGGGTTGGATTTTTTGGAGGACAACAATGAGTCCTCCGAGAAAGACGCTTCCAATGAGCGCGACGCTTCCAATGAGCGCGACGCTTCCATTGGGTTCGAGTCCTCATTGGGGAATTCCGGGGTAGCGAGATTCCCCTTAGAATTTAATAATGGGGCGGGTTACATGGGGGACGCGAAGGGGGACCCTATTGGGGATAAACTGACGTCGCATGCGTCTTCATGTAAGGTCTGCTCTGGGGTCTTTGGCGTGAACCCGTTGATAGTTTGTTATCCGCGTTTGCTACGGATTCCCTCGGTGGTGTGGTGGGGGATATATTCCCGAGATCAGGGGTTCCTGTTGGGTAGGGGTGGGGGCACCCCCTCCAGCCAATAGCTTTGTCACATCTTGAGTGGGGACCTCTTGGGAGGTAAGAGTCGGAGATACTCCGGGCTTCTGAGGAGGGGGTTAGACAGTCCATAAAAAAGTCCCAGTGGTCCCAATAATACAGGGACCACTGGACTTAAACCCCAAAGAAAAACAATCGAAAAGCAAAACAAGCACAAATATTAACTCAGGAACTAATTTAGAAGCTACGGAGACCCTCGAATCTTCCAGTGATATTAATGTTGTGGGCAGCATGAAAGGAGCTTCCAGACAGCTCAGCACAAGTGTTGAGATGCAATTTTTGCAGTTGTACGGCAGACAAAAATTAAACGCATCTTTACTGAAAGTTCAACAACAGAAAAATCTCGTTGACTGGGTAGTATTCGCCATTGTATTTTGTACAGAATATTGCTACACTGGACGAAAAGGGGTGTTGCTGGCTGAATTTGACATTATGAGAATGAGACACCATCTCCACAACTGTATTGAAAATATGGAACTCACGGCCTTTCCGAAATTGAGAAGGAAGTTGAAACTGCGAAAACAAACTGAAAAAGTGCTTAATTATTCTATAGCAGCAGACTGTGCAGCTTTGTGTGAGTTTCCAAATTCGTATGATGATATGGTGCAGTGCGATACCAAAACATGTCAGAACTGGTTCCACTACAAGTGTGCTGGGTTGAATTCGCCAACCTATAGTTTACTTTTGGATTTGTAGTAAGTGTAAATCTTAAACATCATAATTGAAGGAGGTTGTAGGGTGGTCACACTGTGTATCACCCCTCAACAACCCACGATTTTTGTATGATTCCACCCAGTGTTAAAAAAATTAACTCAAACCCTTCTCCCATTTCATTACTCTGTTTGGCAGTAATGACTCAGACAGCATACAACCTCGGACAGTGGGGGGAGGGTACTCCCATTTTTTTTTCTAAAAAACCCAAATATAAAGAAATTTAAAATTTCGAACCCAAAAATACCCTACATATGTATGAAAATATCAGAGTACACCCCCCCCCCCCCTCTGAACACCTTAGGCCCACCAGCGGCACGCCATTTGAAAGACGTTTCGATGGCAGGTCGATGGTGATCCGACCTAGTTTGCTTACTGCATACCGTACGTGGTGGTATTGGGCCGTTTACATTTGTCCGTTTTCGGTCATTGTTGTTAATTAAGTCGTAAATAAATAGAAATCGAAGTGGCCGTTATGAAACTACCATTTTCGTGAAATTAACGCAGTTTTACGTAAGATATCTTTATACATTATCTTCATTTATGTTTTTATTTCACATTTTAGGTCAAAATCGCTTGAAGACTTCTCATTTTCCCAATTAAGATCTCGAAAATCAACTGAAATCGCGATTCTCTCGGCAGGGGCTTTCAGACCCCCTGCGAGGAATAAAATGGAAATTAAATCAAAATTATAAAAAATTATAATTTTTCTTTATGTTCCACTTATTGTTTTTAGCCTAAGTGATGATTTTATATAAAAAATATTTATGATTTATCTCCTCGGATGATGTTTTTGAAAATAAAAATTTGACTCGGCGAGTCGGCAGCTTGGCTCGGCAGGGGCTTTCAGACCCGACCACAGGACACTAACTTGTACTTAGCTTATTTCAATTTCTGATATTCTGAAGCTCTTTCAGCGTGGATATACTTGGAATGAAGCTGACACTCTACAGGTCAGCTCTCAATTTCTGCTTTCTCTGTACCTTTTCTAATGTTTCAATGTCCTGTTTATACCACAGATTCGAATTACCGGAAAGACCACCGAAATACCGGAAAGACCAAAGAATATATAGTTGGGCCATTTTATGTACAAGGGATCAGACGAACTTACATTTTACCAGAGCTTTTACCGCAGCAATAAAGGCCCAGGCGAGTCTGTGCTTGCCACATATTGGGTCCGAGATCCAAGCCACTGATCAATTCATGATCATTTAACTGGACAATAGATTAAATCAATGAGTGGATTAGATTATGACCAACAAAAGCGCAGCCTAGTTATATTGTTGGTCATAATTATCCCAATCAACGTGTCAATAAGGTGGAACTTTAATACCAGCCAAATTAAAGGACCCTTGTTAGCACCAAGAACTAACAACCCAATCAAAGTGTAGTTAATGTAACAGTAAAAGTGAACATACCACCATGTGAATAGTTGACACTACATATAAATATATATATGCTTCTGAACCCAGTTACCGGTGCACTTAAGGTTTTCACTGTTTTACAAAGAAACGCCAGTGTAATTTAATACATTGAAAACACAAGTGAAAAAAACATTCTTTCATCTATGTTCAGTTAGAAACTTATGCATTTTTGTTGAAGATTTCATCTCGAATTAAAGACATATATTATTGTCTAATAGAGATCATCAAAGAATTAGCTGATAAGGGACAGTTTCAGTATCTCACACATTCAAAGGGGCCTCAAGAGGGGATTTACCTGTATACAACACAATTTCATTCACTATATTCAATATTTTATCATAAAATACCTAATCCCTTCATTGGACCACTATATTGCCCCTGTAAGGAAGTCATAATGACCTCATTATGACTGTCCTTTTGATCTGCCCAGTATGACCCCTGGAGAGTCATAATGAGTGGTACCAATATTATTGCTAAAATTTTTACCTCTTTAAGCCCTATAAATGAGGTACCCAAAAAAGTCACAATTAAAATTTGGTACCAGTTACCAAGGCATCACTTAAAAACTGATATATCTTTTTGAAGAACTGAAATATTTTAACCGATTTATGCTTATAGAAGACTTCAACCTTTATCTCAAACGAATAAATATCAGTTTTTGTTTGCTTGTGTTTCCATTTTTTTAAAAGCTACATTTAAATCTACCTCTATCAAAAAAGATCATTTTGGTGAAAATTTCACAGTAAAATGCAAAATGTGGGATAAAATACTAAATTTTTAAGGAACAAAGCTAATGTTTGTGTTGTGTTATTTTGTTGAAGCAAACTTTCTAGTTCTGCAAGCAAAGTTGATGAAGAATGTTCTAACAGCTTGTTTGCTGACTACCCCGATAAGTGTTATACACCGGTAATTGCGTTTTTGAGCATATAGCAAATTATAAACAACATGTACTATATATTATTAATAATTAATAAAAGTTTTTGCAGTTCACCGATGCATGCATCAATATTTTCCTACTATTCTTTGGTCTTTCTGGTATTTTGGCGGTCTTTCCGGTAATTTGAGTCTTTCTGGTAAATCTAGGTACTGTAATTGACTGATATAATGTAGTTACTTTTCTTTCAGTAAAGTTTGTAAAACATCTTTTAATCATTCCTATTTTCTGGTATGCCTTTTTTGTTATATCTATATGTGTTGAAGGTTTAAGAGTTTTGGATATAGTGACTCCAAGGTCTTCTTGACTATCTACACTTTCCAGGTTTACACCATCTAGAGTATATATTATCTAATTGCCTCATGTATCCTCAGAACTATGCATTTTATAGCATTGAAGTTTATTAACCAGATCTTTGACCACGCTGAGAATTCGTTCAAGTCATCTTGAAGAATGTCAATCCTTAATATTCATTATTTGTCTGTAAAGTTTGGTGTCATCAGCAAAAAGTTTTGCGGTGGTCGACTCTATGCTTGATACGTCATTCACAAAGATAAGAAAAAGTAAAGGCCCCAGTATTGAACCCTGGGTTACCCAGCTTGTCACTTTTATCCAGTGCGAGACCTCGTTTCTAAGCACAATCCTTTGACATCTTCCAGTCAAGAACAAAGATAACCATGTTAGTGTCCTCTAATACCACTGTGGTCCAGTTTTGCCAGTAATCTTTGTTGTGCAACAGTATCAAAAGCCTTTGCAATGTCAAGATAAATAACATCAGTAGAATCACCTAGGTCATATGACTGGATCCAGTCGTTCATGCATTCTAAAAGCTGACACATGAACATTTTTGCTGCAATCCATGTTGATGACATGAAATAATGTTATTTTCCTGTGCGTGGGTCAACAATTGATCCTGAACTAAACATTCTAAGAATTTGGCTGGTCAAAGTTACAGTTCTATAGTTTGAACATAATTTTCTTGAGCCTTTTTTGTGTAAGGGTGTAATGTTACCATCTCTCCATTCCTGTGGTACATAACCGGAAAACACTAAGTGGTTCCGTTGAAAATATCACATAAAGGCACAGCTAAAGCTGGCACAGTACAAAGTACACTCACATGTATGCCATCTGGGCCACAAGACTTATTGGGTTTTAATTACAGGAGGCCTCCAGTTAATCCTGATCCAAATGACAGCACATTTGATTTACAAAGTTCTCACCAACTCCAAATTTGGATTATTTTACTCCAACTTTTTGATTCTGACTCCGACTTTTTCAAAAGTGCCAATAGAAAAGTATGGTAAAACTACAAATTTTTCTGGCAAACAGCATTTTTACTCCTATTTTCAAAATCCTAGTGAGAACTCTGGATTTAGTTGCACCTCTGGTTTACCGGGCGCAGTATTTGACATGAGGCTGAAACTTAAAATTCTGTTTGTTGAGTGATGGGGGTTGCGCCCCCACACACCTGCTTCCTTTTCGTCTAAGGGCTATTTAATCGTTTGTAGGCCATGCAATTTCAATCATTTCGAATACGAATATGGTAACAACCCCAAAACAACAAACAGAATAGAATGCGCCTTGTAAACCAGAGACTATCCAAGTCTTCCCTGCAAATGACACTAAGGAATCAAACTTTTTCTTGCCATGAGGGTCGATACCGGAATAGAACCCTGGACCTCTAGCATCAGGGCCCAGTCATGTAAATGTTTTTCCATAGACCTCCATTGTAGCTTTTAAGTAAGCTGTGGTGAGTTTGCTCTAGTCTAAGAATTTACAATAAGCCATATTTTTGGAAAAGGTAAAAAATGACTTAGTAACTATTCAGCGTCCCTGGGACCCAGGGCATCAACAAAAGTTGAGTCCCATGCAAGTTTTACTGAGTCCCAGAAAGTTTCCCAACTGATAATTTTTTATTTGTTTATTTTTTTGCAATGTTAAACACCTGAGAAGTTAGGTAAAACTATCATATAACTTAACTCAAACATTTTCAGTTGTCACTGAGTGATTGGCGATCAATGATAAAAACCAAGAAAGAAGCAGTGATGTGGTCATTGGCTATTAAACTTCTTTGCTTATAAAAGTTTTTGCTTGGCGGCGATGAAGCTCTAGATTGTAAATTCTTCCCAAGGTTATTTAACATGTGCCTGTTGGAAATAGCTGAACCTGTCTGTAAAAAGCATTTTTGAACGGACAAAGCATCAAATTGTGATAGTTTTGGCTTCAGGATTAACTTTGTTAAGTTTCTAGCATGATCCATGAGGCAGACACAATTTTCTACCCAGCAAATCGATTTTGGGAAAACTGCAAATCTTTATTTATAGCAGAGCCCCGTTCTGATTTCAACTGTTGCTATGAACAACGGATCTCAAAAAACTACAACTGAATACTATTTATAGGTGTCTCTTTGCGATTTTGAAGCATTGCAAAGTACAAAAGACTGATTTTCAAGGGGTTTAACTCTCTTTACTTGTGAGCTGGCTTAAATTTGCCGAAAAGCGACTATTTTTGATCTTGTGTCCCATGGACGCAAGCTACTTGTCTAGTTTGTGCACCAACAATTTTCGTTGCATACTTAGATATTATTATAAAGTAAACGCGAACACTACTATTTATGCACATTTTTTAAATTGTCATAAGGGTAAAATTTATATGGAAACAGCATATATACATAATGTCAGTAAATATGTATCGTAAAACATATGTTGTGTATGTTAGTGTTTACATACAAGGAGTGTGCAAGGAGACAAACATTGTCTCACATGGCCAATCGACCAGTAAAGACCACCAATAGACCAGTAAAGGACAGTTAAAACCAATAATGACTGCCGGCTAGTGTTGGGAATCGCAAGGCAAATCACAATCGATTATTGAAAACCTGTGACTGATTGATTATCGATAAATAATAAAAAATCCCAGTATTGTATTATAAGTTATACTATAAGGACTTTTTCTTTATGAGATTGTAGACTGGATTCATCAATAGGGGAACAGTCTGGCCATGCATTGCAGGCTGAGGCAGCACTATATACAGCATCCTTTGCAGATAAACTCTGTCTTGAAGCAATTTTTGGAATTCTAGGGTGTTTATCAGAATTCCTGGATATCGAATCAGGCATATTGTAATGCCATTTTGGTTTTGTTTGCGTAAAATGGCATAGCTGCTACTCCAGTGCATTAGGTTTTTGAGAACAGCAGTAAAAGAATCCACCCCTGAAAAAAGGTAGAGTCAAACTTAATTGGAGTTTGACCAAGAAAACTTAGTTTCATCTGAAATATCAAACTTAATATTTAAAAACAAATTCCTTTGACAATTTCTAAATTAGGTAGGTGGATGGGACCAGGATGGGTGGGTGGCTCGGTAGACAGACAGACAGACATTTACTATTTGCAAAGGTAACTACTAAACATGAAATCCTTTGTAGTCGGAGAATAAGCTAGGGGGCAACTAGGGAGAAATAGTCACCCTAGGGGCAGAAATTTTGCCCTAAATGGTACAATCTGTGTGATTATTTAATAATAGAATTATACTGATTTTTTTTCAGTAGAAAAAGTAGCAGCGGATATGAGAATGGATAAAATGAGTACAAGAAAGTAAAATTACCAAGAACACTGTTATAGGATGGATGGAAAAAGAAAGAAATATGAAGAACCACCTCCACGATGGCAAAATTGTCCCAGGAAAGGCCAGTTAATAGTTGGTAAGAAAAAACATGTTCTTGTTGTTGTTTTGTTTCAACACTTTTTCAGTCATACCTCAAAGGTAAGTTATACTATCACACAGATGCTGGACTGGGTCCGAGGCTATAAAACTTTTTCATACTCAACTCAACTGAATAGAACATGAAATTTCAACTGCTCATAAAAACTAAAATGACAAAAAACAAAGGGGTTTTCCTGCTTAATACACTTAACCTGCTAATGAATGGCATTTTAATATTTATTAGCATGATAAATTTTGTGCTCAATTGAGTTGAGCATGAAAAAAATTTTATTACCTTGGGGAGAAAAAATCTTGCTAAATCAAAAAGTCAAGAGGTATCAAATTTTTGAGTTTAAAATTGTCAGAAATTTCTGAACCATAAGTGTTTTTTGGTGCTCAAAAGAACTGTCTCCTAGAGAACAGTGTCAGAGTCAAGTTAATTTTGTAGAAATGCATCAAATCAAAAACACCAACATCTGAATGCCATTTAACTTTTCTTTTTGTGCCCAAACCAATCTTTTTAAAAAGAAAATTATTAGGCTTTAAAGACTATTGAAACTATTGCCATAATGGGAAGACTTATTTCGGATACAATTGACATTGCCCCTTTTCTATTAATTGCACAGGCTACTTTTGCATTTATATTGATAGTCGGATATATTGTTACACTCCTATATATGTTAATTCTATATTTTGAAAATCCTGATTTTCTTGCAGGAAAGTTCGTGCCATTTAAGACCCCGTTGGATGAGAAGTATGATTCCCAGGTGCCAGAGGCAAACAGATTTAACATCCCAATGTTGATAGCTTCATTAAAAACATATAAGGTAAAGTTTACAATTACAGATGACACACGCAAACTCAAATCACGATAATTCAATCATTCATAGTACAGTCCCATTAAAACACACCTGGTCATAACACAGATTTGGATATAACCTGGTCATTTTATGGCTACCAAATTTTTTCAGCATGGAATTTTACAAAGGAATTATAGGAAAATGACGACGAAATGGGCATTTTCCTATAATTTCTTTGTAATACTGTCCCTTTTAACACAGATCACTTTTAACACGGTCCGTTCATATTGACCCCAATTATAGCATAAGGCCAAATAAAAAAAATACCTGTGTTTAGGTTAACCTTAAATTTACTGGTGAAACCTAGGGATTTTTTCAGGTACCTTGGAAAATGTATAACGTTATGCATCAATTATGTAATTCATTATAGTAACCAGTACAGCCTCAGGAACAGGAAAAGTATACCATACAAAAATGTCTTGTTTCTTTTTAGTTTGTATTATTGTATAAATATTAAATATGTAGTAGGGATAAAAATGAAAGCCAGTGCATACTGTTTTTATCTTTATTATATATTGTCCTGCCAGCCGGGAGTGACAGTGACCTCGTGTTTTGTTTGCAGGGTTATCAGGGACTTAGAATCGATATTTCACTTGTGTATTGATCCTATCCACAGGATAGGACTAATACACAAGTGATCTATTTTCATAATAGCTCAGATGGAGTGTGCAGGTTGGTGTTTTACTTGGCAATTGTAAACAAGGCACAAGGTCGCTGTCTTTCTTGGTTGGCACAACAGTAGATATTTTTACTGTATATATACCAACATATGTTTGAGAGTCGTTTTGAGCGAAAGGAGCACCCTTCCTGAATTTTTTCTGAACTAAACATATATGTACGACAGGATCCAGGCTGTCAGGGAGAGTATTGTTTAAGGGTGCTCATGTATGTATGTACTGTATGTATGGCTGGATACCCTTCTGTAAGTTGTAACAGGATTATAGAAAATAAAAGGAACAAAACCAAAAAAAAAAAAAAAAAAAAAAAAAAAAAATAAAATAAACTGAACCTTTCATGAACCTCTGAAAAAAAAACAAAAAAAAAACGTTATGCATCAGGACAGCCTGGGGATGCAGAAAGGCTAAAATATCTGGGTGCTTGACTTGAGATTGAGGGGTTGTAGGTTCGAGCCTCAGCGGCGTCACTGTGATGTGTCCTTGAGAAAGACATTAATCCTTGCTTAGTACTGGTTCAATCCAGACATAACTGAAAAATGGTTGACTGGGACGTAAAGAATCAAAACCAATAAAATCATCTGGTCTAATATCCAAGATGCCTGCCATCTTGAAATTCTTCAAGCTACATGACCAGCTTTAAATCATAAGTTTGATTAGAATCGAAACTTGTTGGGAGATATCAAGGCAACATGGAAAATATGAATTGCTAGAACAGTTCATTTTCTGCTCTGATATCTAAGATGGCAGCCATCTGCCAAGTGCACTGGCTCAGTTGGTTGAGCGTTAGACTGGGGATCCAAAGGTTGCTGGTTTTAGCCTAGTGGCCGGCAGGGTCATTATGTTGTGTCTTTGAACAGGACAGTTAATCAACTGCTTTGTACTGGTTCAACCCAGTTTTTGAAGAATTGTTGACTGAATTTTATCAAACAAACAATAATGGCACATGCTATATTTTTCAAAAAAATACTCAGGTCTTTTTTGGCCTGTTTTGATAAATGATATTGGGTCATATTCCCAGTGGTGAAAAATATGTTTTTCACAATTTAAACTTAAAATTTCAAATTCAAGGAACAAAAGTTATTGTCATTATGTGACATCTTAATGCCACAGCAAATTGTATTTTTCCATTCCAAATTTTAAATGAGTGAAATGTTAATGGAGTTAAATGAACCAAATATTGGACTTTTTTGTTTTATTTGATCATACATGCATTATATGGTGTGAGTTTTCCCAATTTTGTATAAACACATATGTATGTGAAAAAATTCCCAATTCTGTGGATAAGGTCATGTACCTAAAATGCTGAGAGAAAAAACCCTGTAATTATTATTTTTTTCTCTGCAAATCAATTTTGTTTTAGCGAACAGTGCAGACCCTGATGAATTGCTGTGTTTTGTGACATTTCATTTTGATTATCACTGTCTGCCTAATAAGCCGTTTTAGGTTTTTTTGTTTTTAAATAAGACACTAATTATAATGAATATGATATTTGTTCTACAGGCCAATATGGGGCTGATTGTTGACCTTACTAACACAACTCGCTTCTACAACAGTAAAAAGGTTGAAGAGACTGGCTGTAAATATGTCAAGATGCAGTGTAGAGGGTAAGTTCTTAATTTTCTGGCCAATTCTCATGAAATATGCCTTTTTTTTCGGCTACAAGCTGTATGTTTTCACTTTCAATGTCTCTATTCAACCAATCTGGAATGGCCAGATATTTGCATATTAGAGTACCAGCTCAAATATGAAAGGTCGCATTGGTTAATTACCAGACTGTCCATACAAACTCATTTTGGATGACAAATTCACTGAAAAGTAATGCAGAATCTAAGGATACAGACTGAAGCATGCATTTTTCTTCTCAGGAAAATATCAACGAAACTGAAAGTAGACTTCTATTTAAGACAAATAATATTCGTTGCAGTGCCAGCACGTTTAGTGTAAAGGGACTGTTCTTAGCCGTGATTTTGTATTAAATTAGTGTCCTGTATTGGTTTAAAACACTTGCAATAACAAAATTATCACAGTGTTAGATTTAGGCTTGATTTCTATTTCGTCCCTAGGACCCAGGGCATCAACAAAAGTTGAGTCCCATGTAAATTTTACTGAGTCCCAGAAAGTTTTAATAATAGTTTCCAAACTGATAAAGAATTTGCAATGTTAAACACAAAGAAGTCAGCTAAAACTATCAATTAACTTGATCTCAAACATTTTCAGTTTACACTAAGTGATTAACGTTCAGTTTAAAAACAAAAAACAAGAAAGAAGCAGACTTGGCAGTGATGAAGTCTTTGACTATTAAATGTCTTTTAATAAGTCTTTACTTGACGCTCTAGATCAAGATTATTTTACATGTGCATGTTTTAAATTGCTGAACCTGTCTGTGAACGCATTTTTGAACAGACAAAACATTGAATTGTGATAGTATTGGCTTCAAAATTAACTGTATCATGTTATTAAATGTTTCTAGTGTGATTCTTCAAGACAAACACTGTTTTTTACCCAGCAAATCGATTTTGGGAAAACCGTATATCATTATTTGTAGCAGAGCCTTGTTCTGATTTCAACCGTTGCTATGAACAACGGATCTCGGAAAACCACAACTGAATTATACTATTCATAGCAGTCTCTTTGAGATTTTGAAGCGTTGCAAAGTACAAAAAGACTGATATTGAAAGGTTTAAACTCTCTTAACTATTCAGCTGGCTTAAATTTGTTGAAAGTCGACTGATTTTGATGTTGCCTCCCATGTACGCAGGCTACTTGTCTACCTTGCATACCAACAATTTTTTTTGCATATTTAGACATTATTACAGCGTAAACGCTAACACTGTATCAGTATGTTTGCATTGTAAGAGTACCAGGTAGGATGACCCTGTGTAACAAATAGCAATACACAGAATACATATAAAAACAAATTCCACCTTGAAATGAAGCCGAATATATTTTTTTAAAGGTATTTCTTGTTATCTTTGAAAAAGCAGCAAAATTTGAAATTGTTGTCTGTTGCAAATCATAGGTGGCACTATATGGGCTAAATTCTATTTTTTGGAACCACACAAATGCAATTATTTGTTATTTAAGAGGAGCGAAGTGGCTCAGTGGTAAAGTGTTAGACTTGGGATTAAAGCATCACTAGTTTGAGACACACTGCATGTTCTGTCTTGTGTCCTTGGGCAAGACACTTTTAACCATCTGCATGGTAATGGTTCAACCCATGAAGCCAGAAAAACTTCCAGTCATGGTTCAACCCAGGAAGTCGGGAAAACATTAGAGTTGACTGAAAAATTGTTGGTTGGGATGTAAAGCATCACATACAAACCAATAATTTGTTATTTGATACACACTTGTATATATTCTAGGCATGGGGAAACACCTTCCAGAGAACAGACAACAGCCTTTGTAGAACTGTGTGCAAGATTTATTAACCAGAAACCTCTGGAAATAATAGGTATAATTACGTAATCATAAAACTTTTCCTTGCAAGCAGTTACTTTTACTGTCTGCTGACAACCCTTGCAAACAGTTTGGACCTAGATATGGACCAACAGAGCGTCATGTTTTGAACACTTATATAAGAAAAAAAACATAGGAAGTCATGATAAAGCACAAGTAAGTCTGGATTGTACACGTTTGTGCATCATGGAGTGGAACTAAGAATTGATACAGCCCAGACTCAACTTTGCTTTAAGGCATTTGAGTATCATTACAAATGTTTATTTCTTTTCTAACATCTAATATTACAATTTTACTACCTAAATAATGAAGTCTAAATTTGTCAGAAATTTATAGTGTCCACCCCTTCACGAAAATACTTTGGTCTGTTGTTTACAAGTCTACCTAACATTTACGAGTTATAATGCATTATTTGCCGTAAAATGTGATGTCAATAGCCAAAGTGTGCTCCAATTGCCTAGATAAAAGGTAACAAGAATTCTAAAGATGTACAGGGAAAGGTGCATGGATAGGTGGGGTGGAGGGGGTAGAATTGGTTGTTTGACCTCTGCTATGAGTTATTAGCTGTTTGACAATGGCTTGAATCAATTTTGCGCATAGCTGTTTGTGTAAGATTATTTCTTTCAGGCCGCTAGATAAACCAAATTTTGGCGTAAAAATTGCTTATATTTTCTTGAATCATCAGTTTCAACGTATGTTTTGGGTGCTCAAAAGAACCATCCCATTGAAACTGTTCTTTTGAGCACCAAAAACATGAATGATTTGGCTGAGAAATAAGAAAATGAATTTTTAATTACGCTCTCTTATCAGGAGGCCTGTTTGTTTATCTATTCATTTACCAGTATCTATTTGCAGGCCCATAGGTTTATTAAACTTTTTTAAGCTCAACTTAACTGAGCATGAAATTTCAACTGCTCAAAAAAAGAGGACTGACTTTAACTATCCATCATGTGTGTCCATGTAGGATAGGGAAATCTCCCCCAATGGGTTGGAATTGCAACCAGGGACGAGGCTTGCCGAGTCCCTGGTTGAATTTCCAACCCTGAGGGGGAGATGCCGAGTCCCTGGTTGAATTTCCAACCCTGAGGGGGAGATTTCCCTATCCTACATGGACACGCATGATGGATCGTTTTTCTCCCACCTTTTTGAGTGAAAAAGGGGCTCCTATAACAGTTAGTGTCAAGAAGTGAAAAAATCCTCTTTTTTATTACTGCGTTTCACGCCTTTAAAATTGGCGCAGCTGAAGAGGCAGCATTTTTAAAGTACATACTCTTGAGTATGTACCCAAAAAAATTTACCCCGTACAGCTGTCGGAACAGTTATTGATTTATTTTCAGTTGGAAAATTAATCGAAGGTCATATGGTGTCATCAGCGTAGGAATAAAAATAAGATAAACAAAGCATAAAAACACACTTTTTAAGATAAATACATTATTCATTCTAGACAAAAACAAACAAATAGTGACTAGAATGAAATTAAGTTAGATGGGTTTGAAATAAAATATCAATTTGTTTAAGTTATTGTTGTTTTCTAATTTTTGAACTATGTTATAGCGGCGTAACACACGGTAGATCGGTCAAAAGTTCATCCTGTTGCTTCATTCAAAATCTAATCAGTATCGGAGTCACTCATGATCATTCTCTTGCGTTTTGGATTAATATGTGGACTGTTATGACTAAAATTAATGTTTACAGTGGAGGAGAGATGCCTGATCGGGCTCCATTGACCTACTAAATTCAGAGAAAAATACAGGTAAATGCTACTATAAATAGTAACTTGCTCCATTTTACTGTTTTTATCTGCGGAATATGTCTATCAAAGCTGCTAATCATCCCACACAAATAAGAGGCCTCATACTCGGTACCGTCGGCGGCCTTACGCACATGGATAACAAACTCTGACAGGTAGCGGTCTAGCGCTGCAGCTGGAATTATGTGGATTTCCCTTGACTCTTGGTGCTTCTCAGTCAGGAATGGCTTGAGAAGTTTCACGTGGCTTAGAGTTTTCTTTAACGTACTCTGGTTTTCATTGTGTGCTAGAAAATCTTCAGTGGTGATTGTTTGGAACCTGGAGGCGGCTATTTTGTTTGTTTACAAGCAGACGATATAAAAGTAGTGTTGTATGCAAATTAGTTGGTCATGTGCTCATGTAAGAAAGCTGTCACATGGTCATGTAAGATAGAATTTTCTTCCATAGGCTTACAGCCTATCTTACATAGGCAAAGGTGGGAGAATTTTCTTTCTTTAACATTTATGACTAGGATAATTTCGTGCTCAGTAGAGTTGAGCATGAAAAAAGTCTATAACTACTGGGTGTGGTCAATTCTTGCTATATTTGTAGGTGTTCACTGTACACATGGATTCAACAGGACTGGATTTCTGATTGTGGCCTACCTTGTTGAACAGATGGACTGGAGGTGAGATCATAACAGGAACAACCAGGCCTTGAGTTTAAAAGACTGTTTTCATGCACAACACAATGTAGCATGAAGTTTTTACATTAATTTTATTAATTATTAGCAAATCAGATACAGCATCTTAGCAGGGATTTTTTTTTTGTATCTTAGCTCTTGTGAGCAGTTGAAATGCTCAGTTGAATTGTGCATGAGACAAAAATAACCCTGAAACCTGATAAACTAGCTTCTAATTAGCCTAAATTTTAATGTAAAAATTTCAGTAATAGTATTGCGCAATTATGTCATTTTTCATTATTTACTGGGCCCCGTAGCCAAGTGGGTAGCAAGTCTGACTGCAGATCCAGGGATCTCAAGTTTGATCTTGGTCCGTCCGATATTTTCAGTAATAGTATTGTGCAATTATGACATTTTTCATTATATACTGGGCCCCATAGCGCAGTCAGTAGTGAGTCCGACTGCAGATCAAAGAGTCACAAGTTCGATCCTGGCCCAGTCACATACTTTTGTGGAGATTGATCATGAAATAATTTCTACGGTCATTTTCCTCCTTCCGCTGATTTAAGAAGGGCTGTGGTCAGTGACAAGGGAAGTTATGTGCAGGAAGTACTGGTTAACCACTTAGTCAAGATTGCCCGGGAAAAAGTGGGGTCATGTGAACTGCCTGTCTCAACAGGACCATAGCTGTTGGCTGGGATGTAAAACCTAAAACAAAAAAAAAAAACGGGCCACTTAGCGCAGTTGGTAACGTGTCTGGCTACAGATGCATGTCTGACTGCAATTCCAGGGGTCGCGAGTTCGATCCCGGCCCGGTCCCATACTTTCGTGGAGATTGATCATAAAATAATTTCTACGGTCATTCTCCTCCCTTCCGCTGATTCATTCAAGAAGGGTTGTTGTCAGTTACAAGCGAAAGTATGTGCACGAATTACTGGTTATCTGCTTGTTCAAGCCTGCCCAGGAAAAAGTGTGGTTAGGTGAACTGACCGTCCCACAATGACCATAGCTGTTGACTTGGGACGTAAAGCAAACAAACAAACAAACAAACGAACAAAACCTAAAACAAAACATTTTGTATTAAAGTTTGAATAAAAATATGCTAATATGCACACTTCTGAAAGTTAATTGGAAATCATTTTTTTTATTTCAGTATTGAAGCTGCAGTGAATGCCTATGCACAGGTAGGATTTTTTTCCAGGTTACGAGGTTGTAAAACTTTTTTCATGCTCAACTCAACTGAACATGAAATTTACCATGCTCATGTTAAAGTGCCAACAATTGTTCTTTATTAGCATGATAAATACATCAGCGGGTAGTCTAAAGGCAAGAAAAGTGTATTTTTCAGCATCATAGTTTTTATGATATGAACAGTTGAAATTCCATACTCAGATGTGTTGAGCATGAAAAATGTTTTATAATCTTGGGGCCTGGACTATGAACTTAAGTTTTTGATCAATGACCTTACATGAGTGCTCAGGTATTATTGAAATTAAGGTAATGAGGAAAAGAGATAAAATGTGAGGCTTGCAGAGCATTTTATAGCTTTTTTGCAACAAGTTTAATAAATTCAATGCTTGGGGTCTTGGAGTGTGGCATACTATTTTCGGGTCACTGTGACTTTGACCTCTGGCCTAAATTCTAAAAAAAACGTGTTCAGAGCATATCTCCAATAAAAATGAATATTATTTGAGGTAGGGATCCCAAAGGGGTACGTGCATTAAGAGGCTATTTTGGCCCCCCTGTGAGGTCAAAAAATAAAAAAAGTTGCTCTTCACAAGTTTCTTCTTATTAGTTTATTAGAACAATAGCCAAAGTGTAAAGGTCTGGTATTGATTCGACCTTTACGGTTGCTATGGTAACAAAAATGACCGCCAAAATAAGCTGAAAATAGGAAAATGACCATTTTAGAGCAAATTTGAGACATGTAACAGAGGAATTAATATCGAGCACAAGCAAATACCAAAAAGATATTTTAACAGATGATGAGAATTATCACGACACACTATATATTAAAAGTTTTTTTTGGTATTTGCTTGTGCTGATATCTAATTCTTAAAACATCGGTCTCCAAAAGCCTCAAATTTGGCCAAAAATGGCAATTTCTCTATTTTAAGCCTATTTTGTTGGCCATTTTGGTTACCATAGCAACCGGTAAAAGTAAAAAAAATGCCAGAATTTTAAACTTGGGCTATTCTTCTAATAATCCAATAAGATGAAATTGGTGAAAGGCAACTTTCAGTTTTTGGCTCTAGAGGGGGCCAAAATAGCCCCTTAATGCACCTACCCCTTTGGTGTGTGGATACATCTTGGGGTTGCAGAGTGTCACATACTGTCTTCTGGTCACTGTGACCTAGACCTCTGGCCTCAATTCTAGAAAAATGGTGTCTTTGAAGGCATTTGCCACATTGTGACACATTTCTTGTTATTTTTGCTTCATTTTTCTGCACCGGAATATGTTTCAAAACTTTTCTGCTAACTAAATCTTTATTACAGAATTCAAATTTAACTGGTATAGTCAAGGAGCTAGGTTTTTGAAAATTGACTTGGCACAATTGTCCAGCCAGAAAAGGTTTGACTTCGGAAATAGTTAGTACTACCCTTCTACAACATTTCTAGGCACGTCGTACAGTCAAATTGTGGTAGCAGTTTTCCAGGAGGAGTCGTTTTGTACACCTACCCCATTTTTACTATAAACAACAAAATGGCGACATTTGAATAAGTAATGGTGTCCAGGTGGTATCCAGATGGCGCATACGGTCGTTATTTACTTCCAAAACCTTGATAAGGATCTAAACAATCATGAAAATAAATCATTTGCATCCAGAAGCACAGCTTATATGGTAAAACTGTCATTTACGTTATATCTTAAATTACGCCTTATAAAATCAATTAATTTTGGTCAAAGTTTAATTTTATAAGTTCTATGATGGGTATATACGTTTTACATACCATGTTTGGAAAAGATAGTCACCTGACTGTTTCAAAACTGCAAACATCTTGTTTCTATCATAATTACTTTAAGAATTATAAGCTGTTGTATATGATTACCCCCCAAAATTGGTGAATATAGTTAGAACCATTTCACTTTGCAAGTTAGCATTCAATACCATCTGCTGACTTTTTAAACCATAATTGAGCAATCCATCGATACACGATAGTAAAAAGCTATATTTAACTGCGTTTTGGGTGTAAAGTTCCATATTTTAATGCTTGTATGACCATATGTAACGGAGATTACAAACTTTAATACTTCCTATGTATATTGCTAAATACCTAACATTATACATCATATGCTATTTTATTCAATTTCAAACCTGTTTTGTTTTAAATTTAAAACAAGACAGTAGTTTGTTCTAAAATATTTATCATTTTTTATTAAGTTACTACAGCTATAAACATTTACATTTGCAATAAAGATTTTTTTAAGTTTTCATCTCCAGGAAATATCATTTGATTTGTCCAAAGTTAAAGATTCTAAAACACATTAACAAAGAAATAGACAGCTTTTTTGTAGTAGTAGAATACATTCCATTTTTGTCAAATTTATCAAAGTAACATATATGACCATATCTAATATCATAAGGACCTATTTTTGTCCGAAATGTTATCAAATACAGTATAGGATTGGGCCCTCGAAAAGCTAAAATATTAAGGATGTAGAATTTTGTAATAATTATCACAGGAGAAAAAGACACAACTAAGTTTTATTGAATGAAGTCTCATCAGTCTTTTGAAAATATTTTTATGTACCCAGTTTACTATTGTACACATTATGCAAACAAAGTCAGTAAAATAATATAGGTAAGCTCCTTGTATAATACCTTGGTTAATTTCCCGTAGAAAAAATACAAATTACTTAATTTTTAGAAAGATGGTGATAAAGTTATACTATTTTTGTTTGCTTACATTCCGGACAAAATCAATTACCTAAGAGTTGGTAGGATAAAATTTATATATATTGCAATAGAGGTTATGCATTATACGTGTCTGAAGTCAGTTATTTTTTAAAGATAATCTCTAAAATTCAAATTGTATACTGACATTTATATGCATATGCAAATGATGACACATTACTTGTTTCAGCTTTTAAATAGATTTTAGTTTATTTTCAGCCTACCTTTTATGGTTTATTTAATGAAACTGTTGGTGCCAAACTAATATCACTTTATAAGGAGAGGTTTTATTTTATATTGAAGAAATATTTCCCTGAAAATGGGTAAAATCAGTCATAATGGATCACAACGATCTCATGTGATATTATCATATCCAAGGAACACATGATAATTGCTGCTTTAGAAACTATTTTTAACACATATGCCATTATCAGTCAAGAGTTATGTCAGACTGAATAAGACATTGTGACACTCAGGTAATGTAAAATATACTTTAAAATATTCTTTAAGCTGTTTGATGGAAAAATAAACGTTTAAAAACATGCAGTCATCAGATCTTACTCAGTTTTTAGCAATCAATGCTTAAACAACTGATGATAATTTTCACTATACAGAATGTGGCATGGCCAAATAATTACAGGAGTCTTGTAAATATAATTCTTGATAACAAAGCGCTATATGTATATAAACATAAGAATGAATTAGTGATATAAAATTAAAATCAACACAGCTTTTTCTAAAAAAAATATCTTGCTCCTCCAGACAGAAAACAAATGCATTACACATAAATAGGAAATTATATAAAAGCACAAAACATGTTGAGGGTAGTGATTTATAGAGACATACAAAGAGTCAATTGTTCTTACAAACGCTAAGTGCGGTAGTCTTTGCCATCAATGAAAGACTTAAATGCAATGCCTAGAAAGGGTGCATGAAAGTTTAATGCATATTTGCAATGCTTCCTTCCAAAAGAAATCATACTTCTATTACTTTTAAAGGTAAATATAAAGCAGTGCCTCTATTGTTGTATATTTGATATAGTATACAAGATTTTGAATATCTTATTTTCCATATGATCTTTGACAGTGACACAAGTGTGAATTTCGTTGCCATAAAATCAAAAAACCAATAGCTGACCACTCTTATGTAATTTATACATGGTTAATTGAAGATTTGAACCACCATATGTGATTTTGGTACTTGTACATACCTCACATAGGCAATTGCACCGTCTAATCGTCCATGCTGATGCAGTGGAGCTAGTGTTTGCCTTCATCTACTTATACAAGCAGAAAATGCTCTGATGTGTCTAATGACATATTTTACAGGCTCGCATGAGTATTTATTGCTGAACTACAATCAAATGTGCTAACTATTTTGATATTTTATTTACGTTACTATTTATCATCAATTTAGTTTGATTTGTATTATTCAAAGGATTAATGGGATGCCATTCTTGCATCAATAATTATGTCCTCATTGGACATGCTGAATATCGTATTGATTTTATATGAACACACGCCACGTTTAGACTAAGCCTAATTGATAGAAATAATGCAAAACAAAATATCTAATAATTTATTTGAGTACATCCATTTTGCAACCGCTACAATATGTGTTGACAATGCCAGAGAGTTGTTCTAAGTGATAAGCCTTGACCACTAAAATGTAAACCATAAAGTACCTTGGAAAAATACACTGTTTCAATTCTCACCAGACAAAGCGTATGCTAAATGTCGCCATCTCCTTTACCCTTTTAAGTCGAATGAAACTTCCCACTTTTATCAAATGGACCAGTCCATTTTCGTCTTCAGGGTTGTTGGTGTTGTTTATCATTCTTATTCAAAATTTTAATAGAACATCGTGTTAGCAAACAGTAGCGACTCTGATCAGACTTTACAGTCTGTGGTGTCTGATCTTGGCCTGTACTATTTGTCTATGTCCCACAAAAAGAACGCTAGTCTTATATGGGTAAATACTTTTGTTGTATATGTTACTCACATCAGTTGTATTGTTTCTTCATCGAACTGGATAATGATTGGATATAGAGCGGTCATATGAATAGGCATGCCGTTTGCCATATGTGGGACAGAAACCGTTACGTTTTTCGCTTTGGCACGGATTAACTTTTGCTTTAATGTTTCATTTCTCGATTTCAACCAATATTGTAAATAAAAATGGTAATTTTAGGAATTTAGTGCAAGTTTTCCCCAAATCATAGCATTCAATATAGTTATTGTTGTCAATAGCTGACAAGCTATAATTGCATGTATTTTGGTGGCTTACACAATTGGTGATATAGTGCTGTCATTTCATTAAATATTGTATTTAGCAGAAAGTAACATATATAACAGTAATAACAGGTGCCAAACTTAGTTTAAAATCATATTGCTAGTAATTTTCTTTCAAATAAAAGTTATTATTGATACGTAAGAATAAGAAATAACTGGATATTAACAGTATAGAAATTCCTATTATTTTAGGGTAACGTAGTGAATTCGACTATTGCATGGTAACGCCTTATCCGCTGAAAAGTTTACGCACTTCATTAGTGGCTAATATAATCTGGTTTTAGAAATTTACAGTCTACTAACCTCAATATGTGGAGGTCGTTTGGTCGCCCATACTCTAATTATATTACTGCATTATATAGTAATACATTTGAAAGTAAGTAACGTATACAACTGTAGTATCATGTTGTATAATGGTTAAACACATACTGGATACTGGGTGTTTGCTGCATTTCATTTAATGATTTTAGGGCTATCGTCATGTCCATATGTAAGAATTTAGTATAAGTCACAGATACAATATATTGCAGTAGAGAATTTACACTGAAAATTGTGTAATACACGCATTCCTGAATTGTCATTTCAGGTGGTATGTTCTTTCTTTAATTTGTAACAATTGTAAAACATGACAAACATACTATAAGAATAATGTTTAAATATGATTAAAAATGCGCTATTTTACTTGATAAATTAAGAAATGGGAAATATTTCATTTCTTTTTGAATTTGGATACATTATACTCAAGGGGGTGGGGTAAATCACCCCTTCCGTTGGACATTTTCACGTCTAATATACCATATATACAAAATTTTTATATTGCTTTACTGTCGTATGCCATTGTATACATGTAATGCATACATTTAAAGGGAAATATGCTGAATAGGAGGCAATTGTTGAACATGAGGCGTGTTTTCCTTTCAATTTACCTAAGCCTCATTTAGCGTAGGGTATGTTCAAAGATCACGTCCTACAGCAAATCTGCTACCACAATTGAACTGTACGACGTACCTAGGAGTATTGCAGAAGACCCCAGGATTGCATTTCTGCAGTCAAACCTTTTCTGGCAGGTAAGTTGTGCCAAGTCAAAAACTAAGGCCTGTACAGAAATCAGCACCTGGACTAGTATTTGAAGAGTAGGCAACCACATATAATGGAGGAGCCCAGGAGCTCAGTGGTAGAGTGTTAAAATTTAGATGGAAGAATGGCTGGTTTGAGACTCACAAGGGACAATGTGGAGTGCAGTGGCTCAATTGGTAGAGCATTAGACTGGAAATCAAAGCATTGCTGGTTTAAAGCCTAACTGTCAGCGAAGTTACTGTGTTGTGTCATTGAGCAAGACACTTAGTACCCTGCTTAGTACTGGTTCAAGCCAAAAAGACTGTCCCAACATGACTGATAAATTGTTGATTGGGACGTAAAGAGCCAAACAACACCAGAGGCACTGTGTCCTTGAACAAGACACGTAATCCTCTGCAAAGTATTGGTTTTAACTCAGGAAGTTAGGAAATCGTCAAGAACCACATTTAATTTTTATTCAGTCAGCTTGATCTGTAAATAAATGGCCAAGTTCATTATATTTCAGTCCAGGCCTCCAGGAATCTATAAACAAGACTATTTACAAGAGTTGTTCTATCGCTATGGAGATGTGGAAGACACGCCTGCAGCCCCACCCCTTCCAGACTGGTGTAATGGTAAATAGCTTAACTCTTTCCTTGCCAGCGATGGCTATTGTTGTCTGCTGCTTACCTTTGCAAACAGTTGGACCCAGATCAGGAAGACCCCTCCTGACACAACTGAAAAATTGTTGACTGAGACGTAAAGAATCAAAGCAAACAAAAAAGGTCATTTCTACCACCTGAAAACTTAACATGACATTTCCTTATCTGAGTTTGAACTCCCCAACAGTGATGTAGTAGACACGACAACATACATATTTTACCAAAAGACGTTTTACAAAAACTGGAATTCAAAGTGAACTACTGTCGTGCCAGCCAACTTGAGCCAAGAGTGACAGTGACATCATGTTTTGTTTATAATTGTTTAGTAAAAAAAATAACAAGTACATTCCACTTGAGTTAATGCAAATCGATAGATCTGTTGTGTATTAATCCTATCCTGTGGATAGGATTAATACACAAGTGAACTATCGATTCTTAGTCCATAATAACTTTGTAAATGAAACATGATGTCATTGTCACTCTTGGCTAGCAGGACAATAAGATCAGGGATTTAGTTACCTTTCTGAAGTTGGTGCCAGGTGCCTGTGGAATTTGGGAATTAAGATTTTGGACCTTCAACATTGGAAAATTTTATGCAGTTTGAAAGAACTGCACTCAGGTCTGCCATTTTAAATGGATTAAAATTTATAAATAAGTGTTACGTGCCAGGTGTAACTAGAAACAAATTCAGGAAACCAAAATTTGCTATTTGGAAAGTCAGCAAAAAGCACTTTTAAAATTTAACAAAATTTATTAAAAACAAAATTATCATTTACAATAAGCAATGGAAAATAGTTATACAACCAAAGAAAGTCTAATTTACAATACCTTGTATGTCCAAACTGTCCCTCAGAATATTTATCAACACAAGTCTTTCAGCAGTTTCTGATCCCCAGATTTTGAAGTTAATTCCAAATGAACACTAAGTCTGAATCCAAAACTGATTAACCCAAAGTAATCCAGAATGAATATATTTAACACTATATTCCAGTATAGAATTCCAGCACAAAAGGTTTAGACTTTTAAATGGTAAAATTATTTCAAAGATGCCCTTATAAAAATTTACTCTTATATATACTATTTAAGAAAGTTCCAGAACCATCAGGTATCAACTATGATATCATATGCTAAATATAAGTCAATACATGGGTTCTGGAAAGTTCTACATTTTCCTGGAAGATTCCACTAATTTCCAGATCCTTCTCCATGGAAAAGAAAATTCTAGAAAATTCCCGACTTTTCTGGAAACTTCCATGACAATGCATTTTTAATTTCTAGATGATTAGTCATCCATCTAGAAAAATCTTATAATCAAATAAACACCTTGTTTACAACAACTCATTTACCATGAATATCTCCAATATCTGGGTCAACAGAAACTTGGTAAACATATTAAACAGATAAAATCCATACATGTTACATAAGCAATTAGCAGTAGAATGCTGTAATATATTTGCTGCTTTAATTGCCCTTCATAAAATCTCATGCAAATTTGTATACAAATGTAAATGAAAGTTTGTTTTATGCAAATTTTCATGCATCTTTAAATTTGCTATTTTTATTCGCATTTTCATGAAATTTTCACCAAAATGTAGAACTTAGAAAATTAGAAATTGGGAATGATATACAACAATTTGGGTAGTTTTTGCTCATTTATAAATTACTTCTGAGAGAAAAAACTTTAATGTGGGCACATTAGAAGAGTCTTGATGAGATACTTCCATTAATTCTTTCTTTGCTAGTGGCGACTTTTGTTATCTGTTGATAACCTTTTCAAATGATTTAGACCCAGATCAGGACCTATGTTCTAGGAGCTGCTGTGGTGCAGTGGATAAGCCACTTGCCTTGTAAACCAGGGGTCGCAGGTTCGATTCCCGGCTTCTCCAGTCTGTTGGATGAGACTTTAAGCCTAGGCCCCGTCTCCATATGACCTTAGCTGTTGGTGGGACGTTAAACACTAACACAACAACAACAGGACCTATGTTCTGTCGGTCCTGATCTCAATCCAAAAGGTTTAACGCTCAGATAGTGCTCCTGAAAGAATTTTTTGAAAAAGTTAATTTGAAAAATTTCAACAGATGACAACAAAAGCATGAAAAATTACCCAGCATGCAAAGAGTAATTGGGCACCAAAATAAATAGTTTCATGGAGAAATAAATAATCTTATATGAGTGCACATGTGTTACTGACTTTATTTTAAAACAAGTTGAGAAAAAGAGATAAAATGCAAGACTTACAGAGCATTTTATCTTTTTTTGGCAACACGTTTAATAAATTCAATAACACAGGAACATCATTGTTAGTTTCTATTTATCACATGACACTCAAAGTACTTTGAAATCCTGGTTTTATTGTGGCATACAAAGCTGAGGATTAGCACCATCATTATATAATGTAACTAAATTTATTACCCAACCATCTATATGGAGTAATTGTCTATTATACAGTTTTTTCATGCCTGTTTGTAATATACTAAATTCAAACTAATTACCCCTAGGTACCCTGGATGACCTGAAGCACTATTGTGCATCAGGTCGCCCACGGCACCAAGGGGTTACAGTTTGACTATACTACAAACAGGCAAGACATAACTGTTTTATTACCCAAACCATTTGATGACATACGAGGGTCGTCCCACTAATTCGTGGACTTTTTGCACTGTATTGAAACCATACGACTTATCTAATTCAACTGTTCATAGATTCTTTGTGTATTATTTTAGAATAAATGTTGAAAATTTGACGCCAATAGCTCAAAGATTATGGTTTGTAGCGAACTTCTAGCAGCACCACATATCGCCCTACGGACCACGCCAAACGTCAATGCCAGAATCTTATGACGTAACGTCATTTCTTTTCACTCCTTTTCGAAGTATTCTCCTGCATAGTTCATGCATTTTTGGTGGCGGTTCACCCATTTTCAAACACTTCTTTGTACTAAACAGTATTTAAGCTCAAATAGCATATCTGATCTCCTCGCGATCTTGAAATCGTTTTCCTCGCAAATGCTTCTTTCACCATGCAGCCAGCTGGTACCACGTGGACTAGAATCACACCAAACTATCCATGAATACGACACACATCACTTTTTCCATCAATTTAACTACCTTCGCCTTCTTTAGGATGGACTGTCATGATTCTTCCATACCATAGACATCCTTTTATCCTCATGTTCATAATAATGCACCCACGTTTCATCCGTAGTGTTTATGCGATGGAGAAGGGTTGGGTCTGATCGACCTGTATCCAAGAATCACCTTGATGCGCCTACACGAGCAGATTTTTCTTCCTCTGTTAGTAGTCTCGCTACCCATCTAGCTGATACGTGCGACAAACCCAGGTCTGCAGTTACAACGCATTGAGCAGTAGACTTGCTGCAACCGGCACTAACAGCTACTTTGTGCACTGTCTTCCAACGATTTCTTTCAATGGCATTCATGACGGCCAGAGTTTGCTTTTTATCCTTGCATGGTGGTCATCCACGACGAGAACTCAGTTCAGACAGTCTGTCCACCCATTACTAAATCTGCCATGAAACCTGTGCACAAGTTATTAGACACATTCTTATATCTATCCGTGCTTTGCATCTGTTTTAATGTTTGTATGGGTGTCATTCCACCCTCGCCACATAAATTCATTACTGTTCTTCGGACCGTTGCGTCGTCAAAAGTCGTCATTTTCTTCAATTTTCAAAAGGCAGTGGTGCATGTATAACTTGCCGCATTCGTACATAAATGACGTAAGACGTTCGAAACTTGGCATGCTGACATCAGAATAATTATGATGTCCGCTGTCCGTGACGTTTTTGCACATTTTAGAGTAACTGTGTCGAAAACAGTTGTTAAAAGAAAATGTTATGACTACATATCTAAGCAAATTTTGACGCGGTCCATACACCCCTACCAGGGTATATTTAAATGCTGCTATAATCAAAACCAACACGTCAATTCTCTCCAAGTTTACTTATTGTGCGTGTAATAAAGTACTTGATATATGCGAAAAGTTTTATTATTCTGCGACATTAGGTTTTTGATATATTTGTAAAGTCCACGATTTACTGGGACAACCCTCGTAATTAGCAGCGTTCCTTGAATCAAGTTGCAAATTTCACCTCATTTTCATAGTTGTAACAAGCGAAACACTTTGAGAACAAAATTGAATAGATTAGGCAGAATTTATGTTTTGCAACAAAACTGCATCATCTAAATATTCTCAATTCAAGTGACACTGCAGTTCACTGTCATCAAATGAGTTGCGTAATAAATTATTTTACTAACAGGCTTAGATAACAACAAAAATCAGCGTAAAAATGTAAATATTTTCTTACCCATCATTTTTAACGTATGTTTTGGGTGCTCAAAAGAACAGTCTCATTGAGTACCCACAACAAATGTTTTGGTTGAGAAATAAGAAAATTGAATTTCCATTACGCACTCTAAACTAAAGTCCTGCTACTACATGGCATTTAATCACCCCTTAATGTGAGGTCATGTAATCAGGGTTAGCACAGGCTTGAAAAGTACTTGAATATACAGGTTTGTCTTGAAAAGTCAGAGAGAGTAAAAGAAAGTGACTGAGGGGTGGTCGTCTTGATCCAAACTCATCTTGACCCATTTAAGCGATTGTAGCTGCTTTGTACATTTGGCATTTTACGTCTGTTGACGTAATGGTTGCTAAGCAGTCTCTTCTTGCTCATGTTGGTTGTGGGCCACGAAAGTATAGGAGACTGAAACTTCCGTTGACAGAGACATGCTGCTTATGCCTGCTGTACTGGAGAAGCCCATGCTAATGTATGGGGTTTCTCGTTTTTGACAAATGCTCATGCTTTTTGACAAGTGTTCAAGCCATGGACAGAGCCCAGGAGTCCATAGTGGTGGCAGCCCTGGCTAGATTTCTCAGTCAGGTCCTTGTCTTGAAAAGTCCTTGAAAATTAAAATTGCCTTTAAAAGTACTCGAAAAACACTCGAAAGCCTTGAAAAGTCCTTGAAATTTACCATTTACAGGAGGATTCAACACTGTCTTTGGTGACCTAAATCAGTATAAAATTGTGGTGCCTTTATTTGGTGCAGCATATGCTGCACCAAATAAAGGCACCACAATTTAATACTCATTTTCTAAAATTTATACCTTTAGTAAAATGCAGTCTAGCATTTCAAAAATAGAATTTTAACTTGTAAATCAGTGTTTTTCATAAGTTTTCAGTCCTTGAAAAGAGTAAGAAAGTATTTTAAAAGTCCTTGAATTGTACACAAATTTGCCTGTATGAACCCTGTTTTCTATGATCAGAAACTGAAGATGTTGATGATGAAGGTAACCCACTAGCAGAGGACGGAGCAGCACCAGATGGCAGCCGGAAAAGATTTAAAAAAGAAATTGTTAAAAAAGTAAGTTGGTTTAGTTAGTTAATTCTGTATGATCAGAAATTGAAGATGTTGATGATGAAGGTAACCCACTAGCAGAGGACGGAGCAGCACCAGATGGCAGCCGGAAAAGATTTAAAAAAGAAATTGTTAAAAAAGTAAGTTGGTTTAGTTAGTTAATTCTGTATGATCAGAAACTGAAGATGTTGATGATGAAGGTAACCCACTAGCAGAGGACGGAGCAGCACCAGATGGTAGTCGGAAAAGATTTAAGAAAGAAATTGTGAAAAAAGTAAGTTGGACAAGGGTGAAAGTTGAGAGGGTTATTCCAAGTTCAGGATTTTTAGATTGACTTTCTTTAATAACGAAAGTCAATCTCAAAATCCTGATTCAGGCAGATGAATTGTACAAATTTTCCAAATTCTGAGTTAGGTAGCCTAGACTAGAATATTATCTCTGATTTTAGCGTTTACCCCAGGGCGAAAATGGTTTTCAGCATTTCGCAAAAGCTATGGTGGCCTCTCCTGAGAGCCTTTTTTTTAATCTTCATTTGTGACAAATGAAGATAAAAGAGGCTCTCAGAATGTCTGGCACTTTTATCAGGATTATTTCAGAATCAAAAAGGCATTTAAGACTATTGGTCTTTTAAAACAACTGTTGCTAAGCATTTTGCAATAGCTATTGAGGCTTCTCTTGGAAGCCTCAATACTATTGCAAAACCTCCAGCAGGCCTTTTTCGTCATGCTTTTTCAGAGTAATTACAGATTAACAAAAGGAAACTAAGACTTTAAACTACATAATGGTATTTAAAAAAAACAAACATGTTTTGTATTCCTTGAGGGACAACAACCTACCAGAGGCATGGCTTTTTGAGAAGCCAAACCTGAACAGATCTGACTCATGATTTCTTTTCACAGCTTTCATAAAAAACAACATATTTATCTGAATTTGGCTCTACTGTTAACTTATAATCAGAGTTGCATGATCTATTATATGAGACTGTGCAATGCTGAATATTCCTTGAGCACTCTTGGGTAAAGTTTTGGTGGTTCAATTTTTTAGAGGGTACATGAAGCCACGAAAACTCTATCAGCCACTCATTTTGAAAGCACAGTGTTGGCCTAGATTGGTTATTAACTGCTTAAAAATGACTATGCAAACCCACTGTAAACAAATTTGAGCAGGGCTCCCCTAAACATAATTTGCTAGAAAATGACTAAGTTAACACACTGAAAAAAAAAATTGGGCAGGGGTTCCCCTATACATAATGATTTTTCGTTGACCCCCAGCCCTTTTCCCCAGCCAACTTAAAGTAGGGATAAGATAGAAAAACTGAAGAAGTGGGGTGGGGTACTTGGAACTACAGAACCTTACACCAAAGTACCAGCTTCTTCAGGTCTGATAGACATGAGACAGTTAAGATAGTCCAAATAAAATCTTACCTCTTAAATTTTCCATCTCTCTTGAGTCCCATTCTTACACACAGAAGTACCAAATTAAACTAGCCAATTTTATCAGCTGTTTGGTATTTATCTTTTATGCATCCCGGAGAACAAGCTTTAAATGTTGCACTTACAAAGGCAGTTATCTGTTTAAACAAGTAATCCACAGCTTATATGCCGATCGTTAGAGGACACAACATCACCGGGCCCTGATAATTTAACGGCAGGTTAAATTAATACACATTCGACATAACAACAGTCGTTAGAAAATGTAAACATCCGGTTCATACCACGCTAATTTTCGGCTGGCTGAATACAGTTTATTTTTGGAAGATGACAATTTTGACCCACAAGCTGCAAATATCAGGGTCAAGCCCGAAATTTGCATGCGTCAGATGACCCACGAGACAATTTAAGTTGCGTCAGACTACAAAATAGTGTGTCAATGGCGCGGAAAACGCAGCCTTGGCAGAACACTGCCGGTAAAACAAAACAACAAAAAACGTGCGAATCTCTGGTAAAATCAACTGATCAAAACACGTTTGCAGCCGATATTTTCGATCGGCAATCGGCTCTTATTGACAACACTGTAAATGTTACTGTAATATATAGTTTTGTCAAGGGAGGTAAATTGATAAAAAAATGAAAATAATTAATTCATGCAGAAATATGATTTCTTTTTCAACACAATTAAAATGAAATTTACTTAAAAGGTATTAACATATCAGTTTTATTACATATCAAGCAATATAGCATTTAGTTAACAAAGAATCACCAACTTAAAGACACAGTAGGAAATACCACAAACGTCTATAACCCTAAGAACTATATACGGTCATTGTGTATTCTGTATGACAACGATGTCAATTTGACCTTGTCAAGTGCATGTACACTGACCTGTATGTAAACAGGTGCAGATTTCTTAGGTAATCAGGCCACAGTATTGATTAAAAGACTCAAGAATCTCGGACTACGGCTAGATTTACAAAGGAAAATGGACTTCCAAGAAAAGGGACCATTCTTATAAAGAAAAAAGGCTCCGATCGGTTAGAAAAAAGGCATGGCGCACAGGAAAAGGGCATGTCCCTCCAAGAAAAGGGCATGGCGCAGCGCCATGCTAAAAGGGCCTAGGAGAAACACTAGATTTATTTGCAGCTTATCTAAGACGGTTCACCATTTAAACTATATATTGTAGGCATACTGCAAGTTTCTAAAATCAAAAGAGACTGGCCCTGTAGTGCATTCAGTAAGGAGTCTGACTGCAGATCCAGGGGTCGTGAGTTTGATCTCGGCCCGGTCCTATACTTTAGTGGAGATTCATTATGAAAAAATTTCTATAGTCATTCTCCTCCTTCCCCTGATTCAAGAAAGCGAAAGTATGTGCATGGAGTACTGGTTAATCGCTTAGTCAAGCTTGCCCAGGAAAAAGTGTAGTTAGGTGGACTGACTGTCTCGAAATGACCATAGCTGTTGACTGGGACGTAAAACCTCAAACTAAACAAACAAACGAAACCGAAGAGTATGACCAGGAAATACCACCATCACAGATTAATCCTCATCACAATTATATGGGCCTTGTCGTGAGACACCCTGTCTTCCGGGTTTCCACCAAAGAGAGTTTCAAACCAGTCTTCTCAGCTACAGAGACTATCTACACTGACCCAAAATGAAAACTTTACATAGTATTCAAAAGTATATATTTTGATAATAAATTAAGTTTCGGGGTAAATTTTTTCGGTCATCGAATTTTCAATGCTTTATCGATGTCTCTGAAAAAATTATTGGATTAAAATCAAAAAATGCATAATTTTTATGAATAATTCAGTTGAGAGGGGTCAAAATGAAAATTTCTAAAAACAAGTATTCAAGTCACACAGATTTTGGAAACAAGAAATTACTGACTGCGTGCTTTAAGTGATGTTAAAAAGATCATCAGTAACCAGTGTGACCTCCATTTTTACGAATGCTTAGCAGAATACATCATCTCATTGAACTTACGTAACGTTGTATGAGCACGTTAGGAATACGTATGTAATGCTGACAGAGGTGCATATTGGAGTCATTTAGCGCATCCATTTGATAACTGGACCTGACCATAGGACCCAATTCATCCTATACGTGTTCTATGGGGTTCATGACCGTCGATGAAGCAGGCCAAGGCAAGCGGTTGACGTAATTTTTAGCATGGTATTGTGTGGTTATTTACGTGTTGTGTGAGGCCTTGTAGTGTTATGCTGGAAAATGCCAGGTCCGTTATTTTGCACGAAATGACTAACTATCGTATGTGCATGAACCCCGTAAAGACGAGCAATAATTGTTGCCGTTTAAAACGATTACGTTGGTGAGTTAACGTGTTAACGCGATAAGAACGTCACGTCATCACACGTGCGTGACCAGGTCTTGCACGAACTCTGACATACCCGGTTCTGTTGTACAGGATCATAAGATAATGAATAGTCTGTCTAGGGCAGCCAAAATGATGCGCAATATCATTTACCGTAGACCCCGCCTTAAGCACGCCAAAAACTTGGTTTCTTTGATCTTTTGAAAGATGTACCGTCACTAAATGGAAGCGTTTTGTAACAATTAATTGTTTTTTATTACCAGTTCTCAGCTGCAAATGTTTTCTTGTCGGTTTTAAAGTTGTTGATGAACCGCCTGTTCCTCAGCACGTGCAAGGTAAGAATCACGTTTTTCAGGCGTTGACGCTTGAATAGACCTGGGATTTGAATGGAAATTGCATAATCGTTATCTGCAACGAAGTCTCGATAAGCATGCGTAAATCTTATAACGAAATGTATACTAACAAAACAGTTATTCAAATAAATAAAGTGTAAAGTTTTCATTTTGGGTCAGTGTAGAAAATTTGAATTTCACCTGAGCAAGTTTACATTTGATAGTTTCCAAAAAGCCAATAACAAAGGCGATGATCAGACTGCGCGGATGCGCAGGCTGGTCTGTGCCTGTGTTGTTTGCAAACCCCTGAAGACAGGTTTTCCTGCGTCAAGGCCCATATGATTTTTAGGACATTTTATCCATTGAAAATGCAATTATATTTTTTAATTGGACAGACACCAGAAAACCTGGCTTCCGTGTTTGAGAACAACAAAGGTGCAGACCAGCCTGTGCATCCGTGCCGTCTGATCAGTGCCGTCTGATCAGTGCCTTTGTTTTTTGATTTTTTGAAGCTCATATCTAAACTTGCTACAAACTAATTTTCAATTTCTAGCTAGTCTCTGTAGCTGAGGAGACTGGCTTGAGTCTTGTTTTGTCAGAAACCCAAAAGACACGTTTTGTCGCTTCAAGGCCTAAATAGTAGAAAAATGCCTCACAGGATAGCTGCCCATTTCCAGGTTGATTTCATTCCTTTGTGATAACTAACATTTTCATCTTACATGAGTGCTCATGTTTTATTGAATTTATTAAAAGAGTTGAGGAAAAGAGGTAAAATGCGAGGCTTGTCGATCATCTTATATCTTTTTTGCAATGAGTTTAATAAATTAAATAATACAGGAGCATGAAATCTATTTTTCATTTGACATTAAGATTACTTTGAAATCTTATTTCTGGCGTAAAAGAAGTTAAAATGTTGTCATTATGTATGCTTCTATAATGTATCCCAAACATCTGTAAACCACTAGTGGTTTATCTATTTTATTGCATGGTGTTATTTCACTTTCAGACGCAACTTCATATGATAAATAAATTAATCAATATTTACAGAATGCCAAGTTTGTTGATGGTGTAACTGGTGTCAGACAAATAACCCAGCAACCCAAATTGTCGCAAGTTCAGAGAAAATGTCAAGAAATGTGTGGCTGGAAAGGGTAAATATCACATTATATAATCTATTTAATTCAGCCCATGTGATGTTAGTAATAACCTCATATGTGTTTAAGTCATTCTTCAACTCTTTATGTACTTTTGTAGTTTTCCTTCTAGTTTGCCACAATAAACTTGTGATAGTTCATTGTATATAGCAAAGGGTAACATGATTTAAATTGAGCCGCAGCATGAGATTTCCAATAATGTGGTATGTGTGACCAGCAAAGGCTCAGACCAGCCTGCGCATATGCACAGTCTGATCAGAGCCTTTGCTAGTTGCTTGAATATTTTATGAATGTTAAACTACTGACCGAACAATATTTCGAGTTTCTAAGCTTAAAAGGAGGCTGCACTGGCTCGTCTGAGTCTACACTTGTCAAAATGCCACAATGTTGGAAAGCACATGTCGCGGCTCAATTCAAATTGAAATTATGTTTCTTACTCAGCATTTTTACCACTTACTGCATCAAAATATGTCATGCACAAAAAAGTGTACCTTTGCCAGCATCACCTGGCATTTTCAGAAGCTGTTAGCAGTAATTAAGACCGAAGTGTCACCAAAAAGATCAATGCAAACACATTAACCAGTAGCCCTTTGTAGACCTATGGAATTTTCCATAAAGTTGGAATCCATTAATTTAATTGAGAGATCACAGGTTATAATTTCCAAATATTTCTCTGAAGATCGATTTTGTCATAAGCAAACAGTACAGGCCTAGATGAATTAACTCATTCTGATGAAATGACGCAATCTGCAGCATTTCATTTGGGCCCTCTCTAGGTGCTAAAGAATATCCGTCTACAATGGTTAAAGGCAGGAATTCTGTACCCCCCTGCAGAGAGATTATTACCTGTATTAGTTGGTCAGTGGGCAGAGTGGGCAGAGCTTAGCTATTTACCAGGCCACTGTCCTAATCTGGTATAATTATTGGTATTTTTTTTTTTGAAAAATAAGAACAAACAAGCTGATAAAAATTGAATGAAGACATGAATGATGAATGCAGCTTTCTTCAATGAATTCGATTGTCATCAATATAATATTTCATTTCATTGCATTTTTATATTCCTACATTTTTTTCTAATTAGTTATCAATAATTATCATGCTGAATATTTATGCACTTCGTCCCTCCCAAATTTTTATCAATCTAATTTTACCTAAGATGCAGTTTGAGTTCTGATCCGCATAGCTGATCTGGGTCTTCGCCGATTTCTAAATAAAACTTTATCCCAAACAAATTTTAATCTAAAATAAGAAAACAAAAGGTGACTGTGCATCCATGCAATTGATGCTTATTGTTGTATAAACAAACATTCACAGTCAACCGTTTTTTGATCTTTGGACCTTTTAGGATCACAGTAAGCTAATTGCCAATTATCTGCAGAGTAAATATGAACCAGTGGACACATAACAAACATGACTCGCCTCATTTATTTTCAATGGCAGTAATTTATAAAGTATCATTACATGTATGTTGGTTGGTTGTTTTGTTGCTTTACGTCCCAAGTCAACAGCTATGGTCATTGCGGGACGGTCAGTTCACCTAACCACACTTTTTCCTGGGCAGGCTTGAACAAGCGGTTAACCAGTAATTCGTGCACATACTTTCGCTTGTAACTGACAACAACCCTTCTTGAATGAATCAGCAAAAGGGAGAAGAATGACCGTAGAAATCATTTCATGATCAATCTCCACGAAAGTATGGGACCGGACCGGGATCGAACTCGCGACCCCTGGATTTGCAGTCAGACACGCATCTGTAGCCAGACACGTTACCGACTGCGCTACGCGGCCCGACTTTACATGTATGTGATTACCTTAGTTTGGAATGGTATAACATGTAAGGAAAATTTAAAATAAATGAGACTTTTTAAATTAGAGCGTTTTTATCATTTGTCCATTTTGTCACAATAAACAACCTTTTTAGCGATTTGAAAACAAGAATGTTATTATTTCTATAGTAAAAAAATATAAATGAAAACATAATTCATTATTTCTATTTATTTTTTAACTAAATGATTTATAATGAAAAATTTAGTAGCAAATATTGATCAATTTTTTCTAAAATTTCGATATACAGAAAATATCCAAAATAAAATTCTTTCAATATTCAAATTTTATTGCTTAGGTATTGACTAAATTTCCTAATAATTGATAGTGATTGCAGAATACCCCATATGACAAACCACATGGCCACTGAGCTGATAACAGGTAAAATCATTTTCACATAAGCCAATCAAATTAGAGATAAGCCCCAAGAACTCCTGGAGATGTGCACAGCTTGAGTTCAAAACAGAAAGTGCCAGAATTGAGGCTTATTTTTCCTTATATACCCCACTTTTGCCCTTAAGGCTCCACTCACGAGTTGTTTGCTATCTTTGTTTAATTTAGGCACCTTTATTGCAGGCAGATGATTCACATAATACATTGCGCCTTATTTGAGTTTTTCAAGTGGAAGTAAAATTCAAAATGTCATTGTCAAAAGAACTCTTGACCTGCTAGTGTATTCTGCAGTGCTGATAACTTTTGCAAACAGTTTGGATACAGATCAGGCCCAACAAAATGTCGGCCTGATCTAGATAAAAACTGTTTGTCACTTTGATGGTAATTCAAAAAGAATTTTTGACAAGGTAAATTTTGAAAAGATTCAGCTAATGATAAAAACAACATGTAAAATTACCCTGTAGGCAAAATTTTTTACAGTTTAGGACATGTTTTGATAATTTTCTCTTGAATTTACCAATTTCAGATCCGGTTTTCCAGGGTCTCAGCCAGTATCTATGGATGTCAACAACATTAATTTATTAAGACAGAAAGCTTATAAATGTAGCTGGAAAGCTGATGGTACTAGGTAAACAAATGACCCATATCATTTATCAGATAGGTAAATTCCATACACCAAATAAAAGTGCAATCATTTCATACTAATCAATTGGTCACAACGTTAAATAACAAAATGTCTTTATCAAATTTGATAAAGGTCCATTTTGCCATATGCCATTATCAGTTATTGCCCTTTGTTCATGAAAAAATACAATTTTATGATGTCTGGTCTCTAAATCCAGTAATTTTGGTCGTAATTTTATTTAACTTGGTAATGATATTTAGTACCAAAAGCTCCAAGTGGTCCATATTGCAATATTCTTTCAGGTTTTCTTGGCATTTTTTTTTTAAAAATTGTGCCTTTTTCTGTGCTGTTCTGTCTTTGACTCAAGTAATTTCAAATTAAACTTGGACATGTACCTTAGCACCAAAGTTTCTTGCTCAAGTTCCAAAATGATCCATATCAACCATCCCATGGCCCCAAGTTATTGCTCTTTGTTCATGAAAATATGCCACTTGCGCTTTGATAATTTGCCATTTCTCGCAAGAGTGGGACCTTCTGTATTCTCTGGCTACATTTTGAGACTAATACTAATTTCTTTATTATCTCAGTTTAGCATTTCAGAATTTGAATTTAAAGTATTTTTTCATGAACTCTAATAGTCCTTGAAAATAGTCTTTTAGATGTCCTAAAAGTTTACACAAACTTTCCTGTATGAACCCTGTAACCATTTTCTATCTCTTACTGTCAGGATTATTGCTCAAATTCATTGCACATATTTTAAGTTATATCTCCACTGGAACCCTTTTTCTGTTCAATGTATACCAGAATACCTGCTCTCTTGATTACAGGTATATGATGTTAATAGATGGTCCAAACGAAGTTTATATGATAGACAGAGACAACACAGTATTCTATGTACCACATTTACAGGTCAGTCTCTCTTCAGAGCTTCTCAGGACAAAACATTTCTTTTTGGTTTTGCCACTAGTTATTTGTTCAGGTAGATAGAATTGTAAATCAGGCTTCTAGATAGGAGTGTGTAATAAAAAACTGAATTTCTAATTTTTCAACCAAAGCAATTTGTTGGTACTTAAAAGAATGAGATCAAATGTGAAAACTGATGGATAAGAAAGTATTGACAATTTTATGCAGAATGAAAAGGGTAAAGGAAACTTGTATTAACAGTTTTCTCCTTTTGAATTTTGTAGAAATTTCGTGAGATTTTGGTATACATACCATATGTGAGCACACCAGAGCCATCACTGCTCATACACACACTAATGGACCTTAATGAAGTCACAGGCCAAAATGTAGGCCTCTAGCTATAGCCCCACTTAATAGAAGCATATGCACTCTTTGAACAGTAAATATCAAATCTTGTGAACTGGCAAACTGGCTTAATAGTTCTTGCTCACAGAATCTGTAGAGATAGATTTGCTTCATTTTCTGCTATATTGAACAGTTTCCTCGGAGAAAAGATCTCAATTCCCATATAGAGAAGACACTGTTAGATGGTGAGATGATACTAGACACTGTGAATGGTCAAAACGTTCCCAGATATCTCGTCTATGATATTGTCAAATTTGAGGTATGTGGTGGGTTGCAGCTTAGTCACACAATTCTGTAACCCTCTCTATTTTTCAAGTTTTAGGACAGTGGGTAAGGCAACTTCTTTACCATACAAGTAACAATATTTACATTAAAAATTGTAGCTGACTTTTCTAAAACTAATTTTTTTCAACAGTTTTATAACATGTCATCGTGTCTTGGATTGAGATAATGCCATGTATTCGAATCTATAAACAACTAGTGGTTTACATATTTAGCAGCCTTATGTAATGATTATCAAAACAATGTCAATAATTATATATAGCAAAATCTTCAGCTTTGCCTGCCAAAAAATTAGATTTCAAAATACTTCAGTGTCATATATGATAATTAGAATCTAAGAGCTCCTGTATTACTGAATTTATTAAATTTGTTGCAAAAAAGAGATAAAATGCTGGACAAGCCTCACATTTATATTTTTCCTCCATTTGTTAAATAAATTCAATAATACATGAGCATTCATGTGAAAATCCTCTATTTCAAGTCTTTTGTATTGCTTGATGTCAATCATACGCTTTAGCAGTGCTGTTTGCAGAGTAACTTTTAGTCAATAAATTTCTCTTTTTAGTGCCCTTTCACTGATTTCATTTAATTATTACATGTTTTACTAAAAATGGTAGCAAAATGCTTGGTTACCTGGGCCGATACTGCTAGTGATGCCAAACTCATAACAGCTCACTCATGTGAACCCATATTGGCCCTTGTTCGAACCCATATCAGCACTCCTATGCACCCTCATTGTCATAAATGACATCATTCCCATCGCTGCGATGTAAAGACCCACACGTAAACTTGTTATAAAAAGTTTAATACAATACCAGGCATAGCAGCCCGGCACTCCGTATTTTGCCTGAGGGCCTGTACGGAGACACCGGGCCAATATGCCTGCTAATGTGACGGTGACCATGTATTAATCTCTAAGTAACACACTTTCATTCTTTGTTAAGGGAATGTAATGTCACAATATCACCATTACGAAGTTAATAATTCATGTGACACTGTTTCTACTTGACTCTAGGGTCAAGATGTTGGGAAGACAGACTTTGAGCGAAGGCTGTTGTGTATCGAAAAAGAAATAATTGGTGCCAGAAATGCAAAGATTACACAGGGGCTGCTTAATAAAACAAAAGAACCATTTAGTGTCAGAGCAAAACCATTTTGGGAAATAGCAGTGTCTCGGAAGGTAGGAATAGTTTGTATTCTTGCCCAGAGAAGGGCATGATGTCAGTATACTGAGTTGGAACGTCGAAGGTTTAAATTCCTGTTTACAGGATGAAGGGTTCTTGCATTTTGTTACTCAATATGACCTAATATTTTGTAGTGAGACATGGCATTCTTCACTCGACTTTAAATCTTGCACATTGGGAGGCTTATTCAAATGTGCAGAGATTCTGAGCTGTGTATAGTTAATGGTGTTCTGCACATTAACTTATGATTGAGGAGGGAAGATATAGAAATATTGACAGGAATAATCGTATTTGTCCATGTAGTAATATGAAATTAACTGAGGATGAATTACACTTTCTACTAGTTTGTCCAGCTTATAGAGATTTACGACAATCAATCTTACCTAAATGTTATTGTAGATGGCCTTCAAAACAAAAATCTTTTCAGTCATTGTCAAACTAGTATTTTAAAAAAAAGTAGCTAAAGGGGTACGTGCATTAAGGGGCTATTTTGGCCCCCTGTAGAGCCAAAAACTGATAGTTGCTTTTTACCAATTTCATGTTATTGGTTTGTTAGAAGAAAAGCCCAAGTGTAAAATTCTGGCATTTATTTTACTTTTACCGGTTGCTATGGTAACCAAAATGGCTGACAAAATAGAGAAATTGCCATTTTAAGCCAAATTTGAGGACTTTGGAGACCGATTTTTTAAGAATTAGATATCAGCACAAGCAAATACCAAAAAAAACAACTTTTAATATATTGTGTGCCATGATAATTCTCATCATCTGTTAAAATATCTTTTTGGTATTTGCTTGTGCTCTATATTAATTCCTGTTACATGTCTCAAATTTGCTCAAAAATGGTCATTTTCCTATTTTCAGCCTATTTCGGTGGCCATTTTTGTTACCATAGCAACAGTAAAAGTCGAATCAATACCAGACCTTTACACCTTGGCTATTGTTCTAATAAACTATAAATAAGAAATTATTGAAGACCAACTTTAATTTTTTGACCTCATAGGGGGGCCAAAATGTCCTCTTAATGCACATACACGTACCCCTTTGTTCATCTTTATCTTTGCTTTTCATTTTTATCTTTACCAAATGTAAAAAAGTAAACACTTCATAAGTTAGATATACTGTATATCTGTTTATATCATTTTGTACTATTTGTCATGCTCTTCTCGTACCGCCACTGGGATTATGATTATCAAGAATTGATGTTGAATGGCTTAACATTTGGATGGAATGGTAAAATAAAACATACTGTCAATTTCTTTTAAATTGATCCAAGTTTTAGGGTCCAAAATGCATTATAATAGATTGGCAGGACCATTGATTCTTATCAATTTATCCAACTAATTGGTAGTCAAGGAATGAGTAATCAATTGCATTAATATATTGGAAAAATGTCTAGACCAGGCTGTCAGCTAATATTATGGTATGTGATATTAATGAGTTTTTTATAGTCCAGTTATTGAGAGCTTCAAAGAAAAACAATACATTGTAATTAAATGTACTAGCCACTAATAAATGTATTTTACTGTGTAACAAGGCTTAATTTTATATGATAAATAGAGGATCTTACATCAGTTATATCACCGGGGCTATATCACTCAAAGAAGCAAGGTTGATGCTCAGTGGTAGAGTGCTTGACATGAGATTGGGGGGGGGGGGGGGTTGTGGGTTCAAACCTTCATGGAGGCACCGGGTTGTATCATTTAGCAAGAAACTTTATCCTGTGCTTAGTACTGGGTCAACCCAGGAAAACCACTTCCAACATGACTGAAAAATTGTTGACTGGGACTTCAAGAATAAAAACACACAAACAAAAAGGAAGTGATGTAATGTGATAAAGCAGCCTCATGTTATAAAGCAGCATCATGTGATAAAGCAGCATCATGTTATAAAGCAGCATCATGTGATAAAGCAGCATCATTTTAAAGCAGCATCATGTGATAAAGCAGCATCATGGGATAAAGCAGCATCATGGGATAAAGCAGCATCATGGGATAAAGCAGCATCATGGGATAAAAACAAATACACTTCATATATTTGTTACACTTGTTATGATTAGATATTTGTATGATGGTTTCAGTTATTAGATGGTCAGTTTGCTAGTCAAGTCAGCCATGAAGTTGATGGTCTCATCTTCCAGCCAGTACCTGATGTAAGTTACACATAAAGCGCCACCTATAATTTGCAGCAGACGACAATTTCAAATTTCAGGGTTCCCACAAGCTCTTGAAATCATGGAAAATCACGAAAAAAAGTTCCATGCATGGAAAAATCATGGAATTTGAAAAATCTGAATAATCATGGAAAAATCATAGAATTTTGTAAAATAATATGACAAAACCTCCAGTAGCCAGAAAACTAGCTGCCGGACATTGTCCGACAGCTAGTTTTCTGGCTACGTGGTTTCAAGTTTTAATTATTTCAAAATGCATGCATGCATGGTCTATAAGCATGCTGTTGTTACTGCATTCTGCATTTATGCTCAGCGTGGTGAAGATAATGCTTAAAGGGGAGGTTGGAGGCCGTGCATTAAATAGTCATAGAGTTATATTGTTGATCATGGAAAATCTTGGAAAAATCATGGAATTGTGTTTTTGAAATTCTGTGGGAACCCTGAAATTTTACTTCTTTTCCAAAAGGAACAAATAAGGCATGATATTTCATGAGAATAGTCTGCTTGCAGACGATTCTCATGAAATATTATACCTTATTTTTTGGGAAAAATTGTCATCTGCTGCATAAGGGTTAAGTTCTTTCACACTGCATATTAAATCTGTTGTTGAACTTATTTTTCTGATTAGAACAAACAGAATTATATTTTTTATCAATGCCAAATTGACAAAAAACCTTAAAAATTTTCGAAGTGAGGGAGGAAAAGTATCCATCATGATGTATTGCTGTGGGACTAGGTTCCATCCTTAAACTCAAATAATTTTGTCAAAATTTTAACAAAGCCTTGTTTCTGACATTACTCTAGTCCTTGGGTTGAGTTTCCCTAACAATTCCTAATCTCATGAGCTGGCCCAAGTGTTCAGAACAAAGAAATAGGCGTCATATGAAGGAGCAACAGGTTTGAATATCTATTAGGAATCTGTGTAAACCTAGCCTGGGTCCAGTCGTCAATATTTTGGCAATATTTTCTAATGCTAATATTCTAAAAATATAAGAGAATAAAAATATACCACATCAAAGGTATCGGTTGTCCGTTATTGATTTCGATTAATATTGACGCCTGGGGACATCGGTGGTATTTCCCTTTGATAATCCGATCAGCCGATTAATCTAATTATAGCCTGCTGCTTTAGTGTGACGTAATAAAGATGATAAAGAGACACCGATCCGATAATGAGGATGCCATTATCAAACAGCTGATCATGGAAACTCCGCGAAAAAAACGTGAATAAAGATGGAATTTGTTTACTTGGTTCGAGTCTGATTGATCCAAAACAAAGGACACAGAGGTGAAACTGAAGTGTCAAAAATATAGCGAAAATTCAAAGGAGATGACGTTTTTCTCGGATGTATTGTGTTTATCTCGACCGTGTCTCGAAGCTATATACACAATATACAATGTGTATTTTCGTTCGAGCCCGTAATTAAATGCGTGTCTTGCAAAGGCAAAAAACAACTACTTAACAAATACACCAAAGTCGGAAAACGCTGTTTCAATTTAAAACATCGTCCACAGAGTGCATTTGATGATAGGACAGAGTGATAATGTTTGCCTTTCTATTTATCTTTTCACTGGGATTCCTGTTACTATTTATAGCACAATAGAGTTATCCGATAGAGTTATCTTTCTTGGCATTACCCCACAAAATTTGAGGAAAAATCCAGGTGGCGCTGTCGATTGAAATCGAAGTTCCCCAGGCTGTCATTTTTGACCAAGGAACGGAAAAATAAAAAAGAAGAAAAAATGATCAGACTGGAACCCAGGCTAGTGTAAACCATGATGAACTGCCACATTCCCCAGCATTTTATCTTGTTCCTCATTCTTTGCCAAAATACACAGGCGAAAGTTTTCAGGATTAATCCTGATTTCAGGATTTTGAGGCGGACTTTCCATAGAAAGTCAGCCTCAAAATGCTGAAATAAAAAGATTATAATAGCTTCTTTGATAAGTTTTCAGATTAGCTAAGCAAAATTAATCATTTTAACTTAAAAGTGTAAATAATCCATTTATGTAGCCATCCTGCAAGTTTAAAAATTTTAAATTTCAAAAGTTCAGGATTTTGGAAATTGTGAACTTTCACCCATAACAGTACACATCTACCCATTTACAGGTCTCCCATAAACAAAGTATCAAATTGCTTCATAAAAGCTGTGGTTGGAGTTGATCGGCCTATACAGGCACTATCAATGCATATCCAAAAGCCATATAAGGGAATAATTGTCTAAGTTCTCACAGCTGTCATTTTGTCAAAAAAATATTTTTTTCAACCAAACTCCTTCATGCACATGTACAATGTGTCTATATTGTATAGGCAAAGTATCAAATTGCTCCGTCAAAAGCTGTAGTAGGAGTTGATCAGCCCATGAAGGCACCATCTATGCATATACAAAAGCCTTATTAGGGAAAAATTGTCTAAGTTCTCGCAGCTGTTATTTTGTCAAAATTATTTTTTGTGAACCAAACTTCTTCATGCATATGTTCAATGTGTCTACATTGTATTGGCAAAGTATCAAATTGTTCCATCAAAAGCTGTATTAGAGGTTGATCGGCCCATGAAGGCACCATCTATGCATATACAAAAGCCCAAATAAGGAAAAAATTGTCTAAGTTCTCACAGCTGTCATTTTGTCAAAAATTATTTTTTCCAAACCAAACACCTTCATGCATATGTTCAATGTGTCTCCAATGTATAGGTAAAGTATCAAATTGTTCCATCAAAAGCTGTAGTAGGAGTTGATCGGCCCATGAGGGCCCCATCTATGCATATACAAAATCCTTATTAGGGAAAAACTGTTAAGTTCTCACAGCAGCTGTCATTTTGTCAAAAATTATTTTTCTGAACCAAACTCCTCATGCATATGTTCAATGTGTCTTCATTGTATACGCAAAGTATCAAATTGCTCCATCAAAAGCTTTGGTAGGAGTTGATCGGCCCATGAAGGCACTATCTATGTATATACAAACACCTTATTAGTGAAAAATTGTCTAAGTTCTCACTGCTGTCATTTTGTCAAAAATTATTTTATAAGAACCAAACTCCTTCATGCATATGTTCAATGTGTCTATATTGTATAGGCAAAGTATCAAATTGCTCCATTTAAAGCTGTGGTAGGAGTTGATCCGCCCATAAAGGCACCATCTATGCATATACAAACACCTTATTAGGGAAAAATTGTCTAAATTCTCACAGCTGTCATTTTGTCAAAAATTATTTTTTCTGAACCAAACTCCTTCATGCATATGTTCAATGTGTCTACATTGTATAGGCAAAGTATCAATTGTTCCATCAAAAGCTGTGGTAGGAGTTGATCGGCCCGTATATGGCCTATATTAGCATAAGCATAAAACCCTATATTAAAAGCCATTTAGAACTACAAAGGGAAATAACTCTAATAGAATTGGCCCCTAGCCCTTACTTTTTTGTCTAAAGTATTTGTCTTGCATATATGAACATGTTTGCAAGGTTTGATGAAAATCCAACAATGACTCTTCGAGTTATTAAGGAAATAAAACGTTACGGACGGACAGATGCACACACGGACGCACAACGTGAAAACAGTATACTCACCACAAAGTTTGCGGGGGGTATAAAACCCACCACAAACAAAGTTTGCGGGGGGTATAAATACACTTGAATCAGGCCTCCAGATAAGAGTGGGTAACTGAAAATTATTATTCTTATTTCTCAACCAAAACATATGTTGTGGGTACTCAGTAGAACCGCCCCTATGAGACGAGTCTTTTGAGCACCCAAAACATATGTTTAGATTGCTGGGTAAGAAAATAATTACAATTTTACGCTAACTGGACCTATGAATTCTGTGAGAAAAGGGTTAATAATGTTAATATGCTATGCTTGCAGACGTATACCACTGGAAGATGTCAAGATCAGTTAAAATGGAAGCCACCAGATATGAATTCTGTAGATTTTAAACTTCAGATAACGATGGCTGGAGGAGTTGGGTAAGTAATCACCTACATTAATGATGCTGATCAAATGAGTCTAGTAAATAGAGAATACTAGGTGAGTGTCTTTTGATATCAAGTTTACCAGGCAAGCCTTCGAGAATGCTTGTTGAATTGCGAGGCTGGTAAACTTGATATCAAAAGAAACAAACCTGGTATTATATTTATCAGTTTACAAGTTGGTTCAAACTAGGGATTATGATGTAATTATCGATTTCGTGTCGATTCAACGCCTTCCACAACAAAATGTCCGTCCTGATCTGGATCCAAGTAGTTTCACAATCTGATAGTGTTTGTGAAAGAATTTTTTGACATGAAAAATCCAAACACTTTTCTCAAACTCTTTCAGCTAAAAGTTAGGTTTATATAACTTTTCCTTGCTAGCAGAGACTTGTAGTCTGCTGTCAACCTTTGCAATCAGTTTGGACTCAGAGCAAAACCGTTGTCCGTCCTGTTTTGGATCCAAACATTTGACACTCTGATAGCATTCTTGAAGGAATTTTGTGGCATAAAACATCCAAACAGTTTTCTCATACCGTTTCATTTATAAATTTAGTTTATTTAACTCTCTCCTAATAGATTATCTGAGTGTATCCAAAATTTAATTAAATTTAACCCTTATACTGCCAATATTTTAGTTTTCCAGAAAATTTTGTCTGCTTATTATGTATGCTGAATATATTCAAATATGCTCCAGACTAATTTTAACATGGAAGCAAACACTATTTACCCTAATCAGACTGCTCTGTAGGCAGCCAAAGGAAAAAGATACGGGCTGTTCCAGGAAAAAGTGTGACCGGGGGTGGAAGGCAACTCTCTCACGGTGTGGTGTGTGTGTTATTTTCTGATCATACTCGCTTACTGTTCTTAAAATAAATTCCTAGGGGTGGGGTTCAATGTTGTATTTTGTTCTATATTGGTGCTATTTCAGTTAATTAAAATTTCTAGGTGGTACCCATAAAAAGTTATGTTCCAACCACACTCACACTTTTTCCTGGAATCGCCTTTAGATAAGCCAGCATAGACAACAAGTATGGTGAATAGCAGGAAAAAAGATAATTCTTAACTGGCCATTTATGACTTTGTCTGCTTCTCATGACTGATTATGTTCTAAGGTAGCATATTTTGTAAACAATATGGACCTAGATCAGACTGCTCCCAAGGAGCAGTCTGATCAAGGTTCAAATTGTTTACTTCCATGAAAAAATCTAGTCTCAAGTGCACATGAATACATATATATGCAACAGACATAAAAAGCAGCCAACATTTCCTGGACAAAAACAGTGGTGTAAAAGGGTTTTAAGTGAATCCAGATATCAAGAGTTTAATTAATGTATATGATTATGAGTTTTTACTACATTGCAGGATGTTGACCACTCGGAAGGCATTATTATACGTAACAGGATTGGAACATCCCTTTGCTGAAATGAAGGTAAGCCAAAGGACAAGATATACGCAAATATTTTGTATGTAAAACTTTGAATATTTTCTTACCAATCATTTTCAACAAGAGTTTTGTCTACTCAAAAAAAACATCTCAATTTGTTTATGAAGATTGTCTACTCAAAAAAAAACTCTCAATTTGTTTATGAAGATTAAAAATTACATGCTCAATCGAGTTGCATAAAAAGTTTGATAATCTCAGGGTAAGGCGCCTTTAACCTTTTTATTCTGGGTACTGGTACCTGCAAACAGGCATTTGGCAAACAGTGAAACCCCAGATAATATACCACATAATGTGGCATTTCATCAGTGTTTGCACCTTAAAAAAATCTTCATGATAGAAATGCATCGTAATTTGGAAATTTCTGCTTGTGATCCCTTAAAATACAAAATGGACAATTCCATCCTTATATCCATCAACATGGGTGAGAAAATCTATCATAATGAATAAGGATTAAAATATAGGGTAATATATGAGCCACGACATGATATTTGCAACAAATGTGGTATGTGCGACCAGCAAAGTCTCAGATCAGCCTGCGCATACGCGCAGTCTGATCAGAGCCTGTGCTAGTCACTTGCATATTCATTGAGTGTTAATCTACTGACTGAACCTCATTTGGAGTCTCTTAGCTTAAAAGGAGGCTGCATAGGCTCGTCTGAGACTACACTTGTCAAAATGCCACATTGTTGGAAATCACATGTCGCGGCTCATATGGTAAATTTTGATTACAGTACACAAAAGATCTCAAAGACTATGATAAGAAAATAATTGAATGCTGCTGGGACCCAGAATCTAACAGTTGGAAATTTATGAGACAGAGAACTGACAAATCATTTCCTAACCATTATACAACAGCTGTAGGTATGTATAACATAAGACTATATACACAACAATGATCCTATTTGTTTTTATACATCTTTTACATTTTATTTGCTGCTTAGCACTGGTTCAACCCAGAAAGACAAAAAAACATCCCAACAATTCTGAAAAAATGTTGACTTGGATGTTAAGCATCAAAATAAACAAATAAAAACATCTCTTACACCATCACAATGGCTTTGAATGATTTTGCTTTAACTCATTGCCTACGTAATAGTTATACCATGGGTTGTCCGCCTGTACGTAGAGATAATCCACGAGCGTTAGCGAGTGGATTATCTTGCGTACAGGTGGACAAACATGGTATAACTATTTTATACCACCTACATCAGTGTAGACCTTGCATATTACAAGATATTTCGTGCTAAAGTTGGTCAGGGTGGTATAATGGGTAATTTGAAATGCTTTTATAAAAATCAAAATCATTTTTTTTTTCTCTAAAAATTCTCTCAGAAACACCATCAGAGTGTCACAGTTTGGATCCCATTTTGCTGGGCGTTAACTGGGTCCAAACTGGTTGCAAAGGTTATCAGCATACAAGACTGTGAGGTAGAGTTAAATAACTCTTGTGTTTTCTGCATCACAATGGATTCATGGGAGCTCAGTGGTAGAGTGCTTGCCTCAAGACCCAGGGATTGCGGGTTCTAGTCTCACTGTTTTGTGTCCTTAAGCAAGACACATTTATCCTAGCTTAGTACTGGTTCAACCCAGGAACTCGCCCTGACATAACTGAAAAATTGTTGACTGGGACGTAAAGCATAATAAAAAAAAATAGGATTGATGGCTACTTGGAAATCAGAGCTGGCTTCTTCAGGGTCAGTATTTTGTAAACCCTTGACCTGCTGAGTCCAGATTTATCCTTTTTTATAAACATTGTAGATACAGATCAGCTGGCCTTTGACAGAGCCATCTGATCAGGATCAGCATTGTTTTCCAAGCTCTAAACATGCTTATCTGGAATGCTGTCGATTAAAAGGATAAAAATTAGGAAGGAGTGTAGTACATAAAATATTCAGCATGACGAGAGCTTAGAATGTCAACTTGTAATTTGATACCCTGAATGAGCCAGTACATGAGATTTTGGCTTTTATTGAATAGGAGAGCAGTAAAGGTTGCTGCTAGCCTGTGCCTAAGCTGTAAGACTCCACAGAGCCTTCACTGCTCATACAGATAATTTGGACATGTAAATGAAGGCTCGAACCAAGCCTGTAGCCCCACTAGATAGCTAAGTATGAATGTTGAAAAAGTGGCGCATATGGGATATTAATTTTTATTAAGTAATAATGCCTCGTCAAGATTATCATACCAGTCAGCTCATGAATAAACTAACAAAATGATCTGTTCATCACGTAGTCTTTACTATCTGCATGAAAGATCTTTTAGCTACCCAATGAGTGCATAGTGACAACTTGTAACTGCTTTACTGACAACAACCCTTCATGAGGAGAATGACCATAGAAAATATTTTATGATCTATCTTCACGAAAGTATGGGTCTGGGCTGGGATCCAACTCACTACCACTTATTGGCAATCAGTCTGATTGTGCAACAGAGCTGGCACAGGGTAGTTGTAGAACACTTCTAGTATACAGTAAAATCCATCTTAAGCCGCCACTCAAAAAGAAGACCAAAAATTGTTTTTAAGACCAATTATCGCTTAATGCAGGTCAAAAGTATTGCAGAATGTTCCAAGGGGAGCATTCTGCAATATTTTTGACCTTCATTAAGCTACCATTTGTCATTAAGACCTTTATTTTCTCTATTTTTGAGTGGCTGCTCAAGACTGGTTTTACTGTACACTTGTTTTTGTATTTTCAGCTGTGTGTGAAAGTATTAAAGCCCCTGTGACAAAAGATCTGTTGTTTAGGGTAGTTGAGGTAGAGCGATGGATGCCACCTGTTAAAGACAGCTCAAGGCCCTCAATGCCCCCTCCACCCGTCCCTAGAAAAAGATGACACATGCTTGTCTGGTACAAGATGTGTATTTGGTGCAGAACTTAGTGCTAAAGCTGGCATAGACTTCATTGGTCCCCCGAGATTTGTAAGGGACTAGTTGTCAATGAATTTTAATTGATCCGCGAGATTTTTGCAGGACTACTGTCCTGCCAGCCAAGAGTGACAGTGACTTCATGTTTTGTTTACAAAGTTATCAGGGACTTATAACATGTATAATCGATAGATCACTTGTGTATTAATCCTATCTTCAGATTAGGATTAATACACAAGTGATTAATCTATTCGCGTTAGCTTAAGCGAAGTGTACACGTTAGTATTTTACTAAAGCAATTGTAAACAAAGTTTTGCGTCACTGTAACTCTTGGGTTGGCAGGACCGTAGCTTTCAATAAAGTTATTGATCCACCAGAATTGTTCACGTCTAGTTATCAAAAAGTTTTTTGATCTGCTCATGACTTCAGGCCTCCAGACAATACTGCATATTTGAAAGTTATTTTTCCTTTTTCTGAAGCTAAACATATGTTGTGGGTACTCAAAAGAACCGTCTCGATGAAACAGTTCTTTTGAGCACCCAAAACACGTTAAAACTGATGGGTAAGAAAATATTAACAATTGTATGCTAAAATTTAGGGATGCAACGATACGCCAGACAGCATATTGCGATATGCTGAGATATGGAAAACCCGTATTGCGATACACCTGGTATCTTTATTTCTGTCTATTACTGCCCCTAGTTCAGTATTTTAATATAATTCAAGGGTCATGAAATTGGCATCTATTACACACGGTCATATTTTCAGATACTCCTTCTGTCCCTTGGCTGCTTTTCAAGGAGAAATGATCAAATTTGCGCTTTTCCCTTTTAGATATTTCACTACAATAATTGGTGATTGTCTGTCTGCCATCTTTCTAAAAACCGAAAGTAGCTGTTGCCTGTTGGTCTAATTTGCAACACGAACAGATATATACAAGTTTTAACAATAAAGCGTTGGTATTTGAAATGCCGCAATAACTTGATAGAAAATGTGTAAAATATTCAGAAACAATATGTTATGGCTCGCATTGATGTCTGTCGTACAGAATAAACATCTTCCAATGCTTGAAAGTCAGCGATATGCTGTTAGACACAGTCAAAGTTTGTGTAGTTCGTGTCAGGAATTATACCACAGCGTCTTTTTTTTTGCGTCTTCCGGTTTTGAAAACAACCCTTGGCAATTTCAAAGACAATAATGGATATTTTCTTGCAAATTTTAGATGAAAACTGGCTTGATGACACATAGGGAAGGCTTGTACCAGTACAGCCAAAAGCGTATCGCGATATGATATTTATTTAGAGTGAATTGCTGTTTATTGGTATATCGTTGCACTACTACTGAATTTGTATGCTTATCTGGACCTATGATACTGGTCAATAGATTTTATTGATCTGTGAGATTTTTGCAGGATTAGTTGTCAATACAGTTATTGATTTGGCAGATTTGCTCTGGACTATTTGTCAATGAATTTTATTGATCTGCAAGATTTGTTCAGGAGTAGTTGTCAAAATACTTTATTGAAATGGAGATAAATTCTTATTAAAGCACATCTCCAGTTAATATCATTGTTGAAAGTTTTCAGGATAAATCCTCAATTCAGGATTTTAAGGCTGACTTTCCATAGAAAGTCAGCCTCTAAATGCTGAATTAGGCAGATTTTGATAGCTTCACTGATTAGCTTTCAGATGATCTAAACACAACCATTTAAACATGAAATTATTCATTTTTGGGCATCCTGCAAGTTTTAAAATTTGAATTTCTAAAGTTCAGGATTTTGGAAATTTTGAACTATCACCCATGTAATACAAGTCATTTCAAGCAAAAATATTTTGCTTCTTTTCTTATCCATCAGCCGAAACATATCTTGTTTGTACTCAAAAGGACTGATTGAGATTGTAAACAACATATGTTTTGGTTGAAATAAGAAAATTTATTTATAAATTACCACATCTTATATGAAGGCCTAGGCCTTGAGGTTATAAAACATGTTTCATGCTCAACTTGAGATTGAAATTTCAACTGCTCAAAATAAATGAAATTGAAAAAAAAACAACTCAGATTTTGTTTTTAACCTACTTATAAGTTAAAATGCCCACACATGTTGGCATTCTAACATTTATGAACAGGATAAAGTTCATGCTCATTCAGTTGAGCTGATGGACAATTTCGGCAATTGGCATGGGTGTTTGTCTAAAGTATTTCAAGTGATAAGATGGACAGTTGCCTTATATGTGTTGCTTTGATGAAATACTGCCATTAGAATGTATGTATTTTCACCAGAGATCAGAGACCTGGGCCCAGAATTACAATGCCTCCTTAAAGTTAAGGAAGGCTTAAGTTAAGTATTGATTTTTCAGGATGCGAAAACTAACGTTTGAAACTGATTCAAATCGAAATAGTTTCATTTTTTCTGTAGATCACAATGATATCTTTGACTGCATCGATCCAGGCAATTTATTTAGCATCTGATATAGCATGTTGAAGTATCAATACTCCACTTAAGCCTTCCTTAACTTTATAGAGGCATTGTAATTCAGGGCCCAGATGTTTTCTAGCCAGGCCTTACTATTTTTCCTTTTTAAACCTTTTAAGCCAAATGGACTTTCCTGGAATTCCGTAGGACGGGCCAATTTCAATTTTAGGGGTGATTTTTCATTTTTCCCCCAACTTTTAATTGAACATTCTGTAAGCAAACAGTGAAGATTCTGATCAGACAGCATGATGTGGTGTCTGATCTGGGTGTACACTGTTTGCTTTTGTCCCATAAAAAGGAACACCGGCTTATTTGAGTTAATAACCCAGCTTCAGTGGGACTTCAATCTGATCCTTTACATGCAATAACAATTGATAAACTGTGGAAAATATTGTAAATTCAGAAATTTTTGCACGTTTATTTTTCGCGAATAGCGTTCAAAGACATATTTACCACATAAAAAATCGCGATTAGGGCATGATTTACCTGCACCAGTAAACGGCAAAGTGATTTCAACATTTCGCAAGGGTATTATCTGCGAAGTTTCGCGAAAATAATACCCTCGCGAAAATTTCCGAATTTACAGTAGTTATCCTAACACACTGAAACCATCAATTTTACATATTTAAATAGTTGATGGCTAATATACAATAAACCTTGAGCAGTTTGCCTAAAAGCTGTTATTCTTTGGCTTGTATTATTCCCTTTCACCCCCAGGTTCAAGATGCAACTTAAATTTGTTGTGTATGTATGTATGTGTCAAAATATAAGGGAGTAATGCATCTAAACACACCGGGCCGCATAGCGCAGTCGGTAACGTGTCTGGCAACAGATGCAAGTCTAACTGCAGATCAGTGCCCTAGATAAGCTTTTGGGTCAATTGGGTATTTACGCAACCTGGTTATCCTCAATTGCGTACTTGCAAAAAACAATTGCGTATTTTTTATATTTTTTACGCCACGTTTTTGGCAGTGATTACATACGTTTTCTTATTGAATGAGGCCATCGCGAATTTGCCTACATATTTACTCTCATAGTCTGCCTTTCTGAGTATCAAACTAGCGGATTTTATTGTACATGAAGCAAATCTCATCGCCTTGTTGACATTAGTTGCTCGCATCCATTTTGCAAAGTTTTTCCGCTAAAATACTTGACTGGCAGCGATATTTTATTAATAAAACAGTGCGCTCGGTAGTAAAAAAATCAATACTCAACTGGCATTTGTATATTACACAAATGGAAACGAAACGGACCAAATGGTTTGCAATGACATCGCATGTAATTGCATACCAATCGACGGAATTGCTTTTCGGTACGCACATATTTTATTTTAATTGCTTTTTTGATGATTTTAATTGCGTATTTAAGCAAATACCCTGCTTATCTAGACTGCTGCTGCAGATCCAGGGGTCGCGAGTTTGATCCCGGCCCGGTCCCATACTTTCGTTGAGATTGATAATGAAATAATTTCTACAGTCATTCTCCTCCCTTCCGCTAAATCATTCAAGAAGGGTCATTATCAGTTACAAGGGAAAGTATGTGCAAAAAGCACTGATTAACTGCTTGTTCAAGCTTGCCCAGGTAAAGTGTGGTAAGGTCAACTGACCGTCCCATCATGACCATAGCTGTTGACATGGGACGTAATTTAAAGCAACAAAACAAACAAAGCATCTAGACACTAGAAATGTGTCCAGATCTGGGTCCAACTGTTTGCAAAAGTTAATGGTCAAAGACATTAGCAGGTAAAGAGTTGAGCAGATTCAGAGAAGTATAACAGCAGGACTAGAAAGAATAACAAATTCTGACAGTAATATACTCCAATGTATTTCAAATTTACTTATTAGAAAACAAGTAATAGGGCAGTGTTCAATCTAGTAAATTTTAATGGTGGTCATTTTCATTTGATTTCAGATGAAACTAAAACACTGCCCAATATTTTCCCATTCACATAATGTTAAAGATGGCCAACTCTAGCTAGCTTTAGCAAGGGACCATTTGATCAAAAAGGGGGCAAATGTCCCTTGTAGATTGAACACTGATCCAGTTATCAAGATTTTGTTTCTGACAGTCAAACTGTAACAAGTGAATACCATTCTTACCCTAAATCTACCATGCGGAACACGACATGAAAAAAACTGTCTTCTATGTTTGCTCAGCTTCAGAGACTAGCTAGAGTACTTAAACGACATTTTGCATGAAGCAAGTTAAGTTGTTATACATCCCAGGGTTTGCACAGGCTTGAAAAGTACTTGAATGTACAAGACTGTCTTGAAAAGTCCTTGAAAAGAAATTTGCCTTGAAAAGTACTTGAAAAACACTCAAAGGCCTTGAAAAGTCCTTGAATTTTACCATTTACAAGAGGATTCAACACTGTTTTTTGGAGGCCTTAACCAGTATAAAATTGTGGTGCCTTTATTTGGCACAGCATATGCTGCACCAAATAAAGGCACCATAATTTTACACTGATTTTCTAAAACTAATATCCTTAGTAATGGACTCTAGCATTTCAGAAGTCACATTTAAAGTGTAAATCATTATTTTTCATAAGTTTCCAGTCCTTGAAAACAGTAGGATAGTCTTTCAGAAGTTCTTGAAAAATCCTTGAATTTTACACGAACTTGCCTGTATGAACCCTGTTTCCAGAGACAACAAAGGGGCTGATCAGAGTGTGCAGATGCTGACGTTGGTCTGCATCTTTGTTGTTCCCATGAAGTCAGGTTTTCTCAGGTCAGATTGAGGCCCATATTTATTCCAAGATTTGAGTGAGTTTATTTGTCTACCTGATGAGGTGTTGGATAATGGCAAACTGTAAACCCTATCAGACTACTGCTTCAGGAGTTTGCTGAGCATGGTTTCTTCTGTTTGATCAAGCCAGTATTTACAATCGCCCCTTGTATACTGATGGATTTTCCCATACAAACAAATCAAAAAAGGATGGGAATGTTCATGAAATATTTAAAGGGGTCACAGATCAGAATTTCTAAATTTTGATGTATTTCTGTCCCTAAGGATATCATTTTGACCACAGCAAAAGTGTAGACCGGAATGAAATCCCATTTAGGGGTTTCCAGCTAACAAAGAGTTAAATACAGAACACATCTGATTCAGCTATTAAAATCATAATCCTCTTTCTTGCACTTTAAAACATGATTAATATTTTAATACATTTAACTCATTACCTACTAGTGCTGTCTTCTGATAACCTTTGCAAACAGGTTGGACCCAGACAAGGACCGACAAAATGTCAGGCCTGATCTGGATCCACTTGTTTGACACTTTTAAAGATGGGTTTTTGCTGAAGTTGATTTTGAAAAGTCAGCAAACAACAAAAAAAAATATGGACAATTTCACAGTGGGCAAAGAGTTAACCTTCTAATCCATGATTTTGATGTTTTCAATATGAATGTGACTTCTTATTTCATCAATTTGAAATGAGCCTGCACATGAGAGATTTTGATACTTGTCACCTTGTCTAGCTAACATTTGTGTTGACTTTACTTCCAAGTGAGTCAACAATTTTCATTCATGTCTTGATAGGTCTCTCAACGACACAACGCAATGACTCCGCTGGGGATGAGGCTCTAACTAGCTACCCTTCGATCCAAAGTCTTACGCTTTATCATCTGAGCCATGCAAATACACACCAACACCTAAAAGATTTCACTGCTTACATACACAAAGTATAGTTGTTGATGAAGACTGGGGTGAAAATGTAGGCTTCTAGACCCACTGAATACTCCAGAATGGTCATTTAAAGTAGACATTTGTGCATACATATAATGTGATAAGTACAAAAATCTCATAACTTGGCCCAAATGATAAAATATTATTCTAAAAGTTTACAATTTAACCTGCCTAAAACACCCTTTTAAGCAATTTTACCCCCCCCCCCCCCACTAGCTACCCTTCGATCCAAAGTCTGCCTAAAACACCCTTTTAAGCACCCTTTTGATGGATTTTTCCATGCAGACAAATCCAATAAGGATGTGGGATTGTCTCCATTTAATATTTTAAGGGGCCACAGGTCAAAATTTCTAAATTATGATGTATTTCTGTCCATGAAGATATCATTATACCCCCCGCAAACTTTGTTTGTGGTGGGTATACTGTTTTCACGTCCGTCCGTGCGTGCGTCCGTAACGCTTTGTTTCCTTAATATCTTGAAGAGTCATGGCTGGATTTTCATCAAACCTTGCAAACATGTTCATATATGCAAGACAAACACTTTAATCAAAAAAGTAAGGGCTAGGGGCCAATTCTATTAGAGTTATTTCCCTTTGTAGTTCTAAATGACTTTTTGTATAGGGTTTTATGCTTACGCTATTATGGGCCATACACGGGCCGATCAACTCCTACCACAGCTTTTGATGGAGCAATTTGATACTTTGCCTATTCAATATAGACACATTGAACATACGCATGAAGGAGTTTGGCTCAGAAAAAATTATTTTTGACAAAATGACAGCTGTGAGAACTTAGACAATTTTTCCCTAATAAGGCTTTTGTATATGCATTGATAGTGCCTTTATGGGCCGATCAACTCCTACCACAGCTTTTGATGGAGCAATTTGATGCTTTGCCACTACAATGTAGACATATTGAACATATGCATGAAGGAGTTTGATTTGGAAATAATAATTTCTGACAAGATGACAGCTGTTAGAACTTAGACAATTTTCCCCTAACAAGGCTTTTGTTTATGCATTGATGGTGCCTTCATGGGCCGATCAACTCCTACCACAGTTTTTGATGGAGCAATTTGATATGTTGCCTTTACAATATAGACACATTGAACATATGCATGAAGGAGTTTGGTTTGGAAGAAATAATTTTTGATAAAATGACATCTATGAGAACTTAGACTATTTTTTCGGTATAAGCTTTGACATATAGAGCTTTCAGGCTTGAATAATTTTGTGTATTTGATCTTAACAATTGTTCCAGATTGCAAGCTTTAAGATCATTTTGCACAGATTCTACTTATATCTTGTTTTCACAGATTCTACTGAAATCTTTTTTTCAAAACTAGGGTCTGCTGGTTTGAACTATTACTTGCCAAAACTAAGTTTTATCACTGACCCTTACTGTGCGGGGGTATCTAATAAGCATTGCTTATTGACTTTTTTCATTTTTACCTCACCAAAAGTGTAGACCCTGATGAAATGCCACTTTCTGTGGCATTTCATCTGAGTCTTCACTTTTTGTCATCGTACCCATTTAGGGGTTTCCAGCTAACAAAGAGTTAAATACAGAACACATCTGATTCAGCTATTAAAATCATAATTATATCTTCTTTCTGGCACACTTTAAAACATGATTAATATTTTAATACATGATTAACTCATAACCTACTAGTGTTGTCTTCTGATAACCTTTCCAAGGTGTTTGGACCCAGACCAGGACTGACAAAATGCCGGGCCTGATCTGGATCCTAGCTTTTTGACACTTAGATGGGTTTTCGAAGAAGTTGATTTTGAAAAAATCAGCAAACAACAAAAAAAAGCATGAAAAATTTCACAGAGGGCAGAGTTAACATTCTAATACATGATTAACAATTAAAAATCATTACAAACAGATTTCGATGTTTACAACATGAATTTGACTTCTTATTTTATCAATTGGAAATTTAGCCAGCACATGAGATTTTGATACTTGTCACCTTGTCTAGCCAGCATTTGTGTTGAATCTACTTCCCAGAGTGAATCAACAATTTTTCAGTCATGTCGGGATAGGTCTTCCTGGGTTGACTTGAACCAGTGCTATGCATGGGATAAAGTGTCTTTCTCAAGGACACAAAACAATGACTCCACTGGGGGTGTGACTCTTAACTAGCAATCCTTTGATCCCAAGTCTTGAGCTCTACCAACTGAGCCATGCAAATACACACCGACATCTAAAATGATTGCACCCCTTACATACAAAAAGTATAGTTGTTGATGAAGACTGAAGAAAATGTAGACTTCTAGACCCACTGAATACCCCAGAATGGGCATTTAAAGTAGGCTTTTGTGCATATGTGATAAATACAAAAACTCATGAGCTGGCCCAAATGATAAACTATTATTCTAAACTAGTTTTCTAGCAGAATTATGATATTTCTCTCAGTCTGTAACAGCGACACTTGTCTTTTTGTACAGTGGAGACATAATCCATATAAATATTTCGACTTCTGTGGGGGGGCGAACCCACGAATGCGGCGTGTAAAAGTATTCTAAAAGTATACAATTTAAGCTGTCTAAAACCCCCTTGTAAGCAATTGTATCCTCAAAATGGCACTTTTAGCTCACATTTAAATACACTAACCCTTATCCAGCTGAGCCCTGATGGAGCCATCAAACTGAATTTGATAAATCCCCATTTTCACTTACAAAGCAGTTTTGATCTTCCTTGTTATATAGTCTATCAACTCAAATTTGTTCTGCCTTGTCGCAGTCAATGCCTTAGAGTCACTGATGGCAAAGTTGAGTATTGATACGAATACAGTGAGTAGGCACCATAAAAAGCATACAACAAACACAACTAGATAGATTGGTCCCAGTAACCTGTTAGCTTCATACACAGCCAAAAGGTCCGCGGAACCCAAAGCAAAATTAAAAATGCTGATTAAACTTCGACCAATACTTTGATAATTACTGAGGATAGGACCAAAAGCAAGGGTTGTGAAGTGACCAAAAGCCATCATGCACAGAGCAAACATAAATGCGAAGTTGAAGAGATTAGATTTAGCAAAATTGAATGTGTCCGAGATCATGAATGTTTTTTTATTGAACTGTAGGAGTTTGACCGCTTTAACAGTTGTGACGGCAATCTGAAATGCCATTACATAACCAAGAACGAAATCGGCAGAAATGGCGGGGAAGAAGCTTATAAATGTCTGAGTATTGCTGTCCCTGTATTCCTTAGTGACACTATTCACAAGAACTAGTCGTTGAAAGAAGAGCACTACAACTGTATAAGAGAGAGCTAGCTGGATGAGTTCTATGTAGCTCCATTTGTCCTGGAAATATTCTTTCCTCCCTATTTTACGGAAGCGTGTGACTTCAGTATAGGTGAAGGAAAGATTGAAACAGATAAAGAGAACTTCACATAAGACAAGATAGCTACCTAGACTGGTAGAGTAATGGTCCAGTATTGTGGTAAAGATCTCGTAATCAGGGAAGATTCCTCCTGTGTTGGAGAATTCAAAGACAATCATAACTACACTAAACAAGTTAGCATTAGGATTATACAGAGTAAATTCAACAAATATAACTCTTGTGCGATCATCAATCCATTGTGTATTCTTGATACTTTCTAGAAGTGCAACTAAATCTGTCTTTGTTGACATTTCCAACACAAAGCCTCCACCAGAGTATGTTCCATGAGTCCCAGTATAAGGTATTGTCTCTAGTGTCCACTGTGATTGATAGGACCACAGCCCACCTGATGCAGTTGAGATAGATTGGTTCCAGGCATTCCGGTAAGAGCCAGTATCTTCATCACCTATCCAATAGGAGCCAACACACTCTGGGAGAGCAAGACCCAATCTCTTGATTAAAGCTTCGGTTGTAGTTGGGCAAGTACCTGTGAAGTAAAATAAAATGTTGATTATTCAATATAGGGATCAAACATGTTTTTCTTTGCATTAACATCTGCTGAACCCCGAGGGTGGTGTCGAAACCAGAGCCTGAAAGGCAAGGGTATTAGCGACCCCTAGGGTTCTAGCAGATGTTAGTGCATCAGAAAAATATTGCATGAAGTTCATTTTGTCACCTGAAAACTTTGGAAAAACACGTCGAAAAGTTCATTTTTGTATAACTATAATGGCGCGCAAAAGCATGCAGGATTTCGTCGGTTGTGAAAATGCCTGTTCCAGACTAAAGACCTACGTCATCCTAAAGCCACTAAATTATGTTCATTTTTTGCATGTTACTGTTGATGACGTCATTTTTTGTGACCGCTTAGAATGCATATATGTAAAGTACAAAAGCCATGCATCAACAGCACATATACTGCCTGATTAATACATGGGTTTTTGCCCATTAAAACATGGCAGTTAATAGCGTGAGACACTGTTTTTTTTATGCAATAATAACTATCCCAAAGGGAATTTATTCAAATATCAATAATTTTAGAAAAATCTAAACAGAGCGGAAAAAAGAACAATTTATATCAAAATAAACTGAGCCAGCACAAGATTTTTTTTTATGTATTGCATCGGCGAGGGGCCAAGACTCCGATAAGCCTTTGCAGTATTGCCAGAGCTTTTGCTGCTGGTATACACACAAGTCATAATGGAAGTGGGTGAGTAAAACTTCTAACCCCAATTGATAGCCGTGACTGTTTAAGAGCAGTTCTCTGTAACCACCAAAAAATCTAAATAGGGGTCCGGCACGCATAGTCTCAGATTAACTTGATTTTTTTTGTATGTTGTATATATAACCCAAAACCACCAAAAATAAAGTAATTTTTTATTTGTTACCCTTGGTTGCTATGGAAACCATGATTGTTCATTTTGGGCAAATTTTGTAGATTCTGTATTATGAAATAATGAAAAAACACTAATTTGAAAGTATTTGCAGTTATTCAAAAAACATTCTGTAACCAAATGGTTTTGGTCAAAGTACAATATTGTATCAACTCTAACTCTTGATATATGTAGTTTGGTTCTATCATGCACGTGCTGGTTACAGTAGGGTCCTAAAATATACCAAAATTGGCAAAATTCCAAAATGTGAAAAAATGGGTTTTTGGCAATTTTTAGGAATATTTTTCAAAAAAAGCAGCAATACTGGTATTCAACTTCAATAGATTCTGACAACCTAACCTTAGGTCATAAAATATTTGCAATAAAATCTATGGGAGTATTTGAAATTTTTTGGTAATTCTGGTTAAATTGGACCAACAAATTGATTTCTCTAAATAAAGCTGTTTTGTACATGAGACTTAACTGAGATGATTTTGGCAATATAAGACAATGAAAATTATGTTAAGTGTTACAAAACTATTCTTTTACATTAGAAGTTATTCATTCTATCATTTATCATCAGATAATGCCTGGAAATATGCGAAAAATGTCTTTTTGATCTAATGATCATACAGTACCGGTTTTTGGAATCTTGGATAATGTGCATTTTTAGGCCAAATTAAGATAAGATAACCATTGATTTTAGTAGGAATTTACTTTATTATGTTAGAATTCATCAGTAAAATAGAAATTGCTGTAAAATTTTAAGAAAATAGCAATAATTGTACAAATAATCAGACGGTAGCAAAAAACGGAAAATTGAATTTTTAAGCAGCTTTATGCGGAATGAAGTTATTTATAAAAGATAAGTTTGTGTAAAAATGATTTATTCTATCAGATCTCATCATAATACAATTGTTGTCTCTGTAAAATCAAAAATTGCCATTAACGCTCTAATAATCAAGCGGTACTAGTTTTCGGAATATTGGCCTTTTGAGCAATTTCAGGAGGAAAAAGTGATTTCATTCACTTTTTATACTTGCAAGAAAATTATTTATATTTTTTTTAAACAAAAGCCAGCCATTAAATAATCCTTGCCAGCAAATGTCCAGAAAATATAGATATTAATATTGTTCCAATTATCAATTAGAACCAGTTTTCCAAATGTTGACATTTTAAGCATTTTCATGAGGAACAGGATATATGATTGTAATCTACTGATTATAAAGTCTCCCAAACCACCCCAATGCCCATGGGACATCACTGTCAGTGTTATTGAATGTATCTTATCATTAGAAACATCATTATATAGATTTAGGGATAAAAATCTTAACAATTTCCCAGATATTAAGCCTTTAATGAAGTAAATGGGGTGGGGAATTGCTGAGCATGCCCTGGAGGGACTTCTCAGAAAGTGCTAATATGAATACTTTCTTCTCATAAGAAACATGAAAATTTATGGTTTATGGGTAGTGATCTGAGCAGTTCCAAAATAGTAAGCCTTTTATGAAGTAAATGAGGTGGGCCATGTGTTGGCACACCCAGGGGTCTCACCCCAGTCTCACGGGTCATTTTAACTGAATGCTTGGTATCATAAGAAATAGGAATAATCATGGCATGCCCTGGAGGGACTTCTCAGAAAGTGCTTTTGAATGCCTCAACAGTGGGCACACCTGGGGGACTTCCTGATCAATATTACTGGATACTTTGTGTCATAAGATATATGAGTATATATAGTTTAGGGGTGAAAATCTGAATGGTTTCTGAGATATTAGGACTTTTAAAAATTAGTTGGACCTGGGCATGCCTTCTGGTCAGCCTTTGAGCCCAGGTTTTCATATTTCAAACTTTCTTTAAAAAAATCTATATATCAAAATTTATCAACAACCCCTTGAATAGTTGCAAATGGTGAGAAATAGTCGGGACAAATTTTGGCAGTTTGTTCTACACTTATCCCTTTATGCCACATGATGATCAGAAAAAATGTTTTGACCTTTTTGACAGGGTTGAGGGTGAGTTAATGAAGGAAATACATGTACCTTAGCTCTTTACTCTCTTGTATGTGGTATTTTCTTGTGTTTTGGTCTCTTTCCCTTATGGTGTCCTGGGCGTGATTGTATTTATTCCTGCTCTTTGCCTTCATTCTTACTTTATAGTTCACAGAATTGCATCTAGGTCAGTATATTGATTCTATGCTAGAATGATACATGTACATGTATGTGTGGTAAATAGCTTCTCAAATCTTGTTTAGTTCATGTACATGTAATTTCTTGATATTTTTGATGGATTAGTCTTTTTTTTTTTGAAAGCTTAAATGTTAGAGGTCCAAATTCACCAATTTACTTTATTTTGTCTACTGGTCAGGCTTAATGGGACTGTTGAACTGTGAGTATGAACGACGGAAAAGAAACATAGATAAACAATAAAGATACAGATGAGATGCCATAGAAATACAGCATCTCATCTGATAAAACAATATGAGAAAAATTCATTAAATGTAGCATTTCATATACATGTGTATATAGGGGTATTTCTACCCTATGATCCCTAAAAATATAAATGATGCATCCATTTAGTCTATTTTGGTTAAAACTTGATTGGAGATCTTATCCATCAAGAAAGGATATATAAAAATGGCTAAAATTTATATGTATTTTTTTTGCCCCAAACCTACATGTCCTACATGTACTTTCCCTTGTTAAACATCCATTTTAAGAACTATTTTTCCAAACTCCATTAAAAGAATATGATCTTACTCTGTTCAACAATTTGACCATAGAGGTAGGCCTCCAGATGAGCGTGTACTGGAATAATATTTTTCTTACTTCTCATCCACAATATATGTAGTGGGTACTCAAAAGAACCATCTCAATGAGACGTTTCTTTTGCACATCCAAAACACCTGCTTAAATTCATAGGAAAGAAAATAATTTCATTTTTAGGCACAAAAACTATCCTTGTCTTGACCTCTGCTGAGGTGTTTTTTCTTTATGCCAGATAAAACAAAAGTTATTTGATTTGTTTGGGGCTCTGAATTGCTTTAAACAAATGTTCTTTCTTCTCAAGATGATCAACAAATTCAGTTATATATATACTTTACATGGTGTATCAGTACTAAGATTATCATTTACATGGCACATGCTCAATCATACTTCTGTGAAGTTCTGGCAGTTACTGACAACTGCTATACATGAGTAAGAAGTATAGAGAATAATCTTTAGGAATGTATGCCACCGGCTCGGAGTTCAAACAACAGGACGATAGCAGTCTACTAATCAGACCCATTACTGACTGCACTTATTATCCAACAGGCTGGGAGTTAAGGTGCTTGCGTTTAAATCACATTTTATTGAGGTTTCTGCAAATGGACCATCCTGTCAACTCTGAACCTAAAGATGGATCTAAAAACTTGAAAGGGAATGTGTAAACTTTAAAGAGAATGTGTAAAGTACATGCATTTTAAGAAGATGCATCAAGTAAATGCATAAATAGCCTGCTTTTATTACTTTGTACAGTGACTGATCCAGGATTTCTTGAGAGGGGGTACAAATTTACAAAGGGGGTTTGATTTGTTAAATTTACCTGATAATTAATTTATTATTTTTTCCTGATTTTTCTGAGAATTCTCCATGTTTGGCCAAACCCCCTCTGGATCCGCAACTGCATTGTAGCAGAAGCCTGACCTTTTTTATTCAGCAGGTCTAAAAAAAATACAATGTATTTTCAATTGTCAGAAGGGGTGGGGATTCATTCACAAAGGCGAATGGTTGTTACATATGGTGGGGGTGGGGCTTACTTTGTTTGGAAAGAGTACCTTTCTGTAAATGAGACTGATCAGAGCAACTAAGTCTTTGATTAAACTAAAACATTCACCATATCTACATTAATTGCTGGTTCCCTGTCTACAGGTGGTCAGTAATGTAAATACAGGTAACCAGAACCCTCCCCCCCATTTCCAGGTATTGGGGGGTACTGGTTACCTGTTTTTCCATTACTGACCACCTGCAAAGCGGGAACCAGCAATTAATGCAGATATGGTGAATAGGGGGCCTACTCACCAGCTATTCCAGTCCTTTCTGGTTATTATTAATTGCACCATATTTCTAGCAGTCAGGCAAGGTTGCCATTACCCGGAATAGAAACACACAGCCCTTTTTTCACATTGCAGATTATTTAATTTGAAAGCATTTTGTTTTAAAAAGAAAAGAGTTAACTCACAATTGGTAGTAAACTGGTATTTCCATAAGAAACCCGATCAAATGTAGATGCTTTTCTAAAAATCAAAACTTGTAAAGTGTAAAAATCGGTTTGACGGATATTATCCGTTTAAAACTGATCCTCAGCAAGTAGAAACTTTGATTTAACAATCAAATATTTCAACTTATGGCCATCATCGGAACAAAAAAATACATATGAGAAGAGATATCAACCTGTAAAAGTCATGTTTCTTTCTCAACGTGTTTGTAATTTACATGGCTAAATTATCTGATTTCTTTGCAGTATTAAAAGTTCCCATGAATTTTATTTCACAATTTAACTTTTCAAAGTGTCCTTTTTCTAATAATATATGCAGTAACACACAGAACTGCTGCGATTTTGAATAGTTTGTTATCAAATTTGACCCCCAAACTCGTTTTTTTCATCAAAAATCCAAATATTTTTGGAAATAAAATATATCTAAGATGCTCCCATCTCAAAAATTTTTTGAAATCACAAAGCTTAATCTATCTACTTTGAAACATAAACATAAAATTACTGATAACTTTTAGCTTAATTCAATAAATAAGGAAAAGAAAATGAGGGTATGCATTTTCATGAAAGTGCCATTTTTGGGGACTTCACCGTCTGTTACCATGGAAACGGTACCACTTTTTGAAAAACTAAACAAAGTTTATTATTAATGTTGATGCATCTCTACTTGAATATAACGTTTTTATCAAAATCCCTGACTATGCGTGGCCAAAATATTTTGGTGGTTACAGAGAATTGCTCTTAAAGAGTGACGATGCACAAGAGATAAGTACTATGTTCTCATGGGGGTGGCCAAAATACATCTGCTGTCTACACAGGACAAGTTTCACTTAGTTATCAGTAGTTTTACCTGGGTTTAGATAAACAAAAAATTTTAGCATAAAATTACGAATATAGTTTCTCACCCCTCAGTTTGAACATATGTTTTGGTTGAGAAATAAGAAAATTAATCTTTTGGTACACTCTTAACTAAAGGCCTGGTTTAGACAAAGGAGTTGGTCTGAATTTTATCTACAGTAAAAACTAATTGATTCAAACTCCAATAGATCAAGTACCCATTAATTGGAATTTAAATTAAAGAGACATTGGAATCTGAGGTATTATTTACGAACTACATGTGTATTTCATTAATTTTCTATCATACATTATATTTTGGATTACAGAACATCCATGCAGTCTGTTTGTTTGTTTGATTTGATTCATGTCTCAGTCAACAATCTATCAGATACTTTGGGATGGGTGTCCTGGATTGAACCAGTACTAAGCTAGGCTTTATGTGTCTTGCTCAAGGACACAACGCAGTGACGCCGGTGAGGCTGGATCCCGCGGCTCTTTGGTCTCGAATTAAACACTCTAGCACTGAGCTCCCTCCACACAGTCTGATAAGAGTCTTAGTTTTCCACCTGAAGAATTATTGAACACTTGGCTACCCATACAGTGACCTTGGAAGATTCAACAGATGGCAGGTGCGCAGGCTGATCTGAGTTTACGTTGGGCACGCATGCCAACTGTATCTTTTGCTGGATACAGGCTCAGTCATATTGACTTCAATTGGGCATTAAAATAACCACAGGTTTAGATAAGCACAATTTTTTTAAATTGTAAATATTTTCTTATTGCCATGTCATATCAGAATTGAGAGGTGAGCAAGAAAACGAATCCACCAGATAGAAATATGTCCTACATGATCACAGTTTGTCAATTCATTCAGCAAGCCACATAATGTAAAACGGTAATCCGTTTTTAACCATACTGACAACTCTCATCTCACATATCTGATACATGGGTACAGATTAAATTTGTTTTATTGGAAGTCACATAAAGGACAATTTAACAGTTATTCAGGCCTTTAGTGCATACCATCAGTTTAAATATGTTTTGGGTGCTCAAAGGAACCGTCTCATTGAGACGGTTCTTTTGAGTACCCACTACATATGTTTTGGTTGAGAAATAAGAAAATTATTTTTTTGATATCACTTGATGACCATATGTGCCTTCAAATTCAACCAATATTCAGACATCAAAAGATGTCTGACGAGATAACTACGGTGAGATAAGAATTTCCATAAGGAAATGTTCTAAAATTTCAAACACTAGCTAAAGCTACCTGTCAGAAAGACCTAGGCTATAAGAATCTATCGTGAGGGTGGGATAGAAAAATCCATCCTGAGAATCACCAATTGGCATCACAAGGCTTGCTGATTAATGACAAATGGTGGTCGCGAGGAACAGATTTTTCTATCCCATCCTCACACAAATAATGGATTCTTTTTCTTGCTCACCACTAAATACCTCATTTTATATTGGAAAAACAAGAAAAAAAGGCTTCCAGAAAATTCTGAATATGCTGTCAGAGATGTGACATGGTGATGTCATTTTATAATTGCAATGACGTCACGGAACGATCCGGCCTGTTCGTTTCTTATCTTTCCCTAGGGCTGGTACGGGTATGTGAGATAAAAACAATGGAAATCCTGATCTGGTGTGCGAGAAAAACAGTTCAGATCCTAATACAGAAGTAGTCTGATCAGGGTCTTCCCTGTTGATGTTCTGACACATATGAATTACAGCCTTGATAACCCACATTTTATTTGAGAACTGAAAGAGAAAAGTGTTCGAAATTTAGAATATTTTCCATACTTTATGTCCCCATTGTAGACAATAAAATATTTCCTCTGAAACTTAATCTTACCTTTCTTAATTCTCTGCTGTCTTAGCCTGGCTGTTCCCAGCAGGAACTGAGTAGATCCTGCAGTGACAGGCCCATCTACTGCAGACATATCAGTCAATGAGGGAACCAGAACTGCTTCCAAGTACTCAAACATGCTTTCAACACTGTTGACCTGACAGAAAATAAAATAATGACATGTATCTCAAGAATCTTCAAAATTTGCAAGCAAAGTTGTATACTTCCTTTAAGGGAATATTTGAAAACATTTACATTTTTAAAGCAAGCCTTTAACGAATCTTTAGATTTTGCAACCGTTCATAGCCTCATGAACGATACAAAATTTGATTGACAGCTGCCAAGCTCACTTGCCCGTGCAATTTACTTTGAACATTGAATTCATTTGCCAGCTGTGACACTGGTGTTGTAATTGACAGCAAGCCACACCTGAGTCGCATATGCAAAACACGCTTCTTGTTTGCTCCATTGGCTTGCCGTGTTCACACTGGCTTTTCCATTTTACACTCCAACAAAACCAAATACAGAATTCTTTTATCTCCTAAATTATAAATACTTTCTATATATTAGTTATTTATAATAAAATGTAAATATAATTAATAAATTCAATTTTTGGAAGGTTCATGGAATGATGAATATGTCGGGTCTTTTGCTAAGTTAACACTTTGTTAGAGACCCGAAGTATTTCATGATTCCATGAATCTTCCAAAAATCGAATTCATTTCTTAAATAAATTTTAAATCCCCATGGGAAGACTGTCTTACACCATTTGCAGCAAGGGCGTCCACCTAAGGTTGTGCTTCAACGCGGACCATGTGCAAACAGTCAAAATGGAAGGGAACTAAAGTTTGTTAACATCGCCAAAGAGAGGAAAACCTCAACAATTTAAGTAGCATTTTGTCCAGAAGACCTGTCATATATATATCTGGCACATATCCATAGTCTAAAACACTATGGAAGATACTCATCGATGTCTAACTTAACTATGCTTGTAGTACTATTGACCCAGTTCCTAGCGCAATAAGGTGATGTATCATTACATTCCTAGTTTTTACAATATTATTGACATTTTACAGCCCCATAAGTCTAATGTGAGCTAAAAAGAGAGAAAATCATATGATTGAGAAACATGCAATTAAAACGTGGATAAGTAAAACTGTGTTACCTCCTCCAAGGAACTGCACTCCTCACAGTTTGCATTCACGAGAATATTTTCTAAAGTCTCTGTATTTCTGTACGCTAAACTGATATTTCTGTCCCCGTGAACCATCACTGTGACAACCACCATATAGATGACGTACAACACAATGTCTCGTATTGTCATGTCCATGAGCCATTCTATGTATAGTCTCTGACGGATTATTGCTAGTAATCTCTTGGTCAGTGGCTGTATTGTCGGGCTATGGATCTCCTCTGGTCCACTTATTTCATGGAGGTACACTTCATCCTCATCTGTATGAAGAGACGGTATTAATACGCCAATCGCAATAAAAGTCGTCTGTTTTTCTCGTCTGCTGAAATGTTTAAGAAGCCTCTATGGCAAAAAGTGTGGACCCAGATCAGACTGCTCCTATAGGAGCAGTCTGTTCTGGGTCCATAGTGTTTCCTTCTTTACCTAATTGGTCGGTAATGTTAGGCAATTATTTGCAGCAGACGACTTCAGCAGACAACATTTTCAGGTGCATTTTTTCTTGGCGCTTTCAGGGTTAACTCTTGTCATGTTGAATATGAATATTTTTATTTATCATATGACGTCGCATCAGGGAGTGAAATAACGCCATGCAATAAAATCGATAAACCGCTAGAGGTTTACAGATTTTCAGGAAACGTTATGATGTCCATAACAATGTTGCGTACATGTCGACAAAATTATAATGTTTTTTTCAAAGTACATGTAATCTTTATGTCATATGATAAATAGAATCTTACATTCATGCTCTTATATTGTTGAATTTATTACACTTGTTGCGAAAGAGATAAAATTCTCGGCAAGCCTTGCATTTTATCTCTTTTTCCCAACTCGTTTAATAAATTCAACTAGAATACAATTCCATGGCGGGCCATCACAAATCCCCACACTCTCTAAGAAATCTAATGGTAATTGACCCTTTGACCCCATCCCAAGGTCACCAGTTTGATTGTAGGATAAAAAATTTCAGTGAAGGCTGGGCTACTGTTCATCCCCTTTAATTTGATATGCCACATGACCATGTTCAGAAAATTAAATTTTTGACCCCCCAGCACACACAAGTCCAAAACCCTCGGGCATGACCAAGAGGACCTAATAGAAAATCCTGTCTAATATGATTTATATCTTTCATTTGTGAGAAGACAAACAAAATTTGGTTTAAAAATATTTGAAATTGACTTAGTGATTAAGATTTAATGATATTTGACCTTTGGCCCCTCCCCAAGGCCCTGGGGGGCGGGGGACCAAAAAAAATGTGCTGTTGCATGCGCCATTCATGGAGGTAACTCACACACCAACTCTGGTTGAATTTCTGGAAAAAAAAAACAAAAAAAAACACAGTACCCCTAAGTCCCTGCCCTGGGGCATGACCCAGATGGTCAAATGAAAATCCCATCTGATATGTTTTATACCTTTCAGTTATGAGAGGACACACAAAGTTTGGTTTAAAAATCTTTGAAATTGACTTAGTAATTGAGATTTAATGATATTTGACCTTTTGGCCCCTCCCCAAGGCCCAAGGGGCGGGGACCCAAAACATTGTGCCGTTGCATGTGCCATTCATGAAAGTAACTGTCACACTTACTCTGGTTGAATTTCGGAAAAAAACAATTGACCCCCCAACCCCCCACGGTACCCCCAAGTCCCACCCCTGGGGCATGATCCTGGCCGTCGAATGAAAATCCCGTCTGATATGTTTTATATCTCTCGTTTGTGAGTAGACACACAAAGTTTGTTTTAAAAATCTTTGAAATTGACTTTATTGAAATTTCATTATATTTAATATTTGACCTTTTGGCCCCTCCCCAGGGCCCCAGGGGGCATGGCCAAAAACAAATGTGCCGCTGCACACCCCATTTATGTTAGCAACACACACACACCAAATTTGGTTGGATTTTGTCCAATGGTTTAGGAGGAGATAGCATGACGGACGGATGGACAGACAGACGGAGGCAATTGCAATATCCCCATTGCTTTTAAAAAAAAAAGCGTGGGGATAATAAAGCATGAGCACTCATGTTAGATCATTATTTTTATCTTGCTAACCTGCAATATATCCATTGTCAGCATTTATTTTAATTCATAGTGGATCCAAACTGTTTGACACTCTGATGGTATTCCTGAAAGAATTTTTTTGAAAAAGATGATTTGAAAAAAAAAAAAAAAATAGATCTTACCAACCGAATGAAATAGATTTATTCCTTCAAAGTTATTGAATGATCAGAAACCAGCAAGACCACAACCCATATGGGAGACATGTTCCATAGATCCAGATATGGAAATTTTATAAGCGTAAAATTGTAATTATTTTCTTACCCATCTATTTAAACATAGGTTTTGGGTGCTCAAAAGAACTGTCTCATTGAGACCGTTCTTTTGAGTACCCACAACTTATGTTTTGGATGAGAAATGAAGAAAATAATTTTCCAATACGCACTCTTATCTGGAGGCCTGATGTCCCTATGTTCTTCCATGGCTTCAGAGGCCATACAAAAACAGCAGATGAAAAATGAGTGATTTTCAACAATGTGGCATTTTACTCAGACGAGCCTGTGCAGCTTTTTGTTAAGCTTAGAAACTTCAAACAATGTTCGATCAGTAGCTTAACAGTTATTGAATATTCAAGTGACTAGCAAAGGCTCTGATCAGACTGCGCACATGCACAGGCTGATCTGAGGCTTTGCTGGTCGCATATACCACATTGTTAGAAATCTCATGTCGTGGCTCAAATGTTGCAGCATGCAAAATGCTATCAGTTACAAAAAAGACATTTTAATTATGTGGCTTATACACACTCTAAAGGGGGTCTGTGGGGTACTACCCAGTGGGGGTTAGGGGGTCCAGGTGGTTACACACTGTGGCTGAAAATGGTTTCAGAGCATTTCAAAGACTAAAAAATGAGCTATTGCTTGTTTGATTTGATTCTTTACGTCCCATCAACAATCTTTCAGTTATATAGGGACAGGCAGCACCCTAGATAAGCAGCGTATTTGCGTAAATACGCAATTAAAATCCTCAAAAAAGCAATTTAAAATAAATGTGTGCGTACCGAAAAGCAATTCTAACGATCGGTATGCAATTACATGCGATGTCATTGCGTACCATTTGGTCCATTTCGTTTCCATTTGGGTAATAAACAAATGCCAGTCGGGTATTGATTTTTTTTTTACCAGCAAGCGCTCAATATAACTCCAGTTTTATGAAAATATCGGTGCCTAGTCCAGTATTTCACGGAAAAACACTATGATGAAAGTGAAACTTTTGCAAAGTGTACACACTCGAATGTCAACAAGGGGATGAGATTTGCTTCAGGTACAATAAAATCCGCTAGTTTGATACTTTAGAAAGGCAGACGATGGGAGTGAATAAATATGCAAGCACATTCCCTATGGCTTCATGCAATAAGAAAACGTGTAATCACAGAAGAAAAAAACGTGGCGTAAAAAAATATGAAAATACGCAATTGTTTTTGCAAGTACGCAATTGAGGATAACCACGTTGCGTAAGTACCCAATTGACCCAAAAGCTTATCTAGGGCGCTGGACAGGTCTTCCTGGGTTGAACCAGTGCTAAGGTAGGATTAATGTTCTTGCTCAAGGACACAACACAGTGACGACGGTGAGGCTCAAACCTGCAGCCCTTTGGTCACGAGTCAAGCACTCTACCACTGAGCCACTGCACTCCCTGTAAGCATGTGTTTTTTGGCATACACCTAGTTATGCCCCTGACTATTGCACCAAACCCTTACCTAATTCTATTCCGTTTCCATAATCCTCAAACTGGACAGGTTTCTTGAAGATAATTGAATGCACCTAGTTATGCTCCTGACTATTGCACCAAACCCTTACCTGATTCTATTTCATCTCCATAATCCTCAAATTGGGCTGGTTTCTTGAAGATAATTGAATACACCTAGTTATGCCCCCGACTATTGCACCAAACCCTTACCTAATTCTATTTTGTCTCAATAATCCTCAAACTGGGCTAGTTTCTTGAAGAAAATTGAATACACCTAGTTATGCCCCTGACTATTGCACCAAACCCTTACCTAATTCATTTTCACCTCCATAATCCTCAAACTGGGCTGGTTTCTTGAAGATAATTGAATACACCTAGTTATAACCCTGACTATTGCACCAAACCCTTACCTAATTCTATTTCATCTCCAATATCCTCAAACTGGGCTGGTTTCTTGAAGATAATTGAACACCACTAGTTATGCTCCTGACTATTGCACCAAACCCTTACCTAATTCTCTTTCGTCGCCATAATCCTCAAACTGGGCTGGTTTCTTGAAGATAATTGAATACCCCTAGTTATACTCCTGACTATGGCACCAAACCCTTACCTAATACTATTCGTCTCCATAATCCTCAAACTGCACTAGTTTCTAGGTGATAATTGAATAAACCTAGTTATGCCCCTGACTATTGCACAAAACCCTTACCTGATTCTATTTCATCTCAAATATCCTCAAACTGGGCTGGTTTCTTGAAGATAATTGAACACCACTAGTTATGCTCCTGACTATTGTACCAAACCCTTACCTAATTCTCTTTCGTCGCCATAATCCTCAAACTGGGCTGGTTTCTTGTAGATAATTGAATACCCCTAGTTATGCTCCTGACTATTGCACCAAACCCTTACCTAATTCTATTTCGTCTCCATAATCCTCAAACTGGGCTGGTTTCTTGAAGATGATTGAATACACCTAGTTATTCTCCTGGTTATTGCACCAAACCCTTACCTGATTCTATTTCATCTCCATAACCCTCAAACTGGGCTGGTTTCTTAAAGATAATTGAATACACCTAGTTATGTCCCTGACTATTGCACCAAACCCTTACCTAATTCTATTTCGTCTCCATAATCCTCAAACTGGGCTGATTTCTTGAAGATAATTGAATACACCTAGTTATGCCCCTGACTATTGCACCAAACCCTTACCTAATTCTCTTTCGTCTCCATAATCCTCAAACTGGGCTGGTTTCTTGAAGATAATTGAATACACCTAGTTATGCTCCTGACTATTGCACCAAACCCTTACCTAATTCTATTTTGTCTCCATAATCCTCAAACTGGGCTGGTTTCTTGAAGATAATTGAATACACCTAGTTATGCCCCTGCCTATTGCACCAAACCCTTACCTGATTCTATTTCATCTCCATAATCCTCAAACTGGGCTGGTTTCTTAAAGATAATTGAATACACCTAATTATGCCCCTGACTATTGCACCAAACCCTAACCTGATCCTATTTCATCTCCATAATCCTCAAACTGGGCTGGTTTCTTAAAGATAATGGAATACACCTAGTTATGCCCCTGACTATTGCACCAAACCCTTACCTAATTCTATTTCGTCTCCATAATCCTCAAACTGGGCTGGTTTCTTGATGATAATTGAATACACCTAGTTATGCCCTTGACTATCGCACCAAACCCTTCCCTTATCTATTTCGTCCCCATAATCCTCAAACTGGGCTGATTTCTTGAAGATAATTGAATACACCTAATTATGCCCCTGACTATTGCACCAAACCCTAACCTGATCCTATTTCATCTCCATAATCCTCAAACTGGGCTGGTTTCTTAAAGATAATGGAATACACCTAGTTATGCCCCTGACTATTGCACCAAACCCTTACCTAATTCTCTTTCGTCGCCATAATCCTCAAACTGGGCTGGTTTCTTGAAGATAATTAAATACACCTAGCTATGCTCCTGACTATTGCACTAAACCCTTACCTGATTCTATTTCATCTCCATAATCCTCAAACTGGGCTGGTTTCTTAAAGATAATTAAATACACCTAGTTATGCTCCTGACTATTGCACCAAACCCTTACCTGATTCTATTTCATCTCCATAATCCTCAAACTGGGCTGGTTTCTTGAAGATAATTGAATACCCCTAGTTATGCCCCTGACTATTGCACCAAACCCTTACCTAATTCTCTTTCGTCTCCATAATCCTCAAACTGGGCTGGTTTCTTGAAGAAAATTGAATACACCTAGTTATGCCCCTTACTATTGCACCAAACCCTTACCTAATTCATTTTCACCTCCATAATCCTCAAACTGGGCTGGTTTCTTGAAGATAATTGAATACACCTAGTTATAACCCCGACTATTGCACCAAACCCTTACCTAATACTATTCATCTCCATAATCCTCAAACTGCACTAGTTTCTAGGTGATAATTGAATAAACTAGATATGCCCCTGACTATTGCACAAAACCCTTACCTAATTCTATTTCATCTCAAATATCCTCAAACTGGGCGGGTTTCTTGAAGATAATTGAATACCACTAGTTATGCTCCTGACTATTGCACCAAACCCTTACCTAATTCTCTTTCGTCGCCATAATCCTCAAACTGGGCTGGTTTCTTGAAGATAATTGAATACCCCTAGTTATGTCCCTGACTATTGCACCAAACCCTTACCTAATTCTATTTCGTCTCCATAATCCTCAAACTGGGCTGATTTCTTGAAGATAATTTAATACACCTAGTTATGCCCCTGACTATTGCACCAAACCCTTACCTAATTCTCTTTCGTCTCCATAATCCTCAAACTGGGCTGATTTCTTGAAGATAATTGAATACACCTAGTTATGCTCTTGACTATTGCACCAAACCCTTACCTAATTCTATTTTGTCTCCATAATCCTCAAACTGGGCTGGTTTCTTGAAGATAATTGAATACACCTAGTTATGCCCCTGCCTATTGCACCAAACCCTTACCTGATTCTATTTCATCTCCATAATCCTCAAACTGGGCTGGTTTCTTAAAGATAATTGAATACACCTAGTTATGCTCCTGACTATTGCACCAAACCCTAACCTGATTCTATTTCATCTCCATAATCCTCAAACTGGGCTGGTTTCTTAAAGATAATGGAATACACCTAGTTATGCCCCTGACTATTGCACCAAACCCTTACCTAATTCTATTTCGTCTCCATAATCCTCAAACTGGGCTGGTTTCTTGATGATAATTGAATACACCTAGTTATGCCCTTGACTATCGCACCAAACCTTTCCCTTATGTATTTCGTGCCCATAATCCTCAAACTGGGCTGATTTCTTGAAGATATTTGAATACACCTAGTTATGCCCCTGACTATTGCACCAAACCCTTACCTAATTCTCTTTCGTCGCCATAATCCTCAAACTGGGCTGGTTTCTTGAAGATAATTAAATACACCTATTTATGCTCCTGACTATTGCACCAAACCCTTACCTGATTCTATTTCATCTCCATAATCCTCAAACTGGGCTGGTTTCTTGAAGATAATTAAATACACCTAGTTATGCTCCTGACTATTGCACCAAACCCTTACCTGATTCTATTTCATCTCCATAATCCTCAAACTGGGCTGGTTTCTTGAAGATAATTGAATACCCCTAGTTATGCCCCTGACTATTGCACCAAACCCTTACCTAATCTCTTTCGTCTCCATAATCCTAAAACTGGGCTGGTTTCTTGAAGATAATTGAATACACCTAGTTATGCCCTTGACTATCGCACCAAACCCTTACCTAATTCTCTTTTGTCTCCATAATCCTCAAACTGGGCAAGTTTCTTTAAGATAATTAAATACACCTAGTTATGCTCCTGACTATAGCACCAAACCCTTACATGATTCTATTTCATCTCCATAATCCTCAAACTGGGCTGGTTTCTTGAAGATAATTGAATACACCTAGTTATGCTCCTGACTATTGCACCAAACCCTTACCTGATTCTATTTCGTCTCCATAATCCTCAAACTGGGCTATTTTCTTGAAGATTATTGAATACACCTAATTATGCCCCTGACTATTGCACCAAACCCTTACCTAATTCTATTTCGTCTCCATAATCCTCAAACTGGGCTAGTTTCTTGAAGATTATTGAATACACCTAATTATGCCCCTGACTATTGCACCAAACCCTTACCTAATTCTCTTTCATCTCCATAATCCTCAAACTGGGCTGGTTTCTTAAAGATAATTGAATACACCTATTATGCCCCTGACTATTGCACCAAACCCTTACCTAATTCTATTTCATCTCCATAATCCTCAAACTGGGCTGGTTTCTTGAAGATAATTGTAATTACAACAGCCACACAGATCACCTTGATTGGTTGCTGGACAAATGCACTCTGGGTAAACCCAGTGAGGAATGAGATCAGCCAGCTGACACTGGTATTGTAGCCATACTTCAGACCATACAGCATCACAAAGTATGAAGAGATTAGTGATAGTGTTATCACTAAGCACCAGGCTATATACAGAAACCACCAGGGAAAACTGAAAGATTATATACGAACAGGTTATGGTAAATACAAAGAAAATATACAAAGAAAATATACAAAGAAAATGCCACTTCCCTACCAGATAAGAGTGCGTATTTGAAAATTATTTTTTCTTATTTTTGAAGCAAAACATATGTTGTGGGTACTCAAAATAACCCTCTCAATGAGGCAGTTCTTTTGAGCACCCAAAACACATGTTAAAACTGATGGGTAAGGAAATATCCACAATTGTATGCTGATTTTTTTTGCCTATCTGTACCTATGCATATACATCCTTAGCCATGGATCATATATAGTCAAATCTCTTAAATTCAAATTCCTCAGGACTAGATTGGTTCCGTGGGTTGGTCTACATTGTGTGATTGTGGAATTTCCTGGTCATACTAACTTACTTTTAGAGAGGGTTTTTTTAATTATCAATAGTTCGAGTTAATGATTGATTGATATAAAAGCTATAACTCCCAAAGATGTGTATGATTATTCCCTTTCAAACATATGTTTTCGGTGCACTAAAGAAAGTCTCCCTTTTTACGCAACAAATACAACTGTATTTACAGTTATTAAGATAATTCATAAATAGGCTCCTTTCTCTAAGTCTAGTGTGTCCCAAATTTATTTTGAATTAGCAAGTAAAATTTAAATACAAGCAATTGGAGTTCTAATTTTCAAGTTTGTACTGTCGCTTATTTGTTGCTATCCGAACCTTCCACTAATTTTTATCCCCAGAGTTATTCACCTTTATTAGCATTTTCAAATCTGCTAAAACTTTTGAAGCATTTCCTTGAACATATGTTCCATACATTATTATTGCCTTTCATATAGTTAAATTAATGCCCGATATGAAAAAAATATGTTTCTTTTGCTGTAAAGTATACATGTTAACCTACATTACAGATTGCAGTAGATAATCAGCATTATCTTGTCAGTTATTTCAAGTATACTCCTAAAAATAATTGAAGGACCAATAAAATCAATTATAAAATTGATGAATTTTGTGTAGAACCGATTTTGAAAACATATTTTATGACCTATATAGTCTAAATATTTTGGATATCTTTGATGCCCTATTGCCAAGTGAAACAGCAAAAAGAAAATGATAGAAAATGTTACTGACATTAATTTTGTGTCATTTGAAAAGTTGACCTTAATGTATTGGAATGTCCGGGGGACAAAAATACTTCAATATTGCACTTGTCCTACAGGATGAGTGACTTACAATTTTCACTCGTTCTGCAAACACATGCACTTGTCCTTTAAAAGCATATGCCAAAAAGAACACAAGGGAGTAATATGCAATAATATGACTGAGTAATTCTTCCCAAAGCACTCATCCTCCAGGACGAGTGCTTTGGAAAGAATTACTCGTCCTTTCTAGATTTCATTCGCAATTACGAGCGAACAAGTGGAATTTTTGTCCCCTGATGTCATTTTTTGTGTGTTATCCATAGACCACAGAACTGTATGAAATGAAGGAATGATGCTTTTTTACTTGACAATCAGTTTGTAACTGCTTATTATTTTCATTTTGGTTGAAGGATTTGCTTTTTGTTTTGTTTGTTTGATTTGACCCTTTACGTTCCAGTCACCAAATTTTGAGTTATGTAGGGACGGGTTTTCCTGGGTTGAACCAGTACTAAGCTAAGATAAATGTGTCTTGCTCAAGGACCACAACCCAGTGACGCCGGTGAGGCTTGAACCCGCGGCCCTTCTGTCTCGAGTCAAGCACTCTACCACTGAGCCACTGCGCTCCCTGTTAAAAAATCTTGATCCTTCAATTATTTTTAGGAGTATACTTGACAGTCAGTTTGTAACTGCTTATTATTTTCATTTTGGATGAAGGATTTGCTTTTTGTTTTGTTTGTTTGATTTGACCCTTTATGTTCCAGTCACCAAATTTTCGGTTATGTACAGATGGGTTTTCCTGGGTTGAACCAGTACTAAGCTAGGATTAATGTGTCTTGCTCAAGGACATAACGCAGTGAGGCTGGTGAGGCTCGCACCCGCAGCCCTCAGTCTCAGGTCAAGCACTCTTCCACTGAGCCATTGCACTCCCTATGGAGTATACTTGTCAGTCAGATCAGTTTGTAACTGCTTATTATTTTCATTTTGGTTGAAGGATTTGTCTTCTCTTAACTCTTCAGGCTGCTACTGGCTGTGAGTCATCTGCTGGTCCTTTTAAAATGTCTCTGTAGCAAAGAGTGTGGACACAGATAAAACTTCTCATGAGTCCACACTTTTTAATACTGTTGATGAAGAACTAAATTTGTATAAAATTGGTGTTCCTTTATTTGGTGCAGCATGCTGCACCAAATAAAGGCACAACAATTTTATACTGATTTTCTAATAATAATATCTTCATTATCTCAGTCTAGCATGCCAAAGTATACTTTTTAATGTATAAATCAGTTATATTTCAAGAACGTGTAGTTCTTGAAAACAACATTTAAGTCTCTCAGAAGTCCATGAATTTTACACAAACTTGTCTGTATGACTTCTCATGAGTCCACACTGTTTATCTGTATGCTGCAGTTAGTTCTTGACATAAGTATTTCAGGGTTCATGCAGGCAAGTTTGAGTAAAATTCAAGGACTTTTCAAGGACTTCTCAAGACTATCCTACAGTTTTCAAGGACTAAAATTGAAGGAAAATCCAGATTTAAGTGTTAAATTTCTACTTCAGAAATGCTAGACTGAGATAATTGAGAAATTAGTACTAGAAAATAAGTATAATTTGTTGTGCCTTTATTTGGTGCAGCATTTGCTGCACCAAATAAAGGCATAACACTTTTATAAAGTTTATGAAAAATCCTGATTTAAGTGTTAAAATTCTACTACAGAAATGCTAGACTGAGATAATGGAGAAGTTAGTATTACTAGAAAATTAGTATAAAATTGTTGTGCCTTTATTTGGTGCAGCATTTGCTGCACCAAATAAAGGCATAACACTTTTATACTGATTTAGATCTCTATCAACAGTGTTATTTCCTACAGAAAATAGAAGAATCCAAGGACTTTGTTTGATTTTACAGTACTTTTCAAGCCATATTTAATTTTCAAAGACTTTTCAAGAAATCCCTCTAAATTCAAGTACTTTTCAAGCCTGTGCGACCCTGTTTTTACATGCAGCACACTGACTGAACCTGAATGAACATCAATACTTGCATTTTTGGACTTTTTGGCTGGTCTTGTGGCTTCTCTTCTATCAAATTCTTCTCTGAGGAAGTTTCATGGCTTGTGGTTGATGCAGTTTCTTGAGGCTTGAAAATACCTGTATTATTTCTATTCTGTAGTTTAATGCTACCTGCAAATAGTCAATAATATAAATTTCAGATTTACATTTTGAATATGTTTCTCTATATCCTTGAATAGCAAATAATTTTTTACCCAGCAGGGGCAGATCCAGGACTCATTACATCATGAAAATCTGATTTACCTTGAATCCTGCAAGTTGGGATATTCCACGTTTGATAACCCTTTCCATCATGAATAATCATGCAAGGCTCCACCCACTATGAATAATTATATAAATAAACTTTCATGTTGGAACATAGAAATTACTTGTCATATCCACTAGTGTACGTAGGATCAGATATATTTCCATAAGCAAACAGAGTAGTCCCTGATTTGGCAGCTCTTGTACGAGCTGCCTGATCTGGGTCTGCTCTTTTTGCAAAAGCGTTAAAAGGCATCTCTATGAGGTAAAGGGCTAACCAAACAGCGATTAATTAATGTGCCAATAAGCCTGTGTGTATGTGCCTTTGCTCTTTGCATACAGTATGTGTGAGCCTTTATTTAAGTGTGTATGTGCAAGCCTTTGTTGAACTGGTTTCTTTATTTGATTGTCTTCTTGCTGTCATATGGCTCTTAGCGTTCTGTGTCTCTTCCTTACGGTGCCGTGGGTTGGTCTGCAGTGTTTGATTGTGGCAGTTCCTGGTCATACTTACTTTTTGTTTTCATACAATAAAAGTCTTCCTTCTAATGGTACCACACCTCATTAACGCTGTCAAAACATGTGATTTCAAGTTGACTGCAATAATTGGGCCAGCTCAAATTCAAATTACCTTTACAGTGTAAACCCAGATGAAAAGCAGCATTATGCTGCATTTCATCTGGGTCTTCACTATTTGCATAAAACTCGTTAAGAGGATATGCCCAAATACAAAGAAATAAAACTTGTTATTGAGGGTTAACGCTGAAGTTAGCAAGTGCTACATTTGATCTCTTGATTATTATTGTAAATCTGGAAATTTTCATGAGAATTTTATTCTCGCTAATAGCGTTAAAATACATATTTGTGATGCTAACAAATCGCGACTAGGGCATGATTTACCTATATCAGTAAACAACAGAGTGATTTAGGCATTTTGCGATTTTTTTCTCAAGAAACTTCCAATATGCAAAGTTTCGTGAAAATAAAACCCTCGTGAAAATTTATGAATTTATAGAATATGCTCTTTCTAGTGTAATAGTAAACAAAATTCATCTAAACAAAAACCTACCATCTGAACCAATAGACTCTGATTTTGCATCAATGCAATGATCAGAACGTGAAAAACTTGTCTTGCTGGCAGAGTCTGTCAGTTTCTCAAGCATTCCATCCACTGCTATAGCCGTCATTCTACGAGCTATCTCAATAATCTGCTCAAAGTCCTCCAAATTCTCTGTCTGATCCTTAACTACGTGGTTTCTTGGTCGTGGTTTCACTTTTAGAAAAAGCTGCAGAATCAGCAAGTTTACTGGAAACATGATCAGGCTGCTCTCTATTCCTATAATGATGGAGGATAAAGATATCGTGATTCCCCCTACACCAGCCTGATCTTCAGGATCATTCGTGGGTATCCCATAGAACATGATATTTGTCAGCATCGTCATGAGAAGTAGACACAAGGCCCAGGTGAGTCGTTGAACTCTCGTAAATGTACTCCTTGCCGGCTTTGAGAAGATGCTCAGCCATAGATGACCGTCACGCAAATCGTTCGTGGATTTCATCATAAAGTTGTGTTTCTGTTTGAGCCTGATTTCTTCCTCGCCGACGGCTTCCATGGTTACGGACGTCAGCATCAGTGCTCCTCGATCTACTGCCAGCCAGTCATTGTATATGAAATTCCATGATTTCTGTTTCTGCTTGTCTTTAATATAGACATGGTTTAGGTACCTAGATATACAAGTTCACATATATGATACAGTCCTTGATTCAATAGGGATTAAAACATGTTTTTTTTCTAATGCATTAATGTTTGCAAGGGAAAAAACCTCTGTTTTTAACTCCTTTCATCGGACCTGGTGAACGTTAATACATTGTTAAACAATGTTTAGTCCTTATTATTGCATATGTTCAATGATATATTCGCCTATATTCATGAAAAGTATGGCACTGTATGTTGTAGCCCTTTCACAGTCAACAGGTGGTTGGACATTATTATTTGTGTTCCAGGGTCAAAAAAGTGACTATGATAAGAAAAAAAAAACAAAATCTCACACTAAAGACCAAACCATGGCACCGCAAGGAAGAGTCACCGAACACTTACAGTCACAAGGCATCAGATAGACAATAAAAGGAAAGCATTTTATAAGAGTGATAGATGGATCAGCTGTCATAAAATGCACTGAACAGGAACAAGTGTATTTAAGGTTCCAAATTCACACATTAACAGCATGTGAATTGCGTTGTTAATACAGTTTAACCTGTGTAAAATGGCCATTCTCAACAAGACAAAAAAAATGCTTTTCAAGACCGATTATCGCTTAATGCAGGTTAAAAGTATTGCAGATTGCTCCAAAGGGAGCATTCTGCAGCACTTTCTTTCCACCTTCATAAAGCTACCAGTTGTCATTAAGACCTTTGTTTTGTCTATTTTTGATTGGCGGTTTAACACAGTTTTTTCTGTACATTAATTTGTATCAGATGAAACATGACTATTTAGAGTTTGTGGTGCATATTTTATGTTATAATGGAACTAATAGCTAATGTGTAAAGCCAATTTTTCTAGCCCAGTGTGTACGAATGAACTCTTTCATTAGGTTTGATGCCTCATTGAGAGCTCAATAGTTATGATTTCCAAATAATTTTGTTTTTGTTTCAACAGATTGTCGGTGTCATTTCATCAGGATCTTTACAGTTTGCCAAAGTACACATTTAGGAGTTACCAGTATACAAAGGGTTAATCATAATTACCAAGCTATCCAGTGTGGCTATGCAAGCAGCAAAGGCTCTGATGAGACAGCAAATATACCCTATAATATGCAGTCATCCATATAACTTATTAAACCCTATTTCATGTAGTGACACATATACGGGTATATCTGATTAAACTCTATAATTACAGGTATTACCCTATTGCACATTGTTGCCAGCAAACATCATAAAACCCTAATACAAGTAGTCACCTAAATAAGTACCTCATTAAACCCTACTACACTTAACTTTTTCTTATTCTTGTGCAATATGTTAACCCTTAAATCACCAGTAAGGTGTAGAAGACATTTAAAATAAATTTTGTGTTGTTACTTTTGAAACCAAACAAGGCTCAATATATTCATTCCATATGAAGGGCCTGAGCACATTTCACATGAAATATCAAGCCTTCTTATTCCCCAAAATTAAGAAAGCTATATGAAATTTGCTGTCTTCTACAGTCATGATTAGGGCTATTAGGGTTAGCATCTTTGACCTTTCTTTATGACTACCAATGTGGGCTGGCTCCCATGTTATCATGCCAGAGTGTGATATGTTGGAGGTTTCCTAGACTCTGCTCCGTAGTAACCAGGAACCAGTCTTCATTTCCAGTCTGAAAACATGGTCTAGCTTTAGTTGAGAGACAGTGATTGGAACTGGTTCCCCTTGACCCTGTAATAATAAAAGAAAGCTCTGTAGTAACCAGGAACCCATCTTCATTTCCAGTCTGAAAACATGGTCTAGCTTTAGTTGAGAGACAGTGATTGGAACTGGTTCCCCTTGACCCTGTAATGATAAAAGAAAGCCCTGTAGTAACCAGGAACCGGTCTTCATTTCCAGTCTGAAAACATGGTCTAGCTTTAGTTGAGAGACAGTGATTGGAACTGGTTCCCCTTGACCCTGTAATGATAAAAGAAAGCTCTGTAGTAACCAGGAACCAGTCTATATTTCCAGTCTGAAAACATGGTCTAGCTTTAGTTGAGAGACAGTGATTGGAACTGGTTCCCCTTGACCCTGTAATGATAAAAGAAAGCTCTGTAGTAACCAGGAACCAGTCTTCATTTCCAGTCTGAAAACATGGTCTAGCTTTAGTTGAGAGACAGTGATTGGAACTGGTTCCCCTTGACCCTGTAATGATAAAAGAAAGCTCTGTAGTAACCAGGAACCGGTCTTCATTTCCAATCTTGAAACATGGTCTAGCTTTAGTTGAGAGGCAGTGATTGGAACTGGTTCCCCTTGACCCTGTAATGATAAACGAATGACGCACCAGGGGACCTTAGGTTCTAAACCACTCAACTGGCATGAAGTTCATCATTTAAACAAACTTCGAAAGGGCCTAATGAGACATGAGGCATGAAGACAACTTGGGCCCTAAGCTACCCATTTAGTGCACAGCAAAGGCTCTAATCAGACCTCTCTGGGTGCCAAGTCTAATTTTTGGTGTTGTCATGCAAAATCTCATACTTAAGAAATAGATCAGTGCTAGCAGTGAATTGTTGAGTAATAATTCACTGTCTGGAGGTCAGTTGTAAAGAAGATCAAATCACGAGGGCGTAGCAGGAGTGATTTATCCTCGTACAACTGACCGACAAACAGTGAATTATTACTCAACAATTCATGCACTAGTTTAAGAGCTGATCTATTTCGATTCTAACACACAATAAACGATGAAAACGCATTTGAAGGCTTCAGCTTCTTCCAACTTTTTGCCATTGCACTGAAGAATTCCAGTCAATAGTTAGACTGTTTGGCATACGCTTAATTTGTAACATCTTAATGCCATGGCTGACATCATTTTGCAGTATTTTTTGCAGTAACAAATGACACCAGCTAGCGTGCTCTTTCCACGCATTATCAAAACTGTGAATTATTCTATGATATATCATGTTTTTTTTACCATTGAGTCTATAGGCGAGGTGTGTTAGAATGTAAATTCAGGAATTTTCTCGAGGGTTTTACTTTCACAAAGGGGTACTTAAACTTTGCATATTAATAACTCGACATGTACAAACCAAGAAAATATATTTATTGAATTAGAAAATTAATAATAAGGCTTAGGAAGCAACCCTGACTGACTCCAATTCTGTATGTAAATTTCTATGTCCTAAATCTATAGTTTTATCTAGTTTCATGATCTGTCATCTCGATTGACTCCATAACACCACAGGCATTATATATTAATACCACAAAACCATTTGGATAAATTCTGGTTTACCTTTTCTGAAGAAAATTATAAAATTTCAATATTTTTTCTCACAAATTTACAAAAAAAATCCAAATTACATTTCAAAGATAGATATGTTCTAGTCTTTGTCAAGATGTCATATTACCACAGAAATATGCAAATATATCCTGCTAATCTGAGCTAAATTTCATGAAAATCCAAAACTGGTAACATTGTCATTTCTTACCTCTTATGGGTGTAGGTTAGTTTTAACAAAGTTAATTATTCAGTTATAATGATTCAATAACTTCACAGAAGGACGTTGCTTTTAAATCTACCTACACATTTCTTTAAGAAAAAACATGTTTAGACAATGTCAAATGATTCAATAGAAGGAAATGCCTAAGGTCATGGCCCCATGTCATGACACCATGGGGCCAAGACATCACATATCACTACTTCATATCCTGCGTGATATTGTTGAAGAAACTAAGTATCATACGATAAACATGAAGACCAAACATTTTCTTTGTATCCCAACTAAACTAGAGTAACCACATTTCGGTGCTGTGACCAAGATCAGTGTAACAGAGTCTGATCTGTGGTATCACAGAACAGTGTTCTACATGAACAAGTGAGGTCCAGAAACAAAATTATATGTCTAGAATACTCAGCCAACTAAAGTATAAATGTTGCTCTTTGATTAAAATCAGCATAAGTATTACAGAACAGAATGCACAGAGATGATTTAAGCATTGAATTAGCTATAACGTTGCAGCCAAGAGTTGCTGTAAACAAAATAGTTAATTTAAACCAATAGGTTTGACAGGGTGTAACTTTTGTGAACTGGGTTTTTAATGATCATTACAATTACGAAATCATAGATTTGAGGTTCTTCTCCTGTATGAATTGACTTGTCATAAGGTTTGTCTTCTGTATGAACTTACATTCTTGATAATGTTACATTGGTAAGATGTAGATTTAGCATTAGAAACTAGATGTGTTGATGTATAGTTGTCACCATATATTAACATTTTGGGTAGTACTATTGTGTAAGCACTGCATTAAATAAGAATCCTGGAACTTACTATCAAAGTTTAGTGATATTTTATTTGCGAATCCATAACAGGAAAAAGCACTGAATATATCAACTTTTACCAATAAACATACTAGCATGGTGATTCAAACTAAGCCAGTATTCAAGTATGTTTTACACTGAAACATAGTTATCATATATTTTACATTTTGATGAATTAAGACCATGTGTCTACAAGTTTTAAAAATATGTTACCGGTCCTTGATTTTCATGAAAATTAGTCAACATATGCTAAACATATATGGGCAGTTTTTATGTTGAAATAGTATCTTGACAAAGATTGCAAATTGTTAAAATTTGAATTCCAAATTTGACTGGATACAAAATATACAGTTGAAAATTGAGGTACCATGGTATAAAAACGAATGCTAGGTCACTATCATCATACAAACAAAGCCAATTATAGTATCAACAAACTTATCAATAATATCGTTATTTCAAAAAAAAAACATTTCTGCGTCTGTTACATGTAATGACAATTACTGTAGAAATGTTTATAACAGGGTACCCTAAGGTGTGGTAGTGATATCACATATGACGTCCTAAATTAATTATGGAATTGCATAAAAACTCAAATGCTACATAAATATAATAGTCATACCCCAGGCAATTGATCAATGTAATATTATCAAATTCCATGCTTGGGCAGACTCACATATTAATTTCCCATACCTTGCAAGATCCCCTTTCCTAACAAAGCTAAGTGAAAATAAACCCTCACAAAATGGCAAAATCAAACTGTCGTCTACAGATGTAGGTAAATCTTGACCTAATGACAAATTTTAATGTGACAAATATGATTTTAACGCTATGCAGGAACAAAAAATTATTGCGAAAAATTCTGAATTTACAGTACTTTTATCGGGAAAATGGGGAGGATATTCTACCAAAAAACAGGCTTGGATATTCACGTGAATACTAACCTTTCAAGAAGATGAAGACGTTTGCAGTGGTACCAGCCTCCCTCCACCAGCCAGTGACTACACAGACCAGATACAGGTACTTATGGTCAGGTTTATTGTCCAAACAGTTCACCACACCTACCTGAAATGTAAGTCAGATTATGCTATGTCTTTTAAAATGCTAAAAATTTGGGCTGTTCCAAACATTAAAAGATTAACTGATGATGTCAGACAGGATTGACTTTTAACTAAGACAGGGGTCCACTTTTCCAGGTGGCCAATTTGAACACAGATTACAGGAGAATTCAAACTCAGTCTCACCGCAAGATCTTAGTCTGGGATCAGACAATTGGAAAATGTGAATGAAACATCATAAATGAGTTTGATGTAGTATGATAAAAGTGTTTGAAATCTTAACCCTTAGTTTATCTTTATAATTCACACTTAAGAAAAGCCAAAACTCGTTAGAAAGCAAAAGGATTTAATAACATTTACCCTACCTTCTGCTGGTCTAGCTTGTCAGCACGTCTCGCCCAGTGAACCAGGAAGAAGTATATAAACCAAACAATAATCACAGTTGTAACTACTACAGGGTTGTCAAAGAATGTCAGGAAAAGTTTGGCATCGCCGATTGGGTCAACGAAGTTCGGCAGCACCAGGACACTTCCAGAAAATGATGTCAAGTGGGTACATAGACATTCTATGGTTTCTCTTGTTGTGTAGGGGGAAACCTGGCAAAAATAAGTCCAGATAAACAAACAATGTGGGTGTAAATTGTGATTATTTTCCTATCCTTTGGTTAGAACATATGTTTTGGGTGCTCAAAAGTTGTCTGCAAAAAATCCCTAAACAAAAGCAGACCCAGATTTTAGTCTTCCCTGTTTGTAAATCTGATACGCAGTTAGTGCATGCCAGTCTTGAAAACCCATATTATATTTGAGAAGAGTAAGAAAAAGTGTATCAAATTTTAAAATACTTACAGCAATTTCATATCTTGAAACATGGGGTATTTGTCATAAAATCCTTTTATCTATTTTGTATCTATGTCTAAGGATAAACCTGTCTAATTCCATTGCAGATTTTGCTCGGGTTTACATTTTTCATCCTTTGAAAAATGAAATTAGATTACTTCTTAGAGTGAAGAGAATTCATAATCAGTTTCATTGTGATTGGATAACAATCAAACGGACAGTAAGGTATCAACAACCAGTGTCCACAACAGGCAGCCTGTTTCCTTTGAACAAGAATGGAGAGTACTGTAAATTCAGAAATTGTTGCAAGGATTTTATTTTTGAGAAAGTGTGCAGATGCAGAGTTTCGCAAAAATCAAACCCTTGCAAAATAACGAATCACTGATAGAGTAAATCATGCTCTAGTTGTGAATTTTTAACCGCAAACATGTCTTTCAATGTTTTTCATGAAAATAAAGTGCTCACAAAAAATCTGAATTAACCGTAAATGAAAAGAATGCTTTTTTAGCAGGTATCAATTTGCATATCAAGTGCCCTTCAATAAAAATGCAGATAAAAACTAGGGAAGAGTAGTTCAATAAGATCATAGTATATGTTTACGAAACACTTCTCCTCAAGATCATAATAATGTATTTCACAGTATAGCTTTAATGAACCTTAGTTCATTTAGGTCAAAAGTTTAGGTCATATATTAAGGTTCTCATATTAACTGCATGGTTGCACATTGACCTGATAAACGTTGTCTATCTCACTGCATGTATTTTTATCAGGTCAATGTGATCTTGTATTTTTGAATGACATCGTCAATGCCATTGAATCAAGACAAAAATTGTTAATTATGTCATAATCGCCAGTTTATAGAGTGAACCAACTTGTAAACTGATAAATAGAATACTAGGCTCACGTCTTTTGATACCTTTGATCGCTCAGCAAGCCTTGAAATTCAATAAGCATTCTCGAAGCCTAGCCTGGTAAACTTGATATCAAAAGGCACTCACCTAGTATTCTCTATATATTTGAAAATTATGGTCTTCGAACAAAGTAAACACCTTTGAAATATAAAAGTTACAATGTTATAACATGTTATTAAGGAACTCTACTGTACCTCACAACCCTGTCCTGACCACTTATCCTTCTCCTCATCCCAATAAAAGCAGCCTAGTTTAAGTGTCTGAATATCTATTGTCACATTCACAATCTCCTTACAACCTGGTATAGCATCATCCCAGAGGCAGTCTGGGTAATCTTCCCTAAGTCTCAACATCGTCACATTGTCTTCTAGATCTAGTGTCAGCCCTATATAATACACACCAGAGAAACTCTCACCCCACAATGAGTTGTTGGGAGCCAGATAGATTGTCCTCTCCTGGTATGGAGTCAGTGGCACAGAATGGCTTTTTATAAATGTGAAGTTTGTATAGGTTGAGTTTTCCAGCTCTTCAGAAAACAGAATTTCTTGCTCTTCTTGAAGCAGAATTTCTTCTTGGAATAGAAGTTCTTTCTCTTCTGGATACAGGAATCCTTCCTCGATAATTTCATCAAACGTTGGTTTATGATCAGTCCTTATGAGCATCTTGTATGAAGTGACATTGCTTAAGGCTGCTATGTGCAGACTCACTGTCCTCTCTAGGTCTACACTGATGTTGAAGCTGAGCATGTTGGTCATGGATGAATCAAATGTTATGCTTTGGGCGACAACCGAAGTTGTGTTTTCTGTGACCCTCTGTAACGTTACTTGGAAGGTATTTTCTGATGATGGTTGGATGCCTGTTTAGTAAAAACAATGACATATGGTAAATGTACTAAAATTTGGAACATTTAATTTTCTCCTATTCAATACTCAAAATGTTGGATTTCAGGGCTGGAATTCACGTAATGGATGTCTGAATAGTAAACATGGAAGAACCTGATCTGACTGCTTCTTCAGTCCGATCTGGGTTTGTACTGTTTGACTAGGCCATTTTGGCAGGCAACTAGTCTTCCAGTAATCCTTTTACTTTCTGTAAAGTGTATATATTTGTATGTGTATCTTACCAAGTTGAAATAAAATATGTTTAAACTAGAAGCACTCTGATCTGAGTCTAGGCCGTTTAATTTTTGACACTTACACTGGCAACTAATGTCAAATTTTTAGAACATTAACCCTAAAACAATGAAAACACAGCTCACATTGAGATAAAAATATTACCCATTTCAGCCAAAGAAACTTTTCAATCCTCATTACTTAGACTAGTCCAATATTCAATATTAGGGATGTTGGGTGGTATTTGTCATTTTATTTTTCAAATGTTAAAATAGCATTCTGTCACCAAGCAGTGGAGAACATGATCAGATGCCACATTTAAGGGCATGGAAAATAGGGTATCTGATCTGGATCTGCATTGCTTTTCTATGTCTCATAAAAAGGATTTCAGGCCTAAATGGGTTTAGCCTTGTCCCGCTGATCTTAGATTATAAAATTTAACCCTTTGCCTGAAAGGAAAAAATGCATCTGAAAAGGTCATCTGCTGAAATCGTCTTCTGTATGTAGATACTTATGTCAAGGACTAATTTTGGAATACAGGTAAACTGTGTGTACCCAGATCAGACTGTTCCAAGAGGAACATTCTGATCTGGGTTCACACTGTTTGCTACAGAGAAGTTTCAATGGACTAGCAGATGATCCAATAAAGGTGATTAGCAGCCCGAATAACAGTTGAATCTCGTAAATTCGATACACATAAGTTTTGGGCGCATAAAAGAAACGTCTCAATTTAGTTTCTTTAATGCACCAAAGCATAATGTTATTATAGAATAGACAATTGTTTATTTAAGTGTTTTATGAATAAGTCCTATTCTCCGAATCCAGCACGTCCCAAAAAAATATTTCGAATGAGCGAGTATTTAGGTAAATCAAAGTTTGAATTTTCGAGCTTTTACTGTAAATATTTGAACTACCAAATGATTGCTTAGTACTGTTAAAAGCTAAGATGTCTACAGGTATCATACATATTTTTCATGGATTAACATTTGCGCAGCCCAATATAGTGTATACAACAACAAGTTTGACCTCACATACAGTGCAGCCCCTTTATAACTCTGTGTTTGGGGTATATAGAAGTGGACAGTATTATATATGTAAAATATGTTAAAAAGAGACAACTTTAAAAAGGTATTATACAAAAATGGTCATTTTCCAACAATCCATGCCAAAAATAATGTGAGAGCCACAACATGACAGTGTTATTTCCAAATCTGTCTTCTAACTGTATGTCTGGCATCACCCTTGAGTTTGGCATATTTGCAATAAATCAGAATTATAATGCTGATAAGCATTTGAATTTTCACAATACACTAAAACCTGTGTAAAAAGACCACTAAAAAATAGACAAAACAATGGTCTTAATGACAAATGGTTGTTTAATGAAGGTCAAAAGTATTGCAGAATGCTCCCCTTGGAGCATTCTGCAACACTTTTGACCTGCATTAAGCGATAATTGGTCTTAAAAAAAAAAAAAAAAATTGGTCTTTTTGAGAGTGGCCTTTTTAGAAGAGGTTTAACTGTTCAATTTTGCAATAAACCAGAAATTTTAAGCTGATAAGCATTAGAATTTTCACAATATTGGCAAAATCAGTTATAGGAAACTCTGGCAAAACCTATCAGTACTCCTACCTGGGCTAGACAGAGACACAGTCAGTACTCCTACCTGGACTAGACAGAGACACAGTCACAGGTTCTGACATGTTATTGACAACTACTGGGGAGTTCTATCAAAACCTATCAGTACTCCTACCTGGGCTAGACAGAGACACAGTCACAGGTTCCGACATGTTATTGACAACTACTGGGAAGTTCTATCAAAACCTATCAGTACTCATACCTGGGCTAGACAGAGACAGTCAGTACTCCTACCTGGGCTAGACAGAGACACAGTCACAGGTTCTGACATGTTATTGACAACTACTGGGGAGCTCTGGCAAAACCTATCAGTACTCCTACCTGGGCTAGACAGAGACACGGTCACAGGTTCTGACATGTTATTGACAACCACTAGGGAGTTCTGGCAAAACCTATCAGTACTCCCACCTGGGCTAGACAGAGACACAGTCACAGGTTCAGACATGTTATTGACAACTACTGGGGAGCTCTGGCAAAACCTATCAGTACTCCTACCTGAGCTAGACAGAGACACAGTCACAGGTTCCGACATGTTATTGACAACTACTGGGGAGCTCTGGCAAAACCTATCAGTACTCCTACCTGGGCTAGACAGAGACACAGTCACAGGTTCCAACATGTTATTGACAACTACTGGGGAGCTCTGGCAAAACCTATCAGTACTCCTACCTGAGCTAGACAGAGACACAGTCACAGGTTCTGACATGTTATTGACAACTACTGGGGAGCTCTGGCAAAACCTATCAGTACTCCTACCTGAGCTAGACAGAGACACAGTCACAGGTTCCGACATGTTATTGACAACTACTGGGGAGCTCTGGCAAAACCTATCAGTACTCCCACCTGGGCTAGACAGAGACACAGTCACAGGTTCCAACATGTTATTGACAACTACTGGGGAGCTCTGGCAAAACCTATCAATACTCCTACCTGGGCTAGACAGAGACACAGTCACAGATTCCTACATGTTATTGACAACTACTGGGGAGCTCTGGCAAAACCTATCAATACTCCTACCTGGGCTAGACAGAGACACAGTCACAGATTCCTACATGTTATTGACAACTACTGGGGAGCTCTGGCAAAACCTATCAGTACTCCTACCTGGGCTAGACAGAGACACAGTCAGTACTCCTACCTGGGCTAGACAGAGACACAGTCACAGGTTCCGACATGTTATTGACAACTACTGGGGAGTTCTGGCAAAACCTATCAGTACTCCCACCTGGGCTAGACAGAGACACAGTCACAGGTACCATTATGTTATTGACAACTACTGGGGAGCTCTGGCAAAACCTATCAGTACTCCTACCTGGGCTAGACAGAGACACGGTCACAGGTTCCGACATCTTATTGACAACTACTGGGGAGCTCTGGCAAAACCTATCAGTACTCCTACCTGGGCTAGACAGAGACACAGTCACAGGTTCTGACATATTATTGACAACTACTGGGGAGCTCTGGCAAAACCTATCAGTACTCCTACCTGGGCTGGACAGAGACACGGTCACAGATTCCGACATGTTATTGACAACTACTGGGGAGTGATGGCAAAACCTATCAGTACTCCTACCTGGGCTAGACAGAGACACAGTCAGTACTTCTACCTGGGCTAGACAGAGACACAGTCACAGGTTCCAACATGTTATTGACAACTACTGGGGAGCTCTGGCAAAACCTATCAGTTCTCCTACCTGGGCTAGACAGGGACACAGTCACAGGTTCCGACATGTTATTGTCAACTACTGGGGAGCTCTATCAAAACCTATCAGTACTCCTACCTGGGCTAGACAGAGACACAGTCAGTACTTCTACCTGGGCTAGACAGAGACACAGTCACAGGTTCCGACATGTTATTGACAACTACTAGGGAGCTCTGGCAAAACCTATCAGTACTCCTACCTGGGCTAGACAGAGACACAGTCACAGGTTCCGACATGTTATTGACAACTACTGGGGAGCTCTGGCAAAACCTATCAGAACTCCTACCTGAGCTAGACAGAGACACAGTCACAGGTTCCAACATGTTATTGACAACTACTAGGGAGTGATGGCAAAACCTATCAGTACTCCTACCTGAGCTAGACAGAGACACGGTCACAGGTTCAGACATGTTATTGACAACTACTAGGGAGCTCTGGCAAAACCTATCAGTACTCCTACCTGGGCTAGACAGAGACACAGTCACAGGTTCCGACATGTTATTGACAACTACTAGGGAGCTCTGGCAAAACCTAACAGTACTCCCACCTGGGCTAGACAGAGACACAGTCAGAACTCCTACCTGGGCTAGACAGAGACACAGTCACAGGTTCCGATATGTTATTGACAACTACTGGGGAGCTCTGGCAAAACCTATCAGTACTCCCACCTGGGCTAGACAGAGACACAGTCAGTACTCCTACCTGGGCTAGACAGAGACACAGTCACAGGTTCCGACATGTTATTGACAACTACTGGGGAGCTCTGGCAAAACCTATCAGTACTCCCACCTGGGCTAGACAGAGACACAGTCACAGGTTCCGACATGTTATTGACAACTACTGGGGAGCTCTGGCAAAACCTATCAGTACTCCCACCTGGGCTAGACAGAGACACAGTCACAGGTTCTGACATGTTATTGACAACTACTGGGGAGCTCTGGCAAAACCTATCAGTACTCCTACCTGAGCTAGACAGAGACACAGTCACAGGTTCCGACATGTTATTGACAACTACTGGGGAGCTCTGGCAAAACCTATCAGTACTCCTACCTGAGCTAGACAGAGACACGGTCACAGGTTCCGACATGTTATTGACAACTACTGGGGAGCTCTGGCAAAACCTATCAGTACTCCTACCTGGGCTAGACAGAGACACAGTCAATGGTTCCGACATGTTATTGACAACTACTGGGGAGCTCTGGCAAAACCTATCAGTACTCCTACCTGAGCTAGACAGAGACACGGTCACAGGTTCCGACATGTTATTGACAACTACTGGGGAGCTCTGGCAAAACCTATCAGTACTCCTACCTGGGCTAGACAGAGACACAGTCAGTACTTCTACCTGGGCTAGACAGAGACACAGTCACAGGTTCCGACATGTTATTGACAACTACTGGGGAGCTCTGGCAAAACCTATCAGTACTCCTACCTGGGCTAGACAGAGACACAGTCACAGGTTCCGACATGTAATTGACAACTACTGGGGAGTGATGGCAAAACCTATCAGTACTCCTACCTGAGCTAGACAGAGACACAGTCACAGGTTCCGACATGTTATTGACAACTACTGGGGAGCTCTGGCAAAACCTATCAGTACTCCTACCTGGGCTAGACAGAGACACAGTCACAGGTTCCGACATGTTATTGACAACTACTGGGGAGTGATGGCAAAACCTATCAGTACTCCTACCTGAGCTAGACAGAGACACAGTCAGTACTCCTACCTGAGCTAGACAGAGACACAGTCACAGGTTCCGACATGTTATTGACAACTACTGGGGAGCTCTGGCAAAACCTATCAGTTCTCCTACCTGGGCTAGACAGGGACACAGTCACAGGTTCCGACATGTTATTGACAACTACTGGGGAGCTCTGGCAAAACCTATCAGTTCTCCTACCTGGGCTAGACAGAGACACAGTCACAGGTTCCGACATGTTATTGACAACTACTGGGGAGCTCTGGCAAAACCTATCAGTACTCCTACCTGGGCTAGACAGAGACACAGTCAATGGTTCCGACATGTTATTGACAACTACTGGGGAGCTCTGGCAAAACCTATCAGTACTCCTACCTGGGCTAGACAGAGACACAGTCAGAACTCCTACCTGAGCTAGACAGAGACACGGTCACAGGTTCCAACATGTTATTGACAACTACTGGGGAGCTCTGGCAAAACCTATCAGTACTCCTACCTGAGCTAGACAGAGACACAGTCACAGGTTCCGACATGTTATTGACAACTACTGGGGAGCTCTGGCAAAACCTATCAGTACTCCTACCTGAGCTAGACAGAGACACAGTCACAGGTTCCGACATGTTATTGACAACTACTAGGGAGCTCTGGCAAAACCTATCAGTACTCCTACCTGGGCTAGACAGAGACACGGTCACAGGTTCTGACATGTTATTGACAACTACTGGGGAGCTCTGGCAAAACCTATCAGTACTCCTACCTGGGCTAGACAGAGACACAGTCACAGGTTCTGACATGTTATTGACAACTACTGGGGAGCTCTGGCAAAACCTATCAGTACTCCTACCTGGGCTAGACAGAGACACAGTCACAGGTTCCGACATGTTATTGACAACTACTGGGGAGTTCTGGCAAAACCTATCAGTACTCCCACCTGAGCTAGACAGAGACACAATCACAGGATCCGACATGTTATTGACAACTACTGGGGAGTTCTGGCAAAACCTATCAGTACTCCCACCTGAGCTAGACAGAGACACAGTCACAGGTTCCGACATGTTATTGACAACTACTGGGGAGTTCTGGCAAAACCTATCAGTACTCCTACCTGGGCTAGACAGAGACACGGTCACAGGTTCCAACATGTTATTGACAACTACTAGGGAGTTCTGGCAAAACCTATCAGTACTCCTACCTGGGCTAGACAGAGACACAGTCACAGGTTCCGACATGTTATTGACAACTACTGGGGAGCTCTGGCAAAACCTATCAGTTCTCCTACCTGGGCTAGACAGAGACACGGTCACAGATTCCTACATGTTATTGACAACTACTGGGGAGCTCTGGCAAAACCTATCAGTACACCTACCTGGGCTAGACAGAGACACAGTCACAGGTTCCGACATGTTATTGACAACTACTGGGGAGCTCTGGAAAAACCTATCAGTACTCCTACCTGGGCTGGACAGAGACACGGTCACAGGTTCCGACATGTTATTGACAACTACTGGGGAGCTCTGGCAAAACCTATCAGTACTCCTACCTGGGCTAGACAGAGACACAGTCAGTACTCCTACCTGGGCTAGACAGGGACACAGTCACAGGTTCCGACATGTTATTGACAACTACTAGGGAGCTCTGGCAAAACCTATCAGTACTCCTACCTGGGCTAGACAGAGACACAGTCACAGGTTCCGACATGTTATTGACAACTACTGGGGAGTTCTGGCAAAACCTATCAGTACTCCTACCTGAGCTAGACAGAGACACGGTCACAGGTTCCGACATGTTATTGACAACTACTGGGGAGCTCTGGCAAAACCTATCAGTACTCCTACCTGGGCTAGACAGAGACACAGTCACAGGTTCCGACATGTTATTGACAACTACTGGGGAGTTCTGGCAAAACCTATCAGTACTCCTACCTGAGCTAGACAGAGACACAGTCAGAGGTTCCGACATGTTATTGACAACTACTGGGGAGCTCTGGCAAAACCTAACAGTACTCCTACCTGGGCTAGACAGAGACACAGTCACAGGTTCCGACATGTTATTGACAACTACTGGGGAGCTCTGGCAAAACCTATCAGTACTCCTACCTGAGCTAGACAGAGACAGAGTCAATGGTTCCGACATGTTATTGACAACTACTGGGGAGCTCTGGCAAAACCTATCAGTACTCCTACCTGGGCTAGACAGAGACACAGTCAGTACTTCTACCTGAGCTAGACAGAGACACAGTCACAGGTTCCGACATGTTATTGACAACTACTGGGGAGCTCTGGCAAAACCTATCAGTACTCCTACTTGGGCTAGATAGAGACACAGTCACAGGTTCCGACATGTTATTGACAACTACTGGGGAGTTCTGGCAAAACCTATCAGTACTCCTACCTGGGCTAGACAGAGACACAGTCAGTACTCCTACCTGGGCTAGACAAAGACACAGTCACAGGTTCCGACATGTTATTGACAACTACTAGGGAGCTCTGGCAAAACCTATCAGTACTCCTACCTGGGCTAGACAGAGACACGGTCACAGGTTCTGACATGTAAATGACAACTACTGGGGAGTTCTGGCAAAACCTATCAGTACTCCTACCTGAGCTAGACAGAGACACAGTCACAGGTTCCGACATGTTATTGACAACTACTGGGGAGTGATGGCAAAACCTATAAGTACTCCTACCTGGGCTAGACAGAGACACAGTCACAGAATCCGACATGTTATTGACAACTACTGGGGAGCTCTGGCAAAACCTATCAGTACTCCCACCTGGGCTAGACAGAGACACGGTCACAGGTTCTGACATGTTATTGACAACTACTGGGGAGCTCTGGCAAAACCTTACAGTACTCCTACCTGAGCTAGACAGAGACACAGTCACAGGTTATGACATGTTATTGACAACTATTTGGGAGCTCTGGCAAAACCTATCAGTACTCCCACATGGGCTAGACAGAGACACAGTCACAGGTTCCAACATGTTATTGACAACTACTGGGGAGCTCTGGCAAAACCAATCAGTACTCCCACCTGGGCTAGACAGAGACACAGTCAGTACTCCTACCTGGGCTAGACAGAGACACAGTCACAGGTTCCGACATGTTATTGACAACTACTGGGGAGTGATGGCAAAACCTAACAGTACTCCTACCTGGGCTAGACAGGGACACAGTCACAGGTTCCGACATGTTATTGACAACTACTGGGGAGCTCTGGCAAAACCTATCAGTAATCCTACCTGAGCTAGACAGAGACACAGTCAGTACTCCTACCTGAGCTAGACAGAGACACAGTCACAGGTTCCGACATGTTATTGACAACTACTACGGAGCTCTGGCAAAACCTATCAGTTCTCCTACCTGGGCTAGACAGAGACACAGTCACAGGTTCCGACATGTTATTGACAACTACTAGGGAGCTCTGGCAAAACCTATCAGTACTCCTACCTGGGCTAGACAGAGACACAGTCAGTACTCCTACCTGAGCTAGACAGAGACACAGTCACAGGTTCCGACATGTTATTGACAACTACTGGGGAGTTCTGGCAAAACCTATCAGTACTCCCATCTGGGCTAGACAGAGACACAGTCACAGGTTCCAACATGTTATTGACAACTACTAGGGAGCTCTGGCAAAACCTATCAGTACTCCTACCTGGGCTAGACAGAGACACGGTCACAGGTTCCAACATGTTATTGACAACTACTAGGGAGCTCTGGCAAAACCTATCAGTACTCCTACCTGGGCTAGACAGAGACACAGTCAGTACTCCTACCTGGGCTAGACAGAGACACGGTCACAGGTTCTGACATGTTATTGACAACTACTAGGGAGCTCTGGCAGAACCTATCAGTACTCCCACCTGGGCTAGACAGAGACACAGTCAGTACTCCTACCTGAGCTAGACAAAGACACAGTCACAGGTTCCGACATGTTATTGACAACTACTGGGGAGCTCTGGCAAAACCTATCAGTACTCCCACCTGGGCTAGACAGAGACACAGTCAGTACTCCTACCTGGGCTAGACAGAGACACAGTCACAGGTTCCAACATGTTATTGACAACTACTGGGGAGCTCTGGCAAAACCTATCAGTACTCCCACCTGGGCTAGACAGAGACACAGTCACAGGTTCTGACATGTTATTGACAACTACTAGGGAGCTCTGGCAAAACCTATCAGAACTCCTACCTGAGCTAGACAGAGACACAGTCACAGGTTCCGACATATTATTGACAACTACTGGGGAGCTCTGGCAAAACCTATCAGTACTCCTACCTGAGCTAGACAGAGACACAGTCACAGGTTCCGACATGTTATTGACAACTACTAGGGAGCTCTGGCAAAACCTATCAGTACTCCTACCTGAGCTAGACAGAGACACAGTCACAGGTTCCGACATGTTATTGACAACTACTAGGGAGCTCTGGCAAAACCTATCAGTACTCCCACCTGGGCTAGACAGAGACACAGTCAGTACTCCTACCTGAGCTAGACAAAGACACAGTCACAGGTTCCGACATGTTATTGACAACTACTGGGGAGCTCTGGCAAAACCTATCAGTTCTCCTACCTGGGCTAGACAGGGACACAGTCACAGGTTCCGACATGTTATTGACAATTACTGGGGAGCTCTGGCAAAACCTATCAGTACTCCTACCTGAGCTAGACAGAGACACGGTCACAGGTTCTGACATGTTATTGACAACTACTGGGGAGCTCTGGCAAAACCTATCAGTACTCCTACCTGGGCTAGACAGAGACACAGTCACAGGTTCCTACATGTTATTGGCAACTACTGGGGAGTTCTGGCAAAACCTAACAGTACTCCTACCTGGGCTAGACAGAGACACAGTCACAGGTTCCGACATGTTATTGACAACTACTGGGGAGTTCTGGCAAAACCTATCAGTACTCCTACCTGAGCTAGACAGAGACACAGTCAGAGGTTCCGACATGTTATTGACAACTACTGGGGAGCTCTGGCAAAACCTAACAGTACTCCTACCTGGGCTAGACAGAGACACAGTCACAGGTTCCGACATGTTATTGACAACTACTGGGGAGCTCTGGCAAAACCTATCAGTACTCCTACCTGAGCTAGACAGAGACACAGTCAATGGTTCCGACATGTTATTGACAACTACTGGGGAGCTCTGGCAAAACCTATCAGTACTCCTACCTGGGCTAGACAGAGACACAGTCAGTACTTCTACCTGAGCTAGACAGAGACACAGTCACAGGTTCCGACATGTTATTGACAACTACTGGGGAGCTCTGGCAAAACCTATCAGTACTCCTACTTGGGCTAGACAGAGACACAGTCACAGGTTCCGACATGTTATTGACAACTACTGGGGAGTTCTGGCAAAACCTATCAGTACTCCTACCTGAGCTAGACAGAGACACAGTCACAGGTTCCGACATGTTATTGACAACTACTGGGGAGTGATGGCAAAACCTATAAGTACTCCTACCTGGGCTAGACAGAGACACAGTCACAGAATCCGACATGTTATTGACAACTACTGGGGAGCTCTGGCAAAACCTATCAGTACTCCCACCTGGGCTAGACAGAGACACGGTCACAGGTTCTGACATGTTATTGACAACTACTGGGGAGCTCTGGCAAAACCTTACAGTACTCCTACCTGAGCTAGACAGAGACACAGTCACAGGTTATGACATGTTATTGACAACTATTTGGGAGCTCTGGCAAAACCTATCAGTACTCCCACATGGGCTAGACAGAGACACAGTCACAGGTTCCAACATGTTATTGACAACTACTGGGGAGCTCTGGCAAAACCTATCAGTACTCCCACCTGGGCTAGACAGAGACACAGTCAGTACTCCTACCTGGGCTAGACAGAGACACAGTCACAGGTTCCGACATGTTATTGACAACTACTGGGGAGTGATGGCAAAACCTAACAGTACTCCTACCTGGGCTAGACAGGGACACAGTCACAGGTTCCGACATGTTATTGACAACTACTGGGGAGCTCTGGCAAAACCTATCAGTACTCCTACCTGAGCTAGACAGAGACACAGTCAGTACTCCTACCTGAGCTAGACAGAGACACAGTCACAGGTTCCGACATGTTATTGACAACTACTAGGGAGCTCTGGCAAAACCTATCAGTACTCCCATCTGGGCTAGACAGAGACACAGTCACAGGTTCCAACATGTTATTGACAACTACTAGGGAGCTCTGGCAAAACCTATCAGTACTCCTACCTGGGCTAGACAGAGACACGGTCACAGGTTCCAACATGTTATTGACAACTACTAGGGAGCTCTGGCAAAACCTATCAGTACTCCTACCTGGGCTAGACAGAGACACAGTCAGTACTCCTACCTGGGCTAGACAGAGACACGGTCACAGGTTCTGACATGTTATTGACAACTACTAGGGAGCTCTGGCAGAACCTATCAGTACTCCCACCTGGGCTAGACAGAGACACAGTCAGTACTCCTACCTGAGCTAGACAAAGACACAGTCACAGGTTCCGACATGTTATTGACAACTACTGGGGAGCTCTGGCAAAACCTATCAGTACTCCCACCTGGGCTAGACAGAGACACAGTCAGTACTCCTACCTGGGCTAGACAGAGACACAGTCACAGGTTCCAACATGTTATTGACAACTACTGGGGAGCTCTGGCAAAACCTATCAGTACTCCCACCTGGGCTAGACAGAGACACAGTCACAGGTTCTGACATGTTATTGACAACTACTAGGGAGCTCTGGCAAAACCTATCAGAACTCCTACCTGAGCTAGACAGAGACACAGTCACAGGTTCCGACATATTATTGACAACTACTGGGGAGCTCTGGCAAAACCTATCAGTACTCCTACCTGAGCTAGACAGAGACACAGTCACAGGTTCCGACATGTTATTGACAACTACTAGGGAGCTCTGGCAAAACCTATCAGTACTCCTACCTGAGCTAGACAGAGACACAGTCACAGGTTCCGACATGTTATTGACAACTACTAGGGAGCTCTGGCAAAACCTATCAGTACTCCCACCTGGGCTAGACAGAGACACAGTCAGTACTCCTACCTGAGCTAGACAAAGACACAGTCACAGGTTCCGACATGTTATTGACAACTACTGGGGAGCTCTGGCAAAACCTATCAGTTCTCCTACCTGGGCTAGACAGGGACACAGTCACAGGTTCCGACATGTTATTGACAATTACTGGGGAGCTCTGGCAAAACCTATCAGTACTCCTACCTGAGCTAGACAGAGACACGGTCACAGGTTCTGACATGTTATTGACAACTACTGGGGAGCTCTGGCAAAACCTATCAGTACTCCTACCTGGGCTAGACAGAGACACAGTCACAGGTTCCTACATGTTATTGGCAACTACTGGGGAGTTCTGGCAAAACCTAACAGTACTCCTACCTGGGCTAGACAGAGACACAGTCACAGGTTCCGACATGTTATTGACAATTACTGGGGAGCTCTGGCAAAACCTATCAGTTCTCCCACCTGGGCTAGACAGAGACACAGTCACAGGTTCTGACATGTTATTGACAACTACTGGGGAGTTCTGCTTATCCTTTAAGGAGATGTCCATCACAGGTGAAGTTATGTCATCTGATGCTGGATCCCATATTGACAACTACTGGGGAGCTCTGGCAAAACCTATCAGTACTCCTACCTGGGCTAGACAGAGACAGTCAGTACTCCTACCTGAGCTAGACAGAGACACAGTCACAGGTTCCGACATGTTATTGACAACTACTGGGGAGCTCTGGCAAAACCTATCAGTACTCCCACCTGGGCTAGACAGAGACACAGTCAGTACTCCTACCTGGGCTAGACAAAGACACAGTCACAGGTTCCGACATGTTATTGACAACTACTGGGGAGCTCTGGCAAAACCTATCAGTTCTCCTACCTGGGCTAGACAGGGACACAGTCACAGGTTCCGACATGTTATTGACAACTACTGGGGAGCTCTGGCAAAACCTATAAGTACTCCTACCTGAGCTAGACAGAGACACGGTCACAGGTTCTGACATGTTATTGACAACTACTGGGGAGCTCTGGCAAAACCTATCAGTACTCCTACCTGGGCTAGACAGAGACACGGTCACAGGTTCTGACATGTTATTGACAATTACTGGGGAGCTCTGGCAAAACCTATCAGTACTCCCACCTGGGCTAGACAGAGACACAGTCACAGGTTCTGACATGTTATTGACAACTACTGGGGAGTTCTGCTTATCCTTTAAGGAGATGTCCATCACAGGTGAAGTTATGTCATCTGATGATGGATCCCATATTGACAATTACTGGGGAGCTCTGGCAAAACCTATCAGTACTCCTACCTGGGCTAGACAGAGACACAGTCAGTACTCCCACCTGGGCTAGACAGAGACACAGTCACAGGTTCCGACATGTTATTGACAACTACTGGGGAGCTCTGGCAAAACCTATCAGTACTCCTACCTGGGCTAGATAGAGACACAGTCAATGGTTCCGACATGTTATTGACAACTACTGGGGAGTTCTGGCAAAACCTATCAGTACTCCCACCTGGGCTAGACAGAGACACAGTCACAGGTTCCGACATGTTATTGACAACTACTGGGGAGCTCTGGCAAAACCTATCAGTTCTCCTACCTGGGCTAGACAGAGACACAGTCACAGGTTCTGACATGTTATTGACAACTACTGGGGAGCTCTGGCAAAACCTATCAGTACTCCTACCTGGGCTAGACAGAGACACAGTCAGTACTCCTACCTGAGCTAGACAGAGACACGGTCACAGGTTCTGACATGTTATTGACAACTACTGGGGAGTCCTGGCAAAACCTATCAGTACACCTACCTTAGCTAGACAGAGACACAGTCACAGGTTCCGACATGTTATTGACAACTACTGGGGAGTTCTGGCAAAACCTAACAGTACTCCTACCTGAGCTAGACAGAGACACAGTCACAGGTACCAACATGTTATTGACAACTACTGGGGAGTGATGGCAAAACCTATCAGTACTCCTACCTGAGCTAGACAGAGACACAGTCACAGGTACCAACATGTTATTGACAACTACTGGGGAGTGATGGCAAAACCTAACAGTACTCCTACCTGAGCTAGACAGAGACACAGTCACAGGTTCCGACATATTATTGACAACTTCTGGGGAGCTCTGGCAAAACCTATCAGTACTCCTACCTGGGCTAGACAGAGACACAGTCACAGGTTCCAACATGTTATTGACAACTACTGGGGACCTCTGGCAAAACCTATCAGTACTCCTACCTGAGCTAGACAGAGACACAGTCACAGGTTCTGACATGTTATTGACAACTACTGGGGAGCTCTGGCAAAACCTAACAGTACTCCTACCTGAGCTAGACAGGGACACAGTCACAGGTTCTGACATGTTATTGACAACTACTGGGGAGCTCTGGCAAAACCTATCAGTACTCCTACCTGGGCTAGACAGAGACACAGTCACAGGTTCCGACATGTTATTGACAACTACTGGGGAGCTCTGGCAAAACCTATCAGTACTCCTACCTGGGCTAGACAGACACAGTCAGTACTCCTACCTGAGCTAGACAGAGACACAGTCACAGATTCCAACATGTTATTGACAACTACTGGGGAGCTCTGGCGAAACCTATCAGTACTCCTACCTGGGCTAGACAGAGACACAGTCACAGGTTCCGACATGTTATTGACAACTACTGGGGAGTTCTGGCAAAACCTATCAGTACTCCCACCTGGGCTAGACAGAGACACAGTCACAGGTTCCAACATGTTATTGACAACTACTGGGGAGCTCTGGCAAAACCTATCAGTACTCCTACCTGGGCTAGACAGAGACACAGTCAGTACTCCTACCTGGGCTAGACAGGGACACAGTCACAGGTTCCGACATGTTATTGACAACTACTAGGGAGCTCTGGCAAAACCTATCAGTACTCCTACCTGGGCTAGACAGAGACACAGTCACAGGTTCCGACATGTTATTGACAACTACTGGGGAGTTCTGGCAAAACCTATCAGTACTCCTACCTGAGCTAGACAGAGACACGGTCACAGGTTCCGACATGTTATTGACAACTACTGGGGAGCTCTGGCAAAACCTATCAGTACTCCTACCTGGGCTAGACAGAGACACAGTCACAGGTTCCGACATGTTATTGACAACTACTGGGGAATTCTGGCAAAACCTATCAGTACTCCTACCTGAGCTAGACAGAGACACAGTCACAGGTTCCGACATGTTATTGACAACTACAAGGGAGCTCTGGCAAAACCTATCAGTACTCCCAACTGGGCTAGACAGAGACACAGTCACAGGTTCTGACATGTTATTGACAACTACTGGGGAGCTCTGGCAAAACCTATCAGTACTCCTACCTGAGCTAGACAGAGACACAGTCAATGGTTCCGACATGTTATTGACAACTACTGGGGAGCTCTGGCAAAACCTATCAGTACTCCTACCTGGGCTAGACAGAGACACAGTCAGTACTTCTACCTGAGCTAGACAGAGACACAGTCACAGGTTCCGACATGTTATTGACAACTACTGGGGAGTTCTGGCAAAACCTATCAGTACTCCCACCTGGGCTAGACAGAGACACAGTCACAGGTTCCGACATGTTATTGACAACTACTGGGGAGCTCTGGCAAAACCTATCAGTACTCCTACCTGGGCTAGACAGAGACACAGTCACAGGTTTCGACATGTTATTGACAACTACTAGGGAGCTCTGGCAAAACCTATCAGTACTCCTACCTGGGCTAGACAGAGACACAGTCAGTACTCCTACCTGAGCTAGACAGAGACACAGTCACAGGTTCCAACATGTTATTGACAACTACTGGGGAGCTCTGGCAAAACCTATCAGTACTCCCACCTGGGCTAGACAGAGACACAGTCACAGGTTCCGACATGTTATTGACAACTACTGGGGAGCTCTGGCAAAACCTATCAGTACTCCCACCTGGGCTAGACAGAGACACAGTCACAGGTTCTGACATGTTATTGACAACTACTGGGGAGCTCTGGCAAAACCTATCAGTACTCCTACCTGAGCTAGACAGAGACACAGTCAATGGTTCCGACATGTTATTGACAACTACTGGGGAGCTCTGGCAAAACCTATCAGTACTCCTACCTGGGCTAGACAGAGACACAGTCAGTACTTCTACCTGAGCTAGACAGAGACACAGGTTCCGACATGTTATTGACAACTACTGGGGAGTTCTGGCAAAACCTATCAGTACTCCCACCTGGGCTAGACAGAGACACAGTCACAGGTTCCGACATGTTATTGACAACTACTGGGGAGCTCTGGCAAAACCTATCAGTACACCTACCTGGGCTAGACAGAGACACAGTCACAGGTTCCGACATGTTATTGACAACTACAAGGGAGCTCTGGCAAAACCTATCAGTACTCCTACCTGGGCTAGACAGAGACACAGTCAGAACTCCTACCTGAGCTAGACAGAGACACAGTCACAGGTTCCAACATGTTATTGACAACTACTGGGGAGCTCTGGCAAAACCTATCAGTACTCCCACCTGGGCTAGACAGAGACACAGTCACAGGTTCCGACATGTTATTGACAACTACTGGGGAGCTCTGGCAAAACCTATCAGTACTCCTACCTGGGCTAGACAGAGACACAGTCAGTACTCCTACCTGAGCTAGACAGAGACACAGTCACAGGTTCCGACATGTTATTGACAACTACTAGGGAGCTCTGGCAAAACCTATCAGTACTCCCACCTGGGCTAGACAGAGACACAGTCAGTACTCCTACCTGGGCTAGACAAAGACACAGTCACAGGTTCCGACATGTTATTGACAACTACTAGGGAGCTCTGGCAAAACCTAACAGTACTCCTACCTGGGCTAGACAGAGACACGGTCACAGGTTCCAACATGTTATTGACAACTACTGGGGAGCTCTGGCAAAACCTATCAGTACTCCTACCTGAGCTAGACAGAGACACAGTCACAGGTTCAAACATGTTATTGACAACTACTGGGGAGCTCTGGCAAAACCTATCAGTACTCCTACCTGGGCTAGACAGAGACACAGTCAATGGTTCCGACATGTTATTGACAACTACTGGGGAGCTCTGGCAAAACCTATCAGTACTCCTACCTGGGCTAGACAGAGACACAGTCAGTACTTCTACCTGAGCTAGACAGAGACACAGTCACAGGTTCCGACATGTTATTGACAACTACTAGGGAGTGATGGCAAAACCTAACAGTACTCCTACCTGGGCTAGACAAAGACACAGTCACAGGTTCCAATATGTTATTGACAACTACTGGGGAGCTCTGGCAAAACCTATCAGTACTCCTACCTGGGCTAGACAGAGACACAGTCAGTACTCCTACCTGGGCTAGACAGGGACACAGTCACAGGTACCAACATGTTATTGACAACTACTGGGGAGCTCTATCAAAACCTATCAGTACTCCTACCTGAGCTAGACAGAGACACAGTCACAGGTTCCGACATGTTATTGACAACTACTGGGGAGCTCTGGCAAAACCTATCAGTACTCCTACCTGGGCTAGACAGAGACACAGTCAGTACTTCTACCTGAGCTAGACAGAGACACAGGTTCCGACATGTTATTGACAACTACTGGGGAGTTCTGGCAAAACCTATCAGTACTCCCACCTGGGCTAGACAGAGACACAGTCACAGGTTCCGACATGTTATTGACAACTACTGGGGAGCTCTGGCAAAACCTATCAGTACACCTACCTGGGCTAGACAGAGACACAGTCACAGGTTCCGACATGTTATTGACAACTACAAGGGAGCTCTGGCAAAACCTATCAGTACTCCTACCTGGGCTAGACAGAGACACAGTCAGAACTCCTACCTGAGCTAGACAGAGACACAGTCACAGGTTCCAACATGTTATTGACAACTACTGGGGAGCTCTGGCAAAACCTATCAGTTCTCCCACCTGGGCTAGACAGAGACACAGTCACAGGTTCCGACATGTTATTGACAACTACTGGGGAGCTCTGGCAAAACCTATCAGTACTCCTACCTGGGCTAGACAGAGACACAGTCAGTACTCCTACCTGAGCTAGACAGAGACACAGTCACAGGTTCCGACATGTTATTGACAACTACTAGGGAGCTCTGGCAAAACCTTTCAGTACTCCCACCTGGGCTAGACAGAGACACAGTCAGTACTCCTACCTGGGCTAGACAAAGACACAGTCACAGGTTCCGACATGTTATTGACAACTACTAGGGAGCTCTGGCAAAACCTAACAGTACTCCTACCTGGGCTAGACAGAGACACGGTCACAGGTTCCAACATGTTATTGACAACTACTGGGGAGCTCTGGCAAAACCTATCAGTACTCCTACCTGAGCTAGACAGAGACACAGTCACAGGTTCAAACATGTTATTGACAACTACTGGGGAGCTCTGGCAAAACCTATCAGTACTCCTACCTGGGCTAGACAGAGACACAGTCAATGGTTCCGACATGTTATTGACAACTACTGGGGAGCTCTGGCAAAACCTATCAGTACTCCTACCTGGGCTAGACAGAGACACAGTCAGTACTTCTACCTGAGCTAGACAGAGACACAGTCACAGGTTCCGACATGTTATTGACAACTACTAGGGAGTGATGGCAAAACCTAACAGTGCTCCTACCTGGGCTAGAAAAAGACACAGTCACAGGTTCCAATATGTTATTGACAACTACTGGGGAGCTCTGGCAAAACCTATCAGTACTCCTACCTGGGCTAGACAGAGACACAGTCAGTACTCCTACCTGGGCTAGACAGGGACACAGTCACAGGTACCAACATGTTATTGACAACTACTGGGGAGCTCTATCAAAACCTATCAGTACTCCTACCTGAGCTAGACAGAGACACAGTCACAGGTTCCGACATGTTATTGACAACTACTGGGGAGCTCTGGCAAAACCTATCAGTTCTCCTACCTGGGCTAGACAGAGACACAGTCACAGGTTCCGACATGTTATTGACAACTACTGGGGAGTTCTGGCAAAACCTATCAGTACTCCTACCTGGGCTAGACAGAGACACGGTCACAGGTTCTGACATGTTATTGACAACTACTAAGGAGCTCTGGCAAAACCTATCAGTACTCCTACCTGGGCTAGACAGAGACACGGTCACAGGTTCTGACATGTTATTGACAACTACTAAGGAGCTCTGGCAAAACCTAACAGTACTCCCACCTGGGCTAGACAGAGACACAGTCAGTACTTCTACCTGGGCTAGACAGAGACACAGTCACAGGTTCCGATATGTTATTGACAACTTCTGGGGAGCTCTGGCAAAACCTATCAGTACTCCTACCTGGGCTAGACAGAGACACAGTCAGTACTCCCACCTGGGCTAGACAGAGACACAGTCACAGGTTCCGACATGTTATTGACAACTACTGGGGAGCTCTATCAAAACCTATCAGTACTCCTACCTGGGCTAGACAGACACAGTCAGTACTCCTACCTGAGCTAGACAGAGACACAGTCACAGGTTCCAACATGTTATTGACAACTACTGGGGAGCTCTGGCAAAACCTATCAGTACTCCTACCTGGGATAGACAGAGACACAGTCACAGGTTCCGACATGTTATTGACAATTACTGGGGAGTTCTGGCAAAACCTATCAGTACTCCTACCTGGGCTAGACAGACACAGTCAGTACTCCTACCTGAGCTAGACAGAGACACAGTCACAGGTTCCAACAAGTGATTGACAACTACTGGGGAGCTATGGCAAAACCTATCAGTACTCCTACCTGGGCTAGACAGAGACACAGTCACAGGTTCCGACATGTTATTGACAACTACTAGGGAGCTCTGGCAAAACCTATCAGTACTCCTACCTGGGCTAGACAGAGACACAGTCACAAGTTCCGACATGTTATTGACAACTACTGGGGAGTTCTGGCAAAACCTATAAGAACTCCTACCTGAGCTAGACAGAGACAGGGTCACAGGTTCCAACATGTTATTGACAACTACTGGGGAGCTCTGGCAAAACCTATCAGTACTCCTACCTGAGCTAGACAGAGACACAGTCACAGGTTCCGACATGTTATTGACAACTACTAGGGAGCTCTGGCAAAACCTATCAGTACTCCTACCTGGGCTAGACAGAGACACGGTCACAGGTTCTGACATGTTATTGACAACTACTGGGGAGCTCTGGCAAAACCTATCAGTACTCCTACCTGAGCTAGACAGAGACACAGTCACAGAATCCGACATGTTATTGACAACTACTAGGGAGTTCTTGCAAAACCTATCAGTACTCCCACCTGGGCTAGACAGAGACACAGTCACAGGTTCCAACATGTTATTGACAACTACTAGGGAGTGATGGCAAAACCAATCAGTACTCCTACCTGGGCTAGACAGAGACACAGTCACAGGTTCCGACATGTTATTGACAACTACTGGGGAGTGATGGCAAAACCTATCAGTACTCCTACCTGGGCTAGACAAAGACACAGTCACAGGTTCCGACATGTTATTGACAACTACTGGGGAGCTCTGGCAAAACCTATCAGTACTCCTACCTGAGCTAGACAGAGACACAGTCACAGGTTCCGACATGTTATTGACAACTACTGGGGAGCTCTGGCAAAACCTATCAGTACTCCTACCTGGGCTAGACAGAGACACAGTCAGTACTCCTACCTGAGCTAGACAGAGACACGGTCACAGGTTCCAACATGTTATTGACAACTACTGGGGAGCTCTGGCAAAACCTATCAGTACTCCTACCTGGGCTAGACAGAGACACAGTCACAGGTTCCAACATGTTATTGACAACTACTGGGGAGCTCTGGCAAAACCTATCAGTACTCCTACCTGAGCTAGACAGAGACACGGTCACAGGTTCCGACATGTTATTGACAACTACTGGGGAGCTCTGGCAAAACCTATCAGTACTCCTACCTGGGCTAGACAGAGACACAGTCAGTACTCCTACCTGGGCTAGACAGAGACACGGTCACAGGTTCCGACATGTTATTGACAACTACTGGGGAGCTCTGGCAAAACCTATAAGTACTCCTACCTGGGCTAGACAGAGACACAGTCACAGGTTCCGACATGTTATTGACAACTACTGGGGAGCTCTGGCAAAACCTATCAGTACTCCTACCTGGGCTAGACAGAGACACAGTCACAGGTTCCAACATGTTATTGACAACTACTGAGGAGCTCTGGCAAAACCTATCAGTACTCCTACCTGGGCTAGACAGAGACACAGTCAGTACTCCTACCTGGGCTAGACAGAGACACAGTCACAGGTTCCAACATGTTATTGACAACTACTAGGGAGCTCTGGCAAAACCTATCAGTACTCCTACCTGGGCTAGACAGAGACACAGTCAGTTCTCCTACCTGGGCTAGACAGAGACACGGTCACAGGTTCCAACATGTTATTGACAACTACTGGGGAGCTCTGGCAAAACCTATCAGTTCTCCTACCTGGGCTAGACAGAGACACAGTCACAGGTTCCAACATGTTATTGACAACTACTGGGGAGCTCTGGCAAAACCTATCAGTACTCCTACCTGGGCTAGACAGAGACACAGTCACAGGTTCCAACATGTTATTGACAACTACTGGGGAGCTCTGGCAAAACCTATCAGTACTCCTACCTGGGCTAGACAGAGACACAGTCAGTACTCCTACCTGGGCTAGACAGAGACACGGTCACAGGTTCCGACATGTTATTGACAACTACTGGGGAGTTCTGGCAAAACCTATCAGTTCTCCTACCTGGGCTAGACAGAGACACAGTCACAGGTTCCAACATGTTATTGACAACTACTGGGGAGCTCTGGCAAAACCTATCAGTACTCCTACCTGGGCTAGACAGAGACACAGTCACAGGTTCCAACATGTTATTGACAACTACTGGGGAGTTCTGGCAAAACCTATCAGTACTCCTACCTGGGCTAGACAGAGACACAGTCACAGGTTCCGACATGTTATTGACAACTACTGGGGAGCTCTGGCAAAACCTATCAGTACTCCTACCTGGGCTAGACAGAGACACAGTCACAGGTTCCGACATGTTATTGACAACTACTGGGGAGCTCTGGCAAAACCTATCAGTACTCCCACCTGGGCTAGACAGAGACACAGTCACAGGTTCCGACATGTTATTGACAACTTCTAGGGAGTTCTGGCAAAACCTATCAGTACTCCTACCTGAGCTAGACAGAGACACAGTCACAGGTTCTGACATGTTATTGACAACTACTGGGGAGCTCTGGCAAAACCTATCAGTACTCCTACCTGAGCTAGACAGAGACACAGTCACAGGTTCCGACATGTTATTGACAACTACTGGGGAGCTCTGGCAAAACCTATCAGTACTCCTACCTGAGCTAGACAGAGACACAGTCACAGGTTCCTACATGTTATTGACAACTACTGGGGAGCTCTGGCAAAACCTATCAGTACTCCTACCTGAGCTAGACAGAGACACAGTCACAGGTTCCGACATGTTATTGACAACTACTGGGGAGCTCTGGCAAAACCTATCAGTACTCCTACCTGAGCTAGACAGAGACGCGGTCACAGGTTCCGACATGTTATTGACAACTACTGGGGAGCTCTGGCAAAACCTATCAGTACTCCTACCTGGGCTAGACAGAGACACAGTCACAGGTTCCGACATATTATTGACAACTACTGGGGAGATCTGGCAAAACCTATCAGTACTCCTACCTGGGCTAGACAGAGACACGGTCACAGGTTCCGACATGTTATTGACAACTACTGGGGAGCTCTGGCAAAACCTATCAGTACTCCCACCTGGGCTAGACAGAGACACAGTCACAGGTTCCGACATGTTATTGACAACTACTGGGGAGCTCTGGCAAAACCTATCAGTACTCCTACCTGGGCTAGACAGAGACACAGTCACAGGTTCCGACATGTTATTGACAACTACTGGGGAGCTCTGGCAAAACCTATCAGTACTCCTACCTGGGCTAGACAGAGACACAGTCAGTACTCCTACCTGGGCTAGACAGAGACACAGTCAGTACTCCTACCTGAGCTAGACAGGGACACAGTCACAGGTTCCGACATGTTATTGACAACTACTAGGGAGCTCTGGCAAAACCTATCAGTACTCCTACCTGAGCTAGACAGAGACATGGTCACAGGTTCCGACATGTTATTGACAACTACTAGGGAGCTCTGGCAAAACCTAACAGTACTCCTACCTGATCTAGACAGAGACACAGTCACAGGTTCCGACATGTTATTGACAACTACTGGGGAGCTCTATCAAAACCTATCAGTACTCCTACCTGGGCTAGACAGAGACACAGTCAGTACTCCTACCTGAGCTAGACAGAGACACGGTCACAGGTTACGACATGTTATTGACAACTACTAGGGAGCTCTGGCAAAACCTATCAGTACTCCTACCTGGGCTAGACAGAGACACAGTCACAGGTTCCGACATGTTATTGACAACTACTGGGGAGCTCTGGCAAAACCTATCAGTACTCCTACCTGAGCTAGACAGAGACACGGTCACAGGTTCCGACATGTTATTGACAACTACTGGGGAGCTCTGGCAAAACCTATCAGTACTCCTACCTGGGCTAGACAGAGACACAGTCACAGGTTCTGACATGTTATTGACAACTACTGGGGAGTTCTGGCAAAACCTATCAGTTCTCCTACCTGAGCTAGACAGAGACACAGTCACAGGTTCCGACATGTTATTGACAACTACTGGGGAGTTCTGGCAAAACCTATCAGTTCTCCTACCTGAGCTAGACAGAGACACAGTCACAGGTTCCAACATGTTATTGACAACTACTGGGGAGTTCTGGCAAAACCTATCAGTACTCCTACCTGAGCTAGACAGAGACACGGTCACAGGTTCCGACATGTTATTGACAACTACTGGGGAGCTCTGGCAAAACCTATCAGTACTCCTACCTGGGCTAGACAGAGACACAGTCACAGGTTCCAACATGTTATTGACAACTACTAGGGAGCTCTGGCAAAACCTAACAGTACTCCTACCTGGGCTAGACAGAGACACAGTCACAGGTTCCAACATGTTATTGACAACTACTGGGGAGCTCTGGCAAAACCTATCAGTACTCCTACCTGGGCTAGACAGAGACACGGTCACAGGTTCCGACATGTTATTGACAACTACTGGGGAGTGATGGCAAAACCTATCAGTACTCCTACCTGGGCTAGACAGAGACAGGGTCACAGATTCCTACATGTTATTGACAACTACTGGGGAGCTCTGGCAAAACCTATCAGTACTCCTACCTGGGCTAGACAGAGACACAGTCAGTACTCCTACCTGGGCTAGACAGGGACACAGTCACAGGTTCCGACATGTTATTGACAACTACTGGGGAGTTCTGGCAAAACCTATCAGTACTCCGACCTGAGCTAGACAGACACACAGTCACAGGTTCTGACATGTTATTGACAACTACTGGGGAGTTCTGGCAAAACCTAACAGTACTCCCACCTGGGCTAGACAGAGACACGGTCACAGGTTCTGACATATTATTGACAACTACTGGGGAGCTCTGGCAAAACCTATCAGTACTCCCACCTGGGCTAGACAGAGACACAGTCACAGGTTCCAACATGTTATTGACAACTACTGGGGAGTTCTGGCAAAACCTATCAGTACTCCTACCTGGGCTAGACAGAGACACAGTCAGTACTCCTACCTGAGCTAGACAAAGACACAGTCACAGGTTCCGACATGTTATTGACAACTACTAGGGAGCTCTGGCAAAACCTATCAGTACTCCTACCTGGGCTAGACAGAGACACGGTCACAGGTTCCAACATGTTATTGACAACTACTAAGGAGCTCTGGCAAAACCTATCAGTACTCCTACCTGGGCTAGACAGAGACACAGTCACAGGTTCTGACATGTTATTGACAACTACTGGGGAGCTCTGGCAAAACCTATCAGTACTCCTACCTGAGCTAGACAGAGACAGTCACAGGTTCCGACATGTTATTGACAACTACTGGGGAGTTCTGGCAAAACCTATCAGTACTCCTTCCTGGGCTAGACAGAGACACAGTCACAGGTTCCGACATGTTATTGACAACTACTAGGGAGCTCTGGCAAAACCTATCAGTTCTCCTACCTGGGCTAGACAGAGACACAGTCACAGGTTCCAACATGTTATTGACAACTACTAGGGAGTGATGGCAAAACCTATCAGTACTCCTACCTGGGCTAGACAGAGACACAGTCAGTTCTCCTACCTGGGCTAGACAGAGACACAGTCACAGGTTCCGACATGTTATTGACAACTACTAGGGAGCTCTGGCAAAACCTATCAGTACTCCCACCTGGGCTAGACAGAGACACAGTCAGTACTCCTACCTGAGCTAGACAGAGACACAGTCACAGGTTCCGACATGTTATTGACAACTACTGGGGAGCTCTATCAAAACCTATCAGTACTCCTACCTGGGCTAGACAGAGACACAGTCAGTACTCCTACCTGAGCTAGACAGAGACACAGTCACAGGTTCCGACATGTTATTGACAACTACTAGGGAGCTCTGGCAAAACCTATCAGTACTCCTACCTGAGCTAGACAGAGACACGGTCACAGGTTCCGATATGTTATTGACAACTACTGGGGAGCTCTGGCAAAACCTATCAGTACTCCTACCTGGGCTAGACAGAGACACAGTCAGTACTCCTACCTGAGCTAGACAGAGACACAGTCACAGGTTCCGACATGTTATTGACAACTACTGGGGAGCTCTATCAAAACCTATCAGTACTCCTACCTGGGCTAGACAGAGACACAGTCAGTACTCCTACCTGAGCTAGACAGAGACACAGTCACAGGTTCCGACATGTTATTGACAACTACTGGGGAGTGATGGCAAAACCTATCAGTACTCCCACCTAGGCTAGACAGAGACACAGTCAGTACTCCTACCTGAGCTAGACAGAGACACAGTCACAGGTTCCAACATGTTATTGACAACTACTGGGGAGCTCTGGCAAAACCTATCAGTACTCCTACCTGGGCTAGACAGAGACACGGTCACAGGTTCCGACATGTTATTGACAACTACTGGGGCGCTCTGGCAAAACCTATCAGTACTCCTACCTGAGCTAGACAGAGACACAGTCACAGGTTCCGACATGTTATTGACATACTGGGGAGCTCTATCAAAACCTATCAGTACTCCCACCTGGGCTAGACAGAGACACAGTCAGTACTCCTACCTGGGCTAGACAAAGACACGGTCACAGGTTCCGACATGTTATTGACATCTTCTAGGGAGCTCTGGCAAAACCTATCAGTACTCCTACCTGGGCTAGACAGAGACACAGTCACAGGTTCCGACATGTTATTGACAACTACTAGGGAGCTCTGGCAAAACCTATCAGTACTCCAACCTGGGCTAGACAGAGACACAGTCAGTACTCCTACCTGGGCTAGACAAAGACACAGTCACAGGTTCCGACATGTTATTGACAACTACTGGGGAGCTCTGGCAAAACCTATCAGTACTCCCACCTGGGCTAGACAGAGACACAGTCAGTACTCCTACCTGGGCTAGACAGAGACACAGTCACAGGTTCCGACATGTTATTGACAACTACTGGGGAGCTCTGGCAAAACCTAACAGTACTCCTACCTGGGCTAGACAGGGACACAGTCACAGGTTCTGACATGTCATTGACAACTACTGGGGAGTTCTGGCAAAACCTATCAGTACTCCCACCTGGGCTAGACAGGGACACAGTCACAGGTTCCAACATGTTATTGACAACTACTGGGGAGCTCTGGCAAAACCTATCAGTTCTCCTACCTGGGCTAGACAGAGACACAGTCACAGGTTCCGACATGTTATTGACAACTACTAGGGAGTTCTGGCAAAACCTATCAGTTCTCCTACCTGGGCTAGACAGAGACACAGTCACAGGTTCCGACATGTTATTGACAACTACTGGGGAGCTCTGGCAAAACCTATCAGTACTCCTACCTGGGCTAGACAGAGACACAGTCACAGGTTCCGACATGTTATTGACAACTACTAGGGAGCTCTGGCAAAACCTATCAGTACTCCTACCTGGGCTAGACAGAGACACGGTCACAGGTTCCGACATGTTATTGACAACTACTGGGGAGCTCTGGCAAAACCTATCAGTACTCCTACCTGGGCTAGACAGAGACACGGTCACAGGTTCCGACATGTTATTGACAACTACTGGGGAGCTCTGGCAAAACCTATCAGTACTCCTACCTGAGCTAGACAGAGACACAGTCACAGAATCCGACATGTTATTGACAACTACTGGGGAGCTCTGGCAAAACCTATCAGTTCTCCTACCTGGGCTAGACAGAGACACGGTCACAGGTTCCGACATGTTATTGACAACTACTGGGGAGCTCTGGCAAAACCTATCAGTTCTCCTACCTGGGCTAGACAGAGACACAGTCACAGGTTCCGACATGTTATTGACAACTACTAGGGAGTGATGGCAAAACCTATCAGTACTCCTACCTGGGCTAGACAGAGACACGGTCACAGGTTCCGACATGTTATTGACAACTACTGGGGAGCTCTGGCAAAACCTATAATTACTCCTACCTGAGCTAGACAGAGACACAGTCACAGGTTCCAACATGTTATTGACAACTACTGGGGAGCTCTGGCAAAACCTATCAGTACTCCTACCTTGGCTAGACAGAGACACTGTCACAGGTTCCAACATGTTATTGACAACTACTGGGGAGCTCTGGCAAAACCTATCAGTACTCCTACCTGGGCTAGACAGAGACACAGTCACAGGTTCCGACATGTTATTGACAACTACTGGGGAGTTCTATCAAAATTTATCAGTACTCCTACCTGAGCTAGACAGAGACACAGTCACAGGTTCTGACATGTTATTGACAACTACTGGGGAGCTCTGGCAAAACCTAACAGTACTCCTACCTGAGCTAGACAGAGACACATTCACAGGTTCTGACATGTTATTGACAACTACTGGGGAGCTCTGGCAAAACCTAACAGTACTCCTACCTGGGCTAGACAGAGACACAGTCACAGGTTCTGACATGTTATTGACAACTACTGGGGAGCTCTGGCAAAACCTAACAGTACTCCTACCTGGGCTAGACAGGGACACAGTCACAGGTTCCAACATGTTATTGACAACTACTGGGGAGCTCTGGCAAAACCTATCAGTACTCCTACCTGGGCTAGACAGAGACACAGTCACAGGTTCCAACATGTTATTGACAACTACTGGGGAGTTCTGGCAAAACCTATCAGTACTCCTACCTGGGCTAGACAGAGACACAGTCACAGGTTACGACATGTTATTGACAACTACTGGGGAGCTCTGGCAAAACCTATCAGTACTCCCACCTGAGCTAGACAGAGACACAGTCACAGGTTCCAACATGTTATTGACAACTACTGGGGAGCTCTGGCAAAACCTATCAGTACTCCTACCTGGGCTAGACAGACACACAGTCACAGGTTCCAACATGTTATTGACAACTACTGGGGAGCTCTGGCAAAACCTATCAGTACTCCTACCTGAGCTAGACAGAGACACAGTCACAGGTTCCAACATGTTATTGACAACTACTGGGGAGCTCTGGCAAAACCTAACAGTACTCCTACCTGGGCTAGACAGAGACACAGTCACAGGTTCCAACATGTTATTGACAACTACTGGGGAGCTCTGGCAAAACCTATCAGTACTCCTACCTGAGCTAGACAGGGACACAGTCACAGGTTCCGACATGTTATTGACAACTACTGGGGAGCTCTGGCAAAACCTATCAGTACTCCTACCTGGGCTAGACAGGGACACAGTCACAGGTTCCGACATGTTATTGACAACTACTAGGGAGTGATGGCAAAACCTATAAGTACTCCTACCTGAGCTAGACAGAGACACAGTCACAGGTTCCGACATGTTATTGACAACTACTGGGGAGCTCTGGCAAAACCTATCAGTACTCCTACCTGGGCTAGACAGAGACACAGTCAGTACTCCTACCTGAGCTAGACAGAGACACAGTCACAGAATCCGACATGTTATTGACAACTACTGGGGAGCTCTGGCAAAACCTATCAGTACTCCTACCTGGGCTAGACAGAGACACAGTCACAGGTTCCGACATGTTATTGACAACTACTGGGGAGCTCTGGCAAAACCTATCAGTACTCCTACCTGGGCTAGACAGAGACACAGTCAGTACTCCTACCTGGGCTAGACAGAGACACAGTCACAGGTTCCGACATGTTATTGACAACTACTGGGGAGCTCTGGCAAAACCTATCAGTACTCCCACCTGGGCTAGACAGAGACACAGTCAGTACTCCTACCTGGGCTAGACAAAGACACAGTCACAGGTTCCGACATGTTATTGACAACTACTGGGGAGCTCTGGCAAAACCTATCAGTACTCCCACCTGGGCTAGACAGAGACACAGTCAGTACTCCTACCTGGGCTAGACAGAGACACAGTCACAGGTTCCAATATGTTATTGACAACTACTGGGGAGCTCTGGCAAAACCTATCAGTACTCCTACCTGAGCTAGACAGCGACACAGTCAGTTCTCCTACCTGGGCTAGACAGAGACACGGTCACAGGTTCCAACATGTTATTGACAACTACTGGGGAGCTCTGGCAAAACCTAACAGTACTCCTACCTGGGCTAGACAGAGACACAGTCACAGGTTCCGACATGTTATTGACAACTACTGGGGAGCTCTGGCAAAACCTATCAGTACTCCTACCTGGGCTAGACAGAGACACAGTCACAGGTTCTGACATGTTATTGACAACTACTGGGGAGCTCTGGCAAAACCTATCAGTACTCCTACCTGGGCTAGACAGAGACACAGTCAATGGTTCCGACATGTTATTGACAACTACTGGGAGGTCTGGCAAAGCCTATCAGTACTCCTACCTGGGCTAGACAAAGACACAGTCACAGGTTCCTACATGTTATTGACAACTACTGGGGAGCTCTGGCAAAACCTATCAGTACTCCTACCTGAGCTAGACAGAGACACAGTCACAGGTTCCAACATGTTATTGACAACTATTGGGGAGCTCTGGCAAAACCTATCAGTACTCCTACCTGGGCTAGACAGAGACACAGTCAGTTCTCCTACCTGGGCTAGACAGAGACACAGTCACAGGTTCCGACATGTTATTGACAACTACTGGGGAGCTCTGGCAAAACCTATCAGTTCCCCTACCTGGGCTAGACAGAGACACAGTCACAGGTTCCGACATGTTATTGACAACTACTGGGGAGTTCTGGCAAAACCTATCAGTACTCCTACCTGGGCTAGACAGAGACATGGTCACAGGTTCTGACATGTTATTGACAACTACTGGGGAGCTCTGGCAAAACCTATCAGTACTCCCACCTGGGCTAGACAGAGACACAGTCAGTACTCCTACCTGGGCTAGACAAAGACACAGTCACAGGTTCCGACATGTTATTGACAACTACTGGGGAGCTCTGGCAAAACCTATCAGTACTCCTACCTGGGCTAGACAGAGACACGGTCACAGGTTCTGACATGTTATTGACAACTACTAGGGAGCTCTGGCAAAACCTAACAGTACTCCTACCTGGGCTAGACAGAGACACGGTCACAGGTTCTGACATGTTATTGACAACTACTGGGGAGCTCTGGCAAAACCTATCAGTACTCCTACCTGGGCTAGACAGAGACACGGTCACAGGTTCTGACATGTTATTGACAACTACTAGGGAGCTCTGGCAAAACCTAACAGTACTCCTACCTGGGCTAGTACTCCTACCTGGGCTAGACAGAGACACAGTCACAGGTTCCGACATGTTATTGACAACTACTGGGGAGCTCTGGCAAAACCTATCAGTACTCCTACCTGGGCTAGACAGAGACACAGTCAGTACTCCTACCTGGGCTAGACAGAGACACGGTCACAGGTTCCAACATGTTATTGACAACTACTGGGGAGCTCTGGCAAAACCTATCAGTACTCCTACCTGGGCTAGACAGAGACACAGTCAATGGTTCCGACATGTTATTGACAACTACTGGGGAGTTCTGGCAAAGCCTATCAGTACTCCTACCTGGGCTAGACAAAGACACAGTCACAGGTTCCTACATGTTATTGACAACTACTTGGGAGTTCTGGCAAAGCCTATCAGTACTCCTACCTGGGCTAGACAAAGACACAGTCACAGGTTCCGACATGTTATTGACAACTACTGGGGAGTTCTGGCAAAACCTATCAGTACTCCTACCTGGGCTAGACAGAGACACAGTCACAGGTTCCGACATGTTATTGACAACTACTGGGGAGTTCTGGCAAAACCTATCAGTACTCCTACCTGGGCTAGACAGAGACACAGTCACAGGTTCTGACATGTTATTGACAACTACTGGGGAGTTCTGCTTATCCTTTAAGGAGATGTCCATCACAGGTGAAGTTATGTCATCTGATGCTGGATCCCATACATACGGGTTCTTCTCTAAATACAGCATCTACAAAAAAGTTCTTTATGTTAGCAAGCTTATAAGAGATACATGGGTGAAAGTTCAAAATTTCCAAAATCCTTAACTTCAAAACTCAAATCTTAAAACTTGTAGAATGCCCACTAAATATTCACAATTTCAAGTTTATATGTTCAATTGTCCTCAGACAGACTAAAAGTAAACCTGAGAAGCTATTCTGATCTCCCTCATTCAGCATTTTGAGTCAGCCTCAAAATCCTGAATTCAGGAATAATCCTGAAAACTTTCACCCATGAAGATATACTGTGAGAAAACCTGTTTGTATTCTCATTCCATTCACTCTTTGCCTACCAGGTATTTTTTGGGGGTATTTATTTTTCTCCAAAATTAAAGTTTTCAAAAATCCTTTTGAGAATATCGACAGTGTCAGATGGTTTGGATCCAGATCAGGACTGACATTTTGTCAGTCCAGGTCTGGGTCCAAACTGTTTGTATTGGTTATCAGCAAATGTTTATCTGATTAAATGTGTTGTATGAAAAATACTAGTTTTCTAACACATATAATGTCTTCACAGCACATATTGGCCTCCATACAAGAAAATCTGACTTTATTGCATGCAAACAACAAAGTCGCAGACCAGCCTTGGCATCTGGGTAGTCTGATCAGCACCTTTGTTATTAGCTTTCTGGTAAGTATTACAACTCAACTTACTACACACAAAATTTCTATATTCTAGCCAGTCTCTGTAGCTGAGTAGACTGCTTTGAGCCTTACTTGGCCAGAAACCCTGAGGACGAGGCACATGAGATTATAAGAATCCATCAGGAGTGTGAAGGTGGTAAAATCTGTCCAGAGGATCGCCGTTTGGTATCACGAGACTTGCCGAGTGATGACAAACGGTGATCTTGAGAGACAGATTTTGCTATCCAATCCTCTCACAAATAATGGATTCTTTTTCTTGCTCACCACCAATTACCTCATTTTATATTGGAAAAACATGAAAAAGACTTCAAGAAAATCCTGAATACCAGGGGACAAAAATATTTTGATATTGCACTTATCCTGCAGGACGAGTGACTTATTATTTTCACTCGTCCTGAAAACCCATGCACTTGTCCTTTAAAAGTGTATGCGATTAAGAATATATGGGAGTAACGACTTCCTCGAGTAATTCTTCCCAAAGCACTTGTCCTGTGCTTGGGTAGAATCACTTGTACTTTCTAGATTTCACTCGTAATAACAAAAGGACGAGTGGAACTACGCTGAGATGGGACATGGTGACGTAATTTTAAAATTACAATGATGTCACAGATCAATGTGCAGCTAGCATGCAGCCGACGTGTGGCTGTTCGTTTTTATCTTTCCAACGGGTTGATCGGCGTATGTGAGATAGAATAGAATTATCTCACATGGGTAAAAACAACAGAAATCCCGATCTATTGTGCAAGAATATTTGTATCATAATCTCACTGGCTGCATTACCTTTACACCAAAGTCTGCACTTGGCAATATTGCAGACATTTCTGGAAATTTGAAATTCCCGGAGCTGTTTGACGTTCCAGAAGCTTTATTGTTGACAACTGAGAGAAGTTCCATTTCAACTTTCTGAATCCCAATAAGCATTGTGTCTGTCTTAAAGACTGTGGCATTGGCTCCTGGTTGTTGTAGTTGCATCATAGCATTTGTTACTGTGTCGACAGTCTTCAGTAGCTTTGCTGTGGAGTTCTTCACCTATAGCAGATATAAAGGATCGTACACGAGAGCTTCGATATCAATGAATTCATTAACCCTTTGTACTCAGGTAACCCCTAAACCAGTACTTTTACAAACAGTGAAGACCCAGATGAAATGCCGCATAATGCGGCATTTCATCGGGATCTACACTGCTTGTTATAGTAAAAAAAGATCTTCAGACAAAAACTACAATATTTTTTGAAAATTATAACCTGACACCCCTAGATATATACAATGGGCTATCACAAGTTTATTGTATCAACCAGAAGGAAGAATCCATAAGTACAGGGTTTTCAATAAGATTTTTTGCAATGCAAGCTTTAGGCGGTCAGATTTTAAGCTTTTGTATAGATTTTAATGCTAGTTCGAACATTTGAGGTGGCCAGAAAATGGTTTGAGGCAGTCATTTTGGCCTCCAGCCGCCTCTAATTGAAAACCCTGTAAGTATACAAAGGGTTGAACAAGATGGAGTAAGGAGATAAAATGTAAAGCTTGTCGAGCATTTTAATCACTTTTTCGTAACAAATTTAATAAATCTATAAAACAACAAAAGGTTTTACACTGTGTTAGAAGTTCTTATTCAACCCTTGTTAACCCTTTAACTCATAGAGAAGCCTTTTAACACTTTTATAAACAGAGCAGACCCAGATCAGGCAGCTCTTGTAAGAGCTGCATGATCTGGGTCTTCTCTGTTTGCTTATGAAAATATGATAAGATGTGATCCTACACTAATAGCGCTGACAAGTAATTATTTTGTTCTATGTACAAACGTGATAGTTAATTTATATAACTATTCATGAATATTCATGAAGGAAAGGGTTAACCTACCCTCTTGTCAACCTATTTGTTGTCAGGGCTCTAAAGGTGGATGTATCCTGGGTCATCAGGGTAAAAACAGTACAATATATACGAGGGTCAGTCAAAAATAACTGAGAGTTGATACATATCTTTTGCGTAGGCTAACACACAAGAGTCTAAGATGGCACATGCATGCATTGAACTGTCCTGTGTCAAAATATACAAAATACAAGACCATGCAAAGTATCCATTGTTGTTGCTTAGCAACCGAAGAATTTGAAATAACGTCATGCGTTCACACTGGAAAATAGCGTTGCCATGGAAACACTATACACAATTTAAGTTACATCAACTTGTACATTTGTTGCAAATAGAGTGTTTGAATGTGTTTTGTTAAATGCAACAACTGAGATTGAGGCGTTGGAATCTTATTACAGAAATAAAAGGAAAAGTACCTAATTTTTCGGAAAATTTCACCCCAAAATATACCCCACCCACCAGTAATGGTTCACTTTAGAGCAATATTAGCACCTAAGTATCATATCATATGACCATTTCATTCTATTTAGTAACTGGTTTTAATATCTGAATGCATATCTTGAATATTTCCAGGAATGGACGGTTGCCATAGCAACAAAATCTGGTGTTTTTGTTAAAAATGGAATTTCCATCAATTTTGGTTGCTAGGCAATGAACATCGCATGTATTGTATTTTCTTCCTATTTCCATTTTTCAAAATAATGCTTACACGTTGTTTGATACAATAGGCGAGATATAAGGTCCGTTATTATACTGTTTTAGATTTGAAATGATTTTAAATTCATGGCTGCTTAGGCAGAAGTGTCGACGACGCGAGCGCACATCGTCGAGAGATGGTATTCGGTTGCCTAGCAACAACACATTGAAGATAATAAGACGTCAACTTTTATATGCAATGAAGCCTGACGGGTCATTCTATACGTGTATTAAGTTTCAGTCAAAAGTGCCAACCCAGTAAAAAGATATTAACCAACTTCCAGTTATGTTTGACTGACCCAGGTAGCTATTCCATAATAAACTTTTAACCAGCTGAAGGTCCCTTTTCACTTTTAACCCTTATCCCACCACTATTTATTGTTCTGAAAATGTTGTCTTGTTTTTACATCTTCTGTATATATTCGAGAGCACTTCATGTAAGCAAAAAATATGAACCCTGATCAGACTGCTCTCTCTAATCTGGATCTATATTGTTTGCAATATAAGTTCCCTAATTTGTTTGCTTGATTAGATTCTTTACCTCACTGTCAGCAATCTAATAATATGTTCCCTAAGAACATAAGCAGGAGAGAGGAACAAACGATGAAGGACAAAAACAGTGGGTTAAAGGGTAATAGGAAAATACAAAATATGCGAACCTTTTCAATTTTTACTGTTCTCTGCTTGTCAGGTTTAGAATCTTCCGAAGTAGTTGTCTGTTTCTTAGTTGTTTCAGTGCCACCATCAGCAGTGTGATCACCTGTGTCCTCGAGTTTATGCATCTCTGTACTTCCAGCGTCTGTGTTTATATCTAGAATTCTTGTCACTCCATTCAGTATAGATCTGTAATAAGAAAACCAAAAGACTGCACTAAACATACAAATAAAATATTTTTTGGCATCACCCAGGCCTCCAGATACATGTATATGAAAATACTTTTTCTTATTTCTCAACAATACATATGTTGTGGGTATTCAAAAGAACCATATAAATGAGGCAATTCTTTTGGGGCACCCAATGCAAATGTTTAAATTGATGAGAAGAAAACAATGATAATTTAACACTCAAAAATGTTGCCTATGTTCACCATCATCAAAGTACAAGATAGGAGGGATTAAACAAGAGTTTAAATTGGACTTTTGTTTAACTCTTTGCATGCTGGGTAATTTTTCATGCTTTCGTTGTCATCTTCTGTTGTTTTTTGTTTGTTTTTCAAAATTAAATTGTTTTTAAAATTCTTTCATGAATACTATCGAGTGTCAAACAGTTTGAACCAGAATGTCGGTCCTGATCTGGATTCAAACTGTTTGCAAAGGTCATCAGCAAAGGACAAAAGTTGCCACTAGAAAGGAAAGAGTTAAAAGATCATCACATGGATGAAAGCTTTAAAATTTATCCACACTTTAAGGAAACTTTTTCGTATTAAGTCAGTAACTCTCATAATATTGGCTATGAACACTAACTTTTCCCATTTCTCCCAGAATACTGGTAACTCATGCGCAAATAAACAATTCTACCAGAGAATGTGAGATTCTGGTACAAGGTCCAAATAGTTGGATCGCTTTTATTTTTATCACTGTTTTCTATTCAAATATTGGCAAAACATTTCCACACAAATATGATCATCAGCATGTCAAATCTATATAAAACCTTTAATTTTCTACTCGTTTGAGCATAATGTTTTGCAGTTTATTATGATTACCAATTCTTAATTGACACAATGGTCGATTTGCTTGGTTGGTTTGTGGTTTAAGGTCCCAGTCAACAGCTGTGGTCATGTTGAGACAGTCAGTTAACCTAACCACACTATTTTCCTGGGCAAGCTTAGACTAGTATTAACAGTTAACCAATACTCAAAAATAGTAAGTGAGTATGATCAGGAAATACCACAATCACAAACCACAGACAACCCAGTGGCACCGCGAGGAAGAGCCGCTCAACCATCACGAGACACCAGGAAGACAAACTAAGCAAAGCAACCAGCTCTCTCTTCCTCTCTTCCCCATCAAGATGATTGCAATACTAGAATGGACATAAAGCACATATAGGAGCGCAGTGGCTCAGTGGTAGAGTGCTTTACTCCGGACTGAGGGGCCGCTGGTTTGAGCCTCACCCGCATCACAATGTTGTGGTCATTGAGCATGACACATTTATTCTAGCTTAGTACTGGTTAAACCCAGGAAGACCCGTCCCTGTTTAACTGAAAGATTGTTGTTGGGATGTAAAAAATTCCATTCAAACAAAGCACATGTTTTCGCCTGTAACTGACAAAAGCCCTTCTTGAATCAGCAGAAGGAGGAGAATGACCGTAGATAATATTAAATGCAAAAGTAGGAGCCTGAGCAGCACTGGAATCAAACTCACAACTGTATCAGCAATCAGACTCACTATCAAATGCTCAGCGTTACAGGGCCCAGCTAACACAATGGTTGAAAACTTGAAATATAAACAATAATTCAACATGCCATCTCCATTAAGGGACTATGGTAAAATCAGAGGAGTGCCCATAATTGGACCTGGTTACATTTGACCCAACTCAGTAGTTACAATATGTTTATCAAGGGCATTAACTTTCTGCTATCTTGCATTGAATCATGGGTGAAAGTTCAAAATTTCCCAAATCCTGAACTTTTGAAATTAAAATGATAAAAACTTGCAGTATGCCTATAAAATATAAATTTTTCAAGTTCAAATGGTTAATTGTCTTTAGATAAACTGTATATATATCAGAAAAGCTATTATCTTCTGCCTAATTCAGTATTTTGAAGCTGACTTTCTATGGAATCAGCCTCAAAATCCTGAATTCAGGAATGATCCTGAAACTTTCACCCATGCATTGTTATGTTTCTATTTTCTTACTCTGCTGTGTGTACGACTTCTGTCTTTTCTGTCTGATTTTCCACAAAGTTATCAAAACCTTCTGCCAAATTGTTGTATAGATCTGTTGCCACGTCCTGTAAATCATGCAAATCAGCTGGGTAATGGTAAGCTTTTGTGTATGCTGCCTTTTTTTCAAATTAACTTTTTCAAAAAACCCTTTCAGGAACACAATCAGAGTGCCAAACGGTTTGATCAAGATCAGAACCGATGCTCTGTTGGTCCAGTCCCAGAGGTTATAAAACTTTTTCCATGCTCAACTCAGCTGAGCACGAAATTGATCTTGCTCATAAATGTTAAAATGCCAACAATTGTTGGCGTTTTAACATTTAATAGCATGATAAATACAATATCTGAGAGACTTAAAGCAAGAAACTTCTTCATTTGTCGTTATTTTAGTTTTTATGAGCAGTTGAACATTCATGCTCAGTTGAGTTAAACACGAAAAATTTGTTATTACCTAGGGGCCTGATCTGGTTCCAAACTGTTTGAGAGGGTTAACAGCAGATGAAAAAAGTTGCCAGCTCCTACAAATCATTAAAATACACTGAGACAATTGGCTAAAAATCTGCTTATCATAGCAAATACTGCTCATCAATACATTAAGAATGTAGGACAAAACATCCCAGGACAAAACATCCCATGCCATTTTTTGCCACCCCGGACAAAACATCCCGCATCAATTTGCCACCCCGGACAAAACATCCCATGCAGTTTTTGTCACCCTGGACAAAAAATCCCATGCCATTTTTGCCGCCCAGGACAAAACATCCCATGCTACTTCTGCCTACCCGGACAAAACATCCCACACTCTGTTTAAAGCCTATGAAAGTGCATAAAACATCCCATTTAGTTAATTGTCACTATTATTATTGATATTCTTAATGTACCATACCTATTGAAATGACTGGAGATCAAAGGTAGATAGATAATTAGACTAATTAGACATATGTTTCTCAATTATAATAGTTTGTTTGACCCAGACTGTAAATGATTTCTTTTAAGATGTAATTGGCTTCTTAACACACAAATTTAGTTGTTTGTCACAAGAAGATATAATTATCTTTAATTAAATTCTATTTACATTGTGAAACTGCCTTTCAATCAATTTAAGATCTAGTTTATATCATTTGGACAGTAATACTAGGGCATTCACTGCTAGTACATGTCATAGTAGATGAAGGTCACAAATGAGACTTACCTTGAAGAAGCAGTCTGAGTATGGGATGTTTTGTCCGGGGTGGCAAAAATGGCATGGGATGTTATGTCCGGGGTGACAAAAATGGCATGGGATGTTATGTCCGGGGTGACAAAAACAGCGTGGGATGTTTTGTCCGAGGTGGCAAATCTTTGTGGGATGTTTTGTCCGGGGTTTAAAAAAAATGGCATGGGATGTTTTGTCCCGGGATGTTTTGTCTCTTACCCCGCTAGTTGTGACTTTTGTCTTCTACTGTAACTGATAACCTTCACAAATAGTTTGGACCCAGATCTGGCCCCAAGGTTATAAAGCTGTTTTCGTGCTCAAATAAACCGGGCTGAGCATGAAATTACAACTGCTCAAAAAACTAAACTGCTGAAAAATACTGACTTTTCTTTCTTTCAAACTCTCGGATGTTGCATTTAGCATGCTAATAAATGTTAAAATGCCAACAAATGTTTGCATTTTTACATGTATGAGCATGATAAATTCCGTGCTCAGTTGAGTTGAGCATGAAAAAGTTTTATAACCTCTGGCCTGGCTTCAAATCAGTCAGGTTATCTGAAGACTAGAAACAAGAATCCTCTGGATAGATACAATAAACTTGGAATGGGACACTGTATATATATATATATATGTCTGTGTTTAACATTCCACCAAAAGCTAAGACAATATGGAGACAGGGTCACAGCTTTAAGTCTCACCCGACAGACGGGAATTGAACCTGCCACTCCTAGTCTGCACGGAAAATGGTTTATCCACTACCCATATATGCTCCTGGATGGTCCATTATAAATCAAGGGGTCAAAGTTATACTTTCAAAATGATTAATACATATAATGTATTTTTTTCTGTGAAGATTATAATAATAATTCAGGCCTTCAGATAAGAGTGTGTACTTGATTTTTTTTCTTATTTCTAAACCAAAACATATGTTGTGGGTACTCAAAAGAACAGTCTCAAGGAGATGGTTCTTTTGAGCACCCAAAACACATGTTTCAATTGATGGGTAAGGAAATAATTGCAATTTTAGGTGCACAAACTATCCTTATCTGGACCTATGGTTATAGTCTTAGCAAACAGTGTAGAGGCTGTGAAATGCAGTGTTCATCTGGTTTGATTGTTTGATTTGATTCACTATGTTCCGGTCAACAATTTTTCAGTTATGTAGGGACAGATCTTCCTGGGTTAACCAGTACTAAGCAAGGATAAATGTGTCTTGCTCAAAAGACGCTGGTGAGGCTCGAACCCGCAACCCCTCGGTCTCGAGTCGAGCACTCTACCACTGAGCTAGTGTTCATCTAATGTTTACCAATCTGAAAGTATGCATTAAACCCTTTCTTTCATGAATATTCAGGCTAGGCTCCACCCACTATGAATAATCATATAAATAAACTTTCACGTTGATACATAGAACAAAGAAATAACTTGTCAGTTCCACTAGTGTAGGATCAGAATTATCATATTTCCATAAGCAAGCAGAGGAGACCAAGATTAGGCAGCTCTTACAAGAGCTGTCTGATCTGGGTCTGCTCTGTTTGCAAAAGTGTTAAAAGCTGTCTCTATGAGGTAGAGGGTTAAGGGTTCCCACACAATACATCAACAATGCTGATTTAGGTCTCCATAATTTTCTATTTTTTCACATGGTCCAGAAAAACATAATTTTATTTAGGGTTCTGATGGAAAGCAGAATAGCGCTTAAGCCGGTGCTGAGGGGCGTGAGTATTGTTGCACTTTCCATTAGTTCTCATGAACAGAATCAATAAAACCGAGTCTGCTGTTTTATATTACTGTAGATTCTCTCTATTTCTGAAGGATCTGTTTTTCCAGATTATTTAGAGGTCGCAACAGCTGTCATTGTTTCTGTGTGGTTTGGTAAAACTTCTCCCCTCCAGAATGGGGTGTGAGAATGGTTGCACTTTCCATTAGTTCTCATGAACAGACTCAATAAAACCGAGTCTGCTGTTTTCTAGTATTGTAGGTTCTCACTATTTCTATTTCTGAAGGATCCATTTTCCAGATTATTTAGTCCAAAATTGTGAATAGTATCTTATCCATCATTATTTTTTTTTTTTTTTTTTTTTTTGGGGGGGGGGGGTGGGGGGGTGGGGGGCGGGTAGAAGGGAGGGGGTAACTTAAGATGGGTCTTGAATACCCTCAATACCCACAAAATATGTTTTGGTTGAAATTAATTTCAATCACACATTCATACCAAAAGGTCCATGTAATATTTGTGGGCTGAGACACTCAGAACAACTATGATATGGTTATAGAACTTTATATAGGTATGAAAACAACAAGATCTATCTAACAACTACTGCAGGTATCAGAGAGGCTGTAATCAAATATAGCACTTGAGAATGTTATAGACTTGCAAGATATACTACATATCTTTACAGTCCATTCGTGTCCTGTTATGGTAGTTAGCAAAATTCCAGTACTCCTCAAGATCCAGCATGTTTCAAGTCAATCGCTACTTCAGTTGTCTTTTCAAGGCATTCATTTTCAAATATTTACATTTTCAAAGCAAGCCTTTAATGAGTCTTTAATTTTTGCAACAGTTCATAGCCTCATGAAGACATAAATTTGATTGACAGCTGCCAAGCTCACTTGCCCGTGCAATACGCTTTGAACATCAAATTCATTTGCCAGAAGTGAAACTGGTGTCGTGATTGACAGTGAGCCACACCAGAGTCACACATGCAAATCAAGCCTCTTGTTTTCTCCATGTCTGTCTGTGCTCACACTGGCTGTTCCGCTTTTTCGTTTTACACTCCAACAAAACCGTTAATATGATTACATATTAAATACAAAACTGATTTTTTTTCCTAGATTATATTATTTTAGATATCTTAGATATTTATAATAAAATATAAATATAAGCAATAAATTCAATTTTTGGTCTGTTCATGGAATCATGAATACTTCTGGTCTCTTGCAAAGTAAGTGACGCCCGATGTATTCATGATTCCATGAACATTCCTAAAATCAAATATATTACTTAATTCCTTAACCCTTAAAGCACCAATCACAACTGAAGCAGACGACAAATTTTGCGACATCTTTCCCAATTTTCAACAAAAATAAGGTATGATATTACATGAGAATCGTCTGCCAGCAGACGATTCTCATGAAATATCATGCCTTATTTGTTATTTTTGTAAAAGCGGCAAAATTTGCAATTGTTGTCTGCTGCAAATTATAGGTGGCGCTTTAAGGGTTAACAAGCATGTGTAGATCCTGAACAACTCACCTGAGCCTTTTCTGAGATTTCTCCCTTTACTTCAGTAGCCTCATTGAGAACAGAGATGGCCGACGACACTGTTTCAAAGTCATTCACTGGAAGCTCGGTCAAAACTTCAACTATGTGAGTTCGAACCTGTACAAAAGAACAACATAAACATCTATCATGAGTGTCAATGGATCTTTGTTGTTTGGCAGGCCACTAGAGCTGCCACGTTTATGAAATCTGGTAAACGTTTACACGAGTTCCAATAACCGAAACGATTCCGTTTACACGGATCTTCCAAATTTTATTTTTTTTATTATGCAGATCAGTAAAATTGCTGATATTTTTCATTGAAAAACTTGTAACTTGTGCGAATATTCGAAATTGTTTGGTTGGGTGTTGTGTTAGAACTGATTTCAAGTAATTGGAAAGTGATTGCAACATGCGAAGACTGGTATATTACCGACATTTTCTTCAGTTGCAAGTGTGTAATTAATGAGTATACACACACAAGACATAACTGCCAATCATCACGTACGCATCGATAACATGCTGACAGGAAGTGAACAAAAAAAAAAATTTAAGCCAAACAAGCATCTCTACCAAATATTAAGACATGCCTTACATAACTGTTAAAAATGAAGGAATATAATTGCTCTAAGCAGTGACTAAGTGAGACGATATTCGGGGCATTTTTATGGCCCGCTGAGCCTCTGTCTGCGAGGGCCCGATAGGCAAAGAATTTGAAAAAATGCTTGAAAAAACGCTCCCTATTGTAAAATACTGTCAGTTGAGCAGCCTCGTATAGAAAATCTTATCTTACCCATGTTATCTTACCAAGGCTGTCACCTGAGGGCTGTACATTGGTTGTATTGGAACTCACCTGCATGGCCGTCAATTGACTTCATCGTTATGTAAAAATTATGTCATCATGCCATGTTGCATCTCAGCATATTTGGGAACTTTTGGGAGCCTTTTTAAACACAAAATGCGGTATTTAATGGTGAGCAAGTAAAAGAATACATTATATGTGTGCTGATGATGCCAAACCGCGATCCTTGGGATGGATTTTTCTATCCGGCCCTCCTACTCATGATAGATTTATATAATTCAAAAGTACATGTAGTGCTACCTCGTGGGACAAGATTCAGGGATCAAACTTAATATGTGCTCACTTCCTAAATACAAGTTATCTTCTTCATTTGTATTCAATAGCTAGGGAAGAATATTAATTTTTTTCAATTCAAATTCAGTGCATGCAGGTAGTTTTCCAACAAAACTAGTACACTGGGATGCATTTTTACCACTGCCATTACACCATGAATACCAAAACAAAAAAGTTTTAACATGATTCTTATGAGGCCTTGTTTTGTTTCTTAACCCTTTGTATACTGACAACCCCAAAACAAGTTCATTGACAAACAGTGAAGACCACAGGTTTAGATAAACACACATTTTCAGCGCTAAATTGTAACTATTTTCTTACCCATAATCTTTAGCATACAAGGGTCATTTGGAAAGTTCTTAGCATGGCATCATAACTCCACAACACGTTGATAAAATGCTATCAAATAATACATTTTTGGAAACTAGAATTCAACGGCTACTTGATGGTTTAATTTTTATAGAAAAAAAACTTGGCGTGCACCTGCAGCTCATGCTCAAAATGAGTAGGGATTTATATACTGGCAGAAATTTTAAGCAAAATACTTGGAAAAAAGCGAAGGAAAATTGGGGACCTTATTTGCGATCTAAATTTGACAAATTAATGATTTGGTGCCAACTTATGTTTTATTAGATTATATTATGCGATCACTGCTTGCACGACTACCACCTTTACATTTGGAAAATATTGGCTAATAGAGAAATGGTAAACTTTCAAAAATAAGACTTTTTTCGATTTGTCTCTATACTTTTACTATAAATTGTGTCACTACAGGAGCACGAAAAATGCCTATTGAGTATATGTTTTGCTTTATTTGTAGCGAACAATGCATAAAAATCATTTCTTCCTGTAAAAAGTGTGGCTTGTTTAGTTCTGTATTCATGATAATGATTCCTAATAAAACTACCCCTACTTTTCAAGAAGTGGGTGGGGTAACTTAACCCCTCGCATTTTGTCAATGGCATTAAGAACTTCTCATTGTATCGCGTTAACCATCACAAAATTGATTGATTTCTACTCTCAAGGTATTTTTACTGTTTTGTTTGCCACTGTTTTTAATTTAAATAAACCAGAATGTCAGCTCATGGCTAAACTTACTCTGTCCCATGGGAAGTTTATAAGATTTATCTTCCCTTTGTTCTGGTTTACAAAATTTATTTTGGTTTCAATACAAAGAGCATAAAGTGTGCTTGACAAAAATACCAACGCAAGGCATTTTTAAACTACTGTCGGTTATATGTTTTCAAAATATGTGCATTGTGACATGTGATTTGTAGTCGAAAAAATCAGCACATTGCTTTGCTTTCTAGACGGTTTTGGTATTGCTGTTCCAGTATTTAGTTATTAGAACCATCCAACTCGGTCATCAATTGTATAATAACTGTACCAGATTGTGGCCTACCAAATGATATACAAGTATCTAATTTCATGAACTATTGTTAATGTCCTGCACACTTTTCAAAAGGTAAAATGTTATATTTTCCACTGAAATTTTGCGTTTGCCAGTATACAAACAGTACATGTATTCACAATAATATTTTTTGTGTCTGAAGGGTTTGTAAATCGGATACTGAGATAAAAGACCATGCTTAGAACTTTCCAAATGCCCCTCGTATGTTTTGGGTGCTTAAAAGAACTGTCTCAATGAGACGGTTCTTTTGAGTACCCACAATATATGTTTTGGTTGAGAAATAAGAAATTATTTTTCTGTTACGCACTCTTACTTTAACTAAAGTCCTGGAAGACTCAGATGAAATGCAGCATAATGCTGCATTTCATCAGGGTCTGCACTGTTTGCTAAAATTAAAACACTAGGAGAAGAACTATATAAAGAGTATTATTTTCACTCTAGTCCTATACTTTGCATAAACATATGATTATATTTGTACAATTATCTTTCTAAAACAAAATATGTTTAAACTAAAATTAAAACAACCATCAGGACCAGAAATAGAAAATTCTACCTGTGACCCCTTTAAATACAAAATAGGCAATTCCAAACTTATTGTGTCAATATATATGGGAAAATCAATCAGAATACAAAGGTTTAAGACAGAACAAAACTTAAAATAATCATCCTATATCGAAAATTTCATCTAATGGTTAAGAACTTCCTAACCTCAGTGCGTTTGTCTATAGTTTTCTTCTCAGCCTCGCTTTCATCTCCGTCCGATTTTGTGTCATTCTCGTTTAGGTTCAAGGACACTGCTATCACTCCGAGAAGATGTGCTGCTTCTGAAAATAAAAGACAACAGGTCTCTAGTTAAGAGCGTGCAATTATATATTTATTTTCTTGTTTCTCAACCATAACATATGTTGTGGGTATTCAAAAGAACCATGTCAATAAACGGGTTCTTTTAAGCACCCAAAACTGATGGATAAGAAATTATTATCAATTTTATACACAATTTTTTTTATCTGAACCTATGTGAAAACATATATCCAAATGCAATGTTTCCATAGTTTACCGTAAAACCTGTGTAAAACGGCCACTCTCAAAAAGACTGAAAGTTAGTTTTGAAGACCAATTATCGCTTAATGCAGGTCAAAAGTATTGCAGAATGTTCCAAGGGGAGCATTCTGCAATACTTTTGACCTACATTAAGCTACCATTTATCATTAAGATCTTTATTCGTCTATTTTTGAGCGGCCATTTTACACAGGTTTTACTGTACTCAATTTTGTTTTTATCTGAACCTAATATGAATACATATCCTATTCAAATGCAATGTTTCCATAGTTAACCTTGACATTGTTAGCTGGATAGTTGTAAACAGGTACTTTGGTAAGCATTGATGTGATGGTCAATGTAACATTCGGTCATATAGGCCAATTTGATGACCATGACAAACCACCAAAATCTCGTCAAATGGCTGCATTTTTTACCTCTAACAGAACACAAGACTAATCTATAACTGTTTATCATCAGCAGGTCATAATATAAGTAATAGTTATACCATGGGTTGTCCGCCTGTACGTGGAGATACTCCACAAGCTTCAGCGAGTGGGTTATCTTATGTACAGGTGGACAAACATGGTATAACTATTTTATACCACCTACATCAGTGTAGACCTTGCACATCACAAGATATTTTGTGCTGAAGTTGGTAAGGGTGGTATAAGGGCTATGAAAGTATCCAACAGCACTTTCTTCAACAGTTTCCTTAAAAAAATATTGGAATAAATGCTGGCACCAATTATACTCAGGGTCGATGAAAAGTTACCAGCATCAAAATTTCAATATTTTGGAAAATATATAAAACAACTCTTTGGCTACTGTTACGTTCATGTTTCTGGTCAACGACAACTGAAACTGATTACGAGAGATAAAACAGTTCCACGAGCCCTGGAACTATTGTGCACGTGACGCACATGCATTTTATGTTTTTTGCAGTTTTAAAGAATTTGAAATCATCATTTTCAAAAGACAATGTGCCAGAACATGCCCTTGACATTTTCATTGAAAACGCCACCAAAATGACTTGGGCTATCCCATTAAACGCATAAAATGGAGATCAAACTTTAAGGTAGCACCAAAACTTTGCATTTTCCTATACAATGCAATGGAAACTATAGGGGTCCGTCAAGAAATGAGTATAATGCATTTGGGTGTGATGGATACCGTTTTCCATACTCGTGATGCATGGGACTCTATGCCACAAAATTGAGTGCTGAAGTATCCGCAGTTCCTTGTTCAGAATGAACTAAATATTGTCCTATGTTAAGTGTATATGATTTACTGGTAACTTTTCACTGACGTTGAGTATATTTTGAAACCAGTTGATTTGGAAGATGTATTGTTTGGATCTTTTTACTACTTTTAGCACTGGTGGACAATTTGTTATTAATTGAAACAATTGAAACAATCTTGTCATCTTGATAAAGTTAGAGTAACCCCAAAAGTATTCATGTCAAATAATTTTCAAATCAGATCTGTAGTTTTTTACAAAAGGGTTTTTGATTCTTTTTCTATATATGTATAGAAAATAGTGCTTTATGTCCAAGTTAACAATTTTTCAGTCATGTAGAGACTTATCTCTGTCTTACTGGGTTACACTTGTACTAAGTACAGGATGAAGTATCTTGTTCAAGAACACAACACAGTGCCTCTTGTGAATTTCAAAATAGGTACCCTTGGTGCCCAAGTCTAACACACTACCACTGAGCATCTGCACATTGTAATTAGGTTTCAGTGTATTTACCTGTACTTTACCAAAAATATCGATAAAAATCCTACCAACAGCATTTCCATGTGAGATCAAATCTCCTACAATGCTAGCATTCTTATCTTTATCCACAGACATGAAACTTTCAGCAAGATCCAATATATCTGTATCTTCATCTGCACTAGGTGGATAAACCTAAATCATACACACTAAATGAGCCACGGCATGAGATTTCTAACAATGTGGCATTTTGACAAGTGTAGACTCAGACAAGCCTGTGCAGCCTCCTTTTAAGCTTTGAAACTCAAAATGATGTTCCTTCAGTAGCTTATCACTCATAGAATATTCAAGCGACGAGCAACGGCTCTGATCAGACTGCGTGTATGCGCAGGCTGATCTGAGCCTTTGCTGGTCGCACATACCACATTGTTAGAAATCTCATGCACTGGCTCAAATCATAAATCAACTAAATAAACCCATACCATACACAGTAAAGCAAATACAATGCAGTCCCTTTATAACACACCTCACTATAACACAAATTTGGATATAAGATGGTCATATTGTGGCACCGAAATTTTTTCAGCATGGAATTTTACAAAGGAATTATAGGAAAATAACCATAAAATATAAAAGTGAACATATTTAACTTGTGCTTTACTTTTATAGTAATGCAGACCCCTCCTTCCCTGCCTCTGCCTCAGGTGTGGATCCAGAGGGGGTCTGAGCCCATTTTATAAGTCCTTAACTTATTTTGCAGATGGTTCTTGGGTCCAATTGGGGATCTGCCAATGTGCCTTGTGACTAAAGTGTCACAAATAGTCTTCACATGTTTCAATGCTTAATAGCAATCATACAGACAATTCTAGGACTTTTCTTGAAGGTCTTCTCAGGGGCTCCCTACAGTTTTCAAGGACTACAGGTTTATCAAAAATACTGTTTTACACTTTATAACTCAACTTCACAAGTGCTTCACAACTGGGATAGTCCTTATAAATTAGAATTGAACTCCTATTGCCTTTAATTGGCTGGTTGCACAAAGCAAAGTCATTTAATACTGACTTTTGTTTCCTTTAACAGAGCTACATAAAATTAGAAAAATTCAAGTACTTTTCAAGGTCTTACAGTGATTTTTAAAAATTTTTCAAGACATTCGATTTAAGAACTTTTCAAGAAAGTCCTCCAAATTGAAGGGGTGTATAAGTCAGTGCAAACACTTGATTATTGTTGTCCTGCTGAGCCCAGATTTATCCCTTTTTGAAAACTCTGTAGATCTAGATCAGATGGCTTCATCAGAAGCCATCTGATCAGGATCTACACTATTTCCACTCATATCATCATCATAATCAGATTTTTGATTAAAGTGCAGGTGCAGGGGCATCATCCACATCAGTGGGCCCCTTTCCAGGTAACTGGCTAGCTGCACCCATAGCAGATCTCACACCTGATCTCCAGGTGCTCCTTTCTTGAGGGTCAACTGTGGTGAGCTTCCACTCACAGCAGTCTTTCTCTGTCAGTTTCTTCCATGTTTGCTTGGGCCTCCCTGCCCCCCGCTTGCCGTCAATCTGCATATCATATGCTGTTCTGATTGCACCACTCGAACGCTCCACATGCCCAAACCAGCGAAGCCTTCTCCCTCTCAAAATGAGGTAGAGGTCCTCAAGCTGAAGCTTTGCCAGTAGCTCGCTTGACCTTACCCTGGCCACATCCTCTGGCTTGATACTGCAGATCTGTCTGATCATGGCCCTATCATTGCGTTGCAAGCGCTGCAGGTTCGTCTTGGTAGGTGGCCAAGTTTCACTGGCATGGAGCATGGCGCTCCCCACACAAGAGCTGTACACATGGCCACGGGTCTTGTAAGAGAGGTGGTGGGATGTGAGAACTGGTAGTAGTTGAACTGAACTTCTTCCAGGCGGTTTTCACACGAGTAGTGACCGCCATTTCACAGCCACCACCAGCAGCTTGAAAATTAATACTCATAATACGTATAGCTGGAATGCTGTAGGTTTATTCCATAGGTCTAGATACACCAAATATTTGTGCATAAAATTTTAAATATTTTCTTATTCATTAGTTTTAACATATGTTTTGGGTGCTCAAAAGAACCGTCTCATTGAGACAGTTCTTTTGAGTACCCACAACATATGTTTTGGTTGAGAAATAAGAAAATTATTTTTCATTATGCATCAAAGTGAATGATGTGTGAATATATAAATTTATCATGAGTGTGAGGGTGGGATAGAAACATTTGTCCCGAGGATCACCGTTTGGCATCACAAGGCTTACTGAGTGATGACAAACTGTAATTGCAGGGGACAGATTTTTCTATCCCACTCTCACAAAAATAAAGGATTCTTTTTCTTGCTCATCATTAAATTATACATAGTGTAGCACATAAAAATATTCTATGACAAGGGTTAAAATGTGATACACTAAGAATGACCCGAGACTGAGAGAGTAAGATATTCACATGTGTCTGAAGTGGAACAATCACATGGGCACCATTGAAAACAAAAGCTTTGACCCAAATATAAACCAAAGAGCCACTAGCTTCTTTACCAGGTTGGAGTAGAATGTCATACTTGTTCGGGGAGTCACCAGTATAAATCTTCACAGCTGAAAAATGAACGAAGATACTGTATGAAAATGAAGTTTTGTTTGATATTTGTTTATTTTGATTCTTTACATCCCAGTAAAAAAAATTCAGTCATGTCCGGACAGGTCTTCCTAGGTTGAACCAGTACTAAGCAGAGGATAAAGTGCCTTGCTCAAGTACACAACACAGTGCCTCCGGTGAGGCTCGACCTGCAACACCTCAATCTCGAGTCAAGCACTTGTAACCACTAAGCCACAGCTCTCCTCTTTGTTTGAAAAATACTAAAGGTATGTTTATCTCTTAGCCTACTGGGTAATTTTTCATGCTATTTTGTCGTCTGCTGATTTTTTTCCAAAACCAATTTTCGAAAAATTAATTCATGGATACCATCTGAGTGTCAAACAGTTTGAATGCAGATCAGACCCGACAAAATGTCCTGCTTGATCTGGGTTCAAACTGTTTGCAAAGGCTATCAGCAGACAACATTAGTAGGCAAAGAGTTAATGAAAGTCACAAATTTGAAAATATTTTTTGAATCTAATACACACTACATGCTCTAACAAGGCTTGAAACTTTGTATGCACTCATGTCTGAAAAAAGACTCCCCAAGTTTAAAACTTTGCCTACAAGTGTCGTCTGCTGATAAATTTTGCAAACAGTTTGGAACCAGGGTCAGGCCCAAAATAATGTGGGACCTGATCAGGATCCAAACTGTTTGACACTCTGATAGTATTCCTGTAAGAGTTTTTTGAAAAATTTGATTTGAAAAAAATCAGTAGATGGCAAAAGAAGCATGAAAAGGTAGAGATAAGCAGAAACCATGATTGAATGGTAAGTCAAGAAAAACTTAAGCTTCATTATTAAAGGCTTGCTTTGAAAATATAAATCTTAAAGCATAATCATTGTGAGTAAAATTAAGCAGTGATCAAGTTGGTTGTTAAATTGGATAAAAATGTTGGAACCAGCACCTATGATTTCGGGACTTAAACCATCTATTGCTGAATGGAATTTTTCACACTTATCAATTGGACCAGTCCATTTCCATTTTATGGGTTTTTAGGTGGCATTTTTAATTTTATTCAGTTTTGATAAGCAAACAATGGAGACGCTGATCAGAAGCCACATTCTGTAGCATCTGATCTGGGTTTTGTTATGTGCCAGGCGTAACTAGAAAAGAATTCAGGAAACCAAAATTTGCTATTTGGAAAGTCAGCAAAAAGCACTTTTAAAATTTAACAAAATTTATTAAAAACAAAATTATCATTTACAATAAGCAATGGAAAATAGTTATACAATCAAAGAAAGTCTAATTTACAATACCTTGTATGTCCAAACTGTCCCTCAGAATATTTAGCAACACAGGTCTTTCAGCAGTTTCTGATCCCCAGATTTTGAAGTTAAATCCAAATGAACACTAAGTCTGAATCCAAAACTGAATAATCCAAAGTAATCCAGAATGAATAAATTAAACACAGTATTCCACTAGAATTCCAGTACAAAAGGTTTACACTTTTATATGGTGAAATTATACCAAAGATGCCCTTATGAAAATTTACTCTTATATATACCCTTTAAGAAAGTTCTGGATTAATCTGGAAAGAACTATGATATCATATGCTATATTTAATCATTCTGGAAAATTCCACAAACTTCCAGTGAATTCCAGAACCTACTCAAAGTTTCTATTTGCATGGAAAAGAAAATTCTAGCAAGTTCTGGTCTTTTCTGGTAACTTCTAGATGATTAGTCATCATTCTAGAAAAATCTTATAACCAAATAAATACTTTGTTTACAACAACTTATTTACCATCAATTTCTCCAATATCTGAGTCAACAGAAACTAAGTAAACAAAATATGAAACAGATAAACACCATACATGTTACAGTTTGCAATATCTGCATTTGTCCTACAAAAAGGATGCTATGTTATCAGTACATGTACATATGCACCAAAAGCTTCTTTAAACGTGCTGATGTATCCAGCAGGGCTAGGTCTGAATATTTTGGTCTAAGTAGTTGTATACAAACTTGTATAAACAAGCAGCAAAGGATCTGATGAGTCTATGCATTTGCACAGGCTTTCCTCAGCCTTCACTGCTGGACAATGTGATAAGTACCAAAATCTCATGTGCTGGTTCATGTTACCTCTAGAAATATCCGGTTCATTGTGTGAGAACATAGCATACTTCAGGTCCAGACCACCAGCTGTGAAACCGGAACATGTGATATTATATGTGGTTTTCAAGGCATATCCACTGTCTGGCTCTACTGAACAAACTCCTGCTTCTGGTATCGGCCCAAATCGAACCAATACATTCTTTTCAAGCCAGTAGACTCTTGTAAAATACACTGAAAGACAAAAATAAACCAGAGTAGTATAAATCTTTGCTCTACCTAACATACTACTGCTTCTGGTATTAGCCCAAATCGAACCAATACATTCTTTTCAAGCCAGTAGACTCTTGTAAAATACACTGAAAAACAAACATAAACCGGAGTAGTATAAATCTGTGCTCTACCTAACATACTACTGCTTCTGGTATTAGCCCAAATCAAACTAATACATTCTTTTCAAGCCAGAAGACTCTTGTAAAATATACTGAAAAACAAACATAAACCTGAGTAGTATAAATCTGTGCTCTATCTAACATACAACTGCTTCTGGTATTAGCCCAAATCGAACTAATACATTCTTTTCAAGCCAGTAGACTCTTGTAAAATACACTGAGCCAGAAGACTCTTGTAAAATACACTGAAAGACAAACATAAACCGGAGTAGTATAAATCTGTGCTCTACCTAACATACTACTGCTTCTGGTATTAGCCAAAATCAAACTAATACATTCTTTTCAAGCCAGTAGACTCTTGTAAAATATACTGAAAGAGAATAAACCAGAGTAGTATAAATCTGTGCTCTATCTAACATACTCAAGCTTCTGGTGTTGGCCCAAACCGAACTAATACATTCTTTTCAAGCCTGTAGACTCTTGTAAAATACACTGAAAAACAAACATAAACCGGAGTTTTATAAATCTGTGCTCTACCCAACATACTACTGCTTCTGGTATTGGCCCAAACCGAACTAATTCATTCTTTTCAAGCCAGTAGACTCTTGTAAAATATACTGAAATACAAACATAAACTGGAGTAGTATAAATCTGTGCTCTATCTAAAATACTCAAGCTTTGTGTATCGGCCCAAACCGAACTAATACATTCTTTTCAAGCAAGTAGACTCTTGTAAAATACACTGAAAGACAAACATAAACTGGAGTAGTATAAATCTGTGCTCTATCTAACATACTACTGCTTCTGGTATTGGCCCAAACCGAACTAATACATTCTTTTCAAGCCAGTAGACTAGTGTAAAATATACTGAAAGACAAACATAAGCCAGAGTAGTATAAATCTGTGCTCTACTGAACATACTCCAGTTTTTGGTTTTGGCCCAAACCGAACTAACACATTCTTTTCAAGCCAGTAGACTCTTGTAAAATACACTGAAAGACAAACATAAACTGGAGTAGTATAAATCTGTGCTCTATCTAAAATACTCAAGCTTTGTGTATCGGCCCAAACCGAACTAATACATTCTTTACAAGCCAGTAGACTCTTGTAAAATACACAGAAAGACAAACATAGACTGGAGTAGTATAAATCTGTGCTCTATCTAACATACTCCTGCTTCTGGTATTGGCCCAAACCGAACTAATACATTCTTTTCAAGCCAGTAGACTCCTGTAAAATATACTGAATGACAAACATAAACCAGAGTAGTATAAATCTGTGCTCTACCCAACATACTCCTGCTTCTGGTATCGGCTCAAACCGAACTAATACATTCTTTTCTAGCCAGTAGACTCTTGTAAAATATATTGAAAAACAAACATGAAACTTATTAGTATATATCTTTGCTCTGTATCTGTATCTGTGGCCTGAACATATTCCGGCTTGAAATCAGGTTTAAGCTCCAAGGTGACTTTGGCTGCCGTCCATTCTAAGGTATTGGTTCTGTTGTTATTGATTACTGTGGCTCTCATCACTTCGGGGATTTTATGTTTTGTCCTTGTTTTGAAATACAGTACTTAGTGTCCTTGCTTTTTTTGCAATCATCACGCTGAGGAAGAGAGTGCTGTTTGCTTTACTCAATACAGGGTTCATACAGGCAAGTTTTGAGTAAAGTTCAAGGACTTTCCAAGGACTTCTAAAGGAATCTCAGTTTTCAAGAACTTAAGAATCATAAAAAATACTGATTTTAGAGTTAGAATTCTACTTCAGAAATGCTAGACTCAGATAATGGAGAAATTAGTATTTGAAAATGAGTATAAAATTGTTGTGCCTTTATTTGGTGCACCACATGCTGCACCAAATAAAGGCACAGCAAATTTATACTGATTTAGTTCTTAATCAACAGTGCTAAGTCCTACAGAAAATAGTAGAATTCAAGGACTTTTCAAGGTATTTGAGTGATTTTCCAGTACTTTTCAAGGCAAATTTGATTTTCAAGTACTTTTCAAGAAAGCCCTCTATATTCAAGTACTTTTCAAGCCTGTGCGAACACTGCAATAAGCTTCTTGATGCCATGAGTCTCTTCCTCAAGGTGCCATTGGTTGGTCTGCCGTCTGTGACTGTGGCACTTCCTAGTCACACTCACTTTTTAATGCCACCCTTTACATCCCCAGAACTCACCATTTATGAAGAGGCCATGATACAGCCAGGTTAAATCCTCAGGTTTAGGCTTGTACTTAACACTTCTGGAGGGGTTACTATCGCGTACGACATCACTATGGTAACAGAAGTTGGGATTGCTCACTGGACACTTCCTGATGTACAGCTCAACTTGGTACACCTCGAGAGGACACCCTGTGAGCATGGTGAAGAACGTCTCTTCCTGTGGATTCAAAAAGTCTGAACAGCTACCTGGACACCTGCAAAAAGTTAATTCAATGCAAGGATTTTCCTACCTTTCTGAAGTTAGGGCCAGGGGCCTGTTAAATTTGGAAAAAAAGCATGTGAACCATCCAAATTAGGAATATTTGGAGCAGTCTAAAAGAACTTGACCACCGTTTTAAATGGATAAAAACCATATAAGAAAATAGCAGTGTAAATCTGTAACATATTTGTTGCTTTATTTGTCCTGCATTAAAACTCATATATATTTGCATAAAAATGTGAATGAAAACATGTTTTCATTCACATTTTTAGGCAAATTTTCATGCATCTGTAACTTTGCTATAATTTTTGCTCGGATTTTCATGAATTTTTTACCATAATATAGAACTAAGGAATTGAGAAAAATGATATACACCTTTTGGGAGGTTTTTGCTCATTTTTTTTAATTGGGAAGAGGCCGATATCCGGCCCCAAATAAAGCCTAGGAAAATATCTTCAATGAACTGGTGTAGTGGATTTTGTCTCGTCTTGAACCCACTGATCTTGAGTTTGAGCCTCTGCTCCTCCAGTCTGTCTGATGAGACTCTAAGCTAGAGCCCCGTCGCCATATGACCTTACCTATTCAGCACCCTAGATAAGCAGCGTATTTGCGTAAATACGCAATTAAAATCCTCAAAAAAGCAATTAAAATGAAATGTGTGTGTACAGAAAAGCAATTCTAACGATCGATATGCAATTACATGCGATGTCATTGCGTACCATTTTGTCCATTTCGTTACCGTTTGGGTAATAAACAAATGCCAGTCGGGTATTGATTTTATTTTTACTAGCGAGCGTTCAATATAACTCCAGTTGATGAATAAAATATCGGTGCCCAGTCCAGTATTTCGCGGAAAAGTGAAACTTTGCAAAGTGTACAGGCTAGAATGTCAACAAGGGGATGAGATTTGCTTCAGGTACAATAAAATCCACTAGTTTGATACTTTAGAAAGGCAGACGATGGGAGTGAATAAATATGCAAGCACATTCCCGATGACTTCATGCGATAAGAAAACGTGTAATCACAGAAAAAAAAAACGTGGCGTAAAAAAATATGAAAATATGCAAATGTTTTTGCAAGTACGCATTTGAGGATAACCAAGTTGCGTAAATACCCAATTGACCCAAAAGCTTATCTAGGGCGCTGCCTATTGGTGGACCATTAGACACAAACTAATTTACTCACTGAAATCATACATGCCATACCTCACACTTTGAGATAAAATCTCACAGAATTTGGCCCTTCTGAAAGCTAATTCCCATAAGATTTTCAAATCTCACAGAATTTTTAGACCATCTAAAACACATTTTATAAAGAAATTGTAATCATAAATCACACTTTATTGTGTTATCACAAATTTCTTACATTATAATAAAGCTATTTGGTTATTGTAGGGGAGCTCCAAAGTGATTTTGTGAAAATCTCACAGAAGTTTATCAAATCTCACTTAAAACTTTAGTTTATCTCACAGATTTCAGACCAAAGTTTAAATGGCATGTATGTGAAATGTATTATCAACCCATGTCATGCTGAATATTTGATTATGCTACACTCTTCTTCAGTTTCAACCAGCATTCCAGTGGTTAGCATGATGTGTTTTCAATCAGTGCAGAAAAATGTTTGGATCCTGATCAGATGGCTTCGTTAGAAGCCAGCTGATCTGGATCTACAGTGTTTTCAAAAAAAAAAAAAAAATCCAGATTCACTAGGAAAAGGGAAGGACAAATTTAGTTTTTAATTCCCATATGGTACCTTTACCATATCAAAAGCTAAGAGTCCGTTGTAAAGCTAAATTCTTTTATTTCCTAAATGTGATAAAAAAAATCTATTATAAAACTGAGTTTTTCAATCACTTGTTACATTATTTTTGTCTGAAGATCTTTTTTTTTTTTTTAACAAAAAGTGTAGACCCTGATGAAATGCCGCAGTAGGCGGCATTTCATTTGGGTCTTCCCTGTTTGTAGAACTACGCATTTAGGGGTTTCCCAAATATCCTAAATTTGATACACAGAGTAAACAGGCAAAGTCAAAAAGTGAAAACTTAGACCAAACTGCTCCTAAATAGGAGCAGTTTGACCAGGGCCTTCACAGTGTGCTGTTGTTACTAGCATTTCGTGCACGATAGATCTGGTATCTGAATATCTATATATTGTTTATTCTTGGATAAGAAGACCAGGGGGAATTTATAATGAAAAACAAGCTTTTTACTTCTTTTTTTTTATTCTTTCTCTTCTTTGCCTATATGAAAAGATCCCTCTCCTTCTTAATATTGAGAGGGGGGGATCTTTCAAAAATAGGGGGAATTCCTCCTACCACTCCCTAGATCCTGTTTATTTGAGGCACAATTAATATCTGCAGAAGATTTTTGGTAGAAGGTCATAAAAGGACAATAGTTCAGGATTTCCAGTGACTTCTGAAACTGTGAGTACATTGGCTCCATTTTCTTAGTTTCTTAAACCCTATGTATAGGCCTGAATAAGGTTTATGAATTTTGAGGGTATATAACAAATTTTGTGACTAAAAACCCTCAATAGAGGTTAAATGGGAACACTGTATATGCTAAATTATTTTCATATCAGCCAATTGTTATTTACTGGGATGTTTAATATGAAAACAATCGGGCCTCATAGCGCAGTCGGTAGCGTGTCCGACTGCAGATCTAGGGGTCCCGGATTCGATCCCGGCCCGGTCCCATACTTTTGTGGAGGTTGATCATGAAATAATTTCTACAGTCATCCTCCTCCCTTCCTCTGAATGAAGAAGGGCTGTTGTCAGTTACAAGCGAAAGTATGTGCACAAAGTACTGGTTAACCACTTAGTCAAGCTTGCCCAGGAAAAAGAGTGGTTAGGTGAATTGACTGTCTCGACATGACCATAGCTGTTGACTAAGATGAAAAGATTCAAACCAAAAACAAACATATTCCATGAAAACAAAAATAAACAAAAGATGATGAAAACAAAAATAAACATAGAAACAGCTGATGTTGTTGTTACAAGCATCATGACAGCATTTTTTTCTTTGCAAACCTTGCATACAAATACATATTCCTATCCAGGCTTTTGGATGAGGGTACAATTTTTAAAAAATCTAATTTTTGACCAAAACATACAATGTGGGATCTCATACAAAGTACACTGTATTCAAAAATTAATTTTCTTATTTCTCAACTAAAACATATGTCGTGGATGCTCGAAACAGCCATCAGAATGAGCATCCAAAGCAAAGGTTAAAAGTGATGAATAGGAAAATATTCTGACACAATTTCATGCTCAAAAGTTTGTTTATTTGTACCTATATTAAACCTCTATTCAAACACACCTCGCCTATATAGCCAATGCTTTTGTTTGATTTGATTCTTAACGTCCCATCAACAATCTTTCAGTTATATAGGGACGTGTCTTCCTGGGTTGAACCAGTACTAAGCTAAGATAAATGTGTCTTGCTCAAGGACCACAAGGTAGTGACGCCGGTGAGGCTCAAACCCGCAGCCCTTTGGTCTCCAGTCAAGCACTCTACCACTGAGCCACTGCACTCCCTATAGCCAAGGAATGCGTTTGAGAAAAGCGCACGCCGGCTGATGTCAACTTTCACTGCAAAATTATGCCAGTCATGGCATCATTTGTAATATCATTTTGGGGCTGGAAAGATGTTACAAATACATGTAAATCTATGCAAAACAGTCAAACTATTGCAGAATTTCTTCAGTGCAATGATGGAAAGTTGGAAGAAGATGAAGACTTCAAATGTGTTTTTGTCGTTTATTGTGTTTTAGAATCAAAATAGATCTGCTCTAGTGCCTGAATTGTTGAGTAATAATTCATTGTTTGGAGGTCAGTTGTAAAGAAGATCAAATCACGAGCACGCACTAAAGCTGATCTATTTCTTAATCATTTAAATCTCAGCAAAACAATTTACTGTCAATGATGCTACAAACAACATAACAAATAACTTACAAAATTTCAATCTTGCATTTAGTATACTTATTGAAACTAGAACCTGTAAGAATATAACCAACAATCCAATCATTCTCAACTTCTGTAAATTCGTAAATTTTCGCGAGAATTTAATTTTCAGGGAAAAGTACTCAAATACATATTTGCCACATTAAAAACTGGCGACTAGAGCATGATTTACCACATCAGTAAAGGACAGAGTTATTTTGCCATTTTGCAAGGGGTTTATTTTCAAGAAACTTTGCATCTGCTAAGTTTCCTGAAAAAAAAGACACTCAAGAAAATTTCCGAATTATCAATGCTCAAGATACACACACAATCGTCTCTTGTTATGGCATCCAACATGTGGCAAAAACAATGTTTAAACTTGTAGAAAAACAGCAATAATTTGGGCGAGAAACTCTGGCCTTGGTTTAAATATTCTTTTTAAATTATACAACCAACCCATTTTGTAATTCTGGTCATTTTGGTAATAAAATCATCATGATTTGTTGAAATTTACACTTTCTTAACTCCAGCTCCCGTGGTTTCAGTTTTAATAGACAGACACATTATGCAACATCATCATAGATGTGACATCATTTGCAATCATGTATATTCTCATGTGTGATCATGTGTGATGTAACAGTGAAAAACATTCTGTTTTGCTTCAAAATTGGAAAATTAAACAAGACTTACCTTCAGGGAAGGCAAAGTTAAGTTGAAATTTCATCGACCACAAACGCCTTTAGGAGGGGCACACAGAGTATATAATAAAAAGAAAAATCAAATTTTTGAAATGAATATGACATTTATTTCATCTCATGATGAAAAAAATGTAATATACATTTTTGGCTTCACTTGATAAAATAAATGGCATATTCATTACAAAAATTTGTATATCTTCTATTTACAATTATTAATTATTGGTAATACTTACTTATAAAACTATTATCAGCATCTGTGGGTAGATATAACAGCTCAGTCTCAGCACAGTTCCTGTAATAAAATAATACAAACATGTGCGTGATAATCCCAACAATATGGGCCTCAACGCGAGAAAACCTGTCTTAGGGTGTTTGTGAACAACAAAGGCGCAGACCAGCCTGCGCATACGCACAGTCTGATCAGCGCCTTTGTTATTGGCTTACTGCAAAGTATCATATATAGACCTGCTTCTAGCGAAATTTCAATTTTCTAGCTAGTCTCTATAGCTGAGGAAACTGGTTTGAGTCTCACTTTGTCAGAAACCCTGAAGACAGGTTTTGTAGCATCGTGGTCCATATGACATCAAGTGATGACTTACAGCACCACAGACACCCGGCCTGTCTAATTAGGGTCATCGATCACTGGGTACAGGGCACATGATGAATGTTTGGGTCCTTAGGTGTTAGCTACCTATTGAGTACTCAGCAAAGACTCTGATCAGAATAGTCAAATTTCCATATGTACTGATGTTTCAAAGATGCATAATAATAGGACTACTCTATTTTTCGTTGAAACAGGTATATAACAGTAAATGTATTACTGCAGTTAGAGGTAGTTTAGGGTATATACCTGTATAAATCACCAACTACCTGGATTAGTTCATTTTTTTTGGTTTACAAAGATTCTCATCTATCTCATTTGAATCATCAGTAGAATCATATACAAGAACTCCTACTTAGTATCTCTTTGCCCCCAAGGGAAACTTTTCATGCTTTTTCGTCGTCTTCTGATTTTTTTCTAAATCAACTTTTTCGAAAAATTATTTCAGCAATACCATCTGAGTGTCAAACAGATTTGACCCAGATCATGCCCACCATTTTGTCGGGCCTGATCTGGGTCCAAACTGTTTGAAAAGGTTATCAGTGACACTCTGTAGACAATGAGTAAAAACGATATTTTGTTATGCTATACCTTCACAACATATACACATCAATAAAAGTTTCTTTTCAGTAATAAAATCTGTGGGATTTAGTAGAAAAATATCCTAAAGACAAACATCTGTTATTTATTTGACTTACCATTGCTATGGTAACAGAAATTGGCTGCCAAAATAGTTAAAAATAGAAAAGCAGCTATTTTTTACCGAATTTGAGACTTTTTACAGAGAAGTTCACATAGAGCACTTAAGCAAATACCAAATATTTACAAATATGACCACTACGCTCAACATATTTAAATACTTTTTTTTTCACATAATTTGAGTACACACAACATATGATTTGGTTAAGCAATAAGAAAATTAATTTTCTGATCATTCCTGTGAAGTTTGGTGAAATTCCACCTTATAGTTTAAGAGATGTTGTTTAAAGCAATATCATTGGCTTGTGAATGACTTGGATGAAAGACATTGGAGGATCACAAAAGCTCACCTTGAACCCACCATGGCTCAGGTGAGCTAAAAACAAGCAAATGTTCATGCTTTACTGAAACTTAGAAAATCTGGCAGGGATTTTTTGCAATTTTGTGAAGGGACCCTAGGAAAATTAATGTGATAAACCCCTAAATTTGGAAATTTGTTATAGTGCACAAATATGTCATTTTTGATGAATAAAAAAATCAAATTTGCTATTATACATACTTTTGCCATCAAAACAATTGATGGAGAAATAAGATGCAATGGTAGTAGATTGTCGCCATGTAGCTTGTGTGTGTGGTGACTGAATGAACATCCCAATCTTCAAAAAAATAATTTTTTTTTTTAAGAATGGGATCTTTTTTTTCAAAATTGGGGATAAAGCACCAGTCCTATCCCTGCCTGGGAACACAAAAAATTCCCTGTCTGGTCACATATCATATAACTAATAGGGACAGGGAGTATGTTCTCAAAATGTTCTCAAAGAACATTTGTTGAGCTCAAGAATTATTAGCATAATTGAGGTTATGGTAAATGTTCTAAAACTTCGAACTTTTCCATTACTATTATCACATAAAAGCACCGCAAGCACTGCATAATACCCCGCCACTGCTGGGGGCACCAAAAGTTATTTTGTGAGATATATAATGCCTAAATAGCAACAGAACTGAGATAGACAGTGATATGACGTCCTTAGTCACAATATGTAACCTTTGATGGTCAACATATCTGTGAAGTTTCATTCAGATATTTCATATAGTAAAGGAACTAAAGGTCAAAAACATTTTCCAGATTAATCAAGGGCGGATAACTCATGAACTGGAAAGGTAAGAGTGATGGTCCTTTGTTGTAATATGTAACCTTTGCTGTTTAACATATCTGTGAAGTTTCATTCAGATATCATAAACAGTAAAAGAATAACAGGCCAGAAACCATTTTTTAAAGGGAGAAAGGGCAGTAACTCCATCAAAAATGGTCGGATTTTGCCCATTAACAATCCCATACCACTCATCCCCAATAACAATATGTATGCAAAATTTGAAAAAATTCTGTGCATAAATACTCAAGTTATCGATCGGAAACAGTGAGCACGGACAGATGAAATGAACTACAGGTCAAAATACAATTCTCAGATCAATCAAGGGTGGATAACTCACAATCTGGAAAGGTAAGAGTGACGATCCTTACCCACAATATGTAACCTTTGATGGTCAACATATCTGTGAAGTTTCATTCAGATACTCCATATAGTAAATGAACTACAGGTCAAAAACCATTTTTCAGATCAATCAAGGGCGGATAACTCATGAACTGGAAAGGTAAGGGTGACGGTCCTTACTAAAAATATGTAACCTTTGATGTTCAACATATCTGTGAAGTTTCATTCAGATATTCCATATAGTAAAAGAAACTACAGGCCAAAAACCAATTCTCAGATCAATCAAGGGTGGATAACTCACAATCTGGAAAGGTAAGAGTGACGATCTTTAGTCACAATATGTAACCTTTGATGATCAACATATCTGTGAAGTTTCATTCAGATATTCCATATAGTAAATGAACTACAGGTCAAAAACCATTTTTTCAGATTAATCAAGGGCAGATAACCCATGAACTGGAAAGGTAAGAGTGATGGTTCTTTGTCACAGTATGTAACCTTTGATGTGAAACATATCTGTAAAGTTTCATTTAAATATTCCACATAGTAAAGGAACTACGGGTAAAAAACATTTTTTAATTCAATCAAGGGTGGATAACTCACAAACTGGAAAGGTAAGAGTGACGGTCCTTAGTCACAATATGTTACCTTTGATGTGGAACATATCTGTGAAGTTATATTCAGATATTCCATATAGTAAAGGAACAATAGGTCAAAAACCTTTTTTCAGACCTATCAAGGGCGGATAACTCACAAACTGGGAAGGTCAGAGTGACGTTCCTTAGTCACAATATGTAACCTTTGATGTGCAACATATCTGTGAAGTTTAATTCAGATATCATGAACAGTAAAGGAATAACAGGCCAGAAACCATTTTTCCAATACGAAAAAGGGCAGTAACTCCGTTAAAAATAGACGGATTTTGCCCATTAACAATCCCATACCACTCATCGCCGATAACAATATGTATGCAAAATTTGAAAAAATTCCGTGAATAAATACTCAAGTTATCGATCGGAAATGGTGAGCACGGACGGACAGACGGACGGACAGACAGACAGACACCGAAGGGTATAACATAATACCCCGACACTAAAGTGTGGCGGGGTATAATAAAAAGTTGGCTATCAGGTCTGGTTTTCACAAACCACTGATGAGAATAGCAAACAGGGAAGACCCTGATCAGACTGATTCATCAGACTGATTCTTCAGAAGCAGTCTGATCTGGGTCTATTTGTCTAGGACTATTGGTCAGCCAACTAGTGTTCGAAATTTTACAACAATTAGGCTATTTTAACTCATAAAAGGATTCATGAGTATACTAACGGCAATTGGTGGGTGTGCTGAATCCCATACAACTTGTTCATCAATATTTCATCAGTATTCCAGCCAAAATTACACTCTGCTTGAGATGTTTGATAGCTGGGCTCAGTTGTCTCTTCGTAAGAGAAAGCACAAGCCCTAGAAAAGTAACCCTACAAAAGAAAGAAGTGAAAACCATGGGCTCAAAATATGTTTATAATTATAAACAAAATTTTTAAGCGTAAAATTGTAAATATTTCCTTACCCATCAGTTTAAACATGTGTTTCGGGTGCTCAAAAGAACAGTCTCATTGAGACAGTTCTTTTGAGTACCAACAACATATGTTTTAATTGAGAAATAAGAAAAAAAATTGGTACACACTCTTAACTAAAGGCCTGTATATTATCAACCTTCTGCATGCTGGGTAATTTTTTGCGCTTTTATTGTTGTCTATTGATTTTTTTCAAAATTAACCTTTTCAAAAGGTTCTTTCAGGAACACTATCAGAGTGTCAAAAAGGTTTGGATCCAGATCAGGACCAATGTCCTGTCCATCCTGATCTCGGAACAACTGCACTTTACCGGTCTCTGTTTAAAATTAGTTCAACAAATTATATATAATGGGGGCTACCGCTCCCACAACTCTGCAGAATTGTAAATAAGTATGCCCTTAGCATATAGAACTACAATATAACATATTTAGATGCAAGCCCACTCATAAAGCTTAGTCAAAGTCAGTACAGACTGGTATAGTGCAGTCTAGCCCTGATCTCTCAGTCCGAACTGTTTTTATATGTTATAAGCAGATGACAAAAGCCTGTGATATCAAGGAAAGAGTTAACCCTTAAAGCGCAAAAAGATGCATCTGAAAATGTTGTCTGCTGAAGTCGTCTGCTGCAAATAATTGCCTAACATTACAGACGAATTAAGTATTGAAGCAAACAGCATGGACCCAGAACAGACTGCTCCTATAGAAGCTGTCTGATCTGGGTCCACAATGTTTGTCATAAAGGCTTCTAAACCATTTCAGTAGATGAGAAAAGCAGACAACTTTTGTTGCGGTTGGCGCATTAAGGATTAAACCCTTGTCCCAATGAATAAATTAATATTCAGGGATTCTCCTAGCCCATTGAACTTGGTGCATGTGCATGGTCATTGATGTCTAGATAATTCATATGTAGTTCTTTTAATTGAGCCTTGACATGTGATTTCCAGCAATGTAGCATTTTGACATGTGTATACTCAGACGAGCCTGTGCAGCAACCTTTTAAGCTTAGAAACTCCAAAGGATATTTGGTCAGTAGCTTAACACTCATAGAAAATTTAAGCGACTAGCAAAGGCTCTGATCAGACCACGCATATGTGCAGGCTGATCCAAGACTTTGCTGGTCGCACATACCACATACTTGGAAATCTCATGTCGAGGCTAAATTATGTAGTTCTTTTAATTTGTAAAAGAATGGAAGGTGAAACTGTAGTTTGTATTTAGAAAAATTAAGTTTAAAATTATGAAGAAAGAGAAATGTGTCCAGGGGACATGGATGCCCCTGTTGTTGCAAAATTTGCATATTCTCACAAACAATATTTTTACGAACAAAGGGCAATATCTCTGAAAGCCACAAGTTGATGTTGATCATTTTGGAACTTGAGCAAGCCATTTTGATTTTAAGTACATTTAAGCATTGTGACTAAGTTTCGTAAAGTGCCATTTGAAATCACTTGAGTTAGAGACTAAACATCGCAAATAATGGCAAAATTTCATGAAGAAAGGGCAATAACTCCTGAAGGAATATTGCAATATAGACTTTGGTAGACCTCGGGAAAGACATTTTGGAACTTAATATTGTGAATAGGTTTGATACTATTCTGATCAAAATTACTCGATATAGAGACCATACATCATAGAAATTGCCATTTTTCATCAACAAAGGGCAATAACTCATGGTGTCATATGGCAATAACATTATCAAACTCAAGAAATACATTATGTTATTATATAATCTATAAATAAACATCTTCTGATTGGCCCAGATGCATATCCACTCGAGTCAATATAACTACATATTGCATGGATTGCTTGACGTGACGTTGCAAAGCACACGGCATGAGTTAATACTGCATGGCTTACGGGAAGTGACGTCAGAACGTCAAGTAATTTCGCATGATCCATACATAACGCCAATGGTTTTAATGGTCTAAAATGGCAGGAAATGCAAAACATACATTTATTATATAATAAAACATTTGTTGACTTTTGTTTGGGTAGGCATGGAGTGTTATTAAACAGTAAACTTAATCATGTTGACCTCCGCTCTGCGTCGGTCAATATTACTGTTCAAAGACACTCCATGTCCACCTCAACACAAGTCAATAATTGTATAATATTAAACATTTTGAGCAAGTTTCATAAAGTTGTGATCAGAATTACTGGACTTAGAGACCGGACACATCATGATAAATTACCCAGCATACAAAGAGTTCATGCAACCAGCCCTGCTCTGCAATCGTAACTGCCTTGGCCAATTCCGCGAAATTCCGTGGAATCAGCCAACAGATGCACATTGAGGATCTTCTTTGATAATGCTGGTGATAATGTGACGCTGACATTATATAACGTGACGCTGACGTCACAGAATCAGCGTCACAGAAACCATGTTAACACAATAACAAGTGTATTTGCAGCAAAACAAACGGCTTAAATGAAGTTTATGTTTTTCAGAAAAATATTGCTATAGCGATATTTTATTGAAAAAAACATAAACTTCATTTATTCTGCTGATTTAACTTTTTGGATAATCAGAAAAATCGAATTGAATAGAGCTGAACCCACACGCTACAGAACTAATTTTCCAAACGCTAGTTCCTGCTAACAAAATGGAGCTTTTTGTTACATAGTACTACGCGTAATGCTCCTTACATAAACCCGAGCCATAATTCAATTCTCAAATGCCCTGCTCTGGTGGTGAAAATGTATACTTACAAATACTATTGAAAGTCCTGAAAATCCAACATTAGTCTTATGTGTAACTTTGACTTTCAGAGAAAACACTCCATATCCAATGATTGAATCTAATGTGTATGTATCCCCATTAACAAACTTTGGTCCCATAACTTGTGTCTTTGTTATCTTAACATAATTTCCTGGCTTATTCTCAGCATGTATCTTATGTATGGTCCACTCAGACTCCTTCACCCACCAGTTGATACCGTTACAACTACTGCTGTAGATGTCCCCTATATAGGCAGGATGTACTTTGATCTTTACTTTCCAGGATGGCACTTCTGTGTAGTAGTCATATACACAAATATCTCCCAGTGTTGGGGCAAGGCCAGCAATTCTAATAGAGGGCAAACAGTTATCTGAAAGAAATCCGGCATAAAATTGTTCACTTTTCTCAATTTATCAATTTATACATATGTTTTAAGATGTTCAAAAGTACTGCCACTTTAGTATTAAAACAAGAGAGCCTTAGGGCCCTGGATCACTCACCTGAGAATGACTTTTTATAAATGGTATAGGATAGCAAAGCTCCACTCAAAGTCCAGCTATAAATTTTGATAGATCAGCAGTTTCATTAAGACTTTCTTTACATGGGTTATGTTGACAAAACTAACAAATAGTTGAACCTCAATAGGTAAAACATGTGACATCCGCAGCGGTACCATTTTTGGCCCACAGAGGCATAATTTGAACAAACTTGGTAAAGGTTCACTGGATGATGCTACAAACCTAATATCAAGGCTCTAACTAGGCCTAGTCTTTCAGACAAAAAGATTTTTTGTATTTCCCTATATAAGCCTAAACATTTGACCCATTGGATGGGCCACTTTTTGCCCCAACAGCATAACTTGATTGAACTCATCTGATAATGGGAAATAAACACTTTGTATACTGGAAACCCCTAAAAGGGTAGTTTGGTAATCTGCATTTCATCCGGGCCTGCACTGTTTGATAGATTGAAGTACATATTTATTAGGAAATTCTACCTGCAACCTCTGAAACATATAATGGTCAATCCCATCCTTATTGTAGTAGCTATCTGTATTGGAAATCCATCTTGCCAGAATCAAGGGAAAAACTCTCTACAAACAAGACAGGCACATTTGTATTAAGATTTGTCTCCCTTACAAATGAAATGACTTGGACAAGATTTCGTCTAAAAACATTTTTCTTCTAGAGCTCTGGCAGCCCTTTTGAGTGGTGGAGTGCATCATGATGAACAATTCTGTGAACTTATATTGAATTTGGACCAGTGGTTCAGGAGGAAATGTACTTTAACAACATTTTTATCTAGAGCTCTGGCAGCCCCTTTGTTCTGTTGAATGGAACCATTTGTGCAATTTTGGTAGAAGGCATCATGAGGAACAATTCTGTGAAACTATTTTGAATTTGGACCAGCTCTGGCAGCCCCTTTGATTATCAGAGCAAAACCATTTATATAATTTTGGTAGAGGGCATTATGAGGAACAATTCTGTGAAATTATTTTGAATTTGGACCAGTGGTTCAGGAGAAGATGTCGTTTAAAGATTTCTTATGTGGAGTTCTGACTGCCCTCCTGTTCAGTAGAGCATAACCATTAATACAATTTTGGAAAAGGGCATCATGGGGAACATTCATGTGAAGTTATTTCAAATTTGGACTAGTGGTTCAGGAGGATATGTTGTTTAAAGGAAAAGTTTACGGACAAGGGAAGACAGACGAAGGACGGACAAAGACAGCTCACAATAGCACACCTTGAGCCTTCGGCTCAGATGAGCTAAAAATACACATAAAAGGCCATCACAAAACCAGTGAAACAGATCATCCTGAGGATTATTCCACAACTAGAACTGACATTGATCCAGTACCTTAAATAGTTAGCATATTTGCATTTTTACTTTTATCAAAAAAAGTAATTAGAACTGAAGAGGTAGCGTAACAAAACGCAAGAGAAATTCCGAATACATAATGCAAATAAATTGCAGTGCGTACCGGCTTTTATCACTTTGCCATCCGTAAACTCCCCAATTTTCGACTGGAAGTATGTTTGGCACTATTGGAGAGTTTGCACCATTCGCGGTTCAGTTTTAGTTCAGACTGGCTAAAAGAACACAGTCTACTGACTGGTTTAATCAAATGAGAGCGTCAGTTTTCCCAGAATGGCTGCCAAGTCAAAGCGAGGCAAAATAAGGCTAATTTTGTGCAGCAAAGCAACAGAATAACGGTTATTTAAGTTGTTCTTCGTTCAGGTAATGTTGATACCCTTATTAAAATGCTTTATAAGTGTGTCAGAGCAAGATTCAGAATTGTATCCTCAATTTTCAACGAGAATAGACATCCCTCAAATCGAAACTGAAAGTAGCTTCCATTCGGGAGTGGATGTGTCTAAAACAAACTGTAAAATCATGGAAAGCTTTTGTTAGTTTGTTTGATTCTTTACGTCCCATCAACAATCTTTCAGTTAAACAGGGGCGGGTCTTTCTGGGTTGAACAAGTACTAAGCTAGCATAAATGTGTCTTGCTCAAGGACCACAACACAGTGATGCCGTTGAGGCTCGAACCCGCCGCCCCTCGGTCTTGAGTCAAGCACTCTACCACTGAGCCACTGCGCTCCCTTGGAAAGTTTTAACATATACGAAACAAAATACCCAATTGAAAAAAAAGCAAAATACGCAAATAAGCATTTCTTAGAAATTTTAAATACCCATTTAGAATTTTAAATACCCAAATGAATGAAAAAGGGGGTGAGTAACATACCCAATTGCTCAAAAAATTAATTAAGGTACTGTTGATCACTCATGCAAAGTTTGTATGAAATTGTGCAATAATGCACTTACATGGAGTAGCAGTTAGGATTCTGATTAAAGTTCTCAACTATATTACCCTGGTTTGTGTCTGCACTGTTCATCTTGAGAAGCATGTGTGTTCAAACTTTCATATTTTGACTTCTGTGGGGGTTGAACCCACGAATGTGGCGTGCATATTTTGAGTTGATGCTTTGGAACCCAGCCAACATTTTTGTTAGTCATATGGGGATGATTTTCTTTCTTCCTGGGTTCAACCAGTACTATTTTGCTCAAGGACACAACACAGTGACTGTTGAGTCTCTAATTAACAACCCTTTGATCGCCAGTCTAAAGCTCTACCAACTGAGCCACTGTGCTCTGTGCCCAAATTTCAGAGCATTTATCACAGAAAATTTTACCTCCACAACCATAGTGTCTACTGCACGAGCACTGTTTTTGCATGCAACTGATCCCTTTATAGATACCATCACCCAAGCAGTCTGCACTTGTTTCACATGCCCTCTTCTTGGCTACAAGCAATACAAAAGAATCAGTAAAACTGATAGATGCTCCCCAAATAAATGCTTGCTCAAAAACTAATGCAAGTTGATATCTCTAATAGTGTTAATGTTATACTCTGGACAAAATTTAAGTATAACAAAGGGCAATAACTCCTCAATCATGCAATCTTGAACATTGTATCTCTCCTCATCAAGATATACCTATCAATGATGTTTCACGTTGATACCTCTTATAGTTTCTACGTTATGGCCATGACAAATTTAAGTATGAAAAATAACAAAGGGCAATAAATCCTAAATTATGCAAAAAGAGAGTAATGGTTCTTGTACACTGCACTTCTCCTCATCAAGATCTATCTACCAATGAATTTTGGTGTTGAACTTGATATCTCTTATAGGTTTTTATGTTATACTCTGGCAAAATATAAATATTAAAAATGAAAAAAAGTCTATAAGCAATGCTTATTAGATACCCCCCGCACAGTAAGATTCAGTCAAAAAACTTGGCAAGTTATAGTTCCAACCAGCAGACCTAAGTTTTGAAAAGAAGATTTCAGCAGAATCTGTGCAAACAAAAATTATAAACTCCTTCATGCATATGTTCAATGTGTCTACATTGTATCCGCAAAGTATAAAATTGCTCCATCAAAAGCTGTGGTAGGAGTTGAGCGGCCCATAAAGGCACTATCCATGCATATACAAAAGTCATATAAGGTACATGTAATAATTGTCTAAGTTCTAATAGCTGTCATTTTGTCAAAAAAAAATTTTTTCAACCAGACTCCTTCATGCATATGTTCAATGTGTCTATATTGTATAGGAAAAGTATCAAATTGCTACATTAAAAGCTGTGGTAGGATTTGATCGGCCCATGAAGGCATCATCTATGCATATACAAAAGCTGTATAAGGGAAAAATTGTCTAAGTTCTCACAGCTGTCATTTTGTCAAAAATTATTTTTTTCTGAAGTAAACTCCTTCATGCATATGTTCAATGTGTCTACATTGTATAGGCAAAGTATCAAATTGTTCCATCTAAAGCTGTACTAGGAGTTGATCGGCCCATGAAGGCACCATCTATGCATATACAAAAGCCCTATTAGGGTAAAATTGTCTAAGTTCTCACAGCTGTCATTTTGTCAGAAATTATTTTTTCTAAACCAAATTCCTTCATGCATATGTTCAATGTGTCTACATTGTATAGGCAAAGTATCAAACTGCTCCATCAAAAGCTGTGGTAGGAGTTGATCCGCCCATGAAGGCACTGTCTATGCATATACAAAAGCCTTATTAGGGAAAAATTGTCTAAGTTCTCACAGCTGTCATTTTGTCAAAAAATATTTCTTCTGAAGTAAACTCCTTCATGCATATGTTCAATGTGTCTACATTGTATAGGCAAAGTATCAAAGTGTTCCATCAAAAGCTGTGGTAGGAGTTGATCGGCCCGTGTATGGCCTATAATAGCATAAGCATAAAACCCTATATTAAAAGCCATTTAGAACTACAAAGGGAAATAACTCTAATAAAATTGGCCCCTAGCCCTTACTTTTTTGTCTGAAGTATTTGTCTTGCATATTTGAACATGTTTGCAAGGTTTGATGAAAATCCAGCAATGACTCTTCAAGATATTAAAAAAACAAAATGTTACGGACAGACGCACGCAGGCACGGACAACGTGAAAACAGTATACCCACCACAAACAAAGTTTGCCGGGGGGTATAAATAACAAAGGGCAATAATTCCTTGATTATGCAAAAGAAAGTTATGATTCTTGTATACTGCACTTTTTCTCATCAAGATCTATCTACCAATGAAGTTTCAAGTTGATACCTTTTATAGCTTTTGAGTTATGCTCCAGACAAAATTCCAGTATAAAAAATAACATCATCATCATATCATAATCAGATTTTTGATAAACGTGCAGGTGCAGGGGCATCATCCACATCAGTGGGCCCCTTTCCAGGTAACTGGCTAGCTGCACGCATAGCAGATCTCAAACCTGATCTCCAGGTGCTCCTTTCTTGAGGGTCAACTGTGGTGAGCTTCCACTCACGGCAGTCTTTCTCTGTCAGTTTCTTCCATGTTTGCTTGGGCCTCCCTGCCCCCCGCTTGCCGTTGATCTGCATATCATATGCTGTTCTGATTGCACTACTCGAACGCTCCACATGCCCAAACCAGCGAAGCCTTCTCTCTCTCAAAATGAGGTCGAGGTCCTCAAGCTGAAGCTTTGCCAGTAGCTCGCTTGACCTTACCCTGGCCACATCCTCTGGCTTGATACTGCAGATCTGTCTGATCATGGCCCTATCATTGCGTTGCAAGCGCTGCAGGTTCGTCTTGGTAAGTGGCCAAGTTTCACTGGCATGGAGCATGGCGCTCCACACGCAAGAGCTGTACACATGGCCACGGGTCTTGTAAGTGAGGTGGCAGAATTTGAGAACTGGTAGTAGCTTCCTGAACTTCTTCCAGGCGCTTTTCACACGAGTAGTGACCGCCATTTCACAGCCTCCACCTGCAGAAAGCATGTCACCTAAGTAGCAGAAGGAAGCTACCACCTCAAGCTTATCAGGTCCGACCTGGTCTTCACTCTGTGGTCTGCCGCCAATAGGGCAAGCATTTCCCATGCACCGTGCACACCTATAATCAGGATTTGGTGTCAGTCGTTGTAGCCCGCTGCATTTCTTATGCACCCAAAGTTTGCAGCCATTGCGGAAGATGCTGTTGTTGCCTACTCCTGTACGACAGACATTGCATGGGTATTCGCCTGAACTCTGCAAGAGGTCCAGGCCTGTACCACAGATCATGACCTTTGTCTTTCCTGCATTTACCCTAAATCCCTTCTTCTACATGGCTTCTTTCCATATCAAGAGCCTCCTGACACATTCCTCTAGGGAGTCAGCAATGATGACAAGATCATCTGCATATAGGTCCTCCCAGGGAACACCAGCCCGAAACTGGCGTGACAAGGCCTCCAGCACAATGATGAAGAGCAAGGGACTGAGTATGGATCCCTGATGGACCCCGACCTTCACCTCAAACTCTTTGCTGACACCCTCGCCAACACGAACCCGGCTTTGTGCATTAGCGTACATTCCCTGGACTAACCGCACAATCCATTCCTCGACGCCTAGCTTTCTCAGGGCCCACCATATAACCTTCCGAGGGACACGGTCAGATGCTTTCTCTAGGTCTACGAAGGCCATATAAAGCCTCTTGTTTACTGCTAGGTATTTCTCCTGCAGCTGCCGGACCACAAAGATTGCATCTGTAGTGCCTCTTCCTGGGACAAAGCCAAACTGGGAGTCGTCAATAGACACCACCTGTCTTATAAGACCATCGACAATCCTCTCTAGGATCTTCATGGCCTGCTCAGTCAGCTTGAGGCCTCGATAGTTGCCTCTATCCAAAGCATCACCCTTGCCCTTGTAGAGGCAGACAATGAAACTTTCCTCCCAGTCAGTTGGGACCTTGCCATCACGGATAATCGCAGTAGCAAGATCTCGAATCATGGTGGCACCTGTATCACCGGCTGCCTTGATCATCTCCACCACTATGCCTGATGGACCTGCAGTTTTCCCCAACTTCATCTTTGAGATGGCCTTCTTCACCATGTCAATAGTGATTGGGATACGCGGGCCTTCTAACGGAGGTTCATTGGACAGGTGATCAGGGTCCCAGTCAAATTCAACGTTGAGAAGCCTTTCATAATGTTCAGCCCACGCATTCTGCTTTGCCTCCTCGCTCATGGACATTTCCCCAATGTCACTCTTCACTGGCTTGTCGCCTACAACATCAACATTTTCTTTCATCATCTGGTTGGCGAGGCGGAAGATATCAGACGACTTGTGGTCAATGCCCTCATAGACCACCTTGTCTGCTTCGTGGCGTGCATGGTGCACCACACGTCTGGAGATGCGCTTGGCAGTGTTATATGATGCTCGTGTGCATTTGCCAGCCTTCCATGCTTTGAAAGCTTGGCGCTTGGCTGTGATGGCATCATCTACAGCCCGATTTGATTGACTGATCGAATTGAAACTTCCTATACGTTTTAATCTGCTGTGTACGCGACAGTTTACAAATGCCATTGTGTTGATGAATTACAATGAGCGACATGTTTATTTATAGCTCTCGACTTGTGTACCTAGGTATTTTGAAAACCAAAACCATTGCAATACAATGTATAAAAAAAACCTTTCTATGTGGATAGCTCTCGACTTGTGTACCTACACTTCGTGCTGACTGAGTCAGTAAAATGTCCGGCCGCGGGTCGAGAGCGAGGCACGTGCATGTCATGTCACTCAATTTGCTTACAAGTCGGACAAGTCCATTGAGAGCTTTATACTTGTACCAGACTGCCGATGAATCCGCTCTTGAGAAAACCGAACCACTTTCGCTTCGCTATGCGCAATTGCCGACTTCGACTTCCAGTCAGTCACTCAAGAATATATTGAAACCGCCAGACATATCGTACGATCATTATTTTTGCAAATATCTACACTGAAACTCTGAAACTGTCAACGCATTCCCACAGATGCTTATTTGGAGTGGTGCTTGAATAAGCGAGTGGCTCAATTAAAAAAATAACTCTCCTTGTCGATCCGCCGATGCATTGGTTACTTTGAGTTTCCCGAAAGGATGGGCATACACAGTCTCTCTCTCTCTCTCTCTCTCTCTCTCTCTCTCTCTCTCTCTCTCTCTACATTGGCAAACCGTTTGGATCCAGATCGGACTCGAATATAATACAGGAAAGAATGTTTCGTCGAGTGAAAAGTTTTGGCATGCGATAGAAAGCTTGCAAAGCGTTAATACTGTCGAATGTCCGACGCCAATGCACACGATAATACATACAATGGGTCCTCATCGGAAGCATCTGTAACAAGACTGATGGACTGACCCAAAACAGTGTGTTTTAAGATTTCTGAGAAACCAAGCCAAAAACACAAAATTCGTGTGCAAGCGTCTCTCTCTCTCTCCTTTAACGGCCTGCTTTCAAAGTTTGCCCAGGAGATTGCTGATACGCATATTTACATACCTCAAGAGAGGATTTTCAATCCATGTATACGAACCTGCTCGATGTTTCGTTCAAAATTGAAATGAATCTTTAAAATATCGACGGACATTGGTTACTTATCACATGCGACAAAGGCTAAGACGTGCCTGCGCAAATGTGCAGCAAGTCGGGCTACCATCGGCCCTCCAGCGAAATGCCATTCAAATGGCGGTTCACTGGCAGGCTGGTAGTGGCCCTCTTTGGATAAAGTTGGGGAGTAGATGCCAGGCATCACTGGTTGTATGTTAAATGATTATGTCTCATGACTCAAACCACAGCGAGGGAAAAGGCCATTTTGTATAAAAGCAAACTTTCTTAGAAAATTTGCAAGCATATCAAGACCCAGTTGTTTAACGCTGTGGTTCATCTACTACTAAAATAATACTTGCAAATGTTTATCTGATCAGGCAGTGTATGGCATACGTCCTTCATGGTGAACACAAGCTTTGATGTGCGTGTTCTCGATGTTGGTAGAACTCGTGAGTTATTGGCAAAGACAGACGATACCAATACATTTATGGCCTTTTGTCATGTACATGTACGAAAGTTCATGCTTTTAATGCGCTCTTGTTTTATATGCATGCATCCCACAATTAGCCGCTGAGACTCATGTTCAGACCAAAAAAAGATAAAGTCGCGCGTTCGGCAATGCGGAAAAGACCGTCAAGTGTCAGATTACCCATCTAAGTAGAATGGAACCTTCCAAATGTCGCCTGCTTTAATCCGTATGGCACAACCGCACACGTGCTGTTCGGTATAATTATACCTATCAAAGATGGGACAAACAGATCAACGGACGATTTTCCACTGAAAATATTAAACTTGTGTTCGTTATTTTAGAAATTCACTTTTTTAAAAAGGACAGTGTTCGTTTTTTTAGATGTTTAAAAAACTATTTTCGGCGATAATTTTAGGTGAACGTAATTATTTTATAAAAAAGTTGTGTAAGAATCTGATTGATGCAGATAAATGTTATTGACACAAATGCTAAAATTGTCTCACCCTCAGCATATTTGAAGAGATTAATTTATTACTTAAAAAGTAAAAGCCGGAAGTTACATTCGAAGTAGTCAAAATTCATGCGTACCAAGATCGACACTAATTGTTATCCTTTTCCCCCTTGTAAACAAAGGATTGAAATTCGACCCATGCCAAGCCTGGAAGAGTCCATTTTTAATGCTTATCAGATCGAGAAACCCTGTCTTCGGTGAGTTTGTGAACAACAAAGGCGCAGACCAGCCTGCGCATTCGCGCAGTCTGATCAGCGCCTTTAAACAGCATTAATACGAACAATTTGTGCATGCCGATGTAAGAAATTATTCACATTTCCATTCAGAAGTAATTTCAAACCTGCGCACGGTGTTTTAACTACACACTAGGATCACATCACCGAGATGGTTCTGATGAGTACCCACAACAAACTATAGTTTTGTACATGCGTAATTATAGTATATGTTCTAAGCACACATCAGAATCGCCTCGATGAGACGGCTTTGGCGTGTATTTGGAACATCTTTTCTAATGAGACGTGCTGATATAAAAAAAACAAATAACTTTTTGTGGCTTTCCCTGGGTAGTAACCAGTACCGGGCCGGAGGGTTTATGATTTGTGTGTGTATTCTCGAAGCAATATACTGCTTCGAGGTGTATTTTATGACGGGCGCATGTTAAGACAAAAAGGGATAGCGTCGCGCGTTCGGCATTGCGGAAAAGAACTTCACGTGCCAAAAAACCTATCTAAGTAGAGTGGAACCTTCCAAATGTCGCCTGCTTACGTGTGACACAATCGCAGGTAGAATTACACCGATTACTGATGGGACAAACAGACCCACCGAAAAAAACTTGTGTTCGTTATTTTAGAATATCACTTTTTAATCGTTTTTTGGGATGTTTTACAAAATATTTTAGGTGTCCGTAATTATTTTCGAACATTTACAGTCAATAGAGTTGTGTGAGAATCTGACTGACGCACAATCCCCTCTTTTTAGGGAGCGCAGTGGTAGAGTGTTTGACTCGAGACAGAGAGGCCGCGGGTTCGAGCCTCACCGGCGTCACTGGGTTGTGGTCCTCAGGAAGGAAAGTCCCTGTTTCACTGTGAGATTGTTGATGGGACGTAAAGAATAAAATTGAACAACTATCCCCTCTTCAGATAAATGCACTTAAATTTTAGGAACGGCATATTAATTTATTAAAAGCGAAAGTTACATTTCCTAGCAGTAAAAATTGAAACTATTTTATTAACGTCGAATTATCGACACTTTCCTTTCTCTCTTTGAAGCTTGCCCTGTAAACTAGGAATTGAAATTCGATCCCTTTCAGGTGAGGTTTTAACTAAATGACCTAACACAACAGTGTTATTTAAATGGGACTCCGGATATGCTGTAAAATTGGGCCTTGGCGCAAAAAGGCGCAGACCAGCCTGTGCATCCACACAGTCTGATCAGCGCTTTTATTTTTCGCTGACGCTTGAAAAAGTATCATATCTAAACTTGAAACGAGCAAAATTTCAATTTTCTAGCTGAGGAGACTGTTTGTCCGGAAATGTCGCGTCGAGACAAAATACCGGTACATGTAGTATTGGTTTTTATCAAAGTGTAACAGATAAAACACTTCTGTCTTTTAATAAACCTGATTGTTTGTATTGGATAACGTTTCGCTTTACACGCTAGAGCAAAAGGTTAAGTTTTAGTGATTCGATTACTCAATCGAATTGGGCTGTACTTCCTTATTCCACCACCAAGTTTCACGTCGCCATTGTTGGGGCTTTGTTGTGCCGCACACCTCCTCTGTTGTCTTCAGCAAACCTGTCTTGAGTTTCGCCCAGATTTCCTCAGTAGTAGTAGCCTCTTCAGTTTCCACAGCGGGCACATGTGCCTTGAAGACTTCCTGGATTCGGCTATATGTTTGAGGATCTCTGAGCTTCCACACTTTTGGACGTGGGGTGAATTTGCGCTTGATTTGGGGCGGCATATCAATCATCATGTCGCACACAAGGAGCTGATGCTGCAGAGCAACCTCCTCTCCAGGAATCACCTTCACATCCATAACAAGTTTGCGCAGGCTCTTTCGAATTAACATGAAGTCTATCTGGGTTGCTGCATTACCGTATCTGTATGTGATGAGGTGACTGTCACGTTTCTTGAAATGTGTTACCGAGGAACAGGTCATATGCTAGTGCATATTCCAGGATCCTCTCACCCTCACTATCAGGGTCTGGCTTGCCATACCCATAGCCTCCATGAACTTCTTTGTAACCGGAGCCTGTACTGCCTACATGGCCATTCCAATCACCACATGGGATGAGGAATTCCGATGCTGGGATCATTGCAGTCACGGCCCTAAGTTGGTCGTAGAAAAGGGCAATAACTCCTAAATTATAAAAAAGAGAGCTATGGTGATTGTATACTGCACTTTTCCTCATCCAGATCTATCTACCATTAAGTTTGGTGTTTATATCTTACTTAGTTTTTGTGTTATGATCTAGAAAAAAATTATGACGGACAGACGACAAACAAAGCGGAAACTATATATGCTCTCCAGTAGGGAAGCATAAAAATATGAAATATCACTAGAATAGCTGCCTGTGGGGTTTGAGATGAGCTATAGAGAGTAGCATACTTACCCCTTTAAGTTTATAGATGCCTTAACCCAGGCAGCCAGGCCTTGAGGTTATAAACTTTTTTCAAGTTTAATTGAGCATGAAATTTCAGCTACTGAGTACTCATAAAAATTAAAATGCCAAAATTAAAAAATATTTCTTGTGCTAAAACTCACAGATGTTGTATATTATCCTGCTTATAAATGTTAAAATGCCAACAATTGTTGACATTTTTAACATTTATGAGAATGAAAAATCCATATTCCAACAATTGTTGCCTTTTAACACTTATGAGCATGATAAATTCCATGCTCAATTGAGTTAAGCACTAAAAAGCTTTATAACCTTGGGGACAGCACTTGTTTTACCACATACCTATGCAATCTTTTGTTTAGAGTTTGAAGTAATTAACACATTTATAACAGAGAGCATAGCTGTAAAAATCTAAAATTTGGATAGCATGAGAAAATGTTCAGAATTTTGAAGCACAAGTGGAAATGTTCTGAATTTAGATGCTGCAAGTTGATATGCTCAGAATTTTGCTGTTGCAAGTGTGGCTTGTCGTACCAGGGTTCATTCAGGCAGGTTTGAGTAATATTCAAGGACTTTAAAGGACTTCTAAAGACTATTCTACAGTTTTTCAAGGACTAAAGTTTATGAAAAATACAGATTGAATAGTTAAAATTCTACTTCAGAAATGCTAGACTGAGATCATTGAGAAATTAGTACAAGAGAATTAGTATAAAATTGTTGTGCCTTTATTGGTATAGCATATGTTGCACGAAATAAAGGCACAACAATTTTATACTGATTTAAGACTCTATCAACTGTGCTTAGTCCTACATAAAATAGTAGAATTCAAGGATTTTTCAAGGCTTTTGAGTGATTTTCCAGTACTTTTCAAGGCAGATTTAATTTTCAAGGACTTTTCAAGAAATCCCTCTAAATTCAAGTTCTTTTCAAGCCTATGCGAAGCCTGCATACTATATTTTTTAAAATAGCAAGTAACAATGATCAGATTACACTGATGTGCAGCCATACATATGTATTTATGGTTGGCATACAAGATCTGACTTCAGGTAAATATTGTATTAACGATAAACAGACATCAAGATATCCTCTAATGTCTTGTACGGCATTTAAGATCACTAGGCTGGCCTGTCGGCTCGTTTGTATGTGATGTTTTAATGTGTTTTTGTCACTTTCCCATGTGGTGTCCTGGGACAGGTGTGGTGTTTGACTCTATCAATTCCTAGGCATTGCCTTCTTTCTTACTTTTACCATAAACTGACATATTGTACTTGCCATAAACTGACATATTGTACTTTATTAAAATACACCTGTGACGTCACTCCATTGTAGAAACTATACATTATTTTTCAGGAATGGCCAGTTAAGTGTACATTAATTTTGTGTTAAAAGCATGATCGCTTTTACACAAAAATAATGTACACTTTCTGCTGCCCTTTTCTAAAACTGAGTAGACGTAATGCCTTTTTAAAACGCCCATTTGCGCAAAAATGGACGTTCGTTTTTATGTCACAGGGGACATAACTCGTGTAGTTCTTAAATTATAATGCTACTTTCCAAAGTATCACTGTCTTTTTCGTAATGCCAAGAAAAAAAATGTCGTCTGCTGAAGGCGTCTGCTACAAATAATTGCCTACAACAGCACTGACAATGTAAGTATAGATGCAAAAAGACAAGGCCTAAAACAGACTGCACGAGTAGTTTCATCTGGGTCCACACTGTTTCGTGTGATACTCGGAGCCTTTTTAAATATTTTAGCAGATGAGAAAAGCAGACGTCTTTTGTTGTGATTGATGCTTTAAGGGTTTACTTCTGAAAGCACAGATCACACTTAATCTTTACATAGATACCGATTAACATGTACTTTGTCAAAATATGAAGAGCCAGACGAAACCTATGAACGGTGGCACTTCATCAGGGTCTGCAATGTTTGTTCAAATAAAAAGAAATCTAACATAAAATCATTATTCATTGAATTTTTGTCCGACAGCCCCTTAAAAAACAAAGTGAATTATTCCATTCTAATTTACTAACATATAAGGGATAATCTTTCAGATTAAAAAATGGTTAGTGGTTTCTTCTTTCTTTTTATTGGGTAAAATAAGATTGATATATTATATAATAGTCTGTCAGAAGACATTTACAGCATATATTTAGCATTGTAGAATGTGAAAATGTCAACTGCTTCAATTTCAGTATAATTCCACAAAACGCTTTGAGACGTGATACTCATGCGCGGATCCAGAACGTTTTGTCAGAGGGGGTTCAAATTTGACTTTTTTTCTCTACATGTATTTTTTATTTTTCAATTGATGAGGAGAGAGAGGATCAAAATGCCACTATAAGTGGGCCATCATTGGCCCACCAGTGAAAGGCCATTTAAACGGTGAATCGCTGGAGTGACGATGATGGCCCAACATTGAATGCTGGCTTGGTAGCTTTGTGCTTTTTCAGGGGATCCAGACCAGTATTGCTAAGAAACCCTATATTTTGTGTTTTTTCATGGGGGGGGGGGGGGGGGGGGGGGGGGGGGGGGGGGGGCCTGTCCCCCGCCTCTGGATCCACACATGACACTTACGGTAAACACATTTAATGAATCGAGGGTCATTACTTAGAGGTTGTGGTACTGTCCTGTCAGCCAAGAGTGACAGTGACGTCATGTTTTGTTTACGATTGTTAAGTGAAACATTAACTTGTACATACCACTTGGGCTAGCGCAAATCGATAGATCACTTGTGTATTAATCCTATCCTAGTGATCTATCGATTCTAAGTACCTGATAACTTTGTATACAAAACATGACATCACTGTCACTCTTGGCTGGCAGGACAGTAGAAGTATTTGCGCCTCAAGGTTTACACGGTCAAAATAGGTTAAGTTTACACACAAAGGGGTGACAGATGAGCTGCAATCAATTCAGTGTAAATTAACTAAAAGTGAGGTCAATAAAATTCGCTGGTGCTCTATGTAAAACATTTCTACCTGTTACTGTTATTCTCAAGTACACTTATATTTTATACAAATATAGTTAGGAAAAGAAATTGACAAATAGATTTGCCAGACAAACTCTGCTTAAAATGAGTGAAATAATATCAAATGCAATAAAATGAAGAATTAAATCTTCGCTTGCCGATGTCTTTTCGCAAACATTTTAGTTCAGGCCCTGTTACCTTCCATGGATGTAATAGTTTCGCAGAAGGGAGACTACTGGCACGAGCAGTGATTCTGCGCATATGACTGTGGGACATAATTAGGATCCAAACTGTTTGAAACTCTGATCGTATCTTTTAAAGAGAAACAGCAGGTAAAAAGCATGCAACATTACCCAGAAAGGCAACATTGTATTTATAAGCATAACGTAGTAACATTAATTTTGTTCAGTATGTTAGTTCGGAAATGTTTATAGTTTATTTGTTACTCCGTCTGGGATTAGGAAAAACATTGACGTTTACGAATAAGTGGGCAACCAGGTACATGTAGGAGTGTTTTTCTTGGGGGGGGGGGGGGGGGGGGGGGGGGGGGGGGGGGGGGAATATACTCTCAACAAAACGATGCGGTAATCACACCCATTGCAAGAGGGATCGTGTTTCTATCAACTGTTTTACCGATAGATTATTGCGAGTCACAATGTATGTTGACGAAATATGACACACCGTTTATTCCCGGAGTAGCATAGCAGAATAATACCTGGAGTTGTGGTCTCGGTTACATACGACTGTGCATAATGACTTTTGCTCGTGTTTATCAGTTTACACGTATGCCTTACGTCATTCACAACACTTTATAAGTCATTTCCGGAGGCTTCCTGGTCTCCATGGTTGAAACAGTACTTATAAGCAAAGAATAAAAAAATGCTTCCGGTGAGTCTCGAACCAGCGACCCTTCGATCTCAATTCTAACAATCTACCAACTGAGCCACTTGTTCAGAATAACTTTTACAGAACAATGTTAGTTTTTGAAAGAATGACATACAGACCTTTAAACTTCTGTCACAGTCCCCAAAAGATTAGACGTTTTCAGTTTCTATACTTTATAAAGTTCTGCATCGAAAAGGTTTTGGTAAATTATCCTTGGCACATCGAATCATAATCCGGACAGTGTATAACGCACTACAGAAATGAATAAATGCCAACGTGGAAAGCAAAAAAAATGCGGGAAAATGCATGCTTTAAACATGCAGATGTTTAACACACCTATTAATGTACAGGTGGTTTTACACCACGAAATCCATGCATGTTTTGCTTGAATGCAAACACTGTTTCCTTTAATGGGCCGCCGGTGGGGGAAATTAGGTCTTGATGAAATATAAAAAGGATCAAATGACAGGAATGTTGCATTCATTTTCTGAATTCTTATTGCTAAAATACAATGTCTTATATAAAGGTGTATTTTAAGTAGGAGAAACTCCTCATATCTGGCCATTCCTGAAATATAATGATTACTCGGCCCCTTCGGGGCCTCGTAATACATTATATTTCAGGAATGGCCAGATATTCGTAGTTTCTCCTACACATAATATACTGATATATTGTACAGTTTTTCTGAAACTAACCATAAACTGACATATTGTATTTACCATAAACTGATTATAATATTGTTCATATCATAAACTGACATTTAGTACTTAACATAAAATGACATTTTGTACATACTTAACATAAACTGATACATTGTACTTACCATAAAATGACATACTGTACTTGCCATAAACTGACATGTTGTGTTTAGTTTTTGTTTTAGTTTGATTTGATTCTTTACCTCCCATCAACAATCTTTCAGTTAAACAGGGACTGGTCTTCCTGGGTTGAACCAGTACTAAGCTGGGATAAATGTGTCTTGCTCAAGGACCACAATGTAGTGACGCTGGTGAGGCTCGAACCCGCGGCCCTTCAGTGTCTAGTCAAGCACTCTACCACTGAGCCACTGCGCTCCCGCTGACATGTTGTGTCTATCATAAAATGACATGTTGTGCTTACAATAAAATGACATGCTGTACTTGCCATAAACTGACATGTTGTATCTATCACAAAATGACATTGTACTTACCATAAACTGACATACTGTACTTGCCATAAACTGACATGTTATATCTATCACAAAATGACATATTGTACTTACCATAAACTTGACATACTGTACTTGCCATAAACTGACATGTTGTATCTATCACAAAATGACATATTGTACTTACCATAAACGGACATATTGTACTTGCCATAAACTGAAATGTTGTAACTATCAAAAAATGACGTTTTGTACTTACCATAAACGGACATACTGTACTTACCATCAAATGACATGTTGAATCTATCACAAAATGACATACTGTACTTACCATAAACTGACATATTGTACTTACAATAAACTGACATGCTGTACTTGCCATAAACTGACATGTTGTATCTATCATAAAATGACATTTTGTACTTACCATAAACTGACATACTGTACTTGCCATAAACTGACATGTTGTATCTATCACAAAATGATATATTGTACATACCATAAACTGACATATTGTACTTACCATAAGCTCGGACATGTTGTATCTATCACAAAATGATATATTGTACATACCATAAACTGACATATTGTACTTACCATAAGCTGACATGTTGTATCTATCACAAAATGACATATTGTACTTACCATAAAAGTACATATTGTACTTGCCATAAACTGATATGTTGTATCTATCACAAAATGATATATTGTACTTACCATAAACTGACATACTGTACTTGCCATAAACTAACATGTTGTATCTATCACAAAATGATATATTGTACATACCATAAACTGACATATTGTACTTACAATAAACTGACATACTGTACTTGCCATAAACTAACATGTTGTATCTATCACAAAATGATATATTGTACATACCATAAACTGACATATTGTACTTACAATAAACTGACATGCTGTACTTGCCATAAACTGACATGTTGTATCTATCATAAAATGACATTTTGTACTTACCATAAACTGACATACTGTACTTGCCATAAACTGACATGTTGTATCTATCACAAAATGATATATTGTACATACCATAAACTGACATATTGTACTTACCATAAGCTCGGACATGTTGTATCTATCACAAAATGATATATTGTACATACCATAAACTGACATATTGTACTTACCATAAGCTGACATGTTGTATCTATCACAAAATGACATATTGTACTTACCATAAACGTACATATTGTACTTGCCATAAACTGACATGTTGTATCTATCACAAAATGACATACTGTACTTACCATAAACTGACAAACTGTACTTGCCATAAACTGACATGTTGTATCTATCACAAAATGATATATTGTACATACCATAAACTGACATATTGTACTTACAATAAACTGACATACTGTACTTGCCATAAACTGACATGTTGTATCTATCATAAAATGACATTTTGTACTTACCTTAAACTGACATACTGTACTTGCCATAAACTGACATGTTTTATCTATCACAAAATGACATTTTGTACTTACCATAAACTGACATACTGTACTTGCCATAAACTGACATGTTGTATCTGTCATAAAATGACATTTTGTACTTACCATTAACTGACATACTGTACTTGCCATAAACTGACATGTTGTATCTATCATAAAATGGCATATTGTACTTACCATAAACTGACATACAGTACTTGTCATAAACTGACATGTTGTATCCATCATAAAATGACATAATGTACTAACCATAAACTGACATATTGTACTTACCATAAACTGACAAACTGTACTTGCTTTAAACTGACATGTATCTATCATAAAATGACATATTGTACTATCCATAAACTGACATACTGTACTTGCCATTAACTGACATGTTGTATCACAAAATGACATATTGTACTTACCACAAAATGATACATTGTACTTACCACAAAATGATATATTGTACTAACCATAAACTGACATATTGTTCTAACCAAAACTGACATATTGCACAAATCATAAACTGACATAGTGTACTTACCAAAACTGACATATTGTACTTACCATAAACTGACATATTGTACTTACCATAAACTGACATATTGTACTTACCATAAAATGACATTTTGTACTTACCATAAACTGACATAGTATAATACTTATCACAGGCATCTTCTACGTCACATTGACAAAGTTTGTCTTTACATCTTACACCATGAAACTTTGATGCTCCGTGGCACTCAGATCTGTATTGTTTACATGTCTCCTGACCAGTTCCAGGCCCTGTAAAAGCATTATAACAGGGCTCATATAGGCAAGTTTGGGTAAAATTCAAGGACTTTTCAAGGACTTCTCAAGACTATCCTACAGTTTTCAAGGACTAAAAGTTTATGAAAAATCCTGATTTAAGTGTTAAAATTCTACTACAGAAATGCTAGGCTGAGATAATGGAGAAGTTAGTATTACTAGAAATTAGTATAAAATTGCTGTGCCTTTATTTGGTGCAGCATTTGCTGCACCAAATAAAGGCACAACAATTTTATACTGATTTAGATCTCTATCAACAGTGTTATGTCCTACAGAAAATAGAAGAATTCAAGGACTTTACAAGGCATTTGAGTGATTTTCCAGTACTTTTCAAGGCATATTTAATTTTCAAGGACTTTTCAAGAAAGCCCTCTAAATTCAAGTCATTTTCAAGCCTGTGCGAACCCTGTATAAGGCTAAAGTTGTAACAGTTCACTGAAAACTTATTTGTATTGTGATGCTGCACATTGTCATGTGTGAAAGTTCAAAATTTCTAAAATCCTGAACTTTCGAAACTCCGATCTTAAAACTTGCAGTATGCCTACTAAATATTCACAATTTGAATTTAAAATGGTCACTTGTCTTTAGACAGACTGAATATAAATCAGAGAACCAATTAATTATAATATCCCGAATTCAGGATTTCGAGGCTGACATTCTATGGAAAGTCAGCTTCAAAATCCTGAAATCAGGAATAATCCTGAAAACTTTCACCCATGCATTGTACAATACAATTACTATACCATGCACATTTAGTGTCATAAATAAGAAATAAATATTTTATGTCTTGCTGTATATTTTGAGGGTCACAAGTTATAATTTCAAAAAAAAACTAGAAATGGTGTTTATGAAACACTGTGCCCCCTACCATATCCTTTTCCATAAGAATGGTACTCTTTCTTAAGACAAGGGTCATCTTAAGTTTAAAGCTATACTACTCATCAATCAAAGGGGCTCTTGCATGGTATGGGAAATTAACATGGGAGTCTGCCCACGCTTGGAATTTGATAATATTATGTTTAGTAATTGTCTGGGGTATGACTTTTATATTTATGGTACATTTGAGTTTTTATGCAATTCCATTGCTAATTTACGACGTCATGTATGATATCACTACAATACCTTAGGGTATCCAGTTATAATCAATTCTAAAGTAATTGACATATCATGTAACGGGCGCAGAAAAGTTTTATTTAATAACTATATCATTGATAAGTTCGTTGATACTATAAATGGCTTTGTATGTATTAGGATAACGGGTGGGCATTCATTTTTATGAGATGGTACCCCAATTTTCAACTGAATATTTTGTATTAAGTCAAATTTGGAATTAAATTTTTATACGTTGCGGTCTTTGTCAAGATACCTTTCAACATATAAACTTTCCATATATGTTAAGAATATGTAGCAGGGCTCGAAAATTGTACACGTCCGCTCGTATTTACGAGTGGAAGTTCGGTAAGGGCGAGTGGAAATTGCCATTTGCTAGCCCGACAGGTCGAGTTGATTTTTTTGGCTTTGTAATTATTTTTGAGGAAAAAAAAGAACTAACTAGCATGTTTTACAGCCTGCAAAAGCAACGCAAACGCAGTGAAGAAAGATCGTTCGGTAGGTCTAAAATGTCGGATGTTTACACTAGTCAGCAGTAAATGCAACCCGGTAAAATCTGGTTTATCTTTGAACTTAATACCATGACACATTGGAAAATCAATTTGGCCTAAGGGTTTTGAAAGTATAAAGCCGACGTTCCAGATTTTATCTGTATACATACGAAAACGGGCAGGGCTTAAAAATAGCTCTCGTCCGCTCGTATTTACGAGTACCAAAGGCTGCAGGGCAAGTGAAAATTTTGAAATTTCTAGTGAAAATCAAATTTTATCCATATATGCCAATATTTTTGTGATTCAGGGCAAGTGCCTATTCTCAGATATTTCGAGGCCTGTGTAGACCAAATTTCATGAAATTCAAGGACCGGTAACACATTTTTTCAACTTGATGTAAACACATGGCCCTAATTCACCGAAATGTAAAAAATACAATAATTATGTTTCAGTGCAAAACATACTTGAATAATTGCTCAGTTTGAATCACCATGCTAGTACATTTATTGGTAGAAGTTGATATGTTCAGTGTTTTCCCTATTACTGATTGGAAAAAGAAAAAAAACAATATTCTTTGATTGTAAGTGCCATGATTCTTATTTAATGAAGTGCTTGCACAATAATGTTAGCCAAAACAATACAATATGGTGACACCGGACTTACCACATCTAGTTTCGAAAGTTAGAACTACATCTAACCAATGTTACACTTAATATGTAACATTATTAAGAATTTTAATTCATACAGAAGAGAAACCTTATGACAAGTCAGTTCATACAGGAGAAGAACCTTATATCTATGGTTTTATAATTGTAAGCCTCATTAATAAACCTGGTTCACAAGAATAACCCCCTGTCAAACATATTGGTTAAAATTAACCATTTTGGTCACAGAGAAATCTTGGCTTCAAAGGTATTGCTATATTAATGCTTAAATCTTCTCTGTTTTGTAAAACTTATGCTGATTTCCATCAAATGGCAACATTTATTCTTTAGCTGGCTGTATATTCCAGGCATACAGTTTCGTTTCTGGACCACACATATTTATGTAGAACACTGTTCTATGATACCTTTGATATGACTCTTTTACACTTAATCCTGGTCACGGCACCAAAATGTGGTAACTCTAGTTCAGCTGGGATGTAAAGGAAATATTTGGTCTTCTTGTTTTCACACGTTTATTGATAGGATATTATGTTTCTTAAACGATATCTTGCAGGACTTGAGGAAGTGAAACACATTGTCTTGGCCCCATAGTGCCATGACATGGGGCCATGACCTTTGGCATTTCCGGCCATTGAATCATTTGAAATTGTCTAAACATGTCTTTCTTTAAGAAAAGTGGAAGTAGATTTAAAAAACAACCTCGTTCTGTCGAGTTATTGATCCATTTCAACTAAATAATTAATTTTGCTAAAACTGATCTATACCCATAAGAGGTAGGAAATGACAAAGTTACCGGTTTTGGATTTTCATGAAATTTGGCTCAGATCAGCAGGATATATATGGCATGTTTTTGTGATAATATGATATCTTGACAAAGACTAGAACATATCTATCTTTGGAATTTAATGTTGAATGTTTCGTAAATTTTTGAAAAAAATATTGAAATTTTATAATCACTTCTTCAGAAAACGTAAACCATAATTTATCCAAATGGTTTCCTGGTATTAATATAATGACTATGGTATTTTGGATTCAATCTAGATGACAAATCATAGAAATAAACAAAACTATAGATTTAGGACATGGAAATTTAGAGACAGGTGCCACATCAAAGGTGGAGTGCGTCAGGGTAGCTTCTTAAGCCTTATTCTTAACTATCTAATTCAATAAACACATTTTCATAGTTTGTATATAATGAGTCATTATTACGAGGGTTAGTCAAAAATAACTGAGCCCTACCTCATAACATTTCAGTTTGGTATTGTAGACAACAAATGTGATTATTTTCTATAAGTATCATATGTCATCAATGTTTTGACCCTGAATAATTATCCTAGTGAAGCTTCTATTATGGTTGCTAGGCAACTGAAGATCGTCAGTCAGGTCAATGCGTTCACGATCTCAGCCACCAGGAATATACAGTATGTATTTAAAAATCTTGCGTGCTTTATAGTTTTTATGAAAGACATATTTGACATTTATTTGAATAACATATATCATATTGTCTTTTCATTACACTTAGTTTGTTAATGTTTACGTGAACATTGATTGTATGTGTTGCCTAGCAACAAAAAACGCCAAAATTCCACAAATTTTAAAATACACAAGCATTGTGTTGCCATGGAAACAAAACTGTGAATTAAAATCAAGGAACTTAATATGTCTGAGGGTTGGTATTTGTATATAGTACTGTTAAAGCATTATTAGGCTAATATTTTATGTTTTCTATTAAAATTGTGTAAATTTCAATATGGGTGGGGTAAATTATAGGACTTCAGGCATGTTAAAATTTGATAAATTCTGAAATCAAACTACCACAGATTCTATAATTTGGGGTCAGTTGGTTTCTCTTTTGTGACACTGAATATGTACATGTTTAAGGTATCAGGCGGCAATGAATAAAGCCTTGCTTTAACATTACTGTTTCCATAGCAACGCTTAGAATAAGATGTATTACAACGTGAACGCACCCCTTTGACTGGTCATATTCTGTTGCCTAGCAACCGTTACACAAAGCCTACCAACAGAAATAAATTAGGTGATTAAATAGATGACATATAACTCCAATGAAATATCATCTAATTATATGTCCATTTTACTTGATTCAAATGTTATGAGGTAGGGCTCAGTTATTTTTGACCAACCCTCGTATGCAAAGTTTAAAGAAAATCCATGCGTGGGCACAGATGCAAGTACCCATGTTTGAGATAACCTGATTACAAGTTTTTAATGCCCAAATATGCAAAGGGCAATAATTAAGTAAAAAAAAAGGCCATAGAATAAGTATACATGTGCAAGATAAAAAAAAAAAAAAATTCAGGAAGCAGAAAATATGATAAAAATCAGTTTGAGAATCATATAAAACCACATGGATATTGCACATTTTCAGACCACAACAAAACATAGACCTGCAAAGTTTCAGGTTTAGATAAACAAACGATAAACCAAAAATTCTGCATCAAATTATATTTTCTTACCCACTATTTTTAGCATTTGTTTTGGGTGCTCAAAAGAATCATCTCACTGAGACAGTTCTTTTGAGTACCACAACATAATATGTTTTGGTTGAGAAATAAGAAAAATATTTCCTGTTAGGCATGCTATCTTAAACTAAAAGGCCTGAAACATCTGGCTGCAAGGTTATATAACTTTTTCAGTGCTCAACTTAACTGAACACCAAATTTATCCTGCTCATAAATGTTAAAATGCCAACAATTGTTGGCATTTTAACATTTATTAGCATGATAAATACAACATCTGGGAGTTTGAATTCAAGAAAAGTAAATATTTTCAGCATTGTTGTTAAAATTGTTAGGAGCGGTTGAAATTTCATGCTCAGTTGAGTTGAGCATGAAAAAGGTTTTATTACCTTGAGGCCTGGGATAAATATGCTACCTTACCTACATATGCCTGTACGACGAAAAGAACTGCTAAAAATAACTCTCCATTCATTTCCCAATTTTCAGATATACATATGGTAGCTTTGTTGGTCCCTCAACCTGTAAATAATAAGAGCAGAAAGTGAAATCTCAAAATGTTTACCTATTCATGTCCGGAATTTTCCTAGCTTTCTGAAGTCTGAGCCAGGGTCCTGCTGAAATTGGCAAAAAAGCATTTGGGCATGTTCAAAAATAATGAAGCCAAAGCGTGACATTGGGGGTGAAAAATGAAACTTTTGTTATATGTGAAATTGTTACTCCAAACAAATTGGGGGTACTTAAAGTTTTCAAAATTGTTTAAGTTTAGAAAATAATAGCAAAAATATTAATTTTCTGAACATTTTCTTTCAGGATTTTTTTGCAAAAATTGTTAATTATGGCTATATTCTGTGTAGGTTGTTTTTATAGGAAATCTTGATGAAATGTCTTAAAATTCCCATTATTTGATGACAAGCACTTAAAGACATATGCGGCTATTTCCAATGCGCATCTTTCCCGCGTCTGCAAACAGGGAAAGTTGTCTGGGTCCTGTCTTTCGACCCTTAACGGATTCGGATCAACACAGCTTCCGATATTCCTATGTCATATCGGTGTTCCGACATTTTCTTCACAAAATAACTAATTAAAGTGTGTTCGAAATATCTATTGGCATCTTTTCAGAACTGATCGTCTCAGCTCTAAAGACAGATAAATGTAGCTCAGTCGAAATCAAACGACATACACAATAACCCTGGTTACGATTACGATAGTGGCCGAGTCTATACTACTTGTATGGTTATTTAGAGCGGCACACGACCTGACCTCGTGGCCTAGTGGTTAGCGTGTTTGGCTACAAAGCCAGAGGACCAGGATCGATTCCCGAATGCGCACATATTTTCAGTGTGTTTTTTCTTTCTTTTTAACATTTTAATGTTAAATTACTTCATGTACTAGTAAAATGGCATCATCAAAACGAACGAAATGGTCATCCCCGAACTTTTTATATTGAATTATGCATGAAACCTATGGGGGTGGGGTTAAATTTGGCCCTCTAGAAAGAGAATTAGTTCGGTGACCCCAGATTTTTATTCTTTTTTCTGAAAGATATTATAATAGTCCATGAATTAAAAATAAATTTTCAAGATTTTCAATATCAGATTTTTTTTATACATGTTTTATTCTAAAAACAAATTCCATTTTTTGACGAATTGTCAAAATATATCATGCAGTATCTTGTCACAGCATGGGATAACAAGTAAACATGCACATTTTCTTAAAAGTTTGAGGTCATGGGCAGTAATTTAAGTTAAAAGAAAGAAGCTGGCTGAAGATTACAACCCTTTTAGCTTGATAATTAGGACTAGTGTTATTATTTTATATTTCTAGAAAATTGGTCAAATGCTGTAAACTTCAATATGAGATTCTGAAAAAATAAGCACGGTGACATATCCTTTTTATTTCATAAATGGATAGCCCATGCATAAAACAAACTGTATGCAAATTATTGAAAATATTTCAACATGGGAAGTATTTAGTAGCATATGTCCTTAACAGCATGTGAATGAGTGATTTTTACCAAATTGAATTGCCTAATTGAACAAAAAATTCTTATTTTACTGTCATTTTGCCTCATTATTTTAGTAGAAGAGCTCTCAAAATGTTCATATTTTTAAAACAGGTGACTGAATCTCAAAAAAAATTTGCGTTGAAATGATAATACATGGTAAAAAAACTAAGCTACAAATCAATATGTGATATGTAAGCATGGATGTAATGGTTATCTATGTACAAAAATGGGCAAAAAATTAAGAAAATGTGTTTCACTCCTTAGTTTGATTTGTTTATGAGTCAGAATTTGGAACTAACAGGGGTAAGACATATATATAGTATTGCATACAAAGAAGTTATTTCCCTTTCATAGTGTTAACATGATTTTATTGCAGATTATTGGCCTTTTTGTAAAGAAATGTCTGATCTAATACTAAGGAGTGTAACATTTTGTACAAATGCTTAGGTCTTCAAAAACCTATAAAATTCTAGCTTTAACATTAAATGACACAATTTCCTTTCTACTATATATGAATCTCATAATCACTTTTAATCAGTGTTACAGCACAAACAAAAATTGTCTCCCCAAGATCTTGAATTAGTGTGTTAAGATATGTTGAATGTTCTTTCTCTAAATGATTAAACAGATTGCAAACAATATTTTCTTCTCTAATAATTTTAGCAATTGAACACTTTTCTGTATGTAACATACATTAAATACCAATTAACTAGCTGCCAAAGGGAATAAAAAAAGTATGGTTGCAGACCAGTTTCTGATATTGATACTCCCATCATTAACCAATCGAAAAGGTCCCTTTATATTAAGTTTCTAAATGATTTACCCCAAATGCTAATCAAGATTCAAAGAAATGCATCAAAAGAACTGTTCTAAATCTTGGAAATGAATGATCAGAGTCAATTAAAAGTGAAATGTTGCTGGTTTGGAAAAGAAATAAGCTCTTAAATTGCATTACAACAAAAATCACGAAGGAGTGTAACGCTTTGTGTCGTGATGTCATAGCAAAACATTAGCTTGGTTAGAAAATAGGATTATATTGGTCAATTTTATCTTTTTATATTTATCAGAACACGTGATTTTCAAGAATAAATGTTGCCCTGAATGCCTAGATAGGTAAAATTTCAAGAAAACGGATTTTCAAAATCACCAGTTTTTAGGTGATTTCAATGCAGTACAGCTTTGTTTACACTTTGAACATAAAATGGTGCTACTAAAATTATCAGAGGGACATTGCTCTAAAGTAAAAATGGTAAATAAATTGATATTATACTGCTACTGGTATAGAAATAACCCACAGAAGTGTTTTGCAAGAAAGTGTTACACTCCTTAGTGGCTTTTATGGATGATATGAAGAAAATTAAGACCAAGATAAAAACTCACACTGTATGAATCTCTATTATGGGTCAAACACTTTTCATATGAGGCATATTAGCTCACAAAACATAACCTTGGAAACGGTTATGAGGCTTGAAATGTCCAGTGTTACACTCCTTAGTTCAAAGGGTGCTCTACAAGAAGTTCTGCTCACTCTTTTATGAATGCTTATAAAGCAGCTGTAAACCTTGAAATAAAATGTATTAAGATTGGTCAGTGCTGCAGACCACATTATAGGTTATAATCTTTTCAAATATTCATGTCAAATCAACTCTGGACAAAATCTTTTCATTTTTACTGCACCTGACAGCAGCCTAGATAAGCAGGGTATTTGCGTACATACGCAATTAAAATCATCAAAAAAGCAATTAAAATTAAATGTGTGCGTACCGAAAAGCAATTCCGTCGATCGGTATGCAATTACATGCGATGTCATTGCGTACCATTTGGTCCATTTCGTTTCCATTTGTGTAATATACAAACGCCAGTCGGGTATTGATTTTTTTCTACTAGCGAGCGCACAGTATAATTTCAATTTTATGAATAAAATGTCACCGCCAGTCAAGTATTCTAGCGGAAAAACTTTGCAAAATGGATGCGAGCAACTAATGTCAACAAGGCGATGAGATTTGCTCCACTTACGATAAAATCTGCTAGTTTGATACTCAGAAAGGCAGATGATGGGAGTAAATATGTAGGCACATCAGCGATGGCTTCATCTATTAATAATAAGAAAATGTATGTAATCACTGCCAAAAACGTGGCGTAAAAATATAAAAAATACGCAATTGTTTTTGCAAGTACGCAATTGAGGATAACCAGGTTGCGTAAATACCTAATTGACCCACAAGCTTATCTAGGGCGCTGACCTGAATTTCAGACTAGTCCTGTTGGACAATGCACAAAAAAGGCACATACGGTAAATGTTCTAAAAGTTCGAACACTAAAAAATAATTATTTTCCCCGCTGTTCGTAATTTTAGAAATTACGTTTCAGAAAAAGTGCTGGTGTTCGTAATTTTAGAATGTGGTCTTTATCACGAGCAAAAACGTTATATAAGCATGTAAAAAAAGTGGTAGAAACGTGTAGAAAACACGCAGATATGATTCTGCGCTATCTACAGGTCTCTACTCTTTTTTTTCTTTTCTATTAATCTTATTAAAATCTTATTAAAACCGCCGCTAAATTCTTGCGGACTGAGCCATTAAAATGTCCAGCGCGTGTGGTAATTGCCAAGTCGAAAGCCAGGCACGTGCATGTTATGTCACTCAATTTACTTACAAGTCGTAAAAGTCCACTTATTTAACTATTCGATAAGCCGGGTCTCCTATGTTCACTCGTCTCGGACTACCGATGAACCACTACACTATTTCGTTCTTCCTTCAGAATTCGCTCGCTGTACTCAAGAATTGAAACCGCTAGACATCTCGTACGATCAGATTTTTTGCAAAGATCTACACAAAACTTTGAAATACGTAGACGAGTTCCCAGAGTAAAATACAATCTGGCGAAATTCAAAAAAAGAACACACTCTCTCTCTCTCTCTCTACTTGTCGATCCCTCGATGCAATGTTTACTTTGATGTGTCTGCACCAGTCTCTCTCTCTCTCTCTCTCTCTCTCTCTCTCTTTCTCTCTCTCTCTCTACATTTGCGAACACGGTTTGGATCCAGATCAGACCCGAATGGTATTCAGGGTAGAATGTTTCGTCAAATTAAAAATATGTGCATGCGATAGAAAGTACGCAAAGCGTTAATACTGTGGAATGTCCGACTTTGCCGTACAAAAGCCGATGCGCACGTGGGTCCTCATCGAAAGCAGAACTTTGTAACAAGATTGATTGGTTGACTTTCGATATTCTAAGAAACCAAGCCAAAACAAAAGATTCGTGTGCAAAAACCATGCAGTCTCTCTCTCTCTCCTTTTACGACCTGCTATCAAAGTTTGCAAACAGTCAAGTTGGATCCGACGTGCCTGATCAGGGGCAAACAAGCATACCAAGAGTTGTAATCTAGTCCGATTTTGCGTCCGATGATCACAACACGCTGAAAGGAACATTTCAGACAAGTTCCTTCTTTCAGATGCATGCCATGGGCGGATCCAGAGGGGGGCAGGGGGTCCGGACCCCCCTGAAAAATCACAATAATATAGGGTTTCCTAGCAATATTGATCCGGATCCCCTAAAATCACAAAGCTACCAAGCCAGCATTCAATGGTGGGCCATTATCGACACGCCAGCAAAACGCCATTTCAATGGCGTTTCGCTGATGGGCCGATGGTGGCCCATTTTTAGTGGCATTTCGGTCCTCTCTCACTACACCCTCTGACAAAATGTTCTGGATCCGCGCATGCATGCAGTGCGTATGAACCTGCTCGATTGAAATTAAACTGTCGACGGACATAATTTCGTGATATTTAGGTACTTACAACATGCGACAAAGACTCAGACGAGCCTGCGCAAGTGTGCATTCTCAATACAGCATTCAGGTATGTTAAGCATCACCGCTTTTATGTTGAATGGATTAATTTTGTGTCTTTCGACTCCAACCACAACTTGGAAAAAGGCCCTTTTTTGTATAAGTTTGTATAAGCAACTCAGTTACTCAGTTGTTTAACGTTGTGGTTTGTATGGCTTTTTACGGTAATAACATCTACTGTTACTTGCAAATGTTTAATTTCGACGACTAGGCAGCGTATGACCTAAGTCCTTCATGGTGAACATAGTTAGATGGGCGTTTTCTCGCGGTAATTGTAACTCCTAACCCTTGCCCGAGGCATGTCTGTAATGACCATTGCTCCGATAAGTCGGAATGCTTCTTATAGGTAAAAATTTCGCCAATGAATGCTGTTTTCCGTCAATAGACAGCCTGTACCAATAACATATCTCGGACCCAATAAACATACTGGGTCCGAGAACATATGAACTTTGTCACGTACATATAGGAAAGTCCGTGCGTTTAATGCGCTCTTGCCTTTGATCATATCTGAAAGCATGTATCGCACAATTAGCAGACAAAAATATAGTCTTGCGCTCGGCATGCGAAAAAGAACGTCACGTGCCAGATTACCCATTGAAGTAGAATGGAACCTTCCAAATGTCGCGCTGTACGGTAAAAGTAAACCAAAAACAGATGGGACAAACAGATTTGAAACGGAGCATAAACGGACATCGATTTTGCGCCGAAAGTAACTTGTGTTCGTAATTTTAGAAAATCATTATTCAAAAAAAGGACAGTGTTCGATTTTTTAGGATGTTTTAAAAATTATTTTCGGCGATAATTTTAGGTGTTCGTAATTTTAGAGTGTTCGAAATTTTAGAACATTTACCGTAGGTAATGATGAAAAGTTGAAAAGAATGGGTAATCACAAAGTTGGCTAATAAGTATGGCAACATCCACAGTTTTGTATAAATGCACATGTGAAATTCAGTAATGAAAAAAATGTCACGCAAAAGGTGTTACACTCCTTAGTTTTTTAGCTAGTTTTACTGGCATAAATTTTGTATTACTTGTTCGATTTTAATAAAATTTTGCATGATGAACACAGGGACCATAACAAATATTTTAGCTATGTTTGGTCCTTAAAATCTAGGCAAACGTGTGCATAGGATGCCATAAAGTGAAAAGCTTCATTATTTTTGAACATGCCCATTTGGACCATCTAAAGTTGTTATTTTCCAGGGGGTTCCTGATCCCCTGTCCCCCCCCTCTGGATCCACACTTGAGGCTGGTCTGCACCTTTGATGTTCGCATGCAGCTATGTCAGGTTTTCTAATGACACGGTCCTTAAGTATAATCATGTCTATTAAGACCATGAGTTTTGAAATTAATCAAGCAGGTGTCATTATAATTTTTCAATGTTTTCACACCTTGGCTAGGTAGGTCTATTGATGACACACACAATGAGCGTTATCGATAATTGCATCAATAGAAATAAATCAGAGGTAAAATGTAAAATAAGCAAAAACAAAAAAAAGGGACACGACGGAAAGCAAATTGTCCAAAAAAGTGGTCCGGCCATGACGGCCTTGTAATGTAGAGGGCTGAAGTATCTGTAAAAGATATTGTTATTTCCCAGAATACCTCGTGAGCTAATGTTGTCTGTTACGTTATAAGCGAAGTTAAATAAGGCTTTGTTTTATCTTTATCCGAAAACAAGATTTGAAGAAACCACGAAAACACATGACATAGCATTTCACTGATCAATTTGGTGTTTTTAAATGTCACGTTCTTGGAGGTATAGTAATAAACTTGTATATTTTGAATCTATCTTAACATATTACCAAATATTTAATGCAGAGGCCTTCTTTCGGTGGATAAATAGAAGATATCTTATTATTATTGCTCTTTGTGTTGAAGACAGACGATGACATACTATTGACATGACCCTCGTGCATCAAGTACGGCGCATGCAACAGAGGGGCCCCCAGGGGTTTGGGGAACTGGGAAGAACGGCTATTTATTTTCAAGGACCTGTGGAGTGCTTGTAATTATTTTCAGGGATTTGGGGACTGATGATATTGCCATGCCACGGCAGGTGTTTTGACAAAACATTCACAACAGTGCTTCTTTTCATTGTTGTGGTTATACCTGGCCAATAGTCAGGCTTATATTGGCTTCGAGAGTCAAGTGAGCGTTTGTAGGACCAATGGTCCTCTGGTTTATTGTCGTGGCTGAGCGGAAGTTGAATGACAGAAACAAGAATCCAAGCTGGAGATTAAAGATCGAATTAACATTGACGTGAAAGAAAGTAAGGGATCAAAGATCAGGAATCGATACAATAAAGTACCTCACCTGACCCAGAATACCAATGGGAAAGTGACAAACTCACAGTTGAACACCACAAACGAGAGCCAAGAAGTCAGCCCTTTCCCAGCAGGTGACCACAAGACACATATAAACAGACGCACACAAAGACACTGCAAACATAAGACAGAGAAACATATAAGATCCACAAAAGAAGGACCGCCTTGGAACGGTCAGTAAAATGTTTTGCTGGAGGGCTTAGAACGTTTTCACAGCGCCAACCTCACCCTTAATTCAGATGTGGATCAAGACACGTATATATTGAAACCTTGAATTTAATCAAACCAGTGTTGATTCAATATTGATTGTCAAAGTTGAGTCTACTAGTAGGTTGAAGCCTCAATTAAGAAGAAGGCTTGATTCAATATAGAAAGAATCAAGTCTTGATTTCATTCCTCACATCAAGGTTGATTCATTAGTGACTTTCAAAGTTGAATGAAAGTTGAAAAACAAACTATGAATCAAGGTTGGAGAATAAAGTTGAAGACAACATATACATTCTTTGATAGAGTCCATTTCCATTTTCTGATGTAAACTCAAGGTAAAATCAATATTGATCATCAATCTTGAATCAATAAAAATTCAACATAAAATGCCCGCTGCCCAGCCAGTTGCAAAATACAGGAGCCTGTGGTAGCCGGCAATGTTCTTAGACACATCGAACAGCAAAACATATTGACAGATTGCCAGCTTGGCTTCAGAGCGAGAAAGAGCTGCGAAACACAGCTACTGACCCTGGCCCCAAAAGCTCCTGGCGGAACTTGATAAAAAGCAACATGACTTCATCATCTTGTACTTTTCAAAAGCATTCGATCGTGTTACACATCAGCGTGTGATACGAAAGCTGGACCACTATGGCATCAGGGGAAGTATCTAAAACTAGATACAAGCACTCCTGATTGACCATACTCAACAAGTCCTGGTTGAAGGAACCTCCTCAGACAGCATGCCAGTCATCAGCGGGGTGTCAAAAGGAACAGCCATTGGTCCGTTGTTATTCCTTATGTTTATCAACGACCTGCCCGATTGTGTCCAGTCAATTACACGACTCTTCGCAGATGGCTGCATTCTGCACAGGCAGATCAAGTCCCAACAAGACTGTGACATACTACAGGAAGATTTGAACAACTTGGCAGCCTGGGAGAGGAAATGGGGAATGGCCTTCCAGATGAATGCAGTGCCAACAGAATATCAAGATCTAGGAACCCAATCTCCATGGACGACTCACTGAAGGGACATATATTGGACAAGGAGGACTACGCAAAGTACCTAGGAGTGGAGCTCCAGTCAAAGAAAAAAAAGCGGCAAAGATCAGGAATCGATACAATCAAGTACCTCACCTGACCCGGGATACCACATGACCTCTTCGGATATCACATGTACCACATGGGAAAGTGACAAAACACAATTGAACATCACAAACAAGAGCCAAGAGGTCAGCCCCTTTCCCTGCAGATGACCACAGGGCAGCAATGAACAGACGCGAAATCACGACAAACACGAGGCATAAATAACACAAATGATCCACAAAAGAAGTACCGCCTCGGAACAGTCAGTAAAAATATTTTACTGGAGGGCTTCAACCGGTTTCATGGCGCCAACCTCACCCTTAGTTCAGATAAGGATCAAGTCAGATAGATGTTTGGTTTGCATGAAAGACCCCTAACTTATACATGCATCATCTCATAGAACATATAAATCAAGATATAAAATGAGAAAAGGCAAAGATAAGCCTCTCTTGGAACAGTACCAAAGAATTTTACAAATTCCCAGCTAGCGTTCGTCCTTGATTGATATCAATATAGTTCTTGTAATGAATAGCTGATGCGATTTTATGTAATTTGTTGGCTTACACAATTGGCAACAGATCTTACTAAGCTACTACATGCATAAAACCCTGTTTCGTCTAAACTGAGCTGTAGACAGTATGAAAAATGTCTTGTATATATCATACCATGTATCAAATTAAGTAAACACATGTAAGTGTCAGAGAGATAAATGATATTATCTAAGCATTTAAAAACATGATTTGATTACTTAGATAAGTAATTTCTATTACTGAGTTTTTCATATTCGATAAAAAAAACTTTAATTGAAATTGCATTTTATGTGCTTTGAGTTCAAGTTTCTTCCTTTTCATTACCCATGCTTTTGTCAGAGTTTAGTCTCACTTATATTTTATGCTTTAAAAGACATTTTTCATTATTTCTCTCATTATTTAGCCCTAAAATGGCAGTAATTTACGCCTATTAGGAGTTTAATTTCATATAATACCATTATTGCATAAAATTTATGCATTCAAAAGAAAATAACGTATGTAACAGTAATAAAGTGTATCTAAATGAGTTAAAATTATACTGCTAGTCATTTACTGTTAATTACAAGATAATATCGATTTGTAAGAATAAGGAATAATTTTGATATTTACACTAAAGGAGTTTCTATTATTTTAGGGTAACATAGTAAACTCTGCAATAGTATGGTAACACTCCAACCCATAAAGAGCTTACATGTATTATTTTGTGGCTTATACAATGTAGTTTTAGAATATCATAGTCTACAGAACTACTCATAGGAGGTATTTTGTCAGCATTTTGTCTAATGATTGCATAGAGACTAAATAGTAGTTTATTTGAAATAAAGTAACGTATATAACCGCAATATAGTATGCACATGTTGTTTAATGCATACTGGCTATTTGTTGCATTGAATCAAGTACTTTCAAGACATCATCATGTGGATAAATAAGAATTATGTATAGCTTTGTATTCGGACAATACGATTAGGAGATGTTTTAGGGTAACGTTGTTAACATGGCTGTTACACGGTAACGCCACACTGCCAGATGGTCAACATTGGTTATTTTGCTTTTTATATATTGCAGTTTTAGAAAATCATAGTGTACATCGCCCCCCTCTGCGGGGTGGGGGGGTGGGGAGTCTATCAGAGGCTCATGGTCTATAGTGTCCTCTCTAGATTTGCAATAAAGAGAGGGCTAGTTGTTTTACTTTAATTGTCTTCTTTATGTCTTGTGACTGTGCGTGTTCTATAGCTCTTCATCACGGTGCCGTGGGTTGGTCTGCAGCGTGTGATTGCGTTATTTCCTGATCATACTCACATTTTTAGCACAATAACCAGATCAAGACCAAATCTTCATCGATGGGCCGGTGTCTGGTGTTTGGTTTTTGCTGGGTCCACCGTGACTCAACTAGGGGGTAGGGGTGGAAACAGTTCTTGAGCCCTGACTGTCTATGAATTAAGAGCACTTTTCTTTGTTTCATCAAAGTGTGTTAATTGATGTGCATGATTGTTGCCCTATGATGATACATTTGGCCCATAAGTTAGGAAACCTCCATGCGAGCTAAACAAATTTAGGTTTTGACAAAGTTTTTTCCAGCAGACTCTGAAGATTTTGCCCGTTTAATTAATTTATGCCTTATTGTGATTGCGGCTGCTGTCTCTTCTTAGGCGGTGTTTCCGTTTTTGTTGATTCATTTTTATTGTTGCTCTCATTATTTGTCTTTCTATGTGTTTGTTTTTTCTTTTACAGTGCAGTATTTAGTGTACTTTCTATTTTTTGCAATTATCTCGCTGGGGAAAAATGTAAGCATCTATCATGAGTGTGAGGGTAGGATAGAAAAATCCGTCCCGAGGATCGCCATTTGGCATCACGAAGCTTGCCGAGTGATGACAAACGGAGATCCAAAGGGACTGATTTTTCTATCCTACCCTCACACGAATAATGGATCTTTTTTTTTTTTTTTTTTTTTAGATAAGATTGTCTATACTAGCGTAAAATCTCAGATATCCTTATCCGGTGTGCATGAAAAAGAGGACCGGACTGCTTTCTTAATGCCATGTGACTTTTAGTGTTCTGTGTCTCTTCCTCGTGGTGCCATGGGTTGGTCTGCACCGTGTGATTGTAGCATTTCCTGATCATACTCGCTTCCTTTTCCGCAGCATTAATGATTTAAAACAGAGTGTTAATGAGAAGTGGTGGTCGATACATATGTGTCATACCCACGAGCGTTTTACGGACCTGAGGTTCTGGATCCGATTGGAGCATAGTTGGTCGCGTGCAACACACATATGTTTTCTAATTGCGCGGCTTATATGCCAGTTAATGCTTTGGGTAGCCAGGTCCGTTTTCCCCAGTTGGTTTCACCATTCACAGAATAACAAGGAATAACTGTTTTATCCAACAGTCAATCTTCTCAATGGGAGCCACAGCGGGTTTTTCTGCCACGTTATATTTTTAGCGTTTTAAGTGGCCAATAACTCTCGAAAAATTGTTAGAAACTGCTATTTTAGAAGTTTGTACGATACCCAAATATTATTAATATATTAATGACATTCCATTCTTTACATTTCATTCATAACTTGTTATGAGAGCATGTTCTTTCTAAGCCTCAAAGTATGAATGAAATTCCATTTAGCTTTGAAACAAGAAAAGAGCACGTTCAATTTACAATGACCTTGGCAAGTTTACCCAATTTATGTCTAACAGAACCCCCCATCTTTAATTGTATAAACGTGTTTGACTGATACATGTGCATTGATATATTTAAGTCATTATAGATGCCCCCTTCTACAACATCTAGATTGAGTTATTAAAACCTGTCTTATAATATGCTGCCACCCAAAATAGACAAAACAAAGGTCTTTAAGACAGATGGTTGCTTAATGCAGGTCGAACGAATTTCAGATGCTCCATTGGGGCATTTAGCAATACTTTAGGCCTGCATTAAGCGATAATCGGCCTTGAAAACTAATTTTTTGCCTACTTTTGAGTGGCTGCTTAAGACAGGTTGTATCGCAAACACATGGCATCTGTTTTTCACAATGCTCTTCAATGACTAATGATCAAAAAAAAATCCCCAGGTGTTAATTGCTGGATTCTTCAGGTGATAATTTGATGAAAACAAGATGAATATCTCATCACCGCCGCTACAACGACGACCATCACCACCACCGCCGCCGCTGAAACGACGACGACGACCACCACCACCACCACCACCACCACCAACAACAACAACAACAACAACAACACCAGAAACACCACCACCATCATCAACAACAACGACAACAGCAAATAAATAAATACATAAATGAATAAATAACTAAATAAAAGAGTCGTAAGTATTGTTAAGCTGGTCACTTAAACTTTATTCCAAAATATAAGGTGACAATTACCAAAACACTGAGCTCTGGGCGCAACAGTTAAAAACAGATGGTCTTTGCTCTCTCTTCCTGCCTATACTTTGTTACGGGAATTCGTGCGTCAAGGGGCTCCATGACCTGAATCCGAAATAACTTCAATCCTGTTTATTTTCTCTTTGTCTTTTATCATAGGCAAAGTTGGTTTGTCAAATTGTGTATAGAAATACATAATCAGGCTTTATAAACAATGAGTGTAACATTTCCAGGAGGGGGGACAGGGGGTCCGGACACCCCCTGAAAAATCACAAAAATATAGGGTTTCGTAGCAATGTCGGCCCGGATCCCCTGTAAAACCACAAAACTTACAAGCCAGCATTCAGTATTGGACCACCATCGTCCCGCCAGCGAAACGCCATTTAAATGGCGTTTTGCTGGCGGACCGATGATGGCCTGCTTATAGTGGTATTTGGATCGTCTCTCCCCTGGTCACTAGAACTAACAGAAAAAAAAATTAAAAAAAAGTTTGGCCCCCTCTAAAAATTTTCTGGATCCGCGCATGGACCATATAGTTAACCATCAATAGAACTTCAAGAGAACGCATTTTATTTGTGCAATTTCTCATGAAGTTCTCATAGATATGACATCTCTGGACTCCTACAGTCTAGTTAGTTCAAGGGACCATACTATTGCTGTTGAAGTTGTCGGTATGGCAATTTTAAGCATTAACCTAATACATGTATTGCAGTTACAGATATAAAAGTTATTATAACTATAATTACTATTGCAGTTGTAAGAGTTGCTATAACCATAATGCATCACGGGACGGTTCTTTTGAGGACCTTTTGGTCCGCTAACGCATACTTTTCTTTAAAACTTAATAACTTCTCAACAAATAAGCACATCAACTCACATCCTACCTTGTCTTACTCCCCACATGAGTCAAAGTCTGGAAAAATAAAAATAAAGACCCTATGGCACAAACCTAGGTACCAGTGTAGTATTTGTTATATCCCCATCAGCACTTTTTTCAATAGTGAAAATACCCTGACCCCATCACAACTTATATGGAAACTGAAAGTTACATGCATGTCACCAGCCCTTTCACTCACTTTCAGTCTGTAGATCAATATTACACAATATACAAACTCAAAAGGGGACATTAAATTTACCAGTTAGCTTTTTGGCAAAATCTCTTCGAATTCAGGACAATTTTAATGCTCACTGGAAACAACTGTCAACTGCAGCTGACGCGATGTCCTTCGTAGTTTCGTATTTCATTCAAACTTGTAGAATTACACACATTGTCTTGCACAGGCGCGAAACTAAAAGAATCGACGTTAGTATTTGAAAAAAATGCTTCCCAGCTTAGACAACGGAATTACACATCCTTAAAGGCTTTTAGCTTAAATATGCTCACATATCATAATTTATTTCAAGATCAAAATATGCTATTTTGGACCCATATACTAGAATGTATTAAAATTCGTCCATCCCCCAATTCGAAAACTGTCCCCTGATGCCTTATAATTTAGTTTAAACATATTTTATTTCAATTCATGACATACATACATGAATATTAACACAATACAAAAGGATTAGAACGGAAGCTAAAAGCTAAAAGCTTATCTATTAATAGAAGTTCTTCTCCTAAGATGCCTTATCATTTAACAGTAATAGAAGCAATTATCATTATCACCAGCTTGCAGTTGCAGATATAAGAGTTTTTATCATTCATCTGCAGTGTAATCTGTTGTTATGATCTTTGCAGTTGCAAATATAGTCTAAGATATATGCCTAAAATGGCTGGAGGGCCTGATCTCATAGTGTTTGCTTCGACTTAGCATCAGACAAAGAAAATTATTTTGCAAGCCCAATGTCTTAGTCTTATATGTGTTCAATTATCAAAAACAAACCCGAGTAGTTTCTGCGTTATATGATAACAGATGGACACATGCGCGGATCCAGAGGGGGACAAGGGGTCCGGATCCCTGGAAAATCACAAAATATAGGGTTTCTAAGCTATACTGGTTCGGATCCCCTTAAAATCACAAGGCTACCAAGAAAGCATTCTTTGTAGGGCCGTCATCGGCACGCCAGCGAAACGCCATTTAAATGGCGTTTTGCTGGCGGGCCGATGATTGCCCGCTAATAGTGGTATTTTGATCCTTCCTCCCCTCATCAAAATAAAAATAAAAACATAAAAAAACATCAAAGTTGGACCCCGACTGACAAAACTTTCTGGATCTGCGCATGGGACAGAGAGACATACTGCATATAGTGTACACAAAAGGACCTCTGACCACATAAGTGGCCACATAAGACAGGTTTTGCTTTGATGGGGTATCTGTCTGTTTTTCAGATGCTTCCCAAAACTTCCCTAAGCACAATATATCACTAATAGCCTTTTGATTAAGACGTTTGATGTATTAGGAACGAATAAAGGTTATAACTAGACAGGCAGACCCCTATGAAAAAAAAAAAAAAAAAACAGTAGACGCTACCTTAGGGGGTAGGGGTTGCGAAATTTGACTTCACCATAACATCTAGAAAATCAATTAGTTTCACGTGTAAGGGAATTATATCATCAATTCTCGATTACAAATCACAGTGAAAGCATTTTAAAGTCAAAAATCATGAGCATTTAAATGATTATTTTTGTTTTTTCTTTCTGATGTGTTAAAAATATTTTGAAGTGCAACTGTAGTCTGTATTAAACCTTGATGACAATTTGTATTTATCTAGTGCAATATTATGCAGCAATGTATTATAACCAGTTATCCCTGTCCATGCGTAAAGTACACCTATTCAAGGGTCAATTGGATAGATACAGTATATGTGCAAAATAATCTATCAACAGGGTTTAGTAAATGACAATTTTCATAATCTAAAGAAAAATATGCTTTAAAAAAGTTGTAATTTTTCATGACTAAGGGGTTATGAAAAGGAAACTTACTTGTACAAATTATATCATTATATTGGAAAAAAAGATTTTCAAGAGAACACACCAAAAATTAAAATACTAATGTTCGGGCTTGCCCAGACTTCACATTTTCAGCTGTGGGATATCATTCCCTCCACGAGTCCCAACTAGCTATTCACATATATTATGTTAAACATGAAAACGCACTTACCTGCAAAAGGATTAGTTAGGACTCGGGGGGATAATGCTTTAAAAATATTTCTCTATTTCCTATATGTTTAATACAAAAAGTGGCCATTTTAGCCCAAAAAATAAAGCTGTACATTCATGGAAATAGGAAATCAAATGCAATATCATAAAATAGAGACCATCAGCGAGCTTATATGTGAAGATGGAAGCATTCGATCAACTTTAATTTTTATCAAAATTATTGGCAGCGATACACTGCGATTCCCATTACCACCGCCAGATGTCCTTCTTTCGGTCGTGCAATTTAAGCCAACGTATGTAGCAACTTTAGCAAATCTTTTGTCAGTTCATTTCCTCATATATCATTTTAATCAAAAATATGCGACAGACAGAATATATTTTTCTTTTAATAATCCTTAAAGAACATGATGCAGCAATTATTGACTCACGAGGGACATTTGGAAAGTTCGTAGCATGGTCTTTTATCTCAGTAACCGATCTACAAACCCTATCATGTTTGGTATCACTTTAAAGAGCTATCGTCTCTCTATTTTATAGTTCATTTCATGAGAATGTTATGGTACGAAAAATATTACTGTGAATACATGTATTGTTTGTATACTGAAAAACGCAAAATGTCAGTGAAAAATATAACGTTTTACCTGTTCTTAATCATAGTTCGCGAAATTAGATAATTGTATACCATTTGGTAGGCAACAATCTGGTACAGTTATTATACAATTGACGACCGAGTTGGATGTTTCTAATAACTAAATACCGGAATAGAAATACCGAAACCGGTTATAAAGCAAAGCAATACATGTATGCCTATTTTTACGTCTAAAACGCATGTCACAATCCACATATTTTGAAAATATATAACTGACAAGGGTTTTAAAATGCCCTATGTTCGTTTTTTTTTGTCAAGCACACTTTCTGCTCTTTGCATTGAAAGCAAAAGAAAAATTGTAAACCAAAACAAAGGGAAGAGAACTCTTAAATTCTTTCCATGGACAGAATGAGTTAAATTATGAGCTGACGTTCTGGTTCATTTCAATTGAAAACAGTGGCAAGCAAAAAATTAAAAATACATTGAGAGTGGAAATCAATCAATTTTGTGACGGTTAACGCGACGTCATCAGAAGTTCTTACGCAATTGACAAAATATGAGGGGTTTAGTTCCCACACCCACTTCTTGAAAAGTAGGGTTAGAGTTATTAGTAATAATTTTCTTATATACAGAACAAATCAAGTCACGAAATGATTTTATGCATTGTTCACTTGAAATAAAGCAAAACATATACTCTATAGGCTTTTTCCGTGCTCCTGTAGTAACACAATTCAAGATGTAGGATAAAAGAAAATCGAAAAAAGTCCCATTTTTGAAAGTTTATCATTTCTCTCTTAGTCAGTATATAAACCCCTACTCATTTTGAGCATGCTATTTACGTGCACGCCAAGTCCCTTTTCGACAAAAATGAGCCATCAAGTAGCCGTTGAATTCTAGTTTCCAAAAACGTATTATTTGATAGCATTAGTTCAACGCATTGTGGAGCTATGATGCCATGCTACAAACTTTCCAAATGATCCTCGTAATTTATGATTTTGAAGAATATCCTTGAATGTATTTCATGATGCGATACTTTCAGTGGACACGTAGCAGCAGCTATTGCATATACGAATAGCAAAAGGTTCTCGCGAGAAAGTCTCACCCGAACATTTACTGTTCGCTCAAGGAAGCTGTGGATCGTCGTTAGGAAGCTTTAGTCAAAGATGGAAAGTTATTCGATTGCACATATATGAACAAGATGCAGATGAGTTACCATTAGTTTAAAATGATGGAACAAACAAGAAGAAAACCACGACACTGGAACTATAAAATTTATATTTAAAAAGCCACGGTACTCAATTTGTTGACTGGCTCTCAATACCATATCTTTGAAACATCTGTAGCTTAACAGTCATAGAATAATCAAGCGATTAGCAAATTCTCTGATCAGACTGGGCATATGAGCAGGCTGATCTGAGGCTTTGCTTGTCGCACATACCACATTGTTGGAAAACTCATGTCGTGGCTCATTCATATAATCCAGCATATTAGATTTTGGTCTTGCGCGGATCCAGAGGGGGGCAGGGGGGTCCGGACCCCCCTGCAAAAAAAATCACACAGCTATAGGGTTTCTGAGCAATACTGATCCGGATACCATGAAAAATCACGAAGCTACCCTTGGCAAGCCTATCATCACGGTCAACGTTTCGCTGGCCGATGATGGTACGCTTTTTGTGGTATTTGGATCCTATCTCCTCTCATCAACTAAAAATATTGTCAGAGGTGGACCCCACTCTGACATTTTTTTGGATCCACGCATGTTGGTACTCATCGCACATCGGCTAAGGCGAAGCAGTAACGGCGAAGACGAACTTGCGCAAAAACACAGTCTCGACAGGGCCTTCGCTGCAACTATACACAAAGTATCGTAGTAGATGACAGTTCAGATCAGAGGCTAACGGTTGCATGTTTAAATAGTGACTATGCGCATGTGCAATACGTGGCAAACCTCGTGCGCCAGTCCATGTATGCTAAGCGATAGGTTCCACTTTTCATGTGATCTGGCATTATTATGGGCCACGTCTTGTGAAAACTTGTATTTGCTGTGTGCATTCAGACTACGCATTTACACAGACTGATCAGCGTGATTGTTATCCTGTACTCAGACAGCAAAAACAAACCATTTTTCAGGATTATATCATAGCATGTCTACTTGTGACTTATTAATTATTTTGTGTGTGTTACCTGGTCACGATACATGAAAACTAATTTTCTCGCGACGTGGACAAACTAATATAAAAAGTAATACTATAGAAAAATGGAATCATTCTGTAGACTACACTAGGATGAGCAACTAGTTAGCTAAATCATGTTAATTGTTTGACTGCTAGTATCGCCTGTTCATAATATTTGCAAACTGTTTGGATCCAGATTAGTCGGGCCTGATCTCGAACCTAACTGTGAGGCACTATTAAAATAATTTTTAGAAAGCGATGATTTTAATAAAAAATCAGCAGACGAAAAATAATCATGAAAAAAATACCGATCATGCAAAGAGCTAATTGCGTGCCCATGGGTGAAGGCTTAAAATTTCCAAATACCTGAACTTTAAAAAATCGAATTTTAAAACTTACAGGATGCCTATAAAATGAATAATTTCAAGTTTAAATGATTTATTGTGTTTGGATAATCTAAAACTAATCAGAGAAGCTATTATAATCTGCCTAATTCAGCATTTTGAGGCTGACTTTCTATCTAGAGTCAGCCTCAAAATCCTGAATTCAGGATTAATCCTGAAAACTTTCACCCATGAGGACCAGCCCAAGCAAAATTGGTACTATGCGGCGCACGAATTGGAAGTCATTCTTAAACTGGGCAAGCGCGACTATCCAAATGCCTAATTGTTAGAGTATAAATACTTCGTGTATATATCATGATAAAGCTCTGATGAAACAGTGAGCGTGCACATGTTCGTCTGACTTCGCTGATCGCCTGTTCGACAAGTACCAACATCTCGGGCTGTGGTCCGTATGCTCATTAACCCTAGCCTGGCTTAACCAGTGCTCATCCTTTGATCTACATCACATGGCTTCTAAGTTAAGAGTGCGTAACAGAAAAATAGTTTTCTTATTTTTCAACCAAAACATTATATTGTTGGTAACCAAAAGAACCGTCTCGATAAGACGGTTCTTCTGAGCATCCAAAACATATGCTAAAAATCATGGGTCAAAAAATATTTACAATTTTACGCTGAAATTTTTTTGTTCATCTAATTGAAAGTACATGGTTATAACAGGAATCCTGTAAATTAACAAGATAAAAAAAATAGGGAAGGGGAAGAGTGTAATACATAAAATATACAGAATGACAAGAGTTGATACTGTGTGACAAATTTTTGATGGGTTAACCCGTTTTGGGTGAGGCCACGGGAAATGAGCTTGTGCCTTGTGCAGAAGATCAACAGTATCAGTGACTAGTGGAACTATGCAGCACTACAAGGCTTAATGCTGCGTGACAAAATTTTGATGGGTTTTGGATGTAACCACGAGGAACGAACTTGTGCCTTTCACAGCAGAACACTAAGCACCAATTAATCCCATTGGAAATATAAGTGGAAATACAAAGAATAACAAATGCTGAAAGATATAGATATAACTGTGATATGTTCCATTATATTGTTGGAAATTATTCTGCTATTGGTCAATATGTGGTAAGTCTCTCTCTCTCTCTCTCTCTCTCTCTCTCTCTCTCTCTCTCTCTCTCTCTCTGACCCCCTCTCTCTTATTTACCTGATATCTGGGCATGTCAAAACTTAGATTTCTTGGAAAATGGAAAAAACACTATCAATCAAACAAACTAAACGTCAGCTTTTTATATGAGTAAGTGTATATATAGAACCAGTTCACGCGTAAAAAGAAACCAATTGAAAAGCAGTTTAAATAGTATACAGATTTGTTTTAAAATTTACAGACAGGCAGACAAATACTTTTATTTAAAGCTCAGGTCAAAACAAAGACACAAGAGCTAATTACAATGTCACAATAAATAAACGAACGATATATACAATAACTGTGGCTTCAAAGATACATGGGAATCGTTGTAAACAAAAAATATAAACTACAGCAGTCCAGGTAATAGGTACTATATACAGGTATATCATTTACTGCAGTATAATATACACAATAATTTACCTGTTTCTATGAAAAAATAGTATAATCCTATTATTATGCGTCTTTGAATCATCTGTACGAAAAACAGCTAAAATGGGTTGGTCTGCAGTGTGTGATTGTGGTATTTCCTGATCATACTCACTTACTTTTTATGAGTGGGTTTGTTTCAATTTCTATGCAAAATTCAATTAAAAACATGTTCAAGAAAAAGATGGCAATTCCAGTGATTTTCAAAAATACAGCATTTTTGTTTCCATGACGAGATTATTTGGATGCATAATTATAACATTTCAAAGATATTTTACTGACAGATAATGTATGTTTTGAAGTCTTAAGTAAAGTTTGACTGAGTACATATGACTTTTTATCAGTTGCACTATTTTATCTATATTCGTCTTCCATACCCCAATTTAAGGGATGTTTTAAATGTGGGAAATTATATTTACATTTTGCATATTGCATTTGTGAAGCTATACTGAGCCAAAGTTCTAACGCAACTTTGTTTTATTTTTGATAATATCTTTGGCCGAGCAATTGCCCTAGGTCGATTGGTTCGCCTAAACGAAAGTTCATTCAGTTAGACATCGAAACTTACTTTAGTTTTAGCAATATGCCTCAAACTGTTTAAGACAAAAAACATTCCATTGAGGAAGGGTGGTTGAAAAAATGAAATGCATGGTATTGTTTCAATATTCGATATGTGACATGCATTTCGGCATCATGGAATCTGACTTGATTTTGGGGATTCTGTCGCCATTCATTAAGTTTTTAGTGGTAAATTATTCTTCCTCAATTCGGCTAATCGTCAGATCCCGTTGTTTGCCAAAAAAGAAGGATTTAGCCAGAATTGAGCTAACGTTTTTACAGGAAGTTTAAATTATTGTCAGAGTGAATATGAAGCCGCGTCGGTCATTTCTTTATCCATTTTTCTAAGCATGTTTATCGTTCTTTCAATGAATTCCACGTTTTTGGTAATTTACGTGATATTGATTTTGCTTTTTATGGACAACCTGGCAATATACACTCAAATCTCAATTAACTGAAACTGGACGCTTAATTTTGCGAAATTCAACAGAACAATTTTCAGTACTTTTCAGTTGGAGTGTGGGGTTAATACGGACTTTTTTTTTTGCTTTATGACCACTCACAAGGTCCTGAGACCCCAAAAGAGTTTTGATCAATAAGGCAACAGCTCACAGAGCCATGCTCCAGACAACGTATTCTCTGTGGGATAAAGATTCTTCAAAATTAGATGAGCAAATTTCCCAACATAAACTGCACTACACCAATTGGTCGTAAAAATCTGGCTCAGTATATAAAAGAAAGGCTGGCAAATGACTTTTGATTACAATGCATACACAAATATGATGTCTTTTAATAGCATTAAAATACCACCAGAATCCCTTTCCTTAGTGCTATAATTAACACCAAAATGAGCGTATTAGTGACTGAATTTTAAGCTATTTTTATAAGTCGCTGCATAGTCTGTAACTTTTGATCTTCTAATTTTAGAAATAATGTTTTATTTTTCAAGAACACAGTAAAAATTCTCAGATTCAGGTAAACATTTTACCATTTTTGTAAATCTTAATAAGCTATTACTATCAAAACAACTGCATTCAACAGTCTAGAATTATTGGAGGGACGTAAATAATTACCAACAAGAGAAAAACACACCTGTTTTCATAAGATAATTTTCCGTTCAGTTTTCAGCAGTTCTCAACATTTTTATTGTGAAAACATAACTTAATTCTACTTTTACAAATGATCTAAAAAGAAAATAAAAATTTTCGAAACATTTTCATAGTTACAGACCAAGTCTCATTAAGCAACAGTATGCAAATCAGTGAACAAAATTATTGAATTATTTTAATGTGAATATTTAAAAGCTTACCTTTATATTCCCATACATGCATTTGTCAAGTCCTTGTAGTTTACTCGCCCCTTCTTGTGCTTCACAACCAATCAGTTTGCACAGAAATTTAAAGTTTTGGCCAACTTTATCACATAATATATTTTGTATATATTTGTAATATCCATAAAGTAAATCATTAAGTAAAACCGTGAAGTAGCCAATGCGACCATTTCCATATGAGTAGTCAGGAAAGGAGAGAGAAAACTATAAGTAGGTCATAGATCATATATTACAATCATTAAAGAATTAAGTGGTCCACTCGCTGCGCTCGTTCCCACTTAATTCCTTTATAATTGTAATATATGATCTATGACCTATACATATAATGATTCACAATTAAAAGGAAGAGAAATGAATGGCTAAGTTTATCATTATTAATGCATTTTGTTAAAATTGTGAACTTTAATTTGGCACATTAGTATAGGGTTTATAAGCCATCTAATGAATTAACCCATTTATACCTAACGGTATTGCCTACCCTTATCATTTGGACGAATCCATTTCCGTTTTAAGAGAGTGTTAATGATTTTAAATCTTAGGGTTTTCTGCAGTTTACGCATGATTTCTAAATATTACCAAAGAAATGCAAAATTTTATCAGTGAAAGATCCCCTACTTCTTTAAATCAAGAAACACGAGAAGCATCAAATGTGTGTCATGAACTTTGTTAATCATCGAGGAATGGCTTCCATTTTGTTTGGCAGGTCTACGATACAGCAGGTCTGCTTTATGACGTTAATCTGTATGCACCCGTTCATTCGATGATTTAAAAACTCTGCTACTTAAGAAATGTTTCAGTGACTAAAACTTTACGAAGCAATAACGTCATCGAGCTTAGTTGTACAATTAAAACTTAACATGGATTCTCTGTAAGAATAAAAAAATTCCCATAGGGGTCCGGCACGCTACGTCTGGGATTTTTCTCATTCTTTGTGTGTGAAGCCGGTATGACCCCCAAACAGCAAAACAAGCCTTGAAATTTCAAAATGACATCAGGTTACCATGGTAACCAGGGTTATTGGTGTCAAGCTGAGCTTTGTAGAAAATGCAAAGAAAAAAGTGAAAAATAGGCATACTTGGCTGATCATTCCTTCAAAATGTGTTCATCAAATTTCTGAAACAAACATTCTTGTATACTGTACCAACTTTGCTCTATATGAGAGAATAAGAAAAGATAAGGTATATTACACACATGAGTAGCACGTGACTGTTTAAATATGCAGATTTTTACAATTTCCAAAATGTGGAAAAAATGGGAATTTGACATATTTTGAAGCAGTTTTTGATAACTTTTGCAACGGTGTACAAGTAAACCACTGATATGAATATAACTAGCAATATGTCTTCTGTTGGAAACAATAAAAAACTGGATGGAGAAATTCTTTATTTAAGGTCAAGGTCAAGGTCATAAAAACTCCAGTTCATGATTTTTTAAAATTTGGTATTTTCACGTGTTTTGGACCAATATCTGGATGGGTAAATGAAACTAAATAAGAAAGCAAGTGTTACATTCACTAAGAACAACTAATAAGTAATCAAACACAATAATAAAATGTATGAATTTATTTGAACGTGAAGGTCAAGGTCAAGGTCATAAAATGTAGAATTTCAAAATACGGAAAAAACTTGGTTTTTCACATTTTTTGGCACACTATTAAGAAGGGTAAATGAGAGAAAGAAAGAAAGCAAGTGTTACATTCACTAAGAACAACATATAAGTAACCAAACACAATAATAATATGTATGAATTTATTTGAAGGTGAAAGTCAAGGTCAAGGTCACAAAATGTAGAATTTCAAATTACGGAAAACTTGGTTTTTCACATTTTTTTGGCACAATATTAAGATGGGTAAATGAAAGAAAGAAAGAAAGCAACTAGTCTATGCATTAAGAACAACACATCAGTTATTAGAATCAATTATCATATGGATCAAAATATTTTAATGTAAAGGTCAAAGTCAAGGTCATTAAATGTAGAAATTCAAAATGTAGAAAAACTGTGATTTTCACATGTTTTGGAATATTAAACACATTCAGATGGGAATATGAAATAAATAAGAAAGCCACTAGTGTCCACATTTAGAACAACATATCAGTTAACAAAAGCAATACTGTAATGGATGAATATATTTAGATTTGAAGGTCAAGGTCAAGGGTCATTTAATGTAGAAATTTAAATGTTGAAAAACTTAGTTTGCTGCACGTTTTAGAGCATTATTTAGATGGGCAAATGAAGGAAAGTAAGAAAAAAGCTAGTATATGCATTAAGAACACATCAGTTAAAAAACATAACCAAATTAATGAAAATATTCGAATGTGAAGGTCAAGGTCATCAAATATAGTACATCTAAATAACAATTTTGAAATATTCGATTTTTGCATGTTTTGGGACAATATTAAGATGGGTACATGAAATAAGGTAAGAAAGATACCAGTCCTTCCATTAAGAACAATACATCAGTTAACAAAAGCAGTACTAAAAAAGAATTTATTTACATGTAAAGGTCAAGGTCATCCAATGTTAAAATTCAAAATATGTGTAAAAACTGGCGTTTTCACATGTTTTGAAACAATATTTAAATTGGTAAATGAAAGAACGCAAGAAAGCAACTAAACTATGCTTTAGGAACAATACATTAGTAACTAAAAGCAATTAACAAAATTGATGAATCTATTCAAATGCGGAGGTCAATGTCAAGGATATCAAATGTAGTCCAAATTCAAATGTGGAAAGACTGCAATTTACACATGCTTAGATACCATATTTAAATGAGTATATAAAACTGTTACTTTGGGATTAGTCTTCATCTATACTACAACCATTATTTGCAGTATATGCCCTAGGGAAACTTTGTATATGCGCAGGGTCATCTGAGCCTTGTCTGCCTTTTGATGCTTAAACTGCTGATATCTCAAGTATTCTTCAGGCTATACAGAAAAATTCAGCTTATCATATGACGTCGCATCTGTGAGTGAAATAATGCCATGCAATTAAATCGATAAACAACTAGTGGTTTATAGATTTACGGGAAATGTTATGACATCCATAACAACGTTGCATATATAACATGTAATGACAAAATTATAACGTTTTTACGCCAGAAATGAGATTTCAAAGTATTCATTGCGAAAAATAGATAAAATGCTCGACAAGCCTCACATTTTATCTCTTTTCCCCGACTCGTTTAATAAATTCAATAAAACATGAGCCCTCATGTAAAATTTTCTATTTCTTCAATGTTTTAATAGAGTCTATATCTGATTTTATACTTTTTTCAAAGGAGTTTGTATATGATATAGCGCATTACGAAAAGATCTAAGTTATCTGTTCTTTGAATGAAGTAAAATTTGCTATTTCCACACACACTTAATTATGTCTTAAAAAGAGGATCTTACATGAGTGATCATTTCATTTAAAATTTATTAAACGAGCCTTAGAAAGAATCTTTTTACCATTCATTTGAGGGAGCGCAGTGGCTCATAGGTAGAGTGCTTGACTCGAGACAGAAGGGCCGCGGGTTTAGCCTCACCGGCGTCACTGCGTTGTGGTCCTTGAGCAAGACACATTTATCCTAGCTTAGTACTGGTTCAACCCAGGAAGACCCGTCCCACATAACTGAAAGATTGTTGAGTGGACGTAAAGAATCAAATCAAACAAACAAAAACCATTCATTTGACATACTAAATGCAATTTTATCACCTTCAAAATTTGTTTATTTCAATGACACATTGCATTGTGTGACTGTCGTCCAGCAGGAGAAGAGAAAGAAATTTTGTCAGTAAATCGCGATAATTTTATTTTCAAACTTTTCCTCGAGATATAATTAAGAAAATGAATACTCACACTTTGTGTTTTGCAAAGAAGAGCTTCCAGATTATTTTTACCAAGTATGGGCTTTTAAAAAGAAAGAAAGCTCACATCTTCTTAAAATTGGAAAAATGCTATCTTTGACCTTGACTTTCCATTCTTATAACATATGTTTATTTATTTGCTACTGCTTACATTTATTATGGTGTCCTTTTTGACTGTACAAGTAGATTTCATAGGTTTTTTTTACCCACAAACAAACCCGGCAATCTGAGTAACCAAATGAGCAAAATCCGTGTTTTTTTTTTCAAGTTGAATTTTTATGTTCTGTGACCTTGAACTTGACCTTCACATTTAAATATAGATTTCATAGGGTTTTTTTACCCACAAACAAACCCGGCAATCTGAGTAACCAAATGAGCAAAATCCGTGTTTTTTTTTCAAGTTGAATTTTTATGTTCTGTGACCTTGAACTTGACCTTCACATTTAAATATGTTTATCCTTTTAAATTTGGCTTTTTTATGTTGTGTTGATATGTGGCCTTTTCAAAATCAAACCAAACCAAAAACTGTTAATAAATAGATGAAAATCGCCATGATTCAACATTTGGATATAGAAAAATTTGTGACCTTGACCTTCATATTTATATCTTTCCACCAGTTTGATTTAATTTAAATAGTTGCTATTATTATTTGTATTAATATATCAAATGATTTATAAATATATTTTGGACACATTATAAAAATGTGTTACGAACTATGACTAAATTACTGTTTTTTCGCCTTTTCCGAAAATGTACCATTTGTGACCTTGACATTGACCTTCACATTTTTATTTATCATCTGTTTAGGTTTTGGTGTCAATAAAAGATATTTCTTTTATTTCTTTTTCTATATAACCATATTAGTTTGTTTTTTTTTCATCACCATCTTCAGCTACACTTCACAAAATTGGTTTAAATTAGTGAAAAATCCGTTTTTCCTTCATTTTGAAAGTAGACAACATTACATTGACCTTGACCTTTATACACCAATTTCTCCAACCGGTTTGATTTAATTTTAAATAGTTGTTATTATTATCTTTGTGAATATATCAAAGGATTTATAAATATATTCTGGAAACATTACAAAATTTTGTTTCAAAATATGACTAAATTTATGTTGTAACTGTTTTTTCACCTTTGTTGAAAATGTACCATTTGTGACCTTGACATTGGCCTTCTCATTTATATTCATTATCTGTTAAGGTTTTGGTGTCAATAAAAGATACTTTTTTTCTTTTTAACCATATTAGCTTTTTTCTTACCATCTTCAGCTATACTTTACAAAAACTGTTTAAATTAGTGAAAAATCCCTTTTTTCTACATTTTGAAAGTAGCCAATTTATGACCTTGACCTTCACACATCAATTTCTCCAACCGGTTTGATATATTTTCAAATAGTTGCTATCATTATCTTTGTGAATATGTCAAAGGATTTATAAATATATTATGGGAACATTGAAAAATTTTGTTTCAAAATATGACTAAATAACTGTGTTTTTTTTCTACTTTTTTGAAAATGTACCATTTGTGACCTTGACATTGACCTTCACATTTATATTCATCATCTGTTTAGGTTTGGTGTCAATAAAAGATACCCTATTCTACATAACCATATTAGTTTTATTCTTACCATCTTCAGCTACACTTCACAAAAAAGGGTTTAAATTAGTGAAAAATTCCCTTTTTCTTCATTTTGAAAGTAGACAATTTATGACCTTGACCATGACCTTCATACACCTATTTCTCCAACCGGTTTGATATAATTTTAAATAGTTGTTATTATTATCTTTGTCGAGATATCAAAGGATTTATAAATATATTCTAGAAACATTACAGAATTTTGTTTCAAAATATGCCTAAATTACTGTTTTTTTTCGCCTTTTTTGAAAATGTACCATTTGTGACCTTGACATTGACCTTGACATTTATATTCATCATCTGTTTAGGTTTTGGTATCAATAAAAGATACTTTTTTCTTCATAACCATATTAGTATTTTTCTTACCATCTTCAGCTACCCTTCATAAAAAAGGGTTTAAATTAGTGAAAAACCCCTTTTTTCTACATTTTGAAAATAGACAATTTATGACCTTGACCTTGACCTTCACACATCAATTTCTCCAACCAGATTTTTTCTAAGTTCAATAGCCCAGATGTTGCTCCGTATATACCGTATATACACATGAGTGGTTTTCTTGAGGACCGTTGCAAAAGTGTTCATAATAATAGCTAAATATGTGTAATTTTGCGATTTTCACATATTTGGCATTTTGCCAAATTTCCCCATATTTGGGCCCCTCGTATGAGGGGTCTGTAGAAGATAATGGTTTTATTCTTGTATTATTCTGTCGTTCCAAATTAGTAGCCTCAATCACACTTAAAAACTTTTTTAAAGAATTATATAATAACAAGAAAACAACAGCACAATTTGGCAGGGTCTGGAATTTTTCCTGTCCATTTCTGCTGCACTTTCACAGGATCAAATAATCGCCGTTTCCATGGCAACGAATAATAAATCAAAATGTTTGGCAGCAGTTATGTAGGTTTTGGGTCAGACCCAACATATACACAAAAAATTATGAAGATCCCAGACATAGCGTGGCCAACTTTTTTTGATTCTTACAGAGAATCCATGTTAAGTGTTGACTGAAGAAGGCACTTCATGATGACACCATCGAAGCAAAGAAAGGTTGCATTCAACTGTCTTTTGTAGGATATAACAGAAAGTTAGTGTTGCGTTTTTAAAGCCTTTCAGTACATTTTAGCCCTGATTCCAGACATTTAATTGGAGTCGTCACTTATTGTCATCGTACCCCTTAAGGGCAAATCAGCTAAAACGAGTTAAGTTTACCAATTCGGTCATTTTTGTGTCTCAACCCCATTTTAGCATATAAACAGTGTATTTTCTAACGCTTTAAAACATATAAACAGTGTATTTTCTAACGCTTTAAGGTTTATAAGTTTAGTTTAAGTTTATGTCTTAACAATCAAGTAAAAGAATAGCAATAGAAATGGTCAATAGTCATTCATTCCTTACGACGTTAATCAGCAGGTGCCCCCAAATTGTCAAAAAATGCTTTCCCATCGTCTAAGAATGTATCATGCTCAAATGCAGTTTTCAACTTTATTTATTGACATACATACCTTTCATTAAATGTCAATCATTTGATTAAAAAGTGAAAAAAACATTTTTTTATTGTGTTGATGATTAATGTCCAACAATCTAATGTGAATTACGTTACCAATTTAACCATCTCACACATTTCAAACCATGCATGTTAAGCTCATATCAAACATCTCTATGTCAAGAGGATTCATATGTGCATGGACAAAAGAAAATCGAATTTGGGGAAACATTTGTTTATTTTTTGCAGATAAAAAGATATCTGAGGTTGTCTAAATCTGCAGTTTTGTGATTTACGTTACCCTTTGTGCATTATTTGTATAAGAAGAGGTACAAATCGAAGCCAGTGTAAGAACTATAACCTTACTATATAATAAACCATACAAGAACTTTACAAAAAGTTGTTTGCATAGAAAAAAAAAATAAGCGGAAACATAAATTTGGGAATGACGTTACTGTGAATTACGTTACTGCAATTTTACTCAAATCCAAATACCTCTCTAAATGCTTACACTAGCTGAAAAAATGTTTGTTTTTAATCAAAGCAAATCTGTCCCAGTAAATAAAGATCGATTTAAACCATAGTGCAGTTGTCATTTTATTTCAACAAGGATTTACCTATATGCACTATGTACATCAACTCCCATATTCACGTAACTTAAAAAGATACTCATTATATCAACATAACATATGCAAAGTAATCTGTTTGAAAAACAAAATCGGATAGTGTAAATCTCTAAGGAATTGTTCGTATGGTTTTTGAAATGAGCTAGATTACACATAGGTAACGTAATTCACAAATAGGTAACATAATCAACATTCTACAAAAAACCCAGATTAGTCTAATCAAAGGGCCAAAGGCAAACAAAGGACCTCTGACGTTGGTAATGGGAATCACAGTGTATCGCTGCCTATAATTTTGATGAAAATTAAAGTCGATCAAATGCTTCCATCTTCATATATAAGCTCCCTGTTGGTCTCTATTTTATGATTTTGCATTTGATTTCCTATTTCCATAAAGGTATGGCTTATTTTTGGGGCTAAAATGGTCACTTTTTGTATTATACATATAGGAAATAGAAAAATATCTTTAAAACATCATTCCCCCCCCCCCCCCCCTAGCTCTTAACTATTTCAGTATTGTAAGAAATTTGGTATGTACAAGTATACTTCATCACAGTAACGTAGTTCACATTTAAATTCAGTGGTGCTCTTTGTGAGGCTGAATGAATTGAAATTATTGGATGCGCACTTTTTTTAGACATCATTATCTAATTGACCTATACCAATAAGTAAAAAATCCATAAAAATGAAAATCTAAGCCCAAAAAAATTTGGGACAAAATTGACTGCAATTGGTGAATTAACTCATTTTGGCTGTAATATAGGAAGAAAGTCTTTCTACGTCTGTTTACTTGCGTCCAATTTTCTTTAACTTGTAAGCTTAACTCGTACCAATTGCATGGATTTGTTATGATAACTTTTATATTACTAGAGAACCATACAATGATAAGAAAAACTTGTGTCTGTGCGCACATGTTACTGATACAAAGGCATGTTGTTTTATCGTTTCTTCCGTGTAATGGGGACAGGGGTATTTCTTGATTAAACAAACATGGTGATAATTATTTCATACGAGACCTGCTTCATGTTTATTTCAATAAATGTGAATTTCATTTTTCGAGGTTGCATGTAAATTAAATAAATAACTTTTGCTCTCTCTTAAATAACGGACGTGCCTCTGGTTTGATCAAATAGACAAATAGGCAATTTAAAGCATAACCATAACACGGCATCCCAAAAATACACACCCATCCCCCTTTTACTGATTTTTAGAGCTGAAACGCGTGTATTTCAAATGAAAATGCGTATAAACGTGTTCAAAGGGGCTCTTACAAGGTATGGGAAATTAACACAGGAGTCTGTCTACGCTTAGAATTTGATGATATAACGCTGATTAATTGCCAAGGATTGACTTTTATATATTATGGTGCATTTACGTTTTTACGCAATTCCATTGTTAATTTATGACGTCATGTATGATATCATTACCACACCTAAGGGTATTCAGTTAACTACATTTCTACAGTAACAGACGCGGAAATGTTTTATGAAATAACGATATCATTATCACGTTCATTGATACAATAAATGGCTTGGTTTGTATTAGAATTGTGGGTGGGCATTCGTTTAATGCCATGGTACCCCAATATTCACCTGTTTATTGTGTATTCAGTCAAATTTGGAAATCAAATTTTGACACGTTGCAATCTTTGTCAAGATACCATTTCAGCATAAAAAGTGTCCATATATTTTTAGGATATGTTGACCAAATTTCATGAAAATCAAAGACCAGTCACATATTTTTTTTTAACTTTTTGTAAACACATGGTCCTATTTCATCGAAAGGTAAAATATACGATAATTATGTTTCAGAGTAAAACATACTTGATTAACAACTTAGTTTGAATTACCATACTAGTATGTTTATTGATAGAGGTTGATATGTTCATTGTTTTCACTATTATGGACAATCTAAAATAACACTAAACTTTGATAGTAAGTTCCACAATTCTTATTTAATTAAGTGTTTACACAATAATGATTACCCAAAATGAAACAATATGGGGACAACTTTACTTAACACATCTAGTTCCTAACTTAAAAACTACAACTTACCAATGTTATGCTTAATATGTAACATTATTAAGAATGCAAACTCACACAGAAGAGAAACCTTATGGCAAGTCAATTCATACAGGAGAAGAACCTTATATCTATAATATCATAATTGTAAGCCTCATTAAAAGCCCAGTTCACAAAACCTATCCCCTGTCGAACCCATTAGTTAAAATTAGCTATTTTGTCCACTTGGCCACAAAGTTATTGCTAATTCAATGCTAAGATCATCTCTGTTCATTCTGATCTGTAAAAGAGATGCCAAGTTTCATCAATGAGCAACATTTATACTTTAGCTGGTTGCGTAGTCTAGGCACACAACTTCAATTCATGACCTCACTTGTTCATGTAGAACACCTTTCTATGATACCACTGACCCATCTCTGTTACACTTTATCCTGGTCACGGCACCAAAATGTGGCACTTCTCGTTCATTTAGGATGTAAATGAAGTGCTTAGTCTTCTTGTTTTCAGATATTTATTGTTATGATATTATGTTTCTTCAACAATAACATGCAGGACAAGAGGTAGTGATATGCGATATCTTGGTCCAACGTTGCAATGATATGGAGCCATGACATTAGGCCTTTGCGACCGTCAAATCATTTGAAATTGTCTGAACATGTTTTGCCTTTTAGTAGGTATAGGTAGATTTAAAAGCAACGTCTTTCTGTGAAGTTATTGATTCATTTCAACTAAATAATTAATTTTGCTAAGTCTGAGCTACACCCATAAGAGGTGTATAAGGTTTAAGCCCTCCAATGAAATATTTTACTGACCGTTCCAATGCGGTGCTTCTTTTATGGACCTTTTATGTTTTTCTGTCTTATGTTTGATATGCCTTTGTGCGTGTCTGTTTATATGTGCCTTGTGGTCACCTGCATTGAAAGGGTTGACCGCTTAGCTCTCGTTTGCCGTGTCTAACTGTGAGTTTGTCACTTCCCCATTGGTGTCCTGGGTCAGGTGTGGTACTTGATTGTATCGATTCTTGATCCTTGCATCCTTACTTACTTTATTTATAAGTCTTACCATACGAGTGCCCAAATTGGCATTCAATGTGTAAAAGGTGTCCTGAAGAATTGTGAAAACCTCACAGCCGACACAAGTCAGTCTTAAATAGTTCAAGAATATATCGCCGATAAAATGCATTCATGTATTTTGCTTACAATTTAGTGTTGCTTTGGAAGTGCAAACTCCAAAATTTCATGTTTGAGTTGCTTCAAAATAGTAAATATCCAACGGAAATACTTTATTCTCTAGCAGAGCACACTTTACACATTTATGTACAATTTATTATAGGTTACAAGAGAAAAACTCACCCCTTTAAGAGAAACCGTTCGAGAACGATTTTGCACATTTCGTTTCAGACATCATTTTTAAACGCTTAAACTATAACTACTCATCTTCAGAGACTGTTTTTATCAAGCGAATAAAATTAAGAGCTATTTTCTTGTAGACTGCGCATTTCTGGAGATCAGATTAACCAATTTAAATTTATTATTACCAAATATAATAGGAAATAAATGAGATACGGCATTCTCAAATTTGTTCAAATAAACATGAAACACCTCTTGTATATCGACATTAAAGGCAATAACTGCCTTAGAACGCTTTGGCATTTGGAACCGCCTTAATTTTAATGCCAAAGATCTGTATATTCAAAGCGTCTGATAGCCCTTGGCTGTCACTGAAATGAGAGTATTTTTAGTGGAGGCAGACACAAACGTGACAATTTGTTTAACATGTTTTATCAAGTAGTATATGCATGAAGTGCAATCAAGTATTATTTCCAGCGCACCACAGTCGCATTACTTAATGATCTTGATTCAATTTTCTTGGGGTAGTGATAATGACTTAGAGAACATATATTTAATGAAGATGACACGTTTTGGCTTGTAACCAGAAACCTGCTTTTGTTTCACTTAAATACAATTTGCCGTTACGTCAGAAAGTTTGTGATGCATTTATTTTTGCATCAGATTTAGGTCTAAACAATATACTATTAGACGACTTGTCTTGTTGCGGATTTGTTTTATTTTGTTAAAGCTGGGATTATTGAAGCGTTCAATCCTACATCCAGACAACTAGATGAACCACCGACAATCAGACTTTAAGGCCAACAATCAAAATATTAAGCACCGATATTTAGGATACGTAAAATAACGTTTTCAACATCTTATAATCAAAATTGCATCTTGTACTTTATAGATCACAATGACCTCTTTGTCCATATGTACTGCACCGACCCTGACAATTTATTTAACATTTAAGTTATCATGTTGTAATATCGATACTTAACTTAGGTAGTACTTAACTTAAAGGAGGCATTGTAATGAAGCTCAGGAAAATAAAAAGTGTCTTTATCAAATGGTTTCATCTAAAACGTATGTTAAACGAGATTTAGTTGATGTATAAGTTATAGATCATAATTGTATTACAATTATAAAGGAATTAAGTGAGAACGAGCGCAGCGAGTGAACCTCTTAATTTCTTTATAATTGTAATATATGATCTATGACCTACTACTTATAGTTTTCTCCTCCCCTCCCATTGAAAATAGCCGCATTGACCACTTCACGGTCCATAATTTTACTTAAAAGATATTACATATATTGACAAAATATGTGATTAAGTTGGCCACCAATTTAAATTTCTGTGCCAACGGATTGGCTGTGGAGAACATGAAGGGGTGGAGTAAACTATAATAAACTGTAAATGTTCATTATTCAAGGTGGCATCCTCGGACGTATTCCCTCTTCTGGTGAAATAGTATATATTGGCAGAGTATGTTCGAGAATTAATGACTTCAACAACAGATATTTAAGATACAGTGTGCTTAAACAAAACTGTCGATGTCATTAACGTCGTAAAGTATTCCCTAAATTATATTGCAGACACTCAGAATTGACTTTATAGATATAATTTTGGTAAGGAATTTTATCTGTAACAGGCAATTTCAGCATCATTTTAGTTGTGATTTGGTCTGTACATTCAAACGAACCGTGAGTACAAGTTGTTGTGTAGTGAATGGAATAGAGTTGCATACTAAAAACAGAAAACATTAAACTACAACAATAATAACAACGATAAGTAATTATGGCCAGAAAATGCCACAAGCGCAGATTACACGCCAACCTATGAAACTCTGAGGAACACAGACACACACATACACGAATACTTTCTCTTTATGCCAAACGAAGGGACAGGGCACAAAACCAGAACTGAATACGACTGATGCCCACAAAAAAGGTACAGCATAAAAACAAAAGCATCGACTTATAATGATCATAATGATCATGGAATAAAGAGCAAATGAATAAATAATAGTAATGACTAGTAAATAATGAGCCCTGCCCCTCCATCTCAAGCATATTCAGAGAATCTATATCCCCCGCCACTTAATGTTTGTAGTTTAATATATGAGCTATCATGAAACCAGTAAGTTAAAATTACTAAGTACACTAAACAGAAAAAAAAACTTAATCTGAGAATTTTATCCTTAGCACATTCATATTTAAGCACATGCAAACTTTATAAAACTGTAGGAGCAGTTGCGTCCACCAAGTACTGCCTTTATATAGACATTGATAGCATTATATGACTAAGTTCGAATCCTGGAAAAAGTGAAAGTGACAAAAATATATCTGAGTATTGTATAAAAACTAAGACTATGGCATAACACCTGTAAAGTTTAAGGAGTTAGCATAAAATGGTAGGAGGAGTTGCACACACAAGGTACCCTGAGTATCAGATCTGGTCACTTTGATGTGCCTAAAAGCGACTAAACTCAACTTGTGAAAAGTAACAAAAAATAATCTGAGGATGATATCCCAAACATTTACACAACTTCATCTGTAAAATTTCAAAACAACTATATAGCTTATGTATGCAACTCCTCCTACAGTTTTATGCCGATACAATCAAGCACCACACCTGACCCAGGATACCAATGGGAAGGTGACAACTTCACAATTGGACATCACAAACAAGAGCCAAGAGGTCAGCCCTTTCCCAGCAGGTGACCACACGGCATTACTAAACAGACGTGCACAAAAGCATAACAAAAACATGACAGAAATAACATAAATGTTCCACAAAAGCAGCACCGCCTTGGAACGGTCAGTAAAAACATTTTACTGGAGGACTTAAACCGGTTTCACAGCGCGTCAACCTCACCCTTAGCTCAGGTGTTTTTAAAACACATAGATGTTTGGTTTACATATTTGTAAACTTTACATACGTTTAAGTAATGGTCTGAATATGTGAATATTATTTGGATATAATCCTCAGATTGTTTTATGCTACTTTTTCACAAAATGAACTTAGTCATTTTTATGGCCAAATACTAGGCATCTTGTGTATGCAATTTCTCCTACAGTTTTATGCCGATTCCTTTGAAACTTTACAGATGTTTAAGTAATGGTTTGAAAATGTGCATCTTGTTTGGATATAATCATCAGATCATTTTTGTCACCTTTTTCACAAAATGAAGTTAGTTAATTTTGCGACCTAAGTGAATTGATAATAGGTATCTTCTGTATGTAAATTCTCTGATATCTGGTTCACACCAACGGCGAATGCCGCGCTTTAAATCAGCGAGCAAAGCGCCGTCATTTTTGTTTACTTTTCCAAAAATATCACGATCTCCTAAGTAATGTTACGCTCTGATAAGCTCTGATACGCTCTGATACGAATTGGGGGACGAATTATTGCCCGACTTGTTACGTTTCCTCACGATTTGATCCCGCTTTGATGAGGCTATGTTACGCTTGAAATGACGCTTTGATAAGCTTTATTACGCTTTATTACGCTTTGATGCGATTATGACGCTTTAAATCAGGCTCTGATACGATTATCAAGCTCTGTTGTGCATTGTTACGCTCTGTTCAGCTCTGTTACGCATCGGAAAATGTCGAGATCGCCGATTTCATGCCGCTTTTGATCCAGAGCTATAAATAAAGATGCAGCAGATCCACAAAATCATTGCATCTTTGATTCCAGAACACTATGGCAGAACAACAAGGTCCAGAAATTCCAGATGTACCAGAGCATGATCTATCTGAAGAAGACATGATGTTTGTCTCCCTGCTTTATAACTACATCCTAGTCCTTGAGGCGGCGGAGAGCGTGAAAGAGCGTGAGAGAGCGTGAGGAAGCTTGCCAAGCGTAACAAAGCCTAACAAAACGTGTCAATCCTTGATCAAAGCGTCTCAATTCGTGTGAAAGCGTGATAGTCCTTCATGAAAGCGTAACAAAGCGTGTCAGATCTTGATGAAAGCGTCTGACCTCGTGTCAGATCTTCATGCAAGATCGTAGCAAATCTTGAGACATCTTAACAAAGCGTGTCAAGTGGTGACAGACCGTGAAGACTGGGGTCCCCGCTTTGAACCAAGCTCTGTTAAGCTTTCCTACGCTTTGAGTCAAGCTTTGCTGAGCTTTGTTACGCTTTGTTAAGCTTTAATACGCTCTCGGCGCTTTAATCAATTCGTGACAGAGCAAAAAAAATTGGCGCTCTTGCCGAATGTCCCGCTTTACTCCAAGCTTTCCCACGATCTATTACGACCCTGCCGCTTTAATCAAGCTTTGTTACGCTTTGGTGCCGCTTTGCATGCCGCTTTAAAGCGCCATCAAAGCGCCGTTGTTGTGAACTAAGCATAACAGTTTTATGCTGATTCCTTTGAAACTTTACGCGTGTTTAGGTCATGGTCTGAAGATGTGCCTATTGTTAAATAATTTTTGTCAATTTTTTCTCAAGTTGAATTTAGTTTTTTATAGCCAAAGTGAATGCAATTGATTCAGGTATTTTGTGTTGGCAGCTCCTCCTACAGTTTTATACCGATTCCTATGATACCTTACAGGTGTTTATGGTCATGGTCTGAAGATGTGCACATTGTTTAGATATAACCCTCATATTATTTTTATCACTTTTTTACAAGTTGAACTTAGTCGTATTCCAGGCATCATTACATTCATATTGAATAGATAGTAGGTACCTTTTATGTGCAACTCATCCTACAACTTTTTTGCTGATTCTTTTGGAACTAAATGGGTGCTTAAATATGCATGTGGGTTTTATATACTACTCAGAATAATATTGTCACTTTTTACACGGAATAAACTTAGAAATATTTCGGCCTTCAGTGCTATCAAAGTCTCATCAATATCGATACATAGTACCTTGTGAGTGCAAATACTCCTACAGTTTTATACAATTCATTATTAAACATTTGCATGTGCTTCTGTCACCGCCAGAAAATATGGATGTGCTTAGAATAAATTTCTTAGATTAAGTTTGGTTTCTTTTCTTCTGTTCTGTGAACGTAATTAAGTTAAATTAACTTACTTGTTATTAATAGATTTGGCAAACATGTTAACAATGAAAACAGATCTATATGCCTATGATATAACTTTGTATGGCATCCGAATTCAGTAGAAGATATTGAGAAAACCCTACAAATTGCTTTGGACAGTCTAAATGCTTGGTGCAAATGTAATGGTACGCTTCTCAATTCATCCAAAACAAAAATCATGCTTGTAACAACAAACCAGAAGAGGCAAAGACTTGATAAATAAATTCTTGACCTAAAATTTAATGAAGAGCCACTTAGTATGATCTATAATGACTAAATCTTAGGCGTCTGTGTTGATCAGAACTTGACCTGATCTGATCATATTAGACACCTAAGCAAAAAAGATTGCTTTAAGTATATGGCTTCTCTCAAAAGTGAAGAAATTTCTTTTTCAAGAGCACCACACTCTATTTTATAAGTCTTATAATAGTCAGGTATGGTACTTGATTGTATCGATTCCTGATCTGTGCACCCTTACTTACTTTTATATTTTACCCCATATTGGTTTTTGAAATATTGTTTCGGGTAGCTCCTCTGAAACAAATATTCTTAGGTTGCAGTAAAGAGCATGTAGAGTAATTTAAGATTATAATGTTGAAGACTCCTCCCAAGCAATGGATACTTGGAAAATTCTCTATATATATGACAGGCTATATCTTAGAAAAGCCAAATTTATGTTTAAAGTATACCAGCGCATTACACCTGATTATATTTCTGAACAGTTTATTTTACGAAATAATGTCAATACATCTGTTAACTTAAGATCTGCTACAGATGTGTTTTTAATGATTCCATCATGTAAATATTTGTATCATCTGTAATGAAATATATATTCCGTCTTCTAGTTAGCTAGGTTGGAAGCTTATAGCAATTATGCAAAATAAAATCGTTTAAGTTGGGGAACAAAAGGTCTTGATCAGCCAGCTTCAGAATGAATTTGTTGGTTGACCAGAGCCTTCCTTTTCCTGGTAAAAGAAGACCATCTCTCACATTAAACACATCTGTCATTTACATTTTGATGCATATATAGTTGTGATCTGCTTGTATTTTATAAATATGTATATAATTTATATTTTGATGGCCTCATGGAAGATAAGTTATAACATGTGTCATTATTTGTATACACTAAATGCAGTCACCCTCGTTAAATGAAGTATTTACATACTTACAACATTTTAATGAGAGTGAATGATGAGATAACCTTTTTAGTGGTCAGAGAATACCATACCCCCCTTGCACTACCAAGACCCACAAAAATCTTATTATGCTATTTGGTTTGTTTGTGTTTTTCAGTGAGGCGTTGCCAAGCCACTGGTGCCCAATGGGCAGATACCCAACCCAAAATGGCAAGTGTAAATTATGCTACGCTTTCTGCAGCAGGGAAGGGTAAATATTGATCTAATGTTTGTCATGTTCATCTCAATAGTATTTTTATTGTTTTGATCGCCGCACATTTAACTTCGTTGCATTGAAATGAGAAGAGCCATGCAAAAGTTTTGGTCAGCATATATTGATGATGAAGTTTATCAGATTCTAAAGACGAGGCGGAAACCAATGCATTTCAACGGTAATGAGTGACTGGGCGAATGTTAAATGGCCAAGAATTTGTCATAAATGAAACAAATTTCAACCGAAATATACATCAAATGGACGTTTTATATCATAAACATAATTGTTATTAGGATATGAATGATACAAAAAATCCGTATAGCACCTAAAATCAGATCTACATTAAACGGCTTTTTGTTGAACAGCCTCTGGCAGTTGTTTCACCAAAATACGGCTAGATGTTTTTTAACGCTGTACAAAGCATGAACTTCAAAAATAGTTTGAATTGTACTCTAATAAGATCCGCTGACTAAAAGTCTTTATATTGGGCCTCGCTGCGAGGAAACCTGTTTTTTGCACACAAACAAGAAAGGCACAGATTAGCGCATTTCTTATTCCATTGCTACAAAGTACATTATCTAAACTGGCTTCACGCCAAATTTCAAGATTTAACTAGCCTCTGTAGGTGACTGTGAATGCTGTTTTGAGCCTTACTTAATCGGAAAAAATAGTGAGTATGATCAGGAAATACTAGTACCACAATCATAAACTGCAAATAAACCCGTGGCACCGCTAGGAAGAGCCACACAACAATCACGAGACACCAGGGAAGACAAACTAAGCAAAGCAACCAGCCCTCTTGATTGCAAAACTAGAATGGACACAAAGTAACGCACAAGAAAACATAGAACAATTAAAGAATCCCACAATGGGAGAAAAATAAACAACAAATCAACAACAACAGAATTCCAAATACCTTTTTTTCGCACCGAAGCCCATATCCTAATTGTCAGATAATAATATTTTACTTATGTATATGGCACTTTGTGGAATAAATAAAACTTTTTGTCAAAAACTTCCAGTTGGCTATCTGTACCTCTTGCAAGATCAACGCGTGCTCTTTGTTATGAGAGTGTGATACCAGCCTAACAAATGCACACCATTTTAAGATGGGTATATCAGTGCAACGAAACTGCACGACAGCATATCAGTAGGTAAGAGTGCAAAGCTCAGGAATCGATACAAACAAGTACCACACTTGGCCCAGGATACCAATGGGAAAGTGACAAACTTACAATGAGACACCACAAACTAGAGCCAAGAGGCCGGCCCTTTCCCAGTAGGTGACCACAAGGTACAAACAAACAGACGTGCACAAAGGCATAACAAACACAAGTCAGGCCTCAATATGAACCTGACCTAGCATTTTCATCGGTGGGCTTGTGCCTTTGGCTGGACATACCATTTTATTTCAGCTCTAGTTATTTGTGGGCTCATAGCCATTCCCATCACTCGTTTTTTTAATTGTTTCTCTGTGATAGTATACCTGTGTGTTTGCACAACATTAGATTTGAGCTGGTAAAATATATATTTTGCCCCTACCCACATGGCGTTTGCTGTTGTCCGTTTAAAGGCGGTGTTTTAGTTGTTAGGTCTTCTTTGGTTGTTGCTCCCACTATTTGTTTGCATGTGGGATGGTATAATGGGGTCGTATTATGTTCTGTTTATTATGTCCTTTCTAGTTTGGCATTGACCTTACCAAGGAAGAAAGATCTGGTTACTTTACTTTTCGTATACCGTACTTGCTTTCATATGTATATTTGCTTTCTAGTGCCTCTTTCTGTTGCTGCCATAGGTTTATCTGTGATTTGAAATTGGGACATTTCTGGGTATATTCGCTCTCAAAGCATTCACCTTTTCATCATCCTGGTCCATTGTACATTTCAAGGTCCAACTCAATATGCAAAAAACTGTGAATTTGGCCAATTCTGTGTCATGTTTCTTGTATATCCTGATTGTACCAGTTTTATTGCTACTTCAGATGTACCGGATCCGGAAGACACCTGGGTACTGGTGGCTGTACTTCCTGTTGGTTGGGGAAGGAAGTGGGACAGAATAGAATAGAATGTTTGTCTCCGTTTTCTAATTGTCCAACTGGTTACTACAGGAGGATGGTGGAGCTCAACGGACATTCTATTCCGGTATGTAGTTTTACCTAAATCACGGCAAGGGTTTGGTTTTTAGGCACACCAAACGGGAGATTACTAGAGCGAGTGATGTCTCTTCAATTGCGTGGAACTGCGCTCAAATGAAAGAATTTGCTACCAGAGGAGAGGGAACCAGTTTTTTTCCTTTAAGAATAGTTCCTAATGGTTTGGGAAACAATAAACCCCCTTGGTTGTGTACAATTTTCAATGCGCATGTGCGTAATTAGCGCTTTCCATGCTCTGATCTTGTGCAACATGTATAAGGGTATGCAAAAATATTAAAGAATTAATGTTGATATTTAAGTTACCCGCAAATCCGTGTGCTTCATTCTTCCTGAATCCGTGTTCATTTCTTTTATGCGCCTGGCGCAGCTTCAGAATGTATCTAGCACCGATGTGCTTCTCGTAGACGTAAAACGGACTAGAACTGACATGAGTGACCTTTTCTTTTCACACGATACTAAAATTAATATGAAATCACGTTTTTAGAGTTGAAACGTTTCAAAAATGCACGATTGGACTATAAAGGGAAATAGCGTCTGTTGTATCGTGTTCTCAGTTGACATCAAACTGTAAACATCTATTGGAGCTCCTTAAGCTTTTTTCTCTAATTTGATTGTTCTCCGAAAAATAATTGACAGCTGCTCAGTGATCAATGCTCCTGATACGCTAGATCAGTCAGATGATAGTAGGTAATCTCAGTCCACATACCACTTCGAATTTCATATTGCCAGGGGTTGGTGGTGGGTTGGGGTCTAGGAATCCTGCCTTTAAGAAATTGTACAAGTCAAAATGACAATTCATTTATTTTTTAACCTGTTTCGCTAGTCATTTTCTGTTACTATTATAACTGCAAAATTTAAAAAAAAAATAGATATTTACACTGATAAACCAATTACAAGAAATAAGTGTAACGCATATTTCAAGTTTTGTTGCCTTCTGGTGCATGTTTTTTTTTTTATATTATTATCATTGAATATATATCTCATATTATTTGAGGTAGGAATCTCATATTATTTGAGGTAGGAATCCCAAATTTGGTGTGTGGAGAATGCACCTTGGAATGACAGTCAGAAACCATTTTAGAATAATCATGTTCAGAGCATATCTCTTATATTATTTGAGGTAGATTTCCAGATTTGATGTGCGGATGCATCTTGGAATGGTGGTGTTGGGTACCATTTAGGGGTTGCTATGACCTTAAACTTGACCTCTGACCTAGTTTTTCAAATAACTGTATCCAGAGCATATCTTTTATATGTTTTGAGGTAGGCATCCCAAATTTAGTGTGTGAATGCATCTTAGGATGAGGGAGTGTCCAATTTTGGTTTCGGGTCACTGTGGCCTTGAAATCTGACCTATTTTCTAGATTCGACATCAAGTCTGTTGCATATATTCTATATTCTTTGAGGTAGTTCCAAATTTTGTGTGGATGTATTGTTAGATGGTGATATGTCGCTAACCATTTTAGGTCACTGTGACCTTGACCTTTGACCTAGTTTCTAGAATAATCATGTCTGGAGCATATCTCCTATATTATTTGAAGTAGGAATCTCAAATTTGGTGTGTGGATTCCTCGAGGGATGGTGGAGTGGTGCATACCATTTCTGACTTCTGATCTCATTTCTAGATTTTTCGTGTCTGGAGCTTACTCATATACATGTATTACAAATAACTTTCCTCAAATGTGTTTTATGCTAGACAAATTCCTTTTGGGGCATTCGTCACGTTACTGTAACATTTCTTAATGTATCTATTTTAGGTGTGTCATCAGTGTCATTCCCTATGTCGCACGTGTTCAGGGCCTGGTGTGTCTTTCTGTGATACATGTACTTATTTGGAAATGGATGGAGTCTGTGTTCGGGCGTGTCCGTTAGGCTCCGTGATCCGTGGACGGCGACGAAAGTGTGTGTTATTTGGTGGATACAGCAGACAGAGACCGTTTTATTTATTACCATACCGTGACAGATATAGACACAGGGCATAACTGTAGGGTGTTATGGGAAGGTGGGGGAGAGGGGGAAAATCTAACCCTTAATGCGCCAACCGCTACAAAAGTCGTCTGCTGAAATGTTTAAGAAGCCTCTAACGCAAACAGTAGGAGCAGTCTGTTCTGGGTCCATGCTGTTTGCTTCTATACTAAATTCGTCAGTAGTGTTAGGCAGTTAATTTCAGCAGACGACTTCAGCAGACGACATTTAAAGATACATTTTTTGCTTGGCGCTTTAAGGGTATACAGTGCAGTCAATGTGTGAGTCAATGTCAAAATTCGTCAAATTTTGAAAGAAGTAAAAGGAAAAATACGAATTAAATAAAATGATATTCTTTTTTCATGAAAGTAACTAGCTGTTTCTGAAAATACTATGAAAAGCGAAAAGAAATCTTAACAGCCAATCAGATCCTTATAATTAAGTTTCAAAGATCACATGACCAGATAAAATGTCAATACCGTAACAAACTTTAATTCCTGTTTTTTCTTCAAATCTCGTCATGGATATTTATTTTGCTGCGTTGGATAAGTTCAATAAATCATGTGTTGAATTGTGTCAAAAGTAAAATTTGAACAAAATGATTATTTATGACAATGAGCAAACGTAAAATGCATTTTTTTTTATCTTTTAAGTGATTTTGCATCCTATTTTCTCAGTATTTTGTTCAAAAACCACATTTCTAGAAGATTACAATGCTTTGGTATGATTGTAATCCACCAAAGGAATTGATCAGGTACTTAAAATCTACATGTTGTTTCTGTCTGATATACTTTTTTCCCAAAAATATCACTGTTACGGTACTTGACAAAAATGTTACGGTATTGACCTTTAAAGAATATATGCTAGCATAATTCTTCTGTTTAAGATTTGGTGTAGAGCACTGTTGACCAGATTGCAATGTTAATACTCTTGACACATGTGCACAGAAAGAATTTTGGAATATATGGTAGATTGCATTTATTTCAAAATATTGTTACGGGTTTGACAAAACCGTTACGGTATTGACAAACCCTGCCTGATAACAAAACAATATGTCAATACCGTAACAAACTGTTTATACTCAAATTCATCATTCAATTTGTGTTTTATGCTTGTTTTAATTTGATAAAGCATTCTTATGATAAATTCACTTAATAAACTTGTTCCGACTTAAAGACTTATCTATTGATGAGATGGTAGGGGCCTGATGCTTTGGCTGTTTGTCGGGCCCACCGGGGTTTACCTGTTGGATTTCTTTTGCTCCGGTATTCAGTTTAATTTACTGTTGAGTCCTTATCCTTGCTTTATCTCCTTGTTATATCTTGATTTATATGTTTTAGGAGATGATGCATTGATAAGTTAGGGGTCTTTCATGCAAACCAAATATTTATGTGTCTTGATCCACATCTGAATTAAGGGTGAGGTTGGCGCCGTTAAACCGGTTTAAGCCCTCCAGTAAAATATTTTACTGACCGTTCCAAGGCGGTACTTCTATTGTGGATCTTTTATGTTTTTGTTCTGTCTTGTGTTTGCTATGTTTTGTGCGCGTCTGTTTATATGTGCTTTGTGGTCACCTGCTGGGAAAGGGCTGACCTCTTGGCTCTCGTTTGTGGTGTCTTCTGTGAGTTTGTCACTTTCCCATTGGTATCCTGGGTCAGGTGTGGTACTTGATTGTATTGATTCCTGATCTTTGCAACCTTATTACTTTGACTAAAAACTAATATCTTTGCATTCAAAACTGTACTTTTTTGACAGCAATAGTCAAAACCATAACAAGATGTGTCAATACCGTAACATTTTCATCGTTACGGTATTGACTGTTACGGTATTGATATATTCTACATATTTTTTACCTAAAATAATGATTACTCCCTAAAACATCGCAACAAGAGTGATTTTTTGTTGAGAAATTTTATTTGGTCAAGATATTAAAACCAGAAATTTTTCATCAAATTCCATAGTCCATTTTTGTGTTACGGTCATTTGACAAAAAAAAAATATACTATAAAAATTTCACTCACCAAAACAGTATTTTCTTTTGCCAGTTCTGTAGATGCTTTACAAAACACATGTATTCTTAGTAAACAGAAAGTGTCAAATAAGTATGACAGAAAACCAGATTCGGCACCATTAGGGATCCAGTATTATTTTTGCAATTTATCAAGTGTTACGGTCTTGACATAAACGCTTGGGACAGAGGTTTTTTGGCAAAAAAATGCAAAAAATGTAATGAAAAATCACATATTGAAACCTCCTACATTTACTTTGATGATAATGCTTTTATCAATACAGCCAGCTCAAATTCCTGAGAAAATAACAGTTTTTTTAATAATTCTTGTCGAAAGTTCAATTTTTTCCGTTGGACGGGCAAAAATGCCAAAAAATGGGGTATTAATCCAATAAAAAATATATTTACAACCCAATATTTTTCAGTTTTATCAGCTAGCCTTATTAAGTATGATCATTAGTATTGTGTGAAGAAAAAAAATTCATGATCACATCAGCGGTTTTCATAAGCTATGAATCGGACAAGAATTTTGACGAATTTTGACATTGACTCGTATAACATACCTCTCTATAAGATATTTGGATAAACACTGTCGTGTTGTGGTTCCCAATTTTTTACCATGGAAGTTTACAAATTGAATATAGGAAAATGACCATCATGGTTATTTTCCTGCAATTCTTTTGTAGAATTGTACCATTACAACACAATCCACTTATTACACTGTCCATTCCTCTGACATTTTGCAGTATTTGAATACATGCAACACACGAAATACATGGGTGAAAGTTCAATTTCAAAAATCTTGAACTTTTGAAATTCACATTTTAAAACTTGCAGGATGCCTACAAAAATGAATAATTTCAAGTTTAAATTGAGTTAAGATAATCTCAAAACTAATCATAGAAGCTATTGTAATCTCCCTAATTCAGCATTTTGAGGCTGACTTTCTATGGAAAGTCAGCCTCAAAATCCTGAATTCGGGATTAATCCTGAAAACTTTCACCCGTGGTAATAAGCAAACATTTTCAGATATAATCATATTGGGAGGATACGGGTTAAATATTAATGGCATAAAATTGTTGTTATTCCAGCCTTGCCAACTTTAGCATGCAATATCCCATATAAATGCATTGCGAGAATACTCAAGTACTGAAGATGATGATGTTGATATGAGCAAGGACTAGACTAATGTATGTGGTATATAACAGTTATGGTTGTGACTGAATTCAACTGGTACAGGAGACAATTCATTTAGCTAAAGCTCATGGATTATCTCAACATTCAGGTGAACAAACCAGGCTATAAATGAGAATTTTCAGAAGATAAAATGTCAGGCTAATATTGGCAATTACTGGGTAACCTTTGAGGTTGTCTAACTCTGTCTGCTGTGTTACTTTTCATGCATTTTTGTTGTCTGCTTAATTTTTTCAAAATCAATTTTTTTAACAAATTCTTTCGGGAATACCTTTGAATCCAGATCGAGTCAATATTTTGACGGGCCTGAACTGGGTCATAACTGTTTGCAATGGTTATCAACAACAATAGTAGGCAAAGAGTTGATGTCTGGCCCACCATGGCATGAATTACAAATAACTGATATGTGTATCCACTAGAATTTTACTGTGTGCTAGCTGAAAACATAATTGATGATGACCTTAAATATCCTTTATTACATTAAAAAAAAAAAGCGCCAAGAAAAATGCTTTTTGATAAACAATCTGTTGTTTTTTTATTATTATTTTTTTCTAAGTTGCTTTCAGGGTACAGTTGTCTAAAACGGCCACTCTCAAAAAGACCAAATAGGTTTTCAAGACCAATTACCGCTTAATGAAGGTCAAAAGTATTGCAGAGCATTCTTCAATACTTTCGACCTTCATTAAGCTACCATTTGTCATTAAAATCCTTGCTTTGTCTATTTTTGAGTGGCCGTTTTAGACAGGTTTTACTGTATGTGTTTTTTTTTCAACCGACAAATTTCCTTAACCTTTTGTAGACCAATAGACACTTCCATAAAGATTGATACAGTTACGTCCACTGTATATATCACAGGTTTTAATTTAAAAAAAATTGTATACTCATGCTAAAAAAAGGCCACCTCAATTCAAAATAAGCATAGGCATGAACATAATATGATTATACATTTATTGTAAGTTAATATCTTGTATAGTGACCACCACCTTTATTAATGCATTCTGTGAGACAATTGCGCATGCTTAGAAGAAGTATGAGAATATCTCCATGTGGAAGGCCTTGCTATTGTTCACCAGCCAGAGTTCCAGTTAGATTATATGGCAGCTGGAAAGTCACATACCAACTGGCCTAGAATATCTCAGAGGTGTTCAATTGGGGATAGATCAGGGAATATGGATAGCCAGTCTAAAGTGTTGACAAGATTGGCTTGCAAACAGTTCCTTTCCATATTGCAAGTATGGGCTCCGGCATTGTCTTACTGGAAGACAAAATTGTTTCCAACAGTCTGGTAGATTGGTAGGACACCCGGGTGAAGGACTTCATCCACATAGCATTGGCCTGAAAGTGTTCCCCGAAATACTTGTATTTGAAGTAAAGGGACCATTACATTACCTTATTATACAATGCTCAGGGTGGCCTTTTTAAAGCATGAGTATATTTCTTTCTCTGAAGATGGATTACAATGCAGTGATGAAATGCCACATTCTGCAACATTTCATCAAGGTCTTCACTGTTAGCAAAAGTACTTGATTAGGAGTATTGAGTCTTCAACGGGTTAATAATTGTAAAGGAAATGCTTTTGTTGTGACGACTGTTTCTCAAAATAAAGGGAACATGATATATTGTTGCTGTTGTTTTCTGAATGCAGTAAACCAAATGGGCCAGCACATGTAAATTCAGTACTTATCGTATCGGTGAAAAGTGACAATAGGTTAGTGTGTGCATATGTGCAGACTGGCCAGTATGCTCATATGATATGCACAGAGTAGGGATGTAGATGAAAGCTCAGACCAAAATTTTGACCTCTTAACTTCACTGGATGTCAGCATAGGCTTTTATTCAAGGTATATGTGCATATGCCTTAAGTACATGGGTGAAAGTTTAAAATTTACAAAATCCTGAACTTTCGAAATTCAAACTTTATAAAGGAAAATCTGCCTACAAAATAATAGCAATTTCACATTTAAATGGTCAATTGTCTTAACACATACAGAAATAAATCAGAGAAGCTATTATAGTCTATTGAATTCATCATTTTGAGGCCGACTTTCTATGGAAAGTCAGCCTCAAAATCCTGAATTCAGGAATAATCCTGAAAACTTTCACCCAGGAGTACTGACATCTTGTGTACTGGCCCAACTAACATTATAATGTTGTTATTAAAGGGCAGACCCCAGAAGAGCTCTATTTGACAAGAAAATTCCCAATAGCATGAGCAACAAGGGACTGAATCAGGCCTCCAGTTATAGAGGTTAAAAACAAATTGCTTTTCTTATTTTTGACAAAAAAAAAGTTTCAGGTGCTCAAAAGAACTCTCTCAGCTAGGAAGTTTCTTTGGACAGCCAAACAGGTTTAGGCTAAGAAAACACATTCAATCTTTTTTTTTCTTGTTGGAGATAAGAAGAAACTGACGGAGAAAGACTGCCGCGAGTGGAAGCTCACAACAGTTGACCTGGAGATGAGGTGTGAGATCTGCTATAAGTGCAGCTAGACAGTTACCTGGAAGGGGGCCCTTTGATGTGGATGATGCCTCTGCATGCTAATCAAAAATCCATTTATGACGATATAGTTACCTATTTGACAATAGTAAGAATACTGATGAAATCAAACGAGCCAGTTCATGAACCTGTAAATATTTTACCTTTTGTATACTAAAGAATTCTCTGTCAGGTTTTAGTGAGTTTATGTTTGATGTCCCACCAACAGTCATATGGAGATGGGACCACGGCTTAAGTCTCATCCGACAGTGAAGGAGCTGGAGATCAAACTTGCGACTCCTAGGTATAAGGCATGTGATTTATCCACTACACCATGGATGCTCCTACCATTAGATTTGATATGCTTAATGTGGGACGTTTCATACAAAGTATTGAGGGGTCTCAGGTTAGAATTTCCAAAACAATAGTAGCTGCTAGTAAGGATAAAGTTAAGAACCAGTTTCATAATATACTATGCACAATATGTTTAGCAATTTCTTATGTTTATGTGCTCATCTTCGTGCAATATTGGACAATTTCAATTGCAATGACGAAAACAGGATCTAAAGCAAATGAAACCACAAATTTACAGACGCCATCCTTTAAATAGAGCAAGAATTGCAGGAAGGGTCAGTAGGTAAAGTTCACATCCATTGCAAGTAATGCTAAAATGATAAGCATGTGATTTTTTGTTTGGTGATCTTACATCTTCCACATGCAACCTACCCCTACAAAAACTATTGGTTATGTGACAGATGTGATTTCATACTGAAAAAATCAGCTGCCATCAAAACGCAGCCCTCATTTGATTAAACTTCTAATGTTAATTGGTGTTTCAATTCAACAGAGACTCAGTTTAAAAAGATGTCATAGGCTTACAATGTAACTAATCTTATGGTTGATTAAAACCTTAAGTTGCTGGAAAATGGTGTGACGCATTTGCGAGATAACGGTGTCGTCAGATTTTATCTTTTGGCTTGTGCTCTATAGCCATGAAGATGTTTCATTCAACATAATTTGTCTGAATGTGTTGGAAGGCATCTAACAGTTTTACTTGTCAATGTGATTCAAGAAAAATGAAAAGAAACACTGTTTAAAGGCGATAACGTAAACGCATTAATAAAAACGTCAAATTGTGAAAAATTGGTCCTTTATTTCTCTGAGAAAGTTCATAAAATTGCAGCATTTGCTAAATATGCTTTTTTTGGTTTTCAGTAACCAAACAATCGTTTGAAAATGATTTTGCTTCCCCCAATGATCAGAAATACCCACGTTACCTGCTAGTCGTAAAATTTAACGTCACTTTAGCACGGCGGCTGCGTTTGGTAATTCGGTATTTTCTTAAAGCTGCATAGTCTGTAACTTTTGATTTTTTAATTTTTGAAATAAAGTTTCTATTTTTCAAGAATACAGTAAAAATAACCAAATTCAGGTAAACATTTCACCATTTTCGTAAATCTTAACAAAATAACACTATCAAAACAACAGCATTTATGTTAAAAATCAACTGTCTAGAATTATTGGAGGGACGTAAATAATTACCAATAAGAGAAAAAACACCTCTTTTAATAAGATAATTCACTCTTTCTTGCAGTTTTCAGCTGTACTGACCATATAGACTTCGAGCTAAAAAAGGTCCTGCTCCCCCCCCCTAGGGAATTTTGCAGACATATCCTATCTTAAAGAAAATTTCAAGCCGCATCTTTTAAGAGATGTTTGCACTCTGTGCTCCCGGGCGTTAGTCTCTGACAGCCTGTTACATATGTTACTGTAACAAACTAAGGAAAAAATCAAAATGAAAGTTTGAGCTATAGAAAGAAGACATTAAACCATCTAATTATTCAAATTTTTATGTAGTTTGCAAGCTGGATGCCTAAGCTACATAAAAGCAGCATTTTAAACAAAATAACAGCCTTCAATGCTGTTATATGCGTTACATAGATTAAATTTCCCTTTGAAAGTTGAAATCGTGACTAACATCATTCATTTTACAGACTATTTGTGCATTTTTACAAGTGTTTTTAATCTTAGTTTACTAAAATACTCATTTGACTAATAGAAAAAACAAAGTTTGCTTTTCTATCTCAAATACATTGTTTCATATGAGCTATTAAACAACCCTACCCCCAATTTTAAGTATCCAATTTTGGTATCTATTATTGAAGAAAAATATATGAAAATATTTGACGCTCGTGGATATCTTACATTTTTGGTACTGTCTTGCCAATGCAATAAAGAATCATTCATTTGCAAGTTTGACATCAGGATCAGAGCACTTATTAAAGTATGTAACGTATGTTACATGGCATAATGAATGAGCTAGGAAAGTTTCTTGGAAGTAAGAGATGATGTTTCAGAAAAATACTGTTTTTCACATGTTTTCCTATTAATCTCTAGCCTCTGGTGCCTTAGTCTTAGTAATAACAGTCATTGCTGATAACATCCCCATGGAATTGTGATACCTATGTTATATATAACCTTTTTAATCACATATTTCCTAATGCCTATAATATTAAAATATATAGACATATAGATAGAAAATAATAGTTCTCATTTAAATGACGCAATTTAATAAATATTCCTATTAATTAAAATTATTCAAAAACAATCTTTATTCAAGTCACCCTCACAATGTCTATCATTGTGTCTGCTTCTATGGCAAAATAATCACCCATTTCATCACAACCAGTAGAATCATGGCATTGTATTAGGACTGCAAACTGAGTACAATCGTGTTCCTCTCCACCCCTTTGGGAATTGTGCAGACATATCCTACCTTAAAGAACAATTTAAGCTGCATCAAATAAGAGATGTTTGCACTCTATTAACTAGGGGGTTAGCCTGTAATGGTATGATACGTATGTTACCATATCAATTTAAGAATAAATGAATTGAAAGTCTGAGAAACAGAAAGAAGACATAAAACTATCTATTTATTTGAATTATTCATGTAGTTTGCATTCTGTATACCTTTTATACATAAGAAAAGATTTTTTTAACAAATATACAGCTTCCTATGGTGTTATATGTGTTACATTAATTACTTTTTAAAATTGGTAATTGTGACAAACATCACTTATAAGCATTTCGTGTGATCCTCCTCTTTTGCCATCAAAAGACTTAATTTTCTTTGTGTGTGTGGCCAGTGCCAGTGTCAAGCAACTTGACTCAGCCAAACTTAAATCCTTAGCATTCTTCAAAAGCAGAAACAGCATGTCAGTGTCATGGGATCAAACACCTGATCAAATATGGGTTTAATGCCATTTCATCACAACCAGTAGAATCATGCATACAATGGAGTATGACTCTGGTATATATCTCTTCCTGTGAAGTGGCAAGAGCAATCTAAGTGCAGCTGCCTCAATCTGCATCCGTGCTAGTCAAATGATAACTTTGCTCTGATTTTGCAAAATCTATGTCTCTACCGTGTACCTCTAAGAATACTTTAAGATTTCTGAAATTGGTCAAACAGAAATTTGATAGGCTGCTTTTTTGCATCATTTGCCATGGAAACTATTCAGTCTTTTAGTGCTTAAGTCCTCAGGTCTTAGATCAATAGTATTTTGCTGCGCCCAAAGAACTTTATAAGTTTTCTTTAGTTACAATGTTGACTCTTGGTGGTTTTGGCAGACTGTCTGAAACAATTTCTGTTACACCTTAAACGTTATCTGGTATAAGAGAAAGAATATGAAGTTGGACATTGCCATCAATTATGTTTGCAGTTGTTTGTTTTTTGATGTCAGTACATTGAAGCATGTCATAAAATAATGTAAAACCTATGATTTCTCAGTTTTTGCAGCCATATCATTAGCTGTTGCATTCAAAAGAAGGAAAGTGGACTATAGGTAGAATGGGATAACCAGTAGTTCTATATTATGCTCTATGGAAGATTAATACAGAGTAAACAAGTTGATAAGGTGCCTCATTTCATGATCCATTGAAAACACTGAAATTGAAAACACTTGCCTCTGACTGTGTACTCAAAAAGGATGTCACGACAATGCCCTTGCTCATTTATTATGATGAGTTATATATGTTACATCCTTTAATCAGCGCTCTTATCTTAGAAACTTAGTAAATCATTGAATTGAAAGGGTCTAATTTGCGCTCTGTTCATCCTGCATTTCATTGCTTTACCTGCTGTGATACATCTAGCTCGTTTATCTGAAGGGAAAGAGTTACCTCGGTTTCAGCACTTCAGAAGTACTAAGACTTCAAATAAGTTTTTGAATGCTTGGGGAAAGATAATAAGTGCAGAGACATTAATAGATGAAAATATGTGGGTTGCATGTATGGAAAGGCTACATTTATAAAAGTTAACCAGCTAAGATATGATTCTTTATCACAGAAATATCAAGGTACATCAGTCCAGGTACTCATTGCTCTTAATGGCATAGTTTTCCTCCTTGTAAAGCTTTTGTCTTTCTCCTACTTGCAGAGTATCACTTGAAACACATACTCAAAGAGCCAACTATTAGGAATTCATATCAGTTTCCAAATATTCCAAGCCATAAATGGCAAAATTGGAAAGTTAATAATGGCTCATCAATCTTGAGTGGACTGGTGGTAAACTTGAATAACAGTAAATGATTGAAATATTGTGTGATGATTCTACTAGTTGCAAGGAGGCGTGTGATAATAATGATTACCACAGAAGCAGACAACGACAAACGTTTAACATTAGTGTTAAATCGATGAGAAATAGTTTGGACCATTTCATTTATCCTATTTTCTTGTAAAAATGTAAAACTATCTTTTCTATTTGTGGCTCTATATTTGGTATTATATGCACAGTATTAGGAAATGTGTCCAAAAGGTCATTGATAACATCTGTAACAACAGTCCATGGGCTTGATAATCAGAAATGAATATAATTTCTAGTGTTTTGGCACCAAAGACTTATAAGTACACATTAAGTGTCCTGATCTTAAACTTAATGACATCTTGCAGATATATGAGCAAGACAGACGAAGAAAATGAAAAATATCCACACGCTGTAATCGCTTTCATGTGTTTTACTTAAACGGTAATAACAAAATTCCCTTCTCTGTAAAACTGGGAGTAGGTCTGTGTATTAGCTCCTCTATAAGACAATATATTTAAGATAGAAAAGCAAACTTGCTTTTTCCTATTCATCAATTGAGTATATGTTTGTAAAATCTAATAAAACAGTTTGAAACCAAGTCATAGTAGTTGTTTAACTAAATGACGATAGCCACAATTATAGCTTTTAAATTATAATTAGGTTCATGTAACGTACATAACACCACAGTTAGCCATATTAATGTTAAACAGTTTCCATATGTAGTAAAGACATCCAGTATAAAGACTATAAGAATGTCAATTTATTAGATAATTTTAATGTATTCTTTTGGTAGCTCAAACAGTCAAATTTCTTATTCTCAAATTGATATAGTAACATATGTAACAAGCTGTTACAGGCTAACGCCCCGACTTACAGAGTGCAAACATTTCTTATTAAATGCACCTTGAATGGTTACATAAGATGTAATTTGTCTGCAGAATTCCAAAGGGGATTAGGATGGAGCAGGCCCTTACTCAGCTTGATGTCAAAATACTGTTTGATGATTTTACTTATCACGCTAACATATGTAACGCTCTCTGATCTTTAAAACTTGATGACAACTAGCAGATCTATAAGTCTTTATCATAGGAGCCAGTTTAAAATCCCTAAACAATGTAAGATATCCAACAGCTGCGAGTTTTTTCACAATTTTAGCTCAAACTTTCAAACTACATTTCCTTTATTTGATATAGTAACGCATGTAACACGCTGTTTCAGACTAATGCCCCAACATAGAGAGTGCAAACATCCCTTATTCGATGCAGCTTGAGTTGTACTATAAGAAGGAATATGTCTGCAAAATTCCCTTGAGGAGATTAAAACATTTTTAGGAATATCTTACGTAAAGACAATGAGCTTGCCCATTTATTACATCAGGTAACATATGTTACAGCCTCTGATATTAAAAATTTTGCTACAAACTTGCAGATTTATGAGTCTTTTCATATAAGCAAATAAATCCCAAACCATGAAACACATTCATCAACTGCAAATATTTTTTAACTATTTTTACTTTAGGTTTAATACCAAACATTTCACCTTAAAACTGGGTAGGGGTAGGGTTGTTTAATTGCTTATTCCAGAAAAAATATTTAAGCTAGGGAAAAAAACTTTAATTTTTCTGTTAGCCTATTGCATAAGCTAGTCAGAAATGGTTAAAAACATTTTGCAAAACACACAGAGAAGTTGTGAATGTAAATGATGTTAGCCACACTTGCAAATTTTAATGGGTTATCTGATTTATGTAACGCATATGACACCTTAGGAAGCCGCAATTTTGTTCAAATGGCTGTCATACGTAGTTAAGATATCCAGTATGCAGACTATATGAATGATTTTTAAAAATAAATATTTTAATGTCTTTAATTTGTAGCCCAAACTTTCAATTTACTTTTTCTTAGTTTAATTAAGTAACGTATGTTACAGGCTCTTACAGACTAACGCCCCGGAGCACAGAGTGCAAACATCTCTTAAAAGACTCGGCTTTCAATTCTCTACAAGATAGGATATGTCTGCAAAATTCCCTAGGGGGGGGGGGGGGGGAGCAAACCCATTCTCAGCCATCCGTCTAATATTTATTGTGAAAATCTAACTTAATTCTATTTTTACAAATGATTTAATAAGAAAATATTTTTTTCGAAAAATGTTCATAGTTACAGACCTAGTCTCTTTAACTGGAAATTCTTGTCAGATGTTCGGGGCTTGTGTCTTCAAGACATCAAATGCAACTTGAAATCTGATGTGGATGGGCTCATCCATACAAAACAATTGCTTAACTTATTGCGCATAGTATAGATGGGTCAACTGTTCCCAAGACTTGGCATGAAAACTATACCAACACTGTTCATTCTACTCTTTATTGAGAAAGTTTGTACAAATGTTGACAACACAAAGAGGTAAACATGTGCTTATAAGAAAAAAATTGATAACATCACAGTGAAGTTTAAATGTCCAATGACATCACTATGAAGTTGAAATGTCAAATAACGTCAAATGAAACTGAAATGTCCAATGACATCAAATGAAACTGAAATGTCCAATGACATCACAATGAAGTTGTAATGTCCAATGACATCACTATGAAGTTGAAATGTCACATAACGTCACAATGAAGTTGAATGTCAAATAACATCACAATGAAGTTGAAATGTCAAATAACATCATAATGAAGATGAAATGTCCAATAACATCACAATGAAGTTGAAATGTCTAATGACAGCACAATGAATGAAGTTGATATATTCAATAACATAACAATGAAATTGACAAAATTTGGACCAATGCATGGGATAATGGTACTTATTGTATATGCATGGGCGAAAGTTCAAAATTTCCCTAATATGATATTTACAAATTCTATTCTTACCCCTTAAAGCGCCTGGAAAAACTCATTTAAAACTTCAGTCGGATTATGTCATTTGCTGCATATTTTTGCTAACAATATTTGACTTATGTAAGTATGGAGGCAAACAGTGTGGACCTAGATCAGACTGCTCCTGTTTAAGCTCCTACAGGAGCAGTCTGATCTGGATCCACACTGTCAAAAAGCTACTAAACATTTCAGCAGACAAAAAAAATAGACTTTTGTTGTGAATGGGGCTTTTGTTTTTGTTTGTTTTGTTGTTTTACGTCCCAAGTCAACAGCTATGGTCATGGCGGGCCGGTCAGTTCACCTAGCCACAGTTTTTCCTGAGCAAGCTTGAACAAGCAGTTAACCAGTACTTCGTGCACATACTTTTGCTTGTAACTGACAACAACCCTTCTTGAATGATTCAGCGGAAGAAAGGAGAATGACCGTAGAAATTATTTCATTATCAATCTCCACGAAAGTATGCGACCGGGCCGGGATCGAACTCGCGACCCCTGGATCTGCAGTCAGACTCGCATCTGTTGCCAGACACGTTACCGACTGCACTAAGCAGCCCGGTGACTGGGGCTTTAACGGTTAAAACTTTCAGTATGCTTACACAGTAATAACAGCTATGAGTTTCAATGGTCACGTGTCTTTAGATACTGATAATTTATCAGTATCGGAGAAGCTTTGTACTCTGCCAAATTCAGAATTTGGAGGCTGACTTTCGTTGGAAAGGTAGCCTCCAAATCCTGAATTCAGGAATAAACTTACAAAATTCCACCCATGTACATATGGATAACGTTTTTAATGTACAGCTATCCAGTGAAGCTTGATTTCTACTTTTTGGTTTGGTCTATTATCATAGTTTATCAAACCTAGTAAGTGTGAGCATGGAAGGGACAGATTTCTAGGCTCTTCTCCACACTCTACTGGAATGTGCAAGAAGCAAGGGACACAATTCCAGGCTCATATCCACCTTCCCTAGTCACATTTGAAGAAAGTACCGATTCTCATGTACTGGCTTTATTATAGATTAACCATACTGACCCATCCTCCAATTAAAACAGTGTAGAACCAGACCAGTTGACTTCATTTTAAGCCTTAAAGCGCCAAGAGAAAAATGCATCTGAAAATGTCATCTGCTGCAAATAATTGCCTAACATTACTGACGAATTAAGTATAGAAGCAAACAGCATGAACCCAGAAAAGACTGCTCCTATAGGAGCAGTCTGATCTGGGTCCACACTGTTTGCCATAGAGGCTTCTTAAACATTTCAGCAGACGATAAAAGCAGACGACTTTGGTTGCGATTGGCGCATTAAAGGTTAAGACAGCTGATCAGGATACACACATTTTTTCAACCACATGATGAACCTGCTATGAAATTGCACTATTGTATTGACTGAAAATCAGAATTTCATGGATTGAAAATAGTCCATAAAAAACTCCAAGTGCAAGCTATCAGAGCATGCTCAGTAATGACCTGAACAGGATATGTGAGAAAAGCCTTCACTGATAGATTAGATCAGTTTGGTCAATCCTAGTGAAAATATATTTACAAAAATTAAACTTCACCAACTTAAAAATCTCTTACAACATTCAACGATGAAACAATGAAATAACAGTTTTGGAAACTGTAGGTTTTGATGAGAAAATGGTTCCGGTTGATCACAGAGAACAGATGGGACTCAACACGATAAAACCTGTCTTCGGGGTTCCCACAAAACAAGTCTCAAACAAGTCTCCTCAGCTATAGAGACTAGCTAGAAAATTAAAATTTTGCCTGTAGCAAGTTTAGATATGATACTTTCCACTAAGCCAATAACCTTTGCCGAGCCAAGATATATAGAGAATACTAGGTGAGCATCTTTTGATATCAAGTTTACTTATATCAAAAGACGCGAACCTGGTATTCTATTTATTCGTTTATCCATTGTTTCACTCTTCAATTTAGCGATTATGATGTAATTTTTGATTTTTGTGTTGATACAGTGTCATTAGGGACGTCATTCAAAAAGTGCAAGGTCATCATGACCCGATAAAGGCACATGCTGTGAGATAGACAAGGTTTATCAGGCAACGTGCAACAATGCAATTAATATGTGAGGTAACTGATAAATCCTGTTTTTACCTCCAACCGCACTTAATAGCTGTCCATATGCCTATGCAATATAGGCCTCACCGTAAGAAAACTTGTTCTAGGATTTCCAAGTAGGTAAGACTCAATCTAGCCTGCTCAGCTACAGAGACTTGCTACAATATTAAAATTTTGTATAAAGCAAGTCGAGTCATTATTCCTTCCAGAAAATGATTAACAAAGGCGCTGACCAGACTGTGTGGATGCACAGGCTGGTCTGCACCTTTGTTGTTTGCATACAACTAAATCCGGTTTCTTCGTCACAAGGTCCATATGAGCTGGGCCCGATTTATCAGGGGTACAGGTGCACTTAACTTTTATCTTTGTGTTTGTTGGTTTGTGGTTTAACATCCCTGTCAACAGCTACAGTCAAGTAGAGACAGTCAGTTAAACTAAACACACTTTTGATCTGGGCAAGCTTATGACTTAGCGGTTAAACCAGTACTAAGTACACATCATTTTGCTTGTAACTGACAAAACCCTTCCAGGCCTCCAGATAAGAATGCATACCAGAAAATTATTTTCTTATTTCTCAGCGAAAACATATGTTGTGGGTACTCAAAAGAACCGTCTCGATGAGACGGTTCTTTTTAGCACCCAAAACATATGTTTGAATTGATGGGTAAGAAAATAATCACAATTTTACGCTGAAATTTTTTTGCTTAACTGGCCCTATGCCTTCTCAAATCAGAGGAAAGGGGGAGAATGAAGCAGAAAATATTTCACGATAAATCCCCATGAAAGTTTGGGGGTCGGGCTGGGAGCAAACTCACGACCCCTGGACCAGCAATCAGACTTGCTGTCCATTTTGCTACAGGGCCCGGCCTTCTTTTTATGTAGACTGAGATATAACTGAGGTAGATTCAAAATTACCCAGATGCAAATTGTATGGGTGAAAGATCAAACTTTCAAAAATCCTGAACTTTAGAATTTCAAATGTATAAACATGATACTGCCTACAAAATATCAATAGTTTCAGCTTAAATTGTCATTTGTCTTTGAAGAAACTGAAAGTTAATGAGTGATGCTATTATAATCTGCTGAATTCAGCATTTTGAGGCTGACTTTCTGTGGAAAGTCAGCCTAAAAATCCTAAATATTATTCAGGAATACGGTTATCATGAAAACTTTCACCCATGAAATCGACATTAAAGCAATAACTCTTAAGGTGCTGCTAACATGGGTGAAAGTTAATTTTTTTGCAAAAATCATGAAACTTAAAATGCAAATCGCTGCAGTATGCTTAACATAATATTAGCATTTTCAAAGCCTAACCGGTAAGTTGTCTTAAGATAGTGAATCAGAAAAGATATTATAATCTGCCAAATTCAGTATTTTAAGGGGCCTATTCTATTGAAAGTCGAACCTCGAAATTTTGAGTTCAGGAATACAAGTAAAACTCTTGAAAACTTTCAACTATGTGTTATAGACAGGCATTAAAAAATTGATTCCTATTTTAATAAATAAGATAAAGTGGATGTTTCAAAATTCTAAACACCTGGGACCTTCAAGTTGAATGGCTAGCATAGTTGAATGGCTATCATGTTTTAAAATTCTAAACAACTGGGACCTTCAAGTTGAATGGCTATCTGCATGGGTGAAAGTTCAAAATTTCCAAATTCCTGATCTTTTGTCAATGAAATCTTAAAACTTGCAGTATGTCTACAAATATCAACAATTTTATGTTTAAATGGTCCATTGTCCTAAGAAATACTGAAAATAAATCAAAGACACTATTAGAATGTGCCTAATTCAGGATTTAAGGCGGACTTTCTACGGAAAGTCAGCCTAAAAATTCTGAATTCAGGAATAATCCTGAAAACTTTCACCCATGTATCTGACAGTACAAGTGTAATGACATATGGTACTAGTGATTACAAAGATTTTAAATGATTGTTTGTTTGATTTGATTCTATACATCCCATCAACAATCTTTCAGTTATAAAGAGATTGGTCTTCCTGGGTTGAACCAGTACTAAGCTTGGATTAATGTTCTTGCTCAAGGATACAACGCAGTGATGCCGGTGAGGCTCGAGCCCCCGACCCCTCAGTCTCGAATCAAGCACTCTACCACTGAGCTCCCCCCAGCTTGCAATGAGTTAAACAAAATTTGGCATAATGATTAGTCATGAAACAGTAAATTTGATTATGGTCAGGACTAGCAAGTAGAAACACCTGACAAAGTGAATGATCCAGTATCCTGCAGAAGATCCAAGTTTGCATGTGCATACAGTAAAACCTGTGTAAGACGGCCCCTAAAAAATAGACAAAACAAAGATCTTTATGACAAATGGTAGCTTAATGAATGAAGGTCGAAAGTATTGCAGAATGCTCCCATTGGAGCATATTCTGCAATACTTTTGACCTGCATTAAGCGATAATTAGTCTTGAAAAACAATTTTGGTCTTTTTGAGAGTGGCTGTTTCACACAGGTTTTACTGTACAACCAAGATCCGAATCAGTCTGCCCATTCGTCAGTCCAAATGACGAACTTTAGGCCCTTAGCTACTTGTAGAGAGGCAATTGAAGACTGATCAAACTGCGCAGATGCGCAACTTCAAACTTTTGCAGGACACTGGGTTGTTTAATCTATGACAATAATGTAAGATTTTTTCGCTTTAATCACCACCAAAAAGTTGGAGCAGAGGACATTTTAAAATTTTATCGCTGCTTAACACTAAAAATAAGGCTTCATAATTCATGAGTATCCTCTCCTAGCACATTTAATATGACGCTTTATTTTCATGGAATAAGAAAAATTTCACCAAGTTTGTCGCCTGCTGCATTTGTAACTGTAGATTAAAGGGTTCAACATGATTTTAAAGGTAAAAGGATTCAGTTAAACTGAGGCAATGAACTACAAAAATGAAAGAATGAACTGTGAAGCATTGCACCACACTGAGTCATAGCACAAGAAAACCTGTATTAATCAGGGTCTGCAACCAAGTAAGACCTCGTCCCTTTAATCTGCCTGCTCAGCTACAGAGACTAGCAAATGTCTTGAAAACTTGGATTAAGCAAGTATCACTATCATAATTTTTAAAATGAACATCATTACCACTGAACAGACTGTGCAAATACATTGACTTTTCTGTATCAAAACAAACAGGTTTTCTCATTAAGTGACTACTTACATCTCTGCTTTAAGCAGTGCCATATTATATTAACAAGCCTGTGTAATAAATACATCTAAATTCTCATAGAATGTAGTACAGTAAAACCTGTGTAAAAAAGCCACGTTCAAAAAGACCGAAAATTGGTTTCAAGACCAATTGTTGCTTAATGCAGGTCAAAAGTATTGCAGAATGCTCCAAAGGGAGCATTCTGGAATACTTCTGACCTTCATCAAGCTACCATTTGTCATTAAGATCTTTGTTTTGTCTATTTTTGAGTGGCCTTTTTACACAGGTTTTACAATATAGCTCCATGGGTGTCAGCTTTACAACTGTGAGGACAAGGCCAACATAAAAGATCAAGGTCATCAACATGTATACACGATCAGAAAAAGTTTTGTTAATCATATGGGCCAGCAGACAAGATTTTGGAGTTTAACCCATATGTGAAAACGCCTCTTATAAATACGAATGCTGACATATCCAGCGAAGATAGAGATCTAACTTTTGGGCTGAGTCTTCACCTACATCCTTTGCAGTTAAGGCTCGGGCAAGTCTTTGCATATGCTCAGACTTGCCGGAGCTTTTACTGCTCACTGATGTGTAAGTACCAAAATCTTGTGCATTCAGGGGTGGAAAATTCTTAAAAGTTCTTTTGTTTGTTTGATTTGATTATTTACGTCCCATCATCAATCTATCAGTTAAACAGGAACGGGTCTTCCTGGGTTGAACCAGTACTAAGCTAGGATGTGTCTTGCTCAAGGATCACAACGCAGTGACGCCGGTGAGGCTTGAACCCGCAGCCCCCTCGGTTTCTAGTCAAGTACTCTACCACTGAGCCACTGCGCTCCCCTTAAAAGTTCTAGTGGTCCTTTATGCCCATATGTATTTTTATAAATTCAATACAGTAAAACCTGTGTAAATCAGCCTCTCAAAAGTAGACAAAACAAAGATCTTAATAACAATCGGTAGCTTAGTGAAGGTCGAAAGTATTGCAGAATGCTCCACTTGGATAAGTGGAGCATTCTGCAATACTTTTGACCTGTATTAAGCAATAATTGGTCTTGAAAACCAATTTTTGGTCTTTTTGAAAGTGGCTGTTTTACACAGGTTTTACTGTATACTCGCCATGACGAGTGGATTTTTACAGCCCTGCAATTGGCCCATATATGATCATTTCACTCTCATGCTGGATATTTTATGTACTACACTCTTCCTTAACTTTCACCAAATCAATTACTGGATTTTTGTTATTAGCCTGCAAAAAACAGTGAGGATCCTGATCAGCTTGATTTTTATAAGCCAGCTGATCTGGATCTACACTGTTATTAAAATATGGAATTTCAGGGTTTAGTATGGTTAGGCTTTAAAATGGTTAATTGTTCTGAAGAATAAAAGTCTAAAGATAAACTTAAACAAGAGTTAAATCCCTTGAAAACAGAAGGCAGATCATCTTTCCAGACTAATATAACAGACAGACAGATAAATGACATGTTACACATCTACTGAGGTTTTCTAGAGAACAATCGCTCCAAATTTCTGTATACATACAATACGAAGCAGACAAACTGGAGTTGACCATGTAAATTCTTCCAAATTATCTATGACAATAGTAATAAGGCTGTATCATTCATTTTCTCTATTTCTTTCACTCTACTTCATGATTTTCTCCTATAAACTGTTTTTTTTTCTTCTTCCAATAAACAAACAACAGATAGCCTAATCAGTGCCATTAATTTTGTTTGTTTTGATGCTTTATGTCCCAGTCAAAAAATTTTCAGTCATGTCGGGACGGGTCTTCCTGGGTTGAACCAGCACTAAGGCTTGCTCAAGGATACAAAACAGTGACTCCACCGGCGTTGAGACTCAAACTAGCTACCCTTCGATCCCCAGTCTAATGGTACAAAAATAAGTAAAAGAGCTGTTGTACCCACAATTTCAAACTGCTAAAGTATAAGAGCAGATGCTACTGTAGCTATTAGCTTCTATACATCAGTTGTTACATGTGTTCAGGTGCTCAAAAGAACCATCTCATTGAGAAGCTTTTTTTGAGTACACACAACGTATGTTTTGGTTGAGAAATAAGGAAACTAGAAGCTTAAGTCCTACTTGGACAGAAACCTTCTGATGTTAGGGTTTCCAGTATGATTGCTCATCATAACATGTTTGTCCACTTTTCGGCATGAAGAATTGTTTGTTTTGATACTTCATATTCCAGTCAACAGTTTTTCAGTTACGCTGGGACAATTTTGGGTTGAACCAGTAAAAGCAGCAGATAAAGTGTCTTGCTCAAGGATCTAACACAATGACTCAGCGGGTGAAGTGTCTCGAACTTGCAAACCTTCGATCCCCAGTCTAACGTTCTACCAACTGCGCTCTGCCCCAGTATGATTGCTTGCTCATCATAACATGTTTGTCCACTTTGCTGCATGAGTGAGACAGTCTGGTGTCAGAGTAACGACATAGTTAGTGCAGAGATTTTCCTAACCCTAACTGAAAGCCAAATATCAGCACTATTTCTAGACATTAAAAACAGGTAGTTGTTTCACATTTCAAGAACATTCTATAAATAGAGCTTGGACGATAATCAAGCTTTTGTTTAAATAAGGCAATTAATAGGTTAAGCTGAGTAATATCAAGGTTACACCTAGCTCGACCTAATACTATATATCTTATTTCAAACTTCTTAGGTACAATGATTTAACTCGTCTTTACCCCCCAGGTAATTTTTCATGCTTTTAAAATTGTCATCTGCTGATTTTTTTTCAAAATTAACTTTTTCGAAAATTACTTTCAGGAATTCTATCTGAGTGTCTAACAGATTGGATCCAGATCAGGCCCGATATTTTGTCGGGCCTGATCTGGGTCCAATCTGTTTGCAAAGGTTATCAGCAGACGACACTAGGAGGTAATGAGTTACATGCTCATAAAACGTTGTATTATTCCTTAATGAGGTCTGAGAATATTTTTTAGACTAAACAGGTCGGAGAATACCAGTGTATTTTCATGGGAGAAATACGCAGTACTTGGTTGATCTAGGCTAGGCAAGCCCCAACATTACAGAACTTATGCTTTGCCAAAGAGGTAGGAAAATCTCTGTAGTAGTCCCTGTCCTACGGCGTGTACAACGGCAATTTTGCTATCGCTTCCTTTTCTCCTTCCGTGTCATTTCTTGCGATCATCATGGAGTGCCCGAACCCACAAGATATAGTGTGCACATATGCACCTTCTAATGTCTTCACTTCTTGGGCTGTTGTTGAAGATTTAGGCTTGTGTTCTCCATATCCCTAGAACAAAATGAACTCAGATGAGTCAATTCTTGCATTTTAGATACAGTAAAACCTGTGTAAAACGGCCACTCAAATAGACAAAACAAAGGTCTTCATGACAAATGGTAGCTTCATGAAGGTTGAAAGTACATGCATTGCAGAATGCTCCCCTTGGAACATTCTGCAATACTTTTGACCTGTATTAAGCGATAATTGGTTTTGAAAACCAATTTTCTGTCTCTTTGAGAGTGTCAGTTTAACACAGGTTTAACTGTATTCAAAACATCCTTTGAAAATCTGGAAGCTCTAACCCTTTGTATACTGGAAACCCCTAAACGGGTTCTTTAGCAAACAGTGAAGACCCAGATGATATGCAGCAGATTGTTACATTTCATTAGGGTCTACACTTTTTGCTGAGGTCAACACAATTTTCAGGGACAGAAATACATAATTTAGAAATTCTGACCTGTAACCTCTTAAAATTCCCTAATTGTGCACAATCCCATCCTTATTGCATTTATAATCATGGTGAATCCATCAGAATACAAAAGGTTACTCCTAACCATGCAGAACCCAGATAAATCCTAGGTTGAAAACAGTGTAGACCCAGATCAGCTGGCTTCTGAGCTGATCAAGATCAACCTGTTTTCCACTCTGTATTCCACTCTGCTTGTATATACATGCTTATTACTGGAATCCTGCAAATTGATCTGGTGTGCAAGAAGATTGATAATCCCTTCAAAATTGTTATACAGTAGAACCTGTCTTAAGCGGCCACTCATAAAGATGACCAAAAATTGTTTTCAAGACAGGTTATCGCTTAATGCAGATCAAAAGTATTGCAGAATGCTACAAGGGGATTCTGCAATACTTTCGACCTTCATTAAGCTACCATTTGTCATTAAGATATTTGTTCAGTCTATTTTTGAGTGGCCGCTTAAGACAGGTTTTACTGTACCTATGGAGAAATCCTTCAGGACATAATCAGATAGATGTTAACCATACAAAGTAGACTGATACACTGCCCTCAGTCCCCAGAACGACCACATGTCATATTCTAAGGAGGCCAAATATTCTCTGCATACTGCTAGAGCAGTAATATGTGAGCAAGGATTTATTCATCATTGGGCAATAACAGTCTTACTACATGAACAACATGATAAGAGAAAACGGGATTATTGAATCTGTTCAGTTAATATTTCAAAGTTTTGTTTCTATTGAGTCCAAGTGATTCATAGTATCCAATAACAGTGACTTCTTTGATATGTAATCCTAGTCAAGACTGATAAATTCCATTAGAACTCTAAAAGTTTAAAAAGTTCTGGGACTCACAAAAATGAAAAGAAGCTCTAGCTATAAGGCGTATATTTTCCCTAGTTGACATGATTACAAACGCTAAATTTTCAAATAGCCCTAATGATTTTAAAATTCGTCTGTTATTTTAGTATAATATGTATAGTTAGCATCAAAATATGTTTCAAAGTGATTCATCATTTACAAAGCCTTGAAAACTTGCGCTTTCTACTCCCACCCCTTATTTTACGTCTTTATACTGGGTGTCGTTTAGACTAGAATTTTAAAAATCCATTATAGGTTTTTAAAAAGTAAAAGTACTAAATTATTAAGGATATAAATGCCCTTCGTTTCAAAAACTTTGCAGTAATCCTTCTGCGCATGCCTACGAAATACACTTAAAATTGTGATGTTTGTCATTGAAAAGATGAAACTGGTGTCTTTCATTTTTTTTCTTTAGATGCTTTCCCCCCCTAGACCCAAGATACCCTTTGGACAATTGACCGCCATTATATAAATATACAACATGTGTAAAGGGCTTCTTGGGTCTAGGAGGAGAAAAGGGGTTGTATAAGCGAAAGAAGACATCAATCATCTGACAAAAATAGACTGCTTTGCAAGATGGTCGTTTTTATTGTACATCAACTGTATAAATATATATCTATCGTGATAAATGTAGGAGGATTGTTTACCTTAGTTTAACGGTCTATTTCCCACACATTACTGAATAGCGAGCACAGTTGATGATCAAAATAAATTCTCATTCAAAACGAAGTAGATATATTAAATGCATTTAGGAAAACCCGTTTTAAATATACTAACTAGCGGGCAAGGGTACATAGACGGCTTGTCTATATGTATTTGTTGAGTGTGCCTAGTGTCTCCAGTTGTTATTTCAACAATATAAAACGAACGTCTTATTTAGGGAAATAGCCAGCCTTATCGCTAGAAATTCTTATGAATCCCAAAAGAAAACTTAGATAAAAATCTAGCACCACTCGCAGTTAAATGAAACATTTCCTGTTACAATGCCCTCAGTCCACAGAATGACCACATGTCTTATTCTGAGGAGGCCAAATATTCTCTGCACACTGCTAGAGCAGTAATATGTGAGCAAGGATTTATTCATCATTGGGCAATAACAGTCTAACTACATGAACCTAATGATGTAGAAAACAGGATTATCGCCCCTGTTCAGCTATTATTTCAAAGTTTTGTTTCTACAGTAAAACCTGTGTAAAATGGCCACTCTCAAAAAGATCAAAAATTAATTTTCAAGAACAATTATCCCTTAGAGCAGGTCAAAAGTATCTGCAATTCTTTCGACCTTCATTAAGCTACCATTTGTTATTAAGATCTATGTTTTGTCTATTTTTGAGTGGCCGTTTTACACATGTTTTACTGTAATGAGTCCAAGGGATTTATTGAATCTAATAACACTTTAAACAGTGACTCTTTTGATATGTAATCTTAGGTCCAGACCTATAATTTCCATTAGAATTCGGAAGCTTATCCAGATCTGGTTCACACAAAAATGCTAAAACACAAGTCCAAAAGAAAACTATGAAAATATAGCAGCATTCATAGGAAAATGAAATATTGTCTGTTACACTGCCCTCAGTCCCCAGAATGACCACATGTCATATTCCAGGGAGGCTAGTATTTTCTGCACACTGCTAGAGCAGTAATATGTGAGCAAGGATGTATTCATCATTGGGCAATAACAGTAGTATAATCAGTGATTTATCACGTTGTGGATTGAAAAAGATATGAATTGAGACAGGTTTTGTCATATCGATCACTCAGGAACATTTTGTACATTTCTGTATATCGCCGTGAAATGTTGCACACGTTTTATCAAAAACTTCTTTTTTGGTTGGAATTTCTATTTTGATAAAAATAAACCTCAATTAAATCCAAATAAGTCATTCATTAATATTACGATTTTTTCTAATGGGAACACTTTTTTTTTCATGAATGATAACGGTCGCCTAGTTACAAATTCCAATATGGCGGTCCCCCAATGAATATAACATTGTTAACAACACAAAAGAAAAAGCTTCGGTATGGCAGCATTTATGACTTATAAAAAGGCCAGGGAACGGCAAGTTGGAGGAAACTACAGCTTGGTGCAAAATGTGTCGTGTACTTGTCCAATGTAGCAGGGGTACCACAAAACTCTCCATCAATTTAGGCCATTTATGTCAACATCATTATATTGTTCTTTCCAAATCTCAGCTGAAAAACAGACCTCCAACAACATCAACAGCAAAACCTCAGTTTTTGTGTTGAAATTTGTGAGGAATTTTGTTTATTAAATAGTTGCAGATATTCCTACTTGTTTTTAATAGTTGAAAACACAGAAGAACTGACCTCAACATCTCACACTAAAGCTATCAAATATTGTGATACATATCATATATCACAATATATTGCTATGCAGATTTAATTGGCAATACCCATTGCTAAATAACAGTCTAATATCTATCAAATGTAAGAGAAAGAAGGATTATTTCCGCTGTTACACTGCCCTCAGTCCCTAGAATGACCACATGTCATATTCCAGGGAGGCTAATATTTTCTGCAAACTGCTAGAGCAGTAATATGTGAGCAAGGATGTATTCATCATTGGGCAATAACAGTTGCTGGGGGGAAAGGTGGTCAACAATACAGCTGTGGTGTACTTTAAGAAACTCTAAATGCAGATATTCAAATCCGTTATAACATAGGCTTAGATAGATAAACAAAATTTTTGAGTGTAAAATTGTAGATATTTTCTTATCCATCAGTTTGAACATATGCAGCCCCCCCCCCCCCCCCCCCCCCCTAGCAGACTCTCATGAAATTAAAGGCTTTTAATAAAGGCTATTTTAGGCAAAATAAAGGTTGTTTCATTGAAATTCTAACAATAATAAAGAGCAAATTAACATCAAATTTTCTAGTATTTTAATCGGATCTTGATCTTTTGTTTGATTTGATTCTTTATGCCCAGCTAACACATTCACAGACTGGATGCCGGATAAGCCACGAATACAATCCGGTATCATTCGTGGCAATCCTTATTGGTCAGTAGCTTTCCGTATTGCATCCGTAATCATATGTAGCAGTACTTAATAATACATATAAAGTGCATCCGTATCGGACGACGGAAATTGGCATTTCCTGGGTCATCCGTGAGATTTAATCCATAGTAGAACCAGCGAGGTGATCCGTGAATGTGTGACCTGGGCCTTAGGTCCCATCAACAATCTTTCAGTTAAACAGGGACGGGTCTTCCTGGGTAGAACCAGTACTAAGCTAGGATAAATGTGCCATGCTCTAGGACCACAACGTCCTGATCTTTTAAATCCATGTTATGATAGATGAAGGTATGAAAGGGGTGCAGAAAACCATTAGCCAATAAATGTATAGCCCATCAATCACATATCAATAGAAAATCACTACTAAGGCTTTGTGTTTGAGCATTGTTCAATTGACAAAATAAATCACATACTTCCTATAAATTGCATATTTTGTAATCTGGAAGAGGGGTACGGGGGTCCTCCCCCGAAAAATTTTGAAAACCAAGAAAGCAGGAGAAGCCATCTCTGGCCCTTTTAAGGACAATTTTACCTTCAGTAAATGAACAATTTCAGAGGAAATTGCTCCTATATTTAGACAGATATGCATATTGTCTGTATTAGTCTTGGGGTGTATTTAACACTGTTTAGATCTGATAACCTTAGACAATGACATTCGAAAATCAATACTTTATTCAGAAGTCAATAATCCCAATAGATGATATCCAATAATTTTTGTTGGCGCAGTTATTGCAGTTGGTATGGTGTCCAACCTAATGTCTGGAGTTTTGCAGGTTCTATTTCCAAGTCGGGCTTATTCTTTCACTAGTTGTCAGGTACTAGTGAAAGATGAGCACCGAGTATTTGTAAAAGAGAATTGGTTAAGCCAACCTAGGAAAAGGGTGGTTAGGATCAACTAGCCTCAGCTGTTTTGAATGAATGTAAAGCAAGAAATCAACCCAGAAGCATTTAAATTTACCTTACCTCATTGTTTTTTTTAATTGCTGCCTAATCTGAAGCATCAGAAAATTTGACTGGTGCAAGAGGTAGATATAGACGCAATGGTCTCTCAAGATGTCACAGACATTACTTGTCCACATACGTACATGTATGTTCAAACTGATCTTGCAAAATTTAAAGGTTTATCTATCAAAATAAAGGTTATTAAAGGTTTTTCAGCCAAATTAAAAGTTTTAAAGGATTGCAACCAAATTAAAGGTTTCTAAAGGTTTTAAAGGTTCCACTAGGGGGCCTGCATATGTTATGGGTGCTCAAAAGAACCGTCTCATTGAGACAGTTCCTTTGAGCACCCACAACATATGTTTTGGTTGAGAAATAAGAAAATTATTTTTTTGGTTAGCACTATTAACTAAAGGCCTGCATAAACAATTCTCTAGTTTTTATCCTCAACACAGTTAATCACCATCTGGAGTTTTACCGAGTTTATAATATTGTCCAAAAGCAGTGAATGAAAATTGTATGAATCAATTGCTCTGTACCCATTGGAAAGCATAAGGTGGGATATTGTCACCAACAATTTAACCATATTTTGTTTGTGTATGTGTTGATGCTTTATGTCCCAGGCCAGTCAACATGATTTCAGCCATGTTGGCATTTTTCCTGGGTTGAACCAGTACTAAGCAGAGGATAAATTTTCTTGCTCAGGGACACAATAAAGTGACTCCAGGCTCCAACCAGCGATTCTTCGATCCAGTAAGGCACTCTATCACTGAGACACTTGGCTCCCCTACTTTTACCATATACCACAATGGTCACTCACTTTGTGGTCACAAATTAAATCCCCACAGTGCATGATGAAAATAACATTGTCATAGGTCCAGATAAAGATAGTTTATGCACCTAAAATTGCATATATTTCCTGACCCATCAATTTAAACATGTGTTTTAGGGTGCTAAAAAGAACCGTCTCATTGAGACGGTTCTTTTGAGTACCCACAACATATGTTTTGGTTGAGAAATAAGAAAAATAATTTTCCAGTAAGCACTCTTAACTGGAGGCCTGATTGTCATGAAATTATATGATTTTCAGGCTGGCCAAAACTGCTTCCATAACAACATATGGGCCAGTAAACAACTCTGTGTTTATATCATCAGCTATTAGCAAGGCTCTATTGTGCAGGCCACAAGAGCCTTTGCTGCTCACGTACACAAAGTATGGATGTAGATGAAGGCTCATACCAAATTTTAGACCTCTATCTTTGCTGGATACATGGGTGAAAGTTCAAATTTTCCAAAATCCTGAACTTTTGAAATTCAAATTTTACAACTTGTTGTTTGCCAACAAATCATTAATACTTTCAAGTTAAATGGTCAATTGTCCTAAGATGAACTGAAAATAAATCAGAGAGTTATAATAATCTGCATATTTCAGCATTTTGAGGCGGACTTTCTATGGAAAGTCAGCCTCAAAATCCTGAATGAAGGAATAATCCTGAAAACTTTCACCCATGTGTCAGCATTGGTGTTTATTAGAGGCTTTTGAGCATATGCGATAAGTAACTAAATCTCGTGTAGTGGCTCGTATAATAAAGTGACTTACCAACTCTCCATATGTGAGAAGCTGTAATAATCTGCCTAATTCAGCATTTTGAGGCTGACTTTCTATGGAGTCAGCCTCAAAATCCTGAATCCAGGAATGATCTGAAAACTTTCGCCCATATGGATATGTCAGCATTGGTGTTTATTGGAGACTTTTGAGCATATGCTATAAGTACCTTAATCTCAAGTACTGGTCCATACGGGCCGCAATGTGAGAAAACCTGTCTTCCGGGTTTCAGACAAATTGATATTCAAGCCAGCCAGCTCAGCTTCAGTGACTAGCTAGAAACTTTGTTTGTATTAAGTCTAGATATGATATATTCCAATAAGCGAATAACAAAGGCGCTGATCAGGCTGCGCAGATGCGCAGGCTGGTCTGCGCTTTTGTTGTTCCAAGCCCCTAAGGACAGGTGCCATATATTAAAACCACTTACCAACTCTCCATATGTCGGACTTGGTCCCCAACTCACAACACTGTCATCAGCAGCTATTACTATACTTTTGTTGCTGGAAAACAATCATAGTGTCCATAATTTAATAGGTTTACATTTTCAGACTGAATGGTTCTGATTTTCTTATTCTCTATAAATCTACACCTATTTAGCATAGTCAACATGATAAGCATTTTCCGCATTTTGGGGGTTTTAACTGAACAGGGTGTCAAGTTAATTTTGGTCCTTAAAATATAGGACCAACACCTAAAATATAGGACTGTCACTTCAGAAATATAGGAATATATAGGACAAAAAAAACATAAACAATTGGCGACGTCTATTGACAGCCGGCTGTCAATAGCGTTTTAGGTCTAGTGCCAGCCGGCTGGCAATATACTTGTTGGTCTAGTGCCAGCCGGCTGGCACTAGACCTAAAACGCTATTGACAGCCAGCTACTGGAATATAGATAAAAGGGATAATAACAAGTAAAAGTTATAAGATATCATTTAAATTTAAGTGTATTAAAAAAGGTGATTTATGTATATAAGGTACCAAAGAAATTGGTGATATAATATACATGCTTATATATACTCAGAAAAACAATTGAAGGATATTGAAATTCTTTTGACTTTATAACATTTGGGAAAATAATTTTCAAACAAAGTAATTTTATATCTGATAGGACTACCACTATGCAATTCAGCAAAAATACAAAACGAAATTTACTGGTCATTGGTTACAATACAGTACCATGCCAAATGTACCGACCCTCTCTACCCAAAGTTCACAAGCAATAAATTTAGCGCTTGTATTTTTTGCTGCAACCTTTACCTGGTACATGTACTCGTTTATGTTCAAATTCCGACCACAGACGAGTTTTTGCATCCATTGATCAGCCATTGGTATTAATAATGGGACAGTTTCTTCAACAAAAATGCACAGATAGGGCATACCTGAGGCAATATGACAACAAATTGGCAGTAAAACACTGACAACAGCTGCAAAATTGGGTGCCATACCAGGGCCTTTTCTGCTCTTCTCTAGGGGCCGAATTTCGGCCCCATTCCCAATTGAAAATAGCCATCTTTTTTCCCAATACCATGTCTGATTTTCCCAATTAAGAAAAGCAAAACGAAAAAAATTTTTTTTTTTTTTTTTATTTTCACTTTTTCAGAGACCACTTTTTTTTGTTACTTTTTTTTAGAGACCACTACTAATTATGAGAAACAATGACCCATTTCGAAATAATACTTGTTTACTTGTGCTTTAGTGGTATGCTTGACATAATACAATCTAAAATAACTTGATTTTGAGGATATATTTTGCTACCCTTGTTATATTCTATGTCGTTAATTTCTCCCAATTTTGATGTTAAGTCGATCATTTTTCCCAATTTTGGCCAGGGGCCTTTTCCCAAAATTGCTGGAAAAGGCCCTGCATACTTTTGACGGAGAGCCAGCAATGATTTTGGAGCCAGTCATTATGGAATACAAACGATAAAAAATGGTTCCAATCTTTTTTGAATGTTTGTGACTTTTCAGTATATAGGGTTGCACCAGTTGGATTTGTACGGTACTTAAACCATTATGACGTGACTGAAATCAAGCATCCATTTTGATTGCAGATATCTGTAACTATGAAATGCATGCATAATTAGTTTAGTTTTTATCGTATTGAATGTTAGAGATGAAACTGAACCTAAATATCTTTCAATTGTTTTTCTGAGTATAGTTATTATCAAATAACAACTAAAAATTAGCTATTCAAATACATGTAATTCTACTTAAAATTTCCCTGCTAGTGGCAACTTTTGCTTTCTACTTTTGTACTTTACAAACAGTGTGGACCAAGGTCAGCCTGGACCTGATCTGGACCCAAACTATACTTAAAGCCAAAAGTAACTTTACACTGTTATTGTATATACCTTTTCTGGTTATTGGTAAGTGGTATTTTAAATGTGTTTAACCCATATCAAAGGTAAATCAATTATTCATATGGCAGTTGAATTTCATGTTTTTGCTGTCATAAATGCAACCACGATGTCCTAATGAAAAAGGCAAGGGTGCAAATTTTTTTTTTCCAAAACGCATCACTTTTGATCTGTTACTGTAGCTTTGCGAGTTCAGATTTTTTAACTTTAAAGAGCCAGTCTGAAAGACAGGCTATTGAGTTGTTGTTTACAGTTGAAATCAGCCTGGACCATCCTTCGAGTAACACAAATTAGAGTTGTGTTTTTACGTACATAAACCTTTTTGTGAGATTTACAGTGCTTTCAATGGCATTTCCCATAAGAAATTGTCTGCCGTTTTTATTCCAAACCGATGGGAATTTTTATCAGATTATCGTGTCACATACTCAGGGCATTAGTCTCAACAAATCGCTGATTAAAAAATTCAAATGTCATCTGAGATAAAACTTTTAGCAGGGACTAAAGTTTACTATTGTTTTAATTCAAAGGGAGATAATTTCAAAGCGAACCAAATTAAGATGCTGCCAAAAACAAGCTAAACGTCAGAGACAATTTGTCTTGCAGTAGTTTTAATGAACAATCGATGGCCCTTAAAATAGCGTGTTTGAATCCTAGGTTTACTCTGGATTTTGTTCGGAAATGCTGATTTTGTGTTTTCAATGAAAGCACAGATAACTCGAAAGAATATTAATTTACATAAGTTGTTTTTCGTGAATTAGGTTAAGGCGGGAACCAACAACTCATTGCAATATTTAATTTGGTTAAAATTAAAAACCGTTAAGATATATTCGGTAGTTAAAAGTGTAAAGTTACTTTTGGCTGTAAGTATATTTGGCACTATGATGGTATTTCTGAAAGACTTATTTTAAGATTGTTCAATTTGAAAAATTCCGCACACAAAAAGCTTGCATAATTACCAAGGAGTTAATTTGAGTGCCAGCACCAAACCATCCTGGCAGAAAACGCCTGAGCAAATAAACAATCCTGAATAGTCTGCTCCTAGTGGAGCAGTCTGGTCAGCTTTCTTCATCATTCTCTATCAGCGGGAAGATTCCATTTTAGAAGTCACACCCTTAAGAGTTTTTTTCTCTAAAATACATTTTGGATCCAGAGCAGCTGGTAAAATCATTTTCCTTTACCAAACCAAAGGACATATGCTGTGAGTACTCAAAAATAACCCTCTCACTGAGATGACTCTTTTGAGCACTCAAAATATGATGTGTGGCTTATAATTTTTTTTTTGTAAATTGAGTAAAACATAAATCAGACCTCCAGATAAGATAGTGTGTTGTAAAAATCTGTGTCGGTATTCTTAAGAAACGTCTTACTGAGATGACTTTTTGAGCATGTACGTGTGGCTTATAAAACTGTTAAGTAAATAAATTAAACATTAACCAGACCTCCAAACAAAAGTAGGGCCATAAAAATATGAGATGTAAAATCGTTTTTTCTTTTAACCAACCCAAAACGCATGATGACCCTATGCCCAAACATATAATCTGGGTACCCAAAAGAACTCTTTTGTCTCATTGAGATGGCTCAACTGACAATGTGGGAGCGCAGTGGATCAGTGGTAGAGTGCTTGACACAAGACCAAGGGGCCACAGGTTCGAGCCTCACCGGCCTCACTGTGTTGTGGTCCTTGAGCAAGACACATTTATCCTAGCTTAGTACTGGTTCAACCCAGGAAGACCCGTCCCTGTTTAACTGAAAGATTGTTGATGGGACATAAAGAATCAAATCTGAAAGATTGTTGATGGGACATAAAGAATCAAATCAAACAAGGCAAATTCGATGAATTTATATCCCCCCGACGAAGGGTTATTTGAGAGAAACATGTAAATCACAAAACATAAATCCCATTTATCTGACCCTTAGTTCACCTACAGTATCATTCAGATCATATCAAACGCCTGTCAAGTATGTTTTAGTGCTTAGTTCAATAAAAAATATACTTACATCTGCACAATTTCAATATCTGACCTTTAAACCCAACCTCAGAGGTCAAGATTGTGTGTAAATTCAAAGTGTTACCTTGCATGTAGGTCTACACTTCTTCCACTTTACTTTGATATGCAACATGACCACTTTTAGAAAAGAACAAAAATGACCCTTTGACTCCACCCCAGGGGTCGTTGGTGTGTGTAATGACAGCACACTTGCTTTCATGGTGCTCTGTGCTCAATTCCCTTTAATTTGATATACAACATGACTACTTTCAGTAAAAGATATAGTTTGACCTTTTGACCCCACCCCTTGGGTCAAGGGTGTGTCTGTGGGCAAAATATTTGCTGCCATGCTGCTGCCAGCGTCGTCAGCTTTAATTTGATATGCAACATAACTACTTTCAGAAAAATATATAGTTTGACCTTTTGACCCCACCCCCTGGGTCGAGGGTGTGTCTGTGGGCAAAAATATTTGCTACCATGTTGCTGCCAGCGTCGTCAGCTTTAATTTGATATGCAACATGACCATATTCTGAAAAAGTTTAATTTTGGCCTCGGCCCCACCCCCTAAGTCCACCAAAGGGGCTCAGAAACAGGCCTTCAAACAGAAATCACGTTTGATATGTTTCATATCTATTGCTGCCTGCCTGCATGCAAAATTAGCAAAAAATATTAATAATTGCCTTAGTTATTGCAAAATTTAAATATTTGACCTTTGACCCCTTAGGTGGGGTCAAAGGGGGTGGGGTAAAACTTTGACACTGCCATTCTTATCTACAGGCACTTGGCAATCATGGTCTATAGCGAGAAGTTGTTAAATATAATAGCTTTGATGAAATGTGAAGATCATGACACAAAAAGAGCTAATATAGGTTTTGCCTTATAATTGCCTATTCTTAAACAAGTGTTAAGGGGTCGATTTTGACCAAACTTATAGGATATCAAGAATCCATGGTACTAATCATTTGTACCAAGAATGAATTAAATCCGACCGATAGGTACTAAGATATGGATCCGGACGGACGGACGGACGACGCCAAAACTATATCCCTCCGACTTCGTCGGGGGATAACAAACAAACAAATCAACTGACTCAAAGAAAACCTGCTAAGTACACATTAGTAATGATAAAATTACAGCAGGTTGTCAGCAGACTTTTTGCTGGTGACTACCGGTTGTCAGCAAACTTTACATCAGGGACAAAAGGTGGTCACCAGACCAAAGTCTGGTGAAAACCAGTTGTCAGCAGACATTTCCTAAACTTAAAGGCGAAAATTTGACCTTTATTTGACCTCCAGTCACACTCCAGGGTGAGGATGGCTCCAAGTAAAATTTGACAGAGTGCAATGGCTAGAGTGTTCAGAGCTCTCACTAGGATTTTGAAAACAGAAGTCCCAGAGCCCTCTTTGCCAAAAAGTGGGAGTCCCACCATACAAAAGAATATAGCCTCCTTCAAAAAGTAGGAGTCCCAGCACCAAAAATGGGAGTTCAGGACTGCAAATCAGCAGTTAGTGAGAGCTCTGGTGTTCAAATCAAAATTTGGGCATTAGTTCGAGCCTAATTATGCCTAATGCCCAAACATGACTGAAAATTTGTTGACTGGGATAAACTTCAGGCACTGGTTTCTTTCTTCAAATCATTTAATTATTACTTCAATATAGCAGTGTAAAGGATACAGGACTGGACTATATTGTTTAACTACAGCTTATTTGTATTTGTCACTTAATTAAGACTAATTCAAGTCTTTTAAATGGTTGATTGATGTTTAAAAAAAAGAACAAGGCAAATAAAAACAACAACAATAAAACCTAAAAATTAATTGCAATATAAACTTATTTTAAAATACATGTATTGAAATAAAAAAATGGCTGTTTTAGCTATGCATTTTTCCATATATTTCTTTTGCTGTTAAAAATTTATTATTTTTATTGCAAAAATATAAAAGATAACTGAATTTTAATATAAATCATACTAAAATGATAAAGTAGGATAAATTCTAGCTGGCTGTCAATAGCATTTTAGGTCTAGTGCCAGCCGGCTGGCACTAGACCAAAAAGTCTATTGCCAGCCGGCTGGCACTAAACAATTATATATTCAGCCACCTCCTCCACTCACTACACTCTATCCTTTTATTGAATAATCAACAAAAACAAGCAGTAAACATTATTTCAACAAAAAGATTAACCAATGAATGATTACAGGATATAGTCCGAAGAATGCTGTCAGAAATGTCTTTGGCAAAGCAAAGCAAAAATACTGAATAGGCTGCCCAGTAACCTTTGGGGCTAAACAAAATACATGTAATTTACATTCAAGTTTTTGTTGCTAAAACATAACTTTTATGATCAAAGCATACCACTATCAACTGTTTGAATTTTCCATGCTTTCTGCAATCATCAGGGAAACATCTATTATATATATGCCAACCATATTTACTAGATCTATGTTTTACCATTGTTTAAATATGCACATGTATTAACAAATGACACAACCATTGGGTTTTCAAGACTTGAAAATAACACTGTACCATGTCAGTACTAAAAATAAAAGTAAGTAAAGGTGCAAAGATCAGGAATCCATACAATCAAGTACCTTACCTGACCCAGGATACCAATGGGAAAGTGACAAACTCAAAGTTAGACACCACAAACAAGAGACAAGAGGTCAGCCCTTTCCCAGCAGGTGACCACAAGGCACATATAAACAGACGGGCACAAAGGCATAGCAAACACAAGACAGAAATAAAAGCGCTGCAGGCATGCAACATACCCCGCCACGGGATATTTTCAATGTTTCTAACTTCAATCAAGGGCTATAACTCTGTACTTATTTGTCAAAATATAACCATCTGCAATCCCAGAACACTTCTTCACAATATCGACTCTCATACCAAGTTTGAAGAAAATCGGTAAAGGAATGCCAAAGATAGAGAGTGAAAAACAATTTCTAACATCAATCAAGGGCCGTAACTTTGTACTTATTTGCCAAAAATTACCCATCTGCAATCCCAGGACACTCCTTCCCAATATCAACTCTCATACCAAGTTTGAAGAAAATTTGTAAAGGAATGCCAAAGATAGAGAGTGAAAACCAATTTCTAACGTCTATCAAGGGCGGTAACTCTGTACTTCTATGCCAAATTTTACCCATCTGCTATCCCAGGACATTCCTTCCCAATATCAACTCTCATGGTTAAAAAATGCTCCCAGCAGAGAGTGAAAACGATGCACTGACGGACGGATGTACAGACGGACGGGCCCATGGACAGACGCTTGAAAGCAATTTTTTGAATGGAGGGTATAACATAATACCCCACACTTTTTAAAGTGGCGGGGTATAAAAACATAAAAGAGCCACAAAAGAAGTACTGCCTAATTGGAATGGTCAGTAAAATATTTTACTGGAGGGCTTAAACCAGTTTCACGGTGCCAACCTCACCCTTTATTCAGATGTGGATCAAGATACATAGATATTTGGCTTGCATAAAAGACCCCTATCTTATCAATGCATCATCTCCTAGAACATATAAATCAAGATCAATAAGTTGTTTTGACAAATATGCTGCCTAGCACCTTCAACAGAACAGAAATTTACAGACAGAATATAAACTATAAAAAGATAATAGCATAATTACAATGTAACTCCCCTAATCTTAGTTAGCACATGGTTATTTCAGTTTCACTCATAGCAATACAAAGTCGAATATAATGGCTAGGCTGGGCTGGGCAGGGTTGCCACACCTGAAAGAAATGTGAATATGACATCAAATGTTGTAGAATAACAAACTTACACCTTTTCATCTTTGAAATTAACAACATTTGTTTTAAATAAGAATTCAACATTTCTTGCTTACCCTGAAATATAGGAATATATAGGACTGTGTTCCAAATATAGGAATATATAGGAATATATAGGACTGTCTTCCAAATATAGGAATATATAGGAATATATAGGACACTTGACACCCTGACTGTATGATCTTCCAATTTCAAGTCAGTCCAGTGGTTAAACATCATTACTAATCTGGATTCATTGTGTTGTGGATCCTGATCAGCTGACTTAATCAAATCTCTACTGCTTATTGAGAGGAAATAGAATTCCCAGTAAATTATGCACATGGTGCGCTTTATATAAGGTTGAATACAGTATAGTTTCCTAGCAAATTTATTCCTTTCCAATAAAGCCAACAGCGATGGGTTCTTTTTGGCACAAGTGAACTGGAAGTGAATTACCCAACAAACAGCCTGAAAAGAATAGATCCAAGCAATCGAGAGGACAAGAAATATGACAGCAAGCCAAATTGCCTGTTTCTAGCTTTTTAATTCAGGAATTCAATCCTTCTCCCATCAGAAGAAGTTCTTAAACCTATCCTGCTACAAAACCATATCCTACTTTTGACATTCATGCTTTAAATGTTAACTAAAATCTGACTAATATAGGCTAAAAGCTTCTAGACCTCACTTCCAACTTGTGAGCCACACTATGGGTTACTAACACATAGGGCTGCCACGTTTACACATGTAAACGGTAACGTTTCGTGTTTTTGCAATAAACGTTTACAAAATTGGCCTACCCTTTACACGAACTTTAGCACGTGACCAGCATCATGGTTTATAAATAGCATTTCCTAATGAATATCCCGTTCTGGATCATCAATCAGTTTGTTTTCTCAGAATAGGCTGTATTAGATAAAGTATCTACTGCAATTAGGATATTACGGCTGACATGCTCAACGGACATTATCTTATGATAGGGAGCCTTTTTTTTCAAATTCTTTGAGTATCGCGCCTGCACAGACAGTGACTCGACGGGCCATTAAAATGCACTGAAAATCGTCAAACTCAGTCACTGCTTGGAGCAATTTTAACAGTTATGCAAAGGTTTTGAGGAGACGCATAAACAATTTTGAATATTCGCACAAGGTACATTTTTCAAAGAGATTTTTTTTAGAAAAAATATCGGCGATTTTACCGATCTGCATAATGAAAAAAATCGAATCTGGAAGTTCCGTGTAAACGGAATCATTTAGGTTACTGGAACTCGTGTAAACATTTACCAAATTTCCTAAACGTGGCAGCCCTACTAACACATCATTTTGAACATGCAGTAGCTCTTAAAATAATTATTATCAAAGCAACAAGTTTTCATTCACATTTTTAAGCAAATTTTCACAAGTTTTTCTGTTGTGCCATCAAAGCAACAAATATGTTACAGCTTTACAAGTGCTGCTAATTTCTTTTTTTTTGGTTTATAATCCATTTAAACAGTGGTCCAGTACTTTAAGACTCAATCAAGTTTTCCCCAATTCTGATGGTCCAAATGCTTTTTCCCCAAATTCAACAGGTCCCTGGCCCCAACCTCAGAAGTAATGGAAAATCCCCGGCTGCTATACCACTTACCAACATCCCATACTTCTCACTCTCCAACCACTTAGATCTTGAACCAGTTTGGGGTACATTGCTGCCTCACCAGCTGCTTTTGTCTGGCCCCAGAAATACAAAGCACCTACATCAGAAAAATAATTTTGTTGGTTTTGATGCTTCATGTAATGTCAAACCTATGTGTACTGTGAATGCATTAAAAAATTAGCGATATGCGCATATTTTTTAAATGGTGAACCCTTTGTATACTAATAGTCTTCCTTCTGGTTTGATACATTAAACTTGGGATAGTCCATTTTACCTATCTAGGGGTGTCAGGTTATAATTTTTTTGAAAAAAGTATTTTTTTGCTTTAACAAACAGCGTAGATAGACCCTGATGAAATGCCCCATTATGCGGCATTTAGGGGTTTTCCATATACAAAGGGTTAACTGTATGTATACCTAGATAAATTGAATCACATAGTGTTGTTAAGCACTTTAAAGTATTAATGGTATGTAATACATTTTGTTTCCATTCTAGTTGAACATTCTGTCAGTCTGAATTAGATTCAAACTGATTTTCACGTAGGTTATATTTTGTAGACTAACAAATGAAACATACCTGAATGTATCCATGTAATATATTCTTTTGAAAAAAATTCTCAGTATCCATCTGAAAACCTGTTCTGCTTGTGTGGATTCTTTACACCCAGGTCAAATATCTCAGCTATGATTTCTAGCATTAAACGGTACTAAGAGGTTTTTGTTTGATTTGATTCTTTACGTCCCAGTCAGCAAATTTTCAGTTATGTCAGGACAGGTCTTCCTGTGTTGAACCAGTACTAAGCAAGGATTAATGTGTCTTGCTCTAGCACACAATGCTGTGACTAGTGTGAGGCTCGAACCCTCGGACCCTTGGGTCTTGAGTCAAGCGCCCTACCACTGCATTCTCCATGGTACACGGTTATGATAACCTGTATGACCACAACATAGAATAGTGCCTGCGGTGAGGGTAAAACAGGGTATCTCTTTATGTTAAGTCAAGCACTCTACCACTGACAGTGGTACTGTGCTTGACTTGCGATCGAGAGACTGAGCCCCTCCCAGAGAGTTTATTATAACACTCACATGGGTGAAAGTTCAAAATTTCAAAAATCCTGAACTTTTGACACTCCAATATTAAAACATGCAGTATGCCAACTAAATATTCACAATTTCAAAATTAAATGGTCAATTGTCTCTAGACTTTCTGTATATAGATAGGAAAACAGGGGACAAAAATTTCACTTGTCCGCTCGTAATTACGAGTGAAATCTAGAAAGGACAAGTAATTCTTCTCAAAGCACTCGTCGAGTAGGACGAGTGCTTTGGAAAGAATTACTCAAGGAAGTCATATTGCATATTACTCCCTTATGTTCTTTAATGCATACACTTTCAAAAGACAAGTGCATTAGTTTGCAGTACGAGTGAAAATTGTAAGTCAGTCGTCCTGCAGGACAAGTGCAATATTTAAATATTTTTGTCCCCTGGAAAACCTATTATAATCTCACTAATTTAGCATTTTGAGGCTGACTTTCCATACAGCCTCAAAATCCTGAAATCAGGATTAATCCTGAAAACTTTCACCCAAGCACTCACCATACTCTGTGGTAGCCAGTGTAAATGTTGCTCCTGCAGAAATCATGGTCGCCCCCCTGTTAGGTCCATCAAAGAACTTCACAAGCCTTGGTACCAACTCATCCTTGGGTTCAGCATGGCCTAGCCGACCATACCCACCAAAGCCCCAGGAATACACTCTCTTTCTCGAGTCTAGTACCACCTAACAAATACAGCAGAATCTCGTAAATTCAAAGTCCTAAGGACAAGAGATTTTTATAAATTTATTTTTGAATTATCGAAAATTGAATTTAAATCAAATTATAGGGAGGTAGGCACCCGAATAATACCCCTTCCCCCCAAAAAAGATTATTACCCTATGAATCAGTTTTGTTTTTTTCCTATCAAACATATGTCTTGTGTGCGAAAAAGAAACATCTCTGGGAGACGTTTCATTTTACGCACACAAAATATGTAATTTTATAGGTAGTAATGTAAATAGTTCATAAATAGGCCCTATTCTCTGAATCCATTGTGTCTGAAAGGACCTCTGACGGTGGCAATTGGAATCAGTGTATCGCTGCCTATGATTTTGATAAAAATTGATGCCAATCAAATGCTTCCATCTTCATATATAAGCTCGCTGTTGTTCTCTATTTTATGATTTTGCATTTGATTTCCTATTTCCATAATGTACAGCTTTATTTTGGGGCTAAAATGGTCAGTTTTTGTATTATACATATAGGAAATAGAAAAATATTTTTAAATCACCCCCCCCCCCTTTGCACGTAAGTGTGTTCTCATATTTTACATATTATATGTGAAAAGCTAGTTGGGACGCGGGGGGAATGATATGCCACAGCCAAAAATGTGACGTCTGGGCCAGCCCGAACATTAGCATTTGGATTTTTGGTGTGCTTTACTGTGAAATTATACTTCTGAAATGCTAGATTGCAATTAATGGAAAAATTAGAAGTATAAAATTAGTATACAGTCTATTCTCGTTACCTCGAATTCCAAAGGACTGGACAAAATTTGTCGAGTTATCAGTAGTTTGAGGTAACCAAATCATGACATATGGCTACCATTTTGGGGCGAAATAAATCACATTTAACTCGTTCATTAATAGATCGTTATTGGGTTCTCGATTACATTAATGAACTGCGGAGAATCCATTGACATTAGGAATTCAAATAAAAAAAAGAATTAGAATTGTTTCTCATGTACCAATGCAGTCTCCATATTATGCCTGCATGTTTTCACTTTCTAAGACAAAATAAAATAAAATAAACATGTTCAGTTCAAAAGTAAATATCGGTAACTGGTACAACAGTCGCAGATTTTAGCCTTTCGTACTTTCTCATATTTGCATGTTTTAATTTTCGTTAGCTTGATGTACATATGCCTTCCCAATCTTGTTTTTGGCATGACATGACAAATGTCCAAAAATAGAGTTACACGCACAACTGTCCAGTGCCTATCTGTTTTTCAAAATAAAAATAAATAAAAAATTGGCCTGAGAAACAATTAAATTATACTTAAGCTTTATTTAATATGGGGCTTAATATGCAAGAGATTGCTCAAATATGACACATAACTTACATGTGCCTGCTTTGAAGTTGTACACAATAGATCATTAGAATTGGCCGACCCCGGTCAGTTATGTAATTATGCAACACGCTAATTAACAACTGCATGTTTCACACACGTAGATCAAGTCCAGTTGTTAATTGATCAAACAATTGTTGGTTTTAATGGGGATAATTAATGTTGAAAACGGTCGACTAAAAGGAGGCACATTCAGATAAAAAGGCAAGTTCAAAAAAGACAACCATGACTGTTGTTTTCTTATGAAATGGAATCGCCTTAGGCGTTGTAAGATACTGTGACTAAAATTGATCAGTGGGACCAGATTTTCATTACGAGTTATCAGTTTTATTGACTTAGCCGTTATCGAGATAAACGTTGTGAAATTGCAATAATATATTGGGGAAAATACTGAGACCGGGCTGTCAGTTCGAGATAAGTGATAGTATTGAGTTATGCATAGTTGAGTTAATGAGAGTCAACTGTATATTTGTTGTGCTAACATGCTGCACCAAGGCGCAACAACTTTATACTTAATTAGGTCTCTTTTAACAGTGTTCATTATTTCATTCAGAAAATAGTAAAATTCAAGACTTATCATAATGCTTTAGGGTGATTTTCAACAACTTTTCAAGGCAAGTTTTATTTTTGAGGACTTTCCAAGAAAGCCCTCATAGGCTCTAATCTATATTTAAATTATTTTCGAGCCTGTGCGAAACCTGAAATACCACTCCTCCAGGAAATGATCTTGACACTGCTCTGATTAATTTCAATTTCTATGTATTTACTTGTGTATTGTCATCTGATTGGATAATGTCAGACATATACGAGTTAATCGTTCGATACAGTCACAAAGAGTAAGACATCAAAAGTAACGTCCCATAGCTTTTTGTTCGCATCCACCTACCAGTGTTCTGCCAAGAAATTTTATAGGACTTGCAACTTGTCGGGACGGATCTTTCTGGGTTGAACAAGTAACAAGCACAAGATAAAGGGTCTTATTCAATGACACAATGCAGTGCCTCAGGTGAGGCTCGAACCCGCAACCCCTCGATCTCAAGTCAAGCACTCTACTACTAAGCCACTGCATTCAGACAAAACACTAAGAAACAGATCCTATTTTCTTGCGAAATTGTCCCACAGAATCCAAACTAGGTGGGACATATGGAAATATTATAGCAAATGGGATAAATCCAGCCTTGGCTGAAAACACAGCTCTACTATACCAAGGCTTTATTACATTTTGCTTTTCTAATTTCAATACAAAAGTTCCATGCTTTTTTTCATCAAACATGATAATATCTATGTGTGAAGGAACACAAACAACTAATAGTTCCACTGTAGTGACCTATGATATGCACCAAGTTCACTCCTTAGGCCAGATTTTTTTTATTAGTTGATTTACAGGATTTTTTTGTCAGATTAAGGACCGGGGGTTGGGGGGGGACGTTAAAAACAAACCCTCTGAAAATTACCAGTTGAGCTTTTTTTTCTTTTTTTAATATCCTCAGAACAAAAAGTTTAAAGAGACTAAGTCTGCAACTTTAACATTTTCGAAAAAAAAATATTTTCTTTTTAAATCATTTGTAAAAGCAGAATTAAGTTAAGTATTCACAAAAAATCTGTTTGCTATAGCTGAAAACTGCATGGAAAAGTGAATTATCTTATAAAAACAGGTGTTTTTTCTCTTGTTGGTAATTATTTGCCTCCCGCCAATAATTATAGACAGTCAAGTTTTAACATAAATGCTGTTGTTTTGATAATGATAATTTGTAAAGATTTACGAAATTGGTAAAATGTACATCTGAATTTTAGTTTTTTACTGTGTTCTTGAAAAATAGAAACATTATTTCAAAAATTAAAAGATCAAAAGTTACAGACTATGCAGCTTTAAGGTAAACCAAAAGTCTGTATTAAATCTATAAATATTTCATAAATTTCCTAAAAGTCTGGACAGGACAATCACTTTTAAAAGTGTCACTCTCAAAAATACACAGACAGAACAAAAATATATTATTTTTTTCTATGAAACAAATAATATTTAGAGCGAGTGGATAAAATAAAAATTTTTTTTTTAGAAATTAAATCTTTTTTCTACTTTCCAGAAAATTACAGTAGGAGGGTTTGTAAATCAACTAATAAAAAAAATTCTGTCCTTAGGATAATATACTGAGCCAAAGTTTGATAATATCTTTGGCCGAGTGAATGCCCTAGGCCGAATGGTTCGCCTAAACGAAAGTTCATTCAGTTAGGCATCGAAACTTACTTTAGTTTTAGCAAAATGCCTCAAACTGTTTAAGACAAAAAGCATTCCATTGAGGAAGAGTGGTTGAAAAAAATGAAATGCATGGTAATGTTCCAATATTTGATATGTGGAATCAGAGATGGTTTTGGAGATTTTTTTCAGAATTTTTTAAAGGTTTTAGCGACAAATTATTTTTCCTAAATTCGGCTAGGCCTCAGATCCCGTTGTTTGCCAATAAAAAAGAAGGATTTAGTCAGAATCGAGCTAAAGTTTTTACAGGAATATTCAATTATTGTCAGAGTGAATATGAAGCTGCATCAGTATTTTTTATCCATTTTTACTTTTCTAAGCAGCAGAAGTAACATATGTTTAAAATGCTTCCGATGATTTCCATGTGTTTGGTAATTTACGGGATATTGATTTGCATTTAATTTACATGAATGGACGCCTGGCAATAAATGCTCAATTAACTGAAAATGGACGCTTAATTTTGTGAAATTCAATAAAACAATTTTCAATAATAAAAAAAAACACTTCCTGGCCTAGCGTTTGAATGTGGCTTAATATGTACTTTTAAACTTTATGATCACTCACAAGGTCCTGAGACCAAAAAAGCGTTTTTGACCAATCAGACAACAGCTCAAGGAACCATGCTCCAACGTATTCTCTGTGCAATAAAGATTCTTCATGATTAGTTGAGCAAGTTTTCCTACATAAACTGCTCTACACCCATTGGTCTTAAAAAATTCCGGCCCTCATGTTGCATTAGAACTTTGGCTCAGTATATATGGGCTAGTGCATGAGATTTTTGTATGCTCAGACCAACAAAATTTAGATCTATAACTTTGCTGCATACATTAGCATAGATATATTTATATGAGGCATTTGCATAAATGCTATAAAAGTACCGAAATCTTGTGTTAACGCCAATATTATAAATCTATCACAAGTGTGAGGGTGTGATAAAATCTGTTCCAAGGATCACAGTTTGGCATCATGAGCCTTGCCGAATGATAAAGTGTGATCCCGAGGGACAGATTTTTCTATACCACCCTCACACAATTTATGAATTCTTTTTCAAGCTCACAATTGGCTGTTTATTTTAAAATAAGCTTCCAGAAGTCCTTGAATACGCTGAGATGCATAATTACACGAGGACGTCACTTGACGACCATGTGCGTGAGTTCCAATACAACCAATGAACAGTCCTCTTGTGACAGCCTGGGTAAGATAACATGGCTAAGATTAGAATTTCTGATCCAGGCTAAACTCTCAGATTTTCTTATCCGTTGTGCAAGAAAGTAATTAACAGAAGGCCCTATCATTTGAAACAAAGAAAAAGAAATGGATATAGTAATACAAAAGCATACTGAATGATTCAATCCACAGGCTATCTCGCGGACATCTACGTCTAATATTGGAGTAATTCTACCATCTCTTGCCTTCTCGATCCACACCTGAACCTTCCTGGGACTAAGTTCACACTTGAAAGACAGTTTATTACTGGTTACAAAATATTTACCATCAGTATTATGACCTGAAACGAAGAATTTGCCAATTTCTAAGTTAATGTTAGGAGTCTATTAACCCTTTACTCCATAACGCCCTCTGACGCCTTTGAAATATCATGTATTTAAGAAAAGGTTTCATGTTAACTTTGCAAGAGATCCGAAGTATTCATGATTCCAAGAACATTCCAAAAATTGGAATTTATTGCTTATATTAATATCTAAAATATAAAACTTATTTTTAATTTAGGAATTAAAACAGTTTTGTAGTTAAAATATAGTCATGTTAATGGTTTAGTCAAAGTGTAAAATGGAAAAGCGGAACAACCAGCTTGAACACGACAGCCAAAGGAGCAAACAAGATGCTTGTTTTGCATGTGCCACTCGGGTGTGGCTCGCTGTCAATCACATTACCAGTATCACTTCTGGCCAATAAATTTGATGTTCGGAGCATATTGCATGGGCAAGTGAGCTTGGCAGCTGTAAATCAAATTTTTGTTATTCATGAGGCTACGAATGGTTGCAAAAATCTATTGATTCATTAAAGGATTGCTTGGAAAATGTAAATATTTGATAATATTATGGAAAATGGAGCATTTGCTCCAAAAGAGCAAATGCTCCATTTTCCACAATATTTTCAAAACTTAACTTAAATTTTTCTTTCATTTTTTCAATGCATAAAAATAGAAAATGATGTTATGATCTAAAAATAGCCTATGGAGTAAGGGGTTAAACTGGTCATGTTCAATTATCCTATTTTTGAAGTACAGTTTATAGCTATGGTTTCCCCTTTCATTGCACGATGGTGGGTCAGGCTACAGACTCAATGACCACCCTCAAAGGAGTCCTTACTTTTTTTCCCCTGTCACCCGCCTCCTCTTTTCCCGGTGGGTATGTAGGTAGCATACCAATTTTTTGGTTCGATTGTTTCTCTGTGATTATGCATTGCATAAGTTTGATGGCCTCCATGCGAGCTCAACAGCTTTGTAAAGTCCCCACTACCACTACTGTGAAGATTTGTAATGTTTTTTTGTTTTTTTTGGTGTCCTTTCTTGTTTAGCAATCACCTTGTTGAGGAAGAGAAAGCTAGTTGCTTTACATAAACTGTGATATGGCTGTGTTCTGTGTCTCTTCCTAGTCCAAAGTGTTTGATAATCTGATCAGGACTTTCGACAAGACTTAAGAGTGCATAAACAAAAATTAACTTTCTCATTTCTCAATCAAAACATATGTTGTGGGTACTCAATTGAGACGGGTTTTTTTGAAAACCTAAAACAAATGTTAAAACTGATGAAGAAGAAAATATTCATAACTTTGCACTCAAAAATTTCTTTTATCTCCAGCATTGCCAAACGGTATTCCTGAATGTACTCACCTAAGACTCCATATTCTGGACACCCAAAAGAATACAGATTTCCTCTAATATCACTCATTAAACTGTGCTCCGCTCCACAAGCTAGCTTCCTTATTGGTGGTCCTTTATAGTTGATCTGGAAACAAACAGATATATGAATAAACTTGCACCAATTGTATACAGGAAACCCCATAATGGGTACTTTTACAAACAGTGAAGACCCATATGAAATGTTCAGACAAAAAAAATACAATTATTTTTGTAAGTTTAGCCCGACATCCCTAGATATGTACAATGGGACTATCCCAAGTTTATTGTATCAAACCAGAAGGAAGAATCCATTAGTATACAAAGGGTTAGCACACTTATGTCTGAAGCTGAATATTTCCAAAATCCTAAACTTTAGACATTATACTCTAATGCCCTTAACATGATTAAAATGTAACTGATTTCAATATTAAATTTCCTCAGACCTGAGAAGCTTTCTTAATCTGACAAATTCAGTACTTCGAGGCCCGCTTGTTACAAATTCTGAAGTTAATGATATTTCTGAAAGCTTTTACGTATGCATGAGCACTGAAGATTTTATGTACTTTTACTCTCCCCCACCCACTCACCTCCAATATGCAATAGAACAGTCATTTTTCCCCCAAAAATATCAAACTAGCTACTGTCTATGCCCATTGTCAAGTGGTCTTTCCAATATATAGTTCTGATAAAGCTATTATCATTTTGATGATTTGTGTTTTGTTTGCGTCAACAACATACTATGACAGCAACATACTCTGTCAGCAGCAATCAATGTGTCAATATGCTAGGAACTTGGGCGCTTTTTTTTTTCAAGATATTGATAATAAGTTCAGTGTTGACCATAAAAAAATATTTGGTCAGTGAAGCAGTAACAAGTCTAGTTATAACTTTTTATTGCCCTTAAAATACTTTAATCACTGACTTACATGCAATTGTTGTTAATGTTAAGACACATTTTCCTTAAAAGCCTGCCTCTTTCACTTCTTAAACCGACTTGGCTTTGACTGGTATACTTTCCAAAATGAATTTCTAAATGAAAACATATGCTGTGGATGATAAGGGTCTAAACAAACACACTTCTTTTGAGAACATAAAACACATATATATCCAAATGGATGAGAGTAAGCTATTCTATGAAGTCACCTGTTATGCTTCCAGATAAGATAGTGTGGTTGACAATTAACATATGTTCAGGACTCTCTCAAAAAAAGAAAACAGTTTCAATCAGAATGTTCTTTTAAGTGGTTCTTTTAAGCATCCAAAACACTGTTAAACTGATTAGCAAGAAAAAATTTAACACTAAAGTATTTTTCTTATCTAGAACTATAACCTACCCTCTGTGGAGTTGTAATGACCTGGTTCTGACTACCAATTCCTAACTGGCCATATTTGTTGTCTCCACAACCATAAACATGGCCTTTATCTAGAAAAAGAAAAGAGGCATTGTTTTTAAATGGCTGTATTTGGTGTCTCCGTTGGAGTAAATTAGATCTTTTTACTTGTACTGGCTGGTTTAACAAACAATTCTAATGCACTTGCAAATGCAACGCGACATCTTGGATAACGTCATAAATTTGCGACAGTATATCCTGCGATATACTGTCGGAAACCCGACGTCATTACGTAACTTCGCTTTTAATTGGTTGACAAGTGAATATATGCAGCTGGCAAGCGGTTTTATGCAGCTGGCGTCGCTGGACGTATAGGCGCAAAAAAGTACATTTTCACTGTCTTTTTGAAGGGAAAATGTTAATAGTGCATTAGAATGGGGATAACCATATTCAAAATTTTCATTTGGGGAGGTATATCCTCGGATATACGTTCGGAAATCACGTTTTACGGCTCCGCTTACGCGTCGCCGTAAAACTAAATTTCCGACCGTATATCCGACGATATACCTCCCCAAATGAAAATTTTGAATACAGTTATCCCCTAAATAATTGTTTTATCATTAAGGTTATTCCCACTTTTGTTATTACCCATAGCCCGCCACAATTTATTTTCCTTCAAAAAATGTTGTCTGTTTTGTATGTCTGCTGCATATATTCAAGTGTACTTCAGACTATATTTTTTCATCGAAGTAAACACTATGAACCCTGATCAGACTGCTCCCGAGGGACCTATGGAAATAATTTTCATGGGACTTAAGATTGAGTTTGAATTAACAATAATAAACTAGCAATCAGAGTTTGAGCATTTAAAGTTTAACTGTACTATGCATTACAAGTTGAAACAACAGGATGATATTTGCACCGAAACAATCATCTTCTCCAGCAAAGATTTTGTTGGTATTTACCTTTCAACGAACCCTTCGCCTCAAGACCCTCAAAATCTATTATTAGCGTAGATTAATCGGCCAATCAAAACTTCAGGAAGGATTTTTCACAAATCCCTGCCTGCCAATCAGAATTTATCATAGCAGCTTATCGACATCTAATATACACTGATTGTTAATATCCATAAGTCCTGATAATCAAAGCTTTTGATTGTAAATTATTTCTTTTTCTTCTATCCATCATTTTAAAAAGATGTTTTAGTTGCTCAAAAGAACCATCTCATGTAACGGTTCTTTTTTAGCACCTGGAACTTATGTTTTAATTGTGAAAAAAGAAAACGGAATATAAATCAATTATGCACTTGTATCTGGAGACCTGGTCTAGCGAATCAACATGCGTTTAAGACATACTCAATCGGAGCAAACTCCAACTGTGAGGCCAAAGGTTAAGATAGCGCAACCTTTGGTAGGACAAGATGCTAAACAATATGCTAATATACCTGTTAGAAAGAGTGTGTGATTTCTTCCACATGCTGCCTCCACAATATTAAATTCACTTAAAGCTTCCACTACTGTGGGTACATCTTTTCTGGTTGTGTTTCCAAGACCTAGCTGACCCTTCTCATTTCTTCCTGTAAAAAATTGGGGCCTCCAGTTAAAATTAACTCATAGCCCCAGATAAGGCTGTGTATTGCGTATTTACGCAATTGCTTGGATCTGAAAATGCAATTAAATTAATTTCTGTGCATACAAAAACGCAACAAAAATCCATATTCAATTCCGAACTTTTTCATAGTGCATGACGCTATAGTATTCTGTTTGTGATTGCCATTTTTGCATACAACACAAGCAATTGTTGGGTACATTTATACACGGCCTGGTGCCGAATCTAGTATGTTAAATTGAAAAACCAGTATAGGAACATTCTTATCGCTGTTTAGCTATACCCAATATTTACAGAATTAAGACATTCGTCTCACTTTACGATAACAATGGCGAAAAAGCTCCAGAGCAATTGAATAATAAAGTCTCGTAACTAGACTTTAACACCGTGTTGAAGGTACAAAGAATCATAGATGACTTGATAAATATGTTGGATTTTTTTTAAATATGGTGGAAATAGCAGTCTCAAATATACTTAACAGTATTGGCAGTGGGCTTTCTGAAAGTGAAACCGAAAGCAAACAAAAAATCAATAGAACCTAGGCCTGGTTTCATTGTTTATTTGCTTTCAGATGGATACCCAATTCAAAAACTTGAAATACCCAATTTAGAATTTGAAATACCCAATTAAGCCAAAAAGAGGTGGCTAAATACTCAATTGCTCCCAATCCTTTGCTGGACTGGAGCTATGTAACTTTCTTATTAATCAACAGAGACATATGTTGTTGGAACTCAAAAGAACTGTCTCATTGAGACAATTCTTTCGAGAATCCAAAACATATGTTAAGCTGATGGGTATGAAAATATTAACAATTTTACGTTCAGAATTTTTATTTATCTTTACCTTGACAATACATTTGGTTATTCATTTCTACTATCACTATTAAAACTTAATTCAAGCGTTTTCACTGCCTGGAGGAAGTTAAACGCAACTGGGTTATAGATAGGCTTTGTATATCATATGGTTTGTGATGATGCTTTATGTCCCAGTCAACAATTTTTTAACCATGTTTGGAACTTGGGGTGTTTTCACGTCTTCCTAGGTGGAACTAGTATTAAGCAGTGGATAAAGTGTACTGCTCAAGGACACAACACAATGACATCGGCGAGTCTCAAACTAGCAACAATTGGATCCACAGTCTAACACTCTACCAACTAATTCATGAATATATACTGGAAAATGACAACCGGGTACTTTGGCAAACAGTGAAGACCCAGAGGAAATGCCTTAAAAGAAAGCAGCTAATCAGGTACTGCACTCTTTAAGATAAAAACTATCTTAAGGGACTCTCTTTACGTCCCAGTCAATAATTTTTCAGTCATGTTGGGACATGTCCTCCTGGGTTGAACCAGTACTTAGTAGAGGATAAAGTGTCTTGGCCAATTGCACAACAAAGTGTCCACGTTGAGGCTTGAACCCTCAAGTCATCGATCTCGAGTTAAGCACTCTATTGAGACTATCACTGAGCTTCTCTGGACTGTAGTACATCTTAATTTGGTAAGTCTACCCAGTGTCCCTTTGATATGTACAATGACCCATCCAAGGCTTATTGTATCAAACTAACCATAGATGGAAATTATCATTAGTTTACAAAACATTAATAATTAGACCTTTAGATAAGAAAGCTTTAAAACAATTCTTATTTCTCAACCAAAACATATGCTGTAGGTACTCAAAACTAGAGGACCTGAAGGTCCTGAAGCGCTCACCTGATCTCCTTAATAATGTTAAAATAGGTCAAGGTCAACTATGGCTTATTATTCAATCATATTTTGTTTTACCATATATGGGCAGTGGCCATTTTGATCAAGTGACCTAAAAATAATATCATATTTATATTGTTTTATCTACTGAATACTCCATATGAAATTTGAGTTCAAGCAACCCATTGAATTCTGAGAAAAAGATGCTTAGCTATGTAAAAAGCAGTCCCAATATGAGTGACCTTGGATGAAAGGTCAAAGGTCAGCTTGACCTTTGGTGCTAATATAAAACCAGTGTCTCAATAGGTTTAACATTTTTCCAAAGTATTATGATTTCTGCTTCAACAGTCATATATAGAAAAATGAACATTTCAAGATTTTTCCAAAATAAATGCATTATGAATCAAATTTGGCATTGCCATAAAAACGATCAAGATCAACCTAGATTCATCATTTGTGCAAACCTGGTAGGGCCCACATCCCCAATGCTATATACCAAGTCCCAAGGCCATTGGCCTTTTGGTTCCAGAGTTGAAGATATTTAAAGGGTTTTTACCTTATATGGGCATGTCCACCATCTTGGTGATGTGACCATTAACATTTGGTTCAAATTTACTCCACTGAACTTAAGGAGTCTGCATATGAAATGTGAGTTCAATTGGCCAAGTGGTTTCTGAGAAAACTGTGTTTTAATAAATTGATGGGCCTCCAATATGAGTGACCTTGGCTGAAAGGTCAAAGGTCAAACTTGACCTTTGGAATTGCCTCTTAACATATCAAGTGAGAACAATGCTTTTGGCTTCAACAGTATTAAAAAAATCAACTTTTCCAAAAAAATTCTAATTTACATGCATTAGGAAGCGAATTTGACCTCATGTTAAGTAGGTCAAGGTCAACCTAGGATCATCATTTGAACAAACTTGGTAGGCCCCACATCCCAAATGTTACATACCAAGTCCCAAGGTCATCAGCCTTTTGGTTCTGGAGAAGAAGATTTTTAAAGGGTTTTTACCATATATGGGTATGTCGGCCATCTTGGTCATGTGACCATAACAATTTGCATAAATCTTGGCTAACTTATTGTAAGTAGTCTTCATCTGGAATTTGAGTTCAATTGGCCAAATGGTTTCTGAGAAAACTATGTTTTAATATATTGATGGGACTCCAATATGAGCGGCCTTGGCTGAAAGGTCAAAGGTCAACCTTGACCTTTGGAACTTATTTATAGCCATTGTCACATTAGATAAAAAATATCAAGTGAGAATAATGACTTTGGCTTCAATAGTTTTCAAAAAATCAATTTTTCAAAATTTTCCGCATTAAAATCCATTAGGAAGCAAATTTGACTTGACGTTAAGTAGGTCAAGGTCAACCCAGGATCATCATTTGAACAAACTTGGTAGGCCCCACATCCCGGATACTACATACCAACTCCCAAGGTCATCGGCATTTGGGTTCTGGAGAAGAAGATTTTTAAAGGGTTTTTACCATATATGGGCATGTCGGCCATCATGGTCATGTGACCATATCAATTTGCATAAATCTTGGCTAACTTATTGTAAGGAGTCTTCATCTGAAATTTGAGTTCAATTGGCCAAATGGTTTCTGAGAAAACTATGTTTTAATATAATATTGATGGGACTCCAATATGAGCGGCCTTGGCTGAAAGGTCAAAGGTCAACCTTGACCTTTGGAACTTATTTATAGCCATTGTCACATTAGATAAAACATATCAAGTGAGAATAATGACTTTGGCTTCAACAGTTTTCAAAAAATCAATTTTTCAAAATTTTCCCCATTAAAATGCATTAGGAAGCAAATTTGACCTTGACGTTAAGTAGGTCAAGGTCAACCCAGGATCATCATTTGAACAAACTTGGTAGGCCCCACATACCCGATGCTACATACCAAGTCCCAAGGTCATCGGCCTTCTGGTTCTGGAGAAGAAGATTTTTAAAGGGTTTTTACCATATATGGGCATGGCGGCCATCTTGGTCATGTGACCAGGACCATTTGAACAAACTTTCGTTCCCCCATCCTAAGGAGTCTCCATATGAAATTTTAGTTCAGTTGGCCCAGTGGTTTCAGAGGAGAAGATGTTTGAAAATGTTGACGGACGGACGACGGACGGACGGACGCCGGAGTCATTGGTATACTAATAGCTCACCTCAGAGCCTTCGGCTCAGGTGAGCTAAAAAAGAGTGAGGTTTCTTTTGAGCACCCAATACAAATGTTAAAACTGATGGGTAAGAAAATATTCACAATTATCTGGACGGTTAATTAATCCTAACCAAAACTGAGTCTTTCACTTTAATGATTTCTCATCAAAACATATGTTGAGGGTACTCAAAAGAACCGTCTCAATAAGATCGTTCTTTTGAGAACCCAAAACAAATGTTTTATCCCATGGATAAGAAAATATCCACAATTTGACGCTTGGCTTGGACATAATGTTTAATCCTTACCAAAACTGAGAGTCTTTCCTTCAGCAGTTATTATGACACTGTGACAGGCTCCACAGCCAGACACGACCGTTCTCACCAGCTGCCCTGTCAGTGTTGAGATTCTGTGAGGACGCCAAAGATTAGGCCCTCCTTTGTTCTTAACTGAAAATATAAGTGGACACACAATCAGATTTGTGCAGAAAATGCAGGTATGTACAGTATGTACATGTATTCAGGCATTTATCTACATTCATGTATTTATCAACCCTTTTTCACTTTATTAAGGCCAAATAAAAAAATATCTGCGTTTAGGGTATCACCACCCTACCTAAATTTACTGGTGAAACCTAGGATTTTTTTCAGGTTTTCCGGTTAAAATATATAACTTTATGCATTTTGAAAGGCAATTTGCCTTTAATTTGCCTTTCAAAAATGGCATAATTTTTTTTTTCAGAAAAAAATGTGTGTGCCTTACCTAAAATTTTCATACCCGTTACCCCAAACACACATATGTGTTTTATAAGCTCAAAAGAAGTGTGTTTGTTTAGACCCTTATTATACATCTAAAATTGAGTTTTAACTTCATTCAAACATTAATTTCAGCAAAAACAACTGACATTATATAATTTATAATAAATCATATGTCAGTGCTCAATCAAGGAATCCTGAACTTTCTCATCCCTGCCACTAGTGTCATCTGCTGATAACCTAATTGCAATCCACTGTTTGACACTCTGATGGTATTCCTGAAAGTATTTAACAAAAAGAAAATGATTTGAAAAAAAATCAGCAGACAAGGAGCATGGAAAATTGGGTTAACAAGCCTATCATGTCTGGTACAGCTGGCAGTCGTCATTTCTAATGGACAAAAACATTTGGTTCTAGGTAGAAGGCCATCCATGGATATTTACACAAGAAGGATTCAATGACAACGCAAGTGATAGAGGTAAATAGCTTTTTTCACACATACATGTACAAGTTGACAATGGGCTTGGCAGGGCTGAAAAAATCCACTTGTCCCCTTGCCATGGTGAGTGCCTTATGCTGTAGGACGAGTAGAATGTTTGACTGTTTCCATTTGTAAATGATTAAATTTACCAATACATAATTAATTATGGTGATGTAGGATGAGTAGAAATTTTAAGAATCCCCCCTGCTTGGTCTCAAGAAATTCTGTCTTTGGGGTTTGAAACAGTCAGACTCAAACCATTCTACTCTGCTATTTAAGTTTAACTTTTATGATTTTCAGAGAGCAAATCAGATCAGACTACCCGGACGCGTAGGCTGGTCTGTGCCTCTGTTGTTCTCATGCAATTAAAGTGTTATTTTCTAGGTATGAGTGCCGGTCTATGATATTACCCATTATGCATTTAATACCAGTTGTTTTGTCCTCACCTCCTTTCGGCAATTGACTCCTTCCAATTAGGTCCCAATTTGTTCCACCAGATATTAGGACTTCCCCACTCAACATGGATCCCTCCAGAGTCTGAAAAAGAGATGAAAGCACTAAAGTAACACATTGCCTACTAGTGTCATCTGCTAATAACCTTTGCAAACAGTTTGGACCCAGATCAGGCCTGACATTTGGTGATAACCTATGCAAACAATTTGGACCAAAATCAGGTCAGTCCTGATCAGATCTGGACCCAAACCGATTGACACTGTAATAGTTTTCCTGAAAGAATAGAAAGTTGAACTTTTATACTGTAAAAAAGCTGATTTTTTCAGAACCAAGTCATAAATGATCATCCTTATTCTGTGAATATCTTTCCTTGCTTGTGGCAATTCGTCGCCTGCTGATAACCTATGCAAACTATTTGGACCCAGATCAGGACTGAGAGAATGTTCGCCCTGATCTGGTTCCTAACTATTTGACACTATAAGTGTTCCTGAAAGAACTTTTTGAAAACATTAATTTTGAAAAAGCCAGCAGAGGACAATTTAAGCATAAAAAATTACCCAGCATGCAAAAAGATATAGATCAATACAAGTGTCTGTTTCTCCATAAACTATGAGCTAACAGATACAGCCCTATCAGACAAGTAAAATCAATATTTGGCTGTATTTCTCAAACAATTACTCTAATCATTTCAAATTGACAAGAATCTAGAGATATGCAAAATCTTCTTTAAAATTTTAATTGGTTTCAAAGTTGTTTAACAGTTCCTAGAAACGTTATACAATTTGGACCAATTTTAAAAATTTGTACAAACTAGAATTCCAAGAATCAGACGTGTCGCCTGGCAAAACAGAAGTCAAAGAAAGCAAATTTGTCGAATTTATATCCCCAGCGAAGTTTTTTTTTAGAGAAACTTATAAATCACAAAACATAAATCCCATTTCTCAAGCCCCTGAGGTCACCTTGGATATCCTACAAATCAAGGTTAGAAGCCTGATGATATCAGGCATGATATTGTTTAGAAAAAGTTTGACCTTTTGACCCCTAGGGTCAGTGGGGGGGGGGGGGGGGGGGGGGGGGGTCTGTTGGCAAAACATTTGGTACCATGTTGCTACATTTTGTGATTCTGTTTAGTTTGATATGCAACATGACCATGTAACGAAAAAGTTGATTTTTGACCTATTGACCTCATCCCCTAGGGTCGTGGACAAAATATTTGCTACTATTTTGCTGCATTCGTGATTCCCTTTAATTTGATATGCAACCTGACATTGTTCTGAAAAAGTTGAATTTTGACCTTTTGACCCAAAATCCTAGGGGGAGGGGGGAGTTTTGCTAGCAAAACATTTGCTATCATGTTTCTGTATTCCTATTCCGTGATTCCCGTTAATTTGATATGCAACATGACCATGTTTTCAAAGTTGAATTTTGACCTGTGGACCCTTTAAGAGGGGTGGGGGGGGGGGGGGGGGGAGGTCTGTGAGCAAAATGTTTGCTACCATGTTGCTGCATTTGGGATTCCATTTAATTTGATATGCGACATGACCATGTTCTGACAAAGCTGAATTTTGACCTATTGAAGTTTGAACCCATCTTATGACCCCAAGGGCAGAGGGGGAGGGGTCTGTGAGCAAAATATTTGCTACCATGTTGCTGCATTCGTGATTCCCTTTCATTTGATATGCAACATGACATTGTTTGAAAAAAGTTGAATTACGACCTTTTGATCCCTAGGGTTGGGTGGGGGTCTTCGGGAAAATATTTGGTACCATATTGCTGTATTTGTGATTCTGTTAAATTTGATATACAACAAGACCATGCTCTGAAAAAGTTGAATTTTTACATATTGACCCCATCCCGAGGGTGGGGGTGGTCTGCAGGCATAATATTTGCTACCAAGTTGCTGCATTCCTGTATTTTATGATGCTTTACTCTTCTGTAAATGTTGAATGAAATTGTTGCATCCCTTCAAAAGTTATTGTTCGGAAACCACAATTTAGCCAAAATCTAAGTAAAAAAGGCGCCATAACTCAAATAAAAATTTTGAGAAAGAAAAAAAAACAACTGCTGTAAGTGTTTTTTTTATAATTTTAGTTTATAATTTATTTCATTCTGACAAATTGTGAAAAAATTAAGGCCATAATCATGATTGGTTTATCAGCGTGTGTAGGGAATCGTGCAAAAGCATCAAACGCCACAAAATAAATTTAGGTTCCAATCTAAATACAGAAATAAAAGACCTTGTGTTGGATTTTAATGTAGTTTAGTAGGCTTCAGTGGATAATGATGACATATGATAATTACATGTAGCTACGTGCACAGCCTGAAAGTACAAGCAAATTTAGGTCCTCAGAAATGGTTCAGAGATAGCAGAAAATTGCATCATTTACCTAACAAGTTTCTAGGGCCCAGGGGTCACAGTCCCCTGTTCCTGCTATGAACACGACTCAATGTGCACTTCACACACTTTCGCTTTGCTCAGCTTCCAGTTACTTTAAAATTATTGAAATCCCTGTAACGAACACTGATAACATGGACTGAGGTCAACAAATTTCAGAAATTTCTTCCTAAGCAAGTTATAATTAAAGCAACGAAGACACTTGGTTTCCTGAGTACATGTAGGAGCTTGGCTTTTACATAGAGGAAGTTGCATACAAAACTTTGGTTACCTTACTCAAACTTCATGTTAATCAACTTGATAGTTTGGTGGACGACAGCCTAAACGGTGAAACACAAGTACCATTTGTATCCCCCAGATAAGGCTGTGTATTGCGTATTTATGTAATTTCTTGGACCGGAAAAACGCAATTTAATTCATTTCTATGCGTAAAAAACACAATAAAATCCTTGAAACTCAATTCCAAATTTTTTGGTAGCGTATGACAGGGATTTTCCTACCTAACTGAAGTCGGAGCCAGGGACCTGTTGAATTTGGGAAAGTAGCGATCAAACCTCAAACCATCAAAATTGGGAAAACTGGATTCAGTAGAAAAAGAACTGGATCTCCATTATAAATTAATTTAATACCATAACAAGTTATTAGTGTAAAGCTGTAGCATATGCTGCATTGGCTTTTATAATCATGTGAGTATTTGGATCATAATGTGAATGTAATCATCTGTAACTTTGCTATTTTTGGTCCGATTTTCATAAATTTTCACCAAAAACATAATGCATCATTTTGTGAAGTTTTAGCTCATTTTTTTATGAATTGGGAAGGAGTCGATATTCTGCTCCAGATTTGGCCTGAGAAAATCCCTGTATGACGCCAATGTTTTCAGTTTGCAATTGATGTTTTTGCATCAGAAGCTTGTTGGGTAAAAATTTATACACGGTGTGGCGTCAAATCTAGACTATTAAATTGTAAACCAGCCCATGAACATTCTTATCAGTATTTAGCTATAACCAATATTTACATGATTACGACCTCTGCCTAACAATGGCGAAATGAGGGCAAAAAGCCCCAGAGCAATCAAATTATTATGTTGGATTTTCGAAATAAGTCGGAATAGCTGTCTCAGATATACTTAGGCAGAGTTTTTTACGTCTTCGGTTAGCCCGACCCTCTCAACCCATTTTTTGAAAAAAAAAGAAAAGACATTTTTTCAATTTATATCTTTTATCATGTTGTTCCGACCCAATTCTTAGACCATCATACTGTTGAAAAAAAGGAAAACACTCCCCAAACACAGGAAGCACAATACTCCATTTTTACTTCTTAAAGTACTAAGTAGAGACAAATTACCCTCCCCCCCCCAGGGACAGCACTGGTGAGATAATGTCATTTTGGTATGTCTCCAAAGATTTTTCCAGATTCGGATGAACCATCATGCCCCTGACACTTGACATGCTATCACACCCTTTTCATATCATGCTGACTTTATTTGTCACATATGTGGCATATGCCAGCAGCCTCCTTCAAGAGAAGACATCAGCAAAACGAAATGCTTTACAAAGTGGACAGAAGAGGAAGAGAAACTAAGGATTTACTACGGTAACCATAATTAATGTAGACAGAATGCAACAGATAATATTAAAGAAATAAACTGTAGCCTGGTTTGCTGTGTATTCTATCCCCATTAAAGTCATGACTAAGAAGTCTTCAGTGCAATCTTAACCCATTGTATGCTAATGACTCCTAAAAAGAGTGAAAACTGATGAAATGCCACAAATGAGGCATTTCATCAGGGTATACACTGTTTGCTATTAAGGACATAAAAGATATTAAGAGAAAGAAATATTTATTTGGGAAATTTTATGTTTACAATGGACCTTCCCAAGTTTATCGTTTCAAACCAGAAGGAAAAATCCATAAGTGTATAAAGGGTTTAAAATGCCAATGGCTGTTAATTTGAGATTGCTGTCAGGACCAGTTGTGGTATTTGATACTGTACATAAAATAGCATGACACTGACGCTAACAATTTTTATAAAGATAAGTCTCAAGCAGTACAAGAGTAGACATTCTATGGAATGGAACCTGTGTTTCCCTTTCATTTAATATTTTTCTATCGAAATCTCCTGAACGATTATTTTTGATGATCGATTATGAAAATCCAATAATCGAACAACACTAATAATAAATAATATAAAAAAAGATGGCATTAGCAGTATTGCCAATGGCTTTCTCTGAAAGTGAAACAGATTTTTTTGCTTGATTTGATTCTTTACGTCCCAGTCAACAATTTTTCAGCTATGCCAGGACAGGTCTTCCTGGGTTGAACCAGTACTAAGCAAGGATTAATGTGTCTTGCTCAAGGACACAACACAGTGACGCCAGTGAGGCTTGAACCCGCGGCCCCTTGGTCTTGAGTCAGGCACTCTACCACTGAGCCACTGTGCTCCCTAAAAAAGTGCCGAAAGTATACAAAAAAAATCAGGAGAAACTAGGCCCGGTTTCATTGCTTATACAAAAACTGGAAATACAGAATTTAAGATACTCAAAAATAAGCCATAAAGAGGTGGGTAAATACCCAATTGCTGCCAATCCTTATCTGGAGCTATGACTATTTGTGAAATGCTTCAAGCCTTCATGACTTTGGTAAAGTAAATGGTAATCTGTTCCACTCTCGGATTGTTCTAGCTCATATGTAGTGTTTTCCTGCGAAGCTCTAGTGTTTCCCCTAGCCAGTTTTAGCATGGCACCACGCCATGCCCCTTTACTCTAGTGTCATGCCCTTTTCCCCAGCGCCATGCCCCTTTTCTAAAACTACAAAGAATGGCCTACATTTTGGTAAAAAAGTCATGAGAATCTGACAAAAACTAAGGAAGTTAGTTTTTTCAGTTTGAAGCCTGAAGTAGCTAGGAAGACACCTGCTGTTACAATATTTTACTTGGTGTTAATCCTTTTACAATGATCACTTATTACCGGAGGCAAATTTGACACATCACTTACTTTAATGACAATACCCCAATAAATAATTTTTAAAAATGAAGTGTTGATTTGAACCACTGAACAATTGTAAGGTACATGTACAAGTAAAATTGTCAAAACAAATACTGTAAAGAAAGGCAGCCTGGTTAAAAACTTAGGGAGTGATCTTGGCTATTAAAGAAAAAAAAATGATTCCCATAATGTGATTCTGATAAATTTAAGAATTATAAAAAAAAGTGTGCACATAAACAGCTGTCCAGAAACTGCTATTCAACAGTCAGATTGAAAATACTAAATAAGTCTAAATAATAAGAAGTGTAGTTTGCATTTACAGTTAACAGCTGCATCAAGCTAAGGGACATACATTTTTATTTGGCAATATCACTTCAATTTCCAACTTGGGCTTAAAAGTGCCCTCTTAGTATGTCGCCGCTTGTTAAAAAAGCCCTCTTAGCCTGTCGCCGCACATTCAAAAGTGCCCTCTTAGCCTGTTGTCATGCGCTTAAAGTGCCATTTTCCTGGAAACTTTACCATGCCCTTTTTGGTGGCTGGGGGAAAAACTAAACTTGTGCATGGTTTCCGGTGCGGCTGTCACCTTGTTCTACATTGTGATATCAAGCAACTAACATTGTGCTACCTTGCAGTATTATTATCTAGCTTGCTGTACCTTCGACACCTTGCAGTGTTTAGTACGACCTGTCTTAAGCCTGATTTTACGGTACAGTAGTCGGTCTTGTCTAGATTCACTAGACCATGATGTACTTTGTAAAGGAAGTGGAGTCTGGAAATCTGGCGTCTGTCACGAAACCTTATCCATTAAATTTCTGAGATGCAACATGGAGATCTCTAGTTGTACAGGTAATTCAAGATTATGGGTTTGTCTGTTTGTTCCATTTCTGTTACTCCTGTAACTTTCTGAAAAAACCAGTCCATCCCACTCCTTTCTATATCTATACATCATAGGTTGTTTGATCACAGGGGCGAATGTAGGACAAAACATCCCGGGACAAAACATCCCATGCCATTTTTTGACACCCTGGACAAAACATCCCGCATCGATTTGCCACCACGGACAAAACATCCCATGCAGTTTTTGTCACCCCGGACAAAACATGCCATGCCATTTTTGCCGCCCCGGACAAAACATGCCATGCCATTCTGCCACCCCGGACAAAACATCCCACACTCTTGTTTAAAGCCTATGAAAGTGCATAAAACATCCCAATTATGCCACTATTATTAATATTCTTAATGTATCATACCTATTGAAATGATTGGAGATCAAATATAGATAGATAATTAGACTAATAAGACATATGTTTCCCAATTATAATAGTTTGTTTGACCCAAACTGTAAAATGATTTCTTTGAAGATGTAATTGGCTTCTTAACACTCAAATTTAGTTATTTGTCACAAGAAGATATAATTATCTTTCATTAAATTTTATTTACACTGTAAAACTGCCTTTCAATCAATTTAAGATCTAGAATATATAATTTGGACAGTCTTACTATTCACTGTCAGTACAAGTAATAGTAGATGAAGGTCCCAAATGGGACTTACCCTTAAGGAGCAGTCTGAGTCTGGGATGTTTTGTCCGGGGTGGCAAAAATGGCATGGGATGTTATGTCCGGGGTGACAAAAACAGCATGGGATGTTATGTCCGGGGTGACAAAAACAGCATGGGATGTTTTGTCCTGGGTGGCAAAAAATGGCATGGGATGTTTTGTCCGGCTCCCCACAGGGGCAGATCCAGGATTTCTTGAGGGGGTTCAAATTAATTATTTACAAAGAGGGTTTGATTTGTTTATTGTGTCCGATTTTTACTGAAAATTCTACATGAAAATGAAATAATTTTGTCTCAAAGGGGTGTTCTCTGGATCTGACACTGGTAGATAGCCACCAACCCCCTCAACTGGGACTACATGACTTTTTTCATGTATAATCTTGAGTTTTGTACTTGCTCTGGTATTGGCTTAGATTATCAGCAGTTTTAATTTAGAAATCAATTACATCTGATATGTTGAGTGTGACAGTTTGGTGCAACAATGTACTGGGCTCACAGCTGTCTGTTAGTTTACTGCATATTGATGATAGACTAATCAGGGTGAAATAAAATTTGACGGGAATCGAGGAAAACCGCCGGGGCATTTAATTAAATAATGATAACTCATGTGTCTTCGTTAGCTAGTCGAACTTACAATATCTATTGTAGATTCTGGTTCTTCGTACAAAGATGCAGCAACATTTCCATTGTTCTCAACATCTTCTTCTTCCTCAGAATCTTCATCAAATTCGTCCTTCTTCTTCTTACGGCGTTTCGTCTGATTATGTCCATCAGACTCTGGGTTTCTTTTCTTCGGTGGCATTGTCAAACACTAATTTCTAAGTGTTTCAGTTCTAATAAATGGTAAAATTTTCGTTTTTAATTTGCCGGTTCGAGTTCGTGTGTTTTTCTTTTTTCTTCAACTCCCGCAGTTTCTCGATGACATCACGCGAGATTTTTCCCGCCATTCAATTTGTGTCGGACAGTTTGATTGGACAAAATATATCAAATCTATGGAACGCATGTATGGTCAATCATAGTCGACAAAGTATAGGCAGCCGTTTTTCAATCACACGGGATGTTTTACAGAGATCCAGCGAAGACTCTGGCGAGTCTGCATTTTTTTGCGCAGGCTCGTCTGAACCTTCGTTTCTCGACAATGCGATATAAAGATCTATCGTGTTTGACGCTCGGGGGGGGGAGGGGGGGGGGGGGGGTAACAACCTATATTATTTGAGGGTCTGGATGGGGTAACATGATTAGTGAATAATGGCCCTTTTTATAATGGATAGTGATTAATGAGCCCAAAAATAATGAATAGTAAATAATGAGTGCCTAAAATAATGAGTAATCCTAATTTTTTAATGAATAGAAGAAAAAAGTAGTGAATAGTGAATAATCAGATTTTAATGAACTATGGGTCTTATTTTAATGAATAAACCAACATTGTAATGAGATGAATATTAGGCTAAATCTTTAATGAATAGTGAATACCAGACCCCCATCCAGACCCTCATATTTGACATAGTACGTATGTGTGTGCAGAATAGCCCACTTTCTCAGTGCTGCCAGGTATATGATAAGCCCTCTTTTTTCTAAGAAAAAGTATACGACTGACCCAGTTTTCATCATTGTTATATGAATGGTCCCATTTTCTGATATATTCATATTTTTGCTCAGATAGTCAGCTCAGAAACCCAAATTATAATATTTATAATATTTGTAACTTTTGTTTACGGACAGCAAAGAGGGTATATAAAAATCAAAGAACAGTATATGCAGATGTAAACATTTTGTTCAAACTAATATATGAATAGATCATTAATTTTCTTTTCGAAGATCAGGTCTATGATTGGGGTATATTTTTTAAAAAAGTGGCTCGCACACCCACACCAAAATTACCGTCAAATTACCCCCCGCCCCGAGATTTGACGGTTCCCGTTGGCATTTCATACTCCATTTCCGAGTGAGGGAATCGACCCCCCCCCCCCCCCCCCCCCCCCGTTTTTAAATATCCTATGAAAATGAAATAAGTTGGTCTCAACGACACATATTAAGGAACAGTGATTTTATTTGGCCATTTTACGCCTAATTTGGGAGTCTTTCCTAATCCAAAAATCGCCTTTATTTCCCAATTTCATGTATTTTAGCACTTACTTTCCACATTTTTATGATATATTTTCCCAAATGTGAAGGAAAAGGTAATTTCCCAAAATCACAAATAAAGTCACTGAGGAAATCGAACGATAATTGCATGCACGCGGTCTGTCGTCATACTTTTCTTAAAAGTGTGTGGTTTAAACTGTTTCTACTGACTGCTGGAAAATGTAAGCGAACAGCAGACCTTACACAGTTGCTAACTCCTTAATGATACTTCTCACATTGAAATTTATTCAATACTTTGCATACGGTTTGTTTTATGCATGTTTTGTCAATTTACGAAATAAAAACACATGTCACCATGCTCAGTTTTTCATAATCTCAGCATTTGACCAATTTTCTGAACAAAAAATGATTGTCCTTAATTTCAAGCTGAAATAGTTGCAATCTTCAGTAAGCTTCGTTTTGTTTTGGCTCATGACCGCAACCCTTCAAGAAAACGTACAAACAGTGTATTTGTTATCCCAAACCGGGACAAGATACTGCATGTTCTAATTTGGTCATTCTTCAAAAAGTAAGTGAGTATGATTAGTAAATAGACTTTCTCAATATCACACTGCAGACCAACCTATGGCAACACGAGGAAGAGCCACAGAACACTTACAATTACAAGACACAAGGAAGACAAATAAAGCAAAGCAACAAGCTCTCTCTTCATCGTCAAGATGATTGCAAAACCAGTGAGGACACAAAGTAATGTATAATAAAATAAAGACCAAATACAGAATCCCAACAAACAATGGGAAGTGCATAAAACAATTAATTAACAACAGCAGCACCACCGCCTTAGAACGGATAGCGGCCCTAGCCACTGGGGGGGGGGGGGGGGGGGAGAGAAGGGTTTAAAGGTATTTTACTGGCGCCATTTTATTAAACTCCAAAAATGTTTAGCTAGCATGGAGGCTTCCTAATTCCTAACTAGTGCAATGTGTCATCACAGAGAAACAATCTTATCAAGTTAACACACTATGATAAAACAAAGAAGAGGGATCATGACTCACAGATAGTCAGGGAGATCTAAAGAAAACCTCAAGTTGAGCCACGGTGGGCCCAGACAAAGACAAGCATCAGGCACCATCTAACAGATTAAAGCTTGACGTCAGGGCCGTAGTTGAGTCTGCGGCCTGACCACCGTTGTGCAATTTAAGAGGAGCTAGACCATAGCTATATACTGTGATTGATTTTACAACCAGGCATGCAGACTATCGCATGATACCCATGCTGAATCCCACTTTTTTTTTAAAAATTAACATTTCATTATCTTTTTAAATTGAATCATAAAATTAGACTTTCCAACAATTCTTTTAATTCTAAAAACTAAATCACCATAAAATAACGGTTATCTCTTTCAGGAGGGCCAAATTAAACTCCACCCTACAGATTTCGTGCATAATTCAATATAAAAGGGTTCAAGACTGACATTTTTGCCTTTTCTATAATTCCATTTTACAACTAAAGAAACCCGACACTTTTTACTTGCTTCAAACTCGTAAATAACAAAATGTAGAGCTAAGCCGATACATGTATGCTTATTTTAATAACAAGACATTAGAAAGTATTCTTCGAAAATATAATAATATATTTATCAAATATAGAACATGACGTCACGACGTCAAAACACTGTTTTTATCACTTTTGCCTCGGGAGTGTATGTCTAGATATCTTTTTTTAAAACTTTTTTCATGTATGCAAGGCCAATACCAGTACAGGCAAAAGTGCATTTAAAAATTTTGCAATTTCTTGCTGTGACGTATAATATGGGGTTTTTAAGTTGTGCTTTCGCCGTTTTCTAAACGGCAGTGTTTTTTCCTTTGTTTAAGCAATTTCTAGAAGCTGAAATGACTTAGAGTCAACCAATTATTGTAAGAGAATGCATTTTCAAGAATCAGAACTTATGTTTCGCGTCACGTTAAAGGGTAAAAGCAGAATGAACCAAATTTAATGGCAATTAAGAACCAACGTAAACTATGGATAATTACCGTTTTTCTTTGTCAATGTATGTTTCCGTTTAGTGTGTGCTGTCTACTTTGTTATAGTACCGATTGGCTACATTTTACTTTAACCGCGTATGAATTTCAAGCTTTGCAGTATATACATATCAGCATGTAATTGTAACGCTTGACGTCGCTAAATGGACGTAGGCGACAGCTACGGAGTTCAAAATGACTGAAACATTGTCAAAAGGCTTTCCACACATCATACAAATTGAAAAAAAGTTGATAAAGTGGCAGTGCTTTTTAAAGCTCATAAAACGCAGATAACATAATATTAACGTTAAGAAAGTGAAATTTGCCTTTTGGGTTGCACAATGCACGCATGCTTTATTTGAATGCCCAGAAGATGTCAATGCAATAATAAAGAATCTCACTTACGCGGTTTCTGGTGAATTTTGCGTGATTCATTTGTTCTGGCAAAAATGATTTTAGGGGTTCCGTGACGTTTTGATAACTGACGTCCGAATTTTTTCCAAATCTTTTCAAATAATCTCAGTGCTTCTCTGTCTACCTTTGTTCAACTTAACGCAATGGAAAGACAAGTATGCATGGTTCTCATTTACTCCCCAAAAATTAACACACAGTATGTGTCAGGTTTCTTTAGTAGTTAAGTATAGTATGAAGAAGTTTAGCATTTAAATACCAAAGCAGGAAAAATACACTGAAAATTAGGAGCCCACCCAGAGAATCGATCCTAGCCCCCTGGTTTCATAGTCGTACACGCTTACCACTATGCTAGACTGTTCTCGTCTCGCAATAATCGTATGTATAGAATAGGTAATCTGAGTTTAGGCCACATTCATATTTGCAACCAGACATAAAACTTTGAAAATGTGTACATGGCTTACTTTTGCTTGACCTATCTATCTGTCTTGGTACTGAGGAATATATTTCGGACTCATTTGATCTATTTTGGAAAATGTTGGAAAGTTGATCTGACATAAGTGTATTTGAACACTGTATTGATACAAATTCGTAAATGGTCGAAGGACAAGGGGAGTAACCATTCTCAATTGATTTGTGAGTTAACCGAAGCAGAAATGGTGTGCATGGGAATCAGCGGCATATGACTCAGGGATGAAGTTCATTAGGTCCAAAGCTTTTGAAGGGGTTCAGTTCTTTGGAAAAATTAAATTACTCTTTCCTTGGAAGCACATATATTGTCCATGAAAGGGGCAGACGTGTCTATGTTCATTTTTATTGAACATATCCGGTAGAAGATCATTAACTTCCTCTGCCTTTTCAAGATCTTACTGAGAAACAAAATGTCTACTATCTTTTTTCGAAGGTGGTTTGTCTAAGCATTGATACACCGATAGAAGTCTCTGGGATTGTCAAAGAAAGTCAAAGAACTTCATTTTTTAAGAGAGACACAAAGTACGTTGGGTTATATAGTTGGATAAGTGGATTGACCTATATTCTACTCCTCCGCTAGAGAGAGCAACTTTAATCTGATTGGTCCATATTGTCCATGAAAGGGGCAGACGTGTCTATGTTCATTTTTATTGAACATATCCGGTAGAAGATCATTAACTTCCTCTGCCTTTTCAAGATCTTACTGAGAAACAAAATGTCTACTATCTTTTTTCGAAGGTGGTTTGTCTAAGCATTGATACACCGATAGAAGTCTCTGGGATTGTCAAAGAACGTCAAAGAACTTCATTTTTTAAGAGAGACACAAAGTACGTTGGGTTATATAGTTGGGTTGCCTTTTCATCATCAACCAAGGTAATCAAATTGTTTCTGAACACCAGCATTGATTCTTCTTCTCAAGGATTCAACTTGATTTTGATCAAAGTTTGCTTCTGTATAACCTTTTTGCCATTGCCTGAATCTGAATCATATTATCTAAATGGCCCTTGAGATATTTTTCTTTAGCAAATTTGGATGCACCTTTTCTCATAGATTCATAATAACGTTTCTGGTTTTGGTATGTTTCTATATAGGGAGAATAGTAATTTTAAACGTTCCAGCAATCAGACGCCATGATTACTAAGTTTGTCTAGAGAAATAACCAGGAAAAGAAGTGCATACTAAGTCCAATATGTTTCTTTCTTGAGTTGGCATTTGTGTACACGTTACTAAAAGGTGAATATGACAAGGAAACGCTACAATCACACACTGCAGATAAAACCAAGAGGCAAAGAACGACAACTGTCACATAACATAATTTAAGAAGACGTGAAAAGTAAAGCAACCAGCCCTCTCTTTCCCAGCCAGATGATTGCAAAACTGTTTCAAAAAGCAAAATTATCTCGTTTATCGGAAATTTTAGATGAAACTACGCCAGTAGTAATGGGGGGCACTCTGGGTACGCCACCTTTTAAGCCTGAAAAGAACTTAGTTTTTTTTTCAGGATAAAAAATTCGGCGTACCCATAGATGCCACCCCTGGTAGGCTTGAGTGACTAGCTGTGAATAACTTAGTTTATTTTAGGGGTATTTTGGTTGGGTCTATGATTGTGATAGTTTCCTGGTCATATTTACTGGTTGGGTTGTGATTATGATAGTTTCCTGGGCTGTTGGGAAATAACTTAGTCATTTTTGAGGGGGATAAAGGTTCTGCTGTGGTGATATATAAAATAACTTAGTTAAATTCAGCTTTGAAGATAACTTAGTCATTTTAGGGGGTATAGTATGTGGTGATATATGGTGTGTGTAATAGTCAAGGCTACTAAGTACCATGCGTCTTAGAGTCTCTTGGTCAATCAAGACCTCAACTCCTAGAGGCATCACTCTGTAGCGTTAACTAGGATATATTATTTAGCAAGTTTAGTGGTATTCTTTCTAGGGAAGTGGTAGCCCTGAAAAGGGCTGTTTGTTGATTGTCTTGGTGATTTTTTAGCATTTCCTCTTAGTAATTCTAATTTTCTTAGTTGCTTTTCCAACTCCTATGTTTTGACTAGTCTCTTGGTCATTTGTCGTAATGTCAAATCTAATGGGAATCTGGATGGATGGCATCTCTAAAGGATGCTGCTGTGCACGTTGCTGAGACAATTCTTCTAAGTTCTTCACTCTAGATCTTAACTCATTTAGTTTTTTGAGTAAGACTTCAATGACTTGAGTCTTTGAATGTTGTTTTTGCACCATCTGTTGAACAGGTTGAGGTATATACGCTGAGGGTGTTTGCGGCGTATAATACTGTTGTGTCGTATCGCTAGCAAATGTCTCATTCACTGCTGATAGCAAAAGGTCAGGGTTGTTGATCATATCATCTATTGTCAGTGATGGCTCCATGATTATGAATGGTGAAAGTGTAGTGTGTTCAAGCCTTTTATACTTGTCAAGCGGATTGACCTAGTTTAAAGTTCCCGCGTTTCAAGAAATCAAGTCAACTCTGATTGGGTGAAAATAAATGAACTGACCAATCAGTGTATTGTTGCTCTCTCTAGCGTAGGAGTTCAATGAAGGTCAATCCCTTTGAAAACTATAAAAGCTCGTTTCAAAACTCAAATTTGTATTCTGTTTTTTGTGTTACACAACAACAACAAAATGGCTTGCAATTTGGATTCGCGTTTGGAGCAATTGGAGGAGCAGGGCAAGGCTATGGTTGATGCTACTAGAAGGCTACTGGAGACGGTGAATGCTGTTAAGGATACGGGTGAAATTCTATTACAGATGATTGAGAATCATCAGAAGATGTTGGAGATGAGTAGGAGGGTAGAAAATTTGATTAATGATGCGAAAATGGAAGTGAAGGTGGAGACTATCAGTGACGAGGAGGAAGATTGGGGAGATAATTCTCCCCCAACACCTCATGTGTCTGAGGATTGGGATGCGGAAGCAGACCATCCACCCTTCTACATACCAGTGAGAAGAACTATAACTGTAGAACAGTGGGCTGTGCGATGCCCTGCCTGTGGTGGCCGCCCCAGTAGATGCCCCTGCTCCTAAAGAAATGTCTCTGTGGTAATATAACCACCAAACTGGCCCTTTTCAGGGCCACCCATTTCTTCAAGAAAGAATAACTTAATATGTTGCACTTAGTTTTGTATGTAAGGCTATGCCTAAGATATGTGTGATTGTAGTATTTCCTAACCATGTTCACAGTAATGGGGTGTTTATGGCGTGATCTTTAAATGGACCAATCAGATTAAAGTTGCTCTCTCTAGCGGAGGAGTAGAATATAGGTCAATCCACTTATCCAACTATATAACCCAACGTACTTTGTGTCTCTCTTAAAAAATGAAGTTCTTTGAAAAATTCAGCTTGACTAAGTTGTGTGCTGCTTTGCAGCGAAAAGATTGGAAAGAGGTGGAGAGACAGCAAAATAAGTTGGGATTAGAGCAATTTCTTGCTCGTAGAGGGATTGGTTCCAGAAAACCTGTAGCCATTGTTCAACCTATTTTAAAATCTTCTAAGTAAGAAATATTTTGTTACTTAGGAGACTTTAAAACAAACAGTCCTTTTTAGGGCTACTCAATTAGTTTCGTTAAAGAATAACCTCAAAATAAAAACAAACACAATTTCAACACAGTAATTTTATTTACAACTTACATGTATCTTAAAAAACAGAACTGATCGTCACTATAAATCCTTTAAGTCCAGTCTTTAATGAATATGCACTATAGAGTCACTGTCTGGTTCATCACTAGAAATTGGTTTATCCCAGTTCTCCGCCACCATCTCTGTACAGGATCGAGGTGTGTGAGAATCTGATTTACAAATAAAACAATAAGGCTTCTTCCCTGTCTTTGTACGGATAGCTGTCTTCTTTGAACGAGTGTCCAAGCGTCTTCTCTTAGGACTGATATCAGATATATCTGGTTCAGGAGCCTTTCGTTTCCTTGAAGGCTTCGCTGTAGATACTGAAGACTCAGTCTGTTGCTTCTCTGTAGATATAGAACACTGTTGAGATGTAAAATCCTCTTCTCTCTTAGGACAATTTGGAGCCCAATGATCTGCAAGTCCGCAGATAAAACATTGTCCATATGCAGGCTTCTTCTTATCTGTAGACATCTGTTGCTCTCTTAATTTCTTAGCCTCTGCACAATCTCCAATCCGATGTCCCGTATCATGACAATGGTGACATTCTCCATAAGGTGGCCTCAACTTGTCTTGTTGTCTCAAACTATCTTCTAATGGTTGCATCAAAGCTTGTTCCTCTTGAGATAAAAGTTTCTTCAACGATACACAATGATAGTAGATGCTCTTCTTAGCATAGACTTTAGCCATCCTTGGATCTCTACTGTTTGCCATCTTAACTCTTCGAAAGTCAGAAGTGAAATGATTCTCTCTCACTGGTGTCCAACTATTTATAGTCCAGAAATAGTTTTGTCTCTTCTATGATTGTAGAGAAATTCGATCACACTAGGATTGTCAGCGACACATCTTTTCCAATTCTCAAATGTAATCAGTGTCTCTTTTTCCATCAAATAACTGATACTGATCCACCAAAGTTTCTTGAAATCTTCAAAAGTTTCAGGACTATTGAGTTTCTGTTGAATCTCTTCCAAAGTGATCTCATCATGAGAAAATAAGATGTAAATGCAGAACAATAATCTTCTATAAGGTCTGAACTTCAATATCTTGGAAAGTGGAATTTCCAAATATTTCTTCTCTCTTGCTTCTTCCATGATGTTGAACTCAGATATGATGATCAAAATGACTTGATCATTCTTTTTATATCGTGATCAAGCTATCTATGTTTGAAATGAGATCTTCATAATCCATATCTTCTTCTTCTGAGGCTTGTTGAATTTCTTTCAATACTGCTTCGATGTGAGAAATCACACTTTCGCTGTTTGCCACATAAGTTAACCAATCCATATAGGTGACAGGAGTGTCATCAATGATTCTCAACATCTCTCGAGCATTACGTTTAGTCCAAAATCTGAATGTATCAAATGTCTCAAATCGGTTTAACGAGTTCTTGATTCCTGCTCTCGTTTTCAAAAACTCGGCACTGGATGGTTCTAATGATAAGATGTGGTCTAAAATTATTTTGTAGACATCAAAATGTAAAATTTGATCCAAGCACACTGGTAGACTTTTGGTGATCGTATACATATTCAGTTATTCAGCAGATAATCAGATTCACGACTTGGAAACTTCAAAATAATTTGTGGTTCTATCTGTCTTGGAGTATAATGTCCAATGGCAACGTTATATGAATCTGATCTGTTTATATACCTAATCAGTTCACTGGTTATAAAGTGGTTAATCCCTGCAGCTGTTAAAGATGCCACAGATAAAGATACATCTTGAGTATTCCATGCAGACAATAACCATTGGACCTGATGCTTAGGAGTTTCTTCCTTTAAGTACAAGCATCCATAAAACTTATTACTGTCATAGATAATTCCATTCAAAAAATACTTGATATCTGTGTCACGAGTACGAATAGAGTAAAGTTTATCCATTGTCAAATTTTTCATTCTAACAACCCAAACACGAGCTTTATCAATACTGTGAAATTTGGAGTAATGTATCTTGAGCATCTCTGTATGAAATCTTAAGCGCATCTCGCCAGGATGATTTAGTAATTCGTCCATGCTTAGAAGTAGTTGGATTAGTTCTTGGTGATAGATGTCCTGAGATTTAGTCTCTAAAGCATTTGACAAGCGTCTCAACCTAAGTTTAAACCATCCTTCTTGAATTTGCTTCCTGAATCCTAACCCTTTAGCTGAATTGTACATCGAATAAGTCCATATCATATGTTGTATTTCTGTCGGTAGTTGATATGCCATAACTGATTTGCTCTCTTTATGTGTTACCTGCAGATGAATTATTTCTAATGTGATAAGATAGCAATTGTTCTCAGCTTTTATAGGGTGCAAAAATTTTGAAAATCGATCCAGGCAAACTCAAGTTATTGGGAAAATATGATTTTACTTTTTAGAAATCCGGTTCTTGCTTTTTCATGCCAATAAATTATCTCCCTTGAATAAGAAAATTTTAACGTTAAAAAATATGCAAAATTTTGTCAAATTTGTAATATCTCGGGTATTTTTTATCCGATTGACTTCAAATTTTTACCATAAGATAGCTCTTATATTCAAGTTATCGATTTTACATACTATAAAGGCATGATAACTATTATGGGATGGTGTATGCAAATTTAAACACCATTTCAAACTCATTTTGTTATAGGATTACTTTATATATGAATCGCAAATAATTGCTTATTAAGTCAGTAGAGATATATACTGACCACTGGTACTCTATAGTCCGCCGAGGCCCGTAGAGAAGCTTTGTGCTTCAGAAACTGTTGAATATGCATTTAAAAAGATAGAGCAGCTTCGGCTGTTTAAGGGCGCCAACCTTCGGGTTGGAGTGGCTCCGCCTCAAATTCTCTGGTCCATAGAGACATGCAGGAATTTGACTTGTATTTGAGACAGTTTCAATCGCCAGGGATTCCGAGGTTAAGATAGTACTGGGGGAGTAATGGTGCTGTTTATACAGTGCCTGATACTTCTTGCAAATTTTCAAAAATTGTAGTCTCGCCTGCACTTTAGACCTAGTAAAAATAATATGTAGTCTCGCCTGACACTTTAGGTCTAACAAGATAAATGTGATCTAGCCTGCCAGCTTAGACCTAGCTAAAATATGTAGTCTCGCCTGCACTTAAGACCTAGTAAAATATTATGTAATCTCGCCTGCAAATCTGAGTCCTGTAAAAATCATGTAGTCTCGCCTGACACAATGTGAAAAATTCAGGTACTGAGTCTCAACTGTGAAATTTCAACTGATGATTGCAGAAAAATCTGGGTTTTTCCAGTATAAATTGAGCTCGCATTCCCATTCCAGCATCATTTCACTGCAGAACTTCGAACAGTCAAGATGGTTAAACGACAGAGAGATAATACCCCACCCACTTCTGATGATGAAGAGCCTAAACCGAAATTGGTGGATTATTCAGACACAGAGAGCTCAGATGATGAAGATGATATTAGACCACCACCAAGGAAAAGAAGAGCTAAGTCTATGTATTCAGACGATGAAGCTGATGAAGATTTGACTTCTTATTATACTATCAAGGCAGTCAACGAGAAGAAGTCTAGATTATTTCGAGCTCAAGGGAAAGAATTTCAACTCAACATCAAGACTTTCCCTGACAATGTTTCGCCATATCAGTTCATATCAAGATTGTTTGATCAGCTGGTTGAAGACATCAAAGAAAGATGCCAGATGGAATCCAATGATAAGATGCGGATGACTATTCTTCATCCTGGATTGAAACTGGGTGTCTTTGTGACATGGAGAGATGTGTCAGCTATGACTGGAGAAGCTGTGTTAGAAGAAATCATGAAAGTGCTCCAGTCCAATGAGAATTTTCGCATCAATGATGGACAAATGACTATTCAAGTCACAGTGGTGAGACTTCCAGTAGGCAGTGGACGTAAACCATTACATGCTGGACTTTATTTTGAGTCAGATAATATGAGCAAGAACAAGCAGAGCATTATACAGATCAACAATACCAAAGATGTGATGTGTATGGCGAGAGCTGTGGTGGTGGTGAAATGTAATGCGGACAAAGAAGAATCAGAAACTTGGAAGAAGAACTGGAATCATATGAGAAGATCAGATCGACCTGTGCAGACCAGAGAAGCGATGAGGTTATTGGATCAAGCCAAGATTCCTCATACCAAGCCTTGTGGTATTGAGGAATACAAGAAGATCCAATCTGTACTTGCTCCCAAGTACTTGATCAAAGTCCATTCTCAGTATCCTAAAGATGGACTAATATTCCCACTTCAGTTCAAGAAGAAGCCTGAGACGAGGGTGATCCATATTTACTTTAATGGAGTAGATCACTATGATGCGATTACAAAGGTGACAGGATTTCTGGGTGCTAGCTATTACTGCGAGTATTGTGATGTTGGGTATAAACAAAGAGGAGACCATAGATGTGCTGATGGATGTGAAGATTGCTATAGTGACATTCCTTGTATTCGTGGTGAAAAGATACATTGTATGGACTGTAAAAGAACTTTTCGTAGTAGAGACTGTTTTGCAAAGCATAAGGCAATCAAATCTAAGCAGCATAAATCTATTTGTCAACTTGTGTATAATTGTGGTAAATGTAATTTTAGGATTGTGGGCAATAAGAAAAATCATGTATGTCCAGGACAGAGAAAATGTAGGAATTGTAAAGAAATTGTAGGACCCAATCATCAATGCTATATTCAAAGTTATGAATGTAAATCTGAGATGACTGAAAATGAAGGAGAAGAAGAGATTTCTCAACCTAAGAAATCTGGTTTCATCTTCTTTGATTTCGAGCCAACTCAAGAAACTGGCACACATCAAGTAAATTTCTGTGTTGCTCATAAAGCGTGTGATGATTGCATGGATTTGCCCATAGATACATTTTGTCCGACTTGTTCGACACAAACAGGTCTGAGAGAATTTATCTTTGAAGGCAAAGATACTTTACCACAATTTTGCAATTGGATTTTAGGAGATGAGAATAAAGGAGTGACATGTATTGCACATAATTTTGGAGGATATGATGGTCAGTTCATCTTACACTATATCTTAGAATATGGTACAGTGAAACCTGAAGTGATCATGCATGGAAATACTATACTTAGAATGAAAGTAGGACGTGTCACATTCCTTGATTCTTATCAGTTTTTGCATATGAGACTGGCTAATTTCCCAGATACCTTTGGCTTGACAGAGATGAAGAAAGGTTACTTTCCTCATCTTGCAAATACACTGGCAAACCAAAAGTAGGTGGGACCTTACTTTCCTGTGGACATGTACAATCCTGGTCAGATGTCTGTCAAGGATCGTGAGGTATTTTTAGCTTGGCATAAAGGGAAAATTGAGAGTGATGCTATATTTGACTTCAGACAGGAGATGGAAGAATACTGTCGTAGTGATGTTGATATTCTAAGACGAGGATGTGCTTGTTTCAGACGAGAATTGATCAACATTAGTGGACTCGATCCTTTGTCTGAAGCTTGCACTATCGCTCAAGCTTGTTCAAAAGTATGGAGAAAAAATCATATGCCTGAAAACAGTATTGCCATCATCCCACCTGAAGGCTATCCTAATCAAAACAACTACTCTATCAAAGCTGTAAGATGGATTCAAAGTGAAGCTAAGACACGTGGTATTGAGATCAAACATGCATTGAATGGTGGTAAGCAAAGAATCAATGGACATTATGTGGATGGCTACCATGAAGAATCTCGAACAGTTTTTGAATTCTATGGATGTTACTGGCATGGATGTCCTACTCATTTTCCAGACAGAAACAGAGTTCAACATCATCAATGTTTGACCATGCATCAGTTGTATATTTTGACTGTTGGCAAGAGTGAAGAGTTACAAAAAGCTGGATATCAGGTGGTGGAACTTTGGGAATATGACTATGACAAGAGATACAAAGAAGATCCAGACTTTAGATCTTTGGTGGACTCAGAATTTACAAACTTAGACCCTTTGAGACCAAGAGATGCTTTATTTGGTGGAAGAACTAACTCGACCAAACTCTATCAGGAAATCGATGAATCCTCTAGTGAAGAAATCAAGTACATCGATGTGTGTTCACTCTACCCATATGTTTGCAAGTACGGACTGTTTCCACTTGGACATCCCACCATCTATTCTCAAGAGAATATTGACAAAGACAATATCAGACAGTACTGTGGATTGATCAAGTGTAAAGTGTTACCACCCACCAATTTGTACCATCCAGTACTTCCTCAGAAATGCAGTCAGAAATTGATGTTTCCATTGTGTAGAAATTGTGCTGAAAAGACAGATCCTCATATGAGATGTACTCATTTACAGGAAGAAGATAAAAGTTTTACAGGGACTTGGGTTACCATCGAATTGTTTGAGGCTTTGGACAGGGGTGACAAGTTATTGGACGTGTATAAAGTCTGGCATTTCTCAGAGACAGCTCAATATGATAAAGCATCTGGAGAAGGAGGGATTTTTGCTGGCTATATCGATACATTTCTGAGAATCAAACAAGAATCAAGTGGCTATCCTGATTGGTGCAAGACAGAGCAAGATAAGATCAAGTTCAAGCAAGATTATTTTGAAGCTGAAGGAATCAGATTGGAGAATGTTGAGAAGAATAAAGGAATGAGAGCTATTGCCAAGATCATGTTAAACAGTCTCTGGGGAAAATTGGCACAGCGAGACAATATGACCAAGACAGAATATTTCTCAGAACCTGCCAAGTTCTTTGAACTGGTGACGAATCCAAACAAGATTGTCAAGAATGTGGACATTTGCAGAGAAAATCTTCTACTGGTCAACTGGGAGGATACAGAATCTAGTGTGGAGCCACATGCTTGCAGTAATGTGATTGTCGCAGCCTTCGTCACTGCTCAAGCCAGATTGAAGCTCTATGGAATCTTGGAAAAGCTGAATGAACGTGTACTCTACTTTGATACAGACTCTATCATCTATCATCACAAACCCCATTTATGGAATCCTACTATTGTCAACAACAGACATGGAGAATGGACAGATGAAGTACCCAATGCTAGAATTGTGAAATTTGTTGGCATGGGACCGAAGAACTATGGCTTTGAATTTGTGGACAAAGATGGAAAGAGGAAATCAACTTGCAAAGTGAAAGGACTCACTCTAGATTACAATACATCTCAAGTCATTCACTTTAATCGAATGCTGAACTTGTTGAAGGAAGATACAAAAGACTTCAGAGAAACTGTCAACTACCATCGGATCAGAAAACATAAAGACAAGACTGTGACCACTGAATTGCAATCCAAGACGTATCGGTTCACTTATACTAAACGTGTCATTATTGGAGATGGATATACTGTTCCTTATGGGTATTTGGCATAGAGTAGTTCTGATGATCATGTATTATTTGTGATAAACATGTATTGAACTGTGTCAGATGTATTGTACAGTTTCTTTGATGTATTAAACTGTTTCTTTTTTAAATTATGTATTAAACTGTTGGTTCATGTTCATTAAAATTTGAGTATAAATAAAGTTGTCTTTGTTATTTTTTCACAGTTAGACATGGCGCTTTCTACACACCAGTTGGACTCAAATCAAGATATTGGAAGTTTGTTTTTTAAACACCCTTCTAATATTTTTATTTCTGGTCCAAGTGGATCGGGTAAAACTGAATTTGTTAAAAAGATGATTGAGTTTAAAGAAGATTTATTTGATATTTTACCCCAACGTATTGTTTGGTGTTACAAGGAATGGCAAAAATCTTATAATATCTTACAAGAACGTGAGGGGTCAAACATCAAATTTATTCAAGGTATTCCTGATGATGAAGATGAGATTGTCACCGATCCCAGTGCAACGCACTTGGTGATTTTTGATGACATGTTAGGAGATAAAGATGAAGAAAAAATTAAGTTATGGTTTACAAGAAAAGGACATCATAGAAATGCAAGTGTGGTGTACATCACACAAAATTTATTTCAACAAAGTAAATCTTCTCGCACCATCAGTTTGAATGCTCATTATTTAGTTTTATTTCAAAGTCCAAGAGATAAGATGCAAATTAAAGTATTGGCCAATCAACTTCAAGCTCCCCATATGATTCATGCGTTTAACGATGACACATCTATACCTCACGGATACTTATTGGTCGATTTGAAACCAAATACACCTGATTATCTCAGATTCAGAACAGAAATTTTTCAAAACTGGTTTACAAAATCAAATCAACAAGGACCTGTTGTCTATTTTCCAGGAGTATAAAAAGGTGTGTTTGAGTTTAAATCCATCATTTGTGTCAAAATGGCTCAACGACAATCAGCTAATCTGATACGCGCTCTGTATAATTTAAGCAGAGAACATGATAGTCATAAAAGAAAATCACTCTTAAATGCTGGTTTAATTGAAATGATCAAATGGTTTTCATTGGCAGCTCGAAAAATTGTTCAGGGTAAGATGAATTTACCTAAGCAAACTCAAAAATTTATGGATAGACATCAGGATGATGTTCGAAAATTAGCAAGTGCAATTGTTGACCCTGAAGTCAAACGCAGTATCATTTTAAAACCTGGAGGTGGTGGATTCTTTGGTGGTGTGATCATTCGAAGTCTGATTCGATGGGATGGAAATAAATTGATGAGAAAATTTAACAAGAAAACTAAAAAACCTAAGAAAAAATCAGTGAAAAAACCAAGAAAACAGAAAAAAGAAAGGTTGATGATCGTTTTGTAACAAAACGTAAAAGTAAAAGTCCTGCTTCATGGCAAAATTTAGGTCTTGATTCTCCAAACACAAATGCAAGACGATCGTCCATAAATTTAGCAAGATTTACTCCTTTGAGAGCACAAGATTTGTTAAAAAGACATGGATTTGGTGCTACCATGCACATGTTAAATCCAAACAAATATCCATCGCCACCTCATTCTGAACGTCGACGACTTCATTTTTAAGAAAACTATAAAAGGACTGTACATCAAATTTTATATACACACTCATAAACATGGCTGTAACAACAACACGTCGTAGAAAATTGCAAAATAAAATGAGAAAAAATCTCTGATTAAAACTTATGGTACATTTTTGGAAGGATTGACTCATTTATCCAATAAATGTCGTAAGAAAATGATTCAAGAATCTCCTAAAGAAGTCATTGATTGTGTAGGGGAATGTTGCATCAATCTTATAAAAGGCAATGTACGTCTGACAAATGCTCAAAAGAATCAGTTACGAGCTAGAAAGCAACATATACGTTTACTGAGTTCTAAGCAATTGCCACTTGACACAAAAAAGAAAATTATTAATCAAAAAGGTGGAGCTTTGTTAGGATTATTGTTAAAACCTTTAATTGCTCCTATCATAGGTTCTGTCTTGGGTGAAATTATCAAAAAATAAAATATGGATGGTCGTAAAATGGCTGTTGTGCCATTTAAACTTTGGGAAGACATGAAACGCTGGAAAGAGGAACAGATTCAGAAACCTAGACTGCCTCCTGATCCTAATGTATCTGCCACAGCCAGTCTTCAAAGAGACTTATCTTCTGTCATGGCCAATGAAGATTTGTCTGAAGCTGAAAAATCTCAATTGTATGGCCAGACCTTGCACAAATTTAAAACGGCTCATCAAAAAGCTTTAAAAGAAACATCTCTTTTTTCACCATCTGACCCTAGTTCTTCCAAAATGAATCAATTGGTCATAGATAGTGTGCCTTCCACCATGAAACGTAAAGCTCAGCTTTTAATTTCACTTCTAAAAACTAACCCAAATGTGTCCTGGGAAGATGATGGTACAGTCAAACTTTATGGCAAATCTATTCCAGGGTCTAATATTATTGATTTGGTCAATGATGTCATTAGACATCGAAAAGGCAGTGAACCTACAGGTTGGCAAGCTTTTGCAGAAGGTTTAAGAGACATGAATATTCCCCAAGATGTGATTGGAAATAGGGAAAGGTGGGACTGGATGCATCGTGCTCCAGAAACTCCTGAAACGGATTATATCACTCCCAAACAAAAACGCACTATCAGAAAAACAGCAAGTCGTATTCCCGTTTCTGTCAGGTCTGCAAAGAGTTTGGGTGTTAGGAAACGTATCAAAGACCATTTTTCATCCCCTGCACTTTTATCTGCCACCAAAAAACGTATAAAAGAAGAGTTTTCTTCTCCATGGGTCAGTTACAATGAAGCTTGAACAGTTGTATTACAATCCTAAAAGTCCTGCTGCATATGCAGGTGAACAAGCTTTGTACAAACTTGCTAAACAATCATCCAAAAAAGTAAAACTTCAAGATATTAGAGACTGGTTAAGAAAACAACAAACTTATACTTTACATAAACCTATTCGTAAAAAGTTTTTGCGACGCAAAACGGTAGTGGCTGGAATTGATACTCAGTGGCAAGCAGATTTGGCAAACTTATCAAAATTATCAAAGTTCAATGACAAACATAGATATTTACTTTGCATCATAGATGTCTTTTCAAAATATGCATGGGTGGTACCTATTAAAGATAAATCTGGGAAAACTTTAGTCATTGCTTTCAAATCTGTGTTAAAAAGTGGACGATGTCCAAAAAGTTTGCAAACAGATAAAGGAACTGAATTCAAAAATAAAGAATTTCAAAATTTCTTGAAAACTAAGAAGATTCATTTCTTCACTACTGAAAATCCTGAAACCAAAGCCAGTATTGTCGAACGTTTTCAAAGAACTTTGAAAACTCGCATGTGGAAATATTTTACTCATCATCGCACTTTGAGATATGTAGACATTCTTCCCGAATTAGTACATGGTTACAATCACGCTTATCATCGAAGTATTAAATGTGCACCTGTGTCTGTGACTCTTAAAAATGAACCACAGGTGTCAGAAAACTTATATGGCAAATCGAATTCTGAAAAAGTCAAACCAAAATTCAAAGTGGGTGATTTTGTGCGTATCAATAAAACAAAACGCACATTTGATAAAGGTTATTTACCAAACTGGACACAAGAATTATTTCAAATTTTAGCAGTGGTCAAAACTCAGATTCCTATCACCTATAAAATAAAAGATCTTGAGGGTGAAGTGGTCAAAGGTACCTTTTATTCACACGAGTTACAACGTGTAGAGAAAGAGCAAATTTACGAAATTGATTCTGTTTTAGATCACAGAAAACGTAAAATAGGAAAAAAGTGGGTGAAAGAAATTAAAGTTCACCGGAAAGGTTACCCTTCAAAATTTGACAGTTGGATTTTAGAATCTGATCTTGTATAAAAGCATGAAAATGGATCTCAGAGGATCATTTGTACGTGGTGACACTGCTTCAGTACAATCTGCAGAAGGTCGAGATCGAATTGTTAAAAATCGGTTCACTTTTTTTGCTCAGATCATTGTTGTATACATGATCATTATCACATCATTAGTTCAAATCAGTCTGAGAAGTCCAGATAAAGAATTGTGGCTAATTTTACTCAGTAGTTCTATCGGTTACATACTACCATCCCCAGGTTTAAAATTTAGAAAACAAACTAATCCAATTTCTGCTGACGAAACAGATTTGCCCAAACTCAAACCATGAACAACTTTTATTTGACACTCTTGAGTGATAGTTCACTCAGTACTTTTTCAAAAAATACGCAATGTGACTTTAAAGTGAAATTAGATCATTCCATACAAATTGAAAAAGATAATTGGGAAGTAGGTTTGGTAGAAGTCATAACTCCAACTGAAGTAAATAATATCACTAAGGAAAACAATTATGTGATTTTAAGATTTACTGATAGAAAAATGTGTGAAGACATTGATAACTGTACAAAGTATGTATCATATGTAGACCAAAAAATCTATATCCAAAATGGTTATTATGCTTCTCCACGCCATTTAGTTGAAGAAATTCAAAAAAGTATCAATTTTCGATATGGACTGACACTGAAAAATAGCAATGCTACCATTTCAATCACTTATGGTGAAAACAGTGCTCGAGTCAAACTTGATATTCAAGATCCTACGAAAGTCCAAATTATTTTTCCAAAGGCAATTGCAGAAATATTAGGTGTAGATAGAAATTATTTTGATAAACCATTAGGAAATGAAAAATACATTTTCAGATATGGTGTGGATTTGAATACAAAAATTCACCAACTTTACATTTACTCTGATTTAGCAAGCTATACATTTATTGGTGATGTTACTGCACCTATTTTAGGCCAGTCATTCTAGCCAATATTTGGGTCAAACCTACCACTAATTGCTACAGAAACGAAAAGTGCATTTTTGAAATATATAATCATATGCATCTCAGAAAAAAAGTCCTCAAATGTTGCATGATGGGAAATATATATTTCTTTGATATGAGTCAGGCACCTAAAATCCGCAAAAAATGTGTGTTACTATTGGTAAATAAACATAGTTGGTATATAAAAGACACTACAGTACCTAGCAATATGCAGTTCATGAACAACAGAATACAAAAACTTTAAGATGGCTTATTTTATGTGGTGTATCATATCTTCTATAAAAGTGGCTAACCAAATATCAGCGGGTGGGTAGGATTAACCCACCCACTCATTCCAATGGTACTGTAATCAACCAACTTAAGATTTGTATGATTGGAAACTCTAGCTATTTACAATAAAGAATAAATTTATATATAACATTATACTGCTATGGATATGAAGCCACAATCATTTTGAAAAAAGAAACTTCATCAATCTAAATGAGCCAGACAAACATTACGCAAACATGTCCGTGCGATATAATGCAATATTTTACGGCTGTAAAAATGATAATTTTCAGATAGTTTTCTTATTTTTGCTCAAAACATAGATTGTGGGTACACTCTGAGGCGGTTCTAATAAGTACCCACAATCTATGTTTTAGAGCAAAAATAAGAGAAACTGTATACCCGTGTAAACCCCAGTTATACTATATGAGCCGTGACATGAGAAAACCCGATTTTCGCATATGGGAAAACAAAGCCACAGATCAGTTGTGCAGTAACTGGGTCAGTTTATGTCCATTCTACCAACAGTAATACTCACCCGTTGAAAAGAACCAAAACTATGGCAAAATTCAATCTAATTACAGAAAAACAAAGCAAAAACACCAGGTGGAAAATCTGTCAAAAAATGCTGTCCGCATATCAAAAAGTTCAAGAGAAAATAACGTGAACAGGTGTACTTAAAGTCGATTTTTCGTGTTTCTTATTTATGCGGCAGTACTTTAACAAGAACCGTCGATATTATTAAAAAAAACATTTTTGACGAACTACTACCGTGTTCGTTGACCAAGCCAATTCCTAATTGTAGTGCTTACGTTGATTTTGTCTTATTTCTATCATTTATCATTCCAGTGACCACACAGTGAAATCCTGATCAGGGGCCGAGCGATGGAGAGCTCTCCAGCGTCTGATCAAACTCTGCACTGTTTGGTTATGTCCTTAAATATGATGCTATAGGTTATGTGCGGAGCTATAAAAATGGGACAGGATCTTCCAAAATAGCCTAGTGTTTATTATTTTCTGTTATTCATTTGATAATAGATTTATTCTTTCATTTTTAGGAAATCATTATTCTCTGACATTTCAATTTTGGCTCTTTATTAATGGTAATCAACATCAAACCCCAATATGTCGTTCACAAAATTTATTGTGATCCGTTTTCCCATGTAATGGATCGATGTCAGTATACACAACAGTTGCAGCAACAGCGAATTAGTTTTAATACATGAAGCATGCACAATAGCCTTTACTAAACTGGGCGGAGCGAATATGATTGCGCATGTGCAGTGGCCGCTATGTCTACCTTTTCCACACGTCCACCTTTTCCACACGTCCACCTTTTCTATGTTACACCAGCCCTCATTCATGGCCACCTCCGATCCCAGTTCTCATTTTCCTCCGCCATGGGAATGTAGTAACATCCGGTGCGGTTTCGTATGGTAGCGTAATCTGTTTATATGTTTAACAAGTCATAGTTCTACAAAAAATGGCTAGCTGAAGTTTAGGCCTATATTATCGTATGTTTTCTTGCACACTGTATTTTTTGTTGTTGTTTTTTATTGTATTTCTTTGTCCTCTCAGTGTTGTCCAGGTTCATTTTTCATAATTCCTGGTAATTAACATCTGAAGTGTGATTACATCATAATCTTTTCTCGATTTTTCGCACTACAACCAAGTGCCAGTAGGTACAGTGGTAGCAAACTATAAAGACTTCCCCCTGTCTTGGGCAAACCTGTTGTCTTAGACATGGGGCTGTACTTTTGACAGGTTCCTTTTAGAAAGATCATATGTTGCTCTGTTCAAGAAGTATAATAATGAGCACTTTAAGATGTTAATAAAGTTAATAAAGGTATCCCGATGGTATATATCATTAGTGTTGCATTCAGCAGATCTAAAAATGGGATTGTATGATAGATCGGACAGGCCAGATAAGCATTTCCCTCTACCAATTGGCATAGTGGTCTCCAACATTAGATAAGGCAAAATGCACAACAGTTCATCAGACAAAGAAAATTGTATACAGGGCACTAGTGTCCAACATTCCCGATATTCAAAACTTTGGTACTAATTGTGCTCCTCTTGTTGCAGATTTGTTTTTGTTTTGTTATGAGAGAGACTTTATGTTGTCTCTGTCAGACAATAATCAAACTGATATTATTGAAGCTTTAACTCCACCCCCAGATATTTAGATGACTTACTTAATATTGATAATCCTTACTTTGAACAAATGGTAGGTCAGATATATCCTACTGAACTTGAGTTAAATAAGGCTAATTCTTCTTATACTGAAGCTCCGTTTTTGGACTTGAACTTGTCAATAACAAATGGCATAGCTTCTTCTAAAATTTATGATAAACGGGATGATTTTAATTTTGAAATAGTAAATTTGCCATTTCTTGATGGAGATGTTCCTTGCTCCACTTCCTATGGTGTGTATATTTCATGGCTTATTCGTTTTGCTAGAGTGTGTTGTAATGTTGATGACTTCAACAACAGAAACTTATTTTTAACTGCTTAGTTATTAAAACAAGGTTATAGATATCATGAAATTCGAAAAGCATTTTCTAAATTCTAACACAGACACTCAGAGTAAATTGTTAAATACAACATTGGGTTAAACACTCTTCTGCAACAAGGCATATCAGAACCTATATTTATGGTGATTTAGTTTATAAATTCAAACGAATTGTTCGAAAATATAATTTTAGTGATCAATTTAAAAAGATTGCAAAACGTTATATGAGAGTTAGATATAACTTGATTATCATGCGACAGTCTGCATGCCTGGTTTTAAACCTGATCACAGTTTATAGCTATGGTTTCCTCTTTAACTGCACGACAGTGGGTCAGGCCTCAGACTCTATGACGGCTCTGACGTAAAGCTTTAATCGGTGGGTTGGTGCCTGATGCTTATCTGTAGCTGGACCCACCGTGGCTCAACTTGAAGATTTCTTTAGCTCTGACTATCTGTGAGTCATGAGCCTTTTTCATTGTTTCATCATGTTGTGTTAATTTGTGTTTTTCCATGGTGATACATTGCATGGGTTAGAAGGCCTCCATGCGAGCTGAACATATCTTGTACTTCAACAACAGCAGAATCTAGGGCGAAGATTTGATACCAGTAAAATGCATTTAAGCCCCCAATGGCTTAGGCTGCTGTCTGTTCTAAGGCGGTGGTTCTGTTGTTGTTGACTTTTTGTTTAATGTTACTCCCATTGTGGGAGTCTGTAATTGTTCTATGTTTTGTTGTACATTACTTTATGTCCATTCTAGTATTGCAATCATCTTGCTGGGGAAGAGAGAGCTGGTTGCTTTGCTTAATTTGTGTTCCTGGTGTCTCGTGATGATTGAGTTGCTCTTCCTTGCGGTGCCATGGGGTTGTCTGTGGTTTGTGATTGTGGTATTTCCTGATCATACTTACTATTTTTGTAAAGGGAAGTATTGACCACTGTTCCCACGACAGAGGTAGCTTTATACAGAGCAGTAATGACCACTGTTCCCACCACAGAGGCAGTTTTATACAGAGCAGTAATGGACACTGTTCCCACCATGGAGGTAGCTTTATACAGGGCAGTAATGGCCACTGTTCCCTACAGGGAGGTAGTTTTATACACCGCAGTACTGACCATTGTTCCCAAGAGGGAGGTAGCTTTATTCAAAGCAGTAATGGCCACTGTTCCCACCACGGAGGTAGTTTTATTAAGAGCAGTAATGCCGTCTAATTACTTATTAGAGACATCTAACAACTGATTCTTTCTATGTTCAAGATGAAAAACGAATCTTTTTTTTTAAATTAAAAACCTTCTTCAGAAGTGAGATCAAGCTGTAAACTTGATCCTTGCCATGTTTTTCGTAGAAATACTTCGAAAATCGCCCAAAACGCTTTGTACAAGTATATTCAATTTCATGATGACACTAATGTGCTTCGGTACTTTTAAAATTCGAGCGTAACCTATTTTAATAATATGAATAACAAAAAAAATTATTCCTGCAATTTAATATATATTTCATATTTTCTTTCTGATTGCTATGATTCGTGACGATTTCTATGTGATATAAGACAAAATAACAATAAAATTGGTGCGAGCATTATAGCCGCGAAAATATGTGACACCAGGGAATATTGAGCTTAGTTTTCTCTTACACACGCATTGGAGCGTCAGTTGCCTTGGGGCGATGATCAAAAATGCATGGATCGGCAAAAAAACTACTCAAACATAATTACCTGTGTGTAATGGTCTGAGGAAAACTGCGACAAAGATTTTATTCGCGTCGTCTATACAACCGGAAGCGTTTCCTAGGGAGAGAAAGTACAATCTACGGTGTACTTACAGGGCCGCCGCAGAAAGTGTTATATGAGGAGTAGATTAAGGTATTATAATATCGTTTCCTTTCAGATATTTTGTGAGGACTTTTAGTATGTTGTAGATGACATAAGAAACTTTCGCTCAGGCACAAAAAAGTTTCTGTAGCAATTAGTGGTACCCCAAAAGCTATTATGACTGGCCTAGGCTATTTTGAGAGTGTTGCCATTTGAAAGTAAAAGAGAAAACAATCATTTACATCAAGAATTTGTCAATGTACACTATGTTCCAGTGGCAAAATCTTTCATAGATCAGGTGCACATTAGTATAAAAGGTGATACAGGTGAAAATGTGCCATTTATCTCTGGGAAAACGTTAGTGAAACTACATTTTCGACAGAAAGAATAATGTTGAAACAATCGAGAAGCATTATGTCTCTTCAATCTGGGAAAGGAGACTTTCCCGTGTACAGAGGCGTTTCAAGACAATATGGCAATGGTTTAGGATCCATTTTTAAAGCTGCATTGAGAACAGTGATTCCAATTTTAAAACCTGTCGCAAAAGCAAGTTTAAAAAGCGTGAAAAAAGTAGCTAAAGATCAAGGGGTTCAAGCTCTAAAAGACATTGTGGGTGGTGAAAATGTAAAAAAAGTTTTAAAACAAAGAGGAAAAACAGCTTTAAAATCTATTGGTCAGTCTACTATAAATCAGTTGGCTATAAATTCAACTCAAAAACGCAAAAAGCCTCAGTCTCAATCTAGACACCGAACTGTTAAGAGGGGTTTTAAAAGCAAAGCAAAAAAGTTTAATCCAATTAAACGTCTGGTATTTGAAAAAGATATATTTGACGAAAAATGATTCAACAAGGTTCTTGCGATTGCACTAAAACGGAATTGGATATGGAATCCATTCCACCCACCATGACTACCATGCAAGGCACTCAGTGGAATGATTATCATCCCATAGCTTCTCTCGATAGTCATCATGCACCCATTGAATTTCTAATTCCACCTCACACCGAGTTTTACACTGATTTATCTCAAGCGTATCTGTATATCAAATTCAGAATCTTACAGCAAACGGGTGAAGATCTTGAAACTGGTGCAAAAGTATTTCCAATTAACAACTTTTTTCACAGTATGTTCAGTGGCATCGATTTGTATATCAACAATAAATTGATCACGAATAATTCAGACACGTATCCATACAGAGCATACCTTGAAAATTTGTTTTCTTATGGTTCTGATGTCAAAGATAATCAACTGAAAGCAGCAGAATTTTGGTCTGAGGATGAAGCAGGAGCTTTTGAAGATATAACAAATGCATCTATCACTGATCGTGGCAAACGCGTAGCAAAAAGCAAATCAGTGGAGCTTCAGGGTAAATTACATTTGGATCTTGCTATGCAGGAAAATATTTACCTAATGGCTTAGAATTCAAACTTAGACTCAATCGATCATCTCCTCAGTTTTGTTTGATGAGTGATAATTCTCCTGCAAAAATCAAAATTGATACTGCTATCTTGAGAGTACGAAATGTTCAGCTTCTACCTGCCATTAGCAATGAACTGAATCAAACTATTGCTCACCATAATGCTAAATTTCCAATCAGAAGAGTTGAAGTCAAAACTTTTACAATCAGTAGTGGCACAAGATCTAAAATTGAAGACCATCTTCTCACAGGTCAACTTCCAAAACGAGTTTTTATTGGCTTAGTATTAAATGAGGCATTTAATGGGACTTTGGAAACTAATCCTTTCTTTTTCCAACATTTCAACCTAAGTAAAATGGATGTCACTTGTGATGGACATAGTGTCTATGGAAAACCATTTGAACCTAGATTTGGAAATGATCAGTATCTCAGGTCTTTCCTATCTGTTTACCAAGCATTAGCAAGTCAGAATCAGGTCCAAAATTGCAACATTGATTATGAAGATTACAAAGGAGGTTACTGCTTTTGGGGATATGATTTGACACCAGATCAAGCAGCCGATCAGTCTCATTTGCACCCAATAAAAACTGGGAACCTCAGATTGGAGCTTCAGTTTGCAACATCACTTGACAAGACGATCAACGTGCTTGTGTATGCAGAGTTTGACAACCTGATAGAAATCAACGGACTTAGAGAAGTTACCACAGATTACTAAAGATGAATGCAGGATACTTCATTGAACAGGACTTGATGTACCAAACAGATGCATACAGTGCAACAGTCCAGCCATCAGATGAGAAGAGTACCTTACAGAAAGAAGTAGAAGACAATGAGGATATTGATTGTCTTATGAAGACTCTTCTAAAACAAGCCATATTGACTTGTCTAAAGATGGCAGTTGGAGACTGTGCGAAGCATGAATGTCATGGATGCAAAATGAACCACCCAAGTCAGAAATACCACGATATCTGTCTATGGACTTCTCCAAGAGAATGGATTGAAGATTATGGATGTCATGATCCAGCCTTAGAGGGCCTAAACATCTACGATGTGATGAAAGACTTTGATGATAGAATCTGGAACTATCTGTATGGCGACAGTTTGCGACACCCTATGGACTTTACAACAGGGATCAATCACCTGACGCCAGAAGAAAATCAAGAAGCCTATAAAAACTGGCAGTACTTCAAGAAAAATCAAAGTGACTTAACAGAACAGTGGAAGACGTACTGGGCCAAGAAACTCATAGAATCCTATGAAGAAAAGGAACCTGAAGAAAACGAGAACCCAGAAACAGAATAAAAATGAACACTGTTGAACTAATCAAAGTCATAAACAATATACCTGTGAAAGGAGAAGTATGTGCCAAGAATTTACTACCAGAGAAGAAACCACTGGATATGAAGGCTTACATTGTCAATACAGATATATCCACAGATCCAGGAGAACATTGGGTGGCTATCTACTTCAGAAGAGATCAAGTTATCTACTTTGATTCATATGGAAGACCACCAGATGAGCAATATGTTCTACCATTTATTGAAAGAAACTCTACAAGATGGATCCATAACAAAGAATGTTTACAGAGTCCATGGAGCAAAACATGTGGAATTTGGTGTATCTACATCATTCACCAGCTCAACAAAGGACTAGATCTAAACACAGCCATTCATCAAGAACTATATGGAAGTGGAGATGATTTATACCAGAATGACAGAGATATCGAGATGTGGTTCATCTATAACTATGCCAGAGTCATCCTATCCAAGAATGGAATGAAGCGCATGGCTCCTCCTGACTTTTTATTCAAACACAGAATACAGACTTGTAAATGTCATAATTATTCACATCACCTTTCAAAGAAGTATCCTATGTATAATATGTTGTAAATATGTTAAGGGAAATTATTGTAAACAATGAACAGAGGGACGGCCCTAATCCTCTGTCATTGTAATCAGTTATAGTTAGCAGGGCAATAAAGTTATAGAAATGTTCACCAGTCTTTGTTGTTCTTTTCAAAAAATCAGTAGTAGTAAGCTTGAGACGGCTAGCTAAACACTAGTTAACGCTACAGAGTGATGCCTCTAGGAGTTGAGGTCTTGATTGACCAAGAGACTCTAAGACGCATGGTACTTAGTAGCCTTGACTATTACACACACCATATATCACCACATAATATACCCCCTAAAATGACTAAGTTATCTTCAAAGCTGAATTTAACTAAGTTATTTTATATATCACCACAGCAGAACCTTTGTCCCCCTCAAAAATGACTAAGTTATTTCCCAACAGCCCAGGAAACTATCATAATCACAACCCAACCAGTAAATATGACCAGGAAACTATCACAATCATAGACCCAACCAAAATACCCCTAAAATAAACTAAGTTATTCACAGCTAGTCACTCAAGCCTACCAGGGGTGGCATCTATGGGTACGCCGAATTTTTTATCCTGAAAAAAAAAACTAAGTTCTTTTCAGACTTAAAAGGTGGCGTACCCAGAGTGCCCCCATTACTACTTACGTAATTTGTTGTAGGCCAATCCAAGTTCAAATAGAGGGTTTCAGTATCAGACACATTAGCTTATTTAACTAAAGTTCAGTTGGATATATCTGACTTACTATTTGTTTAAAATAAGTATTATCAATTTTCAGTAAGTCAACTAGATATCTCGAGATTGAGTTGAACGCTTCAATAAAATCAGACTTACCATTTGTTCAAAATAAGGATTATCATTATTAAGTAAGTCATCTAAATATCTGTAGGTGGAGTTAAAAGCTTCAATAATTTTATCAGTTTGATTCTTGTCAGAAAGAGACAGCATGAAGTCTCTCTCATAACAAAACAAAAACAAATCTGCGACAAGAGGGTCATTATTAGTATCCATTGGAATACCAACAACTTATATATACACTTTGGAACCAAATCTAACTAATGAGCCGTGACATGAGATTTCCAACAATGTGGTATATGCGACTAGCAAAGGCTCAGACCAGCCTGCGCATACGCACAGTCTGATCAGAGCCTTTGCTAGTCCCTCTAATATTCTATGACAGTTAAGCTACTGACTGAAAAATCATTTGGAATTTTTAGGCTGAAAAGAAGGCTGCACAGGCTGGTCCGAGTCTACACATGTCAAAAGGCCACACTGTTGGAAATCACATGCCATGGCTCAAATGTGTTATCCCGCGTCACAAACTTTCTCACATGACCATAACATACGAGGAGTGTTCAAATGTGATGCAACCACCCAAGGATATATACGATTTGCTGTAATTTCATATTTTTTTCACTTCGGGCCGGCCATCCTGCCCAGTTTAGAAACAATTGTTAGGTTGATCCAAAGCTTAACCATGGAGAATCGGACAGGACGGCCATGCCCACAGTTAAAAAGAAATGAAACTACAGCAAATCGTATCCATAACAACTCTACAGCGTAATAAATGTTGTTTTTGTGGGAAAACAATGGATAATGGACAGACACTTTCTACAGCATGATTTAAGAGGTGATATATATTTCATCCTAAAATGTAAAGAAATTCCAACTCAAAATGAAATGCTGGTTAGTTTTGAAAAGGAATGCCAACACCCAAAGCTTCGAATGTATACCCAGAGGTATAGAAGATGCATTTAGAAATGACAGGTGCTATCATTTGGGTCTCAACGCGACAAAACCTGTCTTCGGGGTTTCTGACAAAGCAAGACTCAAACCAGTTTCCTCAGCTACAGAGAGTAGTTAGAAAATTGAAATTTCGCTCATAGCAAGTCCAGATATAATACTTTCCAATGAGCGAACAACAAAGGCGCTGATCAGGCTGGGCAGATGCGCAGGCTGGTCTGCGCCTTTGTTGTTCGCAAACCGCCGAAGACAGGTTTTCTCGCGCCGAGGCCCATTTATAAAGATCCTATGCGTAACCATGATTTTTAGGCATTTTGTCCACTGATTTATAACCCGTGCCACTTTTTCAGTCAAAAGGGTCATCACATATATGACCGTATGTGTCCATCGTGTATAAAATATGACATGCCAAATCTCTAGCAAGGCACACACGCAGAGTAAATCACGATCTTTGCCTCAATTTCTATGTGTTTTGGCTGCTGCTGACACCCCTTCGACACGCAAAAAGTGATTCAACAAAGTATGCAAAAAGCATGTACGTGGTCTGAAAGTTAGTCAACGAAGGTATATATATCCTTGGGCGATTGCATGACATCTTCGATTTTTCAATAAATACCTCACAAAATTTATTTCAATCCAAAATGGAAGTTAGTGCAAAGTTGTTTACCTTTTTACATGGACCCTGTATACTGCGTCCGAACTTTTTACGGCTTCAAATGCCGAACTGGACGTTGATACAATAATTATTGTCAGAACTGCCTTGGCCAATTCCGTGGAATCAGACCACGGATGTACATCGAGAATCTACTCTGATAAAGTGATGCTGACGTTATATAACGTGACGCTGACGTCACAGAAGCCATGTCCACATAATAACAAGTGTGATAGCACCAAAACAAACGTTTATAAATGTAGTTTATACTTTTTCAATAAAATATCGCTATAGTGATCTTTTATTGAAAAATAAATAAACTTCATTTATTCTGCTGATTAAACTTTTCGGTTATCAATATTAATTGAACAAATATTTAACAGAGAGGGCTTACTTTATTTGGCTTACAATGATGTAAACGCCTTTTTTGTGTGTTAATTTAATTAGAGTGTTTCTCCATGATGATACATTACATCAGTTAGAAGCTTCCATGCGAGCTGAAAATGTCTTGTTCTTCAACAACAGCAGAATCTAAGGCGAAGATTTAATACCAGTAAAATGCATTTAAGCCCCCCTGTGGCTTAGGCTGCTATCTGTTCTAAGGGGGTGGTTCTGTTGTTGTTGACTTTTGAATATTGTTACTTCCTTTGTGAGAGTCTGTAATTGTTCTATATTTTGTTGTACGTTACTTTATGTCCAATCTTGTTTTGCAATCATCTTGATGGGGAAGAGAGAGCTGTTTTTCTTTGCTTAGTTTGTCTTCCTGGTGTCTCATGATTGTTGTGTGGCTCTTCCTTGCGCTGCCATGGGTTTGTCTGCAGTTTGTGATTGTGGTATTTCCTGATCATATTCACTATTTATTATGGGTTTAACTAGGGCTGACCTCACATGCCGAAAACGAATTTACCTTAGGCCTTTTCCGGCTAACAAAATGTAGCTTTTTCGTACATAGTACTACGCGTAATGCGCCTTGCGTACACCCAAGGCTTGATTCAATTCTCAAATTGTGTTGGACTTTCCCGAATGAACTAAACTGTGGGCTAGATGTCTATTCCAATGTAAATTATCCGTTGTCAACAATTTCGTTAAAGAACACCTCCTATACTACTGGCTGGATTTCACCAAAACTGAAAGGAATTATCAAGACGATTTCCTGTCTTCTTGTGTTGTTCAACCAGTACTAAGCAGAGGATAAAGAAACAACACAGTGACTCTGGTGAGTCTCTTACTAGCAACCCTTCAATCCCCAAGCTAATACTCTATTAACTGAGCCACTGCACTCTGCATCAGTAGGATTTAGCTGACATGTCTTCTTAAGCGGTAATTCTGTCATACACAGCTCAAAATATTTAAGAAGGCACAGGACTTATGGGCATGTGTCCAAAAAGTCACCTTATTTTAGTATACTCCTCAAAATAATTGAAGGACCAATACTATCAATTATAACATTGATTTATTTTGTGTAGAACGTATTTCGAAGACCAATTTGACTATCTAGCCTAACTTTTTCAGACATCTTTGACGCCTTATTGCCAAGTGAAACAGCAAAAAGAACGTGGTGGAAAATGTTACTAACAAGAATTTTTTTGTCACTTTAAAACTTGACCTAAATGTATTGGAATGTCATTTTTGTATGTGATCCATGGACCACAGAACTGCATGAAGTGATTGAAAAGTGCTTTTAGATGATGAAATCTCTGTTTTCGCATGATTTTATGGTGTTTTAATCCCGTCGATACCATCCATCTCTTCCTGTGAGAGAAAATTGCCCCCATTTGGCTGTGGCGTAATGGCCAGACTATAGATTCAGACAAATGGTTTTGGCGTTTGTCTGTGACAATCTTTAAACGATTCATCGGGACATCTCTCTACCACTCAAAGGCATAGAATGACGATTGAAAATCTGATTTTTGATGGCCAAGTACACACATTGTTTTCAGAAAACAAATATGTCAAAACTCCATTGTCGGAGTTGAAAATGCTTGCTTTCCAGTACATTGAAACTGTTTGAAGATTTTTTTGCATGTAAGCTGAACTGTTTAAAACAAAGTTTAATTTGGTATCACTTACATTCTACTCGAACGACTACAGAAGAATTTCTTTACCCCACCCACTGCCTTTTGAAAATGTGTTTTTGAGGGTATGTGCATTTGAGACACAGTTATGGCAGAATTAGGCATGGGAATCATTAATCACGATCCTTGATTTATGGGCATAAAGAATAGAAATATTTGGGCCAAGTTTTACAGAATTTAAATGTTTGAGCTAATTATACTCGTGTTAGAAAATCTTGGTCCTTTAATTATTTTGAGGAGTATATATTAAAAAATAGTTCAAAACCCATATATTAAGACGAAAAAAAAAAGATTACCTTCCCAGCCTTTTTTTTTTTTTTAAAAAGTTGAAAAATTAAAAACATTTTTCGCTCATATTGTAAACAATTGAACAATAAAAGTGACATTTTTTTTTGAGAATACACTTCTCGCTATTGGCTATTATATGAAAACAAAACCCAGCGAAAAAGAATGCATATATTTTATTTATTAAGCTAAAAACTAATTTTACTAAAATATTAGGGCCAAAAAACCTTTATATCTTGAATAAATATGTCACATAATGTAACTAAAATAGCAAAAAACTTATTACTTTGAAGGGGATTTTTATAGAAATTTATAATATCTTTGGAACCAAATCACCAGAATTATTTGGAGTATATGAAGAAGTACTAGTCCTAATTTGCTGCTGACAGGGGACACACTCGTTACTAAAGTAATTATCATCATCCAAATGTGACATTTTTATGCTGTAACGTTAATTTCAAGCGACATCGAAATTAATTGCATTTTATGTTTTGAAAACTTACAGCGTATTCATGCGTTTTGCATCAAAAGAGGGAATACTCTGTTTACACTTTTTTTTTGTGAAAAATGACTTTGACCCCTGGGTTACTTGACACAGTGCCAGAATAAGGATATTAATGTTAGCACACTAAAGGAAACATTTTCTTCAATCGATGGAATAGATCTAAACAAATAAATAAAATAAAATGAATAATTGTTTGTTTTGATGTTCTTTTTTTCCTTGGTTTTCTGAGATTTCCTTAACTTTTTTATTGAGTATATCATCTTACTTTTGTAAAGGAACTTAATTATTTCAAGATATAAAAAAATCAAGTGAGTTAACTTTGATATATGCTTTTGTGGTTAGGGCGCTTTGTCCTAAGACTAAAATGAGAAACTGCAACCCCCATGGTCTAATGGTCATGGACGCTCTGAAATCTTCAACTAAAATTCCATTTTAGCACAAAAGGCAGAAGGTTTTATCGTTACAGTCTCCACTAACTAAAATAAAATGTCACCAATTTAAAGACGCTCACCTTTGAACAAGAAAAGCAAGAACATCTCGCCTAGATCTTTATTTGGTTCCGGCGAGTTCTGCATGGATATGGTGCTGGCATGTTACTGGGATGGTGCATGCTGAGTGTCTGGGGATGATACTTTAGTGATTCACACCAGAACCTTCAATCTGAACACCAGCTTTCAGTCTAAACTAGAAACTGCTGGATGGATGTTACTTGGATGGTGCATGCTGAGTGTTTGGGGATGATACTTTAATGATTCACACCAGAACATTCAATCTGAACACCAGCTTTCAGTCTAAACTAGAAACTGCCGTAGTATGACTGATTAATTGTTAAACCTGAACAACACACACTTTCATACTGCAAGATGGACTAAATTGCACGTGAACTATGGCTAAGAAGACTTAACAGCCCAAAACAATTAACATATATTTGATATGCATGTATTAGAAAAAAAACAGTGCATATTCCAAGTTTTTACTGGTGTGTGAACCAAATCATACAACTCCTGGTGTGAGCCCTATTCCTGGTGTGAACCCTATCTTTCATCTTCTCCAAAAACATTCCAAGTATAAAAACTCTCTTACTGCTTCATTTTTGCAGCATAAGATTTATAAGGGGATACTTTAAACGCACAAACATAATGTATATAGCCTACTTATCTACTTCATCCCTTTGCTGTGTAAACCCATTGCAGGAAAAAATGTATTTGCTTGCCAATAACTTTTAAACTAGATCTTTGTCCGAAATTCTCAAAAGATGGGCATGTTTCCTGTGCAAATTTGACATTATTAATGGAAATACCTAAGTAAATCTTGCCAAATTTTGACAAGTATCCGCCAGTTTTGTTCTCTTAAGTCACGTGATTCTCCCCTGTGAGAATGAAGCAATCATTTCCCATAAATCTCTGTGGAATGCTTTATGTAAAAGAGAAATTTTGTTAAAAATGCTTTTTTCAAAACTAAATTTTTAGACAAATATGTTAATCAATCACTAAATGAGCATCGCTTCTGTACATTTCCATACTCTTTCAATGTAGCAGAAATCATTAGGTTATGTTATAAACAAATTCCCAGTAGTCTACAGATTTCCGTAAAAGGCCATCATTTTTAGAAAATCAAAAATTACAAAGTTAAATTGAGCCGTGGACATAAGCAGTGATTGGTTTAACAAAAACAATTTTTTGATACATGAATGGGTTCTTAACAAACATAGCAAAAGAAACTGGGGTTCTGCTTTATTGATCTTCATTGTCTAATGAAGTGTTTGGTTCGTCTATAGGATGCATGTGCAGATCCAGAAGGGGGCAGGGGGTCCGGAGCCCCCCTGGAAAATTACAAAAATATAGCGTTCCATAGCAATACTGGTCCAGATACCCTTAAAATTACAAAGCTACCAATACAGCATCCAATGTTTGGTCATCATCGGCCAGCCAGCGGGTTGATGACCCGCTAATAGTGGTATTTGGATCCTTCCTCCCCTCATTAAACTAAAAAACCAACAAAAAAACCTTGTCAAAATTGGACCCCCTCTGACAAAACTTTCTGGATTTGAGCATGGGATGGGGATCACCTATGGAAAATTATCAGGTGTTCCTTTTCATAGTTTGGCAATGTAGATTCCTTCATGTACTTTTACACCACCTTTTATCAGGTTTGACTCTAGGCTACCATATGCACAGGCTGGTCTGCAAATTTGTTGTTCACAACCCCCTCACGACAGGTTTTCTCACGTCCAGGCTCATATTGAACACATAAAGGGCCATAACTCTGCCAAAAATCAATAAATAGGATTGTGGGTGTCTTGGGAGTTGTGGTAACATCCAGATAGATGAACAGCACTAAATCCGCCTGTCTCCCCATTTTGTGGTAGGAGACATTTTTTGGGGCCAGCCATTCATGAGAGTCTATGCACCTCATAAAACTTACAGGCTGATCACTATAGTTCACTTTTGAGAAGATCATGGTCAAGAGAGCTAAACAAACTGCAAGTCTGACCATGCAGTGTATACACAGCGTTCATAACTTCTTAAGGCAAAATAGTTAGGAAATCTGCCCAGAGTTCCTTTTGTTTGCAAAAGGACATACTTTAAAACTTCAACAAGGAAAACAAAGACAAAAATGAGTTTATAGCCTCTTTTGTACCTCTTACAAACTTTTTTTCAAGTAACAATATCCAAATCAATATTATCCTTGAATACCACACTTTTGTTATATTCCATCAGTTGTGTATCTAGATACTTCGCCACTATGATGTACTTTAAATTTCCTTGTGACAGACAGACACACAAATCTCTTATTCTCTTAGGTTTTGTTTGATTTGATTCTTTACCTCCCATCAACAATCTTTCAGTTTAACAGGGACAGGTCTTCCTGGGTTGAACTAGTACTAAGCTAGGATAAATATGTCTTACTCAAGGACCACAATGCAGTGACGCCGGTGAGGCTCCAACTGGGGGCCTCTCGGTCTTGAGTCAAGCACTCTACCACTGAGCTCCCAAAAACAGCATATTAATGAATTGGACTGAATGAATGAATCAGGACTTTAGTTAAGAGTGCATAACAGAAAAATATTTTTCTTATTTCTCAACAAAAACATATGTTGTTGGTACTCAACAGAACCGTCTCAGTGAGACGGTTCTTTTGAGCACCCAAAACATATGCCAAAAAGTATGGGTAAGAAAATATTCACAATTTTACGATGAAAATTTTTGTTTATCTAAACATGTGTGAATATTACAAATCTCAATCTGCTGTATATACATTTTAAATTGATGTGATCTAAATGCACTAACCATTGAAGCAAACAACTAGTTTTGGGATAGCTCTCTTCATTTTCTTAGAAAATAAGGCTTGCTATTTCATGTCAGATGATTTACCCTTAAAGTGCCTAAAAAATAAATCTGAAAATGTTGCCTGCTACAAATATTTGCTAACATTATCAATTCAAGCATTGAGGTAAACAGTATGGACCTAGATAAGACTGCTCCCGGTCTGATCTGGATGAGCAGTCTGATATGGATCTACACAGTTTTTCTAAGATGCTTCTTAAACATTTCAACAGAAGACAAAAATGGACAGCTATTGCTGTGATTGCTGCTTTAAAGGATAACATGTAATAATATCAATGCTTATTTGGTTTCTTAAGGCAGAAATGTCACTTGATGGAACTTTTTGCTGGTCCTTTAAGGGTTAGCTGCTATTATAAGGTAAAGGGCGTCCACTGTTGGGAATTGTAGCTGGCTCTTTTAACCCTTAAAGCGTCACCTATAATTTGCAGCAGATGACAATTTCAAATTTTGCTGCTTTTCAAAAAATAACAAATAAGGCATGATATTTCATGAGAATTGTCTGCTGGCAGACAATTCTCATGCCAGCAGACAATTCTCATGAAATATCATACCTATTTTTTTTCGAAAATTAGGAAAGAAGTTGCAAAATTTGTCGTCTGCTGCAGTTGTGATTGGTACTTTAAGGGTTAAGGTTTAAAAGAAATTAGCTTATATTTTGAGCTTAAATAGAGTCCATAGGAAAATTGGATTATGTGACCCACATCTGTTTATTACAGGCATCCAGATAAGGGTATGTAATTGAAAATTGACATTCTTATTATATCTCAACCAAAACATAAGTTGTGGATACTCATAAGCACTCATATATTAAAATTGATAGATAAACAAACTTTTTTTTTATGCTCAATCTATCTTTTTGTTATTCAGAAAATCTCAAGATAAGAGTGCATAATTGAAAATATACTTTCTGATAATCCACCAAAACATATGTTGTGGGTACTCAAAAGAACTGTCTCAATGAGATGATTCTTTTTAGCACCCATAAGAAATGTTAAAATTAATAGATAAGAAAACAATAACATTTTACCATATTTTTTTTTGTTATTTATAAACATAGGCCTTCAGATAAGAGTGCAAACATAGAGGATCTTACATGAGTGTTCATGTTTTATTGATTTTATAAAATGAGTTGGGGAAAAGAGATAAAATGCAAGGCTTGCCGAGCATTTTATCTCTTCTATCGCAACAAGTTTTAATAAATTCAATTATACAGGAGCACCAATGTTAGATTCTATTTATCACATGACATTAAAAATACTTAAAAAACGTCAAGAATTTCCCTTATTTTATGCAACGTTATAATGGACATCATTATGTTTCCCAAAAGTCTAGTGGTTTATCAATTTTATTGCATGGCGTTATATCACTCCCAGAGGGGACGTCATGTGATAATCAAATATTAACTTTCTTATTTATCAACCAAATCATACGTTGTGGGTACTCAAAAGAACTTTCTCAATGAGATAGTTCTTTTGAGCACCCAAAGCATATGATTAAACTAATCGATAAGAAAACATTTACAATTTTGTGCTCAATTTCTTTTTGCTATCTTGACTGGTCATGCGCTGATCCAGAAAGTTTTGCCAGAGGGGTTCCAACTTTGCAAATACCACTTTTTTTTTTTGATGAGAGGATCCAAGTAACACTATAAGCAGGCCATCATCAGCCCTCCAGCGAAAAGCCATTTAAATTGCGTTTCGCTACCATGCCGATGATGACCCGACATTGAATGCTGGCTTGGTAGCTTTGTCATTTTTGGGATCCGGACCAGTATTGCTAAGTTAAAGAAACCCTATATTTTTGTGATTTTCAGGGGGTGGGGGGGAGGGGCCGGACCCCCTATCCCCCCCTTTGGATCCACCCATGCTGGCTAGTATATAGTCTGGCTAGTCTATTTATCACAATTAATATTGTCAGTTGTAGTAATGTATCATCATTTCCATAGCTTGGTCCCACTGCTTCCTCTTAGCCTGTAAATAGATAAAGTAAGACAGCAAATGAAATTTTTGTTCTAATCACATTAGCCAGCAGCCATGGCTCAGATTTTTGTTTTGTTTGATTTAATTCTTTTGCTTTGCAGTCGACAATTTTTCGGGTCATCTTGGGTTGAACCAGTACCTAGCAAGGATTAATGTGTCTTGCTCAAAAACACAATGCAGCTATGCCATTGAGGCTGGAATCCGCAACTCCTCCATCTAGAGACAAGCACTCTACCACTGAGCCGCTGCGCTCCCCATACATTGGCTCAAACAGACAATTCTCATGAAATATCATACCTTATTTCTTTCAAAATTAGGAAAGAGGTCACAAAATTGTCATCTGCTGCAGTTGTGATTGGCGCTTTAAGGATTAACTGACTGTAATGGATTTGTATGGGACTAAAATCACAAATGCTCTTCAAATCAATTTGTCCACATTGGAGATTACAATTTCTAAAGAAGAATCCTGTGCAAGCAACTATTTTGAGAAATTCTTTCTTGAAAACTCTAAAGTCATTAAATATTAACTCTTTGCATGCTGTGTACTTTTCATGCTTTTGTTGTCATCGGTTGACTTTTTTCAAAATTTACTTTTTCAAACGATTCTTAATCAGAGTGTCAAACAGTTTTGATCCAGATCAGGACCAACTTTCTGTTGGTCCTGATCTGGGTTCAAACTGTTTACATTGGTAATCAGCAGAGAAAAAAGTTGCCACCAGCATGGAAAGAAAATTGTGACAATTTAATGTGAACACTGGTAATTTTGTTCATTTGATTGGATGCTTTACTCCCCAATATCAACAATTTTTCAGTTATGATGGGATGGGTCTTCCTGGGTTGAACCAGTACTAAGCAGAGGATAAAGTGTCTTAATCAAGGACACAAGACAGTGACTCCTGTTAGACTTGAACCTGCAACCCCTTGATCTTGAGTCAAGCACTGAGCCACTGCGCTCCTCTGAACACTGGTCAGAGGAAGCAAGAATATCAGGAGTGAAAATATCCCATTTAACCAAAACTGATTTTTTAGCAAGAAATTTACCAAATTCCATTTTGCAATGAAATTTTTCTCCCATCAAAGTAAGAAAGTCGTCAAAGATCAGGAAACAATACAATCAAGTACCACACCTGACCCAGGATACCACATGGGAAAGTAACAAAAATACAATAAACATCTCCAACAAGAGCCAAGAGGTCAGCCAATTACAATAAGAATTTGGCAGAAAAATGAGCAAATCTCTCAATATCTCCACCAAAATAATCCTTGTTCATTCTCTCAAAGGAGAAACTTACCCTTTTGTTTTGGATGGTTTCTTGGCTGGTTTATCCGCAGGTATAGAGACACTCTCAGTGACCATCTGTTCGTCATCTGCATGAGTACTCTTCAAAGTCTTCTTAATATTTGATACCTGTAGTTAAATATTAACCCATAAAGTGCCACCTACAATTTGCAGCGGATGACAAGTTCAAATTTTGCCGCTTTTTCAAAAATAACAAATAAGACATGATATTTCATGAGAATGGTCTGTTGGCAGAAAATTCTCATGAAATATCATACAGTCAAACCTCGATTATTCGAAGTGCTAGGGACCACAGGAATCCTTTCGAATAATCGGTAGTTCGAATGATCGAAAACGGGAGTTTTCGGACATTTTCGGAAAAACTCGGACCTTTCATAGAACGGCATTGTTTTGCCAGAGTTCGCAACTTCAACTCGTGTTTTCCGTGAAGTAATTATATAATCGGAACATCTGTCAAAGCATTAAAGAAAATGAGCTTATTGGAGGTTGTGGTCTCATTGTCTCTTATGCTATGCAGGTCTAAGAACGCCGAAAAGAAAGAAAATACGATCTTTATTGACATCTACATGTAACAACATCGATAACAACAATGAAAATAAAGGTTAAATGCAAATTGACGAACCATTTACTGACGAAATACTGTCGCCTTTTTAATCGCCCTAATGTCATAAGGTCTCCATTCCAGCTAGCACACAGCGTCGGACCATCAACGGCCCACCAGCAATAGGCCATTGAGATGGCATATCGCTGGCAGGCCGTTGGTGGCCCTACGATGTGTGCTTTTTGGGCTGCGAAATTCTATTTTATTTCAGTCAAAACATACGATTTGTGTGTTTAAAAGAACCGTCTCGTTATGCATCCAAACCTAGGTTTTGGCTGTTTTCCCTCAATCATAAAATTGTGTTTTAGGCATTTAAAAGAAATGTTTCGATGAGACGGTTCTTTTGAGCACCCAAACACATGTCCGTGATATTCGTTTATTATCGAAATTGTCATTTTTGTTGTACAAAGTCGGTGCGCTTGGTGTGTTCGCTTAATGTACAATGGTCAAGAATAAATCAAAGGATGCGAGACGATCAAATTAAAATCAATTTTAGCTCATTTATGCCCCTAATTAGACATTTTAAAAACATTAAACAAAACCATCATTGCAGACGACCTTGATAAAAGACACCATTTACTCACTTAAAGACAAAGATTACTGTCCAATAGAGATCATTAAAGGATTAACTGATAAGGGACAGTTTCAGTATCTCACAAAATTAATGGGGCCTCAAGAGGGGACTTACCTGTATGCAACACAATTTCATTCACTAAGATAAAGATCAATATTTTATCATAAAATACCTAATCCCTTTATGGGACCACTTTATTGCCCCAGTAAGGAAGTGATAATCACCTCATTATGGCTGTCCTTTTGATCTGCCCAGTATGACCCCTGGAGAGAGTCATAATGAGTGGTACCAGTATTATTGCTCAAATATTTGTCCCTTTAACGGTCCATCACGTAATAGTGTGAACGTTAATCCGGTGTCAATTACCTGTTGCAACTTTGTTTGCTAAATCGCTCAGGTGTGCAATCGAACTCGACCAAACAAAGAAATCATGATCACCATGCGTGACTTTTGGACTTCGAATCTTGAAGGGTAATTTAATAGCAACTTCTTCAATCGGGACCGACGAATCACTTCGAAAAATTGAGTTTTTCGGATGATCGAAATTCGAATAATTGGTAGTTTTATTGCAATAGATAATAGAGAAAAGAGTCGGGACTGTCCATCGTCTTCGAATAACCCAGTAGTTTCGGATAATCGGCGTTCGGATAACCGAGATTTGACTGTACCATATTTTTTCGCAAAATTTGTTGTCTGCTGCAGTTGTGATTGGCGCTTTATAGAGGATCTTGCATGAGTGTTCATGCATTCTTGAAATTATTTAACGAGTTTTGAAAAAGAAATAAAATGTGAAGCTTGCCAAGCATATTCTCATTTTTTATGCAACAAGTTTAATGGAAAAAAAGTCAATAAGCAATGCTTATTAGATCCCCCCCTGCCCCGCACAGTATAGGTCAGTGAAAAAAACTTAGTTTTGGCAAGTGATAGTTCAAACCAGCAGACCCTAGTTTTAAAAAAAATATTTCAGTAGAATCTGTGGAAGCAATATTTCAGAAGAGATTTCAAGATTTCAGCTGTGCAAATGATCTTCAAGCTTGCAATCTGGAACATTTGTTAAGATCAAATACACAAAATTATTCACCTGAAAGCTCTATATATCAAAGCTTATATCGGAAAAATAGCCAATGTTCTCATAGATGTCATTTTATCAAAAATTATCTTTTCTGAACCAAACTCCTTCATGCTTACGTTCAGTGTTTCTATATTGTATAGGCAACATATCAAATTGCTCCGTCAAAAGCTGTGGTAGGAGTTGCTCGGCATCTATGCATATACAAAAGCCTTGTTAGGGGAAAATTGTCTAAGTTCTAACAGCTGTCATTTTGTCAAAAATTATTTTTTCCAAGCCAAACTCCTTCATGCATATGTTCAATATGTCAACATTGTAGTGGCAAAGTATCAAATTGCTCCATCAAAAGCTGTGGTAGGAGTTGATTGGCCCATAAAGGCACTATCCATGCATATACAAAAGCCATTTAAGTGAAAAATTGTCAAGTTCTCATAGCCGTCATTTTGTAAAAAAAAATTTTTTCAACCAGACTCCTTCATGCATTATGTTCAATGTGTCTATACTGTATTGGCAAAGTATAAAATTACTCCATTAAAAGCTGTGGTAGGAGTTGATCAGCCCATGAAGGCACCATCTATGCATATACAAAAGCCTCACTAAGTTCTCAAAGCTGTCATTTTGTCAAAAAATATTTTTTCTGAACCAAACTCCTTCATGCATATTTTCAATGTGTCTACATTGTATAGGCAAAGTATAAATTGTTCCATCAAAAGCTGTGGTAGGAGTTGATCGGCCCGTGAAGGCACTATCTATGCATATACAAAAGCCTTATTAGGGAAAAATTGTCTAAGTTCTCAAAGCTGTCATTTTGTCAAATATTATTTTTTCTGAATCAAACTACTTCATGCATATGTTCAATGTGTCAATATTGTATAGGCAACGTATCAAATTGCTCCATCAAAAGCTGTGGTAGAAGTTGATCGGCCCATGAAGGCACCATCTATGCATATACAAAAGCTCTATTAGGGAAAAATTGTCTAAGTTCTTACAGCTGTCATTTTGTCAACAACTATTTTTTCTGTACCAAACTCCTTCATGCATATGTTTAATGTGTCTACATTGTATAGGAAAAGTATCAAACTGTTCCATCAAAAGCTGTTGTAGGAGTTGATCGGCCCGTGTATGGACTACAATATCATAAGCATAAAACCCTATATAAAAAGCCATTTAGAACTACAAAGGGAAATAACTCTAATATAATTAGCCCCTAACCCTTACTTTTTTGTTCAAAGTATTATTCTTGCATATATGAACATGTCTGCAAGGTTTGATGAAAATCCAGCAATGACTCTTCAAGATATTAAGGAAACAAAACTTTACGGACGGATGCACCGACGACACACGGACGCATGCACGGACAACGTGAAAACAGTACACCCACCACAAACAAAGTTTGCAGGGGTATAATAATTTCCATATTACAGGAGCACAAGTGTTAGATTCTATTCATCATACGACATTGAAACTACTGTAAAACCTGTCTTAAATGGGCACTCAAAAAAGACCAAATGGCTTTCAAGACCAATTAGCGCTTAATGCAGGTCAAAAGTGTTGCAGAATGCTCCAAGAGGAACATTCTGCAATACTTTTGACCTTCATTAAGCTATCATTTGTCATAAAGATCTTTGTTTTGTCCATTTTTTAGTGGCCTCTTAAGACAGGTTTTACTGTACTACCAAATCACATTTTTGGCGTAATTAAGATTTTGTCATTGTGTAAGCAACCTTGTTATATACTTAACAGTAAAAGAAACGCATATTTTGCATAGTTGATGTATTGTAAAAATTAGGTGTTTAATACTGATCTAATGATATGATAGGCATCAATGATGTTTAGAACATGGGTATAATCAAATGTATCACAAACTGAGAGCTCATTGGAATACTGCTATTAAAGGGGGATAACTCTGTGCATAATGAATTGACTCATAATTATGGCGAACTTCGAGATGTTGTTTGCCTAAAACCACTGAGCGGATTTTAATGAAAATCACTCTGCGGCATAATCAGGACATACAGACTCCCTCTGAAGGTTAAGTTGTCAGAAATTCATCAAGGTGGACCAATGTGAACGAATTACATTATCAGACAATTAGCCGGAAGTGTGTATAAGACAGGGAAGTAAGTGTCCAAACAATTGTTTTAAACGGTTCTGTTGGACAGTACCTTACTTTACATCAAGCATAATGTACCAGAATTTCTTACATCCTTGAAATTCTGTTGGTTTTCACGACCAATGTAAAAAAAATAAAAATGAGATTTTTTGATCTGCAGTATAATCGTCCTACAGTAATGATTTTAAAAGGTTTATGCTGTTTTCTTATTTGTTGCAATGTTTTGTCGTGATATCCAGCAAAATCGGATTCAAAACACGACTCTTCCAATGCATGGCACTGTTTTTGCGGTTTTTGCATTAGTTAACAAAAAATAGTAGTTAACTGTGTAATGACAAATAAAATGGCCAGGAACTAACGCATGAGTCCGATTTAACATATTCATATAATTCAGCTAAAATTTTGATTACTGTTTCTGGTATTAAATGGATATTGAATAATATGCGTTTCTTTTGCTGTCAAGTATATATGTAACTGAATATGTTACTGAATATGTAAACCACTTGTGGTTTGTTGATTTTAGTACATGGCATAATATCACAGTCACTCCCAGACACTATGTCATGTGATAAATTCGACTATCAACATCTCTTGCATTAATCTATTTTGAATTGGGCCAAATAAAAAAAAACCCCTGTGCTTATGGTAACCCGACCCTACCTAAATCTATTGGTGATACCTAGATTGTATTTTAGGTTTTCTGGAAAAAAATATAATTTTATGCATTTTAAAAAGTGAAATGCCTTCAAAAATGCGTAAAATTATATTTTTTTTCCATAAAAAAAAAAAATGTTTTCAGACCAGTTACCCAAAGCACACTTATTTTTTTTATTTGGCCTTGGAAATATGCAATAGGATTTATTGACAAATAGGTTAGATTTAAATAATTTGCCACAGAATGCACTGTTTGTTAAGACAAAGACAATCTTCAGGAACAGACATTACAATTTCATTGGAAGTCCAACTTGAGACCCCTAAAATATATAATGGACCATCCTGACCAAGTGGAAAATTTCATCAGACTTCAAATTGTTGAAACTAGCAAATATTTAAGAATTTTGGACGGAGCTTTAGCTAGTACAGTCGTACTTGTTCATCTGGCATCAGCTACTGGTATTAAGGGTTCTCTATACAATCTGAGTTTAAGAGACTTAGAGCTTTAGTTATTACATTCATGCTTGTTAATTTGGCATCAATCAGCCCCCCCCCCCCCACACACACACACACTGCACTGTATTAATTTGACCATAAAGGAGTGAACAGCTTTTTAATCATCTGAGCAAACATTTGAGATTTTGTTACTTATCACATACACAAGCAGCCAAGTCTCAGACGAGCCTGCAAATATGTGCAGTCTCACAAGAGCCTTGACTGCTTGGATACACAAAGTATGAATGTAGATGAAGACTCAGGCCAAAATTTAGATCTCTAGTCCCACTGGACACATCAGCATGGGCATTTAATTTAACCCTTTTGATTCTGATGGATTTTCCCAAACATATTGATACAATAAGTATGGGATTGCCCATTTTTTATTTTAAGGGGTCAAAGATAGAAGTTTCTACATTGTGATGTATCTCTGTCACTGACCATTGTTTTAATCTTAGCAAACAGTGCAGATCCTGATGAAATGCAGCTTTATGCTTCATTTCATCTGGGTCTTCACTGTTTGCCAAAGTACCCTTTTAGGGGTTTCCAGTACGCAAAGTGTTATTTTGTTCAATTTGATTCTTTATGCCCCATCAACAATCTTTCAGTTATGTTGGGACGGGTCTTCCTGGGTTGAACCAGTACCAAGCTAGGATTAATGTGACTTGCTCAAGGACACAATGCAGTGACGCCAAATGAGGCTCAAACCTATGGCCCCTCAATGCAAAGGGTTAAAGGAAAAGAAGGCTTTTGTGTATATTGGATAAGTACCAAAATCTCTTGACAGTGTGCTGGTCTATATGTTCTTACCTCAATGTCTATTTTCTGTTTCATTTTGAGATTATTTTCTTTGTTTGTGTTAGCTTTACTAATCTGTGACTCTATACCTTGTAATACAGCCTCACATCCTGAACACCTGTAATATAGATTGAGGATCTAACATATGAGATAAGTATTAAAATGAGCTAACCCATGTAATGATGTCTATAGGACACTTGATCCATTGTAATGCATGCCTTACACAGAAAAATCTCAAATGAGTGCTCATGTATTTTCAGATTTATTAAGCAAGTGGAAGAAAAGAGGTAAAATGTGAGTTTTTCTGAGCCTTTTATCTCTTTTTCACAAACAGGTTTCATAAATTTGATAATAGAGGCTTCTTAATACAGCTCATTAATATTAATATAACACCAGAACGAGGCATCGCTGGCAAACAGAGTTCCAAGCTGGCTTACTGATAGTAAAATAATAGTGTTAATTCTAATACAATAGTACATCATAGAACATAAGAACAGTTTATTTCATACCTATATAACCTTTAATTTAATTGAAGAATATGTAAAATCCACCTGAAACGCATTTGCACAGGAAATTCAGCTCAATAAGTGCTAATATATTAATGACCTATTTTACTCTCCAATTATGATAATTAATATGAGGTTAGATTGCTTTGCTTTTTTTTTCCTTGAAGCAACTAGATTTTCAAGTGGGATTTTAGGCTTATCTGCAATGTAATCTCATTTGTTAATGCATTCCAGACCTTTGCAAAAGTGTAAAACCACATAAAAACCATGAGAACCATGACCCCTCCTGCCATGTCTAGAAAGAAAAAATAAACAAATGCTTAAGTTTTTCACAGTAATGTAGGGATTGTATTACAACTTACGAAAAAAAAACCTCTTACCATACATCTTCCAATCCAATGTCCTTTATTTTCAATTAAGAAATTTTGTCTGATTAGACATGGATGTTGAGCTACAGATATTAGGTTCCGTTTACATGTTATAATGTTTTAACATGTTTTGCTTCGTCCCATATTACAGATTACCATTAAATGAAGTCAGCACATTATCATTTCTGCTCAAATAAAAAGCTGAGTAGCAGAGAATTGCACTCAAACCCCAAACCACCCCCTCACACCACCACCAAAACATTGTAACAACACAGGAGCGGATGGACAACATTTAGAAGGAAGGTTTAGATGTATTAAGGGGGTCTAATTTTTCTGATTTACCCCATTTTTCTGAAATATTTCATGAAAATGAAATAATTTGTTTGTAAAGGGAGGTTCAATTGACCTCCTGCCCCATCTTGTCCACACTGCAACTGCAACAATTACTCGAAAAGTTATATTAACAGCAAACAGCACACTATTTGTATAATAAAAATGTATAATTTCGTGTGATCATACGTAAGTTTTAGGTTACACTTTTTGTAATTAACTGCTATATGTTATGTTCTTCTTTCTTTTGCAGAAGAAAATGAAAATAATGCGTTGACAAATGCCTTAAAAGTTTGAACTATGAATGTACATGTAATACTAAGAAAGGAAAGTATTTGAGCCGCGACATGAGATTTCCAACAATGTGGTATGTGCGACCAACAAAGGCTCAGACCAGCCTGCGCATACGCACAGTCTGATCAGAGCCTTTGCTTGTCACTTGAATATTCTATGAGTGTTAAGCTACTGACCGAACACAATTTGGAGCTTCTAAGTTTAAAAGGGGGCTTTACAGGCTCACCTGAGTCTACACTTGTCAAAATGCGACATTGTTGGAAATCACATGTCACGGCTCATTTGTGCGGTCTGATATTCATGGTATTGGGATTCAACTGTTAAAACTGCCTGACATTTACTTTCGGCCATAAAAGGCCTAAGAAACCCATTTTCCTCCGTCTGAGTACATAGAGGTGAAACAAACATCTATGAGAGGCATCCGCTGCTTAAACCCAGTAAACTTATGGTTAGGCCGGGGCCACCATGGACTTACGGTTTTCTTTATTGTGCTTCCTGTTTGTTTGTTTGCTATGTTGATCAATGCTGTACATAATAGTCAATAATTTTCAGTCATGTCGGGACGATTTCCTATCTTTCTGGGTTGAACCAGTACTATGCAAAGGATAAGGTATCTTGCTCAAGGACACAACGCAGTGCCTCTGTTGAGTCTCGAACTAGCGACCCTTCGATCTCAAGTCTAACACTCTTCTATCTTTTACATTACACAGAAGAGTATACTGGTATTATCCGACTCTATATAATATGCACATATGTCATTTGAAACAACGGTCCTGGCCCCAGCGAACAGCATGAATTTTGACATTTTGTTCAGCGATTCCCTGCTATAACCCCCCCCCCCCCCCCCCCCCCCCCCCCCCCGCACTGCGGGGACAATAAGAAGCTGGTAAAAACATGGCAGTTTTCCCTGGCAGACTATTTTATTTATCATTGCACTGGTATATCAAATCCATACCAGTTCCCCCACACTTTTGGGACAATGCAAAAGTTAAAACATGGCACATTTGCCAGCTATCCCCCGCCTTTTTCCAGGTCTAGGGAATGGTGTGTGGTTACAAATGACCGGTGCATTAAAATTTCATTTAGATGTTATAAAGCTCTAACTGTATAAAACCATACATGTATGTGAAGATTTCTTATAAAGTATATTAAGAAGGTGTATTTATCTGGTTAAATATGGTACTGCAGTTTACATTGAAGAAACATGAACAAGATTGTTTGATAAGTTTCTGGAAAATTAGTTTTAAATATAATAAATATGTGGAAAACTGGATATTCTGTATAGATGAACCGGTATTTAAAACTATTACTGTTTTTGAAAAGAAAACAACACCGAATCATGTCTTAAATTAATGCCCTTCGTCTCTTATTTATTTATTCATACATTGCTTTCTTTTGACTTAACCTTTTGAAAATTAATGAAAAAATACAACTGCACCATTATCTGCCATCAGCAGCTAAATAATGAACAGGAGACAATTTCATTTTCTAAATTGGCACCTGTTATGATGTTGAAGCCATTTTGTTTGCCAGCGGTGCCTCGTTCTGGTATTGGAATGCTAAACATGCATATAATTTGAAAGGTAGCTATACAAGAGCATGAATGCCAGATTTTATTTATCATATAAGGTTTAAATTAATTATAAATCACATTTGGTGTGAAAACATCTAGTTTCAACCCTCGACCATTATCAGCCCTTCAGCTAAAGCTCTCGGGCTGATAATGGGGTCTCGAGTTGATACTTCAGACGATAACCAAAACACCCTGAGATAATCTCTAAGTACAACTTTCAGTCCTTTAAGGAAACGCTAGTCTTGTAAAACTGAGATATTGCTGGAACATCGACAGGTCTGATATCTCTACCAATAGCATAATTAAGTAATTTCTAGTACAACTTTCAGTCATATTAAGAAACTTACCAGTCTTGTAATACCGAGATGATTTCTGGAACAGCGACAGGTCTGATATCTCTACCAATAGCATAATCAAGTAATTTCTAGTACAACTTTCAGTCATATTAAGAAACTTACCAGTCTTGTAATACCGAGATGATTTCTGGAACAGCGACAGGTCTGATATCTCTACCAATAGCATAATTAAGTAATTTCTAGTACATTTTCCAGTCATATTAAGAAACTTACCAGTCTTGTAAAACTGGAATAATATCTGAAACAGCGACAGGTCTGATATCTCTACCAATAGCATAATCAAGTAATTTCTAATACAGCTTCCAGTCATATTAAGAAACTTACCAGTCTTGTAAAACTGAGATAATGTCTGGAACATCGACAGGTCTGATATCTCTACCAATAGCATAATTAAGTAATTTCTAGTACAACTTTCAGTCATATTAAGAAACTTACCAGTCTTGTAATACCGAGATGATTTCTGGAACAGTGACAGGTCTGATATCTCTACCAATAGCATAATTAAGTAGTTTCTAATGCAGCTTCCAGTCATATTAAGAAACTTACCAGTCTTGTAAAACTGGAATAATATCTGAAACAGCGACAGGTCTGATATCTCTACCAATAGCATAATCAAGTAATTTCTAATACAGCTTCCAGTCATATTAAGAAACTTACCAGTCTTGTAAAACTGAGATAATGTCTGGAACATCGACAGGTCTGATATCTCTACCAATAGCATAATCAAGTAATTTCTTATTAGAGCTGTCATTGATTGGTCATTTGGCGTATAGATATATTGATAGGAAATATTGCGATATAGTGATATATATCGATATATTGATGATCTTTTAAAAAATGTATAAAATGCGCCCTTTATGCACCCTTATTATTGCTTTATGCTCTTTTTGCATGTGAGTGATTAAAACAATAAAACCTCTAGCACTTTTTTATCTTTTAACTAAAAAGTTAAGGCTTGCAGCAAGTATGATCTGGTTGATTTGTTACTGTACATCCATGGTAAACATATGAGGTCCAGTAGGGACAGTCAGCTATCCTAACCATGCTTTTCTTTGAACAGGCTTAACTTAAGCAGTACTCATTTACATTCTTTTACAAATATCTGACATTGACATGTCAGTGGTTGGGAGAGAATGGCCTGAGAAAATATTATTTCATGAAAAATCTCAATTGAAATAATTTTTGCTGAATTTTTAACACGGAACAAACTTGCAAATTCCTGAATGATAGGCAGGAGCCGCTGGATGTGCTACCAACAACACACTAACCAGGCTGACTTACGGCAATTTCTATTGACTCAGATGCTAAATGCTTTTTGTAGCTTGTTGTCAAACTGGCTTGCTAGGCAACAGGGCCACATCAAGTTCCCACCTCAGTCAACTGTGATACTTTGGCTCAAAACCACTTTATACCAATCCAATTGCTTAGCTGTTAAGCACTAGTCATTTATTGGTTCTTTTGGGATCCGAAGTTATCATACACTTGTGCATGTTGAGAATTGCTCCTGAATATTGATACAAATCAATGGTACCTGTCAAAATGTGATAACGTAAGTTGTGTTGCCGCTCTATGGTATGGGTAATGTTCAACAGGTGTATGAAACTTTTGCTTTAAACTTCTATTGGGTAACACTTTTATATAACTGTCACTAAAGCAGCTTAAAAAGTCTGGTGCATACAGTCCTGGAGTATGGAAGCTTGGTTTGAAACCTCCATGATGTAGACCATCAGAAAGAAAACAGCAATTCTTGCTTGACCCAATATTGATAAGTATCAATATCCAAATTTCTGTATCCATATGAATATCGCAGCTCTTTCTTTATCTATACATCGATATTGTCGATAACGATTACAGCTCTATTTCTAGTACAACTTCCAGTCATATTAAGAAACTAACCAGTCTTGTAAAACTGAGATAATTTCTGGAACAGTGACAAGTCTGATATCTCTACCTATAGCATAATCAAGTGTTTTCTAGTACAACTTTCAGTCAAATAAAGAAATTTACCAGTCTTGTAAAACTGAGATGATTTCAGGAACAGCGACAAATCTGATATCTCTACCAATAGCATAATTAAGTAGTTTCTAATACAGCTTCTAGTCATATTAAGAAACTTACCAGTCTTGTAATACTGAGATTATTTCTGGAACAGGGACAGGTCTGATATCTCTACCAATAGCATAATTAAGTAATTTCTAATACAGCTTCTAGTCATATTAAGAAACTTACCAGTCTTGTAAAACTGAGATGATTTCTGGAACAGCGACAGGTCTGATATCTCTACCAATAGCATAATCTACCTCCAACTGCTGATTCTTCTGGTCAAGTTTACCATGGATTATATCTGCATATATCACTTCTATTATAAGATCCTAAAACAAAGAGTAACTATCTCAATCCATACATGTGTCTAGATAAAAGTGTGAAAGTGAGAACTATTTTTCATATTTCTCAACAAAAACATATGTTGTGGGTACTCAATGAGACGGTTCATTTGAGCACCCAAAACACATGTGTAAATGGATGGACAAGGAAAAAACTAAATTTTTGCTATTGAAGAAATGCTTTTTAATAAGTGGAAATTATTTTTCTATCTTCTCAACCAAAACATATGCTGTGGGTACTCAAAAGAACCGTCTCAATGAAACGGTTCTTTTGAGCACTCAAAACACATGTTTACACTAATGGATAAATAAAAATGTAATTCTTTGCCATATCATCATAATCAGACTTTTAATTTATGTGCAGGGGCATAATCAACATCAGTGGGCCCCCTTTCAGGTAACTGGCTAGCTGCAAGCATAGCAGATCTCATACCTGAACTCCAGGTGCTCCTTTCCTGAGGGTCAACTGTCCTGAGGTTCCACTCACTCCAGTCTTTCTCCGTCAGTTTCTTCCATGTTAGCTTGGGGCTCGTTGCCCCCCATCCCCCCATCAATCTGAATGAATTATGACATCAATTGGCTCTTTGGTTTCAGAGAAAAAAGGTTTGAATATATTGATGGCACTCAAATATGGGCGACCCTGGCTGAAGGTCAGAGGTCAACATTGACCTTTGGTACTTATCATTTATCAGTGTGTTATTAGGTTAAATATTTCTAGAAACAGGTTTTTTAACAATCATTTTTTCAAGATTTTCCAATTTAAATGTATTAGGAATCAAATATGACCTTGCCCTAAAGTAGGCCAAGGTCAACAGCCTTGTCCTAAAGAAGGTCAAGATAAACATAGGATTATCATTTTGTACAAGACTGGTAGGCCAAGCTTTATAACAAAGAAAAAATGTAATTGTTATTATCTGGTCACATGGTTTAATTCGTACAATTGCTACATCCAAATTTACCTATCACATAGGCCTGGTCGCGAGAAAAACTGTCTTCATGGTTTTCGGACTGAGCAGGACTCAAACAAACTTGCTCAGCTACAGAGACTAGCTATAATATTGAAATTTAGCATCAAGCAAGTCTAATTATTATTTTTTCCAATAAGCCAATAATGAAGGTGCTGATCAGACTGTGTGGACGCACAGGTTGATCTGCACCTTTGTTGTTTGCATACATCAAAGTCAGGTTTTCTCAGGATGAGGCCCATATGTAGTCCTTGCTATGCAGATAGGGCCAAATAAAAAATAAGTGTGTTTCAGGTAACAGGTCTGAAAATTTTAGATAGGGTAGGCACACATATTTTTTTAATAACTTTATTTTTCTGAAAAAAAAAAATAAATAATTTTATGCATTTTGAAAGGCATTTCGCCTTTCAAAATGCATAAAATTACATTATTTTTCCAGAAAAACTGAAAAAAATCTAGATTTCACTAGAAAATTTAGGTAGGGTCAGGTTACCCTAAGCATAGGTATATTTTTATTTGGCCGAGGTACCAGTGATACCAGATTCTCTCCAGACATGACCAATACTATAATTACCTCTAAAGTTCTAAGATTTGGAATGTCTAATTCTTCAAGAAGTACTCTGTATGGAATACACTGAAAATATACAAGACAAATGCTGTTTTATTTTTCTTTCATTTGTTTTATGCTTAATGTCCCACCGACAATTTTATATCATGTGGGGAATCTGATTTCCTGCCTTCCCTGGTTGAACTAGTACTAAGCAGTGGGCATATTATCACAATACAGGGCCTCTGCCAGGCGGGTGTAGTTCAAAATAAATCTGAAAATGCAGTTTCTTCTTTTGAAAACATATTAACTTGTTGTATGCTGGGTATCTTTGCATGCTTTTGTTGGAATCTGTTGACTTTTCTCAAAATTAACTTTTTACAAAAAAATCTCTTCAGAACAATATCAGAGTGTCAAATGATTGGAATCAGATCAGGACCCAAATACTGTTAGTCCTGATCTTGGTCCAAACTGTTTGCAAAGGTTATCAGCAGACCACAAGTCACCAAATAGCAAGGAAAGTGTTAAAGCAATGGACAAATCAATGGGTGATGTTTTAGTTGAATGATACTGAAAGGTTAATGAAATATAAATATTTCTTCACTGTTTTTAGAAATCCTTATTATCAAAATAGTTGATGGTAAAATCATTAATATTTTCTCTTTAATCAGTTTAAACATGTTTTGGGTACTCAAAAGAACCCTCTCAATAAGTTTTTTTCAGTACCCACAACAAATTGTTTTAGTTTAGAAATAAAAAATAAAACTTAAACCGGCATTTAATAAAAATATCTGATTATGATTTGCAAAAGTACCCCTTCATGTGTTTTCACTCTATAAAGGGTTAAAAAAACTTGTGTGAACAGTACTGACCTTGGTTTTTGTTGCTAGAGAAACCATGGTTAGATGTCTTAATTTGTTTAACATAGGCTGGGACAGCTCTGGTAGTTGTGACTTCTTATCTGTTAAAGCAAAACAAATTAAAAACATAACACATTAATATGATCATAAGTTAAAATATTGACAGTACAAAAAAAAACAGAAACCAGTAAAAATTTGTACACCAATGAACTTTTCCATAAATACATTGATACAGTTCTGTCAGGGTGGTCCAATGTATATAGTGAAGGTGCACAGGTTCAAAATAATATTGAATTTTATTCTCCGAAGATTGTTTCTGTCTCAGCAAACAGATCAGGCCTCAAGGTTATAAAACTTTTTTCATGCTCGAGCTCAGCTCAACTCAACTGAGCCTGAAATTTCAACTGCTCAAAAAAACTAAAATACGGACAAATGAAGAAGTTTCTTGCTTTAAGTCTCTCAGATGTTGTATTTATCATGCTAATAAATGTTAAAATGCCAACAATTGTTGGCATTTTAACATTGATGAGCAGGATAAATTTCTTGCTCAGCTGAGTTGAGCATGGAAAAAGTGTTATAACATCGGGGCCAGGCCCAGATGAAACACCAAAGTACATCTTCATAAGCAATCAGACTCTAAATGGATTTGTGCAGAAAAGATGTTACTTAGTCATAATTTGATAGAAAAAACCTACCATTTAACAAAATACACTTAAATAACTTTTCTTTTTTATGATAAAACATAATTCAACATCCTAAATAATCATCTGACAAATAAAAATGTGATTTTTGAGCCATAAAAATGTTGTTATTTCAGGGATACAAACTAACAATTTTTTGCCATGAGTAAGCTGGGCCCCTAAAACAAAATGATTGGGGGCCCAGGCCAAAACTAAGGGGCCCAGGATTCAGCAGAAAATTTAACTCATTTCAACACCATTGCCAATCATTTGTTTTACTCATAGTTAAAGTCAGAGACCATCAAAATCTGCATTCCTCAATTATTTACCATATAAACAGTATTTGGAATCAGCTGAATGAAGATTTGTAAACTTACAACAGCTAGTGTCAGATTTGACAAAACTTCATACCTTTACTGTATCCTTTTTTCAGGGGCAAGCTGGGCCCCTAAGCATTTAGTGTTAGGGGCCCCGCCCAAAATTTAGGGGCACTGGGCTACTGGGCCCCTGTTAGTCTTTTTCCCTGTTATTTGTGACACTTCCTGCCCCAGGAGTTGATATAAATCAGTCCCAAGGCAGGTTGGGCCCCAGTCTTCTGCTATAATACTTTATTTATTTTAAGATTGATTGATCGGGGCCCCTTGTTTCCACACTCATAAAAGTAGGTCCCTCGGGTCAGACTGTAAATGAGAAACGACAGCAAACAGCATGTCGATATATCACTCCTCGGGAGGGTTAACATAGCGCGGCAGCAGAGTCCAGGGGCGAACGCTCCAGCTCTTATAAACTATGTTTTAAATTTTGTTCAAATGCAGTCAAAATAGGATTGACCTATTTAGACATCCTCCCAATAGAGGACATTCTAAATGGGCCAATCAGATGATTTTGAAATTTGTCTTAGGGGCTTAGTTGTCGATGTTTGGAACGTTTGATAAGTGATTTATAATTAGATTTTTCTATTTTTTCCAGTGGAATATTAAAAAATGGATGTTAGAGTTTTAATATAATAGGTTTCCATAAAGATTCTAAGTTTCTGAGTGTTTAAAATAGCAGGGTCAAAATCATTTTCTGGTGTCTCCAAAAAGCTGACCCCATAGAGGCTTGACCCCAAGCAGACGTGATAGAGAGCATTTCCGTATATAGTTGTCAATGTTCTGTAGACCAAATATTGAGAGTTTTTTTGTTGTATAGATGTAATGCTATATATGGCATTAACAATATCTCTTTTTAGTTAATGATGAATTAACCAATAGGCAGATATCTAAACAGGAAGTTTTATTAAATAGTGCAAAAAGATAGACAACTTAATAATCACAAGATTGCTTTTAACTCTTAAAGCCCCAAGAAAAAAAATGCATCTGAAAATGTTGTCTTCTGAAGTTGTTTGCTGCAAATAATTACTTAACATTACTGACTAATTTAGTATGGAAGCAAACAGCTTGGACCCAGAACAGACTGCTCCTATAGGAGCAGTTTGATCTGGGTCCACACTGTTTGCCATAGAGGCTTCTTAAACATTTCAGCAGAGGAGAAAAGCAGACGACTTTTGTTGTGATTGGCGCATTAAGGGTTAATAAGGTCAAATACGATAAGTAATCCAGATTTGTTCCATACCAACCTTTGTAGTCTCTAAAGGTTCCAAAGGCAAACAGATTGAGCAAGTGGTAGTACCCTGCATTTGCTCCCTCAGATAACTAGAAAAAAAGAAAATGAATTATGGTAAATGTTCTAAAACTGAATGCTATTCTCATTTGGTTTTCAAATAAACTGTTGGTTATCAAGGCTGGAATTCTTCAGATGTAACACATTTCAAGATTGGTGGGCCGAAGTGACCTATGGAGCAAAAAATGGTGGGTCATTTTCTCAAATGGTGGGCTAAAGCATATCAAACTAACCATGGTTGACATTTGGGTAGTATACTTTACCTACACACTGACACAGATACTTGTATGCATATACATGTGTATATGAATATTGACTGCTGATTATACAGTAAAACCTGTCTTAAGTGGCCACTCAAAAAAGAAGACTAATTATCGCTTAATGCAGGTCAAAACTATTGCAGAATGCTCAGCATTCAGCAATCCTTTCGACCTTCATTAAGCTACCATTTTTTATTAAGATCTTTGTTTCGCCTTTTTTTGATCGGCTGCTTAAGACATGTTATATTGTATTGAAAACCTAAATGTACTTTCTGTTTTGTGGAGTTTATAGACTCGCTGTAAGTTGAATATTTTTATAAAAATGAGATATTTTCATGACTAACCAACCATAAATCTGAAGGCCTGGATGTAGTCTGTCATATGTGCTGCTTGTCTAGGCTTTTTTGGCAAGCAACTAGTGTTCAAAATTTTAGAACATTTACTGCATTCAGTCATTGTGATGACTTTTGCTAACACCTTAGAATAAATTTGAGGAGTAGAAGTCCAGAAGAGTTCAGCCAACACTGATAATACAATTGCCTTGCTTACATGAGTAAATATTTGGTAAGAATTCAACAACTGAGTCAAAAGATCTTGGGGAGCGCAGTGGCTCAGTGGTAGAGTTCTTGCCTCAAGACCGAGGGGCTCACCAGCATCACTGTGTTGTGGTCCTTGAGCAAGACACATTTATCCTAGCTTAGGCCTAAATGAAATATATGTGTAGTTCCTGTTGCATACCAAAAAAAATTTAGGGTAGGTAGGTAGGGAAATTGTTAAATTTTGTTATAAGATTTAACAAAGAAAATAGTGACATAATCTGAAAAAGTGTCCATTTTTGGTATTTTTTTCTCGAAAGACCATTTTAATGCTTAGGGTAGGGTTAAAAAAATTAGGGTAGGTAGGCAACAGGAACCACACATATATTTCATTTAAGCCTTAGTACTGGTTCAACCCAGGAAGACCCGCCCGTGTTTAACTTAAAGATTGTTGATGGGACGTAAAGAATCAAATCAAACATCAAAAGATCTTAATTTAATAATATTGGTATTCAGGCATTGAATTCACTAAAAGCTTGTCAGAATAGCAAAGGGAGAAGGCCTGATCAGGGTCTGTACTGTTTGTCTAAGCCTTTTTAGAAGGCAATTAGTGTTCAAAATTAGAGAACAACTACCGTACCTCTTGTATATTTGGCATATCTAGGAGCTCTCCAAACACATAGACCCCTGGGGCCTCCAGGGCCTGTTTCACCAGCTCTATGGCTGCAGCACCTTTAGCAGTCTTCGCTAAGAGAACAAATTGTTCTAGTGGGTTAGAAGTGGCTGACTTCTCAGACATGGTTATCAGCAAATCTGTGAAATAGAGAAAAAATGTTTGTGAAGGCTAGAGGTGGACATTTGTAGCCTCCAACAAACCAGTAAAATAAGTAACACCTTTATAATACTGATACAATCATTGATCTTGACGTACACAATAAAGTTTGGTTGATCATTCACATTAAGGATATTATATGCAGGGTTCATACAGACAAGAATGAGTAAAATTCAAGGACTTCTAAAAGCTTATCCAACAGTTTTCAAGGACTTCTAAAAGCTTATCCAACAGTTTTCAAGGACTTAAAGTAAATGAAAAATATTGATGTATGTGTTAAAATTCTACTTCCGAAATGCTAGACTGAGATAATGGAGACATTAGTATTGGAAAGTTAGTATGAAATTGTCAGTCCTATATTTGGTGCAGCATATGCTACAATAAATAAAGGCATAACAATTTTATACTTATTTAGGTCTCTATCAACAGTGCTAAGTCCGACAGAAAGAAGAAGAATTCAAGGACTTTTCAAGGCTTTTGAGTGATTTCCAGTACTTTTCAAGGCAGATTTCATTTTCAAAGACTTTTCAAGAAAGCCCCCTCAATTCAAGTACTTTTCAAGCCTTTCGAACCCTGTATATGACTGCCAAGGAATGCTGAGTCAGTGACTTCCTCCTTTGTTATCACTGATTAATTTATGCTAGGAAGAGGTTATGCAATCACAAGGAACAATTTCTCCATAATAGCGCTAGAATTCAAATTCAATTTAGTCTGACAAGTTGTTGTAGAAGGTTAAAAACATCACTGGCGAAAAGCGTTTTCATCCACTGGCCTCAAAGAATAAATCAATAGTTTGTGAATTTTGCATCATGATTGCATATACTATAACTGTTTAAAGGCATTTTCGAGCCAATACTTTTCAGTGAAGTGAGTTGACAGTTGAAAACAGTTTTTTACTTTTAGAATGATTACAGCAGCAAAGACACGCAACTACAGCGCATGAATATTGACGTCACGAACCACGGATGTATACTTGAAAGGATTGGCTTCTTATCTATTTTATCAATATTATTGCCTACGCGTAAATCGGGTATACGCCGAGATAGATACCTTTCTGCCGCCATTTTCAAAGAGTCTGTTCATAGCGATGATCCATAGGAAAGTTTTCAATGTTAAAACTGTGAATATTCAATATATGTGGAGAAAATTCTTACGGAATATACGAGCATAAGTTTTTAAGTATATCTCATATGTGTTATGTTGGAATAAAATCAGTGGATAATGGTTAATTTTCGTGTTATTTTCGACAGATTGCGTTGTTTACAAGCCGCCATCTTGAAAATGGTGGAAGTTAGAATTTTACTGAGGTACTTGTCACTTTAACTGTGGCAATGTGGAGCGCTCAATGAGTGTAATTCTTTCAATTCCTGAACGTTAATATATTTGTCCTAAATTTGCATTTTGTAGAATATCGTTATATTGCAAACTTTTGTTGCAGAGACGATATGAAAAAGAGGCAAAATGATAAAATTTTCAACTTTTCGTACTACATCTGTATATTCTATACCATCGAAATTGTCGGTTGTAGAGCTAATTGATGTGAGTATTTTGATGTACTTAACACTTGATACATAAATTACACATTTCCGAACTAAAATTTTAAATTTTCTAGCAAAAACAAAATAAAATCATGCAGATAAGATGTTAGCAAAATCGTCTTTCTTTCATATTTCCGCATATGGAGGTGTCCTAACACTGGGAACCTAAACATTGCCTCTAATATACACCAGGAATTTAGCGACATTGCAGGGTTTAAAAGCGTGAAAACATACATTTAATTATAAATGATGCTTTGTCAACCATAGATACACTTCATTTCATTTCCTTAAAAAGCGTTTGTTTAACAATTAACAATGTTGTTGGTAAGACAGCTGTGAGCAGTAATTATTTCTGCGACTGCGTTAAATATCTCTTCAACCAAAACAACTTATTTTAGAAGTGGTATTCTCAACAACTGACAATAATAGCCAATTAAAGAATTAAACAAAAGATACTGAATTTCTATTTAACTCATTTACGCTCTCTCCACTCAATTGGACCAGGCGATTTCGATTTAAGGGGTGTTGGGTCAGGGTTTTACAGGACGCAATATCCTGCGTCTTATACGCATAAATCATTAGGTAGGACCCGTCAATTCACCTTACCTGCGTCCGCTGGGACGCAGATGTGTTTGATGTGCCTTTCATTAAAATCCCAAATTCCAAAGCTATTTCGTAACGATTCGGGTTTTCCCATATTTACAGGCTATCTATAAATAAATAGGACAGGTGCTCTTGTTTTAGACTGCTGCACTGACCTCGTAGGTAAACGAGCAGTTAAAACATCCATGCAAACATCGGCCGTGAAAAAAGTCGTAAAATACCATGCTTTCTCTCAGGTCTGCTCTGCTAAAAAGCATGGAAAACGTTGTCCATCACTGACTTTGTGTATTGATTTTTTCAGTGTGATAATCACTGACAACTCAGCCGACCGCTCAAGCGTGAAGGGCAATCTTGACTGTTTTCATTCTTTTGTATATGCCAAATTACGTAACATTTTCACTTGGAAAGGCTCAAGTCGGCAAAGAGATCAAAGATACCAGAGACTTCAGATAAGTGGAGACTTGTAGACAGATAGATAGAATACAATGACAGCAAGATCATGTGTATTTCAAATTTACCAACCAAATTCTCAGAATGGAAAGCAAGTAGCAGTCTGATCAGTGACTGTTTTTTGGAGTGTGTGTTTTTGTTTTTTTTTATCTCAATTAGAGAACAGTCTGGCCAGAGACTGTTTTTTCTGTCTTCTGGATGCAGCAATCTATCACTTCTCTCTTCTATCATTTTCTGAAACGTCTCCCTATTTGTACTGGAGAGAGAAGTCACTTCTTCTCCCTAAATTTTAGGGCTAGCTTGGTCCTGCATATTTTAGGGACAAGTTCAGCTTTTGTAAAAAAAGCTTATAGGATTGTGTTCCACTGATGGTAATATGTGGCCTTCAAAAAATTCAAATGGCCCCCCCAAAAAAATCGGAAGGGGGCCAAACATGGCCCTCAAAATTACTGACCTGGGGACAACACAGTTACACTGAGCCTTCACGGAAGGATGTACTACCTTCCAAAATTCGAAGCTTATATAAAAAGATGGGACCCCCAATTTCAATGATGGGACCCCCATCATATTCAAAGTTGAGTCCCAAGGACCCCCAAACATTCAACTAGATGTAAAACCCTGTGGGTGTCATTTTCATTTTCTTAAATTTTTATAAAACATTCTGTAAGCAAACGATGGAGACCCTGATCAGATACCGCGTTCTACTGGGTCTCATCCGGTTCTGCACTGTTTACCTATGCCCCATAAAAAGGACGTTAGGCTTATGTGGATTTTTAGCGTTGTATGAAAAAAATGCCTCATCCATGTCTGTGAAATGAAGAAAAGCCTGATGCGTTACCTTTTTTCTTGGGTATTTTTTTTTTGAGAACACTAGATTGTTTGGTATCTTATGGGCCTCGTTGTGAGAAAACCTGTCTTCCGAGGGAGGGGTTGACAAAGAGTGTTTCAAACCAGTCTCCTCAGCTATAGAGACTAGCTTGAAAATTGAAATTTCACCTGCAGCAAGTTTACATATGATACTTTCCAAAAAGCGAATAAAAAGGCGCTGATCAGACTGCGCGGATGCGCAGGCTGGTCTGCACCTGTGTTGTACGCACCCCCCCCCCCCCCCCCCCCCCCCCCCCCCCCCCCCCCCCGAAGACAGGGTTTCTTGCGTCGAGGCCCATATTATAGCTGTATTTATGATCCGTGCAATAGTGAATGAACTGCAACCTACGTTTTTTTGTTTTTTTTTAAATTCTCATCGAAAGTTCCTTCTCTTTTGTTGAATAGTCATACATTTCATTTTTTTTTACCAAGCGATGTTTGGCTAATAAGCGCTCGTCACCACGGACGTATATTGGGTGGGGGGGGGGGGGGGGGGGTGGTGGTAAATTTAAGATCCGTGTCATCACAGGACGCGGATAAGATGGTAATTTTAGGTCCATTTCTTCCGTGGAATTATTTTACTTTTTAACCGGAATAACATCGTGTTTGGTATCAAATTGCAGCTAAGAAGCTCATCTATAAAACGGTACTATTCTTTCAGACCTATCGCTTCTTACCGAGATGCTAGGGGCGAATACACAAATGCCCATACACATGCGCATCTCTTTCTCTTAAAGTGATCTGTCACTTTATCGGAAGTTGCCTGCCGCTTACCTGGATTTCAGCGCGGCAAAGATCGAATAACCATTATCGGTAAATCAATTTGGTGTTTCCAGTCCAGGTAATATATATACGTCCATGCACGAACTTGGGATATTCACGAACTTGGGATATTCTACCATGTTGTATTTATATGCAAAACAGTAAAACATTAGCTATGAATAGTTATTAACCGTCAATAGTTTGTTAAAAATTGCACATTATGACGAAAATAGGCGCTGTCGGAAATAGAGTATTTCTGGATAACGTATTTTTAATGTCATTTTTGGGGGAATGGGAGCAAAAATCCATATGATTGGTTTGACGCTATAATATATTGTCAACAGATACTGGTAAAGTGGAGCTGTCACAAGGAAAATTGTAATAAAAAGTAGTAGATGATACTTTTTTGGCCTTTTCCTAAAACTTCTCAATGTTTTGTCAGGGGCAGACTTGATTTAGCTGTTCCCTTTACTCCTTTTACACCGAACAGGCAGAACAGTACTTAATCAAGTGGTGCTGGAACATCTGTACCGGCGTACTCCGGCTACTCCGTCTTCCAAGGTGGTGTAGACAGAACAGTCACGTGACCTGTTCCAAAATAAGATGGCGGAGCACTGCCTACACTTTACCGAGATATTTTTCTGTCATTTCCGATAAGTTCTGATAATTATTCATATTGAAGAAATATGGTAATTATTAAAAAGGATTGAAAGCACATGTATTTTGTCATTCTTTTTTCTTCTTCTTAGCAATCGGATTGTGTTATATTTTCACAATTCAAACATTCTTTCGAATGTATTTTCCTTCTGTACAGAAGCACCTCTTGCGTTAACAGGAGTTTAAAATAATGTATGGTTAAAAGTCTTGTAAAAACTTCGTTTTAAAACTAACTTCAAACTAGATAAAAGTCTATGTACATTGGATTAGCCTTTGTGGGCAGCCATTTTCACCGACCGTTCTATATTTTCCAGTTGTAGTTTTCTAACATGGATTTTGTGAAAACAGTTTCTTGATAATCGTTCTATTTCATCTTCTGTTCCTTGAAGAGCAGGCAACGCCTTAACCAATGTTTCAGAACACACCAGGACTTTAAGGATAACTAACCAGTCTTTTGCGTAACTATACCAGGTTTCTAAATTTGTTTTTCTGACAACAATGTCCTTTAATAACCGTACTGTGTATTTTCTAATTTCGAAATAGGCCGGGCATCGAGCCAACACATGCAGCAGGTCTTCATCCTCCAATCGACAATTGCGGCATACTGGATCTACCGTTCCACCACTGAATGAATTCCTGGTTTTTTGCAGTAAGTAGGTCCCTGTTAGAATTCTGGCCTTTGTGATCCCTTTTCTCACGTCCGATACTGTCGAGTCGAGACTGCGCCACACTAGATGTGTTGAACCGATCCTTAAGTTTTCAACTGGGAGATATTTAAGACTTTTCTTGGTTTTAATTTCACTAACAAGTTGCGTTGACCAAAATTTGTTAACTGCTTTCACATATGTATGTTTCCACTGTAGTTTACTATATGAGCTACATAGGAGCTGACTTAAGGATGGGAGTTCATATTTTTCCAGAATTTTACTTGTAATGTTGAAGAAGCTGCTTTTAACATTAAATGAACAGGCAAGTTGTCTCTGAACTAGACCCTTGAGACACTCGTTGTCACTGGTTATAACACTGTTTAGTAAGCTCAAACGCCTCTTATGTAGTTCCGCCTCCAAAGGTAGAGCTCCGAGGAGCATATACACTGCAGCACATGCTGTACGTTGCGGTAAAGACTGTATATTACGTAATGTTTGTATGTGGTATCTGGATAATTGGTCCACCTGACCCTGCGTGAGGCTTAATACGTCAAGACCGTAAAGTAGACGCGGTAACACGTATGCTCTATAGATGACATAGGAGGTCTCCGGGCTAAGGCCATTTGCACCATGTAGTCCAGTATTCATGAGGGAATATGAAGTTCTTCTAGCCAATTTCACTCTGTCATTAACATTTATTGAGGATTCCTTTTTGCCTGCTCTAGTTATTCCAAGATGTACGGCACTGTCAGAAAGTTTCAGTTGGTTGTCTCCAAGAGACCACTCTAAATTTTCATCAAGTTTGTATATGGAAATGTCAATCACACAGGATTTTGTTGGATGAATTTGGTATCTGTTTTTCTTAGAGTAATTTAGGGCCTCATATAACATAAGTTGGAGTTCATCTGGTGAAAGCGCTAGCAGGGCGATATCATCGGCACATGTCGGGCATCCAATATATACCGTACCAATACGAAGGCCAAGCCTTTTCGACTTAAGTATTCTTAACAGCTCGTCGATATAAACCTTGTAGAAACCCGTTGATAATATTCTTCCCTGTCCCACACCTTGGTTTATTGGGAAACTGTCGCTTAAGCCGTCCAGAAGCTTCACTCTTGATGAAATATCACTATATAAGTCCCGAATCACTAGCCAAGATGTGTCATGAATATTGGTCTGAACCAGTTTGTCAAGCAGGATGGCATGGTGAACTACGTCGAACGCCTTTTGACTATCAAGAGTGGCAGCATAAATATGTGTTTTGTTTTCTTGGGATTCTGCCTTTGCTTCGCTGATGAGAAGACCAGCCATTGCTGGGGAAAGTCCCTCAGTAAAACCAAACTGCATCTCTGACTGGGCGATATGGAGTTTTTCAAGCAAAGCGTATTCAAATATCTTTCCAAATATGGCTGTAACTGTGATTCCTCTATAATTTTCCAATAATTTTGAGTCCTTCCCCTTTTTTAACACTGGGGTAATGACACCTGTCTTGAACACAGCAGGAATTTTCTTTGTGTCCAGGATGTGATTGAATATTTTAGTGATAACAGGTACTAACTCTGATTTACCAGCTTTAAAATGTTCTGCAGATATTCCATATTCATCAGGAGATTTACCATTGTGGAGTTTATTTATTACCTTTTCAATGTCCACTTCACTGAATGAAAGATTATCACTAGAGTCCGACAGACAAGCACGATTCTGTTCACATCTCAGATTACATAATTCCATGAAAACATTATCATAACCATTGTCCTTTGGAACTGCTAGATCTTCATAATATTGGGCAAAGCATTTTCGCTGACTTGTTGCGTCTGTATATCTGACACCATCCACGACGATACAGGAGGAACTATCTTCTTTACTGGATTTGCTTTTCCGTATGAGTTGGTAAAACTTGCTTGAAGAGGGGTTTTCCATCAGGGAGGTATAGAAGGCCTTCCTACTAACAGCCTCTTCGACTCGCTGTTGACTTCGTAAGGCTCTTTTCGCAAGTTTATTTGCCACATAGAGATGTCCAGTACTTGGTTTGTTGGCTAGTGACCACATACGGTATGTTGATTTCACTTTTTGGATACAATTTAAGAGTTTTTGAGATGCACGTTTCTTGGGACCCTTGAATTTCACTATTTTTGAAGGAACAGATTTCTTGGATGCTGATCTAAGACAGTCCATGAGCGCAGCAATGTCTGTCTCCACGTCCGAGCTACCTGTATGTCTAGGGAGTGTTTTCCTCAGTTCCAATGAGTACTTTTCCAGGTTGATCTTGTTCCAGCAGAAAACTTTCTTAGCCCGCTGATTTGCTTTCGTGGACGATCTGATGTTTTCCTTATCCAGGCCTAAACTTAGTGTAACTTTTATAGGGACATGCGTTGATACATTCATAGAATCTCTATTTAGTATGTCATATGTAGTGAGAATTTTTGGGTCTGAAGACAGCACATAATCAATTTGAGAGGTCACGTTACCGTTAAAATGATAAAAAGTAGGCTGATTACTATCAAAAGTTCCGTTTGACAGGCATTGGTTTTTAATAAAGTCCTTCAGGATTACATCATGTTTATTATTACGTGTTACTAGAAGTGAACCGTTCAAGTCGCCACATAGCACCACTGTATGAGAAGGTTTGTATCTCTCTATAATATCGTGGACTACATCAAGACACTCCCTGTATCCGTATTCAGAATCAGACTTGTTTGTAGGCAGGTAGACATTGATGATGCAAAGTTTGGAATTTCCATTTATCTCGACAGCCATGACACGTTCATTTCCAGCATCCAATCTGGAGACAAAATCTGAAAGTTTCTTATTCCATAAAATAGCAATACCGGCTCTACCACGCGGAACATTAAAATTGGAGATATTATCATTAGAGTCATGACACCGAACAAAAGACTCAAAGTCCATAAATTCATTTTTAAACCAGTCCTTCTCAAAATCCCAGAGCCAATGCTCTTGTAGACAAACTATATCGTTTTCTTGGCAGAGTTTTTGTAAATAAAGTTTGTTTGCTTTTACACCCTCAATGTTACTTGTCACTAAACTTAATGTCTGTTTACATTCTGATTTACTTCCACATTTAGGCTTTCTATTTCTGGGGGGTTTTCTTTCAGGCTGGGTATACTTAAAAAAGTTTGATTTTCATTGGTTTCCCTTGTACTTCCAGGACTTTTACATTGATCATCGGATTCTACAGACGTCTCAATAGCGACACAATTATTCTTGGTGCTTAAATCATCAGTTGCCCGTGATACTCCTTCACAGCTGACTTCCGGGGTATCTAGATTAATGGTACACTCCACAGAGTCTTCCCTGATACAATTGTCGTTGGTAATGCTGCCGCAAACATATTCTTTTTCCTCGATATGAACTTTAACAGGTTCGGGTAACTCACATTCATCCCTTGAAGAAATATGTATCCTAGCCAGGGGATCTACCGTGGCCTGTTGGCTGTAAGATTCGGTATGCATCCGTGTCTGAGGCAGTGTCTGCATGTCCCCATTGGTATAGGTGTTGGTGTTGCTTACAGGTACATGTTGGGTAGGTAGTCGGGCAGGCATAGGTACTGAGGTTGGGGGATGTACTTGAGGTGGTACTTGCGGGAACTGTCGAGGAGGGGCAGCGGCAACATTAGGAACTACAGGTGGTCGCTGTTGTTGAACAAATACTGGACCAGGTACGTCTAGAGGTCGCTGTTGTTGAACAAAAACTGGACCAGGCAGGTTAGGTTGAAGTTGTGTAACGTGATGGGTCGGCTGTTGTGGGTACACCATAGGGGGGATCACAACAGGATGGTGGTACACAGGAGGAGCTCTCAAGATTCCAGGAAGAACATGCTGGAACACCATTGGGTGAACACCTTGGCTGAAGTATTGGGATCCAAGGGCAGGCTGCATTCTAGCACAAGGGGTATGTTGTCTATCTGCGAGACCAATGATCAGCTGATTCTGACATTGAAATAAACTCTGTAGATTCATTTGATTTTGTAAAGTCATTTGGTTTTGCATATGTAGGTTAGTAAGCATTTGATTTTCCATTAGGTTAAGTCTATATTCTAGTTGACTATGTGTGAAAACATTTCCAGGATGAGCAACAGATGTTTGGTCTTGATCATGAGCGGCAGAAGATATTACCTGGGGGTTCTTCTCCAGAGTATTTTGTAAGAGATTAACGGTATTCTCCAAATGATTAACTTTGCTTTCCAAACTACTAATATAGTACTTTTGTGCAATAAGTGTTTCGTTTGAATCTGAGGTAACTTGTTTCTTATTTGTGGTATTGCTATTGTTAGCCTTCTTTGGTTTATTTTTCTTACACTGATTGTTCTCTTGGTTATTTTGTAGTACTTGGTGTGGTGACACAGAGTTCGTATTTTGATAATCATCATGAACTGGATGCTTTAAATTTGTATTATCCATCTGGGGTTCGACGAGTGTAGAAGATTCTGTTTCCAGAAGCGGAGACGGAATTCTATTCTCAGTATCTGTATTTTGAGTAGAATTTCTAGATTGTAGATTCAAAAAGTTTTTGGTTTGTACACAAGAGTCATCGTAAAGAAGATTGTCATTACAATAAATGCAGATGAAAGGCACGTCTGTATGAATGGAGTCAGCAGATGTATCGTTCAGACCTACACATTTAAAGTGGTACCATTCACCACATTCTTCACAAGCTATTGATCCGGATTGAGCAGATAGTTCACATACAGGACAAGAGTAAAGATTTTCACTTGTTGATTTAATACTGGATATATGATCCTCCTTATCCGCATTTTCAGAAGCATTTTCCTTCTCACCTTCACTAGCTTTCACATAAACAATGGCTTTATCTGATGACTCTGTGACATTTTTATTTGTATTATTACAGTCAGAAGATAAAACGTCGGCAATCTGTTCATTGACAATGCTTAGATCATCACACTTCAGTTGAATGCTATCACAAATTGGTTGGAAGAGTTCACTCTCAAAAATATCTACTCGTGTACCATTCACCAGTATAGTGGATGTAGTGTGGTAAAAATTCACTGTAAATTTCAATTTTGTGCCTTGCAGACCATCTTTTTTCCTATTGAAGATACGAAACGAAGAACCAACTTGGTTATGGCACTCATCTTCATTTATACAGGATGCAATAAAATAGTCCTTGCAAAAACTTTCACTATGCAAATGTTCAATCACAATCAGCTTTGCAAGCTCATATGCTGATGTACTGAGCCTAATTACAAAGTTCTTATTTGGCTTCATTTGAAAGTACAGATGTTCCTGACCACACTGTTGGAGTTTCTTTTGAAGTGCACGCACTTTGTTCAAAACATAGGAGTTTGTCTGTGTAATGATATTATGATCCCTACTTGAAGAATGTATAAGGCTGTTCGATATTTTCCTACCAAACTTGCTAACTATCTGGTTTTCTGACATCTTGAATTTCTCAGAATCAAATGGCTCAAAGGAACTAGAAATAACTGGAACAGATACAAAGTTTTTCCGTCGGGCCTGTCGGCGAGGTTAAAAAGTTTGTTATATTTAACACGTAAAATGGTTAAAAGTCAATTCAAATCAGCTATTTTTAAAAACACATCAATGAGATCAGTAGTTGCTTCACATTTAGGTGTAGCTATCAGAGTTCAAGATTATGCCGTCGGGATTTCCGTCGGGATTAAAATGATTTGGATGAACAAAGATGAGAACTATTCCATTATCAATTATTAAAACCACAAATTTAAAATAGGAGTACAGCTTCTCATAAGAGTTGAGTTGATTGGATGAGCTTATAAAGTTCGAGGTTATTATTTTCCGTCGGTACACAACGTCTGCTGTCGGCAAATGTTAAAATTTTGTTAAAAGTTCATTCACAGGTTAAAACGCCAGCCGCTCGGCTCACAGGCTTCAGATGATAATAAAACATCAATATTTCATCATAAATTTAAAAGTTACTTGGTTCTTTCAAAGCTAGATGTGTTTCGTTGGAGTAACTCGTCGGGAAAAATGGCTGCCAACAATGGCCGTCAAAAATGTCAAAGAATTTCTGAATTTCTGAATTTCCCAGGTTGTTGAGAATAGTGGACGCTTTCACTAATAGAACAGTTATATATACAGTCTTGTGCACAAAATAACAGTCAAATTGGTGACATAAAAGCTAAAACATAGTTAAAAATTTCAAATTAAAACAGCTTAGTAAAAACACGTCCTTCTTCGACGACGGCTCCAACACCTCAACAAACAACAATCGCTTGATTTACTCTGGAGTACTCCAACAGTGTCACCAAACCACGTGGTGTGTGACGTAAATTTTTGGTACCACCGGCAGCTAAATCATCAACAAGAAGCATCGCCTCGGAACTTCAATCAATCGGAACTTCAATCAATCGTAAGTATTTTATTTTCCAGCCGATTTCAACGACATATAGCCTATTCTAAGGGGAAAAGTGAGTTCTTTACAACGGTGTTAATGGAGGGGGTCAATTGTATATTTTAAGGAAACCTGTAATTTTTATGGCCCCAGAGGGGGTCCAACATTTCCAGGGGGCCTGGACTTTTCCAGGGGGTCAAATTGCTAATTTTTATAGATGCTTATAGAACTTGTGATTTTCCGTAGGAGGGATCCGCCTGGATCCGCCTGGATCCGCCTGGATCCGCGCATGCAATATTGGAATCAATATGATCAGTTTTGTGGGTTATATCTTTCCATTTTAAGGTTCGAATTTGTGATCAGTTTTGTAAGATCTTTCGGTGGTACTTGGTACATGTATATATTGGCCAGCATATGCGATTTCTGTACGTATCGCATAAAGTGCTGCCTTGACACTGCCCACGTGTGAACAGCGTAGGCTCTGTCGAGATTTTGTGTATGCACAGGTTCGCAAAATTTACATGAAAACTGAGTTGCAATGTGTGCTGAGCAGACCCTGTCGAGATGCGACATATATTATTTTTTCACCTTCCCGTTTCCCTAAGGCAGGATGGTCCATTACAGTGAAGGATTTATAGGGGGCTCGCTCTAACCCCCTTTGAGACAAAATTATTTAATTTTCATAGAGAATTTTCAGAAAAATCAGGAAAATTGATAAACAAACATGTAACAAATCGAACCCCTTTGTAAATTTGACCCCCTATCAAGAAATCCTGGATCCGCACCTGCATAATATATTTTGGGGGTCACAGGTATGATAATTCCCCAAACTCTTGTATTTCTTTTCAAGATAAGCAATCAGATCACAGGGGCCAGCCTATATCGTATTTTTAAGTTTTATGGACCAAGGTATGCACATTGTGACACCTATAAATTGGTCCCTAAAACTTAAAACAATATGATAAGGCCCCTGTGATTCAGACAGTACAGACTCAGAGCCTGGTGAAATTAAGCTATATCAGGTCGGCAATATGAGTTTACAGTCTATACTCACTATTTTTAAAGGCCCGGGTTGATTTTTGTCTGAACTTGTTCTTAAAAAACATGATGAAAAAATCGAATTGCTCAGATGCAAATCAAATCCAGTTACGTGAGTGTGTTTGGTCCACGGGTGGTTTTCCGTGTATCTGGCTAGTAATTCAATGTAAGGTGAGAAGTTTTCTAATATTTTTTACATAATTGACTTTCGTTTAGTGCATTTGGCGATTCTTCTCGATATTTTGTTCATTTGCCGTGAAACCGACAATGCAACAGCTTTTAATAACACGTTTTAGCCAATACACAAAACTATATTGGCTTACCCCCAATCAAATATGGCGGACGTGTTGTTATGACCGGTCACGTGATGTTCGACTTCGAGAATTTGTCACCAGATTAATACTTTAGGCCTGAAAACGAGGCAAATATCTTGGCAATATTTGGGACTGGCTTGCCGTGGTTGCACGGTGCTTTTCACATTTTCTGGACATTTGCCTCGTTTTCAGGCCTAAAGTATTAATCTGGTGACAAATCCATTAACACCGTTGTAAAGAACTCACTTTTCCCCTTAGAATAGGCTATATGTCGTTGAAATCGGCTGGAAAATAAAATACTTACGATTGATTGAAGTTCCGAGGCGATGCTTCTTGTTGATGATTTAGCTGCCGGTGGTACCAAAAATTTACGTCACACACCACGTGGTTTGGTGACACTGTCCAAAGTGCCCAGTTTTGCTTGTTTTAGAAGACTGTTCTGGTAGACTGGTTCTCTCCCTTTAATAGCTTGTCAGCATATTAAGACAGGTAACTACTAAACGCCATTGTGTCTATTTATAGCATATACACTGACGTAGTAATGGAAAAATACGTAGTATTGGAAAATACCTGGGACGTCTTGAGTCCATCTGCGGTATTGAATAAAAAGCGCATTTGCGATTTTTAAACAACTGCTCCAAGCTAGCATCCCATCACGAGCCACTATCGACCCGCCGACGAACCGTCACCTGCGGATGGCGGTTCGTTGGCGGGCCGAAAGTGGCCCAATTGTACGTGCGGATTGGATTTTTTATAAAGTTTATTTTGTTCTATTATCAGGAATACACAGTGTAGGACCGGAAGTGTACGGTATTTGTGCTTGTACATTCTTTTGAGATTGTACATCGACGGATAAGTTATTTGTGCAAGGCGGTCGCTTGGAAACGGTAAGCAGATTTGTAGTTTTTGTCAGTTTTGATTATTTTTCTGTGAAATAAAGTATCGGCATTGTTTGCGTAATGACTCGGGGACATTTCAGGTGCATGTACATGTTATTCAAAGTCACGGTTTCGCAACGAAAAGACTTTAATCATGTCAACATAAGAATTGTGAAAACATCTGACATAAAATAGACGCCGTTTTTGAGATGTTATCGAGTATCCTTTTGAAACTTTATATGTCAAGAACAAAAAACAGCAATAAAAATGAACGGCACTATCAAGTGTATGTGAGTTTATTCTCACAATGAGGTAAAAATGCTAAGTAGGTCATCGGTTTCAATGCTAATTTTTGTACGGGGTATTTGCAAAAGTCAACTTTGCGTTTGTACAGGTATCTGTCATTAGTTTGTACAGTAATTTGGGTAAGCTTATTTTCAGAAAACGCATTTTATTTCTTTTGTTAGTCATAATTAAATAGATAAAGGGTTGTCGCTTTCAAAGTACAGACGTTAAAGTTATAATATCATGGTATATCGTAATGGCAGCAAGTTAAACTGCTAAATTTCAAGTGCCAGTGTAATGAAATAGTTGATCCCCTTGGAAAAATTATCCCCTTTCCTAATACTATGACTCCCATTGCATTGGAGCCTGCATTTCGGTCTGAAAATGGCGAAAACCCTCAGCCAAAAGAAATCTAGGCTGAAATTATAGTTTATAAAACACAGAGTCCGGCAATAATAACGCGATTCAATTGACTGAAAGTTTTATCTGGCCAGTCGATACGTACATAGGCGTTTGGAATTAGATCTGAGTATGATGCAAGTCATCCGGGGACAAATCCTCTTAATTGTATTGCCAGATGTTTAGATCATACGAGGGTCATCCAATTAGGAATTGGACTTTTTCTATAGCGCAATCAGTTTACATGCTAGACAGATGAAATTCGGTATATACCTGGTACGTCTTGTTAGCCATTCGCACATAACGTCAGGTGTGCGTATGATGACGTCATCAATCGTGACGTCACGTCGCGCACTGGTATTCGAAGCACAATGGCCACGTTCACTGCCGTTGAACAACGAGCGTATATAAAAATCGAGTACTACCACTGGTCATAATGACCCGATCAAGTGCCAAATGAAGCTGCGTGAGCGTTAACAAGTCCCAAACAGCTTATTTTGCTGAATAAGGGACAATAACTCTAGACATATATGTGCAATCACACCCAAAGTCGAACTTGACCAATATCTCATTGCCATTCATCATTTGTCAAAATTTAATTAACATTGCTTTAAAAATGAGGCTTCCAGAGTGTTAACGAACGCAAAACCATCATCTTTTGCCGAATAAGGGGCCATAACTCTAGTCATACATGTGCGATCCAACCCTAAGTAGAACCTGAGCAATGTCTTATTACCATACATATTTTCTATAAGTTTAATTAAGATTGCTTAAGAAATGTGACTTCGAGTGTTAACGAACTAAAAAACAGCATTTTTGCTGAATAAGGGGCCATAACTCTGGTCAAACATGTGCAATTATACCCAAAATCTAACTTGGTCCAGGTCTTTTTGCCACACATATTTTCTATAAGTTCATTAAACACTGATTGAGAAATCCGAAAAAAACCCAGCTTGTTTTGCCAAATAAGGGGCCATAATTCTAGTCATACATGTGTAACACTTTTGTGTATAGGTACTTTTTATTCATGTAATGGCATGTATGTGCCCAATTTCAGCAGTTATGAAATACTCAAGTGGACAGCTCATTAACCGAAGTTAATAAGGGTCAACCTATCAGAAATATCACGATTCGTTTGATCTTATTTTTAGTGTCTCCCAATAAACACTTATATAGCTAGCTGAAGGGTTGTTAATGGTAGGCTATAGAGTTCAGTAAAGGGTTGTATATCCGACCTTGCTGCGCCATACAATATTTCAATACATTGCAGACTCAGAACAGTTGGCTTCTGGTGAAGCTGTCTGATCAGGTCTGCACTGTTTGTGTTTCGAATGGAAACGTTTGCCATAGTTTGGCGTCATTAGAATGACAATTGATAAAAACGTAAATTGGTTCAGGTTCTTCGGCGTAGCAGGGGTTTAATGTGACCATGATAATTGTGAATTTCATTTCGACCAATCGAAATGGCTCTACTATCCTAACCTTTACCGATAACCAATAGAAAATACGCTTCTATGAACAGATGGGATTGGAGATACCTCAAAACCGGGGTGCATCCATTTCCACATCAGTTTTTTGGCTTGACACAAGAGAGTGAAATTGGGAAAGGTTTTGGACAGTCGGGTTTCTAAAAAAAATATTATTAAATTATAAAAATAAATCACTCCACTTTGGACTTGTAAAATAAATTGACAAAATTCAGGGTTGTTAATCATTGACTTAAGAAAAAATACACAACGCGGAGGAACAGTATAGACTTTGATCAGTAATCACACTTGTTGATTGGTACCGTGCTCATAGATATTGACAGTGGTACATTTGTTGATTTGGTTGCCGTGCCAGAGGATCGAACTTTGGAACCACACAGACGTCGCTGGAAGTTGCATTGGTAAGTCTTTTGATCTACTTATCTGGGCTTTCCTGTACATTGAATAAAATTAAGATATTGGACAGTCATATCAATTGTCATATAGGTTTAATCTGCTACTTGATAAATAGTACCTTAGCAAATTATTATTTTTTTTTCTGTTATTTACAAGGTGTTAAGAAAAAAATTGGTGTTAATTTTTTTTGTTTTTGTTTTATTATTTTAAAAATAATAATTAATAATTAAAAGTATTTTTTTTTTAAATTAATTACACTTATTGTACTCTATTAATTTAATTCAATATGGCCGAGTTTCAAGAGTTAGCTAAGGCAATCAATGACAATTCTCAATGCTTGGTGCAGACTGCGCAAGGCATGAGTGAGCACAATCGAACAATGATTAAATGTACTAAACAAATTGTAGAGGAGGTTGGTAGTTTAGACGTAGGAGAAGCTAGTGATGAAAAATCGCAAATTTTTCTAAGTATCATCCTAACACAGGCTGGAAATAAAGATAAACCAGAAAGGGCTAAACATAAAATGATCTTTGAGGGAAATTTGGATAAAGATTTGGTTAAGGAAATTGAAGAAATAGCATTTTCGAGTAAAAAGGTAGTAATAGCCAGTGATGAGAAAAAGGGCAAAGATTTTAGTGACAAATATAGGCCAAATGACAGAGGCAGACCTACGGACAGACACTAGGCTAATAATAAAATATACTGAAGTCAATTTGAGGGCCGATTAATAAGTTACTGAATTTTAATAAGGTTGATTTCAATTATAAAGTGAGGAATTAATTATCTAATATGGATTTTATGGACATAATTAGTTGGAAATTTTATTCTAAGGAAAATAAAGCATATAAATTATGAAAGGCTTCAGTTTGTTTTGGTTTTGAATGTAGATCAAGTTTGTTTTAGGAAATAAAACTGGGTAGATCATGATCAGTTAGACTTTAAAATAATTATTGGCCGTTTTAAGAAATTTGTAAATAGCAGTATGTAATTGATATTCTGTGAGAGGCAGAATGGTTGTTACTTTTTGTTTAGAAGTAATTTGAAGGTGTTGTATACCTTGTTAACCTTGTGAATCTGTGATGCTGATTTTGTGCAAGCTTGCGTTTTGACTTAAGTGGTCAGTTATTATATCTGGTACAACTGTTTTGTATTGATCAAGTACGATCAGCCATTTTGAAAGGTCAATGTTTATATTGAGATTGTAAGTTGCTATATAGCAAGCATGATGCCATATTTCGTGTAAAGCGGTAGTTGACGCTTTCTTACTGGAGTCTCTGAGTAAGGATTAGGGTTTGTTCATACATGAGAAGTTGCAAGTTAGCGACGACCCTTGGAGTCCTTGTTATTTTATCACAGATTGAAACGAGTATGAATGGTGAGTTAGAATCGTGTAGTTTGTTTTCGTGTATATAGAAGTTTTAATTGGTAAGCTTTGTGGAAAACAGTGGTATATTTTAGCACTAAGTAGTGCGTTGTTGCAACAATCATATTATTGACGTAGTAGTCGGATATTTTTTCCGGTGCTAATGTTTTGGCATTTTGACATTGTTATGGTCAAGCTACTTGAATAGGTCAATGGGGTTATTGAAAAAGAGACTTGTAAGTTGTTATTTAACAAGCATAATGACATATTTTGTGTTAGACGGTAGTTGACGTCTTCTTACTGTACGGTCTCGTGTGAGGACATGGGTTTAGCATAAAAGTAAAAGGTTGATGTTAACGACCGCCTATTTAGGTCCTAATGAGTTATGATATATTGTATAACTTGTTGAGAAAGTGTGTTAGAGACTAAGATTTTGTTTTTTTATATAAGTGCATTGATGCACGGAAGTGTAGTTTCATAGAATGAGAGATCTCGGTTGTTAAGGGGGTCCATGCTTATATTTTGGGAAGCTTTAGCTATTATAGACTGTTAAAAGAGACGGACGGACAGAGCAGACGTAAGCGTAAGATGAATGTGTACAAATTGGGCTTTAATCAGGACACTTTGATGCATGTTGTAGAAGAGTCGATTTCTATACTTAATGTATCCAGAATGGAAATAAAGGAAAACAGGCAAAGAATTAAAGACTTGTTAATGCTAATTGGGTCAGTTGAGGATAAGGTTATTAATACATGTATGTCTAATCATTTAGAGCAAGAAATAAGAGAAGCCAGGACAATCGTGGTATTGTTCCAAGACTTAATACGTTAATAGGGCTGTGCCATTGTTTAGGCAGGACAAGGGTTGATAAGGATGATAAAAAACTTTTAGCATATTATAAGCTAGAATCCAATTATTTGGCGATCAATTCAGATAGATCTCAATATATTTTATTAACGGAAACTCAGGTTAAAGATTGTGTTCAATCAGGCTTGCAAATCTGTAACGTAAAAAGTCCTATAAGAAATGCTAATGTTGGGCTTAATTGTCTTTTAAGTAACTTCAATCAGGATAAAGTTCACGTCAAGAAATTTTGCAATGTATGGATACATCAAACCACTTTACCGACTGCATTTTATCTGTCTAATGATGTTTACTTGGTTATTTTGGATAAGCCAACAGTATTTCATTTGTCATGTAAGAAAGAAGAAAGTGGAAGACAGCAAGTTGATCCACCATTTGGGTTTCTGACATTACATAAGTCGTGTCAGGCTACGTCGAATCATTTTTCATTGTTAGGGTATTTTGAGGGTCGTTCAACAGAAAACATCGAAAACTTTGCAAGTAATATGTTGAAGGACTATAATATTTCAGACTTGAGGGTTTGGGATGACATAAATCGAATTGTTCCTTTCAGCAATGATACTATTAAAATTCCACCTAAATTAGCTAACTTAGAAGATTTTCCATTGGGTAATTTGATTGAAGACTTGCATAATAAATGGCAGATTGAACCTATAGCAGCAGAACATTTCCCACTATGGGGTTACTTAATAATTGTTATGTCTGTTATCATTATTCTTTGTGTTTTGGCCACATACTTACTGAAATGTAAGTTCAAAATTCTCAAAAACATGCCCTGCCTTGTCATGAGAAAGCCCAAAATAAGGGAAGGTCTTAAGACGAAACCGAGCGTGACAGAAGGTGACGACAACATGGTAGAAGTTGCCACATCTTTACTGACCGACATAGAGCGACCGACGACATCTAACAGAATCATAAAGGAGAAGTTTGTAGTGTTGGACACTAAATAATTGAAAAATTACTAAACCAGATGTTTTACCTCCACTTGGTTTCAGGTCATGGAACTCGACGCTAGATACATAAATTGCTGGGACACCTTTAACATGCTGATTGACCTGAATAAAGGGAGAGAAGAGCTGAAACAATTGATAAACTTAAACATCTCTAACTTTCGAGAGAATGAGCATCGTCCGATTATGAGCAAGCCTGAGCAGGTGTTCACAGACATTGTGGTCGACAAAATTACTTCAAACTTTCCGAGGGAAGCTGACGACGTACAGACATTGATTGGCATGTGTATGCATGCCAAGGAATTAATAGAGAAGGCGTTGCCATTGCTTGAGATTCAAGGGGTTTCACCGAGATACCTGTACTGGCTATTATGTTTCCATTTATGTAGTCAGATGTTTTCTGAGACAGAGTATGAGTTTAAGTCATATATAGACCCCTACTTCATAGAGACAAGGGTTATGTGGTCCATGGCATTTCAAGCTATGCATGAGCATCAATGAGTACCAGTGTATGATACCATCAATCTCACTGGTATAAGAAGACTGCCATAAAAACAACAACCTATGATGTTGAACAATGGCTGTTATTCTTTCAGAAGCCATGTCTCAAGGAATAGCCAGCCCAAGTACGCCTACTGATCCAGCACGTGCTAAAGAATTATTGGAAGAACTGTACCAGCTTTATAATATTGATTTACTACAGCCACTCAGATCGTGTATTCTGGGAATTCATCTGGTGACAGAATTCATAGAACATAAGTTAAACCAGGGAGTGGAGGAATCCACACTATTAGAATCGCTTATCGCATGGAAAACCAGGAATGACGTTGACAGAGCCACTAAAGCTACATCTACCGAGGACCTCCAGGACAGTGAAACGACAAATGAAGAGACCCCAATGTGAACTTATGTGTATATGTGACTTACATGTTACATGCCTTCCTGAATATTATTTTTGTAGAAAATCGCGCGAGGCGTAAATCTTATGCCTCATGCGATTGTCTTGTAGGTTCGGGAGGGATGTAACACTTTTGTGTATAGGTACTTTTTATTCATGTAATGGCATGTATGTGCCCAATTTCAGCAGTTATGAAATACTCAAGTGGACAGCTCATTAACCGAAGTTAATAAGGGTCAACCTATCAGAAATATCACGATTCGTTTGATCTTATTTTTAGTGTCTCCCAATAAACACTTATATAGCTAGCTGAAGGGTTGTTAATGGTAGGCTATAGAGTTCAGTAAAGGGTTGTATATCCGACCTTGCTGCGCCATACAATATTTCAATACATTGCAGACTCAGAACAGTTGGCTTCTGGTGAAGCTGTCTGATCAGGTCTGCACTGTTTGTGTTTCGAATGGAAACGTTTGCCATAGTTTGGCGTCATTAGAATGACAATTGATAAAAACGTAAATTGGTTCAGGTTCTTCGGCGTAGCAGGGGTTTAATGTGACCATGATAATTGTGAATTTCATTTCGACCAATCGAAATGGCTCTACTATCCTAACCTTTACCGATAACCAATAGAAAATACGCTTCTATGAACAGATGGGATTGGAGATACCTCAAAACCGGGGTGCATCCATTTCCACATCAGTTTTTTGGCTTGACACAAGAGAGTGAAATTGGGAAAGGTTTTGGACAGTCGGGTTTCTAAAAAAATATTATTAAATTATAAAAATAAATCACTCCACTTTGGACTTGTAAAATAAATTGACAAAATTCAGGGTTGTTAATCATTGACTTAAGAAAAAATACACAACGCGGAGGAACAGTATAGACTTTGATCAGTAATCACACTTGTTGATTGGTACCGTGCTCATAGATATTGACAGTGGTACACATGTGCTATCCAACCAAAAATTGAACTTGAGCGAGGTCTTATGGCAATACATATTTGTTTAAAGTTTAATTAAGATTGCTAAATAAATGTGACTTCTAAAGTGTTAACGAACTCAAAAACAGCATATTTTGCCGAAAAAGGGGCCATGACTCTATTCATACTTGTACGATCAAACCCAAAACCGAGCCTGAGCGAGATCTTATGGCCATACACGTTTTGTTCAAATTTAATAAAGATTGCTAAAAAATGTGGCTTGTAGGGTGTTAACAAACTCAAAAACAGCATATTTTGCCGGAAAAGGGGCCATAACTCCGGTCATACATGTTCCTTTATTTGTACAAACTTGAAAGTCCTTCACCTAAATATGCTTTACACCAAATTATTTATACTATTGGACTACTAATTCTTTAGAAGAAGATTTTTTTTTTTAAATTTGAAAAATACTGGTTTACAATTCGGGAATATGAAGCCTTGAAGTCCCCTTGCATGACCTTTACAATTCGCAACACTTTCATTTGAACAAACTTGAAAGTCCTCCTCCTATAGATGCTACATGCCAAATATTAAGGCTCCTGGATAGCCGGTTCTTGAGAAGAAGATTTTTTTTAAATTTGTCCAAAAAATACCCCTTTTGGGGCCCCTCCTGGCTCCTTAAGGGGGCGGGGCCTCACCATTTGTAAAAATCTGTAAGCCCTTCACCCAATAATGCTTGTGACCAAATTTGAACGAAATCACCCTGGGGCCAGTAGTTTCATAGAAGAAGTCATTTAAAGGAAAGGTTAACGGACACCGAACGCCGGACACTGACCATAGTAATAGCTCCCCCTAAGTATAGCTCAGGGGAGCTAAACATGGATGCATCCAAATATTGAAGTTTGGAGAGGTATCCAAGATTTGGAATCAGAGTGTTGTATTAAACTTACGTTCAAGATTCATTTTAGGACTTCACATAACTTGAATCATTATTCAAGATATTCTCTGGCATATATTTTATGATCAGCTACTAAAGAGTTTTTTTTTTATCACAAATACGCTTTCTTACAGAGGTATAGGGCTGCAGATGACTGTACAAATTTTTATGGCAATTTCCAAATACCGGTTCAATTGCCGTTCAAATAACCGTACAAATATGGAATTAAACAGTGCAAACAAAAACCCCTCCCATGACAGTTTTATTGTATGCATCGATAAACAAGCCTATAAACTAAGTTTACAGATTACTAAAAATGTGAAAAATAGTGAAAAACTGAAATAAACAAATGTCTGGTTGTAGATATCGAGCTTGCAAAGACACTGAAACTCGGACGAAACCAGGTGATAGCGTGATTTTCGTTGTTTTGTGAAACTTTCGGATTTAATGAAAAAAATCGAATAGTGGAAATCGATAGCTCAGCCTGTGTAACCTAATTTCCATCCACCAGAATTCCACTTAGAATAAAAGGCGTTTGAAAAAAGAGAAACTTCTTGTCAACCTACCCCTCGCTTCATTGCACAAATAACTTATCCGTCGATGTACAATCTCAAAAGAATGTACAAGCACAAATACCGTACACTTCCGGTCCTACACTGTGGAATATGGCAACTGAAAAATTACAAGTTCTATAGGTTCCTATAGAAATAAGCATCCCCAACCCAACACTGGATGCGTGGATCCAGAGGGGGTTAGGTGGTCCGCACCCTACCCCCCCCCATCCCCCTAAAAAATCACATGTTCTATGGGTTTCTATAGAAATAAGCATTCCCCGCCACCCGAAAATAAACAAAAATACAGTTATCCCGCATCTAGTCAGACGCAACGCGGCCCGGTACAACTATTTTCTGGAATTTCAAATGTTCACAGGGGAAACACTTATGAGACTTTCAGTTTGCACCTACAAAACTCAATCCGTGACGGGGAAGTGGGCAATTACTTATTTCTAACCGATGTGCGGATCCAGAGGGGGATAGGTGGTCCGGACACCCCCCCCCCCCAAAAAAAAAAAAAATAAATAAATAAATAAAAATAAATAATAACCACAAGTGTTTTAAGTTTCGTTGGAAATAAGCATTTGCCCCCTCCCCCCCATCCCCGAAAAAAAAACACATGTTACCGACTGCGCCGGCCGGTAAACCTTCTGAGACTTTCAGAAAACTCAATCCGTGACAGGGAAGTGGGCAATTACTTATTTCTTACCCATGCGCGAATCCAGAGAGGGATAGGTGGTCCGGACCCCCCCCCCCCCCCCCCCCCCCCCCCGAAAAATCACAAGTTATATAGGTTTCTATAGAAATAAGGATTTGTACCCCCCCCCCAACCCCCCCCCCAAAAAAAAAAAAAATTAATAATAAAAAGTTGCACCCCCCCCCCCCCCCCCCCGATAAATGTTTCGATCCTTTTGAACCGTAAAAAAATATAATATAGTTGCAAAAAAAACCAACAATAAACACCCTTATCAGAGTTTTTTTTCTGTTATTTGAGTCTGGACGCCCCCGGCCCCTGTTTCTATCTGCGAGGAGAGGGTGGAGGGGGGGGGGGTACTATAATATTTTCATTCATACGTAGGCTCGCACCATTTTGGGGTTCAAAATTTTGAATTTCAATACCTTTGAGGGTTTTCAGAAAAATGAAAAATTTTTGGGGTATGAAGATTTTGTGGATATCTTTTGGGGTCATCACAAAATACCAAAAAGTTAACCCCAAAAATGGTCCGGGCCTACGTATGTTTGAAAATATCAGAGTACCCCCCCCCCCTTTCTCACCCAGGTGCGAGTATGCTTGGAATTCGTGAACAATATCAGCGGACGTCATATTTTGTGTTTGGGGTCACTACACAGATAGCAAAGATACGTTGGGCCAACGTTGGTAGTTGGTGGAAATGTGGGCGTCGCCGCATACCAACCTTGTACCAACATCGAACCGACGCAACAATGTCGACCATTCTCTCATTATTAAACACCACTATATTATTACAAAATCCTCTGTGCCTGTATTCTGAATAATGTGTTTGGTGTTAAAAGAAGTTTATGTTTCCGGAGCACATGACATTGGGCCAGCATTGCGAAGGAGATTTGTTTGATTTGATTCTTACGTCCCATCAACAATCTTTCAGTTATGTAGGGACGGGTCTTCCTGGGTTGAACCGGTACTAAGCTATAATTAATGTGTCTTGCTCAAGGACACAACGCAGTGACGCCTGCGAGGCTCGAACCCGCGGCCCCTTTGTCTCATGTTCATTAAATAAGCCAGGTTACGAGGAAAACTCTCCATGCGCGGATCCAGAGGGGGCCGGGGCTCCGGGCCCAGCAAAATCACAAAGCTATAGGATTTATTTAGCAATACTCGTCTGGATCCACTTGAAAATCTCAAAGGCAAGCCAGAATTCAATGTTGGGCCATTAATTCGGCCGCTAGCGAAACGCCATTGAAATTGGCCGATGATGATACACCTTGAAAGGTATTTGGATTCTCACCATAAAAAAGTTGTTAAAGATAAATTGGACTCCCTCTTACAACACTTTCTGGGTCCGTGCATGCCTGTGTCGGGGATTTCCGATCGGATGGGGGTTACTCTGATATTTCGTAGCCTATGTGGACTGGGACCTTTTTTAAGGAGGGGGTCTAACTTTTAATTTCAATAATTTTAGGGGGTTCAGATTGAATAAATATTTTATGGGATCTATGATAAAATTGTGGATATTTTAGGGGAGGGGGCGGGATGGTCATCATTCACAGTTAGGGAGCGTGGCGAAAAAGGAACGCAAGTGCGCGACCCCCGTAATATGACTTTAAAGCATGTATAATATCATGCGCGGATCCAGGAATTTTTGACAGGGGTGGGGGTCCAGATTGAGACGTTTTTAGTCCTCAGCTTATTTTACAGAGGGGGGGGGGGGGGCAATGGTTTTATTGCAGAGAAAACTATACTTTCCCAAGGATCCAGAGGGGGTCCAACATTTTCAGGGGAGGTCCATCCAAGGGGGGATCCAAATGCTAATTGCTATCACAATAACTTGTGATTTTTAGGAAGGGGGGGGGGGCTCCGGGGATCCATAGGTTTTAGTTACGCGGTGTGCATTCTTCTAAGATCATTTTAAAGCTGTTTAAAAAAGAAAAACGGGGGTCACTTAAAACCTGGAAACACATCCTACCAGTAACAAAATCCACTTTAAGGCCAATTTCCTCGGGTGTGGTACTTTCAGGGGTGGCACTCTCTTTAAACAATTGTGTTTTGCGTTGTGTTTTGCGTGTCTTTGTTGGTGTTTTTGAGAAGTTAATTCTCTTTTGTGGTCCAGAGAGAGGAGAGGAGCGCATCATTCTTTTAGTATTAGCACGCATCACTATCCTTGCATTTCGTTGGCACCCCTCATAAAAAAGTCTACATCTTTGATCGAGGTTCTGTAATTTCGAGTAACAGTTTCTACACATAAGGCCTAAATGAAATATATGTGTGGTTCCTGTTTCATGCCAAGAAAATTCAGGGTAGGTAGGTAGGGAAATTATTAAATTTTGTTATAACGTTTAACAAAGAAAATAGTGACAGAAATTGAAAAAGTGCCCATTTTTTCTCCAAAGACCATTTTATTGTTTAGGGTATATAGGGTTAAAAAAATTAGGGTAGGTAGGCAACAGGAACCACACATATATTTCATTTAAGCCTAACGCCACTCTCTACATTAATGCCCCCATATTTCGCGAGCAATGCTTTGGCGTTGATGTCTGATCTTTTTGTGGATTCGATCCTTCGGACCTCTTGTGCGCTCTTTCCACAGACCATGCAGACACGCTCTGCAGGGTGCAGATTTTTGTTTTACGGGAGTTCTATACATTTCTATCCCATGCTGTAGCCACGATGATCCACGGATGTATTAGTTTGTCTTCCTGGTGTCTCTTGATGGTTGTGTGTCTCTTCCTTGCAGTGCCATGGGGTTGTCTGCTGTTTGTGATTGTGGTATTTCCTGATCATGCTCACATACTATTTTTAGGTAGTGAATACCCTTTAAACCTTCTTTACATGAACCACAAGACTGGTGACCTTGAAACATGGTTTGCATCATTGGATAGTAAGTGAGTATGAGCTGGCCCACCCAGTCCACTTTCTGTGCCTTTTATATAGTAAAAAATTTAATTGAATTTGGTTCACACTGGATTCATATAATACCTGGCCTATTTATGAACTTTTTCAACACCGACGCTCTTTCTGGAGCATGCGCAGGTTCTCTACTTGAAAAAATACCATATGCGGAAGAAAAAAAATCAGGTGTGTGGGATTCGATCTGTTAACCCTTACCTCGTTAAGCTAAAGCGCTACCACTTGCGCTATTTGGACAGGTATCGTCACTTGATTACATCAAAATCTAAGTACATTGAAAAAATTATTAAAATCGAAATTACCAATAACAGCAATATTTGAAAGGCTTCGTATCGAAAAGAAAGTGCAGCAAATCTTCTCAGTTTTCAGTACATGTTCATTTCTCATTTTGATGTGCGAAATGGACCCAGGATGTAAACAGATGCTCTTTCTGGAGCATGCGCAGTCGGATGAGTGGGATTCTCTACTGGTAAAAAATTACTAGTTACCAAACGTAATATGCGTAGCGGAAGTGGAGCTTTATCAACGTGGGGAACCAATCTACTGTTCTGGCGTACGCCGAGTACTCTAAAATTTCTAAATCAAGTCCGCCCCAGGAGTTGTCGTTCGTGTTAAACATCTGGCCGCATGACTGTCGTGCAGGAAGCCAGTTCACCGACAAGACAGCTCACCGACATGCAAACTTTCATAATCTATTGGTATCAATAAATGAGACAATAGTACAGCTGATTAATTGCCAGATATAGCGGTTAATCTTGAAAATACACTTAGCTTTTACAATAGAGTGCAGAAAATTACCAAGCCTAAAAAATACAAAATGAAACCCCTTCTATCTATCGATCTTGGACCCAGTATATTATATTGGATCCGAGCTTCCGATCGATCTTCACCTATCTATATATATCGATCGATCTTTACATATTAACTATCTATCGACCGACTCAGCCATCCACCCATATATGTTGTTTGAATATTCCTGAATTGATAGATCAGAGAAAAAAGTAATTCTATCTTGAATTCTAACAAACCTCGCCTAATATATAATGCCAATGGTTAAACTCAGAGATTTATTGGTTGATAAATCACTGCACGGACTAGGCACGGACTGGCGTGATGTCATTCGGTCGCCAGATTGATTTTCATGACGTAATCTAGCACATTCGGCATTGTAACGTTGACAGTAGGCGGCGTAACGTCGTTTTTACAACAACTTGACGTTCAAAATGTACATAAAAATATGCGCTTCAGTCTAAACAAGTGGTGCGAGAAATTCTGACAGTCTGTTCAAGATGGCGAAATCGTTATAGACCATGAAGGATTCGTTCATATTTTAATCTTTTTGTGACCGTGTTAGAATGGAATTTCAACACACCTCGCCTATATAGCCAATGGTTAAACTCAGTGATTCATTGGTTGATAAATCACTGCACGGACTACGCACGGACCAACGTGACGTCATTCAGTCGCCAGTTTGAATTTCATGACGTCATCTATCACAATAGACGTCGTGACGTCGTTTTCACAACTACTTGACGTTCAAAATGTACGTAAAAATACGCGTTTCAGTCTGAACAAGAGTTGGGGGAAATTCTGACAGTCTGTTTAAGATGGCGGAATCGTTATAGACTATGAAGGATTCGTCCATATCTTAAATCTTTTTGTGGGGTAGAATCTAAATAAATTCATAAATTCGCGCTGATTTATTACTTAATATATCACTGTATGTCGGTCAGTCGTAAGTGGATAAATCATTCGCGCTTTGCGTTCATGATTTATTCACTTTAACGACTGACCTCCAGCCAGTGATATATTAAGCAACAAATCACTGCGAGCGCGAATCTATTTCCTAAATAAATTCGCACTGGCAGTGATTTGTTGCTTAAAATATCACTGTCTGTCTGTCGGTAAGTTGTAAGTGGATAAATCACTCGCGCTTCGAGCTCATGATTTATTCACTTTAACGACTGACCTCCAGCCAGTGATATATTAAGCAACAAATCACTGCTAGCGCGAATCTATTTCTTAAGTTTAATCCCTGGTAAATGACATGTTCGCGTTAATCAGTGAAATGAAAGAATTGCAAATATAAACCAGCTAGTTCAGCTTATTCTAGACAGTTCTGTTTGCCCAACGTTTAAAGAAAGCGAAAACTTCCTGAAATTACACAGAATCTAGGTTAATCTGTGTTACAGACTTCACCTAGCAAGGTTAAACAAACAAACTGGCCTAATTAGCTATGAGCTGAAAATAATAGCTTTCGACGGTACATATGTTCAGAAACTGCTGGGAACCTTTTTAAAACATAAAATGTGGTATTTGACGGTGGGCAAGAAAAAGAAAATCCATTATTCGTGTGAGGATGGGATCGAAAATCCGTCCCTTGTGATCACCATTTGTCATCACTCGGCAAGCCTCGCGATGCCAAACAAGTTGACTTTTTTCATGATGGCAGACCTGCTGCAGACGTTCTAAAGCAGTAGCTCTGTAGTTGTTGATTCACTGTTTATTGTTGCTTCAATTGTTTAGGGGTTTTGTCATTTTTGTTACGAGTATCTATATAGTGCCCTTTCTAGTTTTACAAGCATTTCACAGAGGAAAAGGGAGCTGGTTGCTTTACTTTTATTGTATTTTTGATGGTATGTGGCTGTAAGTGTTCTGTGTCTCCTCCTCATGGTGTAGGGGGTTGGACTGCAGTGTGTGATTGTGGCATTTCCTAGTCGTACTCACTTTTGATCCCGTCCTGCTAGGCTATAGTAATTTATTATTCCCAGCACGAGTTAATGTACACACATAGTTAAAATGAATTAGATCCTTGAGGACCGAACCCTCATCGTAGTGCTGAAGGGGAAGAACACCAGAGATCACGATAGTTTACTAATGGAAGGCCAAAACTGACAATCATTTACCAGTAGTTCATATGACATCCGGTGTGCCTCAGGGATCTCCTCATGGTTCTCTCATTTTCTTACTCTATATCAACGACATACCTTACCTGTGACTAAATGCTTTGCAGTAGGTGTTGCTGATATAGACGCAGGAGGAGGAGAGGCCTCAAAACGGATCTGATAAGCCAAATGATAAATAGAATACGCTTTCATCGCCTAGTCAGATAATAGAAATATCCTACAAGCAGACCTTGATACCATATAGGAAAGGAATCGAGACTGTAATATTATGCAATGTAACTCTGGCAAACGCCTGGTGCTCCACATAACTCTGTCAAAGCAACCATTAAATACTGAATACTCCATCCATGGTCAGGTCTCGAAGTAACTGACAAGGTAAACTATCTCGGGGTAAACTATCACGGGGTAACTATTATCAAGGAAATCAGATGTAATGATGACATCAGTTCCATAACTGCCAAAACAAACACGACTCAAGTACGTTTCATAGTTTGGTCTCCCTGAACCGCTGAGGAAGAGAGAGCTCGTTGCTTTACACTAATTGTATTCTCGCTGTTCTCAGTGTTCTGTGTCACTTCCTCACTGTGCCGTGGGTTGGTCTGTGATAGTTGTATTTCCTGGTCATACTGGGTTTCCTCCTCCTGAAGGATAAACACTCCTTCAGAAAAGGAGTATGGAAGATCACTTATCAGATACTTTAACCATTTTCATTCAGATGGGTTTTCCCATGCATTTTGGTAAGCATGGAATTGTCCATTTTGCATTTTAAGGGGTTGCCGGCCTAAATTCATATGAAATGATGTATATTTGTTCCATATTTTTTTATCTTAGCAAACAGTGCATGCCCTATTGAAATGCCGCCTTGTGTGACATTTCATCTGTGTCTTCATTGTTTGTCAACATATATGTATACCTGTATGTCCAGAATGAAAAGTTTAATATGAGTCCGTCTGTCCTTTACCAGTTATTGAAAATGTTCATATCTCTTGAACCACATGGTATGTTTCGATCACATTTTGCATACATATGCATGTTAACTTACCACTGGCATGCAGTAGTAGCAAGTTATTGGAGATTCACAACAAGCTACAGTATATATAATTGATTTCTGAGTACTGTTAATGAACTCAAGATTCTCATGTATTCTTAGACTGAAAGAGACCTTATTCATAAGGTCGTTCTGGTATTGCACGACTCTTGGGTCTCCACTAAAACCACTGGTATGCAAAATGGTGACGAGGGCTTGCCGGGCATCATTTTGGTGGAGGTCTTTTAGTGAAAACGCCCATTACTCTTGAACCACATGGTATATTTTAATCAAATTTTGCATTCTTAAACATTTAAACATTATCGAGACAGAGGTATGCAAAACGCATTGAGTTTCTTTTCATAAATGCCAAGACCCTTGCATGCGTTGTACAATGGAAGTGGATTAGCTCCTTTGTTGCAAGGATATATGCTACTTTGTTGTGTAGTAGTCCCAGGTTAGGAATAGATCTGGTCCTACTTAGGCATCAGGGGACAGCTTCGAAATTGGGGATGGACGAATTTTAATATATTCTAGTATATGGGTGGGTCCAAAATAGCATATTTTGACTGAAAAAGATGATATATGAGCATATTTCAGCTAAAAAGCCTGTATGGATGTGTATTTCTACAAGTTTGAATGAAATACGAAACTGAAACTTCCTAGCTTACAGCCCTGCTTGTGGTGAAGGACATCGCGTCAGCCGCAGTTGACAGATGTTTCCAGTGAGCATTTAAATTGTCCTGAATTCCGAGGGATTTTGCCAAAAAGTTAATTGGTTCTTGTGATTTTGAATATTGTGTAATATTGATCTACTTAGACTGAAAGTGAGTAACATGCAGATAACTTTCAGTTTCCTTATAAGTTGTGTTGGGGTCAGTGTATTTTCACTATCGAAAAAGTGTTGATGGGGATATAACTAACCATTAGTACCAAGGTTTGTGCCATAGGATTTTTATTTTTAATTTGCCAGACTTTGACTCTTGTGGGGAGTAAGACAAGGTAGGAAGTGAGTTGATGTGTTAATTTGTTGAGAAGCTATTAAGTTTTTAAAAAAGTATGCGTTAGCGGACCAAAAGGCCCTCAAAAGAACCGTCCTGTGATGCCTTAGTCGAGTGCACAGAATAGTGCACCTAGCTGTTAAAAAAGGGTAAAATCTTGTTAAGCAGACAAACAGCTGGATTTATACGTGACAATCATTAGCGAAGTGTATTTTCAGAAGTAAAATATTGACCAAAATATTACCCTTTTTAACAGCTAGGCACACTATTCTATGCACTCGATGACTGCAACCAACACGCGATGACTGTGCTGCTCGAGTACAGGGTTCTCTAGCCTGTGGCACCGCGCATAACACTAGAAAGAGCTTGCTGCAGGATGAAAAGATAGAGAGATAGATTTGTTCATAAAATCTAACTACAATGACAAGTTTAAAATTACTGAAAAAAACGCTGAGTACGCCTAGATAAAGCAAACAAAGCTTTGTTTTCATTTATTAGGAAAGCGAACACAACCACCACCAACGACGACGACGACGACGACGACAACAACAATAACAACTTTTCTAAACTACAGCAGCAGTCGATGGGACACCATCGCAAATACCCGCTTTTTTACCTATAACCTTTACCTTGGGGTCAAGGTCACACAAAATGTAGCTCAGTACCTTCTACATAATGTGACCTATGCACCTGTGAAGTTTGAAGTTGCTATGTCCAATGGTTAAGGAGGAGATACATTTACAAGAAAATACATTATATGACCTTGACCTAGTAGTCAAGGTCACACAAAATGTTGTCCAGTACCCTCCAAATCATATGATCTATGCACCTGCAAAAATTGAAAGTGCTTAGTCCAACAGTATAGGAGTAGATGGATTTACAAGAAAGTACATTATATGACCTTGACCTTGGGGTCAAGGTCACACAAATTGTTGCCCAGTACCATCCACATTATGTGACCTATGTACCCGTGAACTTTGAAGTTGTTAAGGCCAATGGTTTAGGAGATGATGCATTTACAAGAAAATACATTATTTGACCTACCTTCAAGGTCAAATGAAGTGTTGCCTAGTACCCTCGACATCATTTGACCTATGCACATGCAAAACTTGAAGTTGCTACTCCCAAAAGTTTATGAGGAGATGCTTTTACAAGAAAATACATTACATGACCTTTGACCTTGACCTTGGGATCAAGGTCACACGAAACGTCGCCCAGTACTCTCTGCATCATGTGATTTATGCATCTACAAAGTGTAAAGCTGCTATGTCTATCTGTTTAGGAGAAGATACAATTACAAGAAACTTGACGGACAGACGGACGGACGCACGGACGGATGACGGACCGACTTTGGTACGAAATTAATATACCCTATTTTTCTAACGAAAAAGCGGGTATAAAAATAGTAGATAAATCGAGAAAATCAATGTTCTAATTTAAGGCAAAATAAAAATTAAGTGTGTTTCGGGCTAGGGGTCTGAAAATTTTAGGTGGGGTTTGCACACATATTTTTTTATTATTTTTTCAAAATGCATAAAATTTTACTTTTTTCGAGAAAAACAGAAAAAAATTCTAGGTTTCACAAGTAAATTTAGGTAGGATCGGGTTACCCTAAGCACAGATATTTTTTTGCCTTATCTATGAAAGAGAGAATCTGTTTTTAGTCTTTGGCATTCAATTACATTTGTTGGATAACATGATCACCATAGAAAACAACCATTATCATTTGTTAATGAGTTTGGGTTACGTTACTGTGGATATGATTGACAAATTTTATAAAAAAAAGTACTGCAAGTCCTTCTTAAGATGTAAGGCATACAACATTCACATATTTAAAACTCGAATCTTATTTTTTAAATAGAAATGGCATGATCTCAAACTTTAAAAACTTGAATCTTACTTTTAAATATAATGGCATAATCTCAAACTCTCCATAGACCATCAACTAGCAGGTGGTTAACAGGACGGAATGTGTTGCAAAATGGCTTGTTGCATTCAGAAAGGACAACACAGTACAACGACACACCAAACAAAGGAGTCGATGTCTCGTAATTATTCTCTATCTCTCAAGCATTCAAATTGGGTAGCATGTAGCTGAGCGAGACATTCGCCCAAGCAAACCGTGTTCTAAAGATAACACATTCGTAAAGTGATAAGCCCTAAAGGCTGCAAGGAGAGTTCGCATAAATCACACTGGAGCCAACGTATTCTAGATCAGCAGGAATCCAGTGATTGGTCCCAGATATAAGGGCAAGCAGCTGATAACCTCAATAGACCTAGGAAACCTTTCAGTCAAATTGGGACTCCTAGCAGAGAGAGAGAGAGAGAGAGAGAGAGAGAGAGAGAGAGAGAGAGAGAGAGAGAGAGTAATGTGTGGACTAAAAGGCCCCAACCCTAACCCTAATTTTGAAGCAAGTGAGACAAATTCCATTTTGCCAAAAAAGAAAAAACAACAACTAAAAACGACTACAATTAAGACAGGGACAAATCTTTGAAAGCTGGAGCAGAAAGCCCGCCACCACACCACCCACAAATAACGGAGAGGGCTCAGGCCTAAATCATTATACATAATGCCCTCAGAACCCCCCCCCCCCCCAACACTGCCCAAGGAAGCAGAAACATACATGTCTGCCAGAAAGTGTAAACTCAGATGAGTAAAGCAGATTCGAGATAAACAAGAAGTATCTTTAAAAAAGATATTCAGCGTCATTCAAAGGAGACCATACATTTAAAGTCCTGTTGTATTGGAAGATGTTGTTATGCACAGTAGATAATAAATGGCGATATTTGAAGCATTAAAATTAATGGAGATCTATATATTTAGAAGATTTTATTTCTGTAGCGCCCAAACGTGCATTATTTTGTAACCAGACTGCTCGCAGCAGAAGAAATACAGGATGAAAAAAATATCAGCGCTCTGGGGAGTGTAGATCTATATGGCTTAATTCTTAGCATGCTAGGAAATTTTTGCCATCTGCTTGTGTTTTTTTGAATGTGAGCTTTTATCAAAATACTCTCGGTTGTCAAACGTTTTGGACCAAGATCAGACCCAGTATTATTTAGGTTCTGATTTGTGTCCAAACTGTTTGCAAAAATACCTGCACAACAAATTTAAGTAGTAGCTAGCAGGCAAAAGAGTTACACTTAAGCAAACTTATAAACGAACACTTTACAAACTCATTTTTTTCTGACTAAGGCACCAAAAATATCGAATGAAATTTAACCTAATCATAAGCATTTCAATGGACCAAAGTTTAGAAGTGTTTTGGGATAGTTTTCATTCATTTTACATTTTCAGCGTTCAAAAATGTAAAATTCAACGTTTTTGGTGAATAAATATTTTGGGGTGCATTTTTATCAAATTGAAGTGCAGGTGTTTACAAACTGGCCCTGGTGACATAAAAAACACCAAACATTTGAAACTTGATATACAGCAGATTTTTTTACGCATTTTAAAAAAATCGAATTTTTCGAAATTTCTGAAAATTGTCAGTAGCAACCGCTAAAATGGTTGTATGTTTTTTTTTCTATCTGAACGTGGTAGACAAAATCCAACAGAACTCGGTCAGTCTATTCTGTGGCGGTAATTTTTTCATGACTATTCTACACTTCTGGTTTCATTGTAAAATTTTAACAATTAATTTGACGGCATTTGTCAAAGATTTTTTTACTTTTCTAAGAAGAACAGGGATTTCCAGTTAAAATGAATAATCGCTGAAAATCTCAGTGCTGTACAGCAGATAATAAAGCGTATAGAGCTGTACAAAGTTTGTACCTAAAGTGCATGCTTAAGCCAAATTTCTTAGATAAAGCTGCTGATAGGGCCTGGCTTCATGTTAATACTGAAAAGAAATGAAGAGTCCGATTGTGTAAAAACTTTTGATTCATATTCATATTAAATCAAGGCAGTCAGTACCATCTTCAAACAATCAAACATGCAAATGGTAATGTTTCTGTGGAATATCTATTATTGTTGTGTAAAGTGTTATTTTTTTTAACTGAGGGTACCTTTACTCGGATTTCGTCTGTTCAAGACAACGAGACATTTTGAAATGAAATGACTTGTAAAGTCTGGGCAAATCCTTTTTTATTCATAGAATTAAAATTTTGTAGGGCAGATATTTACTTTCTGAACTAGCATAAAATGAAATGTGTTCGTTTATAAGTTGGCTTCAGTGTATAAAGTTATCTCTGCAGAGCATTGCACTTGATAAATATAGATAGCTGTTATGTGATATTTAATATATTCTGCCATTCTTCTATGAAAGTTAATTGGAGAGAAAAGAAACATGATAAGCTAATCAGTGTTCTTACAGCAATATTTCTTAGGTCGTTTCAGTTCACACTCACAGGCTTCTTGCTCCAATTATATTTAGGAATTCCTGCAGACGATCACTGACAGTCTAAGTTATTAACCAATGAAAACACCATTTACTTGCTTTACAATGTAAGATTGTTTCTGATTGGTGGATAATTTAGAGTAAACTCAATTCTAGACAGCTGCCGCTGAAAAAAATACAGTAGACTTAAACAGGGAGCTAAAGAACAGTTGGAAATAAGTTTTACAGATAAAACATATGAACAAATGCAACCAAATCTTGTTTAATAAAACTCACAAATAGTCATATATACACTCATACATTCACGTGCGGATCCAAACAGTTTTGTCAGAGGGGGTCCAACTCTAACAAAGTTTTTTAAGAGAATCAAAATATCACCAAAAGCGGGCCATTATCGGCTCGCCAGCGAAACGCCATTAAATGGCGTTTCACTGGAGGGCCGATGATGGCTCAATATTGAGTGCTGGCTTGGGTTTTCAGGGGATCCGGACCAGTATTGCTAAGAGCTAAGAGTATATTATGTGATTTTTCAGGTGGGGTCCGGACCCCCTGACCCCCGACATATGTTTACGTACAAAGAATTTGTATACTGGAAACCCATAAACTGGTACTCTGACAAACAGTGAACATTCCGATAAAATACAGCCTAATGCTGCATTTCATCAGGGCTTACACTGTTTGCCAACACAGAAACAATCCCCAGAAAAGGAAATTTAATTTCAGTTGGAAATTTTTACCTGTGACCCTCAATATATATATATACAATGGATCATTCCAAGTTTATTGTATCATATAAGATGGAATAACCCATCAGTATACTAAGGGTTATAAATGTGATATACTCTTCTATGTCATTGGCTAAATATTGACATACACGCCAGTAGCGGATCCAGAGGGGGTTCAGGAGGTTCGCTTGAACCCCCTGGCCCCCCTTTTTTAAATATACTATGAAAATGAAATAATTTGGCCTCAGTGAGACCAAGTTATTTCATTTTCATGGGATAGTTAAGAAAAATGAGATAAAATCAGCAAAGCGAACCCCACACATTTATATGTATGAACCCCCTTTCCAGAAATCCAGGATCCGTCCCTGCATGCTATTAAAGCAATGCAATCATGGGCCGATCCGGAGGTGGGGACAGGGGCTCCGAACCCTCCCACTGGTTAAATCACAAGTGGCAAAAGGTTTCCTTAGAAATTCTGGTATGGACCCCCTCGAGAGGCAATTGGATCCCTTGGGTCCCATTGCTTCGCGAAGGAGGTCCATTCGGCCCTCTGTTAAATACTTTGATAAAAGAAAAGAAAACAGCTCTTTGTCAGGACCCACCCTGGCGGAATTTTCTGGATCCGCCCATCGTTTTACTGAGGCTTTGTGCAGGGACAACTCAACTGAACTGAACTTTATTAGGCACACAGCAGTCTCAGTTCGTACGCATATGGCATACGAGACGAACAGAAATACATGCAACAATAAACGTTTACAAGTTAACCAATAATATTATAAGGATGGCAAGTTTGCAAACACCGTGGAGTAATGTCAGAAGCAGCACAAAACGTGACGTCACATTTGATGTCGAATCCTTCCTGGCCGGGTGTCAGCACAAAATCTTGGAACACGAACCTTGTTTCATGGGTTGATTGGCTTATAAAATGTGTATTCCTATCCGATTCACATCTATAAGTTAAAAAGATAAATGAACCGATGAACAGAAAAAGGGACAAGTTGGCATGTGCGCCCATCGAATACTCAGATCGGCCTGCGCATCCGCACAGTCCGATCAGAGTAGTTAATGGGCGCCATATGGGTAGCTATAGGTCCCACGTTTCTTCAGACTGAAAAGCAATACTTTTATCAAACTGTATGGATGCACAGACTGATTTGAAATTTCGCTGTACGCACATGCCAACTTGTACGCTATATGTTGATTGTCTTATAAAATGTGTATTCCTATATCTTTCACATATGTAAGTAAAAGAAAAGATAAATGAACCGATGTCCAGCAAAGGTGCGCCCATCGAATACTCAGAGCGTTTGTATTGCATATTAGCCATGTGCGGATCCAGAGAGGGTGGGGTACAGGGGTTCCAGACCCCCCAACTTGGAAATCAATAAGCAATAGGGATCCTGGTCTGAATTTCCTGTAAAATCGCAAAGCTACTAATTTAGCAGTCAATGTTGGGCCATTATCAGCCTGCCAGTGAAACGCCATTAATGGCGTTTCGCTGGCAGGCCGATAATGGCCCGCTTTTAGAGGTATTTAGATCCATTCTCCCCTTCCCTCATCGACCAAGAAAAAAAACACGTCACAATTGAGTTGGACCCCCTCTGGCAAAACTGTCTGGATCCGCGCATGTTCTGTTATGCCTATTCGAAATTTAGACGCCATGCAAATCAAAAAGACGTAAAATCATAACCTTCTGGGCATACATAGTGATGAAAAGCTGTCTTAGTCTTCTCATATAGACCATTTATGTTCTACTATTTCATCAAAAATTACCTTACTAAGGCAGTTATCTAAATATGTTTCTTTAGACATACACCCATTCTTCCCTGAATTGATAATGGCTTTGTGGTATAGGGGGCTACCTCTTTATCCAACCTGGACATAATAATCTAAACTACAAAAGGGTGCAGACGGAATAATATTGCATGTAGATTTCAATACTCCGTAAAAAATAATACTAAAATACAACAAGGCTGTCTTTAGTTACAAAGCCATGAACAATGTGACACCCCAGTATAACACTGACTTTTTATGTTCTTATGTTGTTCTAAGATTGTGCTGAGGGCCACATGGTACATTAGTTTTATGTAAGCTAAATGAGTTTCACTCATAATATAATGTATATAAAACAGGTGAAATAAATCAACTAGCGACTTTTAACACCACATCAAAGGTAATGCATACTAACTCATGTTGATCCCTATTGTCTAAAACATTAGCTGTTCTTAAAAAAGTAAATGAGTATGATCAGGACAATACCACATTCACACGCTGCAGACCAACCCAAGAGCCACAGAACACTATCAGCCACGAAACATAAGGTAGACATTTAAAGTTAAGCAATTATAGACAAGATGATAGCAAAACTAGAAATAACCCTAATTACTGCGTTACAAAACAAGGACCAACACAGACCCCCTCGAGCAACAATAACCGATAAATAAACAATAATAGAACCACCACCTTAGAACGGACAGCAGCCAAAGCCACTGGGTGGCTTAAATGTATTTTACAGGTGCCATTTCTTCGCCCTAGATTCTGCTGTTGTTAAAACACAAAAAAATGTTTGGACTTCCTTACTTGTGCAGTGCATCATCAAAGAGAAACATTCAAATGCAATCTTAAACAGTGTGACCTAATCTCACAGTCATTTAGATGAGTTAGCTTTCCGATTAATCCATTCTACATGAAATCGAATTTAACGCACACACACTTACACATGCACGCATGCAGGCACGCACGCACGAACACATGAGCCGTAACACAAGATTTCCAACAATGTGGTATGGGTGACCGGCAAAGCCTCAGATCAGCCTGCGCATACGCGCAGTCTGATCAGAGCCTTTGCTTGCCGCATCCGTATTCTATGGATATTTAGCTACCGACCGAACATCATTTGGGGTTTCTAAGCTTAAAAGGAGGCTGCGCATGCTCGTCTGAGTATGTTCATGTGAAATTGCCACATTGTTGGAAATCACATGTCACGGCTCAATTATTCTGATTAGATCAAATTTCACACTTACCCATTCCTAATAAGATCAAATCTCGCAGGAAGCTGGTTACCAATGTCTGACTTGGTGTAGCAGGTATCAACCTTCATTTTGATGTTCCAGTCAATAGCTGTAGTGAAAACCTGAATTCGAAATGAGCAAGATCATGTGGTTTCCAACAACGTGAAATTAGCGACATACAAAGGCTCAGATCAGACTGCACCCCTCTGCACAGGGGCGCAGTCTGATCAGAGTATTTGTTAATAGCACCAACCATCTATGGAAACCGCGCAACATTTTGAGCCAAAATTAGAATTATCCGATTACAGTAAGGAAAAGGGAAGCTATCTGATTAATCACATTCAAAACTGCCACATTGGTGCAAATCTCATAATGTCTCTCAAATAACTTTCCACAGACTTACTAAAATTGGTATATCTGGAAATAAACTTTTATTAGACTAAACATTTAGCAATGGTTTGCAAAGGCGCAAAAAGAAATGACAACAAATAATGTAACTCTGGTTCGTTTGATCGAGACTTTTTTGAAAACTAATTTCCGGGTTGCTTTGGAAATCAACCATAAATTAAATCTTATGCGATCCAACAACTAGAATTTGTCCTGATTAGCAAGTTAGTCACCAAAACAAGAAAAACATAGGCATGTCATACAACTGAAGAAATAAGATACTTCGCCTCAATTGCTTGCAAAGGTTTTTGCAGGTTAGCACAAAGTTTCCAGATGACTAGCCGCTCTGCTGCTTAGATTAACAATTATGTTTTCATGAGAGGTGATTCCCTGAGCACATGAGCCTGTGACAAGTCCATGTACAATTTCAATTTTGAATTTCGTATCTGTAGGAGGCACGAGCCCCATTAAGACCCTGGTGCAAATTACGCAATTTTACATTTGCAAAGAATCTGTTTCTGGACTGCCTTATTCATGGAATGTGTCATCGACGGAGAGTCACACCCTCACTTAAATAATTCGAGTTCTTTTGGAAACTATATTACCCTTCATAAAAATCGATCAATGCAATACAAATTATTTGCGTCGCAACATGTGATTTCCAACATTGTCGCATTTTGGCAAGTGTAGACTCAGACGAGCCTGTGCAGCCATCTTTTAAGCTTAGAAACTCCAAATGATGATCGGTCAGTAGCTTATCAGTCATAGAATAATCAAACGGCTAGCAAAGGCTCTAATCAGACTGCGCGAATGCGCAGGCTGCTCTAAGCCTTGGCTGGCCGCACATACCATATTGTAGTGGGGGCTATGACATTTCGTGGCTTATCAGTTATCGATTATGCCATGGCCTCCAGCCAAGGTATTGAATTTGCACAGAACTTTAAAATAACTGATGTTGATAGCCTGTTTTCAGACGGACATGCTCTACTTTCACTTGACATACGGACTAACGCTACTGCACCAAATCCCCCTAACTATCATCAACATATGGGCCCAATCAGGAATATTAACCCACATGAATATGAATGTTTTAAAACCGGCATAGACGAGTCAAAATTGGAAGGTATCAAGGAATTACTGGAAAATGCAGAACGAAATTGCACCCCGGAAATGGTTAACTCAGTAGTTAAAAACATATGCGATCTTTTCCGAGGGGGCGCGGAAATAGTGAGAACAAGCCGGAAACCTACACACTTTTACGCCAAAAAGTCAACTGATAAGCCATGGTTCGGTCGACAGTGTAAGACGGCCCGCACCAAGTATTTCCTTGCGAAACGTGCAAACAGGCAGCTCCGAACCGAAAGTAGCCGACAGTCACTTATAAAAATGAGTAAGGAATATAAGAAAACGCTGAATATACATATTAATAAGTATAAGAGGTCTCGCCGAAAAGTATTGCGTGAAATGCAGTCAAAGGAGCCTAAAAAATACTGGACGTTCCTAAACTCGTTAAAAACCAAGAAAATGGCCAATGCACCGTCAGTTGATACATTTTATGATTTTTTCAAGGACGTATATTGTGCAGATGATGACAAAACAGAGGATGAAATGCCGTTTGATTTTAATTTTGAACACTCTGATGAAACTCTTAACCGCCCGTTCACAAATGATGAGATTTTGAAATGCATCGCGAAATTGAAAAACTCTAAATCACCAGGACACGACGATATTTTAAATGAGTATATTAAATTAACGAGAGATGTGATGACGCCCGTGTACGTTTCGCTTTTTAATATCATACTTAAAACTGGATTCATCCCGGATGAATGGGCTATCGGCAAAATAAGACCCATTTATAAAAACAAAGGCGATGTGACTGACCCTAATAACTATCGCCCCATAACAATATTAAGCTGCCTAAATAAGCTATTTACCGCCGTATTAAATAAAAGACTGACCGATTTCCTAGATGAGAATGACATGCTAAACGAAAACCAGGCCGGGTTTAGGAAAGCTTACTCCACGTCCGACCATGTTTTTAGCCTCCATGCACTTATTGAAATGATGAAATACGAAAAGAAAAAACTGTTTTGCTCCTTTGTAGACTTCTCGAAGGCATTTGACTCGGTCTGGCGCGCTGCACTCTGGGGAAAGCTATTAGGTCACGAAATTAATGGAAATTTTCTGAGGGTACTACACAATATATATCAGAATGCTAAATCGTTCATCTCTATAAATAACCAACAATCAGGTTTTCTCATCAACAGCTGCGGGCTCAGGCAAGGGGATAATATCTCACCAATCCTTTTCTCATTGTATCTCAACGATTTGGAAACATATCTCGAGGTTGATAGCCGTGGCGTTCCGATTGTTATCGACTCCGCAGACATGCGTACCTACATGAAACTACTGGTGATGCTGTATGCAGACGATACAATCTTAGTTTCAGAAGACCCTGAATCATTTCAAGTCTGTCTCAATTCTTTTCATAAATATTGCATAGATTGGAAGCTAACGGTAAACGAATCTAAAACTAAAATCGTTGTTTTTGGAGCCAGGAAAACCGATCACTTTAATTTCAGGTTTGGAGACTCGACTCTAGAAATTGTGGATAAATTTAAATATCTTGGAACTATATTTTCGCAATCAGGTTCGTTTCTGAACGCCAGAAAACACGTCACAGCCCAAGCTAAGAAAGCCATGTACCTTTTGAATATAAGAATTAGAAACCTTGATCTACCTATTGATTTACAGCTGAAACTGTTTGATAATACTATTCTCCCAATATTGACGCACGGCTGCGAAGTTTTTGGATTTGAAGATTGTCATATGTTAGAGGCCATTCACAACCAATTTTTACGCTCACTCACCTATTCTCGCAAAAGCACCCCGCTATATATGTTGTTTGGCGAATTCGGCAGGTACCCCCTGGAAATTGTAATTAAGAGTAGAATGGTTGGTTTTTGGAATAGAATTATATCTGGTAAACAAACCAAATTATCTTATATTTGCTAAAACAAACAAAAACAAACAATCTCTTTATTTCTAGGCTCAGATAACAATTGTTACATATGAGCACATATGAAATGAGTCAAACATAGCATGGTGGCGACAACAGGAGAATAACATTGCTACGTATCAGTAATTTTTAAAACGGATTATTTAGATGTGTTTAACTCTTCTGCAAGAGTTAAAGGGGAGGCTATATTTTGAAGATTATTCTTATTCTAACTGTGTTTATAGCATTATTCTGCTTAATTTTGTTTACTTGGTGTTTTTTTTCAATATATAAATATAAAAGCCGTGACCTGGCTACATATATATTCACGACATGGCCTTTACAATTATATGTATACATAGTATATAAGATAAAACTACTTTAGTTTAGTATTTCAGCAAAAGCCATAGCAAGACCCTGTCAAACAACGTCTACAGTATTCGCGCCGGCACGCATGTGCATTTTGCTGGGACCAGCTTTCCCTCCTATCCGCCAGAGGATCGACCGTGGGTTCTCGTAAGGGTGGCCACAGTCGATGCCCCAGGCGTGTAGGTAATAATTAAATAATAATTAAATAATTTCTTACTCTTGCTTGTACAGGAGTATAGTTTGTTATAGGTTTAAATTGCACAGAGATGCCAACGCGATTTAGTCAAAATGCACACAATATTTCAGCACTCATAGACTATTACACCAGAATTTGCAAATAACTAACTAACTAACTAACTAAATAAATAAATAAATAAATAAAGAAAGAAAGAAAGAAAGAAAGAAAGAAAGAAAGAAAGAAAGAAAGAAAGAAAGAATAAGCAAATAAATAAATAGTATTGTCGTCAAGACATGGTGATTAATTTCAGTAGATTAACATTAGTAATTTGTTAAGTTTGTACCAAGAAGTGCTAGGTGGCATGTGTCGACACACGCACATCGTCTAAACCGAGATGAGATTGAGACGATGTGCGCATACCGAAGCATGTCATGTCTAGTTATGCTTACAGACATGTTCAGGTTGCTACATGTCTGGGAATGTTTATTTTCTCATGCCCATTACCGTCAAAAATGCATCTGAAATGTCGTCCGCTGAAGTCGTCCGCTGCACACAACTTCCCAACACCACTGACAAGCACCGTGGACCCAGATCAAGCTGATCCTATATAGACAGTCCGGTCTAGGCCCACACTGTTCGTCACAAATGCCTCTAGAACGCTCCAGCTGACGACAAATGCAGACGATTCTTGTTCCACACTATTTTGATTACTTAATCAATGTCAAGGTCTGTTTGGTTGACCAATGCTATGCAAGCACAACAATAGATGGAGACAGAGGGGCGGGGTAATGTGTCCCTCGTGACAGCTTTGTATAGGTAAACTTTTTCTAATAAGTCTAAAGACTGCGTGTTTAATTCTTATAACTGGAGCAGATGCAGGTCATCATGCTTGGGATTAGTGAACATAAATTCTTAGGATTAATCAAAAATGACAAAAGGTAAAACATTATGTATTACTGTACGAATAAATGCGTTTTATAACCAGTTTCACCGATAGTGGTCTTATTTGCATCCGCGTGACAACCTAGGATCAGCTGAGGGAAACTTGGCAAGGATCCCCCAGCAGGTCATAGGCCGTTGGGAAGAACTCCAGTATCAGCATATACATCTATCTGTATACGCGTGTGACCCCGGCTTCCACTCACGTTGGTGCAAATCAAGGGCCCATCCAAATCCGGTACCCCTTCTCACGGGTCCTCTCACCGAAACGAAACTGAGAGAGGAGTATTAGGAGAAAGGGGGCCAGTGTTGGGTCACAGGAGCCACAGGTGTTTGTAGCCTTGTCCAAAAACACGTCACTGGCGCTCCAGAAGGGTTTTCCCAGTTTCGCAAGAAACTGGAAAAAGCCCTCTAGAGCACCAATAACATGCTCCCGGACACAACCACAAACACCTGTGCAGGAGCCATAGGTGAAAGAAGGCATGCATATACTTCTACAAAATATAGAAACATATATACACCCGCCCTCCCCTACTGTACCAAGTGCCGGGACTAGCTCATGTGTATTGGGGCTCGAGTAAAATCACCAGGTATGGAAAGTGGTAGTTCTTAAAATCACTGTAATTTTACCATTTGGTGAATGTTAAACGCCGTCTGTCCCACCGTCCGCTGGAGCGTCCAAAAGAGCGTCTTTGGCAGACCCTGCGGACCCATGTCAGCCTCCTCCCAAGCAGTCTGACCTTAGTCCACACAGTCTGGCCCTACACTTACAGCAGCCATCAATTTTAGCAAATGCACGTCGCAGGCGACTCAAGCAGACGACGCTTCCAGGCGCTATTTGGCGGCTTACAAGGGGTTAATTCCAAAATGGGTATAGATTTTTCATAGGAACAAATGTAACGTGGTATATGTTCACAATGGATATGAAATTTTACACTTGTTGCAGGATTCCCAAGCATGGTGAAATGAGCATGCTTTCATGTAGTTCTGTTAACATTATGATAGCAATAATAGGATATGATTTTGTTGTTACTAACAGCATATATTGTTGGTACTTATCAACTGTAAAGCTTACACAATACAAGGCATTTAATGTGATTATAATGGCAGCGAAACGACTCAAAGACAATAATAAATAGGCAACAATAAACTATAGTAAGAAACATATGTTTTCAGGATTGATGTTACTATTCAAATTCAGTATCGGGCTAAGACCCTATAGACGCTCAGCTATGTCCGCCGATAGCCTTTATCGGATTGTCAAAATTGACATATCAATGTGCATGTAGATTTCGTGCGTTTAGCTATTTAGCCTTGGCCTAATTATCGTTCTCATTCATCCGATGAATCAGTAGTGTGAGTAAACACTGACTTGAACGAGCATAGCATAGTTGTGGGGTTTTGGATATAGTTTTTTTACAGTGGCTGGTAAGTAAAATACTTTAAGCAAATCAATATTGTTTAAGTCGTTTCGCACCAGTCATAATCTTTGATATTTTTAGGAAAAATATATAGCGTGGCAAAGCCGCACCGGTCATGCTCACCAGAACTGTCTTGTTGAGACGTTTCTGACCAGCATTACCGGTGTAACGCATCGACGATGGGCATGTACTGTGCATTGTACATGTACTACAAATATTAATGCAAAAATGATCATCAGTCCTCGCTCAGTTTGTACTTGAACACTCTATCGTGCATGGGTCTTCCAGATAAACGTACTTATTCCTTTTTATGCTTTGATGCGCAAAAGACCCGTCACCTTGAGATGGTTCAATTGAGCACCAACAGCATGTATTTTTGGTCTATAAATATTGAATGCGCTCTCCTATCTAGAGGCCAAACCCTATGCCGTTTTGTTTAATGGGCACTTAATGAACACATGCACAAACGAACGTACAATAAAATGGGCGGATCCAGAGGGGGGACAGGGGGTCCGGACCCCCCTGAAAAATCACAAAAAACATAAGGTTTCGAAGCAATACCGGTCCAGATCCCCCGAAAGCCACAAGGCTATTAAGCCAGCATTCAATGTTGGACCATCATCGGCACGCCAGCGAAACGCCATATAAACGGCGTTTCGCCGGCGGGCCGATGATGGCCCGCTTATAGCGGTATGCGGACCCTCTCTCCCCTCATTAACTAAACATAAAAAATAAAATAAAAATAAATAAATAAACGTTGTCATAAGGTTTCGAAGCAATACCGGTCCAGATCCCCCGAAAACCACAAGGCTATTAAGCCAGCATTCAATGTTGGACCATCATCGGCACGCCAGCGAAACGCCATATAAACGGCGTTTCGCCGGCGGGCCGATGATGGCCCGCTTATAGCGGTATGCGGACCCTCTCTCCCCTCATTAACTAAACATAAAAAATAAAATAAAAATAAATAAATAAACGTTGTCAAAGCTGGATCTCCTCTGACAAAACTTTTTGGATCCACGCATGAAAATAAACAGACAGACGATCATACAAAAAAGTCAGACAAATATATGGCTTTAGCTATTCACTAACTATATATACATTTGATTTGGTCTATTAAGTGAATATTTATTCCTATTCCTAGCTTGGCATACTGCCTGAAGTATTGGTTGGGAGGCAGTAAAATATGACAGGAGTACTTATATTTTAATTGTAACAAAATACGTTTGGCTGTTTTGTGGATATGTAATAGTTGCTAGTGCACCGCGAAATAGATAACTGTAATTTTCAGCCTGTTCGTTATTGTTTTGGTGATTATTGTGATTTGGTGGCATATGCAGCTAAAGTAGTATTTTGAAAGTTGTTTAAAAAGAGAGGAAAAGAAACAAAACAGAAACGTGCACCAGGTCGAGATTAACGCCTATTGAATTCTTTCATTATAAGAGAAACAAATTTACTCAATTTAGTCAATTTTGAAGGTGATTTCGTACTGAACAGTTCTTTGAATTTTAAAACATTTGGGCTTCTATAGTAGTAGGGTCTTATTAGTTGCTTTCTTTGGTCGTCAAAATGTTTGCAGATAAGTAAATAATGGAATTCATCGGCGGTGTCCCTTGTATCGCAGAGGGTACATTTTCTTTCGGATATGTCAATACCTTGCCAGCGGAGTGTTTCGACTGGTAGAAAGTGATTAGCGGTCCGGTATTTGATAAGCGGGATATATTGGTTCTTTGGTAGAATTGTAAGGTATTCTTCCAAGGACGGCTCGTCTTTTATCAGGCTGTAGTTCTGTCCCTTAGAGGAATGTCTCATTGTATTGTGCCAGTTTTGTTTATGAAGGTCTATTAGAATTTTTTTAACTATATGTTGTGTGTTTTTTGGAATGCGTTCGTTATGGCTTATCCATATATCATTTCTGCCAACCTCTTGTAATATAGATTGGACGTGGTTGGTCCATTTAAATTTATGCGCTCCGATCTGAAGCATTTTCTGGTAGATGATGCTAACATATTTGGAAGAATAATCTGTAATGATGCGGGCCCAGAAGCCTATGATTCTAGCTTTTATCGTAATGGAAATAGGGTAGCGACCCAATTCACCGTATAACATGTACATAGGGGTGCTTTTCCTACATTTTGTTATGGTTCTCAAGAATTTGTTATGTATGCGCTCGAACATGTCGAGGTTTTCATATCCCCAAACGTCGCTTCCGTAAGTAATGATGGGCAGTATGGTACTGTCGAAGAGCTTGAGTTGCAAGTCTAAAGGCAGATTTAGATTGTAAATCCTTTTATACAGAAGATGCATAGCTTTGTTTGCCTTTTCATAAATTGATTTTCTGGCGTTGAGAAAACTACCGTTATTTGAAAGTAGAACGCCTAAGTATTTATAGCTTTTGACTATTTCAATGACTGTGTTTTCCATTTTGAAGTGATATTTATTTAGATTTCTTACACCAAATATAACAATTTTAGTTTTATCATATGCTATAAAAAACTTACCGAAACCCCCCACCTGAACTCTAAATGGGTAGCTAAAGTCAAGCAAATTCTCGACGATTGTGGCATGTCTGAAATTTGGACTGCACAATCACCTACCTCTCATTTGTCAAAAATCGTAATGGAACGTTTAAAGGACCAGTTTACTAAAAAATGGAATTCCAACTTAAATAACTCAACGAAAGGGCGTAATTACGGAATCTTTAAAGAACGCATACAGCTTGAAAATTATCTTCTAAAACTTTCTCCAAAATTTTATACACTCATGGCAAAGTTCCGAACCGCAAATCATAGGTTTCCCTGTGAAGTCCTAAGATGGCAAAACGTAGAAATTAGCGATAGAAAATGCCATCTATGCGACAAACAGGACGTAGGCGACGAGATGCACTACTTACTCATCTGTCCGTATTTTTCAGAAGAAAGGAAAAAGTTTGTCAAGCGCTATTACTTCGCCCGCCCGAACACACTCAAATTCAAACAACTTCTTAACACTAAAAACATACAAGATCTAAGAAACCTCTGTCTATTCGTAGAAATCCTCATGAAAACTGTGATTTAGCATACCATTATCATCTAACCCAAATAATAAAGTCATGACAAATGAAACAAAACGGTTTGTCTTGAGTGCTCAAATGAACCGTCTCACGGAGACTCATTTGAGCAACCATAACAAATATTCTGGTTGAGAAACAATTATTGCTATTGCACTTATCTTGAAATAAACTAGCAGAACTTACTCTCTCTTAGGGTAAAATCCTCTTCTGAATCGCAAAGAAATAGCACAAATAAATCCATGTGCGTCAAAACAACTACATCTCCGCACACATTTCACGGGACTGACCTAGTGACACTGAGTAATTTGACAGGTACAAACATTGACATGACGAACAGGTATTCAGGCAAACTGAAGTTATTTTTAGATTAGCCAAATTCGCGGTTCATTGCCACGCTAATCTATTTTCTCTTTATCTCGTCACTTTTTGGATTTAAACATAATTGCTGGTGCTACTCAAACAGTGCGGATCCAGATCATGTCGATCCCGTAGGATCAGCATGTTCTGGGTCTGCACAGTTTGTTGCAAATGATAAGAACCAGCCTAGCCGCATCAAAGGACCTGATGTCGGTGATTTGATTTGATTTGATGTGATGCGAAGTGCTGTTTTGTGACTGATATGATGTGATGTGATTTTTTTAATTTATTTATTTATTTATTTATTTATTTATTTATTTATTTATTTATTTATTTATTCATGTTGAAAGCCCAAAACGATTAACTTACAAAATTGGCAATGCACATACCTTATTTTATGGATCTGGGTCGAGACGCAGCGACTCCCACAGTATACCATATTGGTAGACTCTTAGCGGTCTGTGCACGCAGAAGTAGTAGCTCGGCTTGACTCTTAACTGATTTGGGGTAAACGGCCTGTGGGAGTCGTAGCGCCTGGTCTCACTGGACAAATTGTGAAAACTAATCGTACATTCATAAGTGGCCTATAACTTGGGTCATGGTTATGGTAGTTAATTCCCTTGAACTGCCTATGTTAAGTTTCTTCCTTTTTCTTTAGACCATATTGCTGCATTTCATACAGAACTTTAAACGATGTTGTGCCCCCGCCCAAACTCCATATGACTATAATTTTGGTCCTGCTTATTGCAGTTATCTCCCTTTGCTTGATACAGTTTATCGAACTACCTTTTTCCTTAGATCAATCTTTGTATTACAGCACTTAGAACAATGTTCTGCCCCCACCCCAACTCCCCATCAACTTAACATCTAAACCAATTTGCCACCGTAACTCAACTAGCAAATAGCCTTATGATGTATTTACTTTGTGTATGTTATATGCCATGTCTTGATATGTCTATTGTAAATCAGCTCGATGTCATGTATTATGACCGGAGTTTATGAATAAAGTATTTCGTATCGTATCGTGTAAGAAATCTCATGTCGCGGCACATTTATACAAGAGTCACCTTGACGTAAATCTTGTTTCCTTCCGGAACTTGGATTGGATTTCCAGAAATAGCATGGACAAAGTTGGAATCACTGTAAAATGCCATTCGAACGTCATAGTTGCCCACTCCAGTTACATGTGGATGCGTGTGATTGACGCCATGGTGGATATGTGCCGATGATGATCCGTTTCTTACGATATCACACTCCACATCAACTATCCACTGGACATGGCGGCTGAATAACAGTCCCCTTGGAGCATATATCAGCTCATTGCGGTATATAACTTTGTCATTAGTGACCTATTAGAAAAGAATAAAAGCTATTGATGACGCATTGGAAATTGAGCTGTTTGATATAGTAAAACAATCCAAAGACAAAAAAAAAAAAAAAAAAAAAAAATAAGAAAAAAGTAAGACAGGAACGAAAGAAAGAAAGGTTGAAAATTGAGCTGTTTGATAAGTAAAATAATCCTAAGACAAGAAAACAAAGAAAGAAAGTAAGAAAAAAGAAAGTAAGAATGGAAAGAAAAGAAAGAAAGAAAGGTTGAAAATTGAGCTGTTTGATAAGTAAAAAAATCCTAAGACAAGAAAACAAAGAAAGAAAGTAAGAAAAAAGAAAGTAAGAATGGAAAGAAAGAAAGAAAGAAAGAAGAAAAGAAAATAGGAAAGAGTTAGTAGTCAGATATTTATAATCAGTAAGAAACAACATAAACTTTTAGAAATCAACTGCTACACCGGAAAGGCGGCAATCAAAAACGTCATTACTATCGACGAAAGTAGATCGAAAATCGTTAGAAACAGAGTATTCGATTGCCATTTGTTGCCCGACTGGTGACGAATGGCAATTAAAAACACTGTTTCCAGCGGTTTTTGATCCGCATTCTTCGATTGTTACGAGCGTTTTCGATTGCCACTTATCCAGTGTGATAATGTGCTGTTTAGGTGAGTCCTCTAAGGACACCGATTTAAAAAAATTCTGTATTCCTTTCAAATGTTAGATATTGTTGATTTGATTGGGTTTTATTATCTACTATGTAATGTAATGAAATACAGGAAAATATTGATTAAATATAATGCATATATTTCACAGCCACGAAAATATAAAAAACTTGTATTTTCACAGCAGTGAAAATACAAGACACAGCAGTGAAAATACAAGATTTGATATTTTCACGGGAGAGAAACCGTAAGATTGGAACTACTTTTTACTATTTTCTCAATATGGTCTAAGGGAAGCAACTCTTTATGGCATATCTGTTTCTTTTCTTAGGGAAACAACTATTGGTGTTTCCTATTTCTATGGAAATGTAAAGAAAAAGTCAGAGTCGCTTAGAAGCTTAATAAAAGAAAGAGCTTTTATTAATCCGTTTGCTACAACTAGATAATCAAAACAAAAGCTAATGTAAAGTAAGATTCGCTGCTCATTACCGTAAAAGATTATGGGAAATTTGTAGATAATAAAAAGAAAATTCACATGTTTTTTTTTGTTAAATATGTCTTTTATTTCACGAGTGAAGTGGACAATAATTGCTTTGCCACTCATGAAATATAAAAATTGTCCTCTTCACTCGTGAAATAAAGGACATATTTAATAAAAAAAATTAGAATATCCTCTATGTATCTCGATGTACTTTATACATGTATTTGAATAAAATATTGTTTACACTAATAAAAAAAACCCCAAAATGTTTCTATCTTCTATACTTACTGTTTCTGTTGTTTGACATTCTTGTAAACCATTTGAAAAGACAAGGACAGAACCCAACTCTCGACCAGTGCAAGAGGTCTCTCCCAAATATATATCTGACCCCTTCAAGAATGGGTAAGCTTTCTGGAGAGTCCGCATGTCAACGACCAGGTTCCATCCTGCTGATGAACATTGCGATATGACTGCACTCGCCAATAACTTGTTTCCTGGAAATAATGAAATAATTGAACCTAGTCGTAAAAATCAATCTTACGACATTTGGAGGGCCAGGGATCAATTTCATCAAAGCTTTTACGACGTATTTTTGTCATAAAACATCGTACAAGTTAGTACGTTAAACTTTTTCGTCGTATATTTTAGACAAATATAGGTGTCGCAGCTGACATTATATTGGTTAGGCCTAACCACAATACACTCTACGGAATAGCCTCCAAAGCCAGGCTCATATCTGAGCCTCCTTCAACCTAATTGAATAATTTGTCAGGCAGTATATTATTACAGTAGGAACTGACCACCAACAGTTGTAAACCCAGCTAACTGATGGTGCAAAGATAAGAAAGATTGTTTGTGAGTTAGCTTTCTCAATTTAGTATCTATTCTCGACAATGTTGGTAAAATTATATATGAAGTATAACTTTTTGCATGCTGTTTTTTTTTCTTCATTCTTACCTGCCTCGATTTAGCGAAAGCAGGTCTAGTAGTAGTCCACTCCGTCCGTCCGGTCGTCTGTCTGTCCGTCCGTCCGTCGGAAACACTTCAGGGTGCCAAGTTTGTGTAATCTGTAACTCCAAAAGTTTTCATCTTTATATATTCAATCTTTGCCTAATGATTGTTAACATATTGAAGATGTGCACCTCCTATTTTGTGCGCGTTTCATAATTTTTTTCTCATTTTTGACGGGTGTTGAACTTAGACATTTTTTCCATCCGCAATACTTAGGGGGTGCCTAGTTTGTGTAATCTGTTACTCCAACAGTATTCTTTCCTTTATATTCAAACTTTGCACAATGATTGTTCACACATTGAAAATGTGCACCAACTACTTTGTGCACGTTTCATAATTTTTTTCTCATTTTGACGGGTGTTGAACTTAGACATTTTTTCCATCCGCGATGCTTAGGGGGTGCCTAGCTTGTGTAATCTGTAACTCCAACAGTATTCATTCCTTTATATTCAAACTTTGCATAATGATTGTTCACACATTGAAGATGTGCATCTCTTATTTTGTGAAATTGTTTCATTTTTTTTCTCATTTTTGATGGGTGTTGAACTTAGACATTTTTCCCATCTGTCCCTCCGTCCGCAACATTTTAGGGGTGTCAAGTTTGTGTAATCTTTAACTTCAAAAGATTTCATTCCTTTTTATTCAAACTTTGCCTAATGATTGTTCACATATTGAAGATGTGCACCTTCTATATTGTGCACGTTTCATATTTTTTTTCTCATTTTTGACGGGTGTTGAACTTAGGCAATTTTTCCATCTGACATGCTTACTGTAGATTACATTGTGAAGTTTGGGTGTCATCTGATTTCATTCCTGTTTATTTGAACTTTGCATATCGACTGTTTACACATTGGCGATGTGCGACCGCGACGCAGGTCCAGAGCAGAGTTTGGTCTTGTTTTGTTATAATTTGCTGACTTTTTCATTAATATTTTGCTTTTCGAAACACCACCAGAGAATCAAACTGTTAAAGAATCCAGATTGTGTCAGTCTGTATCTGGGTCCAAAATGTGGTTATCAGCAGATGACAAAAGTCATTGGAAAGAATTAAACATTCTAATAAATTACATCAATTGTTTTAATATTCTAAAAAGACCATTTAATTTAGACCTCATTGAACCCCTATGTTATATTTTTGCCAAGACGTTAAATGAAGGTACTCATTAGAACATCATTCTAGAAGATCTAGCAAGTACTGGCAATCTATTTAACTGTAAAAGCCATTTCAGTTGTAAAATCGCAGCATATTGCATAGACCTATGTGTGTTTAATTAAAAACTTCCAACACTTGAACCAAATAGTGAAAATCTTATTCATGAGCTTTCTGATCAGGGTCTACACTATTTGCCTAGACCTGTCTGTCCAAAATTCAATAATATTTTGCATAATTTTAACTGATAAGTCATCATAACTGGACAATAGCATTGTGACAAAACTTACAAAATGGTGCACCCAGTCTGATTGGCCTGTACACCTGCTCATTCTTGGCTTGCCAAACAATTAGCTGTATGCATGGTCATTTGTTGTCCAGTGAGCACATAGCCAAGCTCTGCAGTTCAGATTGATTCATCGTTGTAGGCAGATTACAGTATCGACATTTCAAAGTGCCGGTTAGGTCTAGGTCACCAAAAAAGTTCAAACTCTTTGCCTCTTCCCAACAATGTATCTATGCAAGCTTGGTCAAAATACATCCACTGGTTCAGAAGATAAAGCATCAAACCGTATTTCGAACAGTTCAAAGTGTATACCAGTATAGAAGATAACGCATAGAAACGAAGCTACGCAGGCGCGGACGCTGACTGATTAAGTCATCTGATGCATACATTTGCTAGCATTACTCACTAATTAAAGTATCACACCAAACACTGTAGACCCTGATCAGACTGACAGAATTACAACTCAATATGATTTTCAAAATTCAGACTTTTTATCGTTTTCCAGGCCTTTTTTGATGACAGATAATAGCCATTCTCATCCGTGGGCAGTTCAAAATTTGGCCCAAATAATTATTTTTGATGAGTTAACACTCGATATTTTCGTGGGTATTCTTTCATGCTTTTATTGATGTCTGCTGATTCTTTAAAAGTATGAAAGAAATCTATCAGAGTGTTAAACGGTTTGGATCCAGATCAGGACTGACGTCGGTCCTTATCTGGAGCGAAAACTGTTTGCAAAGGTTATCAGCAGATGACGAGAGTCGCCTTGAGTATGATTAATCTTTAATTCGTTGAATTTTATTTTTTTATCAAAAATCATTCAGGAACACTATCAGACTTATGAACAATTTTTACCCAGATCAGGACGGACATTTCTGGTCGGTTCTGATCTTGGTTCAAACTGTCAGAAAAAGTTATTAATGTGTTTCCAGGACTTAGGTGACCCCCGTTATTTTTTAATTATTCTTTAATGGTGATTTTAATTGAAAAATGAATAATAGAAATGAATTTAGATATATACCGCGTAATTGAATTAATTTTTTCCACATAAATATGAGTTGTTGTATAGGCTGGGATTAGATGGAATTTTGGTGTGTTTTTGCTGCTCCTCTTTGAATTAGTCCCCAAGTGAACCTAACGATATAAATAAATATGGCTTATATACAGGTCAGTGGAGGTAATTCGTCAGTCCCACAGATAAGAGCGCGTAACAGAAAATTATTTTTCTTATTTCTCAACAAAAAATATTTGGTGTGTACTCAAAAAACCGTCTCGATGATACGGTTCTTTTGAGCACCCAAAACACGTGTTTAGACTGATGAAGACAGTCGCAGCTTTACGCTAAAATTGCTTAACTGGACCAATCTTCGTGCATTAGGCTATGATTCACTGCTTATACTGATTTATAAACTTCACTGTATATCTAAAAACCGATGCATTGAAATGGCCTGTGTTAAAAAAAAAAGATTCAAGTAATAGTATTGTCTAAACCTTAAATGCTGGGTTGTTGGTCTCTGCTGAATTTTTCTTTCGAGATAATTATTTTCTAAAAATATGTCTTTCAGGAATACAAGTAGGTTTTCAAACAGTATGGATCCAGAAAATGCCCAACATTTTAGCCTGAACATGGCTTCGGCTGTTGACAAAGTTTATCAGCTACATATCTTAGCAGGCAAATATTTGATGCTCTTTAAGTTTAATGTATATCCCCGATTCGCTATTTCTCGTCAATTCTCTAATTTGCTTGAATTGTCGTCATAAACTCTTTACTTACTAGTGTCGTCTGCTGATAACCTTTGCAAACAATTTGGACCCAGATCAGGCTCGACGGGCATGATCTGGATCCGAACTGCTTGACACTCTTCTGATATTTCCGGGAAAAAAATAGAAAAAAAAACAACAACAACAAACAAACTGATTTTGAAAAAAATATCAGCAGACGGCAAAACCATGACAAATTACCTAGGCTAATAGGCATAAACAATCGATGAATTGAAATGGAAGGTGCTACATGTACACACATGCTTCATGCTTAAGCCATATATTTGCCTGCTTTCAATACGGCACCGTCTAGGACCCATATAGACTTTTACAAATGCGTGTGTGCGTGCGTGTGTGTGTCAAATGATGACGAGTAAGATTTGCGGAATAGATTTTCGTTGAATCAGCGGTTATAGATATTCCTGTAGGCTAGTATATGTCATCATAGCAATGCAAATATACCACGTGTATCTATAGGGGTACACATGGGTATATTCACATGGAAAAACAACTAAGTTATTCTTTTGTACAAGGGATTTGGGCTTCATTTACAAATAAGGACATCTCCCAAAAATAAGTTTTAGTTACGCGGTATGCATTTAAATCCACATGCTAAGTGCCGTTCTTCTAAGTTTAATTTAAAGCTGTTTAAAAAAAGAAAAACGGGGGTCACTTATACCTTGGAAACACTATAGCAGACACACATTAAGTGAAGCTTCTGAAGTTTGGCAGCCATGTTAAAAAAACTATAAAGTTTAGAAGCCAGACTAAAATCGTATGTACTCATTTTGGGTCCATAACAGTATTCCAAAAAGACTGGTTCAGTGAAAATATCAAAATTTCAGTCATTTAGCCGCAACTTTCGCCATTGGATTACTACATAGGGTCACTGAAGAAGCTATAGTGGCAGAAATCACGTGACATTGTCCATTTCCGCTCTTATCAATGTGGGTATTGGTTTCAAAAGACACCCATTTAAAGGGACTAGATCTGCAACTTTGAACATTTTTCGAAATTTTTTACTTTCTTTTTAAATCATTTGTAAAAAAAGAATTAAGTTATGTATTCACAATAAATCTGTTCACTGTAGCTGAAAACTGCACGGAAAAGTGAATTATCTTATAAAACAGGTGTGTTTTTCTCTTGCGTCCCTCCAATAATTATAGACAGCTTATTTTAACCTAAATACCGCTGTTTTGATACTGAAAAGTTGTTAAGATTTACGAAATTGGTAAAATTATACCTGAATTTTAGTTTTTTTCTGTGTTCTTGAAAAATAGAAACATTAGTTCTAAAATTAAAATATCAAAAGTTACAGACTATGCAGCTTTAAGACTTTATTTCACTATATTTGCCAATGTTTGCCAAAACTTACTGAGCTTTCCTGCCTATTTTTTTTTTACACTACTTGTCACCATTGGTACCATTTAATTCAGAGAATTTTGCGAGGGTTTTATTTTCGCGAAACTTCGCGGATGCGAAGTTTTGTGAAAATAAATCCCTCGCAAAACGAGATTACTCTGCCGTTTACTGATGTAGGTAAATCATGCCTCAGTCACGATTTTTAAATCGCAAATATGTATTTTAATGCTTTTCGCGAATATAAAAATCTCGCGAAAATTCCTGAATTTTCAGTATGTTATTCAACTTACCTATCGGTCGTTTTGTTGCTATTATTGCAGCTGTAACAGGATTGTACCAGCTGGTTGTCGCCTTAGTGGTTCCATGGTACCAATTTGGTGTCCCCTTGGTTGTTCCATGGTACCAATTTGGTGTCGCCTTAGATGCTTCATGATACCAATATGGTGTTGATGGAGATTCTGTACGTAGTGATGGATAGGGTGTTGACCTAGGCACACCGGTGGTATGTATATAATATGGATAAGTAGTTTTGTAGTATGGATAGGTAGTTTTAGGATAATACCAGGGTGTGGATGGACGCTGCCACCAGGGGATAGTTTGTGGGTTGTTCGAAGACATTTTCGATGTGGGATATTTGCTGTGGTACCAAGATGGAGTAGAACGGTGCCACCAAGGTGTAGTATTTTGGTAGTACCACGATTTTGTTGATTTAGGATAAGTTGATCGATACCACCATGATGTTGTTTTTCTGGCATAAGGATAGCTTGTCGTAAACCTAAAGTAAGGATAGTATGTTGTTTTATAGTGCGGATAGGTGCTCTTTGGTTGCCACCAGCGAGTTGATTGTCTGTAACCTTTGTCGGTGCTCCTCTGGTGCCACCAATAAGGCGGTGTTGTGTGGGTGTAAGGTTGATTAGTTGTGTGATCATGCCATCTTGTCATGGAGGGTAGATAGGTAGTTTTATAAGCTGGGTACCTTCTTGTGGTGAAACGATACGGTGGGTACCAACTAGTGGTATATCTATATCTTTGAGCTGGACTTGAATAGAATTGCCAAGGCAAAGTAAATCGTGTAGGCTGACTATGAGGACGAATTCGAAAGGTACTAGGGTGATACCAGGCTCGTGATGTAGTAAACCAGTATGGTGGTGAAGTAGTGGCCCAAAATGGCGCTGACGATGTGGTTGGGTACCATCGTGTAGGCTGAGATGAAAGATAAAAGGCTGATCGAAGCTTCTTAACTCTCAGATTTGTATCAGATGACCTGTTTCTTACTTCATCAGTTTCAGGCTTTATCACAGGCGGTGCTTGTAATGTGGTCACTGTAGAAGAAGAAAAAAGTTAGGGTATGTCTGCACCAATAGGCTTCTCCAACCCACGCCCAAAAATTCTACTCAAAAATCACCTGATAGTGTAAGTAAGTAAGTAAGTAAGTAAGTAAGTAAGTAAGTAAGTAAGTAAGTAAGTAAGTAAGTAAGTAAGTAAGTAAGTAAGTAAGTAAGTAAGTAAGTAAGTAAGTAAGTAAGTAAGTAAGTAAGTAAGTAACGACTTTATTTAGTGAGGGTAACCCAATTGACGAATCAATCTTCCTTGGGGCCCTCAAACATGAGGAAAATACATATATCCAACAATAAAGAACACCCACACCCTACACACATATACATATGGGCCATGACGTGAGAAAACATAGCTTCGTGGTTTCCAACAAAGTGAGATTCAAACCAACTTGGTCCGCTACACAGGCTAGCTAGAACATTGAAATTTCACTCGTAGCAAGTCTAGGTATTGTACTTTTCAATAAGCGAATAACAAAGGTGCTGATCAGACTGCGCGGAAGCACTCAACGAAGACTTAGCACATGAATCAGTCCCACAAAAATTGCACGTGTTCAATATCCCAATATGAGTGTTAGTGTTTAACTCTTTGTGTGCTGGGTATTTTTCATGCTTTGTTTCGTCGTCTGCTGGTTTTGTGTTGCTTTTCTTTTCTTTTTAAGCGTATATAAAAAAAAGTGCGACCAGGTAACGGACGTTGGGCGTGTCAGACAGAACACTGCCATTCACTGTCAGTTTAGACTGGTCTACAGTAAAATGGGTAAACAGCATAGGTACGCTTTAACCCTTAAAACGACAGCAAAAAAATCATCCGAAAATTCTGTCAGCATTTGTCGTCTGCTGCAAATTTTTGCTAACATTATTTAACAAAGCTAAGTATAGAGACAAACAGTGTGGACCCAGATCAGACTGCTCCTATAGGAGTAGTCTGATCTGAGTCTACACTGTTAGTTGGAAAGGCTTCTAAAACCTTTAGCAGACGACAAAAGCAGTCGAATTTTGTTGTGATTGGCGCTTTAAGGGTTACTCGTGCAAAACAACTGAACCGCAGACGACAAATACGGTTAGTATGCCCGGTAAACGTTCACAGAAAACTTAAGTCTTACTCGTTTACAGACACATTGGTATATACTATTGCTCGGGTTCGAGCCTCACCGGCGTCACTGCGTTGTGTCCTTGAGCAAGAACATTAATCCTAGCTTAGTACTGGTTCAACCCAGGAAGACCCCGTCCCTTTATAACTGAAAGATTGTTGATGGGACGTTAAGAATCAAATCAAACAAACAAAATATACTATTGCTCACTGCTCAGGGCCTCCTAGAACCTATGTGGATTTTAGTCAAGATCAGCAAAGTAGAATGGTCTATGTTAGAACGGCTGTTGCTGCTACATGTATAAAGATATAGAGTCAGGTTGTGCAGCGTAATGAAGATCTGATTGCATGTAGCGTGCTTTTATCTGTAATTTTCTTTGGTATTGTATTTTCTATATAGCCATGTCTCAAGTAACCATCTAAAACGCAAAGCTGCATACACTGGTTCGGAGGTCAAAATGTTTTACACATGATTTACGGATATAAACGTAGATTTAGTGATTACACATTATTGTACTAACCCAACAAACAGGCTGGCACGAATGAAGCCTTAAAAACTGTAGTTATTAATAGGCTTTTGGGTCACTGTCTAGCAACGACCACAACTGGTTCCTATCTCCGTAAGCTTTTAAATGAGACCGGGACATCGCATACCACGTGGCGATACAGTAACCAAATAGCTGTATAATACCTGTAGAGTCAACCAGTGGTAGAGTGCTTGACAAATATAGGCTGTTGGTTTGAGTCTCTCTGGAGGCACAATATTGTTTCCTTGTGCAAGACACGTTATACTTTATTTAGTAATAGTTCAACCAAGGAAATATCCGGACCTGACTGAAAATTTCTTGACTGGCATGGGCGGATCCAGAGGCGGAGGGGGGGGGGCGGGCAGGGGGTCCGGACCAACCCTGAAAGATCACAAAAATAGGTTTTCTTAGCAATACTGGTCCAGATCAGCTGAAAAATCGCAAAGCTACTCGGCCAGAATTCAATGTTAGGCCTTCATCGGGACGCCAGCTGGCGGCCCGATGATGGCCCGCTTTTAGTGGTATTTTGATCATCTCTCGTCTCATCAACTAAAAAAAAAAAAAAAAACGTTGTCAAAGTTGGACCCCCTCTGACAAAAGTTTCTGGATCCGCGCATGACTGGGATGTAAAGAATCAACTCAAATAATCGAGGTCCACAGTTGCTCAGTGCTAGTTTGTTAGACCTGTGATTAAAGAATCGCTATTTTTAGAATGTTCAATGAAGGCACTTCGAAATGTCTAAAGCAAGATCTTTTATTCTCTAAGTGGACAGGAAACGTCGCGTCATGGCTGCAAAAAATGTTGGCAGCGACGCAAAACATCAATACAAACAAACAAAATCAACTCAACATAACAAAAGAGACACTCATCTCTAATTTTTGCTGCTGTTGTGTGCGTCTACTGGTACACAGGTTTACCTTAAGTATCAATAAATGGATCACAGGGAAAGGGTACACATATTAAAACTTGTGTGATTGTAGATTTCATTGTCGAAGATTGATGTTATGGTTGTATAGTTTAAGATACACGTACGTGTTTAAGATACATGTATGTACATATTTCAAACAAGGTATCTGGGCTGATCAGATTCATCTTCAATAATTCGAAATGCTTATTTTCCACGATACGGCAACTATATACTTTTTGTGTGGAGAGTTTCACAGATGCGTGAATACGCCAACAATGCAACCTGACTAGCCGATTCCCAAATGTATTTGTCCAGGGGTTGAACTTAGCTAAGAACCGCCCAACGTCTCTTATCTGGACGGAGTAGTGCGACCAGGTAACGGACGTTGGGCGTGTCCGACAGAACACTGCCATTCACTGTCAATTTAGACTGGTCTACAGTAATTTGGGTAAAACAGCATAGGTACGCTTTAACCCTTAACGCCAGCAAAAAATAATCCGAAAATTCCGTCTTCATTTGTCGTCTGCTGCAATGTTTTGCTAGTATTATTTAATACAGCTTAGTATGGAGACAAACATTGTGGACCCAGATCAGACTGCTCATATAGGAGCAGTCTGATCTGAGTCTACACTGTTTGCTGGAAAGGCTTCTAAAATATTTCAGCAGACGACAAAAGCAGTCCAATTTTGTTGTGATTGGCGCTTTAAGGGTTAATCGTGCAAAACAACTATACCACAGACGACAAAGGCGACCAGCTTTATACGGTTAGTATGCCCGGTAAACGTGCGCAGAAAACTTAAGTCTTAGTTACAGACACATTGGTTATACACTATTGTTCACTGGTCAGGGCCTCCTAGAACCTAAGTGGATTTTATTCAAGATCAGCAAGGCAGACTGGTCTATGTTAGAACGGATGTTGCTGCTACATGTATAAAGATATAGAGTCAGGTTACACAGCGTAATGAAGATCTGATTGCATGTGGCGTGCTTTTATCTGTAATTTCCTTTGGCATTGTATTTACAATACAGCTATGTCTCAAGTAACCATCTCAAACGCAAAGCTGCATACACTGGTGCAGAGGTCGAAATGTTTTACACATGATATACGGATAAAACGGCATACATGTAATTTAGGCTTAGTGATTACACATTATTGAACTAACCCAACAAACAGGCTGGCATGAATGAAGCCTTCAAAAAATGTAGTTATTAATCAGCTTTTGGGTCACTGTCTAGCCACGCCCACAACTGGTTCATAATCACCATAAGCTTTAAATGAGAGCGAGACATCGCATACTGTATAATTGTAGTCAACCAGTGGTAGAGTGCTTGACTTGAGATAAAGAGGCCGTTGGTTTGAGTCTCTCTGGAGGCACCATATTGTGTCCTTATGCAAGACACGTTATACTCCATTTAGTACTAGTTCAACCCAGGAAACGTCCCGACATGGCTGAAAATTTCTTAACTGGCATGGGCGGATCCAGAGGGGACGACAGGGGGTACACACACCCCAGAAATATCACAAAAAAAGGTTTTCTTAGCAATACTGTTCCGAATCCCCTGAAAAATCGCAAAGCTACTGGGCCAGAATTCAATGTTAGGCCATCATCAGGATGTCAGCAAAATGCCATTTAATGGCATTTTGCTGGCGAGCCGATGATGGCCCGCTTTTAGTGGTATTTTGATCATCTCTCCTCTCATCAACTAAAAAAACGTTGTCAAAGTCAGATCCCCTCTGACAAAAGTTTCTGGATCCGCGCATGACTGGGATGTAAAGTATCAACTCAAATAATCGAGATCCACAGTTGCTCAGTGCTAGTGTGTTAGACCTGTGATTTAAGAATCGCTATTTTGAGAAGGTTCAATGAAAACACTTCGAAATGTCCAAAGCAAGACACTTTATTCTCTGCAAAGTACTGGTTCAACCTAGGTGGCCAGGAAACGTCGCGTCATGGCTGCAAAAATGTTGGCAGCCACGCAAAACATCAATACAAAATAACAAAATCAACTTAAAATAACAAAAGAGACACTCATCTCTAATTTTGCTGCAGTTGTGTGCGTCTACTGGTACACAGGTTTTCCTTTAGTGTGCGATATGAAAATATTCGCGTTAAAATGTTGTTCTTCCAATTTCTGTTTGTTTGGCAAATAAATGATTTGGTGTTTAGCTCTGAATTAGACAAATAGCATTAAAAACAACAACATAAAAATAGCCCCCTGCCCCCTTCCCCCCCCCCCCCACAAACACACACTCACACACACACACATTAAAATTCAGCATGCTAAGGGTTCAATAAATGGATCACAGGGAAAGGGTACACACATCTTTTATAAAACAATAAAACGTGTGTGATTGTAGATTTCATTGTCGAAGATTGATGTTTTGGTTATATAGTTTAAGATAAACGTACGCGTATAAGATACATTTATGTGCATATTTCAAACAAGGTATCTGGGCTGATCAGCTTCATCCTCAATAATTCGAAACGCTTATTTTCCACGATACGGCAACAATAAGTCTACAGGTATATACTTTTGGTGTGGAGTTTCACAGGTGGATGAATATGCGAACAATGCAACCTGACTAGCCGATTTCCAAATGTATTTGTCCAGGGGTTGAACTTAGCTAAGAACCGCCCAACGTCTCTTATCTGGACGGAGTATAACTGTGCTGAAAATTATGAGAGCCAATACTCTTCTTCAATTTATACACCAAGTCACCATAGAACTCAGGTTCCGAAATTCCTTGGCGCAAGACAGGTTTGAGTCCAACTTGGAATTTAGATATCAAATCTTAGTACATTGTAATTTAAAAGGCGTTTTAGATGTAATAAGTGAGTGATAACAAATAATGAAATTTCAAAAACGGCTGTATTACTTGCAAACGAACACCCTGGTGATCAGAAGAAATGTTACAAGCGATTTTCGTATACATTCTTGCAATGCAATCGTTCACATAAAAACGACTATATACACTGAACGCCAATGAATGTGGCATTTAGGAGGACTCTAACCAAATTGACGGTCTTATTTTTTCGTAAAGTATAAAGCAATATCAAATATTTTTGCAGTTGTTAATCACCAACATGTAGATATTCACCACAGGAAGAAACATGCAGTGAATGTCTTTAGCTGACCTAGTTTTCTGGGTTTTTTTTTAAGAACTGTTTCATTTTATATCGCAGTGTATTTCAGTACCATATCTTGAAAGCGGCTTGTGCGAATTAGGAAAGGGGCTGGGCAACTGCAATTTTATCATTACATAGCCAAGACACAGATAGTTTTTATATAATAAAAGTAGTTATAATGCGTGCAAATATAAAAAGAAATGTGGATTAATTGGATTGTTTTCATTACATATTGAACCCCCCTCATATGTTAACCATATCTATCTCCTTTGCCCTCGTTTAGAAAATCATTAAACACATTTTTGAATAATTTGTATGTATGTCACGAAAAATATCGCAAAAATTTATAGTTTGAAAATTTGACTTTTTCACAAATTGGTTTTTAGGGAGATTTCACGCCTTAACAGGACATCTTTTCGTCTGCAAAATTGACGGGCAAACTGTTTTAACTAGACTATATTGAAAATAAGAAATAGAGTAAAAGCAATTGACCTCCAGATAAATATGTTCAATATGAAAAATATTGTCTGGATCTACATTGTTTTCTTTTTGGCACTGTTTAAGTTATAGGCAACGACTGTTCGATGATGATTTTAAAATTCCAGCGATATGACGGTCAAAAGCATCAAATTAATTTCTGAGAATCGGCTGTGTTGCCTGCATATACTGCCCCCATCTGATATCTGATTACTTCAATTGAACTGAACAGTCTCATCCCCGCAGTTATGTGGGTTAAGTGTTTACTTGCATATTGTTTCAATCTTCATTTCGTTTAATTTGATATAAACATGCCCACTTCATAAAGAATATTTTACCTCTGACACAGGCGTATGCAAGTGTAAAAATTTTGCTTGCACGTTGTTTTACTTTTGTTTTTCTGAATAACAATTCTTGCATTGTTTCCCTGGTCCAATCCAAAGGGTTAGAGGACGTTTAGTTAATTGAAATATTGTTCTACTCTTCATTTCATGCCCGTTTTGGGGAGGAGCTTAAAACCCTTAGTCTATCCAAGGGATTTATACCAGGTATCTAAATATAAATATAATAATTTCCCATTATAAAAAGATTGGCTATTACATTGAGGTATTGCAAAAGACTAAGCACTCTTGAAAATTCTGATGTTTTCAACTCGATCGAAGAAATATATTTGGTATTCATCTCAAAAATAGTAGATATCCTCTATTTATTTCATACTGATTGCTTTGCTTAATTTGTCTTCCTGGTGTCTCGTGATGGTTGAGCGGCTCTTCCTCGCGGTGCCACGGGGTTGTCTGCAGTTTGTGATTGTGGTATTTCCTGATCATTCTCACTTACTATTTTTTAGCAGTGAAATCAATGCATATCTAAAACAAATAAAAGTGGCATATTCACAGAGTCAAACGATATGATATCAATCACTAGTTATTGATATCAGCCAATATATTCACTAGCGCTTTTTTTGGATTACCTCTAACTTTCCCATTCACTTAATGCAGCCCACTTTAAAAGTTCAAACGCCTATAACTTTCTTATTTGTGAACAAAAACATCAAGTGTGGGTAGGCATTTTCTTAGTTAGAACATGAGGAACATTATTTTGGTACCAAAATATTTTAGATTTGCTGATTGTTTTCGATTTTACATTTTCAGCACCTCCCGCTTTAGTGAGTGAGGCATGTAACCTATGTTACCTAACGCCATCAAGCTTTATGACGTCACTTATCTCACACTTTGACGTTGCATAAATTATTTTTATCTGTCCTGATGACTATAGATTAATCCAGGTACATGTATTCTGTAAAAATACTCCTTTGTCTTCTTTCATATTATTCAGGGTGATTTGGCTTGAAGCATGGCTGATTGGATAACCGTAAATCTTCTAAAATACTTAGATTAAAAAGATTTTTTTCAGTAAATACCCAGTATATGTCATCTCGTGAGTTAAAAACATCAAAAGTTTCACTTGTGCTGCACACTCGTGAAAATTCTGATGTACTTAACACACTCGATGAAATATAGTTAGCATTCACCTCAAAAAAGTAAATATCCTCTATATATTGTATTTACATATTAATGTTAGTGGGAGGCAAACATACTTTTATACGAAAAACAATGAAGCATCCCCGTTTTTCTATTTACTATTGGAAGTATTAACTGCATTTTGCACGCTTAAATTGTTCGCAGGAATACTGATTAGACAGATCGAAACATATCCTGTTAGATAAATCAATTTTACATCAACACAGTTGTGGAATCAATTAAAAAACATGCTTTTTCAGGCCTTGCAATTGATATAGTATCAAAATACAATATTTGCAGTAGTTATGTTAAGCTGTTTTTACCTCTCCTTTTCCATCGGTTTAAAAAATCACTAAATATGTTTTTGAATAATTAAGATGTATGTTTATTCATCATCACGAAAATTATTGCAAAATTCACACTTTGAAAATTTGGCTTTTTCACAAATTACTTTTAGGGAGATTTCACGCCTTAACCATTAAAGCGCCAAGAAAAAAGTGCATCTGAAAATGTCGTCTGGTGAAGTCGTCGGCTGCAAAGATTTGCCTAACATTGCTGACGAATTAAGTTTAGAAGCAAACAGCATGGACCCAGAACAGACTGCTCATAGGAGCAGTCTGATCTTGGTCCACACTGTTTGCCACAGAGGCTTCTTAAACATTTCAGCAGACGGGAAAAGCAGACGGATTTTGTTGCGATTGGCGCATTAAGGGTTAAAGGGACATCTCCTTTGTCGTCTGCTTTTTGTGCACTGTTCCAACTTACAAGGAGTGTTTTCTTCATCTGTCTCTTCATTTTGACACTTGGCAGAGGAAAAGCAGTAAATAGCCTGAAATATAGAACAGAATCACATATGAGCCGTGACATTATATTTCCAACAATGTGGCATTTTGACAAGTGTAGACTCAGACGAGCCTGTCCAGCCTCCTTTGAAGCTTAGAAACTCCAAATGATGTTCAGTCAGTAGTTTAACAGTCAAAGAATACCTAAGCGACTAGCAAAGGCTCTGATCAGTGTGTGCGTATGCGCAGGCTGGTCTGAGCCTTTGCTGGTCGCACATACCACATTGTTGGAAATTCCATGTCACGGCTCATATCAATATCCTACATATGAGCCGTGGCATGTGATTTCCTCCAACAATGTGTCATTGCGATAAGTGTAGACTCAGATGAGCCTGTGCAGCCTCCTTTTAAGCTTAGAAACTCCAAATGGTCAGTAGCTTAATATTCATTGAATATTCAAGCAACTAGTAAAGCCTCTGATCAGACTGCGCGTATGCGCAGGCTGATCTGAGGCTTTGCTGGTCGCACATACCACATTGTTGGAAATCTCATGTCGCGCCTCATATTAGAATGAACAATTCCAGTTGCACATTAGGCCCCGAGGCTACAATCCAACTGAACATAAAATTAATCAGTTTAACATGCTCGTAAATGTGAATTTTTGTTGACATTTTAACATTCATCCACATGGTGTGACATAATCGCATATTACTGTGTTGCTAATGCTCGATGGAAGCTGTGGCGTCAAAGCCCGTGAATTGGGAGTCACGTGACGAAGGCCCGTGTAGCTCCCGTTGGTGTCACTGAGTCTAGTAATAAAGGGTTTATAAGATTAGAATATATAATTTTGAAATTTAGGCCCCAAACAACAAGAGAAATGTAATGAGGAAAAAGCAAGAAGTAGATTTTTTAGTGCAAAAAAGTTCTTTTGACAAAATATGGTATTTTCGTTCGAATCATATCTTTCTGTCTGAGATAATTGATAAAACCTAAAATTCTTAAGACCTTTTTTATGAAAAAAAAATGAATAAAGATTTAAGACGATGAAGAAAAATGCTACTTACTAAAACACAAATGCAGAGTTTGAAAACCCCCATATTGTTTTGTCAAACGAAAGCACTTTAACATACGCAGCTATCAAACAAATGTCATGAGATATGATAAATGTTGAATCATCTCAAACTGATATCAATAGCTTTTGAGTGCAATTCAATGCCCAGCTAAATTGTTCAGCTACTTAACACTAACGGAATTTGATTTAAGCACAGAACAAAATGTTTGAATATTTTGTGTTTAACGAGATAAGTTAAGAAAGGATTGAAAGTACGTGCTTACAGCCGAGATACCGCAGGTTAACAGAATAAAAAAGTATGGAAGGAGAGTGGTACATAAAATTATTCAGCACGACAAGGGTTAAGGAAGCAGACCCTTGCAAATATGACCTGACTCACCGTTTTATCAACCTAAATGCTCCATATGGTAGATAAACCACTGTACTTGATTAGAAAAAAATCCGTCAGCGGGGAGGGGGTGAGGGTGAGGGAGGTCTCCAGCTAACAACCTTTTTTATCGTTATTCACAAAGGGTCCAATTGTTTCTAGATGTTCCGCACCAGTATTGATGAGAAACCTAACGCAATTTGCCATTTTAGAAAAAAAAACGTTGTCGTGTATCGCTAAAAATAAATCTATCTATCTATCTATCTATCTATCTATCTATCTATCTATCTATCTATCTATCTATCTATCTATCTATCTATCTATCTATCTATCTATCTATCTATCTATCTATCTATCTATCTATCTATCTATCTATCTATCTATCTATCTATCTATCTATCTATCTATCTATCTATCTATCTATCTATCTATCTATCTATCTATCTATCTATCTATCTATCTATCTATCTATCTATCCATCTCATTTTAAAGAAGATACAAAAACGGAAAGGCAATAATCATTTTGGTAAAACATCACCTGGGGACGTTTTGACTTAACTTTTTTTTATTTCTAATGGGGTCGATTTGACCAACAGGGGAAATTTTGATTTGGGGACCTTTTCGAATGTTATCTATTTCATTACTTACTGAAAAAGTGGTCCTTTGCTTCTCACCTTGTAGACCTCCATTATAGGGTTTAAGTACAACTCATAAAGCCTAATGTGGCTACCATAGATGAACAAATTTGATCCACTTTAATAAAAAACAAGAATGGTATTCCGGGTGACCACGGCATGTTTTACCACCTTGGCCCCTGAAGGCGGACCTCCTATATTTGAGGAAAACGCCATTGAAAACAGTAACAAGATTCAAGATTCCTGTTTTCCATGAGACAATCAAAATGCATATTATGGATACTTAATATACTGAAGGACTTTAAAAACGCACCACCTGCTAAAATGCTAATTTATTGTCAAAATGTAATATCTTAATTATGTGAAAAATAAAATTGACAAGTCCCTTCATTTAGCTTGCATTCAATAAGAAAATCGAAACACTGTGGCTTATGGTTGCCGTGGCGTCGCAATTATTCTGAGACATCCCAAATTTAAAAAGTCACAGAGTACCAATACCTTCCATTATGAGTGCAAAAAAGTTTTCGAACCGATGTTTGATCTTGAAAGCAGAATGAAAGACAAAAACAAATCATGAAGTTTTAGGCCTCTGGTAACGTTCATTTCGTCTAGGTGACGTCATTATTGTTTTTGACGTAATTGGTTGTTCATATCCTAAGGATCAGGAATAATCAAAAAGTTATAGTGCAACAAGATACTCCACAACCCATTGTGTAGAAGACAAAAGTATCGCGACATGCGCGAACGTCATCTGTCTGTTATTGCTGTTTGAAAAATTAAGACTGACGTTAGCAAAGAAACGCTGCGACTGGGAGTGTAACTAAACGAATGTTTCCGATTATTTCCGAAACTTTTCTTGTTTTTCGGTTGGTTAAGACATCTGGCTACCAGCTCAAAGTGTTTGCTTTTAAATTGAACTAATCTTACAGCTGTCAGACGACAATTGTTGAAAAACACTAACGTCAACGTTACGTCAGAATGAGCCGCATTAGCAAATCGAAACTATGGCAAATCATGGTCCATTTTGTAAGCGGATAAAAAGTGATAAAGAAAACATCCTCAAATCAACCATGTGGAAGAGACAGTGAATATATAACTGGTGCGTTTCTAAAGTCCTTCAGTATACATCGTCTTACCGTGACATACAAAATACACATTGAGGATAATAAAAACACCGCCCCCTGGGGCAATTAACATACATATTATAAGTACGTAAAACAACCGTCATCCTGGGCCATGTGGGCAACTTTATACACCGTCTCCCTCAGATATACAAAGCACATACTGCACTATGGGTAACTAAATACACAGTCACCTTAGGAAACCAAAACTACACAGCTTTGGAAACTATAGTGCGAATCATGTTTATTGTCTTCGCCCTGGGCCCGGTCACCTGTTCAACTAACGGTACCAGGAGCCAACTCACGACAGTAAACAAAAAACGAATTATATCGGCTCTCTCGAAAGTTCAAAATACACATTGTAAAAGAAACGTCTAAATACATACATGTACATGTACTGTGGGTGAGTAAAAAACCGTCTAAATACATACATGTACATGTACTGTGGGTGTGAAAAAGAACCGTCTAAATAAATACATGTATATGTACTGTGGGTGCGTAAACGAACCGTCTAAATACATACATGTACATGTACTGTTGGTGCGTAAAAGAACCGTCTAAACACATACATGTACATGTACTGTGGGCTCGTAAAAGAACCGTCTAATTACATACATGTACATGTGCTTTGTGTGCGTAAAAGAACCGTCTAAATACATACATGTACATGTACTGTGGGTGAGTAAAATCACCGTCTAAATACATACATGTACATGTGCTGTGTGTGCGTAAAAGAACCGTCTAATTACATATATGTACATGTACTGTGTGTGCGTAAAAGAACCGTCTAAATACATATATGTACATGTACTGTGGGTACGTAAAAGAAACGTCTACTAAATACATATATGTACATGTACTGTGGGTGAGTAAAAATCACCGTCTAATGACATATACAGTAAAGGCTCTTTATAACGTCACTTGTTATAACAAAATATTCAATATCTGACATAAAGGGGGTCTTGCATGGTATGGGAAATTAACATTGGAATTGCCTGGGGTATAACTTTAATATTTATGGTGCGTTTGAGTTTTTATGCAATTCCATTGCTAATCTATGACGTCATGAATGATATCACTATAATACCTGAGGGTACACAGTTATAATCATTTCTAAAGTAATTGACATATCATGTAACGGGCGGAGAAATGTTTTGTTAAATAGCTATATTATTGATAAGTTCGTTGTTACTTTAAATGGCTTTGTATGTATTAGGATATTGGGTGGGCATTCATTTTTATAGCATGATACCCCAATTTTCGACTGTATATTTTGTATTCAGTCAAATTTGCAATTAACATTTTCACAGGTTGCGGTCTTTGTCAAGATGTCATTTCAACATATAAACTATCAGTATATGTTAAGAATATGTAGACCAAATTTCATGAAATTCAAGGACCGGTAACATATTTTTTCAACTTGATGTAAACACATGGCCCTAATTCATTGAAATGTAAAAAATACAATAATTATGTTTCAGTGTAAAACATACTTGAATACTTGCTTAGTTTGAATCATCATGCTAGTACGTTTATTGGTAGAAGTTGATATGGTCAGTGTTTTCCCCTATTATGGATTGGAAAAAGGAAAAAAAACAATATTCTTTGATATTAAGTGCCACGATTCTTATTTAGTGAAGTGCTTACACAATAATATTAGCCAAAATAATACAATATGTTGACACCTGTACTTAACGCATCTAGTTTCTAACATTAAAACTACATCTAGCCAATGCTTAAACACTTAATATGTAACATTATTAAGAATTTTAATTCATACAGAAGAGAAACCTTATGACAAGTCAGTTCATACAGGAGAAGAACCTTATATCTATGATTTTATGATTGTAAGCCTCATTAAAAAACCTGCTTCATAAAAATAATCCCCTGTCAAATCTATTGGTGAAAATTAACTATTTTGGTCACAGATTACTCTTGGCTTCAAAGGTATTGCTAATTTAATGCTTAAATCTTCTCTGTTCATTCTGTTTTGTGAAACTGATGCTGATTTCCATCAAATAGCAACATTTATACTTTAGCTGGCTGTATATTCTAGGCATACAGTTTTGTTTCTGGACCTCACTTATTCTTGTAGAACACTGTTTTATGATACCTTTGCTAAGACTCTGTTACACGTTATCCTGGTCACGGCACCAAAATGTGGTTCCTCTAGTTCAGTTGGGATGTAAAGGAAATATTATGTCTTATTGCTTTCACATGTTTATTGTTAGGATATTATATTTCTTAAACAATATCATGCAGGACTTGAGGAAGTGATACACATTGTCTTGGCCCCATATTGCCATGACACAGGGCCATGACCTTTGGCATTTCTGACCATTGAATCATATAAAATTGTCTAGACATATCTTTCTTTAAGAAAAGTGGAAGTAGATTTAAAATCAACCTCCTTATGTCGAGTTATTTATTCATTTGAACTATATAATTAATTTTGCTAAAACTGACCTACACCCATTAGAGGTAGGAAATGACAAAGTTACCGGTTTTGGATTTTCATGATATTTGGCTCAGATCAGCAGTATACATATGGCATGTTTTTGTGATAATATGATATCTTGACAAAGACTAGAACATATCCATCTTTTGAATTGAATGTTGAATGTTTTGTAAATTTTTGAAAAAAATATTGAAATTTTACAATCACTTTTTCTGAAAACGTAAACTATAATTTATCCAAATGGTTTCGTGGTGTTAAAATAATGTCTATGGTATTTTGGATTCAATCTAGATGACAAATCATAGAAATAAACAAAACTATAGATTTAGGACATGGAAATTTAGAGACAGGTACCACCTCAAAGGTGGAGTACGTCAGGGTTGCTTCCTAAGCCTTATTCTTAACTATCTAATTCGATAAATACGTTTTCATAGTTCGTATATAATGAGTTATTAATATGCAAAGTTTGAAGAAAATCCATGCGTGGGCACTGATGAAAGTACCCCTTTGCAGGGAAAGGATCTGTTTCCATTAAAATTCCCTCTTTATAACAGAATATTCACTTAACGACACCAACAGTAAGTTCTGGGAACAAATATACATTTTCTATTGAAAACAATTTCATTACAACAGAATTTTTAGTGATCAGGACAAGGTATTTTGCATGAACAGGTTTCTGGCACATTGGATAAGAGGGAAGCTTTGTGCATTTTGATGCAATATGAAATTGAACTGATGTATACAATTAGAACAATAGCATTTAAATGCATTTGTATACTATTTTCTTTAACCAAATGATTATGATGAGGAATCCTGGTACTGGTCGGCATTTCTTTATAACAGCAAATTCACTTTAACGTCAAAGATAGCTTGGAACAAACATGGTCGTTATAAAGAGGGTTGACTGTATGTACATGTACTGTGGGTGCGTAAAAGAACCGTCTACTAAATACATATATATACATGTACTGTGGGTGAGTAAAAATCACCGTCTAAATACAAACATGTACATGTGCTGTGTGTGCGTAAAAGAACCGTCTAATTGCATACATGTACATGTACTGTGGTGCGTAAAAAAACGTCTAAATACATACATGTACAAGTACTGTGGGTGAGTAAAAGAACCGTCTAAATACATACATGTACATGTACTGTGGGTGAGTAAAATCACCGTCTAAATACATACATATACATGTACTGTGGTGCGTAAAAACGTCTAAATACATACATGTACATGTACTGTGGGTGAGTAAAAGAACCGTCTAAATACATACATGTACATGTACTGTGGGTGAGTAAAATCACCGTCTTAATACATACATGTACATGTACTGTGGGTGCGTAAAAGAACCGTCTAAATACATACATGTACATGTACTGTGAGTGCGTAAAAGAACCGTCTACTAAATACATATATGTGCATGTACTGTGGGTTCGTAAAAGAACCGTCTAAATAAATACATGTACATGTACTGTGGTGCGTAAAAAGCGTCTAAATACATACATGTACATGTACTGTGAGTGCGTAAAAGAACCATCTCGCTCGGAGAATCAAATGCATACAATGGGTAACTAATCATAGGCTTCTCCATAGGACATTCAAAATACATAATTGAGCCACGACATGTGATTTCCAACAATGTGGTGTTTTAACAAGTGTAGACGAGCCCTGTGCAGCCTCCTTTAAACCTTAAGCCCCAGTTACACTGTCACGATTCAAGCCCCGATTCACCACGACTTTTCCCGATTTGAGACAGATGGTAAAATCGGGTTGCATCGGGATGCGTCGGGATGGAAAAAAAGAAATTCCAGCATCAATACGATGTCTTACGATGCTCCTACGGTGTCAGCACGATTCATCTACGGACCCACTACGACTCATGACGGCAGCGCTACGATTTACCACGGTGGAGCTACGAATGCTCACGATGCCTCCACGATTCGATACGGTGCTAGTACGATTCAAGCCGGTAGCGCTACGGTAGCGTCACGACCTCCCACGAATCAGCACGATTTAGTGGTTGTCATGCGACAGTCCCAGGGGGGGGGGGGGGGGTACTCTCATTTTTTCTTAATACGTAGGCTCGGACCCAGCATCTATCGTTCACCCCCCCCCCCCCCCCCCCCAAGAAAAACAACAACAAAAAAAACAGCAATTTCAAGAACTCCCAAAAATATTTGAAATTTTAGCACCCCCCCAAAATACCCCCATTCTGTACCTTGACCTTAAAAAAGACCCAAAAATGCATAGAAATGACCCCTAAATATAGTCTAATTTTGTGATGACCCCCCAAAAATATCCACAAAATCTTCATACCCAAAAAATATTCATTTTTTCTGACAACCGGAAAAAAACAAACTGAACTTCAAAATTTAGAACCCAAACAAGTTACCCGCGCCTACGTATGTATGAAAATATCAGAGTACCACCCCAGCCACCCCCCCCCCCCCCTTCGGGCGACAGTTTGCAAAAATATGACACAAAATATCATTATCTCTTCAATCTTTGACGAAGTCTGTCATGCCATTAAAAAGAAAAGCTGCGGTAAAATAACAACAGTCACCGGACCCACGGGCTAGGCTCAGTCCTGTCCCAAGTCCAGTGTCATGTCCAGTTGTATCAGATGACATACAGTTCAAGCTGCACATTAGCAATTTGAAATCTCTGGACATAATTCATGATGCGCTTCACTAAAATTCACTCTTGAAAATGATTTTCAGCAATAATACCTCTGTTTTTATAACAGAATATTGTGTCATTGATAACCCGATTCGCTACGAACGACCACGAATGACCAAGAATACTACCACGATACCAATAGGAATGATCCCGATCCTGCTACGGTAGAGCTACGACTTGTGTCACGCCCACAATCCAACACGATTCACCCCGACGAGTTTAAACGGTTTAAACTCGTCGTAGCCTTGTCGTGGAGGTTCCCGAATCACCAGGATTCTTCACGAATCACCATGGTACTACTAGGACTCGCGCCGATGTCTCTAAGGTGCTACTACGACTCATGCCGATGCATCACGACTTTACAAATCGGGGTGAGTCGTAGCTCCGTCGTGGCCAAAATCGTGACAGTGTAACTGGGGCTTTAGAAACTCCAAATTAAACTCATTGAATATTAAAACGACTAGCAAAGGCTCTGATAAGACTGCGCGTATGCGCAGGGTGATCTGAGGCTTTGCTGGTCGTGCATAAAACATTATTGGAAATCTCATGTCGCGGCTCAATTATTATGGGCAGCTAAACGCATTGGCACCCTGGGACTATCAAATATATTGTGGGTAACTGAATACACAGTCTCTCTGGGACATTTAAAATATAAAAAAAAAAAATATGCATAATGTCGACCTTTGGATCATTCTAATCCAAAAGGTTGGTGTGCCCCGATATAATGAGCCAGTTGGGTTGGAACATCTATGTGTGTAAAAACATTTTAGTAAATTTTAACAATGCGAGCGCTTTCAGTGCGCTCGCGAGCTCTCGCATTGTTGAACTCGCCTCCGGACTATTACATATTCATGTGTTGTGGGTATACTTGAGTATGTTGCTCTGCCAAGAACACCTAAGCCACCGCTGCTCGCATATGAGCTTAATTTGACTTGATAGTTTACGTCCCAGTCAACAATTTTCAAATCATGTCGGGACGGGTGGCGTCAAAATCTAACCTGCAACATTCTAGTTGTAAGCATGCACTTTCAGTCAGAGTGGAAACAGTGTAAATACTGATCCAAAGAAAAGATATCAAAGATACTGATCACGAAAAACCATCTGATCTAGATCTACAGTGTTTTTCAAAAATCCTGATTCATCAGGAGAAGGGTTACGTACATATAAAATATCTTTTATTATCTCAGGAAAGCGGTGCATTTAGTTCGGTATTGACCTGTTTACAAATCTATACTAATTGAGCCGCGGCATGAGATTTCCAACAATTTGGCATTTTGACAAGAGTAGACTCATCCGAGCCTGTGCAGTCTCCTTTTGGGCTTAGAAACCTCAAATGGCTTTCAGTCAGTAGCTTAACACTCGTAGGGTATTCGAGCGACAAGCAAAGGCTCTGATCAGACTGCGCGTATGCGCAGGCTGATCTGAGGCTTTGCTGGTCGCACATACCACATTGTTGGAAATCTCATGCACTGGCTCCTATTTCAATAGCAGTCACGCTCCAAAAAAAAAAAAATCTTACTTAGCAGCTGACCGACCCCTACCCGTACCAAAAACCTACCGCGCACCAAAACCAACAAGCCATTTCGAAACATAACAAAACAAAGCAGCAACAAATAACAACAACACCATTCATCTCAGAAAATATAAAAGACTGGAAGAGCTACAAACAACCAATGCAAGCGATAGCAGTTGGTAAAGCCAACTCGTTTGATATTATACACAGGCACATTTGCGCAATAATGGCCATATTGTGATCCAATGTGCAACCTTGCTTTGTGTTTGCTTAACATACAGAAAATACTTTCTTAAGAGTCGAATGATAAAACAATGTAGTCTTTCGGTGTCCAATTACTAGTTTGTTTTGGATACCCTGTCAACTTGTTTTACTAGTATGCATTTTGATGTATGTATATGCCTTACACATCGACACAACCACTCTCTGGGCATATCCCCATAGTACAAAAGACGAAGATCAGCGGTGAAGGCTAATGGGCACCTTCATTTCCTGTCTTAAGCGGCCACTCAAAAATAGACAAAACAAATATCTTAACGACAAATTGTGGCCTAATGAAGGTCGAACGTATTGCAGAATGCTCCCCTTGACCTGCATTAAGCGATAAATGATCTTAAAATTAATTTTGGTCTTCTTTTTAGTGGCCGCTAAATACAGGTTTTACTGTACATGTATAGAATCCGTCAGTGAATCCCACACGACAATGGTACACTTTCTCGCGCCAGGACACATAAAGGCAACGACGTGAAAACGGAACCCCGAAAACAGTTACTTTTAAGAAGAAATGCTTAAATGAGAGATAATATAAATGAGCTTTTCCCTGTCTCCACAACCTATTATAAGAATATTCAAATCAACCCTTAAAACGCCAAGAAAAAATGCATCTGAAAATGTTGTCTGCTGAAGTCGTCGGCTGCAAATAACTGTCTAGTTTTACTGACGAATCAAATATAGAAGCAAACAGTGTGGTCTGATCTGGGTCGACACTGTTTGCCATAGAGGCTTCTTAAACATTTCAGCAGAAGAGAAAAGCAGACGACTTTTGTTGCATTGGCCCATTAAGGGTTACCTTCACTTAGCATTCGGATTATTCATACTAAATTGGCAGGTGATTTATACCCTAAACAAGTGAAAATAATATCTATATACATTGTCTGTACATGCTTAATGAGCTGTCACTCAATTGATTGTTAATACACAGACAAAATAGCCAAAGTAAAACAAATTTAATCAAAGTAAAACGAAACTGTTTTATAGGAACAAAAGCTATGTTACATGTACATCAATACAAACTAAGCAAATTAGGACTACATGTACAGCAATACAAACATAGCAAATTAGGACAACATGCACAGCAATACAAACTTAGCAAATAAGGACTACATACACAGCAACACAAACTTAGCTAATTGCAAAGACTTTGTTTATAAGGATTAGTCCTACTGTGTTTAGCTGTTTATGGAGTTATTTTCCTGACTTGGTTAAGTTGAATGTGTTGGGCAAGTATGGCTAAACAACAAATGTTTCTTGGGGTAAACCCACGAATGTACCCAAGTTCTACTAAAAATGTGGCTGGGACGGTTTATAGACATGTGAAGCAAAAGAAAGCAACCATTGTAGCTGAATATGATATATCGTTACCCACCGATAAGGACAGATGCTTGATATGCGCCTCATTGGTACTTTCAACGGGTGATATAGTCATTGCTGATAACAATAACAAGGCGATTAAAATATATGACGCGGACTTTCGGATAATGTCGGTGTTTCAGTTGAACCAGTTCCCAACTGATATGTGTACGTCTAACACGTCATTAAATGAAGTATACGTGACTGATATTGACACAATTCACCATGTAAGGATTGATAATGGACTGGACGTGCTCAGAACTGTCGGACTTGATGGTGAAAAATGGGGTATAACGACGTGGAAACATGGCCTGGCTGTTGCAATTACTTTAAAAGTAAATGATAACCGAGAACCAGCTAATGAAACCAGAACGAGGCGAGAGGAAATGGTGGAGAAATCTATGATCCGTTTTCTCAACTTTGAAGGATTTATTGTGAGGACAATAACAAACGAATCGTTTTCAAACTTTAGCATGAAATGTCCATTCCATATGACATCAATTCACGGTGGTAGACATATTGTTGTCTCGGACAGTGGAACCAACAGAGTCACGTGTTTAGATACAGAAGGTGGCGTTGTGTTTGTTTACGAGGATAAACAGTTAAAGAACCCAACAAGCCTTACCACGGATGGCCATGGAAGTGTTTTTATTATTGGACAGTATTCTGGAAATGTTCATCAAATTACAGAAAATGGAACTAGGTTAGGTGTCATATTATCAGAGGTTCAGGGTCTAAATTGGCCTGGTGGCATCTGCTTTGACAGCTGGAACAATAGTATTATTCTTCAAACGAATGGTTTTGAGAACAGAATGCAATCATTCAGCTTAACAAACTGAAAAGGGAAACAAACATTTGCTTAACATACAAACGTCTATTAAGCTGTGCGTGATGTTAAGCATCACTATTAGAAGCTTTGGATTTTGGTTTACCATTACTCAGTGTTATATACATATATGGTCCATGTTGGTGTTTCCATAATTTGCATATGTTCACCAACAAATAACAACTGTCCTACTTGATTAGATGGTAGGAAGAGAATAAGAAAACATCATGAGTGTGAGGGTGGGATAGAAAAATCCGTCCCTAGGATCACCGATTGGTATCACAAGGCTTGTCAAGTGATGACAAACATAGATCATGAGGGACCGATTTTTCTATCCCATCCTCACACAAATAATGGATTACGTTTCTTGCTCACCACTAGGTACCTTGTAACTTCAATAGTGTTAACATGTGTTTGATTATGTCAACTGTTCTTGCTAATAAAATATGTTTAAACCAAATACCTCATTTCATATACAACATGGAAAAGACTTTCAGAAAATCCTGAATACGCTGAGATGCGTGACGTAATTTTAACATGGTGACGTAATTTGAATATTACAATGACGTCACGGATCGACGTGCGGCCGACGTGCGGCTGTTCGTTTTTCACCTTTCCCACGGCTGGTACGGGTATGTGAGATAAATAGAATCCATCATTGGTGTTAAGTGGGGACAGGAATATCCCAACCCGAGGGCCCACCAATCCAGTGGGAAACGAGGCTTGCCGAGTTTCCCATTTAACGGTGGACCCAAGGGTTAGGATTTTTTCTGGAAGCACTAATCAGTAATGATTGATTCTTTTTTTTCACATACCATTTAGCGACGTACTGTATAATATGTGTTGATGACGTCACTGAGTTGATGTTTACAGTCAATGACGTGCGCTGTACAAAGTCAGCTTGAAACATAAATTGAAGAGCACTTTAAACAATGAACAAATGCATCAAATGGATTTACAAGAACTACCTTATTAGCAACAGTAAGTAAAATAAGAAAAGGAAGTCTGTTGAGGAAAATCAGTTTCTTTTTTTAAATCGGCAATACTTCTGGGGCCGTTATTATTTCTACTTTATGTGAACGACTTCCCTGATGTCATCAAAACTGTGCTAAAGTTATTTGCGGACGATGCAAAAATTTACAAAACTACAGATAAATGTGACATTCTTCAAGGTGAAATAATGATGGTGGTTCGTGGGCAGACAAATGGGAGCTCAAATTTCATGTTGACAAATGTTGAGTTATGCATTTTGGAAGAACAAATGACAATCCCAGTTACAAAATGAATTCCAAAACATTAAAAGTTGTAAATGAAGAACGTGACTTAGGGATAATATTCCAAGATGACCGAAAATTCAACAAACACATCTCCACCAAAGTTCAGAAAGCAAACAGTATGCTAGGACTTATAATCAGATCCTTTGACTAGCTTGACAATAGATTGGGCTAGAAAATCCAATCTTACCCAGAACGTCAAGTAACGTCATCATGTGAAATTGCATCTTAGCATATTCAAGAACTTGTCTTGAAGCTTATTTTAAACTGAATGAAGAAATAAATTTATAAAGCAAGTGAAAGAATCCATTATTCATGTGAGGTAGGATAGAAAAATCCGTCTCTCGAGATCACCGTTTGTCAAATGGCGACCCTCGGGACGGATTTCACAATTATGATAGATTCTTATACACAATGATAATATGTGGTCGGCTTTTTTTGTTGGAAGTGATGCTTTCTCTGGGCACGACTCAGTCATATGGTTGAAGGATATGCAATTAAGATTCCACATGCAATGTGACCAATATGATAGGCGTTTCCACGCGTACACACTAGCTAAAATGCAATAAAATTAATTTCAAAAGAAAAAGATTGAATTTATGAATACATCAAACAATTTTCGAGTTCGCAATAAAATCATGTAATAAGAATACGGTTTGCCCTCCAATGAAAGGATCCGTATTGAACTGCTTGCATTGAGACGTACACGAATGGTTGATTTTACGGGTGGTTTATAATTCCTTACCCTTTTCTATCTCGTGATCTTGATGAATATTGGAGTACATTTCATCGTGGCGTCTCCTCTGACCAACACAAAGAAAGTGGTGTTATTTATACCATAGAGGGGCGGGGGCACTGAGTCTGTGGCTCAATGCTAGAGTGCTATACTTTAGATCAAGAGGCCCCTGAGCCTTACCAGAGTCATTACATTATGGTCTTGAATATGACACTTGGTACCGATCGCCAAACTTGTTGGTTTGAGTGTTGAGGCAAACCATTATGACTCAATGGGATCCAAGTTGCGACTAAAGAAACATCTAAAAGCGGGCCACCTTCGGCACGTCAGAAAAATGCCATTCGAGGCACATCACTGTATGCCGGCAGGGTATATGCAGAAAAAACTTGTCTAAAACGGGCACTCTCAAAAAGACCATTGGATTTTCGAGACCAATTATCGCTTAATTCAGGTCCAAAGTATTGCAGAATGCTCCGAGGGGAGCATTCTGCAATACTTTCGTCCTTCATTAAGCTACCATTTGTAATTAAGATCGGTGCTTTGTCTATTTTTGAGTGGCCGTTTAAGACAGGTTTTACTGTAATTAAAATTAATGGACACAACGATACATGTACCTCTTGTAATACTAGTATTAAGGCAACATTTCGACGATGGTTTTAAGTGAAGGCCAGTTATATACCTGCTACCTGTATGCAAGAAACATATTTTAGAGTGTGATTGGAACAATGGTATCTTCGAAAATGGAAAAAGCGTGAGCCCCCTTCAGACCCTCAAGAATATGTCTACATGCGATTTGTATCACATTTTATTTATGTTAAGATCAGTTAATTTTGAAAGATGACATCGTAAAGCAGCTCGTCGGAGAGAAGCTGTTCTTTTGTTAAAGCAAATTAAGCCCGCCACTCTATAATGAAATATTATACCATTTGTAGCTAATAAAAATTACCTTGTATAGAAGTTTGTTAATTTGCACAATCTTGAGTTTCTATCAGGTGTTCTGTCTCTTCACGCACATTAATTCACCTCATTTTGGTTAAGCAGAAATTACTTACTGAATTTCATAAGGCCTTTGACACTTGTATAGAAATGGTCGGATTAAGAGGTAAAAGATGCTAATATGACATATTAAAGTCTGATAAATGTCTCATTTCGTACCATAAGATATCTAAGAGCCACCCAATATGTTTATTATATACCGTGAAATAATTCTGATACTTATATTGTCAGTAGGTTGACCTTTAACCCCAATTTCAGATTTAAAGATGGCAATATGGTTCTTATAATTTTTTGGTATGGTAATGCATTCAAATAGGTTGATTAGAAATACGATAAGCCTAGCCCTGTCAAAGGTAACATCAACTCGTTACCCCCTAAGTTCCTGGTGTAAACTCTTCCACTTTAAATTGTGGAACAGTCCATTGCATTGAAATGAATCCTATAAAACCCTGACAAAATTGAAATCGTAAACAAAGCAACTGTCTAAGACGGCCACTCTCAAAAAGACACTGAAATTGGTTTTCAAGACCAAATATCGCTTAATGCAGGCCAAACGTATTGCAGAATGCTCCCCTTGGGGCGCATTCTGCAATACTTTTGACCTTCATTAAGTTACCGTTTGTCATTAAGATCTTTGTTTTGTCTATTTTTGAGTGGCCGTTTAAGACAGGCTTTACTGTAAACAGTGTTGATCCAGATATGATGGCTTAAACAAACTCAGATGAGTACATGTACTTTTACAAGATGAAAACTGCTCGCTGTGCCGCGGCCAGTCTGTCCGTCCGTACGCGATTGCCCTTCCTCTATCATTAATTTCATAATTTTTCTCAAGCAATTGAACACTGATAAGATCTAGATACTGGGCTTGCAAAAATAGTTTTCTTTGCCTGAGGCTAAGTAGAAAAAATATTTACCTCACAAATTTTAAGCATATCTTATTGTCAGGCCAACCAAGAATGACTTTGACGTCATGTTTTGTTTACAACGTTATCAGGGACTTCGAATCGATAGATCACTTGTGCATTAATCCTATCCGCAGGATAGGATTAATACACAAGTGATATATCGATTAGCGTTAGCTCTAGTGGAGTGTACAAGTTATTTTTAATGAACAAATGTAAACAAAACTTTTCGTTACTGTCACGACAGTACCTATCAGCCTAGGGACCTTTTCCTGGCGACAGGAGACTTGACAAAATGTTGTTAACCAATTGAGAAACATTAAAATTGACCGCTTGTCGTTTTATGTTTAAAATGAAATAAAATATTGAAAACATTAAAAGTGGTGGATATTGAATAAATTTATTATCCATTAAACGCTTCTTAAATCTCAATAATTCAATTTCGTCTCAAACTACTCCTCTAAAAAAGCTGTACTGTTGCTCCCCTCTAATCAGCATGGGTTCGCCATTAGAGGTTAATCGAACATAAAAACTAATTACAAAGATCGCGATGAAAATAATAACTGTATAGAAAATGTTGCCGATCCGTTGTTGGGTTCAGCCGAGGACAAGGGGTGAAACGCTGAGTAAATCAGGGGGAATGAGCCTTGTATGTAAAAATCCTGTGATTTATATGTTTTTGGGATCATATTTTTGTATGATAATGTAAAGCCCTGCTATGCTAGGTCACAGATAGATTCATAATTAAGTATCAATCGTTTAAACATCAACTGAAGAGGGCTTACAGCTCAGTGTTGCCTAAAATTAATGTTTTCTCATACGGTGTATGAATCGTTAAAGTTTAGAATTTTACACTGTAAAATACATGTACGTTAGTTATTAACACCAAAAGATGTGGCAGCCATGCAATAATCTTACACTTACTTTCCTACAAAAATAACTTGAACAGGACCGACGTTCTATCGGTCCTGATTTGGATCCAAACCCTTTGACACTCTGATAATGTCCCTACCAGATTTTGTTTTGAAATATTTCTGCAAAACAGTAAGTGTTCTGAGTCTAAAGTAAAGAGGTGGAATCTCACTCTGAAAAAACTTTAGGCCAATGATAGATGTACATGTGGGTCGAAAACATATCAGACCATGCATTACTACATCCGATTTCTTTTTATTATATCAAGGTTGCATTCGAGTTTTCAACGATTTATAAGGTTGCATTTGATTGATATCTTTTTATATCAAATAATGCTTCTTCTTATTGCCGACTAAGTAATAGAAAAGAACATACCATTTAATCGCCACCACATATCGGCATGCGGACTAAAGCGACATCTAACAACCGATGCTATTTGGACAGGGCCCTCATAAATGAACACTAGAAATCTGCATGTGTAAAACTTAGGTATAAAAAAGATTTTGTGTGTCACAAAATAAGAAAACTCTCGTATAGTTCATCACTATAATAAGCCCAGCCAGCATACGGTTTGGGGCGGCGTTTCGTTGGCGGACCGAAAGTGGCCTGCTTTTAGTTATTCACCATGTCCCACATGTCTCCAAAACTCCTCTTCAAATTGAGCTGAAGCTCTGTGTGGGACATCATGCCATCCAGTAGATTCAGAGTATTCAAACGGCGATGTCAAAACATCCAATATGCCCAGTGGTGGCCTATTCTATGTATTCGATCGGCCTGCTTTTTGGATCTGACTGATTTTTTTTTATCTTGGTCCACACTGTTTGCTACAGAGACGCTTTAGTTGGACTAGCAGACGATAAAGCTGCCGATATGTGGTAGCGATTAAATGGTATGTTCTTTTCTATTACTTAGTCGGCAATAACAAGAAGCATTATTTGATATAAAAAATCGCATAATCAGTGACCAATATGGCCGACATGCCCAATATTCTTCTCGAGAACCAGAAGGCCCATGACCTTAGGACTTTGTTAATAGCATTGGGATGTGAGGCCTACTAAGTTTGTTTTAATTATTATCCTAGGTTGACCTTGACCTACTTTATGTCAAGGTCAAGTTTGTTTCCTAATGCATTTAAATGTTTTTTTTTAAAAAGATGATTTTTTGAAAACTGTTGAAGCCAAAGTCATTATTCTCACTTGATATGGTTAACCTAAAGTGACAATGGCTATAAATAAGTTCCAAAGGTCAAGGTTGACCTTTGACCTTTCAGCCAAGGTCGCTCATTAGAGTGACTCCCATCAATATATTTAAACATAGTTTTCTCAGAAACAATTAGGCCAATCGAACTGAATTTTCATAAGAACATTCCTTACGACAAGTTAGCCAAAATTTATACAAATTGTTCTGGTCAATGACCAAGATGGCCGACATGTCCATATATGGTAAAACCCCTTTAAAAGATTCTTCTCCAGAATCAGAAGGCCCGTGACCTTGGGACTTGGAATGTAGCACTAGGGATGTGGGGCCTTCCAAGTTTGTTCAAATGATGATCCTAGGTTGACCTTGACCTACTTATCATCAAGGTCAAATATGCTTCCTAGTGAATTTAAATTGGAAAAAATTAAAAAAAAAATATTTTGTGAATACTGTTGAAGCCAAAGTCATAACTTCCACTTGATCTGTTAAACCTAATGAGACAACGGCTATAAATAAGTTCCAAAGGTCAAGGTTGATTGTCGATCTTTCAGCCAAGGTCTCTCATATTGGAGTCCCATAAATATATTAAAACAGTTTTCTCAGAAACCACTAGGCCAATTGAACTCAAATTTCATATGGAGACTCCATTAGTTAAGAGGAGTAAATTTAAAACAAATGTTATTGGTAACATGACCAAGATGACCGCCATGCCCATATAAGGTAAAAACCCTTTAAAAATCTCCTTCTCTGGAATCAAAAGACCAATGGCCTTGGGACTTGACATGTAGCATTGGAGATGTGGGCCCTACCAGGTTTGCACAAATGATGAATCTGGGTTGACCTTGACCTTTTTACGGCAATGTCAGTTTGATTCCTAATATATTTTATATTGGTAAATCTTAAAATGTTAATGTTTCTATAACTGTTTAAGTGGAAATCATAATACTTGCAAGAAATGTTAAACCTAATTTGACAGCACGAAAGGTAAAGCTGACCTTTCATCCAAGGCCACTCATTTTGGACTGCCACATACGTTTCTCAGAAATCAATGGGCTGTTTGAACTTAAATTTCATATTGAGAATAATACTTAGTCTATTCAGTAGAAAAAACAATATAAATATTATATTTATTTTAGGTCACTTGACGAAAGTGGCCACCATCCCCATATATGGCAAAACAAAATATGTTTAAATAATAAGCCTAATTTGACCTTGACCTATTTTAACATTATTAAGGAGATCAGGTGAGCGCTTCAGGACCTTCAGGTGCTCTAGTTTAAAATACTTTGAGCCGCGACATGAGATTTCCAACAATGTGGTATGTGCGACCAGCAAAGGCTCAGACCAGCCTGGTCTGAGCCTTTGATTCTATTAATATTAAGCTACTGACCAAACATCATTTGGAAAGGAGGTTGTACAGGCTCGTCTGAAACTATTCATATAAAAATGCCACACTGTTGGAAATCTCATGTCGCGGCTCCTTTAATGCTAGGATAAAAAATCGTTGTACACTGACCCAAAATGAAAACTTTACACAATATTCAAAAGTATATATTTTGATGATAAATTAAGTTTCAGGATTAACTTTTTCGGTCATTGAATCTTCAATGCCTTATCGATGTCTCTGAAAAAATTATTGGATGAAAATCATAAATTGCATAATTTTATGAACAATTCAGTTCAGAGGGGTCAAAATGAAAATTTCTAAAAACAATTAAAACAGTCACACTTATTTTGGAAACAAGAAAATACTGACTGCGTGCTTTAAGTGATGTTAAAAAAGATCATCAGTTACCAGTGTGACCTCCATTTTTACGAATGCTTAGCAGAATACGTCGCTTCTTTGAATTTACGTGGCGTTGTATGAGCACGTTAGGGATACGTATGCAATGCTAACAGAGGTGCATATTGGGGTCATTTAACGCATCCATTTGATGATTGGACCTGACCCTCCGACCCAATTCATCATAAACGTGTTCTATGCGGTTCATGGCCCGGGATGAAGCAGGCAAAGCAAGAGATTGACGTTATTTTTAGCATGGAATTATGTGGTTATCTACGCTTTGTGTGAGGCCTTTCATTGTCATGCTTGAAAATGCCAGGTCCGTTGTTTTGCACGAAATGACTTATTATCTTTTGTGCATGAACCATGTACAGACGAGCAATAATGGTTGCCATTTAAAACGATTACGTGGATGAGTTAACGCGTTAACGCAATAAGGACGTGACGTCGTATCACGTGCTCGACCAGGTCTTGCACGAACTCTGACAGACCATGTTTTGTTGTACCGGCTCATAAGATAATGAATAGTCTGTCTTGAGCAGCAAAAATGATGCGCGATATCATTTACCGTAGACCCCGCCATGAGCACGCCAATAACTTGGTTTCTCTGATCTTTGGAAAGACGTGCCGTCACTAAATGGAAGCGTTTTGCAACAAAAATATATTTTTTATTACCAGTACTCAGTTGCAAATGCTTTCTTGTCGGTTTTAAAGCTGTTAATGAACCACCTGTTCCTCAGCACGTGCAACGTAAGGAACACATTTTTCAGGCGTTGACACTTGAATAGACCTGGGCTTTGAATAAAGAGTGCATACTCGTTATCTGCGACGAAGTCTCAATAAGCATGCGTAAATCTTACAACGACATGTATACTAACAAAACAGTTATTCAAAGAAATAAGTGTAAAGTTTTCATTTTGGGTCAGTGTAGTAATGAGAACCGCACCTTGCATACATGTACGAGGGACACTTGGGGCGGACTTGATTTAGCAATTTTTAGAGTACTCGGCGTACGCCAGAACAGCCGCATAAACAAGTAAAACTGGGCACTTTGGAGTACTCCGGAATAAATCAAGCGATACAAAATATTTCCGCGCATGCAGGCAGTGATCCGCCATATTTTTTGGACCAGGGGCAGACTTGATTTAGCTGTTCCCTTTACTCCTTCCACTCCGAACAGGCAGAACAGAAATCAAGTGTGCTGGAACATCTGTGCTGGCGTACGCCGGAGTACTCCGTATTCCGAGGTGGTGTAGACAGAACAGTCACGTGACCTGTTTCAAAACAAGATGGCGGCCGAGCACTGCCAGCATGTGTGGAAATATTTGCTTCACTTAATTTATTCCGGAGTACTCCAAAGTGCCCAGTTTTACTTGTTTATGTGGCTGTTCTGGCGTACGCCGAGTACTCTAAAATTTGCTAAATCAAGTCCGCCCAAGGTCACTACATCACCTCGGAAGACGGAGTACATGTACTCCGGCTTACGCCAGCACAGCTGTTCCAGCGCACTTGATTTGTGTTCTGCCTGTTCGGAGTGGAAGGAGTAAAGAGAACAGCTAAATCAAGTCTGCCCTTGGTGTCCACTCCATGACCTAAAGTAGAAACCAACCACTCGAAAACATACCGTTGTAGCTCATGTCCCCGGTACTGGGAGTCACCGGGGAGGCTGTCAAATAATGTGATAAACCGGGACGACGCAGGAACGTCCAAGTCTCCACCGTGATAAACCGTGCGCGATGAAGATCTCCGGTATGCCCCGGTGTTTGGCGAGTAGATCCCCAATGAAGAACGGTAGAGCCACGGTTCGCACCGGTGGTGACAGGGATTGGCACGGCTTGAGCCTGTAAAGCCCCGTTTGTACCCGGAAAATGGCGGTGTTACTACGGTAGTTTAACAAGTTCTGCCTATGTTTAATAATGTGCAAAGTCAAGAAAACCCGGGGCTATACCGGGGTATAGTGCGTCCAGCTAATAGAGACTGGGCGTGTCAGATAGAGCGCTGTCATACACTGTCCTATAAGACTAGTCTACAGTAAATCGGGTGTAATAGCCTATATATGCTTTACTCGTGCGACCAACTGAAGCGCAGGCGACAAGGGTGACCAACTTTATACGTTAGCATGCCTGGTAAACGTGTATCTTTAGTATGCTGCTGGGGACCTGCTGCATTTCATTTTCCGGGATGAATATGTTGTGAAAGTTTGGGGGAGGGTAGGTTTGCACTTTCTTCAAATTCTGTCTGTATGGCAAAACTGGTTTGAATTTTAAGCCTGATACAATAATAATAAATTTACCAATTAGAATTAAGCGGGACAAGGGTAAAGTATCTGGATCATGAGAAAAGGGCATACAAATATAGGATTTGGTCTTATCGCATAGCCGAAAAAGCCTCTTATAATCGCTCATTCTTGCGTGTCCAGAGAGACTAGATATCTAAAAGCTGTTCGGAGTCTTTTTCAACTTGCATAGTTTGTTTATGCGAGAAGTGAAAGCCCTAGCGAGGTCATGCGTACATACAGGCTCGTCGGAGCCTTCGCCACACGCCGATGTAATAAGAACCATCATCTCGTGTGCTGACCAATTTATAGTATTAATTTTTCATTGCGGACCATTATTTTATTTTCTTATTCAGTATTATAATTTGAATAGTTAAAATTTCGAAACATTGTCCGAGTGCATATATCTAGACTACACTGAACCGAAGTTCTAAGTAGCCACTTTTCCATTTCTCTTTTTCTGACTAAGCCCTAGTGATATTGAAATGAATATTTGCCCAAGTATGTGCATTGTAATGGACTAAAGTTAAGTGGTGTTTTGGAAGAGTTTTCTATCACTTCACGATTTTGGGGTTCAAAAATGCAAAAATCAACTTTTTGAAGAAAATAAGCGTTTTGAGAGCAGTTTTTATCGAATTCAAATACAGGTGATTACAAACCTGCCTAGTCGACTTGAAAAAAACACCAAACATTTGACATATTGCTTATGACAGATTTTTTATGAATTTTTAAAAATTGATAATTTTCCGAATTATCCAAAATTTTCCGAATTCATCAGCTGCACATGCTAAAATCATTGTATGTGTTTTATTTTATGTTAATATGTTTGACAAAACATCGTGCAACTTGATAAGCCCATTTTCTAACGATATTTTTTACTAATTTGGTATCCACTACCGATTTAAACGTGAAACTTTAAATGCCATTTAAATGGCATTCTTTAAAGAAATCTTTTAATTTTTAAGCAGAACAGTGACGCCCATTCATAATGAAGAACCCCTGAAAATTGCACTGCTGTGCCGTAGATAATAAAGCGTACAGAGCAATGCAAAGTGAGTATGCAAACTGCATGGTTAAGCTAAAAATCCTTTGATTAAGTTGTTGACCGTGGCTGTCTTCATGTTAACGTAGAAGAAAAACGGAGTGTTCAATTGTCACAAAAACTTTTGATTCTTTTCATCTTATATCACAGCTGTTATAAACATCTTCAAACTAATTAAAATATAAATGGATAACGTATCTGATGAATACGTTATATCACACTAAAAGTGTGACTTTTTGAAATGATGGTACCTTTTCTCGGACCTTGTCTGTGCAAGGTCTACGAGTCATTTTGAAATGACATGATTTGCAGAGTCTCAACAAAGCCTTGGACCTTTTAATAGAATTTAAATTTTGTGAGAGCAATTTTTACTTTCTGAATGGGCGCAAAAATTGTATGGTGGCTACTTATAACTTCGGTTCAGTGTAGTCAGTCTCCTTGTTATCCAAATTAATTCGAGATGCCTTTTTCTCACGATGGGCTCAAAACTATAACAGGTATATACAGGTATACTGCTGTAAAGCGTTTCACGGGTGAATAAATACACTCTGTCTTACCGATTTTTAAATGGAAATGTCCACGGGTGTGTCTTTGCTAAGAACCGCCCAGTCTCTCTTAACTGGTCGGACTATAACGTTGGTTGAGAATGCATTTATTTTTCATGAAATGTGTCCCGGTGCATCACGGTATACAGGCTGTCCTTCATCGGAATGTACCGTGGCTACATCGGCACAATGAGAACGGGGCTTTACATGTATAAATGGACCTTGTCGGCCATCTTGCATATACTTACTACCTTAACCTCCAAGGGACATCTCATAAAGAGGTTCATGAGGATATAGTAGGAATATTAGATGACAAATTCAATTTGATATACAACTCAGAAAACGTCATCAATTGATCCAATATTGCATGATATTACAGCAAAGACACACAAAGTTTGAAGGAAATCCGTTTTGGCAATGAAACAGGCCCTTTAGACACTGCTCCTTTTTGCGGGTAAACGTAAATTTTGAACCACTAGCCCAAGGGAAAAGTTCCCTTTTAGTTCTGAAATGTCTATTGAGGCAGACCAAGGATCATTTTGGGGTGGCTTAAATTTCTTAAGTTGCTCCTATAGCGTTTTATTATGGGGCGTGACCAAAATTTGATTGATAACTATGTCTTTTAAATGAATGGGTGGATAAATTATTTGCTTCACTTTAAGTTGCTAATATAACTAACCGCAATAAATGTGAAAGGCAAGGAATATTAAAATTATATACAAAGATATTCACGGTGCTTAAACGGTAAAGATAGAAAATAAAATATATTTTACTAGATTTCGAACCATACATATGTATGATTAAGATTCATTTGTCCTGGCCCCGAGGTTATAAAACTTTTTCCATGCTCAACTTAGCTGAACACGAAATTTATCCTGCTCATAAATGTTAAAATACCAACAATATTGTTGGCATTTTAACATTTATTAGCATGATAAATACAACATCTGAGAGACTTAAAGCAAGAACCTTCTTCATTTGTCAGTATTTTAGTTTTTATGAGCAGTTGAAATTTCGTGCTAAGTTGAGTTGAGCATGAAAAAAGTTTGATAACCTCGGGGCCAGGATCATGGAAAATAAAGTAGGTTTAGATGCAGTTGGTGAAGTTACAGCCATGTTGGCAATGTTGCTATGCTTAAATCTAAACGGTTTGTTTGGTTTGTTGCTTTACGTCCCAGTCAACAGCTATGGTCATGTCGGGATGTTTGCCTAACCACATTTGTTTTCCTGGGCAAGTTGTCCAAGTAGTTAACCAGTACTTTGTGCACATACTTTCGGAATCAGCGGAAGCTGTGATTTATCTCCACGAAAGTATGGGACCGGGCCGGGATCGAACTCGCGACCCCTCGATCTGCAGTCAGACACGCATCATCAGTCAGACACGTTACTGACTGCTCTAAATATAAACGTGGACTTAGAGGTACACATTTATATTAACGTGTACAAGATATTTCTCATCAGCGAGCAGCGATTGATCGGGCGAGACTGCGCATATGCCCACAATAGACCGATCAATCGCTGCTCGCAAACACAAAGTATGGATGTAGATAAAGGCTCATGCCGAATTTTAGACCTCTAGTTTAGCTGGGTAAGTCAGCATGTGCGTTTATAGAGGTATCTATGATTATGCAATAAGCAGCGAAATATCGTGTGCTGGTAATATAAACATTTGAGATATTCCGGGCCCGAGGTTATAAAACTTTTATCATGCTCAACTCAACTGAGCATTAAATCTATCATGCTCATAAATGTTAAAATGGCATTTCAACATTTTTAGCATGATAAATACAATATAGGAGAATTTGAAAGCAATTTAAGTCTTTATTTTTCAGCATTTTAGTGTTTATGAGCATCTCAACTCAACTGAGCATGAACAAAGTTTTACATCCTCGGGCCCAGGTGATGTTGAGTACGAAAAAAGTTTTACACCTCGGGCCCAGGTGATGTCGCCTTCTGGGTTTCCATCCGCGTTAGGCTTAAACTGCCCGTAAGGCTTAAAACTCCAGCTAATATAAGCTATTAAAAAAACCCGCTATTGCTAACATATATAGGCAACGACATAATTTAGGTGCTATTTATTGACTGTTATGGTTTCTATTGCTGGTAAAGTAATAAAAGCATACACATTGGTATTGCCAAGAATACTTATTCAGCTTAAATGTACCTTAGCTATTCAATTTAAGTGTTTGCAATATTTATATACCCATAGGAGCTTGAAGTTCGGTCCTAATATCACTTATATAGCCTCAAAACAAAAAGCTCGCGATGTCATTACGTAAATGTAATGACATTGCGAGCTTTTGATTCTGGGGCTATAGATGTGATATTAGAACCGAACTTCAAGCTCCTGTGGTACACCCAACAAAAATAGAAACGCAACAGTACTACTTTTCAAATCTCAGAAAGATCCCAAGTGATGGGATAATTTCATTGAAATCGGCTCAAATGCATGATATTGACTGCTACAATGCACATATTTTGCAACCAGGAGTCAAAGCTGTGGTCAAGAACACTTGCCATAAAGCAGATTAGGTTCAAACTGTAAAGTCACATGAATTGCGTCTTTATTATGTTCTCTTGAAAGATGATTAATTTATGCAATTGGAATTATCTAAGTAGACCAAAAGACGCTCAGACAATTCTTCTTTGTGTCTTCTATCCACATGCTATTGACCACGTGGTAGCCATTGGTGTGTAACTACTCTTTGGGAAACGACTGCATACTGGAGACAAACCTTTCAAACCTAGAAAATTAAAGCATAGTTGTGATCAATTTATACGACCTTATCCTATGAAAATGGGTTTGAAATGACGAAAATCATGAGCAAACTTCAGAGATGTCTCAAGTAATGAAACAAAATATCATTTTTGCAGTTGTACTGATTATTCGAAACTCCATGTAGACTGTACCTTTGAATAAACGCCTTCACCGGTTGTAATAATGACTTTAATTCAAACACTTAGAAGAAAATATATGTTTATCTAAGCCATTTTAGGTAGATTGGTCCACAAAAAAGAATTTTATAACAATTTTTGTATTTTAGCAATAAAAGGAGAACTAAAGGGAAAATCTTGCTTTTTTGTTGTGTACATTTGTATATAATATTTTATCCATTTCTCGTTGTCTGCTTGAGATATAAGTATTATCACATTTACGTACAGCGAAGGCTCAGGCAAACATTCCCAAAGGTGCAGTCTCGCCAGGGCGTTTACTGCTCTTACTACAAAGGACATTGCTAAAAAGAAGGTATGTCCGACATTATAGATATATACCCAACAAAAAAAGAAACGCACCGCTACGATTTTCCCATATAGATCTCCTTTTAAAACGAAAATGTTAATTGTCATAAAATATTCATTTCTGATCAAATCTTACTAAAACCTGAGTGTGACGTAGATGAGTTTCTGTACTTTCCATGTACAGGCACAAAACTCACCAAGGCAAATGGTAAACGAGTTGCGGAAGCGTTAATTCAATGCTACTGTCTACATTAAATTCCGAGTATGTTTTACATTTGCAAAGTATGAAAACGATACGCTGTCTTTATGTGAGACAACCAATGTGTTTATTGATGCATATTTGTTATTCCAAAATCCATTTTCATCAGTTAGGGCCATTTAAATTGATTAAAACAATGGTGAACTCTTTAAGTGCTTTGTAAGGTTTATCTCCAGTGTGGAATCGTTATCCAAAGGGTAGTCACAATACATGAGCTACCTGGTTTAATTATCGCGTATGATTAATTAACAGATAGAATTTGCAAAGAATAAGTGTCTGAGTACAATTTGGTCTACTGAAATGATTCTCATTGCTTGAACTTATCCAGCAAGATAGCATTATAAAAACGCTTATTTCTTGTGACTTAACAATTTGACCCCCACTAGGTTCATGACCAATTTTCTTTAACACATTTTTGGCGCCAGATTGCAAAAGACGTGTGACGCAGCAGTACTTGACATACCTTTGCACTGATACAAACTAAACAGTTCTATCCCTTGTAATCTTCCTGGAAGTTGAACAGTTCTAAGTGGTGCGTTTCTTTTTTTGTCGGGTATACAATGTTATGCATGTTTAGCTCTCTACCAGGCAGTGGTGCTGATAACTTTTGAAAACAGTTTGACCAAGATCAGGACCGACAAACGGTCGGGCCTGATCTGGATACAAACTTGATTGTTGACAGCCTGATAGTAATCTGAAAACTCATATTTTGAAAACAATCAGTAGACGACAAAAGCATGCCATATAACCAAGCATGATCAGAGTTACAGAATGACTATACAAGTATGCGAAAAGTACCGGTAACAAGTATGGGTATAATTTCGCTGGAAGACTGCGCCTAAGTTTGAAAACAGAATTCCTGCATATATCATAAGTACGAATACAAAATTTTGTCAGCTGTCTCAAATAGAAAAATTAATGTCAACGTCAGCAAATTTGAATATACGATCTTTCATGCTTATGTATGAAACGAGCTCCAGCAGGTTTAACTATGTTTTGAATTGACAGCTATGGCCAGAATTTTAGACTCTTAATCGGGTTACATGTTTGTTTAATGGCATTTTGAAGGGATGTTGAGATAAAGTGTATAGCAAGCAACGCGAGCTACTTTCAGACTAATTCAGACTAAGCGAAACATCAACTTCCATGATAGCTTTTATCATTTCTTTTCAGAACTACAGCGCATGATCACACAAGGTTAGTCAGCAAAGGAGAGAGAAATGAAACATAAAGCTGAAGACGGCACCTGTGCAACGGGACAGAGAAATAAGGTAAGTCTCCCCCCCCTCTCTCTCTCTCTCTCTCTCTCTCTCTCTCCTGGACTTTAACAAAATATTTAGTTCGCTAGTTCAAGACGGCAGCACTGTCCTCAAAGCATTCACAGAACACCATCACTAATAACAGATTCAGACACTGAAATTCATTAAAACGATCTACCAGTCACCATTTGTAATAAATAATAATAAGCAATTTATGAGCCAAATAAAGACAGCCTGATAATTGGCGCACACCCGTCAGCGCATCCACGCAGTCTGATCACGCCTTAGTTATTCATTTTTTACAGAAAGATGAAAGATGTCCTGTTTAGGTGTGAAACATTCCTAAAAGTCATTTGTGAAAAAGGCAAATTCTCAAACTGTGACTTTTGCAATAATGTTCGTGACTATGAATGGACATACATACTTTTGAAACAACCCTATGTGTCTATTTACAGCCGGAAGTATTAACTGCATTTTGCACGCTTAAATAGTGTGCAGGATTACTGATCAGATAGATCGAACCAGATACTGCTAGATGACTTTGATGGTAAAACAAAGTTGTGGAATCAATCAGAAAACATGCGTTTTATTTTAGCTATTCAACTGATATAGTATCAAAATACAATTTTCGGATATTTTTGTTAAGCCGTATTTATCTCCCCTTTGTCCACGGATAGAAAATCATTATTATTTATACACTGAAGCAAACTTATAAACGAACACGTTAATTTTGAAAGTAAATATCTGTCATACAAAATTTTAATTCTATAAATAAACGAAGGATTAGCCGAGACTCTACAAGTCATTTTATTTCAAAATGTCTCGTTCGTCTTGCACAGACGAAATCCGAGTAAAGGTACCCTCATTAAAAAAATAACACATTTCACAACAATATTAAATATTCCACAGAAATATTACCCATTTGCATATTTAATTGTTTGAAGATGTTACTGACTGCAATGATTTAAGATGAATATGAATCAAAAGTTTTGACACAATCGAAATCGTCATTTCTTTTCCGTAATAACATGAAGACAGGCGCTGTCAGCAGCTTAATCTAAGAAATTTGGCTTTAAGCATGCACTTTGGGTACACACTTTGTACTGCTCTGTACGCTTTATTATCTGCTGTATGGCATTGGCATTTTATGCGATTATTCATTTTCTCTAGAAATAACTGTTCTTCTTTAGAAAAGTAAAAAAATCTTTGACAAATGACGTCAAATTAATTGTTAAAATTTCACAATGAAACCGGAAGTGTGGAAAAGTCGTGAAAGATTTACCGCCGTAGAATAGACTGATCGAGTTCTGTTGGCTTTTGTCTACCATGTTCAGATAAAAAAAAAGAATACAACGATCTTAATGTGTGCTATTGACGATTTTCAATATTATCGAAAAATTTGATTTTTTAAAAAAAATTAAAGATACGTAAAATATCCAATTTCAAATGTTTGGTGTTTTAACTCGCCTGGACCAGTTCGTAAACACCTGCACTTCAATTTGATAAAAATGCACCCAAAAATATTTTTTCACCAAAAACGTTGATTTTTATATTTTTGAATCCCAAAAATGTAAAATGAATGAAAACTATCCCAAAACACTTCTAAACTTTGGTCCATTGAAAGGCTCATGATTAGGTCAAAAATTCATTCAATATTATTGGTGTTCGTTTATAAGTTTGCTTAAGTGTATGTACATGTATGTCCATTCATTGTTACGAAAATAATGGCAAAAATCACTGCTTGAAAAAAAGTAAGTGAGTATGACCAGGAAATACCACAATCACAAATTGCAGACAAACCCATGGCACCGCGAGGAAGAGCCACACAACAATCACGAGACATCAGGAAGACAAACTAAGCAAAGCAACCAGCTCTCTCTTCCCCACCAAGAAGATTGCAAAACTAGAATGGACATAAAGTAACGTACAACAAAACATAGAACAATTACAGATTCCCACATTGGGAGTAACAATAAACAACGAATCAACAACAACAGAACCACCTTTGACTTTTTCACAAACGACTTTTAGGGAGAGTTCACGCATTAACCATTTTGATTACAAATGCATCGAAATGGCGAAAGCAAATTTGAAAAGTTGATTTTTCGAAAACTGTTCAAGCCAATGACACATTGCTTACTAAAATGATGAATATGTTTGACCTTATGTGTTAATGACTATGAATAAGTACCAAAGGTCAAGTTTGACATTTGATTTTTACGAATGTCACCTTTTTTCATCAATATATTCAAACATATTTGCTCAAATTAAATCCAGACAATGAACACAATAAGGGTGGCGAACACACGCAGATCCAGGCAATTCCATCAGAGGTGAAGGGGAGGGTCCTGAAAACTTTTTTTTAAGTCATCCACGTATTTCACAGAGCGCCGTACGGATCTCCATTGAGGAGCAATTGGTTTCGAGGGGGTCCGTACAAGTATTTCTAAGGAAACGTATATCAACTTGTAATTTTCCAGGGGGACGGGGCGGGTAGTGGGGCAGACGTACACACAATTAGGTAATGATTTACTGAACAAGTATTACTTTCATATTCACATATAAGTGTACAAATTGTATTACAATGGATGAACTGATATATGAATTTATTACATAGGGCCAGTTAAGCACAATTTTCCAGCGTAAAATTGCGATTATTATCTTATCAATCAGTGGGTGCTCGAAAGAACCGTCTCATTGAGACGGTTCTTTTGAGTACCCACAACATATGTTTTGGTTGATAAATAAGAAAATAATTTTCAGTTACGCACTCTTATCTGGGGCATGTATGAAATATTTAAGGTTCAGTTCGAATTTGGGTTAGACAAATCCTCAGGATTGTGTGTACACTTACTTTACTTAGAAGTGTGGGTCAGTATAATGCTTAAAATAGCGAATGGGTGGACCATGATTAGTTTCATACAAGGACACATTTTGCTCTGCATTTTACCTATCCAAATCACACAGAAGTTGTTCAAAAAGAACTTGTGAATATGTTATACTTACAGAAAGCCAAGTCACTAATAGAGAAGAAAAGACGTGCACGTATAAATGCCTGTCTAGAAGAGCTAAAGGCTATTGTAACAGAACGCAACGCTGATGTAAGTTTTTTTGGATATGTTTTTGAATATCGATTTGGTAAGGTGATTTAGGTGCTGTCTCTCCGAATTTATGTCTGCAACAGACAACCAATCGTGTGACATCGTAAATCCTGATGGGATCGATGATAAGGATTGAAAAAGTTCATTTGAATCATCTGTACAGTTCATATGAAATATCAAGCCTAATTTTATGTTTAGAAAAACGCAATACCATTTTATGCTACTTTTCTATGGCACTTTCGGGATTAGGCTTAAAAGTTATAAAGAACATTTATTCAAAAGTAAATGATTTCCTTTTAAACCCGGATAGTATATTTTGAAAAAAAGAATTTCGTCTTAACAGACATAAATATCTATGCCATCTATGGCAATCTGTCTTAGAGAGTAAGTTTACAGGGAGCGTTTAGCAGGAGCAATCTTAGAGTATGAGGAAAAACGAATACATTGATTGCCATTGGCTGCTATTCAACTGGGAAAGCAAAAGTCCGCCAAAAGTGACAGGCTCCACCCTGTTAATTTTGCCCATTTAATCCAAATGGAATTGCCTACTGATATCAATTGGACCAGTGCATTTCTGTTTTAAGAGTTCTTGCCTGGTATTTTTCATTTTTATTCGAATTTTCATAGAACATTCTGTAAGCAAACAGTACAGACCCAGATCAAACGCCACAGAACGTTCTGTGGCGTCTGATATGGGTCTGCACTATTTGCCGATGTCCCACAAAAAGGCCACTAGGCTTAAAACTAGACCCGTATATTATTATTCTCAGTGATATGTCTCTCAAAAAATCAAGAACTTCTGGTTTGATAGGCAATAGTAGAAAAAAGTCAGTGGTACGCATTCGGATCTGATGCCAAAAAGAAAGTGAGTACGATCAGAAAATACCACAATCACAAACTGCAGACCAACCCAAGGTACTTTGAGTCAGAGCCACACAGCACTAACAATCACAAGCCATAAGGAAGACAATTAAAAGTAAACATCAGCTCTCATTTCCCTTCAAATTGACTGCAAAACTAAAGGGACACAAAGTACAAAGTACTGAAAAACAAAACAAGGCCCAAACGCAGAAACCCACAAACAATGAGAGCAACAAGAAACAATGTATCTACAACAACAAAACCACCACCATAGGACAAACAACAGCCTAAGCTTGTAGGGGCCTTAAATGCAATTTACTGGTACAAATATAAAATCAGATCATGTTGTTTATAAAGCACACACCTTGGTTACCGCGCATGGAAGGCTTCCTAACTATTGCGATGTATCATCACAGAGAAACAATCTTATTAAATTAACACACTATGACGAAACACAGTTCTAAAACAGCCAACGACTCACAGATAGTCAGAGCTAAAGAAAACTTCAAAAACTTCGATGTTTCGTTCATTGCATTTTATTTGTTAAAGTAAACTATTTTGAAAAGCTCGTATTCTTGCATATTGTAAAATGTGTTATGTTATTTTTTCCAGTCCGTGACAGCATCTAAATTGGAGAAGGCTGATATTCTCGAATTGACGCTGAATTATCTGAAAAGTCGACAAATCCAAGGTAATTTGGTCTCTCTGTCCCCTGAAAATCATTCATCTTAGTTTATGCCCAACGCATTTTCAATAGATAGCTCATTGTCTACTAGTGTCGTCCGATCTTGCCTATGCTAACAGAATAGACCCGGATCAGGCCCGACAAAACGTCGGGTCTGACCTGGGTCCGATTTGTTTGACACTGAAGGTATTCCTGAAAGAATTTTTCGAAAAAGTTGATAATTAAAATAATCAGTAGACGACAAAATAACATGAAAAATTTCTCAGAGGGCAAAGTGAATATGGACACAATCACAGACCACATACCAATATATGATAGCTTTATTTTCCTCTGCTGCGAGATGATTGCAAAACCAGAAATGACACTTAGTACAGTACAACGAAACAAGGACCATACACAAAACACATAACAATCGGAGCAACAATAAACATTGAATCGACAACAACAGAACCACCGCCTTAGGCTGGACAGCAGCCGAAGCCACTGGGGTTGAGGGGAAGGCATAAATTAATTTTATTGGACAAATCTTCTCCCTAGATCCTGCTGTTGTCAAAACATAAAAATTTTGTTTAGCTCACGTAGAGGCTTTTGGCTATTGCAATGTATCATCATGGAGAAACACTCTAATCAAATTAACACACTATGATGAAACAAAGAAAAGGGCTCACGACTCACAGATAGTCAGAGCTAAAGAAAACCTCAAGTTGAGCCATGGTGGGCCCAGCTACAGATAAACATCAGGCACCAACCCACCGATTAAAGCTTAACGTCAGAGCCGTCATAGATTCTGAGGCCTGAACCACCGTCGGGCAATTAAAGAGGAAACCATAGGTATAAACAGTGATAGGGTTTAAAACCAGGCATTCAGACTGTCGCATGACATCCAAGTTATATCCAGCCTTTATATAACGTTTGATAATCTTTTTAAATTGATCACTAAAATTAGGCTTTCCAACAAATCTTTTGAATTTATCAACTAAATCACCATAAAATAAAGGTTCTGATATGCCTTGTTGCAGAAGCGTTTTTAACCAAGTGTTGTATTTAACAATTAACTCTGAGTGTCTGTGGTAGAATTTAGAAAATGCTTTCGAATTTTATGATATCTATAACCTTGTTTTAATACTTTAGCAGTTAAAAATAAGTTTCTGTTGTTGAAGTCATCAACATTAGAACACACTCTTGCAAAACGAATAAGCTGAGAAATATATACACCATAGGAAGGGGAGCGAGGAACATCTCCATCAAGAAATGTGAAATTTACTATTTCAAAATTAAAATAATCCCGTTTATCATAAATTTTAGAAGAAACTATGCCATTTGTTATGAACAGGTTCAAGTCCAAAAACGGAGCTTTAGTGTATCAGAATAATTCGCCTTATTTAAATGAAGTTCAGAAGGATATATCTGACCTAGCATTTGTTCAAAATAAGGATTATCAATATTAAGTAAGTCATCTAAATTTCTAGAGGTGGAGTTAAAAGCTTCAATAATATCAGTTTGATTATTGTCTGACAGAGACAACTAGAAGTCTCTCTAATAACAAAACAAAAACAAATCTGCAACAAGAGGAGCACAATTAGTACCCATTGGAATACCTACAATTTGTCTATATAATTTCGAGCAAAATCTTATAAATATATTGTCCAAAAGATAATGGAGAGCATCACACCACACTTTCTGACGTAAAAAAGGCATTTTATCATTACACGCCTAATAAAGTGAGCCCTCTCTGTTGAATGTTTGTTCAATTAATTCTGTAAGTTTTTCTTTGATTTAATTATGAGGCAATGTAGTATAGAGAGTAGAGAAATCATACGTAGACAAACTAGATGCTAGAAACCGTGATTGGGTTTATCACCAGGCAGGCATGCATAGTGTCGCATAATATACATGGTACATCTCACTCATTTATAATGCTCGCTGATCTTTTTGAACTGATCAGGAAAAGAAGGCTTTATGATGATTCTTTTGAATTTATATACCAAACCGCCATACGATACTGGCTCTAAGATGCCTTGGTGCAAAAGCGTTTTCAAAGCCAACATTGTACTTGAGTGTCTTTGATAGAATTGATAAAATGATTGATTATAGCCTACCTTGTTTCTATTGATTAAGTCACTTACATTTGAACATACTCTTGCAAAACGAATTTGATACGAAATATATACACTTCAAGAAATGGGGAGAGGAACATCTCAATCAAGAAATGGGAAATTAACTACTTCAAAATTGAAATAATCTAAACTAGTTTATCATAAATTTTAGATAGACCTTTGTCATTATAATATAGACAAGTCCAAGAAAAAACATATGTAGACACTCTAGATGCTCGAAAACCTTTTGAACCTCACCTGAACTTTTAATAGACCAAAATAGAATTTTGCTATCCTCTCGTACACATTTTCACAATAATTATAACACAGATTATGACCATAGGGAGGCAACATTCTGGATTTATAAGCAGCTTCGTAGTAGCACATGGACAAAAATTAGTAGTTAACCGTGCTTTATATGGTCTTTTATCAAGTTTAGGTAACCAGTATAACGTAGGAAGCTTGGCATGAATATCATCAACAAACACACCGAACTTACCAGCCGCATCAGCTCAGTCTGATCAGAGTCTTTGCTGTCCACATGAAGAAAGCTTGAATCCATAGTTACCACATACATAGCGGACAGCAAAGACTGTGATCTCTAGGCTGATCCTGAGTCAGCCCCATCATCGGTTTCTCTCATGTTGCTGCTCATTTATAATTTAACCAATCGCCAATCAGAAAACCCTAAACAGGTACTTTCATAAACAGTAAAGCCCCAATTTATATGCTGCATAATGTGGCATTTCATCAGGGCCTGCACTGTTGGCTAAGACAAAATTGATCTTCAGAGAAAAATACAATAGATTTTGGAAATTACAACCTGTCACTCCTCAATATACACAATGAACTATCCAGACTTAATTGTATGTAGCTTTATGGTAAATTCTATTAGTCCTTAAAGGGTTAACATATCCACGTTTATACAGCTGTTCAATGTCTAGATAGTGATGTAATTGTTAAAAAGATAATTATATAAAAGTTATAGTAAATGGTAATTTTAAAGGTTACGACTAGCCATAAGAGACCAGACTGTTCAGTCTCCAATGCCAATTTCATTTTACTTTTTACTTCAGGGAAAGAAGAACATTATCATCATTCAAAAGAATACCATGAAGGATATTCCGATTGTGCTGATACTGTTGTCAGATTCTTTCAAGGCCACCACTATTTAGATAACCAGTCCACTTTACACGATATCAACAACTTAAATAGCTGGATAAAACAACACCAAGCGAATAGAGATGTGACGAGTATAGAAGATAGTGATTGTCTACCAGAAGAAACCATCAGTAATAAATGTCTATTCGCGAAGTCGATCATTGATAAAGAAAGCTTTAAAGCAACGTCAAACCATCCAAGTATGAGTTCACCTATCGCTGTGCCACCAAAGAACATGCCACATTATGTTAACAACACAATAACTATTGACAACACAATACTATCAAAAGACCTTCATGTTATTTCATCGAACACTGTGCTACCAAAGCACGTGGAATACACAGAAGACAAAATTTCATCATTAATTAATCCGAATATGAATTCATCGAACAGCGGGATACCAAATATAGAGCCATTGTATATGCATAAATGTGAGCTGATGAGTGTTGATCAACAAACACAATGTGAAAGCTGCAATCATATTTTAAAACCGCTTGATGAATTTTTGTCTGAAACCATTTGTGCTAAACAACAGTTGATTACTGACCTTATTGGCAGAGATAAAACTAAGGCAAAGCACGAACTTTCCATTATGGTGCCTTCAGTGTGCCAGACATCTAAATCATGTGTCCCGGTGTATAGAGTTATTATTCCAAAAGAAGAAAGTCAGCCTTGCAAAGAACAAACATGTAGAAAGGGACATATGGTATACCATCCACTACAAACTCCTCAATATAGTTATCAAGACAATAATGCATATACTTCACAAGTGGATACCAATAGCTGTAAAGGCTGTTGCATTTTTACAACAAATCAGGAACTTGTAATTACCAGTAGACTTAATAAAGATGCTGATGTTATGAACATTATTGCACTCGCAATGGCCAAAACTCAACAGTGCTTTGACAGTTCGGAGAGTAATAAGGTTGAAGCAGCCCCGATTCCGATCAAAAACTGCCCAGATAGTAATAACAACAGTTTTCAATCAACCAGAGTGTGTTCTTCAGGCCAACATATGTCATCATTGAATACATTCAGAGAGAATGGAAACGCTTTACAATCTATCCCGCTATGTACTCTAGCAGTCACAGCAGTCACAGACAGTGCCATACAGCAAAATAGGGAAACTGATATAACCCTTAAATGCCATAGCTCCAAGGAAAATATACAGAGCCCATATTCCCTTGTTTGGAGACCATGGTAGTAAATTGGATACATGCAGAGATCCAGAAAATTTCGTCAAGGGGTCCCATCACTTTTTCTTATCTTTTATCAACGTATTTCACAGAGGGCCATACGGACTACCTATGAGAAGCAATTGGACCTCAGGGATTACGGACCACCTTCCTCTGGGGTCCTATTGCTTCTTGAGTGTGGTCCATACCAGAATAAGAAAACCTTTAGGCACTTGTAATTTTTCCAAGGAGGGTCAGGACCACCTGTCCCTCCTTTGTGTCCGCCCATGGGATGGAAAATAATACAGACCAGCTTATGAGATGTTGGTACTTATCACATGCATTGTATGTGTAAAAACATCCTTAATCATAAATAAACAGCTATCTAGTGGAGATAGAGCCTTAAATTTTCGTCTAACATGTGTGTACTTGCAGAGTAGGCTCTGGCGAGACTTCAAATGCTAGGCTCGTCTGTGCTCATTGCTTGCATATGCGAATAAGTATCGAAACCTCAAGAACTGGCTCATTTATTAGTAAGATGGTGATTTCTACATGTGCAAAATCATTATTTCATTTTAGATGGATAGCTTTACATCGCTGCCAAAGGTCAATGTTTAGTTCTAAGCTGCTTGCCTTTAAGACAAGTATCAAAATCATATGAGTTGGTTGATATATATATATATAAAAGATGTAATCTATTTCTGGGGTAACAACCTACGCCATAGCATGGATGTTGTAAAAATGTAGTATGACACCATTTTTGATTTACAAGGTAAGTTTTTCCCTTCGTTAATTTCTACAAATTAGTGTCTGTCAAAACTAAGTATTGCAGGCAGTGCCTAACATCACACTTGAACAGAATATATAATGGTCACGCCCAGAAATGCCATTGCCTTTATAATCATTCACCCACAAATATCGAAGCGGATGACTGCTTCAATTATCCTCGTGTCTCCCGCTTCGATACTTGTGGGTGAATGATTACAAAGGCAACGGCATTTCTGGGCGTGATCATTATATGTTCAGTCAAAGTGGGATGCTAGGCATCGCCTGCACTGCTTAGTTTTGACAGACACTTATTTGTATAATTTTACGAAGGGGAAAAACTTACCGTGCAAATCAAAGATGGCGCCATGCTATCTGTTTGCAACATCCATGCTATGACGTAGGTTGTTATCCCTGTATTTACTAATTCTATTGTAGCATGGTGAAAATTATATTAAATTGTTGACTGTGTCATTATCAATTATTTTTCCTATACTTTGTGAATGCCAAATAAAACACTGGAAATGACTGCGTTCTACTCTATGCTATGATTTACCAACATTTCACAACTGGTTGTCTGCCTGACATGATGATAACTATATAGAAGTGATGCATTTTGAATGGAGAGAGGTTATCATGTACAACACGAGAAGATGTTTATTTAATGAAATCAGATGTAAACAAGTGGTGTGACGAAACATAAAGTTTACATCAACCCTCTGTTTTAATTACATTTTTGAACGTCAAACCGCGTTAAAACAGAAAATTGGAATATGCGAGAAACAGATTATAACACGTAGGATTGCTTATATCAATCAGTATCAACCCCTGACCATTATCAGCTAAAGCTCTAGGGCTGATAATGGGGTCTTGGGTTAATACTTCGGCTGGTATTCAAAACTCTGTGTTAAAATCTCTAATTATAACAATCGATCTTAATCAAACGCTTGACTTTAAAACATACACCTGGTAAACCTTGATTGTAGACTATAAGCATTTTCGAATCTCGTTTATAATATACTTGGCTCTGTGGCCACGCAAAAATTTAATGATTATAAAGTTTCCTTTTAAAAGCAAAGGCTTGACCAATTGAGGTTTCTATACGTCCCATCAACACTCTTTCAGTTATATAGGGATGGGTCTTCATGGGTGGAACCAGTACTAAGCTAGAATTTATGTTCTTGCTCAATGACACAATGTAGTGATAACTGTGAGGCCCTTACATGCGGCCCCTTGGTGTTGAGTCAAGCGCTGTACTACTGAGCGACTGCGCTGCCATGACCAGTTGGGCATGGCTCATGTTTGTGTTGTTTATGAAATGGGGTTTAGTGGGTGCAAAAGATAAGTTAGACATCACTCATATTATAAATTTTATATTAAAAGTAACTAACAAATATTGTGAGTGGACATTTCACAAGTGACAGGTAAAAATGTAAAAAAATATTGTAGTAAGACGTGTATTTATTTAAGATTGTTTTAATGTTGAAAAATAACATTTGAGCTGGCTTTCAAGGAAGCTTGTTTTTTGTATTTCAGACTGATTAACTGGAATTTTTGTTTTTTGATTATAGTGAAAACAATGACAATGATTTGTATTGTAGTTAAATCTGTAATGATTTGTTAGCTTGTTGTAAAAAACAGGTTTACTCACGAATCAGCCCATGATATGTGTACATTGAAGTTTTAATTAAACAATATATTTGGGTACAGCCTCAACAAATATTTACTTAAGTCTTCAATCGAATCAAAGGTTAGCAGTGCAGCTGCTCCTTCTTGTTTTGGATTCCCTGTAACATCCCTGGAATGTGTATCATACAGAGTATGTTCCACATGTTGGATTATCAAATTGATACTGCATGCCTAATTACAGCCCCATGTAGTTTGCAAATCATAGGAGAGCTGATGCCATAAAAACTGATTTCCTTGATACCTATCATGCATAACATTCGAGAAGAGTGACTCCCAATACAATAAAATCTGATCAACATCGTGGGTTCCTTTTTCCGAATTGATACTGCATGAGTAATGACAGCCCCATGTAGTTTGCAAATTGAGGGAGATCTGATGCCATAAAAAACTGATATCCTTGATACCTATCATGTATAACATTCGAGAAGAGTGAATCACAATACAATAAAATCTAATCAACATGGTGGGTTCTCCACTTGGAAACTGCAAACAATGGTGAGAAAATCAATGCTGCAAGAGCAATTGCTGTACATTGATACCCAGCATTATTGCCAAAAATGAGGGCATTGCCCTGATGATAAAATCTAACAACTGATTTCACGCTGAACAATAATTTGCTTGTGATTATACCTTTAGAGCATGTTGTTGTTCAGCCATTGTGTTTGCTTTCTTTGTGTTTGAGAGGACATTTAACAGTGACAGGTCAAACATTTTTAGTAAGACGTCTCATTATTCAAGAATGTTTAATGTTGAAAAATCACATATGAGCTGGCTTTTGAGGAAACTTGTTTCTGTTTTTCAGACTGATTAACTGCAGGTTTTGTTTTATATATATATATATATATATATATATATATATATATATATATATATATATATATATATATATATATATATATATATATATATATATATATATATATATATATATAGTGAAAATAATGACAATGATTTGTATTGCAGTTAAATCTGTAATGGTTAGTTTGTTTGTTGTACAAGACAGGTTTACTTATGAATTAGCTCATGATACGTGTAAATTGAAGTTTTAATTAAACAATACATTTGGGTACAGCCTGAACATATATTGACTTCAGTCTTCAATTAAATCAAAGGTTAGCAGTACAGCTGCTCCTTCTGGTGTTGGATTCCCTGTAACATCCCTAAAATGTGAATCAAATACAGAGTATTTTCTATATGTTGGATTATAAATAAGTGCTAGCGTGGTATCATCCAGTGTAAGCAAAGGAAATTGGACACAATAAAACCAGATTGGCTCCCTCCTTTATTGATACAGACAAGAACTCAGTATTGTCTAATCTATTTCTAGAGACACCATGCATCATATCAAATTGATACCAAATGCGTATGACAGCCCCATGTAGTTTGCAAATCGAGAGGGATTCGATGCCATCAAACAAACCTGATTTCTAATACCTACATTCGAGAAGAGCGAATCGCAATACAATAAAATCTGATCAATATCGTGTGTTCTCCACTCGGAAACTGCAAACAACGATGAGTAAATCAAAGCAGCAAGAGCATTTGCTGTACATTGATACCCAGCATTACTGCCAAAAATTAGGGCATTGCCCTGATGATAAGATCCAGCAACTGATTTCACGCTAAACAATTATTTGCGTGTGATTATACCTATATCACGCTAAACAATTATTTGCTTGTGATTATACCTATATAGCATGTTGTTGTTCAACCATTGTGTTTGCTTTCCTTGTGTTTGAGTGGACAGTTTACACGCGAAAGGTAAAAAATGTAAAAATACAGATAACAAGCCTTTAATTTCAATATGACAACTAAAACATTTAACAGAAAAAATAAACATAAACATGAAAATATTGTGTATAGAGTACAATGCAGTGTACAACGGACATATAATATGAAGTATGCCTTAAAATTACCTGATGTTGATCTGTACAGTGATAAAGGATGGCGGAAATGAGATGCGTTTTTGTAATTGCAACAAACAGATGGCGGAAACGAGGTGCGCTTTTGTGATTGCAACATACAGATTATAAGTCTTTAATATAAATATGTGAAATTTCAAGACTTTAATCATCTTCTGGCTTTGTAGTCATGTTTGATGACCTAGCCAAAACCAAAAGGACAGATTTTCTTACAACACAACCTATAGACAAGTATTATATGAGTTGAGACATGAAACATGGTCAGATATTTGAAATTAAGGTTTTAAGAAGTAAATGAATTGCTTTGTCTAAGTTATAACATGGTAAAAAGGTGTATATTTGTACAGTTACTATAAATGTTTTGTTTTTATAGCATGAGCAAAATACTATTTAAATGACACAGGACATGTTGATATATTGAGACTATTTGTTTGAGTGAAGGAAATAATGCAACAAGAAACAAAAGGTACCTAGAATTGTTTTTCAACAAACAAAAAAAACAACAACAACAGATGCCTCTCCCTTTTAAAAATAAAAAAAGTCGCAAAATTGCATTTGGTTATGTTACAAGGAGTATAATTTAAAAAATATACATGCAAGAGTAATATTTTTATGCATGACACGTTGTTTGGATGTGCCTTACAAATGTTTGAAGTTTTGGTTAAATATCTCTTACGGTTATCAAGTTATAGAGCGAACACACTTTTGTGACGGACAGACCCATGAACAGATGCAAGGGGGAAAAATATACATGCAAGAGTTATGGTTCTTGTGCATGGCATGTCGTCTGAATGTGGTTTACCATAACTCTGCTTTGGAATGTTTGGAGAAATTTCCCTTTGATCATTTGCAATGCTATTTCGTGCCTGCTCTAAATCTTGATAGCCATTAAAGGTATTTCATCGAAACTTCATACATTTGTAAACATAGTTATGGTTCTTGTGCATGGCACATTGTCTCATTGTGCTGTAGAAGTGTAAGAAGTGTCGACCAAATAGGTTTAACAGTGTTTTACTTACAGAGCGGACACAAAATTTCATATAGTTATGTTACAAGGGGAATAATTTAAAAATGAACATGCAAGAGTTATGGTTCTTGCGCATGACATGTCGTCTGAAGGTGCTTTACAAATGTATGAAGTTTCGTTTTAATACCTATAACTGTTATCAAGTTATAGAGCGGACACGAAATAGCATTGCAAATGATCAAAGGGAAATAATTCCAAAAATATCCAAAGCAGAGTTATGGTTTTTGTGCACGACACGTTGTCTGAATGTGTTTTACAAATGTATGATGTTTCGTTGAAATACCTCTAATGATTATCAAGTTATAGAGCGGACACGAAAAAGCATTGCAAACGAACAAAGGGAAATAACTCCAAATATATCCACAGCAGAGTTATGTTTTTTGTGCATGACACGTCGTCTGAATGTGCTTTACAAATGTATGAAGTTTCGTTGGAATACTTCTAACGGTTATCAAATTATAGAGCGGACACGAAATAGCATTGCAAATGATCAAATGGAAATGACTCCATAAACATCCAAAGCAGAGTTATGGTTCTTGTGCGTGATACGTCGTCTGAATGTGCTTTACAAATGTATGAGGTTTCGTTGAAATATCTTTATCGGTTATTAAGTTATAAAGCGGACATAAAATAGCATTGCAAATGATCAAAGGGGAATCACTCCAAAAAGTTTACTGTAGTTCTGCTAGATACGTCAGCATAAGAGTTTATTGGAGGTGTTGGCCGCATATTATTTTGTGTTCTGGGATTTCTAAACGAAAAAGAAAACCCTCAACAATTAGATCCTCATTCGCTGAATAACAAAGTCAAACCAAGGATAAGTCCAGCATTCCATACCACAAGCAAAACAAAACAGAGGCGATCAAATGCCTGAGATACTGAAGCCCATGCTAGAGATGCGCCAGTAAAGGTGTTGTGGGAAACACTTGGCTTGAAATTGTCTCGTATATCTATGTTCTCGTTCGAGTCCTTATGCATTTCATAGCGCTTTGGTGTGTTGGTTTTGCAAAATAATCTTGCCAGAAGTCGATAGTAGTAGTACACGGTTTCTTATTGGTTCTTGTTATAGAGAGGGAGAGAAATTACGTTAGCAACAATTGTCAGCCCACTGCAAGTCAGCTGTAAGCCGACATATACAGTAAAAACCTGTCTTAAGCGGCCACTCAAAAAGAAGACCAAAAATTGTTTTCAAGACCAATTATTGCTTAATGCAGGTCAAAAGTATTGCGGAATGCTCTCTTGGAAAAAGTCTTTCCCACATGACTGCCAGTGTATGTAGTCAATATCAGTAATGAAAGCGTACAAAAAGGTATCTTATGGAGATGTTTCTAAAAAGGAGCTATAAATTGATGTTCAATTTGACGTTTATGTTCGAAATATTGAAGTTATTAGAAAAAGTATATAACTCTTTTAGTGATATGGTATCATACACGCCACAGTTTAAACATAAAAATGATCAAAAAGCTTCATTTAACTGTGCAGAAAGGTGCTGGATGCTGTATGTACCCATGTGACGTCATCAGCAGCGTCGCGTAATACCGCAGACAAATTAACGACTGATTCATACCAATTCTGGGTTGCACATTTAAACCTGAGAGTAACTATTCAATCGCATATACGGTTTGCAAGACAAGTGCAAAAATATGGTGATGCGTTTTCAAAGTCCTCTAGTATATATTGAAACGATAAGGATGCCAGTGTCAATGTATATTCTATATTAAGGGGTCACTGGTCAAAACTGTTGATGTATTTATTCGATTGGTTTTACCTTAACAAACGATGCTTACCCCAATGGAATCGCGCGTGTTGTGGCATTTCATCTTCACTGTTTGCGAAGCTAAGAACTCCAGTATACAAAGGGTAAATATCCATTCGTTCCAGTGCGGAAGTGTTTCTATGGCTTTGGTCAAATAGACTACAATGACGTAGCCAGAACGCTGAAAAAGTTACACACATCAAAGGGAGACTACTGTATCAAGCAATGATTCTCTACATTTACGTCCCTTTTCAAAATGGGAACGTCTCAGAGGGAGCGAATTCTTTCCTTTAAGAGCAGTTCCTTAAGGTATGGAAATCACTTTTACCACATTAGGCACGTGCGTACACTGCGTAATGGGAGCTACAACAATGGAATCGGACCTTTAGACAAAAGTGCATGGTTGAAAGTTAATTTCTTATTTCTAAACCAAAACTTATGTTGTGGTTACTTCAAAGAACCGAGTCAGCACCCAATATATATATTAAAACTTAAATATAAGAAAAAATAACATTTTAAGCTAATATTATTCATGATCAAGACCTATGATCTGAATTGTTGTTTTAATTGTGATTCTCAAGTCAGTAGTCATGTGCATTGATCATGTTGATAGCATTCCATCGAGGCTAATTATTGGTTATCACCCTGGGCCCGGAATTACAATAACTCCTTAAAGTTAAGGAAGACTTCATTTCTAGGTAGATCACAATGATATCTTTGACCACAAGTACAGCATCGATCCAGGCAATTTATTTAGCATTTAATAAAAAATGTTGAAAAATCAATACTTAACTTAAGTCTTTCTTAACATTAAGGAAGCAGTGTAATTCCGGGCCCAGGTCAACAGCTATGGTCACTTTTGAGCTCTCATTTCATGGATAGGGCTATATATAAAAACATCAAGTGACGTGACAAGGACATGCTATTCATCACAGATCGCAAACCAAATGAGCCGTGACATGTGATTTCCAAAAATGTGGTGTTTTGACATGTGTAGACTAAGATGAGCCTGTGCAACCTCCTTTTAAGCTTAGAAACTCCAAATGATGTTCAGTCAGTAGCTTAACAGTCATAGAATATTCAAGCGACTAGCAAAGGCTCTGATCAGACTGCGCGTTTGCGCAGGCTGGTCTGAGCCTTTGCTGGTCGCACATACCACATTGTTAAAAATCACATGTCGCGGCTCAAATATTATCGGTATCACATAATGACATCATAGAACACAAGTACAATCGAATGTAAGTGACACACACACACACGCACGCACGCCTCATTTCGCGTCACCGTTCCATCTCTTATCCCAGTAAACACATAACGTTCAAACGTCGATGGGACACGATGACGTCGCATCGACGTTGATACGACGTTGTTTGACGTTGCATGTTTGCTGGGATCGTTTTAGAGATATCTCTTGCTTCCACATCCTGGTATCTCAACAAGGACGGAGAAAAAATATGATATTGATGAGTCGTAAATACTATTTATGCTATCTTTTTTCAAGAATAATTCTCTTGCACTAATTCGTTTAAAGACATATGCGGCTATTTCCAATGCGCACCTTTTCCGCGTCTGCAAACGGGGAAAGTTGTCTGGGTCCTGTCTTTCGACCCTTAACGGATTCGGATCAATACAGCTTCCGATATTCTTATGTCATATCGGTGTTCCGACATTTTCTTCACAAAATAACTAATTAATAGAGGATATTCAAATGTTTTTGTTAAATACGTCTTTTATTTCACGAGTGAAGTGGACAATATTAGTCATGAGTGGCGAAGCCACGAATGAAATATAATTATTGTCCACTTCACGAGTGAAATAAAAGACATATTTAATAAAAAAAACATTTGAATTTTCTTTTTATTATCTACAAATTTCCCATAATCTTTTAAGGTAAAGAGAAGCAAATCTTACTTTACATTAGCCTTTGTTTTGATTTTCTAGTTGTAGCAGACGCATTTATAAAAGCTCTTTTTATAAAGCTTCTAAGCGACTCTGACTTTTTGTTTTGTTTACATTTCCATAGAAATAGGAAACACCAATAGTTGTTTCCCTCAGAAAAGAAGCAGATATGTCATAAGTTATTATGATGGGAATTTTGGGCACTTTGGATTCTAAATAAATAATAAAATAAATAAACATTTGTTTATTTTATTTATTTATTTTTCTAAATCAATAAAGAAATCAACTTTTGAATTTTCAAGTGTAATACAGTCATGTTGGGTATCAAATTAATTGTCGTTTTAAGCAGATTCTGAATTTGGAAATGATACTTTGACTAGGAAATATTTAATTCAAAGTTTGAATATTTTAATTTACTTTGCATTTTAGACCAGAATATGTCTTCTTAATTACTGAGTCGAACCCAAGCTTCTTGCAGGTGTTGACATCAATTAAGGTGATCATATTTTAGCGTCTTACATTTGACGAACAATAGCGCTGTTCACACATGATTTAGTTGTGCAAACATGCTCACGGGAGTTGAGATCACCACGTCTGTTAACCACGTCCGTTTGGCGGCGGCGCTATTGTCCGTCAAAGAGATTTGCTTAATGAGATGTTAATCTATATGTTTAGGACCGCCTTATGGCTCTGTCAAGGTGATTGGCGAATGCTGTAAATTTTAGAATATGGGCGTGTCTGTTTTTTTAGAATTTTAGTAATTTTGATTTATGAAAATCAGTTAGGATTTACCAACTAAACGGTTAAGACGTAATAATTTAAGATAGTTAGGATTTACCAACTAAACGATTAAGACGTGATAGTTTAAGATAGTTTGGATCTACCAATTCAGCGGTTTAGATATAATACTGTTTGGATTTACCAACCGAAAATTTATGACATTTATTCTATTTTGGTAATTTACCAATTTTGATTTAGGATTAGAAACTTACGCTTGGAATGTTCCAGCTTACCCATATGGTTTAAACATACTGTTTGAATTATACGATAGTTAGAAGAACTTATTGTTATATTTGGATATACCAGTAACTACATACTATGTGAACGGTTTAGAACATGTGTAATGAACATTAAGTTTGAGTAACGTTAATAGAAGAAGAAAATTGGAACTTGATATCTGTCTCCAGTGTTGTTAATTATTTAGTATAGTTGTGAGCCCGGATATACCGCTCACCACACCTCTCACAGCTCACCATTCGCTAAGTTCCCCAGAACATTCAAAGTGACTGATTCTTCCACCTTTAAACTTCCCTTAGACCACATTGAGAAAAAGGTAGTTCCAATCTTACGGTTTTTGTCCCGTGAAAATATCAAATCTTGTATTTTCACTGCTGTGAAAATACACGTTTTTATATTTTCACGGCTGTGAAATATATGCATTATATTTAAACAATATTTTCCTGTATTTCATTACGTAGTAGATAATAAAAGTGTGTTCGAAATATCTATTGACATCTTTTCAGAACTGATCGTCTCAGCACTAAAGACAGATAAATGTAGCTCAGTCGAAATCAAACGACGTACACAATAACCCTGGTTACGAATACGATAGTGGCCGAGTCTATACTATTTGTATGGATATTTAGAGCGGCGCACGACCTGACCTCGTGGCCTAGTGGTTAGCGCGACTGGCTACAAAGCCAGAGAACCAGGATCGATTCCCAGATGCGCACATATTTTCAGTGTGTTTTTTCTTTCTTTTTTAACATTTTAATGCTAAATTACTTCATATACTAGTAAAATGGCATCATCAAAACGACCGAAATGGTCATCCCCGAACTTTTTATATTGAATTACTCATGAAACCTATGGGGGTGGGGTTAAATTTGGCCCTCTAGAAAGAGAATTAGTTCGGTGACCCCAGATTTTTACTCTTTTTTCTGAAAGGTATTATAATAGTCCATGAATTAAAAATAAATTTTCAAGATTTTCAATGTCAGATTTTTTAATACATGATTTTATTCTAAAAACAAATTCCATTTTTCGACGAATTGCCAAAATATATCATGCAGTATCTTGTCACAGCATGGGGTAACAAGTAAACATGCACATTTTCTTAAAAGTTTGAGGTCATGGGCAGTAATTTAAGTTAAAAGAAAAAAGCTGGGTGAAGATTACAACCGTTTTAGCTCGATAATTAGGACTAGTATTATTATTTTATATTTCTAGAAAATTGGTCAAATGCTGTAAACTTCAATATGAGATTCTGAAAAAATAAGCACGGTGACATATCCTTTTTATTTCATAAATGGATAGCCCATGCATAAAACAAACTGTATGCAAAGTATTTAAAATATTTCAACGTGGGAAGTATTTAGTAGCATATGTCCTTAACACAAGTTGCAGCACTTCAAATCACAGTACATGTACATGGTACGTAGCATGTTGCAATGAGAAACATCGGGCCTGATCTGATCCAAACTGTTTATTACTCTGACTGTATTACATAAAGAATATTTCGACAAAAAAGTTGCTATTGAAAGCAATAAAGCATGAAACTATGGTGGCCCTCTTTTGCATGCTAACTTCGTATAGTTACGGTGTTGTTCATCAGAAAAGGGGGTTTCTATATCAACTATATATTCCTATAATGTGAGACCTTTACTATACAAACATGCGCGGATTCTTAGCAACACTGGTCCTGATCCCCTGAAAAATCACGAAGCTACCAAGCCAGTATTCAATGTTTGGCCATCATCGGCCCGCCAGCGAAACGCCATTCAAATGATGGCTCGCTAATGGTGGTATTAGGATCATTCCTCTCATCAAACTAACACAAAAAATTTAAATAAATAAATAAAATAGTAAAAAAACGTTGTCAAAGTTGGACCCCCTCTGACAAAACTTTCTGGATCCGCGCTAGGACCTTCACGATATATATAAATATAATATAATATGCACTAGGTGATAACTATACATGATAATGTTCCATCGTTGTACGATTTCAACGAAGGAGAAATCACTAAGGCCTATGTTAAAGATTAATGAGGCCCTGGAAGATCCCATATCCCTTTAAATATTTTGAAAAGTATCCCTTATCCATAAAAAGAAATGGGTAAATATCTTCAAAATTCATCCCACCTCAGAAAGCTTTGTATCACCATATCCCTAAAGTACTTTGAGTTTTTCACAAATTAAAGTATCCCATTTCCCTTTATGTATTTGGCCAATATCCCTAAAAACCCTTCAAGGTTATCATTGATCATAACTGGACTCTATTTTAACTTTTTATGTCACGGATTCATATTTTTTCATTGAAAGTGCCCAGCCATGACTGGCTGTTTATAAGCTGCTCATCAAAATAAAGAAAATAGTGCAGACCAACTCACAGAATACCGGTTCTCGCGCAAAGCCCCGATCTATCTCGCGCAAAACCCCGATCTATCACATGGCCACAAACACACACCGCAACGTTTTGAAACGGGCTCTGTACTGACCCTGAATGTTTTCCACTATTAAAAACGTCAGTGAAGTTCAAGACTGGGACTAAAAACAATGTACTTTACTGTATAGAGTTGTTCTGTTGTAGAAAACATTTAATTTTGCCGCGCTTTCTTTAGTCAAAGTCAACCCAAGAGCTTGAATTATAAATGAGCGTCTGCTTATTGATCCGTTCAATTTCCGGTTTGTAAGTTACAGGTGAAGAAAACTAGTTCGCCACGTAGGTAGGGTTCTATTTTGTTGTTTGTTTTTTGTTTAAATGGACTTTGGTTGAATGTGTATATGTGATTGAAAGTATTGTTTACCGATCTATTGCGGAAGGCTGTCAAAATATAATCGGAAAATATGTGTAGGCCTCCTTGTGACACAAGTTGTGTGTATTGATAAACAAAGCTTAGGGTTAGTCTAATTGTATACACGACACGGCCTTATTGTTGTTGTTATTATTATTATTATTATTATTATTATTATTTTTATTTTTATACCAAGTCAATTTTAAACTATACTAGAAGGCATTGTCTATTTTACACAAGTCGGTCCCTCATATCGTACGAAATAATAGCTTTAACACCAATGGTAATGCAACGCTAGTTTTGAGAGCGTGTTAAAGTGTGATAAGTAACGTTACTGTCGGCTTAAATCCCAATAAAACGGCAGCTAGAGAAGCTCTGCTATATAATATTTAAACATTTTAGTGTAGCAATTAGATACATAGCCTCACTGGATAGCTGTTCATGCGCGTTTAAAGTATAACTCAGTGGAAGAATGTATGACTTGAGATCCAGGGGTCGATGGTTGGGGCCTTGTTTTAGGCACTGTGTTGTGTCATTGAGCAATACACTTTAAACTCTGCAAAGTACCGGTTAAACCCAGTAAACGTCCGGGCATGATTGAAAAACTGTTTGCTTGGACGTAAAGAATCAACTCAAGCAAACAGGTATAATGGCACAGCACGTGTTATTTTAGTAATTACCACATTGTCGAGCAACGAAAGCTTATATAGGCGACGATGTTCAAATGCACAGTTTCACCAGAGCCTCGCTGCTCGTTTGCACTAGATATGTATGTAGATGATGACTCAGACTAAAGCTTAGACCCCTTGCTCGATTGATACGTCGACGTCACATGGGTCTTTGAAAGGAGGCTTGGGCGCATGTGCGATAAGTATGAGACTTTCATTAGCTGGCTCTCGACGCGAGAAAACCTGACCTTCAGTTCTTTGGTGTATTCTTTGCTCCAAAGAATATAGGGATCACACATGTTTTTTCATGCATTAACATTTGCCGGTCCCGAGGATGCTGTTTGAACACGAGGCCGATAGGCCGAGCGTTCAACATCATCCGAGGGACCTGGCAAGTGTTAATGCAGTGAAACAAACATGCGTGATCGTTATTCTTGCATATTTTACCTTTGTCCAGCCCAATTCGCTCTGAAAACGCTGCTAAAACATTAAATTGTCCATTTTCTTACACTGGATTTCTCTAAACAAAATGGCGTCGGCTGTGTACTTTCGAACGTCATGACGTCATAACCGTGCGCAACGTTTTCGCGAACAAAAACATCGGCGAAATGATCAGTCTGGTCCGCAGTGCTTTCCGTATATAACGTCATGCAAAAAATGCAGGGCTCATTTAAGAATTTTCAAGTTCAGACCCATGTTCAAACAGCACGTGAATCTCCTGATTTGAACATGGGTTTTAGTTCATTTGACAATGGGTGTAAACAGCTATACGAATAGACATCTATGCAAGAATAACCTTTTTAAGGACATATTGACGTCACTACAGCTGGTAATTGGGACTGTGTACGTCTCGCTGACCAGCACTATAGTGTAGATTTTTTTTCTTGTCCTTTGGGGTCATGGAGTCTATTGTGACACTCAGATGGTCATTGATGAGGCCGAAATGGTCGAAACTAGCTAGTATGACCCAGGCAACTTGCACACTCTTCACTTTCTGTTCTGTTGTGTATTCTTTGCTCCCAATATGTAACATTTTAAGAACATACTTGACTTCGCTACAGCTCGTGATTAGGACTGTATGTCATGTAGCGTGGACTGTGTGGGACTCCCTGCCATTCACTATAGTGTACGATTGTATTTTTTTGTTCTTTGGGTTCATGGGTTCCATTATGGAACTTTAAAACATTATAGGTCTTTAAATGGGGCATAAGTGGCTAAAACTAGCTCACTCTACAATTTCAGTTCATTGGTTTAAACTTTGCTCCCAAGGATTGCATTTTTAAGAACATATTTGTTGTCGGCTACCTTCGCATTTGTACAATATGTTCAGTGCTTTTGTTATTTGCTCTGAGAATAGTCGTCAAAGCCTGCTACGTGCAAAGGATCAATTTGCTAGCCAGACTCTGTCACCGAGCAAACTGATTTTTGACTTTATTTCATTCATGAGAAAATGTAGCAAATATAGAATTGTATAAACACCCGCAAAAATCAGCTTTATAAATTTTAACATTCTTAAAAAAGAAGAAAAAAGCGAGTATGATCAAGAAACACCACAATCATAGCACTCAAGACCAACCCACAGGACCATGAGGAAAGCCACAGAACACCAATAGTCACAAGACACCAGGAAGACATTTAAAGCTCTCTTCCAATTCAGTTTTATCAGATGGAATCAAAAGGCAAGGACTATTTTAGATAATTTTAAGTCTATATAAGACATCAATGTTATTCAGTCAAAAAGTGATATCCATTCAATTGCTCATGCTTTAATTTCAAATCCAGATAACCCAAAATTGAGCAAATGAAATTAAGATAAGTTCCCACTAGTCTTTGTAGCATTTAATACATTGTAACTTAATTTAGATAATCCATAACTCAGCACATTGACGTAGAAATAGTTGCCCTCTATGCACATGTAGCTAATCTAAAATATCACAATTCTCCATTTTTCTAATTTTATGTGAAAACAAGGGATGATTTGAACATAACTGGACTGCTTGTATATACCATTAGGACTCAATCTGGAATTCACCGGAAAAGAAATGACTGAAACTCACTAGTTAATAGTTTCATAAAATAGCAGGAATCTTCTAGATTGTGTTTCAACACTTTATATGTAAACTATATACGAGGGCGAAAGTTTTAAGGATTAATTCTGAATTCAGGATTTTGAGGCTGACTTTCCATAGAAAGTCAGCCTCAAAATGCTGCATTAAGGAGAATATAATAGCTTCTTTGATTAGTTTTCAGTTTATATAAACACAATTAATCATTTTAGCTTTAAAATTGTTCATTTTTGTAGCCATCCTGCAAGTTTTAAAATTTGAATTTCGAAAGTTCAGGATTTTGGAAATTAAGTACTTTCACCCATGTATATATATGAGACATTCCAGAATGAGTATGGTCACGAAAATACGGGATACAAAAAGGTGTCCTTTCAATCATAATAAAGATTATTCTAGAAACCGTGAAACATGGAAACTTTAATCATGCTCCACCAAACAAGTAAACGAGCCAATTGAAAGTTATACAACCCCTGTTTAAGTTACAAGTATTATCTTTTTAAACTTCAGACATTCACAAAATAGAATACACTTAATCCCCAAAAACAGATTTTCTCCCGTCGGGCCCATGTTGTATAAGCACAATTATCTCATGGGCTGGGACATTTTGTGTAATTTTCTCATACATTGTACCTATTACAGACATGCTGCTATGGGAGGCGGCTGTAGGAATTTCTGCCAAGCAGTCTACTGGCGTCTGACTAAGAAGAAACATATCAATGTTGAGGATACAAGCACCCAACTGAAACGATGCCTCAGTACGAAACGGTTACTCTTTATTGGAATAGGGAAGACGGTTGGAGTAGGGATATACGTCCTGATTGGAGTCGCCACACAGAATGCAGGTACAGTAAAACCTGTATTAAACGGCCTCTCTCAAATAGATCGAAAATGGTTTCCAAGACCAATTATGGCTTAATGCATGTCAAAAGTATTGCAGAACGCTCCAAGGGGAGCATTCTGTAATACTTTCGACCTTCATTAAACTACCATTTGTCATTAGGATCTTTGTTTTGTCTATTTTTGAGTGGCCATTTTACACAGGATTTACTGTAATATTATACACGAAATACCAATGTTGTGAAACATAGCCTTATTTCCAATAGCTTTTGATTTAAAAAAAAATCAAACTTTTTTCCTTCAAATATGTAAGTTTGATCGCCGATGCTTCAGTTTCGGGATTAAGTAGATTATATCGCTATCACATCTCACTGAGCAACGTACACATATCAGATTTCATTAACTTAACAGTGACGCCCAAGTTCAAAACTGTTCAATGTGAAAATTTCATAGACGTTCGGATCCAGCTTCTTTGTGCAATTGGTAGCGATCCAGGATTGATTACCTTTTCATATGGATTCAGAGTGTTTTCGGAAGTTCTTACTTCCTTGTAGATCTTTCTCTATCAACGCCTGACTCAAGTTGAGATGTTGTTCGCAAGTGGCGAAAATATGTGCATAACATGATGTTAGTGGGTTATGCCATGTACTAAAATAGATAAATCACTTGGGGTTTACGTATGTATATATAGTAATGCTAAATGCAAAGACGTCCATATAAGCATTTCCTACATGTCTGCTATAAGAATGATTTTACGCATTTGGATTTGAGTAACAAAATCTCATTGTTAACAGTATAATTGAAAAAAAGCATAACTTTGCAGACGGAAATAATTCCCACCTAAAATAACTTCAAAGTTTATTTGCTCTTTAAAACCCCCCCTCCCCCAAAACCCCCTAAAAACTACATTTTTGAAATGCACTTGTTCATTAATATAATTATTTCAGGCCCTGCTGTGGTAATCTCGTTCCTGATTGGAGGATTTGTCACACTGTTAAACGCCCTCTGTTTCACGGAGTATGCAGCCAAAACACCAAAGACTGGAGCACAGTATACCTATATGTATGAGACGATCGGAGAAGCAGTGGCATTTCTTGTCGGTTGGACACTAGCAATAGGTAATATTTGATGCAGCACATGGGATTTTGGTATTTTTCGCACTCCCGAGCAAAGAAGTCTCAGGCGAGCCTGCGTAAATGCGCAGACTCGCCGGAGCTCTCGCTGCTGGCATACACAAATTATGGGTGTAGATAAATTGTAGAGGTCTAGCCATTTAGGATATGCTAGCACGGGCTTCGTACTCTTGATTTATCAACTTTTAACGACTGATCTTCAGCCAGCGATATATAAAGCAACACATCGCTGCCAGCGCGAATCTATTTCTTAAATAGAGAAATGATATGCTTTCAAAAATAAAACTTTTTGCGAATGCTCTTTATACTTTTAATATAAATGAGCCATGACATGGGATTTCCAACAATATGGCATTTTGACAAGTGTATACTCAGACGAATCTGTGCAGCCTCTTTTTAAGCTTAGAAACTCCAAATGATGTTGGGTCAGTAGTTTAGCAGTCATATAATATACAAGCGACTAGCTAAGTCTCTGATCAGACTGCGCATATGCGCAGGCTGATCTAAGACTTTGCTGGTCGCACATACCACATTGTTGGAAATCCCATGTTGAGGCTCCAATTGGGTCGCAACAGAAGCACAAAATGTGCACATTGAGCATACGTTTTGCTATATTTGTAGCGACTAATGTATGAAAAACAATTCATCGCGCAAAAAGATTGACTTGTTGTGATCTGCACTCAAGAAAATTATTTTTGATGCCACTACCCTCTATATTAAAGAAGTTGGTCGGGTAACTCAATACTTTATATTTTATTTAAGGCAAAATATTTTCTCATTGCATCACGTTAACCACCACAAAAAAGTTAATTACTGCTTGCAAAACATTCATACTATTTTGTTTGCCACTTGCCACTGTTTCATTTAAAATAAGACGAAACGTAAACTCATTCTATCCCTCGTGAAGATTTAAAGAGTTATCTGCCACTTGTTCTGGTTAACTCACTTTCTTTTGGTTTTATCTTAAAGACCACAAGCTTTGATTGATAAAAAACAGTTTAAACTACTTCCGGTTATATATTTTCAAAATCTATGGATTGTGACATGCAATTTTTAAAAGTAATCACACATTGTCTTGTATTCTAAACTGTGTTGACAGTGCTGTCCTGATTGTAAGGTATTGAAATCGATAAACTCGATCATTATTGCCATATGATTGCCTACAAAATTATATAAAACTGTCTTCATGTAATTTTACAAAATAATGATAATGTTCTACACACTTTTCAAGTCATGTATTAATTGGACACTTTGAGTTTTCCAGTATACAACCAGTTACGTATTTCATGCATTTATCACAACATACTCATGGAATCTGTCTCCTTACATAGAGGAAAGATAGTTGTTTAAAATGATATCAAGCATTGTATTTTCCAAATACCTATCGTACAGCTTAACTAAAAATTTATTTGGTCTGAAATACATTATATTTTTTATTATTTCAGGCTATATATCAGCGTTTTCTCTAGCAGCGAGAGGTTGGAGTGGCTACTTTGATTCCTTGTTCAATCATGCCATCGAAAATTACACCAGAACACATATTCCTATTTGGTTCGAGGGTCCACCTTTCCCACAGTATCCAGATTTCCCAGCCATCGGGATTGTTCTTATAGTTATGATTATTTCCTCTATTGGTGTTAATTTTTCATCCAAAGTGAACACTGCTCTTGCTGCTTTATCTGGTTCTCTTCTAATTTTAATTGCCTGTGTGGGCCTCTTTTACGCTGACTCAAAAAACTGGTTCAATGTTGAGGGTGGTTTCTTTCCACACGGCATCGGAGGTGTCCTAAAAGCGGCAGCAGCATGCTTTTATGCGTTTCAAGGGTTTGAGATTATTGGGTTTTCCTCAGAGGAAACTAAGAATCCTAAGAAAGTGATTCCTCGTGCTATGATAGGAACTTTGATAATTGTAACAATATTATATATGGGTGTAGCTATTTCTTTCTCTTTGATGGTGCCCTATACACACATCAACAAGAACGCACCTTTCCCCGGAGCATTTGCCTTCCATGAGGTTACATGGATAAAATACATCGTTGCCATTGGTCCAATGTTTGCTTTGTTTAATTTATGTATTCTTGAATTATATACAATATCAAGAACTATATATTCCATGTCAACGGATGGTCTTTTGTTCAAATTTTGTTCCAAAGTCAATGAAAAGACTAAAGTTCCGCTTGGGCCTATATTTGTGTTCGGACCAGTTGTAATTGCTTTGGTGCTTTTAACAGATCTTGAAAATTTATTGGGTTTTATGGTTATGTTCACCTTTCTACAATACTCATTTTTTGCCTCGTTTATGATTGTTTTGAGATACAGTAAAACTGAACTGTCAGTAGTGAAAGATAGTAAAGAAAGTGATACTGCCGAAGTAGAAATAAATGTCAGATCTGATGACTCTCAAGTTGTAGATAGTAGTAGTACACATGATGTTATAGAAAATACAGAAGAAGACACAGAACGTTTAATAGTAGAGGAGACCAATTTTGAGACAAGTGAAGACCCTGAATCTGAAAATGCTCATTCTAGTAGCTGGCCTACGACAGTGAAGAATACTGGAGACAAGAAAGATGGCAAATTTAATAGGGTATCTGGTATATTTACTGTGACAAGATTAGTGATAATAATATATCTAACTTCATTCCTGTTCGCCTTGCAGGCTGTTTTAGGAGGTGGTCATATAGCAGAGGGCAATGGCATTTCAATATTCTCAGCATTGTCACTAGGACTTGTTATTTTAATGTGTTCATTGGGAATATTTTGTCGGAAGCAGGAGAAAAAATCTGATGCTTTTCAGGTGAGTGTATTATTTAATGGACCCTGACGTGAGTAATTACTTGCCTTCAGGATTTCTTACTAAGTAGGTTTGACTATAGTGAATAACAAAGGCAATGAACAGACTACACGGATGTTCAGGCTGGTCTGTGCCATTGTTGTTCGCATCCCAACTGGATAGCTGCAAATGGGATAAGCACTATTTAACCCTTTTAATGCTGAACCAAGCTTTATCCTTTTTTGAAAAACCTGGTCAGGATCAACACCGGTTTCTACTCTGTTTGCAAATACATCTGGAAGGAATGCTTCAGGGTTACATGATAGTAACATCCATATGACATCAAGAAGACAATTACAATTAGAGTAAGGCAATCATCTCTCTCTCTCTCTCTCTCTCTCTCTCTCTCTCTCTCTCTCTCTCAGTGAGATGCTTGTAAAAACTATAAAGCACTCTAAATACTGCATAACATAACAAGGACCACACAAAACAATATGAGCAACAATATACATTGAATCAACAACAACCGAGCCACGGCGCAAGAATGCACAGTTACCAAGTGAAATGCATTTTACTGGCCAAATCTTCACTGTTGTTAAAACAAACAACTGTTTAGCTCAAAAAAAGGAAGTATGGCCAGGAAATACCACACTTATACACTGCATAATAACCCATGACACTATAAGGAAGTCACAGAAGACTAACAGTCACAAAACATCAGGAAAACAATTAAAGCAACCAGCTCTCTAGTCCCCAGACAGATGATTGCAAAACTAGAAAGGACACTAAGTACTGCATAACAAAATAAGGACCAAACACAAACCCCTGCCCCAAACAGTTTTAGCAACAATAAATAATGAATCAACAACAACAGATCCACCGCCTTCGAGCGGACAGCAGCTGAAGCTACTAGAGGGAGGGGTTTAAATGCATTTTACTGGCGCCAAATCTTCGCCCTAGATTCTAATGTTGTTAGCACACAAACATTGTTAGATTGCATGGAGACTGCCTAACTTATGCAATGCATAATCACAGAGAAAAGTCTAATCTAATTAACACACTATGATGAAACAAAGACAAGGGCTCAGGACTCACATATAGACTTTAAGTTAGTTAATAGAAAACCACGGTTGGTCAAGCCAAGTATCAACCCACCAACAAGAACTTTATGTCAAGACCATCAGTGAGTCTGAGGCATGACTAACCGTATTGCAATTAAAGAGAAAAACATGATTGGGCATGCAGGCTATTGCATGATATCCATGTTACATCTCATTTTGTTTTATAAAGTTTGATTATCTTGAATAGTGACGACCTCATTACTTGTTGTTCCTAAAAGAATATTTTTCTTTCAATATGTCATAATCTATAACCGGTACTGTTTGCTTTTAGGCATGAGCGGATCCAGAGGGGGGACAGGGGGTCGGGACCCCCCTCAAAAAATCACAAAATAAAGATTTTCTTAGCAATACTGGTCCAGATTCCCTGAAACATCAAAAAGCAACCAAGCCAGTATTCTACGTTGGGCCATCACGGGCACGCCAGCAAAACGCTATTTAATGGCGTTTAGCTGGTGGGCAAGTGATGGACGCTTTAAGTGGTATTTTGGATCCACCGTCCCTTCATCAACTAAAAAAAGAATAGAAAAAAAGAAAATATAAAAAAAAACGTTGTCAGAGTTGGACCCCCTGTCCGGATCTGCGCATGTTACTGGTTTGTGTCAGCCCTTGCTAACGCATATAATCTGAATGTATTGTTTGCTTTTGGGGGTTTAACAGTGAGTTCATTGTTCATCCATGTTTTCTAGGTGCCATTCATGCCATTTCTACCAGTTCTCTCTATTATATGTAATATGGTCATGCTGGTATCTGTTGCTGATGTAGGGAATGTCATAGCAGCTTGCACTATGGCAGGAATAGGTAAGAGCAGACTTTTAAAAATTAATTTTACATAAACACATTCTTTGCCTCAATTTCCCTCTAACATCAGAGTTACTTTGTTTTAGAGAGCCCTTTAGATCAAGCAGTAATTGGGCATTTGTTTCCTTATTTTACAAATCAGTACTGAGAAAATATAATGGTCAGTATTTTACTTAAGCTACATTTTCTGTGAGAGCCCTTTAGATCAAGCAGTACTTGGCCATTTGTCTCCCTTTTTTGAAAAGCAGTACTCAGCAAATATCATGGACAGTATTTACTTGTACTACGTTTTCAGCGATAGAGATTATTTTCTATGTAATACTACATGTAGCCATGCGATATTCAAAGCCTGTTGGACACATCTCTTTTTGCCAAACAAATTAAAGTATAATCGCAAAATATGCAAATGACAGAAAACAAGTGAGTATAAGGAGAAAATACCACATTCACAGATCACAAAACAGCACATTGTTATCAAAGAGAGATACATTAGAAAATTAACAAAGAAATAAGCTCTCTCGTCCTCGTTGAGATGATTGCAAATAAGAAACGAAGCACATACTTTACATGTGAACACTTAATTTTCACCGCATCAAACTTTGGCCATTTTAATAGACTGACAAATTGGCGTAGTTTATTTTTGGCGGCTTCTCAATTTAATATCCTTTAAATTTATTTCCTATCATCATAGTGTCTACTTTTAAAGGAAAGAATATGCCACCTTTGGGGAGCATATTCTTTTATTAAATAATAGCCCTTTTTAAGACGACGTGGTTTCCTCTAGGTTGAAAGGATAATGTAGCACGCATGGAGTTTTTCTAATTCATTCAATGTCTCATCACTGAGAAAGAATCAAATAACCTAACCACTATGAAACGAAGAAAACTAAGGAAAGAGTCCTATAGATGACAGACAGCCAGAGGTAATTACAATCATTAGTTGAGCCGCAGTGAGCTCAGCCAAAAGACAAGCATTATTAATACATGGTTTAATATTTGTGCCAAAAATAAAAACAATACAAAAAAGCAATGACCATTTAAGGCAGAGAATTTGGCTTTAATGTGTTGTTTAAATAACCCTTTCCCTTTTTATTGCAGGGGCATCTATCTATATTGTGATAATACTCACAGACATAATCCGAAATCCTGATCAACAAAACATAAATGGCAGTTCAGTAGATGAATGCAGAAAACTGTTAACAGTTCCTGATGACGAATATCTAGATGACTCTATTGAGACAGAAAATTGAAAAATGATGCTTTGAAACCAAGATTGTGATATGTATTTGATCATAAACATGTGATTTCCAACAATGTAGCATTTTAACAAGTGTAGACACATACGATCCTGTGCAGCCTTATTTTAAGCTTAGAAACTCAAAATGATGCTTAGGATGTAGCTTAACAGTCGTAGAATATTCAAACGACTTATAAAAGCCATGATCAGACTGCGAGTATGTGCAGGCTGATCTGAGCATTTGCTGGTCGCACATACAACATTGTTTAAAATCTCATGTTTCGACTCAATTATGAGTGATCATGTGTAATTGATTGTTTTAAATGAGTTGGGGAAAGAGATAAAATGCGAGGCTTTGGAGTGAAAACAGTGTGAATTCTGATCAGATGGCTTCAGCAGAAGCCAGCTAATCTGGATTTACAGTTTTTAAAAAAGGATAAATACGGGTACAACAGGACCAGGATTTTAGAAACACAGTTCACCTTAAATTGTACATGTCTAAGATAGTGAAACCACGTGTTGAATAATGAGGACTGTGAAGTTCATTAGGATTACTACTCAACGAATACAGAGAACTAATTTTAGAATAAGTTATAACAGTTTTACCTTTTAAATTCAGAATATTTCTGAAATGGAATTTTCACGTCGCTAATCTCAGTTGATCAATTTTAATAGTTATCAATTAATTTATGCAACACCACAAACAAGTAGTCCCTGATCAGTGTTGTACTGCCTGGTTGTACTTATTTACCTGTCTTGAGCTATTCGCTTATGCTACGTAGAGAGGTAATATATACATATTTTTAAATGATTAAGTTAGGTTCTAAACAAATAATCAGTTCAATCAAAATAATCAAAGAGTGATATCTGATAGAAACAGAGTCACTGTACTATATAAACAATTCAATGGCCAAAATAAATGAAAACAGAGTTCATAATATCACTTGGCAAATGTATTTATTACTAATTCTGAGAGAAAATGGTTATGAACGAGGGATGAGCTGAAAGTTCCAATCCTAGTGTTATATCTCTGTAACCAGCAATGAAATATGCCTGAAAATTGTACCAAATAATAATATATTCCTTGTCTATACACCGCTTTGACAAGTTTTATGTAGCTTGAAGGAGCGACCGCAGATCTACCCTGAAACAGCCATTACCTCAAGCAGACTATGTAATTAGACACCACAATTTAGACAAGAGCAGTCTCAGCAATTCGTTTTCTATAGCTGCTCAATGTAAATCCGTAAGCTAATATGTCCTGTACATATGGCAAACTTTCTATATGGTTTGGGTTTCCTAAGCCCTTGAATGTATGACTATGCTATTGTCAGCTAAAATCAAATTTTGGACCACTTGAAGTTTTGACCGGCCAATACTGCCATAGCAGTAGCCGTATTAAAGATACAAATATATTTGGGCAAACTATATGAACTGAATTTTGTCTGAATAAATTATGAATAGTCAGTATCACCGCAGACTGACAGTAACCCACATAAGAAAATTTAAACAAGTCGACAAATTAGGTCAATATTAGGAGCTTCACAAACTTGCATGTGCATATTTAAAAATAAAACGCAATCAATCACCCAAAGGTGCAATATGGGATTACATTGAGCACAAAGAATTCGTCTCAAACCAAAAACAATTTTGAAAAATCTTATTTGAAACCAATCATTTTCCAATATTCAAATTAAGATTAAGATATTTTGTAATCAAAATACTATTGCTCTTAAATATTTTGCCGATGTTAGGTTCAATGTGATTTTAGTCCCAATTGGTAGACAAAAAAATGATTCTTCAAAATGAAAATTCTGCAATGAATTCAAAATAACGTAGTTGTCAATTTCATTGATGATATAAGAAGTGTGCATTGTGCTTAATATAGAGTCAACACAACCTGTCGCCATTCTAACATTTGAATGTACATTATAAGTAACAAAAAGAAAAAAAATATGCAATTTTATTTTGTGGTTTTAAAGATGCCTCGCTTGAAAGACTCAGATTCCAATATTGTTATAATTTATATAACATGAAAACAGGCCAGTGGTATGGAGTGGGTCATTTTTAAAGTGCTGTAATTATTTAACCAAACAGTAAAGAGAGAAAAAATAATAATCATTATTAAGGTAAAATTTAATTCTTTTGAATGGTGCATAGTATGCCTCTCAAAATGTCTCTGAACAAAGATACAAGGTACAGATTAGAACTTTTGGAACATCCCTAGTAAATACGTTATTTTTTATGCACAGTCATATTTATAATAAACCATATTTTTTACCTATCTATCCACTATAGGATGTTAGACACTGCAAACAAGAAGAGTAAGCATTTCTATGCTCCATCATAAATTCAATATATCTCTAAACTATTCGTTAAGTTAAAACAAGTTTGCCTGTTTTTTTACGCCCCATCACCAGCTACGTTCATTTGGAGACGGGGGCACAGCTTAAAGTCTCATTGGACAGTCTGATGAGACTGTTGAAGCTAGGGATTGAACTGTTGACCCCTGGTATACAAGAGAAGAGTTAATCACTGCACCTAAGCGGCTCCTTAGTTAATTGGACCAATCTTTGTAAGATGTGTGAACAATCAAATGAAAATAAAAACACAAAATAAAGAAAATATGAAACGAATTTGAGAGGGGCATGAACACATATAAATACACCTTTGATAGTTTTTTTTAAGTTTTATGTTTGTAAACACTCTAATTATTTTATTATATAATATGGGCTAAAGGTTAAATTTGAAATCATGCCTGAAGGGATCATGTTGGGATGGGCAGGAACCGTTTATCAACGATAAGCCAAACTGATTTTAATATTTCCTGGGCCCCATATATAAGTTATTCAAATAAAACATTCGTTTTGCTGTATAGGGCATATAAATGACTCTTTGGCCATCAAATTTTAAAGAGCTCATCAAAATTTCAAATGTCCAATTAAAATTGTGAAAGTTGCATGTATTTGAATAAGAAAGGGCCTTTGGTCCAATTTTAGGAAATAATTTTATCATCATCTGGGGCCAGCAATATCCCCACTGGTGATGCCTGCAGAAGGAGACATTTCCAATTGGATCTTTCTATATTTCTGCGGAATAGAGGGGTTTACATTTCAAGTGAATCTTCAACCACCAGTTGATGCATTGTAGTGGCAATTTTAATTTTGTATAAGCGAGTTGCTTGATGTCAATCAAACACAAAGTGTCAATTTCAAATTTTTCAGGTTATATATTAAGTTAAGATTGTCAGTGTCAATACAACAGAGTCTGCTGTTTTCTTATAAATAAGGTTCTGGCTATTTCTGATGAATCAGTTTTTCCAGTTTTTTTTTAAAAAAAATTAAGATTGCCTACCTAGGTGCCAAAGTTATAACACTAGTTTCCTATAAACCTTATATGAGCATGACAATTATCCTGGTCATTACTTTTGTAAAAGCAAACAATTGTTTTTATTTTAAAAATTATTACAGAACTAACTGCATTGCTCACACTGGGCAATGTAAACGCACCGGTGGTTGCTACAACGAGCTGGTGATTGCATTTTTCAGCACATCCGGTGGCGTAAAAGGTAAAAAAATCTATACCTGTTGACTTTATGATTTATTTATTAACTTGCATTTATTTTATTTGTGATGACACCTGGCGCACAGACCACCGGTAACATTGCAGTGTATGGCTCTGCCAAGCAATTGGTTATTTAATTCATCGTTTGGACTGCAAATCCAACAAAGTTCTGGAGTTTGGCCGGGACAGGTGCTTTTTTCTAGTGTAACTGCCTAAATTGAGTGAAATCTGCATGTCTAAGCGCAGTTGTTGTCATATTCCCATGAAATAACATAAAAAAAAAACGATTACTACTTTGAATTTTTGCTTGGTAATATAGCAAATGTTTTATTGAGGAATTTTATTACAACGCACTGGGAGCATTTTAAAGCATTGATACAACGCACTGATGGTTGCACAGAAGTCCTGTGGTTTCTGGTGCAGACTCACCACATCATTCGCTGTTCACATAAACGTTACAAAAATCGCCATTTCAACCAGCACATGATATTTCGATACTGTGAAGAAGGCTCAGGCGAGCCTGTGCAAACGTGCAGACTCCAAACAGCCTTTGCTGCCAGCACAAAAGATCTTGATATTTATGACATTGTCCAGTGACTTCACCTGCGCAAATGTGCAGACTCACTAGAGTATTGGCTGCTGGCGTGAATAGCACACAAATCACAATTTAAGGCAGCACCAGAGATTTTGTACAGTGACGAAGGCTAAGGTAAGCCCGTGCCAGATCCTTCACTGCTCGCGCAAAATGGCATTCAATCGCCATTTGAGTCACCACATGAGAATTTAGAACTGTGACGAAGGCTAAGACTAGACCAAGCAAATGTGCAGACGCCTCAAAGCCATCGCTGTTCACATGAATGACATCCAAAAATAGTGAGTATCACAATCACAAACTGCAGACAAACCCATGGCACTGAGAGAAATAGCCACACAACAATCACGAGACACCAGGAAGACAAACTAAGCAAAGCAGCAAGCTCTCTCTCTCTTTCCCATCAAGATGATCGGAAAACAAGAATGGACATAAAGTAACAAAATGTAGAACAATTACAGAATCCTGTGGAGCGTCTCTGACGAGGCTACACATTTGCAGAGTCACGCTTGAGCCTTCATCAGTGTACAAAAACCACAAACTCTATGCCTATTGACTGTATGATTTCTTTATAAGCTTGCTTTTATTTTACTTTTGATGACCAATGCGCACAAACCGTCAGTAACTGCAGTTTATGGCTCTGCCATGCAATTGATGTTTAATTCATGGTTTGACGGACAATAGGACACAGTTGTGGAGTTTGACAGTGACAGGTACTTTTTTCTATTGTGACTGCCTTACTTCAGGAAAATTCTGCATGCCTAAGCACTGCTGCAGCTATGTTATCATAGTCCCATGAAATAACATCCAAAAACGAATACTGCTCTCTTTGTTTACTATGCAGAGAAGGACCTGGCCATTCTGTACATTTGCACAGGCTCACCCGAGTCTTCGTCCTGGTACTAAAATAACATGTGCTGGCTCAAATAACGATTTATGTACCGTTTATAAGAACAGTAAATGCTGTGGTGAGGCTGCACCAGCAACCATGGCACAACTAGGCAACCATCAGTGCGTTGTATTAATGCGTAAAAAATGCTCCCAGTGCGTTGTAATGAAATTCCTCAATAAAACGTTAGCTAGTTTACCAAGAAAAAAGACACAAAGTGGTAATAGTTTTTTTGGATGTTATTACAAGTAAATATGATAACAGCTGTGCTTAGACATGCATATTCCCCTCAATTTAGGCAGTTACACTAGAAAAAGCGCCTGTCACAGCAAAACTCCAGAACTTTTTAGGATTTGCAGTCCAAACCATGAATTAAATCACCAATTGCTTGGCAGAGCAATACACTGCAATGTTACCGGTGGTCTGTGCGCCAGGTGTCTCTTTGGACAGTCTGATGAGACTGTTGAAGCTAGGGATTGAACTGTTGATCCCTGGTATACAAGAGAAGAGTTAATCACTGCACCTAAGCGGCTCCTTAGTTAATTGGACCAATCTTTGTAAGATGTGTGAACAATCAAATGAAAATAAAAACACAAAATAAAGAAAATATGAAACGAATTTGAGAGGGGCATGAACACATATAAATACACCTTTGATAGTTTTTTTTTAAGTTTTATGTTTGTAAACACTCTAATTATTTTATTATATAATATGGGCTAAAGGTAAAATTTGAAATCATGCCTGAAGGGATCATGTTGGGATGGGCAGGAACCGTTTATCAACGATAAGCCAAACTGATTTTAATATTTCCTGGGCCCCATATATAAGTTATTCAAATATAACATTCGTTTTGCTGTATAGGGCATATAAATGACTCTTTGGCCATCAAATTTTAAAGAGCTCATCAAAATTTCAAATGTCCAATCAAAATTGTGAAAGTTGCATGTATTTGAATAAGAAAGGGCCTTTGGTCCAATTTTAGGAAATAATTTTATCATCATCTGGGGCCAGCAATATCCCCACTGGTGATGCCTGCAGCAGGAGACATTTCCAATTGGATCTTTCTATATTTCTGCGGAATAGAGGGGTTTACATTTCAAGTGAATCTTCAACCACCAGTTGATGCATTGTAGTGGCAATTTTAATTTTGTATAAGCGAGTTGCTTGATGTCAATCAAACACAAAGTGTCAATTTCAAATTTTTCAGGTTATATATTAAGTTAAGATTGTCAGTGTCAATACAACAGAGTCTGCTGTTTTCTTATAAATAAGGTTCTGGCTATTTCTGATGAATCAGTTTTTCCAGTTTTTTTTAAAAAAAAAATTAAGATTGCCTACCTAGGTGCCAAAGTTATAACACTAGTTTCCTATAAACCTTATATGAGCATGACAATTATCCTGGTCATTACTTTTGTAAATGCAAACAATTGTTTTTATTTTAAAAATTATTACAGAACTAACTGCATTGCTCACACTGGGCAATGAAAACGCACCGGTGGTTGCTACAACGAGCTGGTGATTGCATTTTTCAGCACATCCGGTGGCGTAAAAGGTAAAAAAATCTATACCTGTTGACTTTATGATTTATTTATAAACTTGCATTTATTTTATTTGTGATGACACCTGGCGCACAGACCACCGGTAACATTGCAGTGTATGGCTCTGCCAAGCAATTGGTTATTTAATTCATCGTTTGGACTGCAAATCCAACAAAGTTCTGGAGTTTTGCCGCGACAGGTGTTATTTCTAGTGTAACTGCCTAAATTGAGTGAAATCTGCATGTCTAAGCGCAGTTGTTGTCATATTCCCATGAAATAACATAAAAAAACCCGATTAATACTTTGAATTTTTGCTTGGTAATATAGCAAATGTTTTATTGAGGAATTTTATTACAACGCACTGGGAGCATTTTAAAGCATTGATACAACGCACTGATGGTTGCACAGAAGTCCTGTGGTTTCTGGTGCAGACTCACCACATCATTCGCTGTTCACATAAACGTTACAAAAATCGCCATTTCAACCAGCACATGATATTTCGATACTGTGAAGAAGGCTCAGGCGAGCCTGTGCAAACGTGCAGACTCCCAACAGCCTTTGCTGCAAGCACAAGAGATCTTGATATTTATGACATTGTCCAGTGACTTTACCTGCGCAAATGTGCAGACTCACTAGAGTATTGGCTGCTGGCGTGAATAGCACACAAATCATAATTTAAGGCAGCACCAGAGATTTTGTACAGTGACGAAGGCTAAGGTAAGCCCGTGCCAGATCCTTCACTGCTCGCGCAAAATGGCATTCAATCGCCATTTGAGTCACCACATGAGAATTTAGAACTGTGACGAAGGCTAAGACTAGACCAAGCAAATGTGCAGACGCCTCAAAGCCATCGCTGTTCACATGAATGACATCCAAAAATAGTGAGTATCACAATCACAAACTGCAGACAAACCCATGGCACTGAGAGAAATAGCCACACAACAATCACGAGCCACCAGGAAGACAAACTAAGCAAAGCAGCAAGCTCTCTCTCTCTTTCCCATCAAGATGATCGGAAAACAAGAATGGACATAAAGTAACAAAATGTAGAACAATTACAGAATCCTGTAATGGGAGTAACAATCAACAACGAATCAACAACAACAGAATCACCGCCTTAGAACAGACAGCAGCCTATATCTCTGGGGTGCTAAAATTGCATTTTACTGGTACCAAATCTTCACCCTAGATTCTGCTGTTGTTGAAACACAAAAATTTTAAGCTCGTGTGCAGGCTTCTTAACTATTGTAATGTATCATAACGGGCAAACAATCTCATTAAATTAAAAGTTTTGGGGCCAATCTGAAAAATAAGTGGAAACCCTCTCAAAGTGCGAACAGGGCTAGCTCTGGAGCGTCTCTGGTGAGGCTACACATTTGCAGAGTCACGCTTGAGCCTTCATCAGTGTACAAAAACCACAAACTCTATGCCTATTGACTGTATGATTTCTTTATAAGCTTGCTTTTATTTTACTTTTGATGACCAATGCGCACAAACCGTCAGTAACATTGCAGTTTATGGCTCTGCCATGCAATTGATGTTTAATTCATGGTTTGACGGACAATGGGACACAGTTGTGGAGTTTGACAGTGACAGGTACTTTTTTCTATTGTGACTGCCTTACTTCAGGAAAATTCTGCATGCCTAAGCACTGCTGCAGCTATGTTATCATAGTCCCATGAAATAACATCCAAAAACGAATACTGCTCTCTTTGTTTACTATGCAGAGAAGGACCTGGCCATTCTGTACATTTGCACAGGCTCACCCGAGTCTTCGTCCTGGTACTGAAATAACATGTGCTGGCTCAAATAACGATTTATGTACCGTTTATAAGAACAGTGAATGCTGTGGTGAGGCTGCACCAGCAACCATGGCACAACTAGGCAACCATCAGTGCGTTGTATTAATGCGTAAAAAATGCTCCCAGTGCGTTGTAATGAAATTCCTCAATAAAACGTTAGCTAGTTTACCAAGAAAAAAGACACAAAGTGGTAATAGTTTTTTTGGATGTTATTACAAGTAAATATGATAACAGCTGTGCTTAGACATGCATATTCCCCTCAATTTAGGCAGTTACACTAGAAAAAGCACCTGTCACAGCAAAACTCCAGAACTTTTTAGGATTTGCAGTCCAAACCATGAATTAAATCACCAATTGCTTGGCAGAGCCATACACTGCAATGTTACCGGTGGTCTGTGCGCCAGGTGTCATCACAAAAAAAATAAATGCAAGTTTATAAATAAATCATAAAGTCAACAGGTACAGATTTTTACCTTTTACGCCACCACCTGTGCTGAAATATGCAACCACCAGCTCGTTGTAGCAACCACCGGTGCGTTTACATTGACCAGTGTGTTTCTGCCAATCAGAGCAAGAAAATTGTATTTTTATATTTATAAAGTTATATATAGAGGATCTTATATGAGGACACGTGTTTGTTGAATTTATTAAACGAGTATAGGAAAAGAGATAAAATGCGAAAATAAAATGCTAGCCTTGCCAAGCATTTAATTTCTTTTTCGCAACGAGTTTAATAAATTAAATAATACAGGAGCACGAATGTCAGATTCTATTTATCACATGCCATCAAATTACTTAAACACCGCATTTTAGGCGATATCAAGGTTTTACGCAACCTTACAATGGACGATATTACGTATCGCTACTAATCTGTAACCTCTAGTGGTTAATCGATTTTATTGCATGGCGTTATATCACTCCCAGAGGCGACGCCATGTGATAACAAGTGAGTTTTTCATGGTTAGAAACTAGATGGAAACGTTGTTGGTTTTCAGTTTCAAATGACTTCCGTTAACAAACCTGAGATATCAAATAATTCTATATCGAAGAATGTCTGTCATGGTCAAAAAAGATAAGCTGGCTTTGCTTGAAATATCTTTTATTGTTCTTCAGTGTTATAAAACTTCGCAAGTGCTAACATAGACGTCACATAAGTATATGGTTCCGAGCTCCAAAACGGCCAGTAATCTGGGTAGTTATTGTAGCCATGGAAATCAAGTGGTGTATACTGGCCAAGCCATTTTCTCTTCAACAGAGACTGGTACTCAGCTTCTGAGGCAACTCCCTGGAATCCAAGTACATAGAAAGGGGTACCGTATGATGCTGCACTATTGTTGTCTGGTGTCGATACGTTAAAGCGATTTATAGGATAATATGGCCAAGTCTGAAAAATAATGATGTTTTAACCCTTTAAGACGAATGGAATTCTATATAAAGTTGTTCTGTACAGTTAAGTCAGGATGGCCCATTGTTTATATTAAGGGGTTAGGCTACAGATTATAATTTCATAAAATATTATATTTCCTTCATTAAAGATCGGTTGTGTCTTAGTAAGCAGTGCAGATCCTGATGGAACGCCCCATTATGTGGCATTTCATCTGGGTCTCTGCCAATAAAATCAGTTTAGGGAGTTCCAGCCCTCAAAGGGTTACACTAATCTATGAAAAAAAGGGTTTTACATGAATGTTCATAAATTATTGAATTAATTAAACAAGTTGAGGAAAATAAAAAATGGAAGCTTGCTGAACATTTTATCGCTTTTTTGCAATTAGTGTAATTAATTCAATAATTCAATAATACATGAGCATGAATGTTAGAATGTATTTTAGCTCACCTGATCTGATGGCTCCGAGGTGAGCTAAAAGTATATGCTTCTTTTAGTAACATATAAGGTTTGCAATTCTATTTGAACTACATATAAGCTGATTATTAATGTGTTGTAGTTGCAATTGTTTGTTCCAAAAATGACAAAAAATATCTCACTTATTGATAATTCAGAGAACGCTCAGACAATCCTATTCATATGCGCAGTCTCATCAGAACCCTCACTATTCGTATAGGCAAAGTGGCTAACGCTGTCGTCCGTTCTTAGTCGGTAGTCTCTGTTGTTAGTTATTTGTTGTTTTATGTACCTCCCATTGTTTGTGGGGGTTCTGTGTTGGTCTTTGTTTTGGTATACATTACTTTGTGTCCTTTCTAGTTTTCTTGTCAAAGAAAAGAGAGTTGGTTGTTTTGCTCTAATTATCTTGTGTCTTGTTACTATTAAAGTTTTGTGGCTCTACCCCACGGTGCCGTGTGTTGGTCTGCAGTATGTGATTGTGGTATTTCCTGATCATACTCACGTACTTTTTGTGAAAGGCTTCAACAAGAAAGTCGACTTCTAGCACTTCTCGATACGTCAGCATGGTTTTTTGAAGGAGACTTTTGTGCACATGCAATACATACCAAAACCTCTTATGCTGGCCCATTTAATGTTTGCACAAGATTTCCTATTCTACCATCTAATCACTTACTGTATGTCCCTTTACTGATCCTGAGAAGAAAGCATTCCATGGCTGGTACCTTAAACCAAGTATATGTTTATTAACAAATGAAGCTGCCTTTGTCACTGTGTCTTTAACTTCAGATGGGGTTCCTGTGGGAAAAATACAAAAAAGGAAAATGAGTATGACCTATCAGGATCAAGACATATCAAGGGATAGTCTGCATGCCTGGTTGTAAACCCAATCACGGTTAGTTATAGCTATGGTTTCCTCTTTAATTACGTGACGGTGGGTCGATCAGGCCTCAGACTCAAGACGGCCGTGACGTGAAACTCTTATCCGTTTGTTGATGCCTGATGCTTGTCTTTTGCTGGGCCCAGCTTAGCTTAACTTGAGGTTTTCGTTAGCTGTGACTATCTGTGAGTCATGAGCTCTTTCTTAAATTCATCATAGTGTGTTAATTTTATTAGATTATTTCTCTGCGATGATGCACTGCATTAGTTTGGAAGCCTCCATGCGAGCTAAACAATTTTTGTTTTAACAACAAAAGAATCTAGGCGAAGATTTAGCGCCAGTAAAATGCATTTAAGCCCCGCCGGTAGTTTAGGCTGGCGTCCGTTCTAAGGCCGTGGTTCTGTTGTTGTCTGGTTTATTGTTTTATGTACCTCCTATTTGTTGTGGGAGTTCTGTGCTTTTTTTGGGGGTATGCATTACTTATGTCCTTTCTTGTTTTGCAATCATATTGACAAGGAAGAGAGAGCTGGTTGCTTTGCTTTTATTGTATTTCGGATGTTTTGTTACGTTTGTGTTCTGTGGCTCTTCTTCATGGTGCCGTGGGTTGGTCTGCAGTGTGTGATTGCGTTTTTTTCTGTTCATACTTACTTACCTCTTGAAAGGCCATAATTACAGATCATGAAACTATCCAGGATATCAAGAGGAAAAAACAAATTAGAAAATAAATGATAATAAAAACAAAAACAATAACAAGTTTGAGTCCTCACTGTTTGTCACAGTTCCCATCTCAAAGGCTTTAATAGATTCTCAGTACCTTTACATTACACACTATTTCAAGCAGATGGACTTAGAAATGGATATTGTGCCTGAAGATACTATAGGAGATTGAATGCAATTTTGACTTCTTGGTCACAATTTCTTAACTCGCCTGAAACGGGAATGGTCACACACTAAATGTGCAGTTTCACCTTTTTGTTTCGATATATATTGAAACCAAAAGGTGATACTCACTAGTGCCCAACTCCGTCACAACGACCCTTGGATTTTCGCTGATCCATCACGAACTTTCACTTACAACTGTGACGAAACGTTTAAGACAACATCACAAACTTTAATGGAAAAATGTCAAGGCACTTATAAGGCCAAGATAATAATGGTAACAGATCTGTTTCCTTATTGTCTATATATTTATAAAAGTGATAGCGGACAGATAACAAATAACTGTCCTAGCTATTTACTCAGCAATTACCATATTATTGTGTTTTAACAGCTATGTCAAAGCGTATTCATAAGTTGGATTCAGAAAATAAGAATAATATAACCTGGAAGCATGCTTCTATTGATTCATAAAAGAAATATATTTAATATCTCGTGAATATCTGTTGTAAATTCTCATAAACTAACAAAATAATGAAAAATTAATGTCACTGTCTGGTTGTGACAATGTCACGGTTTTGAAATCGATTCTGATTAGCTTGTCGCGGTTTATGTAAGACATTTTCAAATCTGCCTGATATTGTTTTTCCTTGTAACCTTATCAAAGCAACTTTGGCTTGTAATTATAAAAATGCCTTTTTACTTCAGAACAACCTAAACGATATAAATTGTGGTCATGTAAGAAAATGTGTGATGCGCTTCATTATATTTTGGACAATATATTTATAAGATTTGGCTCGAAATTATATAGACAAATTGTAGGTATTCCAATGGGTACTAATTGTGCTCCTCTTGTTGCAGATTTGTTTTTGTTTTGTTATGAGAGAGACTTTATGTTGTCTCTGTCTGACAATAATCAAACTGATATTATTGACGCTTTTAACTCAACCTCCAGATATTTAGATGACTTACTTAATATTGATAATCCTTATTTTGAACAAATGGTAGGTCAGATATATCCCACTGAACTTCAGTTAAATAAGGCGAATTCTTCTGATACTGAAGCTCCGTTTTTGGACTTGAACTTGTCAATAACAAATGGCATAGTTTCTTCTAAAAATTATGATAAACGGGATGATTTTAATTTTTGAAATAGTAAATTTCCCCTTTCTTGATGGAGATGTTCCTGGCTCTCCTTCCTATGGGGTATATATTTCTCAGCTTATTCGTTTTGCTAGTGTGTGTTCTAATGTTGAGGATTTCAACAACACAAACTTATTTTTAACTGCAAAGTTATTTGGGCAAGGTTATAGAAATCACAAAATTCGAAAAGCATTTTCTAAATTCTACCACAGACACTCAGTTAATTGTTAAATACAACATTGGGTTTAAAAACTCTTCTGCAACAAGGCATATCAGAACCTATATTTTATGGTTATTTGGTTTATAAATAACGTTAACGTTATATAAGGGTTGGATATAACTTGGATATCATGCGACAGTCTGCATGCCTAGTTTTAAACCCAATCACAGTTTATAGCTATGGTTTCCTCTTTAATTGCACAATGGTGGGTCAGGCCTCAGACTCTAGGACGGCTCTGGCGTAAAGCTTTAATCGGTGGGTTGGTGCCTGATGCTTATCTGTAGCTGGACCCACCGTGGCTCAACTTGAGGTTTTCTTTAGCTCTGACTTTCTGTGAGTCATGAGCCGTTTTCTGTGTTTCATCATGGTGTGTTAATTTGATTAGAGTGTTTCTCCATGATGATACATTGCATTAGTTAGATTGCCTCCATGCGAGCTGAACATTTCTTATACTTCAACAACAGCAGAATCTAGGGTGAGGATTTGGTACCAGTTAAAAAAAGCATTTAAGCCCCCCGGTGGCTTAGGCTGCTGACCGTTCTGTTGTTGTTGACTTTTTGTTTATTGTTACTACCATTGTGGGAGTCTGTAATTGTTCTATGTTTTGTTGTGCGTTACTTTATGTCCATTCTAGTATTGCAAATATCTTGATGGGGAAGAGAGAGCTGGTTGCTTTGCTTTATTTGTCTTCCTGGTGTCTCATGATGGTTGAACTGCTCCTCCTCGCGCGCCACGTGGTTGTCTGCAGTTTGTGATTGTGGTATTTCCTGATCATACTCACTTACTATTTTTAAAATGGACACTGCTTGGTCCACCTTTAAGCTGACAGCTTGACTAGTACTTTGCGGAAATTTTTTTTGCATTAATGCACAGCAACCGTGTATAGCTAGGAAACACCATACTCACTGACTTCAGAACAATTCATGGCACCATGAGGTAGCGATATAGAACAAAGACAGCCACAATACATTTAAAGTAAAGCAGCCAGCTATCCCCTTTTCAGCTATATAATTGTTAAAATAGATCCACACCAGGAACCACTAGCCTTGTTATTCAGGGAATGCGGGTTCGATCCATAACTTCTCCAGAATATTGAATGAGACTTAAAGCCATGGCTTCCTCTTGAAATGACTTTATCTGTTGGTGGGACATCAAAAAACTCAAACACACATGCACAAAAACTATACACCTTTTAAAGCAATATAAATAATTTCAGACCATAGCTGCAGTTTTAATCCAAATTTTTCAAGTTGATCAGATAGGCTCTAGAGAAGACAGGCAGGATAACTCCATAACAAATGTTATATAAGGTCATTAATATTAAGTTTTGTACTCCATGTGATGGGGTTGGGATAGGGGACTTAATATGAAAACGGACAGGAATGTGCCACTTCGTACAAATTTCAGGACAAACAATAGTGATTTGAGGAAAAATGTTTGAACCACCAACTTTCCATTGTCTTCACAAAGATTCTCAAAAAGTATCATGAAATTTCAAGCAACAGTATAAAGAGATACAGCCACAGACAGGCAAACAGGGCAGACAAATGGAGGACAAAAAGGCATTTTTTTCTGCAGGGAATCAAAAATATGAAATAGGTAAAAGTTATTGTAACTTTACATCAGCTGAACAGCCACTGCTACTGGTGTAACCTTTCTACTGCTTTAAAATCTATGTTCTGTTTGATCGTCCTGGTCCAGAGATAGTAGTTAGGAATGATAGGAAGAAATGTTTAACATGTACCCGCCCTTGCTTCGCTTCAGTATTAGTTTATATTAAGAATAGTGTTTGTACAAACATTTATAAATGTTATATCATGGTAAACTTATACATTTCCACAAAATTCAGTGTTGGATTATTGGCTACTTACCAATATTGAAATATCTTATTGTCATTCAGCCTTGATAAGTAAATTCTTAGAGCACCTGTTAAAACTCACCTGGAAATGTTGTCTGATACATATATCTACATGTACTAATACTACTGACTAATGCAAGTTGTAGACGCAGTCTGATCTGAGTGTACCCTGTTTGACCAAAATGATTTAAAACATTTCAGCTGACCACAAGAGCAGACAACATTGTTGTTGTAATTGGGGCTTATGAGATTAATTTATATTTACTCAAAACATCTCAAATCTTGACAATTAAGTCACGGGAAATAATTGGAAATCATGACTACTCTACTCATGAGAATTTGGTACCTATCGTATACATGTATCTGTGAGCAGCGAAGGTTCAGATGAGTCAGCCCAAAAAGTGCATGCTGGCCACAGCTAATATACCATCTGCTTTTTTCAACAGGGGGTTCAAAAATAGGTAATAACTACATACAGTGTAAAATAAGTGTAACTTTACTTACTTTATTTACTCACAGTATTGAGTAATTCAACTCAAAACTACAAGAAAAGGAACAATATAAAGCATATGTAGTGAAAAATACATTACTCTGCAGTTCAATTATCTTAGACATAACGTGATTCTCTTAGCCAGACCGTGAACTATGAAAGTCCAAGCTGTGACATTGTCTTAAACAGACAGTGACATCAAAACTCTGATCGCTGTTGTCCAAACCGTCACAATTCTGTGTAAAATGCAGCGATTATGTTGGTGTTTTTTTTCAATAAGAAACGATATATAACTAAGAAATTCGAAGTGGGAAATACATCTGGCAGTTGTCAAAAAATTAAAGCATATATTTGACATTTATAAACGATAAAATATTAAATAAGTTAACTGTCTCCTTCTGTTATTTGAATTATTTCATGACGACCTGTAGGTGAAAATCAAAAAATCGTTGTGACGGAGTTGGGCACCAGTGATACTTAAACTGTTTCCTTTTCGGGCGAGCGATGCTGGTTGGTGATATATAAAAGTCATTACTAGTACTGGATGGTTTTTTACCAAGCTCATTTTTGTTAGATGCATTGATAGCCTTCCTAAACCCACATTCGCACAATCTAACGAATGTTCTGGCAAATAAAATTCGCCATAATGTGCGTAAGTGGATCTAGAAAGACAACTTCATTATATCTATTTTTGTGCCCGCTCACCTAAACATACTTGCACCCTGTGCGATTAGTGACTTTTTATGAATGTTTCTACTGCATGTTACTGGCGAGCAACAGTAAATGCTCTGGTGATGATATGCTTAAGCGCAGGCTCGCCTTACTAACTGATGATCAACCATAAAAATAGTACCTGATTCTTAAGTGCAAGATTATGTCAGCATGCGGATATTTTTAAGCGCTCAGCATGCGTGGATCCAGAAGCTAGGGGGGCAGGGGGTCCAGACAAAAATATAGTTTTTCTAGCAATACTGGTCCGCATACCTTGAAAAATCACAAAGATACGAAGTCAGCATTCAATGTTGGGCCATCATTGGCACGCCAGCGAAACGCCATTTCAATGGCGTTTCCCTGGCGGGCCAATGATTGCCCGCTTATAGTATAATTTGTAAAATCTCTCCTCTCAACAGCTTAAAAAAAACCCTAAAACTTTTGTCAAAGTTTGACCCCCTCTGGCAAAACTTTCTGGATCCGCGCATGTTCAGGTAAATCTAATAGGTTGTCGGCAGTTATAAGAACCATAGGGTAAAATCGGGTAACTTCGGACATCAGGTAAATTTGGACATACATTTTCAAACAGTGGAAATCGCGATGATACGGCTCCTTATGAGCCGTCTCATCAGGATTTTCACTGTTTGCTTAGTTCATTTATTTTTATTCCAATAGTCAAATATGAAACAAGCATGGTCGCTGTCCGAATTTAGCCGACCGTCCGAATTTGTCAACGCAATAGAGATGGTTCTCACAATGAAATCATTACTATACTAATGACATAAAGTTAAGCATATTTGATTGTGTTGCTATTTTTTACCAGAATATCATTTTTTACAAAATTATCTATTGCTCATTAAAAAGTATTGTTATTCTACTATCCAAAAGACATTAATATAGAACTCTACAAACCCCGATTGCGTCATAGGAACTTGAGAACTGTACCCACTATAACACCTCTGAAAACCAATACATTGATTTTCTCCGAAATTCTGGAATGATTTTGCTGACTGTCTGTCAAAATTTGCAGATAATCAACCATGTTAAATCACACCGGCATAGCTATATGACTCTGGCAATATCGAATGGGTTTAAATAATTACGAATTTTTGCCTTTTGAGACTAGGCTGCATTAAGGATAATGGCTAGGGATTCTGTTTCCTGGATCTTATCGTCTGTAAATGCCACAACGATTCTTCTCACATCACCAAGCAATATTTTGCAGCAAATGGGAACAGATTAAATAGTCAAATAACAAAATTATTGCACGAATTGCATTTAACTAACACATTTCATGACCATAATTTTTACATGTTTGCTTTCAAAATGCTCCTTACCAGATCGTCTGGCATGTCAAACTTTGCTGTAACAACTTAGAGGGAACATTGGTCTAAAATTCTGAAAAACTTAGCCCTTTCCTATCCCTTGTGTGTACATTACATTGAAGTTTGGCATTTTGCCTACTTGTTGTTGACACAGAAAACCCGTTCTTTTGAGTCAATGAATATGTTTGGAAATATCAAAATATTGGGGTTTGACGCAAAATAAGTATGGTAGACTAATGTAAATTTTTTTATGCTAGACCATCAGAATTTATTATTTTTGGTCATTGGAAGTGCAATATGCTTAACTTTATGTCAATGGTATATACAAACCTTTATCCCAGACTAATTTCCGAGTCAAATCATCTAAAACGGTCCATGTCGTTAAGAGAGCGTTCATAGCCATAGCTGTTGTGAAGAGGCGATCTTCTCCCCGAACCTAGAAAGTAGGTAGAAGTACATATGAACCGCGACATGTGGTTTCCAATAATGTGGCATTTTGACATGAATAGACTCAGGCGAGCCTCTGCATCCTCCTGTTAAGCTCAGAAACTCCAAATGATGTTCGGTCAGTAGCTTAATAGTTATAGAATATTCAAGCGACTAGCAAAAAAGGCTCTGATCAGACTGCGCGTATGCGCAGGCTGGTCTGAGCCTTTGCTGGTCGCACATACCACATTGTTGGAAATCTCATGTCGCCGCTCACATAATCTCGGCTGCAAAAGAAGCAACAAATCTCTTTTTTACCCAAGCTTAAACACAAAAAGTGCTCAAAGAAGCAACGTCCACTGCTTTTCAATCCGAATAAGAGCATATGGATTAAAAAAATCATCAAACTTGAAACTAATTTAAAAATTACAATTTCGGAAACAGACTTCCTCACCATGCTGTGGGTTGATCTGCAGCATGAATTTGTAGCTTTCCCTGGCCATGCTAACTTACTTTAAAATTTAAAGCTGCGCGCCAAAGATGATGCCATGTTTTTATTTCACAGAATTTAAAAATGCTGAATTCACCATCTTAAATTAACGAATGCCATCTGCAAATGTCGAAAACACCGAGTTGTATAGTTTAATATCTCAAACAACAGTAATGGTAATGATGAGACACCACTCTTCCGAATTACATTTTACATTTTTGTGTGACATGGGGGTACCATGTTCAACATCTAATAACTCAAAAAGTATATAAGATAGAAACGTAAGTCTTGCAGTTTTGAAAAGGTAAATAAAAAATCTTTAATATAATACCAAATTAATGAACATAAACTGGCTTCAATAAAATTCAAGACAATCTATATTAGATTCATTTATCATTTTAAAGGGGGTTCACTGAAAAAATGTAACATACACTACATTGAGGGTGACTCTATTTTCTTTAAATATCAATATCTATGGCCCAGTAATAGCTAACTTAGAAAATATAACCAATTTGGAAATCTTACCTAATCTTTTGCACTTTTCTGAAGTCTTAAAAATAATTTTACTTATCAAATATTTTGTAGGGTAACGTATGTAACAGGCCGTTACAGCTTAACGCTGCCATTGTCAGAGGGCTAACATGTTGCAAAATGCTTGCAAGACATTAGGCTTTAAGAAAAATATGGTCTACAAAATTCCCCTTGGGAGGGGGGAGGTAAACCATATCCAGCCAGTGGCATAGAAAGAGCTACCCCGTGGACGGTTGGTTTGTTTATGATATGGCAAGTTTCCAAAATGCCACACGAGGTATTGTTTTTATTTGATTTTTTAAATATTGAGTCCAAATGCATGTATGAGCTACTAATGAAAGTGACTGGAATGCGTTTAAAAAGCGATTTTTGGCCGAAGTGTTTGTATTGTGGTCTATGGGAAATGAATTTGTACCGTCACCCCTAAACCAAATGTAAATTGTTTACATTTGCAAGGCCATTTTGTGTCACTTGTTTGAGTTTGTTCAAATTCTTTGCTAACAGGCACATTACATGAATCAAATAAACTGTTTAAGTGAGTGATTTGCAAGTTAAATCCTGAAATGAAACAATTCTGGCCCCAAGTTGTTGCCAGATGGTAAAAAATGTCAGATTTGGATTCTTTGTGTGTTTGGGAGGGTGGGTTGGGGTATAAAAATCATGCTAGAGCATTTTCGTGGTTTTATCTACCAAAATCAAATATATTTTAGGTAAGCAGAAGTTCTTCTTATCAAATAAGAGGCTTTAAAGCCAAAATTGGACCTCAGTTTAAAGAAATAGTGGTGATTAGATTCACTGAAAATGTGAAAAATGTTGGCCGAAGCAATGCCATCCAACATTTTGACCTGTGTGGGATGTCAATTTTCCTTCAAAGCAACTTTTCATGTACTATTTTTTCAATCTAAAGAGAAATCAATCCTTCTGAGGCACAAAACTGACATTATCCTCACATTTCACTGAACCTGACTCCCAAAATAGACAATTTTTTGAAAGAAAATCCTGTATTTTGCTACTTTAATGGGGGTCGACATTCAAAATCTGACCAAGTGTCCCCCAAAGTGTGCAGTATTACATCCTGTGCAATTATTGTAGTACTCATGATGGTTCAGAGTTATAGTATAATGTGTGAAAATTCATACCAACAGAACAAACTTGTCAGTGGAAGGGCATTAATTCCTAATGACTTTCTAAAAATGCAGGCTTTCAGATATTGCCGCCAAGCATGGACACAAATGTTTTGTTGAACTGTCCAAGGAAACTGGATCAATGAGTGTTTGTGAAACTTGAAAGCTAATGTAGGAAGACCCTAAATTGTAGGCTGAGGGTAATATTTTTAGAATTGAAGGAATTTGGTTTTGATACAGAGGTGACTGAAAAGAATTCGTACCACCACCCTTATACCGGTAGTAGGTTATTTACATTTGCAGGGTAAGTTTGTGTCACTAGTTGGAATTTGTTCAATTTCTGTGCTACACATCACATGAATCAAATGAATTGTGTTACTAAAAAATTCTCAAGTAAAATCCTGAAATGAAATAATTCTGATCCCAAATTGGTGCTGGATGGTCAAAAATGTCAGCTTTTAAGATTTTTTGTACTTTTGGGAAGGAGGGAGGGGTATAAAATCATGCTGGAACATGCTCAGTGGTTTTTTCTACTAAAAGCAAATATATTTCACACAAACTAAAGTTCATTTATTAAATGAGGGGCTTTTATGGCAAAAATGGGCCTCAATTTAAGGAAATAGTGGTCGTCAGATTAACTGAAAATGTAAAAATTGTTGGCCGAACCAATGGGATCCACTAATTTGACACTTGTGAACTGTCAGTTTTCCTTGAAAGTCACTTTCTACATAGTATCTTGTCATATTTAAGAGTTGTTTGTATTTCTGAGGCCAAAAGCTGACGTTTTGCCCACATTTGACTGAACCTGAAACCCAGAATAGACAAAAATATCCTATTTTTTGCTACTGTAATGGAGGTAGACATTAAAAAAATGACCCACTGAACCACAAATTAAGCAGTTTTACATCCTGTGATGCATTTTAATATTATGTTGGTTCAGAATTTGTAGAAAGGCATACTAACAAAACACACTTTTCAACAACAGGGTATTATTTCCTAGTAATTTTCATTAAAAAGCAGGCTTTCGCATGCGGCTGCCGAGCACTGACACAATTTTTTAATTGAACTGTCGAAGCAAGCTGGATCAAAGAGTGTTTTGTGAAACTTAAAAACCAATGTAGGAAGTTCCTAAATTTTAAGCTGATGGTAGAATTTTTAGAATTTAAGGAAGTTGGTTATAGTATAGGGGTGACGGTACGAAATATGTCATCATTTCCTGAGTACAGAAAAGATTTGACACACAATTTGAATGCTGTTAAAATATCAGCTTCTGCTATTGGATGATTATGATTGCTGTGCATGCTTAAATTATTTTTTTCTGAGAAAATAGGGTTTGATTATTCAGTTATTTCTATCAATTTTTTTCTTTACTGATAAAATATTTTTTCATTAATTTTTAATGCACATGCAGAGAATTGCAGATTTTCAAAGGAAAGAGCTACCCCGCAGACGGCTGGTTTGTTTATGATATGGCGAGTTTCCAAAATGCCACACGAGGTATTGTTTTTATTTTTTTTTTTTTAAATATTGAGTCTACATGCATGCGTGAATTACTGATGAAAGTGACCTGAATGCGCCTTGAATTCTCTGACTTTCAACTGTTTTCCAAACCCTTTTAGAAGGTTTGGTTTAGCCATTTTCATCCATCGCCAAAATTTTGTACAAATATTTATGCTTGCTAATTTTATCTTTAAAGAATATTTTCAAACCATAAATATTAGAAAAGGCATGTTTCTGAACATCAATTGCTTGCAATTTATTTTCAGAATTATTCCTGTGCTTATATTGCTTGAAATTTATGCTCAGAAACATTCCTTTTCTATATTGCTTGCAGTTTAGCGAAAATGAAATTTCCAGAAGCCTGTTAACTACGAGCGACTTTTTCCTGCTAGTCATTTCTTTTCTAAATTTCTCTGACTGAAAATGAAATTCCCTGACTTGTCCCTGACCTGGAAAAGCGTTCATTTGCCAGTATTTTCCCTGACAGTGGCAACTCTGCTTCTTAACTATATGCATTTGTCTTCTAATGTCTCTTCCTTACAGTGCCATAGGATGGTCGATGATATGTGATTGTGGTATTTCATGGCCGATACAATCTTTCAAGAATTACTCTCTAGCTGCTAGTTACTATTAATCGGCTCTAATGAAAAAGATATGTTGTGTAGTGCCTCTATGGCAGCACTGAAACGATATCTTATTTTGAAACCAAAGCAGGCCAGATTCTATTTGAAACAAACTTTGCTCTTCTCAGCTAGTCACTCTAAAGCTTACTAGGATACCATCTCTGAGGGCAAAAAACAAAACCAAAAACCCAACAAAAACAAAAACACGCTTAGGTCTTGAAAATGGCTTTGTCAACTACTCATGTGAACCTTCACCCTATCTTGCAAACTACTGCAATGCCCAAATATAATTTATCTAGGTGAGTAAGAAGTTTCTATTCAGCATATAGTATTTTGACAAGCACATGAGAATTTAATTGACGTACTTATCACATCGGCGAGCAGCCAAGGCTTGGACCTTAGCCTCGTCTAAGCCTTAACTGCTCACATACACCAAATATGGGCATACGTATAGGCTTAGATTAAGATTTAGAATTTAGTCCCGCTAGATATCCGCGCGTTCACGTTTAAAGAATCGTGTTACTAGTACACGGCACCAACATCTCATAAGCTGGATCATTTAGGTCAACTATTCAACAGGATAGCGCCACCTACTTTTGTTTGATTTCTCAGATCTAAATCTCCATCCCCTACAAAATCATCAAAATAAACTGTGTTGTCCGCCAAATCTCTCTTTGTGGCATTGAGTACTGCAGATGTCATATGATCATGTAAAGCTTCTTCAAGTATCTTCTGAACTGTTTCTAGAGCCTGAATAATAATAATAATAATAATAATAATAAATAATAATAATAATAATAATAATAATAATAATAATAATAATAATAATAAAACAAACGTAAAATATTTCTGGACATGTACAACTAAGCGCAATTGATGCAGAGTCGAGTTTGTGATTTAGCTTCCTTCTTATGCATTCTGGTCTGGTATGGACATACAATTACATGGATATACATCGTCTCAAAATGGAGAAAAATGGTTAAGAATAATATATAATGTAGTTTATGTAGATGAAATAAGGTGTACACAGCTCATTCACCAGCACATCTTCGTCACAAAAATAATGTGTATCAACATACTTATTAAATGAATTGAGCTTTGATGTTTCTATAATAGCCATTCCATCTATACCAGTTTCATAAAAAAACAACAATAAAAGAAACCCAGAAGGCTTAGATATAAAGTTGAATTTTATTTAAAACTCTCACGTGATCACGAGGCGTACACACTTTGAATTGATGCATGTTACTCTTAATTTTAGGTATCATTAGCTTATAAATATGCAAAAAGTAAGAAGTTTAGTGCCAGACACATCCTGTACCCCCAAGAAAGTCCAAACAAGCTTCTCTAAAAGCTTAAAATGTATAATTTTAGAATTGCAAGTGTTATTGAACAATGTATTGGTGTAGCGTTTTTCAAATATACTGAGTATATTTTACTTTTGCTAGCTCTTAAAGATGTTCATAACCTTTGATGCGTAACGTCTGTCATTTAAGCTCGACGGGCTGGAAGATTTGTTTGTGTCAAAATTGTTATAGTGGAATATGAGTAAACACCTCAGTCCTGACACCCCTTTATCCAGAATTATGACAATATTGTGAATACAGTCACGCCGTCTTCTTCATCTTTATTTCCTCCATTAGGATATTTACAAGAGATTATTCATACATATAATGTAACAACAAACATGCAATGGTTAAGTATAAGGGCATGCAATAGGGATGTGCAGCTTTGAGTACAAAAATGATTTGAAAACAAATGTTGAAAGATAGCTATTTACAAGAAAAGAAAAGAGAATTATCGAAAAATGCCTTTCATATACACGAGAAACAGTTCTTGTATATAGATGTAATGGCGTTATTTCGTAGTATCTCGTGGATCACATAAACCACTAACCGGGTATATCATTTCTATTATAAAATTACATCTTATTTGCGTGCATTTATTTTGAAACAGTGAAATATTAACCATTTGTAGAAAGGAAGCCCACAAACGGGCACTTTGTAAACAGTGAAGACCCAGATGAAATGCCAAACAAGCTGGCACCTAGTTGTTTTGTTTATCTTCCCTAATAATGTTATATAATGATATTATCTACAAAATAACTTTGATGACAGAATATTATAAAAAGGGACTATTTTTGAGGCATCTTATAAATCTGTAAACTCTGGTTGGTTACTGCCCTCCTTTTTTTACTTAGTCCATGGCCAGTTTGCTGGAATTTACATATTGATGAAGATGACAAAACATTTGTATTACAAAATCCAATTTATTCACTTATTTCGAGTCATTTGATAATCAAGTGTTTCCAAAATATGATTCTTCCTCAGACACAAGTGTGATCAGGAAATCACAATCACTGAATATAGACCAACCCAAGCACCGCGAGGAAGAAGCACAGACAACAGACATCATTACGACAGCATCAACACAATTTAAGTGCAGCAACCATTTACTTTTCTCAACAAGGCAGTTTGTTCTTTCCCATGATACTTTATATATGCAAAAAAGTAATAGTTGCGTGTTTGCTAATTATCTGATTGCCTGTGAGTTAACTCTCATTAGCTGAATGCAATATCATTTTCCACACTCTCTATATATATCCAGTCACGCATGTACAAACTGCCCAGCCTATGTCTTTTATGGTAATTTTCGTATATGTGTGAAGTCTTCGAACGCTAGTTCACAGATATATAGCGGGGTTGCAGGTATTTTTGTCCGGATTTGTATACATTTTTTGTTTGCCAGCAACGACGGCTTGGACGAGACTGTGCATTTGCACAGGCTCGTCTGAGCCCCTGTTGCATGGCTATGCGATATGTCAAAACTCTGATGTGTTTGTTCAAGTACGTTCATACCGGATGCGGAAGTGGTCTATTCTTGGAATGTCGCTGAAGCTCTGAAAAGGTTCTCGCTACAAACCAATAAAATTCAAAAGCTGATGGATAGTAGAGAAGAGCAAGATCATGTCTTGAGCTGAAGTTGGTCTCAATCATGAAGGCTATCAAGCTGCTCGTGTTCAAGTAGATTTGCTGAAACAATGAAGAAAATTTGAGCCGCAACACGTGATTTCCAACAATATCGCATTTTAAAAAGTGAAGACTCGGACGAACCTGTGCAGCATTCTTTTAAGCATAGAAACTCCAAATGATATTCAGTCAGTAGCCTAATATTGAGAGAAGATTCAAGTGACTAGCAAAGACTTTGATCCGACTGCGCGTATGCGCAGGCTAATCAGAGGCTTTGCCAGTCTCAAATACCTCATTGCTGCAAAATCTCAAGTTGTGGCTCAAAATATTAGCATGAGGATAAAGCTGCCCTGGATCGCTTACCTATGTTTTATATCATTATCTTATTATTAAAGACATACCGTTTTAATAGTCAAATTCTTAAAAACATTGAATAAAAGTAACAGGTCAACTTCATTTTACATTAACTGGTTTCTGGCAGCCATATATTTTGACGGTTCAGTCTTATTTCGGTTTTTCTTATAAACGGACGCCAAGAAACTACTTCTAAAAATAATTTTTAATTCTGATCAGTGGTTTAAGATCTTTGAATGTTTTCTTATAGGTAATAAGACTCGCCCCCTGGCAGCCAGGGATTTTTAATGTTCAATTCGTCACTTATTTCTGATTATGGCAATCCAGGGGGAAATCTTGAGCATTACTATATCAGCAAAGATAAAGCTGAGAGAAAATCCAGAGTATCTGTTATTGTTACATAGTTCTTTTGGATAATTGCAAGCAGTTCACCACACTAATATTAATTCATTTAAAATGAACAATCCACTGCTTTGACAAAGTGGGTTTGTTAACTGGACATGATGTAGCATCATGTTTATAAAGAATGTTTACCAATAAAAGGATGTTCAAAATAATTTATTTTTAAATGAAATGAAAAGACTTTAAAAGAGTTAAACATTTTAGAAAATCGTATATATTGGTCTCTAATATGCAAATTTATGTGAATATAACAACGCTCTTTGTTTTTTTTTCAATTTTCAAGACAAACAAACGAGAAGTGCACAATGACTGGCACCCCTGTCATCATCTGAGAATTTAAATGAGATATACCTAGTACTATCTTACACTGAAACAAAGTTATAAGTGGCCACTTTTCAATTTCATTTTTCTGACTACGCGCTATTGATATTAAAATGAATTTTTGCCCAAATATGTGCATTTCAAAGGTCTAAAGTTAAGCAGTGCTTTGAAATAGTTTTCTTTCACTTCACAATTTTTGGGTTCCAAATGCAAAACTCAATTTTTTGAAGAAAATAAGGGTTTTGAGAGCAGTTTTTTTATCAAAATTGAAGTACATGTGATTATAAACCCATCTTGATGACTTGAAAAACCCCAAACCAAACACTTGAAGTTTTGCTTATGAATTTGAAAAAAAACCTCATTTTCCGAAAAAAAACACACACTTATTTTTCGAAAATCATCAGCTGCACATGCTAAAATTATCGAATTTGTTTTATTTCATGTGAATATGTTAAACATAACACAATATAGTTTATTTAGCCCATTTTGTAACAAAAAAAAATTCATGACTGGTGTGCATATTCAGTTTCAACGTGAAACTTTAAAGGTCGTTTAAATGGCACTTGTCAAAGATGTTTTAAATTTCTAAATAGAGCAGAGCTGAATGTGCATAATCAATAATCGCTGAAAATACCATGCCGCAGATAATAAAGCATATAGAGCAATGCAAAGTTTGTATGCAAAGTGGATACTTAAAGCTAAAACTCTTTGATTAAGCTGCTGATAGTGCCTGGCTCCATGTTAATGGAGAAGAGAAACGAAGAGTCCAATTGTCCAAACAATTTGATTATTTTTCATCATATATCACAGCTGTTTTTAATAGCATAAAATCAATTAAAATATAAATCGATAACGTATATGAGGAATATTTTGTATCACAGTAAAAAGTGTGACCTTTTGAAATGACCGACCTTTACTCCCACTTCGTCTGTGCAAGATCTACCGGTCATTTTGAAATGATATTTTTTGTAGAGTCTTGATAAAGCCTTGTATTTTTTGTAGAATTAATGTTTTGTAAGAGCGACTTTTATTTTCTGAACTGTTGCAGAAAATGTAAGGTGGCCACTACTAACTTTGGTTCAGTGTATATGATAACGTTTATTGCACTCGTCCCAAACGAAATTATTTGAAAACTAGTAAGCTACATACCCTTATTTCTGGATCATCTAAAATGTCGGGATTTACTAGACCATTCAAAATAGCAGATGTTGTTCCATAAACACCATTGGCCGCTACTGTGACGTCAATATTGTTGGTGTTAAGTGGCATATTGACACCTCGGGGTCCCCACTTCTTCAACTCATCAATGTCCTGGGCCTGCAATACAGTATATGTGTATTAGAGAAAAGTAAGGCTTTCCTTCAGCCACTATTCTAGTCTGCAGATTCCACGCGAGGCAATTAAAACCTGATAGAAGAAAATCCAAACGTTTGATATTCATTACAAAGACAACCAGCTTGAAGTTGATTTTTTTAGAAATGTATTTGGTGGCACTCGAAGGGTTTAGCCATAGAAGTTGAAGATGTTTTATGTAAAATCATTGTCAGATTTGTTGCGAAGAATTTACTGACTATTTAGTTGAGAACTTTGCCTCCTTACCAATTATTAATTCTAAGTAAATTATGTATGATAAACTGCACGTATGGTATGTGAAAAGATGCGCAAATATAGGCATTAAAACGTTAAACCAGATAACACAAAGGAAAAATGACAAAAGAAACAGCCCTCATCTTACGGAGTTTTTTCTTTTTCTGTCAAGTAATGAGTCCTTATTCTAGCATAGAATCGTTGTGCAAAGTTGCTTAAAGCCGTTCAAATCCACGTTCGAATCATGAAATTCACTTGCTGTTTGAACATGGCTTTTAATGACAAAACCTAATCTGAGCCCTGAGTTTTATTGCATTTTTTACACGGAAAGCGTAGCGGTCTTGATTGATCATTTTGCAGATGTTTTTGTTCTCGAAAACGTTGCGCGCGTCTATGACGCTGACTCCATTTTGTTTAGAGAAATCCAGTGTAAGAAAAGGTACATTTTAATGTTTAATTAAGCGACGTTTTCAGTGCGGATTTGGTTGGAATCAAAATAAAGTATGCAAGAATAATCAAACATGTTTGTTTCAATGGCTTTGTTTTCAAACAGCGTCCTTGGGACCCAGCAAATGTTAATGCATGAAAAAGCATGTGTGATCCATGTATTCTGTTATAAATTCAAACAACGCTAATCACAACGCTTAATTGTTGCACAGCCAGATCCTTGTTCAGCTGAATTATATCTAGATTCCCATAAAAGATATTAAGTAAACAGTATAGACCATTTTGCAGCTACTCAATATCGTGTTCACGTTAAAACAAAGATTGAAAGAATGAATGTCTTACCCATGTTGAAACAAGGGCAATATCTTCGTTCTTTGCTTTAGCTTTTTCCAGAAAGAACCTCAAATAGAAGTATGTTCTGCAGTCGATAGTATTGATAGCGTTGTTGGACGACATTGGTCGGTAGGCGTATCTTTTCAATGCGTCATATATGGAGGTGATGTTGGTGTTCTGCGAGAGCCACTGGGCGTGGGTTTCGGGGAAGTACTGCTTCATATCTGTCAGCAAAGATCCTAGACCAAGATTAACGAATGTGTCGTCGAAATCTGGTGGTATCATAAACGCCTGTAGGTAGCCGTCTCTGTGGAAAAAATATACAGTCAGCTATAAGATAAACATCACCAAAACATTATTTCAGAGACGTTTCTCGTGTACAAATTTTTTCAGAAGAACAACCAGTTTTTAACATTTTGTTACCCTAGTCATTCCTTTGGTCTGCTGAACATATGAGAATGTCATTTGGTCATTTTGCTGAATTTCTACGGTGTCTTGTATACACCAACCCCTATTTTTGGGTGTACCCTTAAAAAGTGTCACAACTTAACCCCAAATGCTTACTTTGAATTCAAATAAACGCAGAAATAATCGAGACATATTTTTCAAACTAGTGCCAAACTGATTCTGTTGAACTCAAAGTTTCGTGTCAGATATAGATGATCATAGAGATACTAAATCGCTTGTCTATAGTTTTTGCATTATCACTATAATTCATGCTATTCATTACACATCCATAACTTATATTCTCTTTGAGATATGAATCTGAAATTTTTAGAGAGAACTTGTCTTTGATATTGTAACAATATGACACTAACACTTTACATGTCTAAGCGTTTTGAAAATACCATAATGGGTTAGAGAATATGGACATTTTTAGGGGTAAGTGTGCAATTACCATGCCTGGTTGTTTACCTTTGTGATAATCGAATCGAACTTTGCTGTAAATTGTCATCACTTTATCTATTTTCATTAATAAAACAAGAAAACATTCATGACTGGAAAGCTTCCTTTGTTTTCTTGGAAACTACTGAGGCGATGCTTAACTTATGTCTGGCTGTATATTTGGAAATTTCATTTATGAGCCGCGACATGTAATTTCCAACAATGTGGCATTTTTACATGGGTAGACTCAGACGAGCCTGTGTAGTATTCTGTTAAGCTTAGAAACTCCAACTGTTGTTCGGTCAGTAACTGAACAATCAAAGAATATTCAAGCGACTAGCAAAGGCTCTGATCTACACGTATGTATAGGCTGGTCTGAACCTTTACTGGTCGCAAATACCACATCGTTGGAAATCTCATGTCGTGGCTCATTTATCTCTGTCTGCCTCATTTATCCCTCCCTTTCTCCCTCTGTCTCTGTCTGTCTGCCCATCCTTCCCTTTTTCTGTCTGTCTGTGTGCCTGTCTGCCCATCTTTCCCTTTCTCTCTCTGTCTCTGTCTGTCTGCCAATCTTTCCCTTGCTCTGTCTGTCTCTGTCTGTCTGCCCATCCCCCCTTGCTCTGTCTGTCTCTGTCTGTCTGCCCATCCCTCCCTTTCTCTGTCTGTCTCTGTCTGTCTGCCCATCCCTTCCTTTCTCTGTCTGTCTCTTTCTGTCTGCCCATCCCTCCATTTCTCTCTCTGTCTCTGTCTGTCTGCCCATCTTTCCCTTTCTCTGTCTGTCTCTGTCTATCTGCCCATCTTTCCCTTTCTCTGTCTGTCTCTGTCTGTCTGCCCATCTTTCCCTCTCTCTGTCTGTCTCTGTCTGTCTGCCCATCTTTCCCTTTCTCTGTCTGTCTCTGTCTGTCTGCCCATCTCTCCCTTTCTCTGTCTGTCTGCCCATCTTTCCCTTTCTCTGTCTGTTTCTGTCTGTCTGCCCATCCCTCCCCTTCTCTGTCTGTCTGCCCATCTTTCCCTTTCTCTGTCTGTCTCTGTCTGTCTGCCAATCCCTCCCTTTCTCTGTCTGTCTCTGTCTGTCTGCCCATCTTTCCCTTTCTCTGTCTGTCTCTGTCTGTCTGCCCATCTTTCCCTCTCTCTGTCTGTCTCTGTCTGTCTGCCCATCTTTCCCTTTCTCTGTCTGTCTCTGTCTGTCTGCCCATCTCTCCCTTTCTCTGTCTGTCTGCCCATCATTCCCTTTCTCTGTCTGTTTCTGTCTGTCTGCCCATCCCTCCCCTTCTCTGTCTGTCTGCCCATCTTTCCCTTTCTTTGTCTGTCTCTGTATGTCTGCCTATCCCTCCCTCTTTCTGTCTGTCTCTGTCTGTCTGCCCATCTTTCCCTTTCTCTGTCTGTCTCTGTCTGTCTGCCCATCTTTCCCTTTCTCTGTCTGTCTCTGTCTGTCTGCCCATCTTTCCATCTCTCTGTCTGTCTCTGTCTGTCTGCCCATCTTTCCCTTTCTCTGTCTGTCTCTGTCTGTCTGCCCATCTCTCCCTTTCTCTGTCTGTCTGCCCATCTTTCCCTTTCTCTGTCTGTTTCTGTCTGTCTGCCCATCCCTCCCCTTCTCTGTCTGTCTGCCCATCTTTCCCTTTCTCTGTCTGTCTCTGTCTGTCTGCCAATCCCTCCCTTTCTCTGTCTGTCTCTGTCTGTCTGCCCATCTTTCCCTTTCTCTGTCTGTCTCTGTCTGTCTGCCCATCTTTCCCTCTCTCTGTCTGTCTCTGTCTGTCTGCCCATCTTTCCCTTTCTCTGTCTGTCTCTGTCTGTCTGCCCATCTCTCCCTTTCTCTGTCTGTCTGCCCATCTTTCCCTTTCTCTGTCTGTTTCTGTCTGTCTGCCCATCCCTCCCCTTCTCTGTCTGTCTGCCCATCTTTCCCTTTCTTTGTCTGTCTCTGTATGTCTGCCTATCCCTCCCTCTTTCTGTCTGTCTCTGTCTGTCTGCCCATCTTTCCCTTTCTCTGTCTGTCTCTGTCTGTCTGCCAATCCCTCCCTTTCTCTGTCTGTCTCTGTCTGTCTGCCCATCTTTCCCTTTCTCTGTCTGATTCTGTCTGTCTGCCCATCCCTCCCCTTCTCTGTCTGTCTGCCTATCCCTGCCCTTCTCTGTCTGTCTGCCTATCTTTCCCTTTCTCTGTCTGTCTCTGTCTGTCTGCCCATCCCTTCCTCTTTCTGTCTGTCTCTGTCTGTCTGCCCGTCTTTCCCTTTCTCTGTCTGTTTCTGTCTGTCTGCCCACCTGCCCTTTCTCTATCTGTCTCTGTCTGTCTGCCCATATTTCCCTTTCTCTGTCTGTTTCTGTCTGTCTGCCCATCTTTCCCTTTCTCTGTCTGTCTCTGTATGTCTGCCCACATTCCCTTTCTCTGTCTGTCTCTGTCTGTCTGCCCATCCCTTCCTCTTTCTGTCTGTCTCTGTCTGTCTGCCCATCTTTCCCTATCTCTGTCTGTTTCTGTCTGTCTGCCCACCTTCCATTTCTCTATCTGTCTCTGTCTGTCTGCCCATATTTCCCTTTCTCTGTCTGTCTCTGTCTGTCTGCCCATATTTCCCTTTCTCTATCTGTTTCTGTCTGTCTGCCCATCTTTCCTTTTCTCTGTCTGTCTCTGTCTGTCTGTCTGTCTGTCCATCCCTCCCTTTCTCTGACTGTCTCTGTCTGTCTGCCCATCTTTCCCTTTCTCTGTCTGTCTCTGTCTGTCAGCCCATTCCTCACTCTTTCTGACACTGTGTCTGTCTGTCTGCCCATCTTTCCCTTTCCTTGTCCGTCTCTCTCTGTCTGTCTCTCTGCCTCTCTTTCTCTCTCTCTATCTCTCTCTCTCTCTCTTTATCCCTCTCTCTCTCTTTCTAATGGTTTATATAGTCCATGAAAAGGAATGCGAATCGACCATCCAAACTAAAATCACATCATGTCTGCTATATTAATACAGGCCTCGTTAGATATTGCGCGTGCAAGCTTGCTTTCGTCTCCAACCATTGGACAATGAGCTAAATTATTAAGAAAGTAGATGCTTATGTCAAAATATACAGGCACAGGACGACCGTAGACAATAGAATGAAACTTCTATACAGCACCTAGGGGGAATCTGAAGCTTGTTGGTATATTGCTTATATGGTTATATCCGCCTACTGTGACTTATTCAAGGACAGTAACTCACATTCTAATGTCTTGACAAAATGCATCATGACAATAATCATTCTATGATCAATGCAGCATCTCTTGAGATATTGGTACCTTTAACATAGTCGGTCACATGCTTTAACCCATATAAACCGAATGGAATTTCCCATTCTTATCAAATGGACCAGTCCATTTCCGTTTTAAGGGTAGGTGGATTGGATTTTCCATTTGTATTCAAATTTTAACATAACATTATGTGAGCAAACAGTGGAGGCCCTTATCAAGCGCCACGTTCTGCGGCGTCTGATCTGGGTCTGCACTGTGTGCTTATGTCCCTCAAAAAGGACGCTAGGCTTATATGGGTAAACACTCATTGCAGCTACCTAATTGGACTAGCATTCACCAGCGTCCCTTCTTCGTGTAACTTTGTGCAAGCAGCAAAGGCTCTAGTGATACTTCATTTTTGAGTAGACTCGTCTGAGCATTCTCTGATCACAAATGATATTATCTACACAATCGTATGTGCTAGACAATTCAGATCTACAGGCACACTGCCTAGCAAAATTAATTATATTCAACCTTATTTCGGGCTTAAACATATTTGATGCATGTAAGGCATACTAAGAATTTGTAGCAGGCGTGACTTTTGCACTTACTTCATCTTCATGAGTCTGTCAACGATGGCAGCGATGTCCTTCAATCCAAATTTCTCCAGTAGCTTCTCTAGTTCTGTTGCATTCATTGAACCAGCCAGACTAAAGAACTGATGCAGATTTACTGGATAACTCTGCCAGGCTTTCTTAGATTCGTTATACTTTTGTGGCCAAAATGTCATTAATGAATTAGCGTAGTCGACATTTTTGTCATGGTACTCCCTGATTGATAAAACAGCGGAAATGATCTGCTCTTCGGAAGGCTTCGGTCCTCTCCCATAGAAAAATGTTTCCAGTAAACAGATGGTTATCCACGAGGTAGCAAACATGTTGTCGTCATAGACCTTGAATGCCTCTCGGAACAGAAACAAATCCTCGGCGCCATGGAAATAGAATTTGACATCACTCTCGTACATACCCTTGTGTTTCTCCCAAATCAGAGGCCATTCAAACGGTCTATCCTGTTTCACCTGTAGTGATTCAACCGTCCTAAACAACGCCTCGACTGTGGGGTCTATTTCTGGAAGTCCGAGGCTTTCTACCGCGACCGTGCAAAACAGGACCAATAAAAGAAAATTAACCATAATCGATCTCTTGAGTTACTTTGCACACTTTAATCCTAACAACGTCGTACAACCAGTATAATCTTCATATATCATATTTGTAAATCCATGTTAGCTTAAAAGATAACGGAATAGGTTTTTAGATAAGAGTGCGTATTTGAAAATAAATTTCTTATTCTCAATATTAACATATGATGTAGGTACCCAAAAAAATCGTTTCAATGAGACGGTTCTTTTGAGCACCCCAAACAAGTGTTTCAGCTGATGAATAAGAACTTTTCATAATTTTTCATCTCACTGTTTTGTTTATCTGGACCTATAAAGGGGTCTTGCCCAGTGGCGGATCCAGAGGGGGTACAGTGGGTTCGAGCGAACCCCACTCCCTGACCCTCGTTTTTAAATATCCTATAAAAATGAAATAATTTGGTCTCCCTGAGACCAAATTATTTCATTTTCATGGGATATTTAAGAAAATGAGATAAAATCAGCAAAGCGATACCCTGCACATCTATACATATGAACCCCCTTTCCAGAAATCCTGGATCCGCCCCTGTTGCCACCTCCAAATAACAGGGCGTCATGTTTAAGATATAACAAATGCACTGTATACGGACATACTACATATTTCATGACCTACGCGGATAAGCAATGCAAATCCAGATCAGCCTACGCTTCCGCGCAGGGCTGTTTTGGACCTTCCGTGTTCGTCAAAGTGATCAAGATTGTTTTATTATTATTCCTCACAGAGTAAAGACTTGAACAAAATATTAAGAATCACGAATTAATAGCTTCGCAAATACTTTAGCAAGATAAAGGCAATGAGAAAATAAGTTGTTTATAGGTATATAATACATCTCGGGTGACGTGACAATGAACCGTTATCTTCGTTAGACTAGACGTACAATATACTGAATATAATAGACACTCGATAAATGTATGTCTCAATATATATGACTGACTGGTCAATGTTCTGTTTTGGGTCTTTTTTGGCATAGCCGCCGCAGGAGGTCATGGACAAACATAGACCAGTTTCCTCCGGCATGGTAAAGCTACGGCTCCAGCTAAACAAAAACATATCATAAAACACTATACTCACACACCTCAGTTTGACTTCCTGGTCTAGTAGTCAGGGGCGATCGGGACTCCCGTGCTAATTTGATGCTGATTTATGGTGGCCTATACCAAAACAAACTTTAGGGGATAACTAATGAAAATCATCTGGTTACCCATCTGGTTTTCACGTCTGGACGTCATTAAGACGTCATCAAAATTACGTGTATTGTATCATTGCAATTTAAACGGTATGCCCATTGGCGATCAGGACATTCTTGCATTTTGTTTGCCAATTTCAGTCAAAATGCACCAAATTTAATCGAAGGGGTAAATAATTAAAATTAACATGTCGCCAATTGTGTTTTCGCATCAGAACAAAAAGATGACGTCATTGAAATGACGCCTAATATGTAAATACCACATATATATGCGTTTTGTCCATTTCCAAAGCACGGAAATATTCCTTTAATGAACTGGCAGCCTATCATGACTGAATACAAACTCTTTTTTAATCGTAACAAACAAAATATACTTAGATAGTGTGAAGTCAGTTCGAGGGTAGGACGTAAATGTCGTCACGATTTACGAATAAAAAGACAGTGGAGTAAATGAAAAACACACAGTGTTTTGATAATAAACGGTGTTAATATAATCTCTTATGCTTATATATATATATATATATATATATATATATATATATATATATATATATATATATATATATATATATATATATATATATATATATATATATATATATATATATATATACCACGACCTTTGACCAATGACCTTTGGGTCTTAAATTTCTATTTCAAACGAATGATTCAGAATACGTAAAATGAGCCAGTCCGGCTAGATCATATGTGTATGTCAAAGCTTTTATAGTAAATGTAAATAAATGCATGAAACCCTTTTCTAGAACAACATATCAATATTGTAAATACAGTCACGCTTCAAAGCTTTTGGCTTACCTGTAGCTGCTTATCCTGCACTCAAAGAAAAGATAGTAGTAATAATCATTTGCATACACTATCAACCAAACTCATTATAGTCCGATTTTGACCCCTGAAGGATCAAACGTTAGAAGAGTCTACTTAGTAGTAAGTTCATGATATGGAAATAAGGATAAACCCTCTACAAGTTACCCATTGTACTTCGATAGCACGGTCAATAGAAAACTGTTACAATCTGATTTATCTTTCGCATGCTTATAGGTAGAATTGTCTTCAAATGTCAAAATCGGACAATAAGGCATTATTGTTGATACGGCTAAAGAAATATCTGAATCCACATGAAAACAGTTGTTTAAAAGTCTTAAGCATATTGATCACTGGCAATATTTTACACGAGTCCTCTTCTGCCCGCAGCAACGTGACAAATCAGTACAATATAAATGGTTTACTTTGTACTTACACCGAGATGTTTCGCATACAGACATGCTGCAACCTCATTTTATCAGCTGCAGAGGGGTTTCGGGGGCAGGAGGCAACGTGCGCGGACCCAGGAATTTTTGTCAGTTTTATTTAGTCCTCAGCTTATTTTACAGTTTACAGAGGGGGTCCAATGGTTTTATTGCCGAGACAACTATACCTTTACTTTACCAAGGATCCAGAGGGGGTCCATTATTTACCAGGGGGGTGTCCAACTTTTTCCAGGGGGGGGGGGGGTCCAAATGCTATTTTCTATAAAAACCCATATAAGTACTTGTTATTTTCCAGGGGGGGGGGTGTCCGGACCCCCTATCCCCTCTGGATCCGCACATGGGCAATGTCATCATAACGGGACAATATGTATCACCGTCCCGTTCTAACCCTTATTGTCAGGCATTGATTTGTCAGGATTAATGACAGATGAGGTTTTCCATATGATGCACTGGTGGTATTGCGCACGTTTGGCACGCTCTTGGAAGTGGTAGTTTTTGCAATTCAGCTTTTCTCTCTCCAAAATATCCACTACCTCAACGCAGTGAGTCGAACAATATCGATGACTGGCTAATACAAAGTAAGAAAGACAGCAAAGATCAGGAATCGATACAATCAAGTACCACACCTGACCCAGGATACCAATGGGAAAGTAAGAAACTCACAGCTAGACATCACAAACGAGAGCAAAGAAGTCAGGACAATTTACAAATATATTACTCTAGTGCATCCGCCACAATGCTTTCTAAGGGCACTGAGCCGAGGTGCAAGAATGCTTCGTGGATAGAGTCTCCAGCATAGCTAAATGCCTGCCAATATGATTCCTTGCTCTTTGCTGACATTGAACTAGTTAATATCAGCACCTGAAAGTGCATGGAATTCGATCAGAGCCCTGGTTGTGACATCACCAATGGCACATTGACATCTTTAATAAGTGTTCTGATCTTAGGAACTTGATGATATGTAAGCAAGACTGTGTAAGAAAATGTTAAATATCAACACTCTGCAATTGTTTTATATGTGTTTTATTTAAGCGGCGAAAACAAAATTTGCTCCTCTGCAAAACTGGGGGTAGGGTTGTGCATTAGCTCATATAAGACAAAATATTTAAGATAGAAAAGCAAACTTTGGTTTTTGTATTCGTCAATTGAGTATAGGTTTGTTAAACCTAATCTAAAACGGTTCGAAACCAGCTCAGAGCAGTCGTTACACTAAATGACGATAGCCAAAATTACCACTTTTAAATTATAATTAAGTTCATGTAACGCACATAATACAGCATGTAGCCGTAAACAGCTGTCATATGTAGTAAAAGCATCCAATTATTTGCAGACTATTAGAATGTTCATTGATCAGCTAGTTTTAATGTCTTTTTTCTGTAGCTCAAAAAACTGTCAATTTTCTTATTCTCAAATTGATAAAGTAACATATGTAACAAGCTGTTACATGCTAACACCCATGCTTACAGTGTGCAAACATCTCCTATTCGATGCACCTTGAATTGGTACATACAATAGAGTATGTCAAAAAGGGTTTGGGATGGAGCAGGTCAATACTCAGCTTGAAGTCAAAATCTTGTTTGATGATTATTCTGGTTTTTATGAGATGAGGAGGACAATTATTTTACCAGAGAAGCAGAAATAATAATCGATATTGTATATGACTTGGATAAGGATTGGTTTAGAACATTTACATTAGAATGGGACATTTACTAAATTGTGTTGTTTAAATGTGAAACGATTATTTTCTATGTTCCTCTAGGGTGTATCTTTATTTTAGAATTATTCATATTAGTAAATATTGAAAGCAAATATTCATAACATCTGTAACAAAGGTACAGGGGCTTAATAATCATCAATACCTAAAATTTAGGCACCAGAGGCTAGAGACTTTAGCTTGGAAAACATGCGAAATATATTCATTTTTTCCTGAAATATCATCTCTTACATCAAGTCAATGTCCTTGCTCATTTATTATGTCATGTAACATATGTTACAACCGTTAACAAGTGCTTCAATCTTGTTGTTAAGCCTGCAAAATCTATAATTCTTTATATAATGAGCAAGACAATCCCAAATATGCGAGATATCCAACAGCAGCAAATGTTTTCATATATTTTTACTTAAATGATGCCTACCAAATTCGGCTCCTTAAAATTGGGTGTAGCCCTTGGGTTGTTTAATTGCACGTATAAGGCAGTATATTTAAAGTATAAAAGCAAACTTTGGATTTTTTCTAACCAAAATGAGTTTGTTAGTACAAAATAATCATAACATTTTGGAAAATGCACATATAAGCTAAAAAGTAAATGATATTGGTCACAATTTTCATGTTTAAAGGGTAATCTAATAAAAGAAACGCACATAACACCACAGGAAGCTGTAATTTTGCTCCAAAAGAATTTATATGTAGCTAATGTAGTCAATATGCAGACCATATGAGTAATTTAGATAATTAGCCTTCTTTCTGTAGCTCAAACTTTTATTTTTTTTTTCTAAATTTAATATGGTAACATATGTAACAGGCTGTCAGAGACTAACGCCCCGGCGAACATAGTGCAAACATCTATTAAAAGACGCAGCTTGGAATCCCTCTTTTAGATAGGATAAGCTTGTAAAATTCCCGAGGGGGAGCAATAACATTCTCAGCCATCAGTCTAAAGGTGGCCTGATAAGCCGGGTATTTATAGGAAATATACGGTATTTTGCATGCAAAATATGGTTATCGATTAATAATTAATTGTCAAAGTCAGGTAAACCATTGATGTATCCATCATATGACTAAAATAATTGATATTATGTTAAAAAACGTGTTCGTGTTGGATAAATATGACCATACCAACACAAACTATAGCTTTTATTAACGGGCAGTTTTCTGTTATGGTCGTCATATTTATGACGTCATAACTAGCCTCAGACGCGGATTTGAGAAAGGTGACCACCTTTAAATTAAAGGTAAGACTCCATTGAAGGTTTTGATATAGGTCACCATAAATCGGCACACAATTTGCACGGGACCTATTTTTTGTCCCTAATGCCTCGGTTACATTTGCCTTACGACGAGTATACGATGCCCGTATGATGTCCAAATCACCGTTTCCATGCGGCCTCCGCAGGGAGACCTTGCGGTCATCGTACGGATTTACGGGCATCGTGGCCTCTACGATTTTGTTGAACTCCGCACAATGACAAATTTGAAAAAAATCGTAAGCCCGTAGCCCGTAGACACATCGCAGTGACATCGTACGATCTCCGTACGGGCACCGTACGGTGATCGTGAGGACAACGCAGGGTTTTAGATAGTCATCTTGGCCCAAAAATGATCACAGACTCTTGCGATAGTCGTAAGGAGCCCGCAAGGTCGCCGCACGATGCCTTTGCAGGGCCCATAAAATCGTACGGACATCGGACGGTCATCTTGCGGTAACCCCAAGGCGATGGCACGATGATCGTGCGGTCGCCTTGCGACGTGTCAACAATTTTCAGACTTATAATTAGCTGTTTGTTTCATTTCAATATTTGTCTTCAGGCGATGTCTCTAATACCACCACTCAGTGTGACTCAATATGGACCCAGTTCAGATTGCTGATGGAAGCAGTCTAATCAGGGCCTACAGAGTATGCTTCCATGATAAAATTGTCTGAAGTGCAATTCAAATATGCACCTATCGTGAAATGCATATGCATTTTCAGTATATAAAATGCTGGTTGGATAAGGGGTTTAATAAATAAGATGAGATAAATAAAAAGTCCATATATTTTTTTTTGTGATTTATAATTTGAATTTGAGTATTACTTCAACGAATAAAATATATGAGCCGTGACAATGTGGTATTTTGACAAGTGTAGACTCAGACGAGCCTGTGCAGCCATCTTTTAGGCTTAGAAACTCCAAATGATGTTCAGTCAGTAGCTTAACACTCGTAGAATAGTCAAGCGACGAGCAAAGGCTCTGATCAGACTGTGCGTATGCGCAGGCTGGTCTGAACCTTTGCTGGTTGCACATACCACATTGTTGGGAATCTCATGCCGTGGCTCAATTATTGGTCTCGTAGTGAGAACATGTTACTAGTTCGAACATGAAATTTGAATGAATGAATGTTCTACAAAATGTATTTAACTGAAAACGAATGGCAAATGTGCTGATCAGGCCGGGTGGAAGAAAGCAAATTCTGGTCAGTACATTTGTTGTTCGAATTCGCATGCAACGACTTCATTTTTGCTTATGGCGATGATTTTATGTGTTGCTGGCCGTATAGTGCCTTTGGATGAATATTTGTTTTGTTTGTTTGCTTGTTTGATTTGATTCTTTACGTCCCATCAATAATCTTTCAGTTAAACAGGGACGGGCCTTTCCTGGGTTGAACCAGTACTAGTCTAGGATAAATGTGTCTTGCTCAAGGACAACAACGCAGTGACGCCGGTGAGGCTCGAACCCGCAGCCCCTCGGTCTCGAGTCAAGCACTCTACCACTGAGCCACTGCGCTCCCTGGATGATTAAACTGAATACAACCATAATAAGCGTTTTAGTCTACGCTGATGCAACTAAAGCATCTTTATATTTTCAATTAAAGTGATACTTTTCGAATTATAAAAGTGTACTATGAAAAGGGGGTTGTAATATTCTGTGATTTAAACTTGATGAAAACTGCAGAACTTAAAAATTGACACATACGTATCACGCTGTTCCATACCTTGGGACCATGTTCAACTAAAAACACTAGCCTCTTCATAGCACGATTTGTGACTTATGACTTTAAAACACAGTTCAAAAGGAAAGCACAAATGAACATGGATAGCAGTTTAAATCCATTCACATAATTACACGATAATTGTACAGCGGGCGTACCGACTCCTTGCGACTTCCGCAAGGTCATCGTACGGGCATCGTGCGATTTATATGGGGAGGTCGTGAAGATAACACGATGATTGTACGATAACCTTGCGGTTGTCGTACGATATCCGCAAGGTCTCTGTAAGGTTTTGTCCTAGTTTGTCGCCGAAAGAAATCGTAAGGTGATCGTAAGCAATGTAAACGCATACATCGTAGCTTATAGCGGCCTACGGTGCCGAAAAAATCGTAGAGAAAATTGTAGAGAAATAAATCGTACGACGACCGTGGCAAATGTAACCGAGGCATAAGGGCCCTGACTGTAGTGCATATGTAGAAGATATACATCTCCTTAGGTGAGCATGGTGGGTCGAAGGCGAGACAAGAGAAATCAAACAGCGTTAACGCCAAATGAGCCGCAACATGTGATTTCCAACAATGTGGCATTTTGACAAGTGTAGACTCAGATGAGCATGTGCAGCTTCCTTTTAGGCTTTGAAACTCCAAATGTTGTTCAGTCAGTAGCTTTACACTCATAGAATATTCATGTGACTAGTAAAGGCTCTGATCAGACTGCGCGTATGCTCAGGCTGATCTTAGACTTTGCTGATTGCACATACCACTTTGTTGGAAATCTCATGTCGCGGCTCAAATAGTATTGTCGGGGGCTAAACCTGTGAAAAACTCGGACGATAGAAGGTTATTAAATGGATTGTTTGGACAAATATGAGCATTTAAATACCTCTCCCCCTCCAAAAAAATATCATTTATAAGATTTGATGGTGCTTAAATAGAAAAATATCAACTAAATAAATAAATAATGAATAAAATAACCACCACATCCAAAATACACAGATTTTTTTTCCATTTTCGTAAGAATTTGGACAAATTTAGGAAATGCCAAACATTTTGTTTATTCTTTCTTTTCGAAATACACCTCCGAAAGTGCTCCGATTGGTAATGTAGGCCCCAAAAGGAACTTGATTGGTTTAAGTTTCAATATGGCGACGACCATGACAACAGGTAATATTGAGCTCTTTTACCACTTATTTTACACTTAGAAGTAATTGCTGTAAGCAACATTAAATGTTGTTGTTTCTTACGTAAATTTTGGATTTCCAAGTCAGAACTGCTCATCTTATGACTCACAGCCCTTCATAATTTGCGCGCTCATTTGGACATAAATTTGTTGAATCAAGTCACAATAATAAAACATTGCATTTTTGCATCTATGGTTACGTTTCAGTTAAGAAATAGATCAGCCCCAGCAGTGAATTGTAGAGTAATAATTCACTGTTTGGAGGTCAGTTGTAAAGAAGATCAAATCACAAGCGCGCAGCGCGAGTGATTTATCTTCGTACAACTGACCGACAAACAGTGAATTATTACTCAACAATTCACGCACGTTAAACCCTCTAACGCCATGAAGGACGTAATTTAACAGTGACGTCAGGTATCACACACTTTAGCTGTGAATTATTGTCCGATATATCACAGTTTGTTACCGTTGGCTCTATAGGCGAGGTGTGTTAGAATATGCAATAAAGTGCTTTTAATCACTTTGACTTAATTTTCACGAAAGTATGAGACAATACATATGGACCTTTCGAATGAATTTAAAGTATAGGTAAAAATCGTCATAACTCGGATTGGTCTTGTATTATTTGTCTCAAACCTGAGGAGTACCTGATTAGTAAGTGAAGTAACATAAAAGGAGCAATTATCCAGCAATTTTAATACAGTAAGTTGGTGTCGTAAATACTTGAGAGATCACTGAAATCACACAAGATTCTTCCAATCTCATCTTGAGGGGCATATATAGAGGATATTTACCTTTTTTAAGTTAACCCAATCATGGTTGGCAACTTTGCTCTCCTCTTTAATCGCACGCCGGTGGGTAGGACTTCAGACTCTATGACGGTTCCGACTTAAAGACTTATCTATCTTTTGGATTTCTTTTGCTCCAGTATTCTGTTTTATGTACTGTTGAGTCCTTATCTTTGCTTTATCTCCTTTTTATATCTTGATTTATATGTTCTAGGAGATGATGTAAGGATAAGTTAGGGATCTTGCATGCAAACCAAATATCTATGTGTCTTGTTCCACATTTGAACTAAGGTGAGGTTGGCGCCATGAAACCAGTTTAAGCCCTCCAGTAAATTATTTTTACTGACTTTTTCAAGGCTGTACCTCTTTTGTGGATCTTTTGTGTTATTTTTGTCTTGTATTTGGCCTGCTTTCGTGTCTGTTCATTGCTGCCTTGTGGTCACCTGAAGGGAAAGGGCTGACCTCCTAGCTCCTGTTTGTGATGTCTTATTGTGAATATATTTGGTATTTACCCCCCAAAAAAGTATTTTTCCCTTTTATTCATACTACAAAGAGAATTACAGAAAGCAAACTGTTCGTTTCATGTCCAATTTGACTCTTTCAGTGTGTTTATTGGGTATACCAATAACCTAGAAAATGGCTTTGAATAACATTCTAACGGTTGAAACATAAGAAATAAACGCTTAAGTGTACCTTAGGACAGACGTCACCTGCAATTTAGCGCTACACCAGGCCATATGGTGACATAATTAGGTTTGAAATTGACGTCTTCGTAGAGATATTTCTGACAAATGCTCTTCACTTTGACTTTTTGGGAAAATGTACCAGTCCCAGAATTGTCAAAAAAGCCTTTCTTGGCTACAGTGAAATGACATAAATAGTATCACTCACTAGTTAATTGATATGATATCATTTCAATGTATCAATTGTTTACACATTTGATATGCATTGAATTCACTGCTTGTGATACAATAAATGCTTATTTTATTTATCATAAGCAAAGTGAATAAAATTGATATTTTCTACAGTGAAATGGTATTACCTCAAAAAAGTGAATGTTCTCTATACATTCTAAACAAGAATAATGTTAATGCCTAAAACACATTTTTTTTGTTATGATTACGTAGTTACTTAGACATACGAGGACTGTTCAAATATGAATACAAGTAGCTTCATAACTTTCTTCAAATATATGCTACGACAAAATGGTATACGTTTCTATAAAGGACTATATGTCACCTATAAAATGGCACTAGACCTAAAGAAAAATACAGTATACTTATCGAGTAATAGCCCTTTGAATGAGGGTCACTTTATTATACTAACAAACTCATTGCTTCGAACATATATACCAGTGATATAGACGAGAATATAATTCTTCGATAAACCCTTGAAACTTCTTGAAATTTAAGAGGATGTATCCCCATATACTTATACAATGATTCTGTAAAAGATGCGAACATCTGGCATGTTTTTGTAAAATTACATCGAATCGTCTTCAGTAAAGTCCTCTTATGTTTGCAAATAAATGGTAAACAAAACACCACCTTTCTGTTTTCAGTCAAACTAATCTCTATCAAAATGTACGAAGCAACATTTAAACTGGTGTTAACTCAAAGTCAATATGTTGATCGCTCATGCTGAGTTGTTGCTACAAATTATTGATGGAAAGTGGGTAATTTTTAAACGCTGAAAATCATTTTTATTAAGTCAAAAATGCCTTATTTGAAGGGGTTATAGAATTTATACTTATTTTTTTGTCATAACATTGTGGCTTTATTCTTAATTTGAACGTAAACTTTAAGTTTGACCACTATAGGCATTATTTACAATAAAATTACTCACCTGTTCTTGAGGACTAGCCAGATTGAACATATATTATTTAATGTAAACAAGTCATTAAGAAGCAGAAAAATGCTTGAAAATGATATGAAATGTCATTACTCTGTAAATAGAGGATGGCGCATTTTGAAAACTCCCTTATGACATATTAAACATGTTTTCAGCAAAACGCAAAGAAAACGGCACAGCGATGTTCATTATTACATCGCCAGTAGAAAACTCAAAATGACGTTATCATAAATTAATGACGTCACAAACGTGCCTGTTTACTCTAGATTGAAACAGGATTATATTTGTTTCTGCTAGCAACTTGTGGAATGTAACTTAAACTTGAATCTAAAATTTGGTGTCATTTTGTCTAAAACTTACAAAGGTATGACACTATATACGCACATGTACCAAAACGTGCATTGCATTTTGCTTCAGAAAAGCTTCAGTATACAGGAATGGCCTTTATATAAGGGTCTGTAACTAGATAAATATAGTGAGTGTTTCTTTATGTTTGGTGTTATTTTAAAGGCGACAAATAGTTCTTTCCAAGTAGGTATGACATTTTATTGTAGTATATATGTGAAGAAAGTTATGAAGCTACTTATTCATATTTGAACAGTCCTGGTAGATGTATAAAACAATCTTTACTATTTACATTGTATATTGTCAATATAAACAGTCTTGATTTTTTTTTACTGTTTTACATGCCAACTCCCTTTGTTATAAGGGGTGATTCCGGGCAGAAAAACATGAGAAGAGAGACAGGTCCGTGGAAACAATCTAATTTCCACAAAACCACTTCAGATACAAAACATGGAATCCCCCTACACACACAGTCTCGACAAAATATTTGCTAGATAAAGACTGTGACTGTCAAAATTGATGTCTATAGCTATACTGGATAAATCAATATATGGACGTTTAATGGTTTGGGCGCATATGCGATATTACCAAAAAAGTGTGTTGATCCATTCTTATACTGTTCTAGTTTTGCAATCATCTTGATGAGGTTGAGAGAGATGGCTGCTTAACTGGTGTTTTATGAATGTTAGTGCTCTTTTGCTCTTCCTTACAGTGTTGTGGTTTCGGCTGCAGTGTGCGATTGTTGTTTATCCTGATCATACTCACTTTTTTACACAGGAATAATCAACTATAAGCCAACCAAAGGACATCTCTTAAAGAGCAGGTTTGGTTCTGATAATTGCTTTGCTATAATGCATGCACCGTATGGTGTGTATTAAAATTGAGTTAGTAAACATCACTAACAGTATCACTGAAGCAGATAAAAAAACATACTGGACCTAACAAATGCATGTTTATCTCTTCATGAAAATGGTTTTGAAAAAAGGAAGGATGACTTATCCGCACTCTTTGTAAAAGAAACTGATTCCAATCCGACGTCTATAATAAACTGATCCTCAGTCCACCAGTTACCAATCTGGGCCTAACACAGCTGGGTTCAAAACTATAAAACTCATGTTTTGGTTGACAATACAATACCAAACGTAAACAAATCTAATGGCATAAATAGCCACGACGATCACCTATTGGTGAATTTCAAATATAAACAGAGTACAGGTGCAAAATACGAGTAAATGTCAGTCACATTTTGAAGTATGTTATTTGATTCGAATTCTTTGTTTTCCACGAACACAACTTTGGGGATCAATATCTAGTTTTAGGGCTTTGATATGCAGGTATTAACAAAAGAGTCAACTTGATAATTTGTCCAAAGAAATTCTGTTGTGAAAAAAACGTTAACTTTCGTAAATATGTGAGTATTCATCCGCTTTTAAACGTGTGTGCCAATGTGCGGCCATATTGGAACTCAAACCAATCATGTTGTCACTTTGGCATGCATTATCAATCAGAGCACTAAAGGAGGTGTAAGACAACAGTGGCTATGCTCTAAAGTTCATTATTGAGATATGGAGCTAATTATCTTCTGAGCGAGCTAGACAATTTTTACCAAATTTGCTTGGCCGCAACAACTGGACATGGTAAACAGCCGATTAAATTATGGAGAGCTTTACCTTAATTTCAAGGTCACTGCAGAACAAAACCCTGCTACATTTAGACCGAAGGTAATTTAATGCGCGTTATCTTCTGAGTGAGCTGGTAAGCTGATTGTAACGGATTTTGCATGTCTGCAGCACCTGGATGTGATAAAACGCTAATTAGGTTTTGGTTATTTTGATCTAATTTTCAAGGTCTTTGCAGGAACAGAACGGTAAAATTAAACCCAAAGGGTTATTTGTTCAACAAACTTTCCCTGAATCTTTGCTGGATGGATATTGTTTGTTATTTGACGACGCAGCTCCTCTCAGAATGATGATACCTTCACGTAAACACGCCTGTGATATACTGTCGCATATTCGACGTCATAACGTAAATTGTTTTTATGCAGCTGGTAGCTGCTGTTTGTGTAGGCGCAAGAAACTACATTTTCACTGTAATTTTGAAGAAAAAATGTTACTGGTGCATTTGGATGAGGATAACCACATTTAAAATGTTCATTTTGGAGGTATATTCGGAAATAACCTTTTACGGATCCGCAGACGCGTCAACGTAAAACTAAATTACCAAGCATATATACGATGATATCCCTCCTTAAATAAAATTTTTGAATACCAGTATCCCTTATTTGATCTGAGTCAGCACATGTGATTTTGGTACTCTTATGCACAAAAGCCCATACTGATGTATCCAGATGGGCTAGAGCGCTACAGATTGGTCTGATATGTCAGCTACAGGCATGCTACGTGTATGCGAGCAATGTAGGCTCTGGAGAGGCTTGGCTTGCATGACCTTGAAGTAAGTACCAAAATATCACGTGCTGGCTAGTAAATATGCCTCATGCCTGCTCTGGGGTGATGGTTCTGTTATCATGATCTCTCTGTTTTTCTGTTTCCTCCATTGTGAGTAGGAGTTACGTATATTAGTCATGGTGTTGTGCTGTATTTCTTTTCATATTTTTATATTGGCAATTATCTCACAGAGGAAGTAAAACTTGTTTTCTTGCTCTGTGAGATAATGTATACATGATTCGTCAGTTTAATTGACTATCTCCCTCTTTGTGTCATATAGGCTGAATTGAGATTTCTGATTGTAGCAGTTCATAGTCGAATTCACTTTTTTGTCAATGTGTTTAGTATAAACATAAGTACGCGTTTCATTTTTATATCAGTATAGGTTCAGTATTGTCTAACCCAGACAGGTCAGGGCTCAAAGTAGAATACAATGTAATAAATTTGTACATACTTGTGGTGTATTTCATATTTAACGGCTTCACTCCTTTCAATCCAATGCATCCAGCAGTATGTAGATGGGCTTTTAATGGGATACAAAACGCCAGGTGACACAGTGTAGAAAGCAAGATGCTCGCAGCTCTGTCTCAGAGACATCATAGAAAAAAGTATGTGCGTATGATCAGAAAATACCACAATCACACACTGCAGACCAACCATCTTAAATGATCTGTGTTTTAACGAAGCATAGTAATAACAACATAGGTTTCGTTGGACTGATATCTGAAAGTCCAGACAGGGTATTGCAATTGATTTTTCCCTACCTTAAATGAGGAATTCCTCATAAAAGAGAAAGTTTTATGTCAGGTTAGTTTAGATGATTTCAAAACAGGAGGATGGCTTGGATATTCTAATTCAGTTTCTGGATAAGCATCTTAAAAGTATGATTACATTGACAGTATAGAGCAATTTGAAAGGTTTGATGAATGCCAAAGGGCTGAGGGACAAAGTATTACAGAGTTTATTGATTATTTTGATTCAATGTATGGGAAAATTGAGAAAAGAAATATGAAGGGGCAATCAGAGGTACTAGCATTCAAACTCATAAGGAAAGCAAACATAAGCATAGAAGAATAACTACTGGTTTAAACAAGATAGAAGAGAAACTTTGTATGAGTATGCGAAAAATTCACTGAAGAAGTTTTTATGATATGTCCATAACGGGAGTAAAAACAGCGCCAGGCTGTAAATGTTAAGAGAGTAAAAACTTAGTGGCGGTGATGATTTAGAGTGAATGTTTAGAGAAAAGAGAAGAGGCACTATTAGCAGCTCGCTATGTAGATCAGTCTCGTATAAGGGAACAAGGAACTTTAGCAGCTGCGGATATAATATTCAGACTAGTGGTACGTCACTAATCAGAAAGGAGAGGATTCAGTAGGATCAAAAAGGAGGACCATTTACTTGTAGCTCTTGTGTTTCATACAGACGTCTTGTGAAGGATTGCCCAGATAGTTGTCAAAAATAAATACTAGTGTGGAAGACGAGCACATGGATTTGTTAACTGTGTACAACTTATGCTACAGGTAACAAGATAATTGAGCAGCGACATGTGATTTCCATAAATGTGGCATTTTGACAAATGTAGATTCAGACGAGCCTGCACAGCCTCCTTTTAAGCTAAGAAATTCCAAATGCTGGTCCGTCAGTAGCTTAATACTCATAAAATAGTCAAGAGACACACAAAGGCTCTGATCAGACTGTGCTTATGAGCAGGCTGGTCTGAGCCTTTGCTGGTCGCACATACCACATTGTTGGAAATATCATGACACGGCTCATATATAGATTCATTAGACCAAAGTAACAAGAGAACAATATAAAAAAAAAACTGAAAGAAGAAGGATGTTCGTGTTTAGAGGAGGAAACCAATTGACATATAATGGCGAATTCTGTCTTCCAGCAGAGAGTAAGGATCAAACTGATGTTGTTCAATCAGACATTCCATTGCTTTTTTACAGCTAGTGTAAAGATGGACCAAGAAAACAACACCCCCAGCATAAATGTGAAAGAGTTAACTTTGAATTTAACATTATTATGCCATTATAGTTTACCTGTCAAAGGAACAAGGAAAGCATTGGTTACCAAGGTATTATATGCAGAAAAGAGAGGCAGCTGTAAACAAGTGTTATACACAACACGGACAACTGAAAACAGCCCTGAATGATAAAGTATTGTGAAACACGAATCTTGAGGAAAACCATGTAAAATAGACAGATGTGATTAACTGACTTAGGGAGACACTTAGATTGTGAGATAAATAAGCAACTTAAAAACAAAATATACACAAGATCCGTGTGTGATAAACAAAACTTTGAAGCAGTAGTCAAATATTTAAACGGTCATAATGCGATGAAACTATATATGGTTAGATCCTTGTATGCGAATATTTAGAGATAATGAGGATTTGGTTATAAGGATTAGAGCCATGCTATCATTCAACAATGAGCTGAAATTTCAGGGAAGAAAAAAATAAATGATAGTAAACTAGAAACTAGATTTGTTTGAAACATATACATGTGTGTTTAATTGCAAGCTGAATAGACGAATATGTAGAATTATTAAGATAATGGGAAATTCATTAAGACCCAAAAGTTTGAAAAACATATTTTTACAGACTAGCAAAAGGTGAAGAATTGAGACTGTGTGTGATATAGAGTAAGTTACAACCAAGGCTACACCTACTGAGTGAGCTCAATGATTGTTGGTCTTGGCTAGAGTTTGCGGATTTCTAGCATAAACATAATTATTTATTAGAAAAGCTTAATTTTAAGTCATTACTAGGTCAGGATTGTGACAAAATGTTAAAATTTACTATCACAGAGAAGCAAAGAGAGAGTAAGAAGATGAATAGTTTAGTCCTTAGAAAAAACACATAAATTTATTATGAGATATTTTGACTAATTACTTTATTTTTATGTGTACATTTAATATAAAGCGTTTTGTTGAGGGAAATAGTTGATGAGTATTTGTACCAATGTCTATGTACAAATCTCATTAACATTGATCATAATGCTACTTTTCAAATATTTCTTTTTCTTGCTAACATTTTTTTAGAAATTAGATTTCCAATCCTGTTTTATACTAACCATTTACACACTGGTAAATGTATACGTCGATTTGGTGGTATTTACGCGTATTGCCGGTACTTCATAGACCGGAAGTGGTAGATATTGATGTTAATACTTTATAGAAAAACATGCCATATGCCTAAAGGACTATAGAATTAGATCATTTTTAAGTATTCTGCATCCACATGGTGATTAATGTAAGCATTTAGGAATAGATTCGAGTATCGGGATGAACGGTACTCGAATCTATTCCTAAATGCTTACATAAATCGCCATGCACAGACTGGATACTTAAAAATGATCTAATTCTATAGTCCTTCAGGCATATGGCATGTTTTTCTACATAGTATTAACACAAATATCTACCACTTCCGGGCTATGAGGTACCGGCAATACGCGTAAATACCACCAAATCGACGTATGCATTTACCAGTGTGATTTAAAAGAAAAGAAAATGAAAAGAAATTATAATAAATTATATTAATCTTAATACTTATATACGGGAAATTACGCTTAATATGTTAAATTTCCTGCTATGTTTGAGTAACCGTTACTTTTCAACTGTGATTTCATAACGTCATAGCAAAAACGTTACGAGTTATGTTATCTTACTGTATGTTGCACTGATCTACTAAACTGATGTTGTCAGTATAAAATGTTTAGTTGAGATTAACACAAAGGACCATATCACAAAACTAGGACCAAGTCATTAATAGAGGATCTTACGTGAGTGCTAATGTTTTATTGAATTTATTAAACGAGTTGGGGAAAAGAGATAAAATGCGAGGCTTGCCGAGCATTTTATCTCTTTTTCGCAACGAGTTTAATAAATTCAATAATACAAGCGCACGAATGTTAATCCTATTTATCATATGACATTAAGATATCTTTGAAGTTTCATTGCTGACGGTAAAACGTTATAATATTGTCATTATGCACGCAACGTTATTATGGACGTCATAACGTTTCCCGTAAATCTATAAACCACTAGTGGTTTATCGTTTTTAATGCATGGCGTTATTTCACTCCCAGACGCGACGTCATATGATAAGTTTTCATATAATTCTATTTACCTTTCCACTGTGAGTCTTTAAATGAACCTTTACGTTTGAGATCTCTTTCATGAACAGAACGATTTAAGCCACGCCCACAAACGCGCCATTTGGGTGTACCAACATGAACGTCATCCAATAATGTTGTTAGTTTACATGCATTATCGAAACGTTAAACACGTATCGCCATAACGTTAATCGCGGAATTTGCCATTTTGGCTATTATGAAACCCCTGTTAGGGATGATTTAATTCAAACTATCAAGAAAACCACACAAATTTGGTGAAAATTGATACCTCATTGATAATTTAAAATATAAATATAAGTAATAAATTCTATTATTGGTCTGTTCATGGCATCATGAACAGACCAAAAATCGAATTCATTTCTTATTGAGCAACATAAACATAAACGCCGCCTTAGAAGGAGCACCTGGTCCATCAATCTATGATGATGATGATGCTGCTCAGAGCCTTTGATTTTTCAATGCATCAAATCAGGTGAGTCTGTTGTTGTTGATTTATTTTAAATTGTTGATCCCATTGTTTATAGGGCTGTTGTGTTTGGTCCTTGTTTATGTGTTGTATTTGGTGTCCTATCTAAATATAGCTTTGCACTCGCCTCGCTGAGCAGGGGGCGGGGGAAGCTGATAGCTTTCATTTTGCTGTCTTCTGTCCTTGATGTCATATGGCTGTCAATGTTCTGTGTCTGTACCTAGCGGTGCTGTGGGTTAGTCTGCAGTGTGTGATTGTGGCATTTCATGGTCATGCTCACTTTTTCTAACGACGTTATCTATATCCAAATAGCCAACAACAATGAAGCTGATCTGACAGTACTTATAACGCGCATTGGCTGCTTGCACATGCGCAGATCCAGAAACTTTTGTCAGATAGGGTCCTACTTTGACAAGGGATGTTTTTGTTTTTTTAGTTGATGAGGGGAGAGAGGATTCAAATACAATACCATTTTAAGCGGGCAATCATCGACCTGCCAGCGAAACACCATTTAAATGGCGTTTCACTGGCGTATCGATGATGGCCCAACACTGACCTCAATATTGAATACTGGCTTGGTAGCTCTGTGATTTTTCAGGGATCCTGACAAGTATTGCTAAGAAACCCTATGTTTTTGAGATTTTTCATGTAGGGTCCAGACCCCCTGTTCCCTACTCTTGATCGCCCATGTTGCATATGGTAATTAACTAGTTTACAATAGAGATACTTTTTTCCATTTGGTAAGCTAAGATAAGAATGGAAATGGGTTTTCACTTAAACTTATTATGTAAATTTAGGTAAATAATATCAACATGTATTTCAAAAAGACAGCCACTTGCAAATATTATCATCACAATACTTTCAATGCATATCACCGCTAATATTGTCGTCTGTCGTTGGAATTTTGAAATCATCTGCAGCAAACAGTGTGGACCCCGACGCGACTGCTCCACAGGGTCCAATCTGTTTACACTCAAGTTTGAATTAACCCTTTTCATTCTGGAGACCAATAAACAGGGACTTTGGTAAATCGTAAGGCGGCATTCCGTGAGGGTATGCAACGTTTGCTTAGATAAAAAGGCAATATTTAGGGACAGAATTATATAATTTTATAGAAATGCTGATCGACAAACACTTAATGATTGACAATTTCATACTAATTGTATCATCCATCAAAATGATTTTTCTTTACTATTTTGTTAGGCAAAACTATAACAAGTAGATTGAAAGTGACATTCAAACTGTGTGCTTGCTGTTGGTAGTGTCAGTATTATGCATAACTAGTTCATTGTGTTATATTCCTCAACCGTGTTAGAAAACTTTGCAAGCGCCAACATTGAAGTCACATATGTGTACGATTCACAGGACCAGAATGGCCAGTAATCAGGGTAACTGTTATAGCCATGGAAATCTAATGGCGTCGTCCTTCCTAACCATTTCTTTTTCAACATAATCTGATAGTCTTTCTCTGTGACAACTCCCTCGAAACCACTGAAGAAATGCCTTTGACTATCTGTAGAATTCAGTTTTCGTTGTGGGTAAAATGGCAGTGTCTGGAATTGAGCAAAAATATGCATTAGCCAACTCTACACACTTTCACTGCCAAACGCGACTGTAGTCGAATTTACCGTTCACTGCCAAACGCGACTATAGTCAAAATTTAAAGGCACAGTTGATAACTGTCAATTTTTAACCGATATAAGGGACGCAAATCCTTGTTCTTTATTTCAAAATGTTCAGGGGACATACTTATATAATATATAGAAGTAAACACCATTTATTTGGACAAAAATGACTTTACAAAAATATTTGTAATGTCATTAGATTTCGAAGACGTCAAAAACAACTTTAACATGTCCAAGGGAATGACATTCAGGACGTATTAAGCCCTTCAACTGCTATATTTTGATTTATTTCTGATGAAAGAATATAATATCAGAATAAATCCTTATGTTTGATACTTGGTGTAGATGGATGTTTGTCTTTTTTTCGCATAAAATAGTAATTAACTGTTGTTTATAGGCATTTTTCATATTTTCAAATATGGCTTCCAAAATGGCCGCCATTGGTCACGTGACTATTTTCATTATTATTGGTTCAAATGAAAGTTTAATATATTATCAACATTCTGTGATAGTTTTACAGCAATATGTTGAATGGTTCTGGAGATACTCTGTATTGGACCCATATACCCTCAATATTCAGGAGTCCTTGACACATGCGTGGCACTGAGGTATGGTTTTTTTGAGGTGCTTGGCAGCGAAAGTGTTAAAAAAAGCCCTAATTTCGCTATATGCAAAGGGTAATGCAAATACGGACGAGAGAAAATCTGCTTTTCAGGTTGTCTCCAATTAGGGAAAACTGCTAGATTATTGAATTGTATATGGGTGAATATTAATTTATACTTTATAACAGCTTATTAAAGCCACTGACCAGACTGTTCTGATTTACATGCTGCTCTATGTCTTTTTCAGGCTGGAATGAATTCAGAGACTCTCGCTATGAGGCTCATATGGCCCATATGATATGTGCAGTCAATAGCCTAACCTATAATTAACAAACGATATGTTATCAAATAGTTGTTGAATTTATGAAATGTTCTTTGTTCAACATATTACATAATATATTACCGACGCAAGGAAAATACATGGTAATGCGATTGAGATACCATTTATTCCATATTTTACAGAAGCAAATATAAAAAAAAACGTGACATTGAAATAAATTGGTATTTTGCGTCTATATTTTGAGATTATTGGTCAAAAGTAGACATATACATTTGTGCATGGCCTTGTTATAGTGTTCGACTGTGGTAAATGAGATTTACTTACAGTTTGTCCTTTCACAGAGCCTGAGAAGAATGCATTCCAGGGTTGATACTTAAGTCCAAATATATTATTGCTAACAAAACTTGCGGCCTTCGTCACTGTGTCTTTGACTTCTGGAGGTGTTCCTATAAAAGTAAAAAATGTATGGGCTAAAACTCGGGTTTTTATGTTTTTTTCATTGAATTTCGGCAATAACTTTTTAATTTCCAATTTGTGTTCAAAATGAAAGTTGTAGAGAAAAATTAGCGCCAATTTCTCCAAAATTTCTGAAATTTGTGGCTAAAATAGGATTTTGTGTACATAGATGGAGATTTCTGCAATAAATTGAATTCAACCAAATTTTCTAAGTCTTTTATTGACAGTTAAATCTCGCAGAGGCGTGACAGCAAGTGCTAGTCTCAAAAGAATATTCACAAGTGGTGATTGTAACTTAATCAATGGTTGTCTATAGCATAATCCTGCTGTTTGAATACTCAGAATTTACCGTGCATGGACAGAATCTACTAAGAGCAAGATCATTTGTAGATACTGAAGTTGGGATTTCACATGACAAAAGTAAGTAATGGTGCAAAGATCAGGAAACGATACAATCAAGTACCACACCTGACCCAGGATACCAATGGGAAAGTGACAAACTCACAGAAGACACCACAAACGAGAGCCAAGAGGTCAGCCCTTTCCCAGCAGGTGACCACAAAGCACATATAAACAGACGCGCACAAAACATAGCAAACACAAGACAGAACAAAAACATAAAAGATCCACAAAAGAAGTACCGCCTTGGAACGGTCAGTCATTTTTCTTTTAATGCACGTACTCCAAAACGGACGGATTCGAGTTGACCCCACTAGCTTAACGCAAGAGCGTATCAGGCGCAGTTTCCCTTATATTTGAACCAGCCATCCATCGCTTTAGTTATTGAATTAGGGCGACGCAAGGTAACTTTTTGACTTACATATTTGACTTAGTTTATTTGTGGTTTGGTTAAAATGCTCAAAGTGTGCATCTGTGCGCAGAGTTAATTACAGCATCTTGGTTGTTGAAACCGTTTGCACAAGTTGGCGCTATTTTTTCTCTACATACAGTTGTGGAAAATTAAAAAGCAAAAGAGTTATCTCCAAAAATCAATGTGAAAAACATAAAAATCAAGTTTGTTTTTAGTAAACGATATTTTGGTACTTATCGCATATGTGCAAATGTTCCTTATTAATTAACGCCCATGCTGACTAACAAGGATTGTTTGAGGTCTAAATTTTTGGTTTGAGCTTTCATCTACATTCATACTTCATGCATGCAAGCATCAAACGCTTTAGTAAATCTCCATATGAAGAGTTTGGCTACCCAAAGAGTGACTAGCGTAGATTCTAGTCAGACTGCACATATCTTTATATGAAGACTCATTGGTATCGGGGCTATACATAGATGACCTAGCTAAGACGCTGGTTGGACTGCACATATGGAGGCAAAAATGAACAATGATTCAACAACAACAGAGCGGAAAGTATCTGAAGCAACTGGTGTCTTAAACTAGTTTAACTGGCCAAAGGATCAGCAGATGAAAAATGTCTCAAATTTAGCAGACTAACCCTTACCAACACATTATTTACCTGATTCCCATAACAATTTCTTAGATTTTTCATCAAACGTTGTCCACGTGCTTAAAAGAGCATTAATTGCCATAGATGTTGTGAATATGCGATCCTCCCCTCGTATCTGAAGAGAAACATAAATATTACTACATACACATGTATGCGAATGAGAATAATGATCAGTAATGACATTTGAGAAGCCAGAAAACATATAAGAATGATCAATAATGACATATCAGCGGCCACAAAACATATAATAATGATCAGTTATGACATCTTAGCGGCCAGAAAACCTATAATAATGATCAGTAATAATATCTTAGCAGCCAGAAAATATTTCCTGGCTGCTAAGATGTCATTACTGATAATTACTCTAGTTTGCCTACATGAGTATGTATTATACACACATATGTAAACAATGGAAGTTATCCATAATTACTATTCCATATATCACAGTCAAAGTTTAGACCTCTACACTTGCCCAAAGTTCTAAGCGGTCACCTTAAAATCACCATGTATTTGTCCTATGAACACGGGCATTTGGTTCTTCATTAATTTCACGTGAAACATCATGGAATGACTTTTTGTATGACATCTCTCAATACAATATGTCAAAACATGAAATTAAAACTAGTTAAAAATGATTAAAAATTTTGTCAAAATTTTGGAATTGCTAGGTGACCGCTTAGAAGTTTGTGTGAGTGTATTTCCGTTGGATACTTCATTATGGTTTTAAGGGAAGATTTTGTGCATAACCGATGAATATCAAATTCTCACAAGCTGGCCCAAGTATCTTTGATCAATGGACAGAAGTTGTCCATTTTTAGCTGTATTCTTTACAGACTGGCCTCTTTGATACTACTATTCAATAACTATTACATGTAAACGTTTATTTATGTCACAATTATCAGAAGTTTCTACATGCATTGGACCATTATCAGTGTTGGTGGGAGTTTTTAAAAGTTGATTATGAAAATATGTTTTTCAGACAACGGGCATGTTTATGTCCGAGTTATGCTTGATCACGAGTTTGTATTAAAATGTCGTCTTAGTCTCAAGCTTATCTAGTGCCAGGTCATATGCAACTGCTTACTTTTGTTTTATTTGTCAAATCCAGATCACCATCTCCCAAGAAATCATCAAAATAGATGGTGTTTTCTGTTGTATCTCTTTGAGTGGCATTGAGAACAGCGGTTGTCATTGCACCATGGAGAACAGTATCCAGAATTTTCTGTACTTGCTCTAGAACCTGTGGATAGAGAGGTAACATGATGTTGTCTATTTCAAAAGGTGTAAAACAGTCAGGGCGTGCACATAGGAGCGCATGTATTATTTAATTTATCGAATGAGTTGGGAAAATAGATAAAATGCGAGGGTCGGGGGCCACAGGTTTAAACTGAAGGAAAAAAGATACGCAACAGATGAAAAATATTTTTGCATAGTAATATGATGTTTTGATTAAATTTCGTTTAGAAGTGGCTTAATGACTATTAATGGCATGTGATGATGCACGAAAACGTCACTTTAAGGTTGAAACTAACGCCACAAGATGAAAACATTTAAAAACGTAAAATTGTGACGTGTACGTAAGAACGAAGATCATGATACCCAATCTTCTTCATGATTTGTTACATGACGTCGACTCCATAATGTACAAACAAAATAAGCATCACATCATGCTGAAATGTCACTCAAATGTTGCTTCAAAACAAGCTCATGGAACGCAAGAATGCCTACCGGTTGAGATCGTTGTTGCATTGCGGGTCTATCCTACCTAGAGATAACAGGACATGCTTTGCCTGCAAAACTTACTTTTCTATGCTTACAGAACCCGTAAAATTGTGTCAGCGGGACGTTGTCTTGAGGTTAGTCATACTGAACATAGCATACATTTGCTAACAAAAACAACCTGTTATTAGCTGGAAGTAAGCATTAAACTTACTAACTGTAACTGAAACTTTGCCACTTGGCCATTCTCTCATCAGAAAAATGCGTAAACATAAAGGTGCATTTAAAGTGCAGAATAATGCATTTTGACGCCATGATACACATTTAATTGACGTCTAATATTCTTAAGTCATATGTCTTGTAGTAAATGTGTTTTTATTGAAAAAACTCAAGAGAAATAAAATTTACTGCATTTAACGCAATATTTGGTCTTGAGGTTGTTGACGTTAACCGTTTGAAATCATAACGTAAGGTTGCAATGATCATCCTGGATCCCCAAAGGAGCTCTAGCGATAAGGCGTATATTTTCCCTAGTTGACATGATTACTAAACCTAAATTTTCCAATTGCCTGAATGTATTTGAAATTGGACTGTTTCGTTAGTAAAACATGCACAGAAAGCATCAAAATAGGTTTTAAAGCGATCCATCATTTACAAAGCCGTGAAAATTTGCGCCTTCTACTCCCACCCCTCATTTTACGTCTTAAGACTGGGTGCCGTTTAGATGATAGTTTTAGTAAATCCTTTGCAGGTTTTCAAAAAGTAAAACTGCTAAAATATTAAGGATATACGTGCCCTTCATTTCCAAAACTTTGCGGTAATCCTTCTGTGCATGCGTACGAAATATACTTAAAATTGTGAAGTTTGTCATTGAAAAGATGAAACTGGCGTCTTTCAGTTTGTTTTTAGATGCTTTCCCCCCCTAGACCCAAGATGCCCTTTGGACATTTAATGTCGCTGTACAAATATATAACATATGTAAATGGCGTCTTGGGTCTAGGGGGGGAAAGGGGTTGTATAAGCGAAAGAAGACATTAAATATCTGACAAAAATAGACCACTTTGCAAGATGGTCTTTTTTATTGTACATCAACTGTATAAATAGTTTTACTGTACATAGCCTGGTTCCCTGTTTAACGGTCTAGTTCCCATATATGTTACTGAATAACAAGAACAATTGATAATCGAAATAAATTCTCATTCAATAATAAGTAGAGTTATTACATGCATGAAGGAAACCCCGTTTAAAATATACAAATTGGGGGCAATGGTGCATCGACGGCTCGTCTATATATATTTGTTGAATGTGCCTAGTTTCTCCAGTCGTGATTTCAACAAAATTAAACGAACGTCTCGTTTAGGGAGATTGCTCGCATTATCGCTAGAAATTCTTTATTCCAAATGTTTTGTAAACAACAAACAGGTTTTTGATAGAAAATTGAATTTTATTGACCATGTTTCACGGTTTTCTACTGGGGGTCAGGATGATTACGCGCATGCTAGCCCGCATACGTAATCGACGTAGTGGCTTAACCCTACAGTAAGGTGACGGATACATGCTGCTTTTATAAAACAACATCATCTACACAACCGAATTGCATTACATTTAATGTTTACAATGAATTGAATTAATTGTTTAGTTTCTTTATTTTTTAAATATACATTTAATAATATGTGAGCAAGAATTTTAATTCATTTATCATGTGACGGTGCAAGTACTTTGAATTCACACTTTTGGGTAAAAACGTTTTTTTTTTATTCATTATGTCAGTATAGCAGGAGTGATCATTTCATATGACTGTACTAAACGAGCTTTCTGCAAGTTTAATAAAATGATTACAAATGTAAGATTCTTTTTATCGTATGACCGTTTAGATAAGATACGTATATATATTTAAATGAGAATTTGCATGATTGTAATCACGGACGCCTTCATGAGGCTAGTTGTTCCCGCCGAAAGTGCTATGTAACAAGTGATCATAACATTATTTATAACATAACGTTATCCGATGAATAACAGTCATGTCATATGATAAATGACGTTACTAGTTTATCGTCTGGTGTTATATCACTCCCAGACCTGACATAGTATGATAAAATATTGTATTGCATTGCACAGTTTTATAGTAGCAAATTATTTATAAACACTCGCCCATTTGCACAAATGCCTTGAAAACAATACATTACAATCCAATGTTACAAAATGCCAGGAAGCTCTATTTTACTAGATATCCACTCATTCAGTCGCGAACAGTACTCATTATGACTGACAGAACACATATTCTCGAAAGGGGTTTTTGCAAATAATTGATTTATTGGAGGCATGCTTAGTGACAAATCACTAAAACTCAACCGTACAAATAAAACACATAGAACGAAAATGTCTTCTGATTTTTTCCAGAATCCCTTTTGTATTATGCTTTCATGCTATCATCAGTGACTACTGTGATGCTCTGTATTTATCTATGTATCATACAATAAAATACAGTTTGAACAAATAGAACATATGAGCCGTGACATGTGATTTCCAACAATGTAGCATTTTGACAAGTGTACACTCAGACGGGCCTGCGCAGCCTCCTTTAAATCTTAGAAACTCCAAATGATGTATGGTCAGAAGCTTAACAGTCATAGAATATTCAAGTGACTAGCAAAGGCTCTGATCAGACTGCGCGTGTGCGCAGGCTGGTCTGAGCATTTGCTGGTCGCACAAACCACATTGTTGGAAATTTCATGTCACGGCTCATATATAAAAATCAAAATCAAATCCAGTTTAAGACATGGTGTTTGGATCTATTTTCCATTCATTAAACAAAACAGATAAGTTTGGAATGAGAGAACCAGCTTTATGCTGCAAACTGTTTCATTCGTGTTGCTATTTATACTAACCGGATGTGGCAGTGGTCCTTCTTTGGAACGACGCTGAAGTTCTCCGAATGTTCTAGCAACGAACCAATAGAATTCGAACGCTGATGGATAGTAGAGCAGAGCAAGGTCATGGCGAGAACTGAAGTTAGTCTGTATCATGTATGCAATTAGACTGCTTGTGTTCAGGTAAATTTGCTGTAAAGTATAACAGTGTCCCAGTTTAAAAAGCACAATGGGCTATCGATAAATTTAAGCCTGATCGTTCAAAGTACCAGCTTAAGTCATTGTAAGGGTGACATAGATTAGGAGATCAAGCAAAATATATTTTGGGGATGTTAAAATTGGAGATTAGAACTAAAACAAGCGAAACTAGGCTATTAAATAGTTCTACTTATCTGGATATATTGATGAAAATAAAATGGGAAATGGCGAAATCACTCTGTCGTTTACTGATGTAGGTAAACCAGGCCCTAGTCGCTATTTTTTACGTTACAATTATGTTATAAAAAAATTCTCGCGAAAATTTGCGAATTTACAGTATTTGCTCAATGATATATATAGCGTTAACTACTGTAATAATCAAGTTTCACGACAAATTATCAAATATAAATAATCAACCCTAATGTTAATCGTACCCTTATCTCTGGATCGTCGAGTATTTTTGCATCTACAAGTCCATTCAATATGCCTGACGTTGTTCCAAACACACCATTAGCTGCCACGGTAACGTCAATATTGTTGATGTTAAAGGGCATATCAACTCCTCTAGGACCCCACGTCTTTACCTCTTCTGTATCTTGTACCTAAAGGACAAAAATGTTTTATTATATACCTATAAATGATACGACTTTAGAACTGTCTGTTTTCTGGCCATCTGATACAGAAATCCGAAGCAACGGACTGAGGTTTTCTAAATCCACTTCACTATCCTTTAAACGAGGCTAAAGTCGGCTACCTGCTTTTGCGGCGACGTTAAGTAAATCAAATTTCAAGCATGGAACCAGAGACAGAAACATGATAACTTAACGTCATATTATATGACGTAAATATAACGTGACAAAACGTAATGGCAAACGTTCCCGCATTTGTTCTGGATTAAAGGCCAAAACAATTTATGAAATCAAAATGATGTCAGAAAAAATGTATGATTTTTATAATAAACATTTTATTATAAAAGTTACTTGATCTGGCGTACAGTATCACGTCTCGTGGATGAGGCCATACCATTGGATCACCCTCGACGCTTCACGTCTCCGGTGATCCGATGGTACGACCTCCTCCACTCGACGTGATACAGTACGCCAGATCAAGTTACTGTTATAATAATGTGTATTTATTAACTGAATGGATTCGGCTATAACTTCCATACGTCAAAATAAACGAAACGATGTCAGCGTATTATTGTAAATATTTTATCCACCTTAATTGACGGTCAAAATATGAGAATCCACAACCTATAATTTAATTGAGAAATAAGAACACAGACTCTTAACTACACACTCTTATCTAGAGGCCTCCTATTAGGCTTTGGGTGCCATTCTCTGAGCTAAACCTTTAGCTTTAGAGTCACTAGAACATGTAAAATCAAAATGCAGCATATAAATTTTCTGACTATTCTTCAGAATAGATTTGTTTAGGTGTTCACTGAACAACTAAACAAATAATCCATGGCAAAATAAGTACTGTATAGTCCGTGCTCGATAAGAGTAGGTTGACGTTACAGGTTTACAGTTAGAAGTATGAAGGAAAACCCTATATTTATCCAATCAGGTGAATAAAGTACCATAACGTGACCAACTATATATACATTATATGTAAGGTATCAAATTGTTGTAACTTCTGTATGCAGATGATCCAGTGACCCTTAGTTTTTTTTTCACGAATACAATATTCAAATATGTAAGTCTTACGCTTTCGTAATTCATATAATGGCGTGATATACATGTTCTACAAGACTATACCAGACAAAAACGCTATTCTGTAAAAAGTACTTGTAAGTTAATACATAGAGGATCTTACATAAGTGCTCATGAATGTTTTTTTTAATTTATTAAACAAGTTGGAGAAAGAGAAAAAAATCGAGGCTTGCTAAGCAGTTTATCTCTTTTTCGCAACGAGTTTAATAAATTCAATCAAACTTGAGCACAAATGTTAGATTCTATTTATCATATGGTATTAAGATAACTTTGAAAACTAGTTTATGCCGTTAAAACATTGTCATTTTGTCATTATATACGCAACGTTGTTATGAGCGTCATAACGTTTCCTGAAAATCTGTAAACCACTATAGGGATCACACATGGTTTTTTATGCATTAACATTTGCCGGGTCGCGAGGAAGCTGTTTGAACACGAGGCTGTTAGGCCGCGTGTTCAAACATCGTCTGAGGGACCTGGCAAGTGTTAAGCAATGAAACAAACATGTGTGATCGATTTTCTTGCATATTTAACCTGGTTTTAGCATAAACCGCGCTGAAACGTCGCTTGAACATTAAATATCCCTTTTCTTACACTTGATTTCTCAAAACAAAATGGTGTCAGTGTCAACTTTCGAACGTCATTACGTCGCCACAACGTCATATATACGCGCGTAACGTTTTCGCGAACGAAAGCATGGGCGAAATGATCAGTCACGGCCGCAACGCAATCCAGTGTAACGTCATGCATGCAAATCAGGGCCCAGTTTATGCTTTTTCAAGTAAAAGCCATGTCCAAACAGCTCGTGAAACTCATGATTTGAACATGGATTATGCGGCTTCAAACAGCTTCGTGTAACGAATTCCCATGCAAGAATAGTGGTTTATCGGTATTATGCATGGCATTATTTCACTCCTAGCTAGGCGGCTAAAAGCCAAGATTGTGCTATTCCGGATACAAGCATGAAACTTTCCACACTTGCTAAGGTTGGTGAGCTGATGATTTTTAGATATAGAACCACTTCGACAAATTTCCTCTGCGCATGCGTACGGCAAAATTCACTTCTGTTATAGAAAATTTGGTCTCACTTGACTACACAGACCAATATTTGCGTTTGACATGGTCAAAAATCGACCCACTATATCTCTAAATGTCCTTGAAGACATAAACAAATATATTTTTAATAGTTTCCATAGTTACGCATTCGCAAACTAACTAATACTTCCCGGTTATCTCAATTAATGATGTCAAAACGGTAGAAACCATTGTATACTTGTAATACTTACATCTTTTGACTGGGAAATAAATGTGTTTCTGCACAATCATTTATCCAATATTTTTTGCTGCGCATGCATTCATGCTAGAGAGCCACTGTAATAGAACAGTGCAGTTATCGTGGGTCAGTTGCAGTTGATGAGGGCACACACTACTCGTATATTACTTTGGTCTACTGTGATCCATTCTATGAGCTAGTTCTTTACAGCTATTAATTTTCATGATGATGTTTTCAGTTGCAATTATCACTTAGGTATTGTAATCCATATTGGGTCAATTGGAGCCTTTAAATTCTAAAACTAGCTAAGTACCAGCCTATTTCTGATAGCCACTTGGATTTTTTATATGTATGAAATGTGTTCACCGATTAATGAGACGCTATTTTAGTCATTAGTTATGATTTAACGTACCACTTCAGACTTTTTCGATAAAAATCTACTGTTAGCAAAACTCCGTTACGAAAGGGACTCCCATTCCCAAACCATGCATCAATCTACAGAAAGCTACTCCAAACCATCGCAGTGATTAAAAAGAGCTTCTATTTTTTTATCTTGTTGTATTTTGTAAATTTGTCAGAAAAAGTACATGATTATACATGACTTTGAACTTCAAAATGTTTTTGAAATAAAGTGATTTTCAGAGTTACTTAACGATGCCATCCGAAAGACCATCACCTGATCTGGCTGATGTGCCAATCTGCTATATTTCATACCCTTCCCTATTACGATAATGTCATGACATTCGAAGTTGAATTTGCGATTCAGTGACATTTTGTTTTCGTACAGTGCCGGATAAAATTCACGAACAGTGATGTCCCGCCAGCCGCTTTTCTCAACAGTTTAACGTATTTTTTTCGTCATAATGATTTATTTAACTAATTTCAAAACAATAAATCAGTATATGACCATTCGATTTCATTCAGAACTGTCAAAATTACCATCAACTTTATTTTTTCAACACGGGCGCAATTATATTGACACACCGGCATGTCCAATTTCTTTAGAATAATGTTATGCGATCATAGCGTATTTATACATGGAACTGTATTTTCATGTTGTGCGAATTTTCAGGTATTTGAGTTAATATCTATTCATAACAACACTCAATTTGGCTAAATAATTATGTATGTTGAATTAATTGCGATTATTTTCATACTTTTTAAATCCATTCCAAGAACTATTTTACTTTATGTATAATCGTGTCTGTCCATTAGCGAGGTCATGCGAAATTTTACCTTTAGACAACGACAACATAGCGGTACTTTTCTCCACGCAAAAACTAACGGATTTGCAGCGATCTTTTGATTCCGATGGACAGGAGAGGAATGTCAAGGTATGCATAACTATTTTATAAACCAGCTTACTTTAATGTTGGGGCCGATTTATTTTTCGATTTCCGGAATAGAGGCAGCAAAAGTTTCGTTTAATAAGCGGTGCCATGACCCGATTTGTAAACACAATATAGGAAATATGTACGGAGGATACTTTTGGCTTTACCTTATTTCATATAACTATTTAATAACTTGTGATTGTATTTATTGACCTATCCACCTGTCACTGAATTAAGTAGCATTTATACAATGCCAAAGCTTGATCGGGCCTGATCTGGATCCACTGGTTGAAATCCTAATACGGCTTTTTAGCCTGATGAGTTGTATTTTATGAATTTTGTATCTAACAATCTTGTATAGATGTATCGTTAACTGCCTCCTCTTCCCAGGTTCTCCGGCCTCACCATTGAAAAAGGTTTATTTTTACTTTTGCAAACAGTTTGGACCTGGATCAGGCCCGACATAAAAAGGTCGGACCTGATCTGCCGCCAAACAGCGTCAGGTCTGATCTTAATCTAAACTCTTTGACATTGATGATGTTCCTGGGAGAACTTTTCCAAAATGATTTTTTTTTGCAAACAGTTTGGACCAGATCAAGCCAGGCATAGTAATGTCCGGCCTCATTCAGAATCCACGCCATGCGCGGATCCAAATGGGGGGACCCCTTTTAAAATGTCACAAAAATATAGTTTTTTAGCAATTGGGTCGGACCTTGAAAAATCACAAAGCAACCAAGCCACATTTTTATGTATGGCCAATATCAGCACTCTAGCGAAACGTCATTTAAATGGCGTTTCTCTGGCGGGCCGATGATGGCCCGCTTATAGTGGTATTTGGATCAACACAGATTCAACCTCTTTGACAATGATGGAACGATATGATGGGTTTTCAGTATACATATATCTCAATAAGCGTATACATTTGGTCTAGACTCAGGACTTCAGTTAAGAGTGCGTAACAGAAAAATAACTATCTTATTTTTCAATCAAAACATATATTATGGGTACTCAAAAGAACCGTCTCAATTAGACGGTTCTTTTGAGCACCCAAAACATATGCTAAAATTATGGGTAAGAAAATATTAACAATTTGAAGCTGGAATTCTGTTTATCTAAACCTGTGGGTCCTCAAGATTAATAGACTGACCCAAAATTTGTGTTTCGAGATTCTGAGAAATCAAACGAAAGATTCGTGATCCCTCTCTCTCTCTCTCTCTCTCTCTCTCTCTCTACTTTTTCGACCTGCTATCAAAGTTTGCAAACAGTTTGGATCCGGATGATCGCCCGACGTTTCGCCGAGCCTGATCTGGGGCAAACAAGCAAACCAATAGTTAATCTAGTAAGCGCATGCCCGACTTTGCGTCGGATGCGCACGATACGCTAGGTATAATCGTATCTCAAAGAAAAGAAAATTTCAGACAAGTACCACAAATCTACTTTTTCTTTCATCCATGTGTCAACCTGCTCAATTTAAATTAAACTGTCAACGGACATAATTTTTTCATAGTTTGGTACTTAGACGAGCCTGCGCAAATGTGCAATCTTAAAACAGCATTCTTTGCTCACTGTGCCAAACATAACGCTGGGGAGTAGATGATGGCTCAGGTATTTCAAACATCACAGCTTCTGTTTTGAATGGATTAATTATATGCCTCACGACTGAAGCCACCACGCGGGAAAAGGACCTTTTGTATATAAACAAACTTACTTAGCATTTACAAGCATATCAAGACTGTTGTTATATGGCTTAATAACATATAAGACAAGGTGTTATGACCAAGCAGTGTATGACCTAGGTCCTATATGGTGAACACAAGTATAGCCGGGCGTTTTCTCGCGCTCGGCATGCGAAAAAGAACATCGTTGCAAGATTACACATCTACGCACAACGGAACCTTCCAAATGTCGCCTGCCTATGACACAACTGTTCACGTGCTGTACGGTAGATTTATACCGAACAAGGGTGGGACAAGGATGGGACAAACATATAAAGGGGCATCGATTTTCCGCGTTTCATAATTTTAGAAATTCACTTTCTCCAAAAAGGTCAGTGTTATATTTTTCAGTGTTTTTTAAAAATATTTTCAGCACTGATTTTAGGTGTTTAAAATTTCTGAGTATTCAATTTTTTGAACATTCACTGTATATCTTGGTGAATTTGTTAAAAAAAAAATTCTTTAGCAAAAAGTTTAAACCCTACATAGTGTCCGGCCTGATCTCGATCCATACTCTGTTTGACACTCTGTATTCCTGTTAGTTTTTTTATCCTTTTGCAAACAGTATCGAATACAGATTAGGCCCGATGGACCTGATATGGATCTAAATTGTTTGACACTGATGATATTCTGATTACAAGAAAAAATATATAAAATAAAAATCTGCAGAAGACAAAAAAGTATGAAATCAAAAGAGTTATATTTTACTGTCGAAAAACCCAATATGTATGGCATTTTAGCACCAGACCCTAGCTACTGTGTACAATAATGTCAAAGTAATTTTGGCGTTTTAACATCACTTCATATAATAGCCTTACACATAAGTCCAGATAAAGCATTAGGGTGTGCTCTTTTTGCTGTAGCTTTCAGGGATGTGCCCCAGTCATTTTTTGTTGACAGGATGGAATTCGCTTCTCTCGAGGCAAATTTGCTGGGTGTTAAGGTGATCTTATTCTTTTATCTCTCCTTTCTCTGGAAGGAGTCCCAACATGACTGAAATATTGTTGACTGGGACTTTAAACCTTTACTCAATCAATCGATCAAAATAAACATATTTTTGAAGCTTAAATCAATAAAATATTCTTATCTATCAATTTTAGCAGCTGTTTTGGGTTTCTTAAATTTGAGCTGAAACGAAATGTTCGAGTGTCTCAATGACTCAGTACTTTCACAGAAATTGCCGGCACAAAGAAGGCGCAGGCGAGACTGTGGTGTACGCCATTTGGATGCCAAAGAAACAGCCTGTGATATATTAAGCAACAAATTACTGCCAGTGCTAATTTATTTCGATTCTAACAAAAAAAAGTTTAGAAGTATGAACGAATCCTTCGGAGTCTACAAGAATCCATCATGAGCTGAAACACGTTTTGAACGTACAATAGTTGTAAAAACTACGTTACATCGTCAAGTATCAACGTTACAATGCCCTATGCAATAGGTGACGTCATTAAAATCAGACTGGCTACCGAATGACGTCATGACAGTCCGTGCCCAGTCCATGCAGTGATTTATCAACCAATATTTCCCTGGATTCAACCATTGGCTATATGGGCGATGTGTGTCAGAATTAAGAAATAGATTCGCGCTAGCAGTGATTTGTTGCTTAATATATCACTGGCTGGAGGTCAGTCGTTTAAGTGAATAAAACATGAGCGCGAAGCGCGAATGATTTATCCACTTTCGACTGACCGACAAACAGTGATATACTAAGCAACAAATCAATGCTAGCGTGAATCTATTTCGATTCTAACACACAAAAACGATTAAAATATGAACGAATCCTTCATAGTCTATAACGATTCCGCCATCTTGAACAGACTGTCAGAATTTCCCGCATCTCTTGCTTAGACTGAAATGCGTACTTTTACGTACATTTTGAACGTCAAGCATTTGTTAACATGACGTAACGCCGTCTATTGTCAACGTAACAATGCCGTATATGATTGATGACGTCATGAAAGTTCAAACTGGCGACCGAATGACGTCACGCTGGTCCGCGCCCTGTCCATGCAGTGATTTATCAACCAATAAATCACTGAGTTTAACCATTGGCTATATAGGCGAGGTGTGTTAAAGTTATAATTAGCAGCAACTTTTAAGTTTAAATACAAAATTGGCTGTTGTTAAGATCCTTTTATGGCATTTATTACTCGCCATACATTTTGAGCATACAACTATTTTCATCTATTTGAATTTAGCTAACATATGAGGTCATGATATTTGTAGAAGTGATATGACATGCTTTGTCCACCATACACATAAAATTGTAAAGCGGGACTACTTTTTTGACAAAACTTTCCTCCATTTTTCTAACAATATTTCAAAATTGGCTTTTGGTTTATATGTTTTAACGATGCATTAGAATCTAATAAAAATGAGCAGATGTACTCCGCATGCTCATAAACAAGCTTTTGCAAGTATTATTACATGTATATATGTTTCCCTTTTTGAAAACAATTTTATTTCCCAGCTTAGCAATACCATCTTTTTCGAGTGGAATATTATAAAATGGAAATTGGGTTTCTGTTAAATAATAGCTTGGGTTTATTGCAAAACAAACACTCTTCATATTGATATGTAGCTTTGGTTGGTATTTCTTTGAAAATGATCTTTTTGTACAAATTTTGAATTGGCCAAAATGGCACCAAATAGTGTGAACACCCACCTTAATGGCATCACATAATGAAGAATACAAATAAGTGAATGAATAGAATGTTTTGCATATTTCTGTTTATTTTTTGTGAAGTTGCAAACCATTTTGTAGTTGTACACAAAATTTGAGTAGTCGAGGGCATTGTACTAGTAGTCGAGGGTCTAAATATAATCAATTTTTATGTAATCTATGACCGGGTCAATGGACCAGAACAGCCAATATATGTTGTACTATGCGTACAGTTTGAAAGTAAGAAAGGGGCTAAGATCAGGAATCGATATAATCAAGTAGCACACCTGACCCAGGATACCAAATGGGAAAGTAACAATCACACAATTTATCATCAAAACGAGAGCCAAGAGGTCGGCCCTTTCCAAACAGGTGACCACAAGGCAGCAATGAGCAGACGTGAAAGCATGACAAACACAATTCAGAAATAACACAAATGATCCACCAAAGGAGTACCTCCTTGGAACGGTCAGTAAAAGTATTTACTGGAGGGCTTAAACCAGATTTACTTAAATAACTTCCAAAATGCTCTGCCCTCAGATTTCGAACTTTTGCGCATTAAAGAACTAATAGTTTGCATTTTATCAAAACTAACTAAAGTAAGCATATATTCCAGAACATAAACAAAAATGCCTTCCATCCTTTTTTCAGGAAAAATATCACCCTTTTGGCATAACTCAGGTGCTTAGCTCATTTTAAATCTTTGTTAAGCAGATATACAGCTGGATATATAAGTGACAATAATAAGCATAGAATATATTCAACAGTATATATTGACAAAAATATTACCCCTTTTAACAGCCAGGTACGCTTAAACGGTATATTTTGTGCCCTTGTTGACAGCAGCCAGCCCGCGATGACCATGCTGTTCGAGTACAGTGGTTCTCTAGCGCAGCATTTGACATGAATGAATTTCTCGCTGGGGACATGCATGGTTTAACCATCGTGTTCTTGAGTGACTACATACCGTATTGTAACTTCAACTCTTACTCATGTTATGGAGTTTACTGAAGAGTGTTTGACTGTCTCTTGGACTTATGTCCATGTATAGTAATGCGTTTATCTTGGCACCTGGGCCAAGATGACAAGATCACGTTGATCTTATATACAAACGTATACATTTTTAAAGTGACATTTAACCAAGAGAGCTGGCAATATGTGCCATAATCTGTATTTAATCTGATATAACACAGACTTCTCAAAGGATTTTCAGTTATTTATCATTACCTATTTCATCATTAACAATTGATTAACAATCATCAATTTACAGAAATATAGTGTTCAAAGTTGCCATCACAGTCACTGGAGAGCTGCATTTTCTACTTCTGCAACCTTGAAGACAGCCATATCTCACAAGGTCAAGAGAAGATTTTGATGCTTGTGGTATGGTGGTCTACAGTGGACTGTACATTCCAGTGTCTAGTTCTATCCATCACAGTTTGCTGGACTTGGTAATCATTTCCCTTGTTCTAGTACTGACCCTAACACATGAGCCTTGATATGCTGCCTTAAAATGTGCTGGTACAAAGCCACCTTCGTTTTCTATGTTCATGTAGGTGCTTGCTTGTTCTACCATACAGTAGTGTGATGAATCGTTCAATGGTGCAAAGGCAATCTGTAGGTGGCTTTTCAGGGAGAGAGTTCATTTTTACAAAATACCCAGTTATAGCTGGAAAGCTTACCCATCGTTTTCCACGACCAATGAGAAAGGATGTTTATTGCACCCTGTGAGTGCATGAAAAAAAGCAAGACAATTTGATTTCACACAAACGATAGCCGGCGATTTTTGCCAACCCCTCAGTTCATCCACTCACAACGGTTGCACCACAGGTATGACCAGAACTACTACATCAGTATTAACAGCGCAACTGCTTATTTTCTTGCTAGGCATTTTAGCTGCTTCTGTAGCACCAGCAAATATTATTGTATCTGCCTCCCCATGCAAACAAGGCGCAAATGAAGGCATATTGCAAGCTAGACACACTAAGACCGAGCTTCTTCTCACGTAAAGTGCAGGATTCTCTCAAGAGTATTGTCACACTCTCATCGTGCAGCACCTGATCTCAGTTATTGTTTCTTAGTTGGCATTACTTGTGTCCAGGAAACACAGCAGTTGGAAAGCTAATGATATAGTTTATTGTCATCTTCTCACAAGCAATCTTGCCAGTTTTTCGGTACGATAGTTATTTGATGGACAGACCCGCCCGTAGATTTTCCCTTGTTGATGCTTTTAAACTGTCTGCCTAACATGTGCCGCACACTAATCTACTCGATCAACTGCACAAAAAGTGGATTTTACGTAACGTTTTAAAAACATCGTTGTTATACTGCTCACTACATCTTTAAGTATCTGAAGAACAGACGCTCCATCCAAAATGACAACACTGACTCCAAGTGCGAAATCTTTTACAGGAGGACCAAATTCCTCGAAGCCAGTCAGTAGCTTCACATCCAAAACTATGAGGCATATCAGGCATCCCCTCCCCCCCCCCCCCCAAAAAAAAAATGCAACGTTATCAAAAAAACTGATTGCATATCTGTCTGTCTGCCACAAGCCTACTATCATTTTTGCTTAAAACTTGACTTTTAAGTCTAATAACAATTTTATATATGTTTAGCGTAGACAGAGCTTTTTTGTGAAAACTTATACTTGTAAATAAATTGGGCTTTGTTTATCGTCTAAACAACATCCGGTTAAAAGAAACCCACTGCGCATGCGCATCTAAACAGGTCTGTAGGTCCCTATATTGAAGACATGCTTTGGTCCTTTGATAGGGGCATAGGGATTTGCGCAGTATACAATAAAACAGAATACCATCTTTGTACAAAATTCAAATTTCATGCACATGCGCAGCAATTAAAGAATGAAGAGGACAAAACTACAAACAATTAACATCAGTTCTAGCACATTTTATTATTCTACAGCCAACATGACCCCTTCTTTGAAGTCAAACTGTACTAAAGCTTTAAGATAAGAGCCTAAAATCAGAAAATGCTTTGCGCATGCGCAGTAGCCATTTCCCAATGTAGTTCTATATCCTATTCTGCTTAGTCAGTCATGGTCTACAACTGTGCCAAATTTCATGCTTGTATCCGGAATAGCACAATCAGGCCATTTGGCTCTTAGTCGCCTAGCTATCCCAGACGCGACGTCATATGATAAAAAAAGAGATGACACCCAATAACGTTGAACAGAACATAGCTTTGAAAGCAGTTGTAAAGTTATACCAAGACAATGGTAGTTCAGCTGCCACAGGATTTACAGTAAAGTTACACGTTAACCATGATAAAATAATACAGTAAAACCTTTGTTAAACAGCCACTAAAAAGAGACAAAATGAAGGGCTTAATGACAACTGGTAAAATTGGAGCATTCTGCAATAATTTTGACCTGCAATAATTCGTCTTAAAAACCATTGTTTGGTCTTTTTGAGAGTGGTCGTTTTACACAGGTTTTACTGTAACTCACCCATGTCGGGACGAGAGCAATGTCTTCTTTCTTATTCATGGCCTCTTCCAGGAAGAAACGGAGATAGAAATAAGTTCTACAGTCAATGCTGTTGATAGCACTTTTATTGGACATTGGACGATAGGCGTATTTCTTCAGAGCATCGTAAACGGAAGTGATGTTGGTGTTCTGAGACATCCATTGCGCATGTGTGTCTGGGAAGTCTTCTTTCATCTCGGAAAGCAGGGCACCAAGACCGATGTTCACAAATGTATCATCAAAATCGGGTGGAATCATAAATGCGTGTAGGTAGCCGCTCCTGAAAAATGTGCATATATTTAATGGTGATGTCATACTACCATTATTCTCTAAGTACCTATTTCTGTTTTAGTGATGGTTGCTTGGCATCTACCAGTACTCGGTGGAATCAATTTACTTTAGGTAAAACTGAACTCAGAAGGATCAAAGATTGAACGAGTCTACTTAGTAGCACGTGAAAGGTTATTAAAATTATTCCTTAATCATATACAAGGTCTAAAAGTGATTCCACATTAGCAGATATCCCATAGACTTCAGAGTAGTGTCGCGTTTAGCAGAAAATGTACTTTATTACAGATAGCCAACATCAGTGGTAACAACCTACGCCATAGCATAGGTGTAGGTATGATTTTGATTGCCACCGTCTTTGAATTTCAAGGCAGATGTTTTCCTATCGTAAAATAGCGTCATCCCGCGAACAAAGGCATCTTCGGAAGGCTCAGTCCATGTCTCAAAGTGTTCCCATGTAACGTCATGCAACAAAAATCAGGTATCGTTTTAGTATTGTCTAGTCCAAACCAATATTAAATCAGCATGTAAATCTCATGATTTGAACATGGATTTTCATACATTTGGTAATGGTTTCAAACAGCTTTTCGAGTTCGAGTTTTTGCAAGAATGTACATTTAATCGTGTACAAAAAATTGTAAATTGATACAAAAAAGCTAGTGACATCCTTGATTTTGGTCATGGATGAAAACTTAAAATCACCATTACACATTGTATCCCATATATGAGCCATGACATGAGATTTCCAACAATGTGGAATATGCGACCAGCAAAGCCTCAGATCAGCCTGCGTATACGACCAGTCTGATCAGAGCCTTTGCTAGTCGCTTGAGTATTATATGAGTGTCAAGCTACTGACTGAACATCATTTGGAGTTTCTAAGCCTAAAAGGTCTGAGTCTACAATTGACAAAATGCCACATTGTTGGAAATCTCATGCGGCGGCTCATACAGTTAAGAACACTGTGCATGTACTCACTCAGAATGTAGTAGTCTTTCAACAATGGCCCCGATATTTTTCAAACCCAACTTGTCAAGTATAGTCACGATCTCGGTTGCATTCGCGGAAGCCGCTAAGTCAAAGAAATGATGAAGATTTATAGGATAACTCGTCCATGCTTTATACGTATCGTTGTACTTCTGCGGCCAAAACGTCATTAAAGAATTAGCGTAGTTAACGTTTTTATCGTGGTACTCCCTGATTGATAGAACAGCGGAAGTGATCTGCTCTTCGGATGGCTTCGGTCCATTCCCATAGCGAAATGTTTCCAACAAACAGGAAGTTATCCACGCAGTAGCAAACATGTTATCGTCATAGACCTTGAAGGCTTCTCGGAATAGAAACATGTCCTCGGCTCCATGGAAATAGAATTTGACATCACTCTCGTACATTCCTTTATGCTTCTCCCAGAATAATGGCGGTTTGAATGACGTGTCTTCTTTTGTTTGAAGAGACTGCACTCGTGAAAACAGAGCATCCACGGTTGATTGAATGTCAGCAACATTAACATGTTTTGGAACTGCGGCACCAAAGGCTGTTAGAGTCAACAAGATGATGTTTAGGAATATATCACTCATTTTGAACACGTTTAGAAAACTAAAGTTACAGCTAATCGATGTGTAATGTGTTTGGTCACTTGATATCAAAGGGCAGTGTTATCTATACTTGTTCAAGTTACGTAAATACGTCTCAATATAACCAAATGACCTTAAACTTTGCAATGTTGAACTCACAAATACTTTATTGCCAGGTGTTAACCATACAGCGAGGATCTACAAGATATACCATTCAGTTAGTTTTAAGATACTAGTTACTTATTAAAAACAATACATGTACAATATGAAACAATATATCATTCAAATAGGTGAGAGTAAAAACATGGTTATTCGTGTATGTTATACTATTGACATTGTCGCAAGAAAATCTGTCTTAGGGTTTAAGACCAGGTCCTGCTCAGCTACAAGGACTAGCTAGAACACTAAAATATTTCATGCGTCAAAATTTAAAGCTGTCACACTATCCAGAACGCGAATAATAAAGGCGCTGATCAGATCTAGAATGATGTTAACTTGTTACAAAATTAGAGTTCCTTGCGATGAAGCCCACTTACATCTATACTGATGTCTTATGGCGGTTTGTGTTATGTGACTGTTCCTAACGGTGCCGCGGGTTGGTCTGCATTGTGTGATTGTGGTATGTCCTGATCTTACCCACTTAACCATTTCATCCATTGAAAATGTTCTCCATAGAACGGAGTCAGTTATTCCTATATAAACGCAGGGAATGCTTAAAAACTTACAAGTTGTCAGAAAACTTCTCAGTCATTTTGGAAATAATTCGGCACAAACTGTCCTAAATTATGATTTTATCCGTTGAAAAACATGGCTACCGGGATGGTGCTGGGTTTTCCATGCATTTACTGAACAAAAGTGAAAACGCTACACCTGAATTGTTTGCCATCTATATACAAAATTATGCAAACCAAGAATGCAATTTAAAGTGTAGCTTAATGTTCAAATACTGGGTACTGCATAACAGTAAAAGTTTTACGGATGTTGTCACGAGGAAACACATGAAAGTCATTAAAATGGGACAGGGGTCCATTTTTTAGGTTGTCAATTTGAACGGAAATCGAACACAATTTAGGCCTTCATAAATACACTACCTACGAGATCAGACTGCACGAGATAGTAGTCTAGACATGTGACAACCAGAAATATGAAGGACTCATCTCGAGTGGGTTTTGATCGTTTAGAGAAGCAATCTTAAAAAGCGGAGTTTCCATCAAATTGGCAAGTTTAAAAATTTAACACTGAAATCTCCAAAGGAAAATCAATGTGTTGATGCATCTTAGTATGAGGACTTTACTAGTCGAGAAATGGTAGAAACAATGTGCTGAGAGGTCTACCTGATTTGACAAAAGAAAATTATCGAAAATCGTGATAAATCGAAGATTACCAAACATATAATATTCCCTAATTGGTTTTATCACTGGGAGATAATTCTCAATATTTTACAATTTTTGCTAAATTCGAAATTGATTTAGTTTAAACTTTTATTTCATTTTTGTATAACAACATGTGTACATATAATACAATAACTTCACATACATATCATTTTGAAATACAAAAAAGGGATTCAGAAGAAAGTCTATTGACTTTTGTAAATCTGTTGCCCAGCTATTCAATATTAGAAATACAATAGACGTATGGCTTGAATTTACATTAGAATGTAAAGCCAATACAGCAAAAAACTGGATAATTCGAACTGGAATTATCCAGGTTTAGATGTATATATTGTAATGTCAAAACTGCTGTTTAATACAAAGCATGAATTTCGACTTTTGCGAAGGGGAATGAATATTTTACAAATTACAGTTATCTTTGTTGTCTCCACGGGGGTTGGAGATGAGTAATTCTAAGGGGGTAAGGGGTGATGGTCATTGCCTCTTTGTGCCCAGCTTGCAGAATAGTCGTCAAACCAACTAATTGTGAATGTACCAGTATTTGAATAATATGATATTGTTGAGGACATTGTGATATGATTTTTGCAAATGTGATGTGATATTGGAGCATCGCTATATGTATACACAAACGTATTTTAAATGGTACTATTACCGCAGACATTGAGGTATGTTTCATACAAATGCAATGGTTTATTGGAACATTAATATGTATATTCAAAGCGTTTTGACTTAATTATAAATTTTTGTACTGCTTCAAATATCTGCTTGTTTTGATCAAAAGTTAGTGATATATCACCACAGAGTAGAACGTTAAGATTAGGTTGACAGATATCTGACACTGAGTTTATTAAGTCTCGTCTAAGGTCTGTGAACTGATGACATACAAATAAGAAATGATGAGTATCTTCTATATCACCACAAGTACAATAGGGACTATCAACTATATTTTTTGAATGCAGGTGTTGATGGAGAGGACTGCATGCAGTTCTTAGTCTAGCATGATAGATTTGACCAAGTCTTTTACCCGTGTTATAGTATCTGGGTGGTGTGATCAAGTTAGGATTCAGTCTGTTTTTGAAGATGTTAAGGCTTGGAGAATTGCGAGTTTGCTCTGGAAGTTCATTCCAATCGCGGACAACAGAGGGCAAGAAAGATGTATAGTAAAGACGAGAATTAGTATGCAATGTTTGTAGATCTGAAGAGTTACGTAAAGGGTATGTTGACACACTGCCAACAGTAGCAGGCACAGAGAGACGCAAGATAATCAGGGCAAATTCCATTTTTCATTTTATAAAACATTGTTAGCTTATGAGTTTTCCTTCTTGATCCCAGTGTTTCCCAACCTGTTTCCGTATGTAGAGAATCGATGGAGGCTAACTTAGTTGCACCAGTAACTATTCTAGCAGCTTCATTTTGGATTTTATCTAATTCATTTGATTCATATTGTGTGCAATTATTTCACACAACGTCAGCATATTCTAGAAGTGGACGTATAAAGGAGAAGTAGATAGTCTGAAGAGATTTCCTGTCTAGTTGAAATTTTAGTTTACGCATTGTATTGATTCGCTTCCATGCTTTGGATTTGACTAGTTCAAGATGTTCATGCCAAGTGCAATCATTTGAAAAGATGATACCAAGGTGCTTATGAGAGTTAACTTCGGCAACTTGGGTTTGATTCAACAGAACTGGAGGATGATATGGTTTATTACATTTCCTAGAGAGGAGGATACACTCTGATTTTATAGGATTAAATGTCACTAGCCATTTTTCTGCCCAGCGATGGATTTTCGCCTGATCCAAATTTAACTGTTCAGCAGCCTGTATGGGGTCATCAACAATGATATACAAGCTAGTATCGTCAGCAAAAAGCCTAATAGATGAGTTAATGTCTACGACAATGTCATTAATATATAAGAGAAACAGGAGAGGTCCAAGAATAGAGCCTTGAGGAACTCCAGCTTTAACTGAAGTCCAAGAAGAATCTACACGAGGCAAAACAACCCGTTGTTTCCTGTCAGTTAGATAATCAGAGAACCAAGTCAGCAACGATCCAGAAACACCTGCAGATTTGAGTTTAAAAAGAAGACCTTAGTGCCAAACTCTATCAAAAGCTTTACTTATATCACAGAATATGGCGCGAACTTCCTTACCCTCATCGAGAGCTTTACAGAATGTGTTGTAAATATCTATTAACTGATTTACAGTAGAATCACCTGGGACAAAACCGGATTGAAAGGGTGTAATGACATTATTGTCTCGAAAGAAGTTGAAAAGGTATTTATGCACAATTTTTTCCAAGACTTTACTGACTGTACTTAGAAGAGAGATAGGCCTGTAATTGGACACATCAGATGGGTCATTTTTCTTATGGATTGGTGTAACATTAGCCTGTTTCCAAATATGTGGCACACTTCCAGAACTTAGAGAGAAGTTAAAAAGATCAGAGAGAGGAAGAGCAAGTGGTTGAGCTAGTTCTATGAGAAGTCGATTATTTATAAGATCAGGTCCAGCAGCTTTGCCAGTAGGAAGTGATTTTAATGTGTCTCTGACCTCTTCAGGTGTAACAATGATAGAGTCTAGTTTGTATGTGGTATTAGTCACTGTTTGAGGAAGGGTTGCTTGACTTTCGTCTAACAGAGTTTGCTAAGTGAAAAAAGTGTTCAAGATATTTGCTTTATCCTTATCCTCAGTGTAGATCTGTCCATTCTTGTTCTATGGTGGTATGATATCAGCCTGCTCAGGTTTAAAAAAGTGTTTTAATGTTTTCCACCAGTTATTCTGTTTGGTGTTCGGACTTGCCAAATTTTCAGTTAACTTATTTAATACTTCTTTTTTTGATTTACGAATTTCGCTTGTTACTAGATTTTTAAACTGTTTATATGTTTCAAAGTGGTTAATATTATTAGATTTCTTGTATTTGTCGTATAGTCTTTTCTTTTTCCTTATGAGTTTCTTGACGTGTGTTGTTAACCAGGCGGCATCAGTTTTGTGTGTATTTATTAACCTGTTAGGCACATGCTTATTTGCAAGGGTAGTTATTCTTTCAGTGATGTTTTCCGCGTAAGTGTTGATGTTTTTGCTTTTTAAAGTTTGCCAGTCAGTTTGAACTAGACCATTTGAAAATGCTTGGTAGTTACCCCTATCATATATGAATACCCTGCGTTTGTATAAAGGTGCTGACGGTTTACGAAACGTTAAAACACAGAATACAGGGCAATGGTACCTGATGTTTTGCTCAAGAAATGGTTCGCCAACACCGCTTAATAATATAGTGTTCCTGTTGGAGGTAAGGATTAAATCAATGAGTGAAGAGGAGTTTTCCGTGAAATGTGTCGGTTCATTAATAATCTGTTCGAAGTTAAACTGCTGACATATATCTCTTACTTTGCAGCTTGAATTATCTTTCAGAATGTCGAGGTTGAAATCACCTGTTATCAAAATATTGGAGATATTGGTATCAAAAGCAAGTCCTATTGAGTCTTCTATTGTTGATAAGATGGCATTTGTCGAGTTAGGGGGTCTGTAGAAGGTACCTATGAGTTGTATTTTGTTTTTGATAGAAATTTCTACCCAGAGGCACTCAATGTTTGGAAGCTCAAGATCGTGTCTTCTTTTTGAAAAAACGTTTTTACGAATATAAACACAAATTCCACCATGATGATCACCTGGCCTGTCCCTTCTAAACAGTTTAAAGTTTTCAATTTTTATATCATCATCTGCAATTCTACCATCTAACCAACTCTCAGTTATACAAATAACGTCAAAATTTCACAGTTCCGATTGTATCAAATCTATTTTATTCGCAATACTCTGAACATTATAGTGTACAATGGAAAATTTATATTCAATGATATGTTCAGTTGCGGACAAAAGTGATATTGAGTCCTCGGAAGATGAAGACGACGGGCCAGGGTTTCTCTCTATACCACCAATAAAAAGAAGTGACAGGACTATAAGTAGTTCAAAAAAATTAAGATGAGCTATGCCTTTGACTTTGGCATGTCGACTATAATGCAAACCGATCCGCATCCTGTAAACTTCAATCGAAATCATGATATCTTATCAATTAATGAACGAAGAAGGTTTGTGGATACGGATTTGTACTGAGGCAGTTGACCGAAATGATGACATGTTCCCCCGTGGATAGACAAAGACAAACAGGAATAAGTAATGATAATCATAAGATACGAAGAAAACTTATACATTGTGATATGGAATAAAAAGTGGAATAACATGAAAAAAATAGACATTTTGAGGGATGAGGATCATGGAGACTATTCAAAATATTAAAGAAGAATTAATTTTTTTTCGCAGTTACCAAAAGCATAAATTGGAATTATGATTTGTCACAAGAAAACCATAGATATTGCTATGGATTTAACCAGAAAATGTACATACCATCATTCAGACGTTAGTGTAGCGCATTTGCGATACATAGGCGTCTGAACGAATGTGCGAGAAAACATACAGTTATGATAGTTAAGGTCGGGTTGAAGTGTGGAAAAACCAACCGCGTGTCGCCGTAGTCTTATAAAAATAATAAGACGACGGCATGACGTTGGTTTGAGAAATATTCACCGAGACGTAAGATTTCCCTGAGATCTGCCTTAACCGAAAATCGAAAAGCAAGGCAGATCATAGGAAATATGATGTAAAATATGACCTGTGAATTTTGTCTTGTGAATTGTCGATCAGTCGTGAAGCAGACGACAGAATCGGAAGAATATCTGATGAGCTAGCTACAATAGTGCCGATCAAACTACGGCAACACGCAGACCGGTCTGCGCCATTGCCGCTATTAGTCATTATGACTACGAGACTATAGATGTAAATTTTCGAGTGCAATCGGGTTTCTCTATACATGTACATAAAAAAAAAACTATCACACACACACACACACGCGTGCGCACGCAAGCCTGGCCGAAATTGATTTCTGAGCTTGTTTCAAGTGATTAAGCAGTTTTCTTGTGTTTTTATGCAACACAATTAAGGCCAATTGTGATAAGCATAGCAATTTTTATTTGCGCGTGCGCAATAGCAAATTTCAGTGAATAAACGCTCAAAGGAGCATAACTAATACATCAAACAAGACAAATTGGCGGAGTTTCAACAAATCGTTTGCTGCATGTCTTGGCAGCATTATTTAGCTTTATTAAATACTGTTTGCCCAATACTTTCTCATAAAATATAGATAATTGTAGTGTAGCGTTTTCACTTTTGTTCAGTATATATAAAGATAACCTTTGAAACATTTTCTTGTAGAAACTACCAGGCCAAAAACATAATTGTAATGACACTCACCAAGTGTTTTACATTGGTCTAGATAAGCAAACAAAAAATGAGCGTAAAGTTGTAAATATTTTCTTACCTATCAGTTAAAGCATATGTTTGGGTGCTCAAAAGAACTGCTTCAATGAGACGGCATCTTTGAGTACCCACAACATATGTTTTGGTTGAGAAATAAGAAAATATTTTTTGATCAGGCACTTATACCTGAAAAACTGGTTTAAATTCATGCTGATCCGTCTAAGAACATGGCTACCAAGCCGTTCTACTAAAGGTTTGTAGGCAATCACCTGACCATACACCACAGACAAACCCATGGCATGATGAGACACAGAGCGCAGGTAGCCACCTGAATGACAAAATACGATAGCTCTTTCTTTCTCAGTGAGGTTTTGTTTGTTTGATTTGATTCTTTACGTCCCATCAACAATCTTTCAGTTATATAGGGACGGGTCTTCCTGGGTTGAACCAGTACTAAGCTAGGATAAATGTGTCTTGCTCAAGGACCACAACGTAGTTACGCCGGTGAGGCTCAAACCCGCGGCCCTTCGGTCTCGAGTCAAGCACTCTACCACTGAGCCATTGAGCCACTGCGCGTCCTTTCTCTGTGAGGAGATTGCACAAATGAGCCGTGTAGAGCCACAAAATGCTCCATACACAATATGCTCTCTCGAGGTGCATATTGTGTACCCTGCATACACAATATGTGTACCCTGCATACACAATATGCTCCCCCTTAAATCGGGAGCATATTGTGTAGGACATGTATCATACCTACACAATATGCTCCCTAGCTGAGGAGCGCAGTCGTGGTAGAGTGCTTGACCCGATATCGATGGGTTGCGGGTTCGAGCCTCACCTGAAGTTCTGCGTTGTGTTCTTGAACGTGACACTAAATATCCTGTGCTCAGTACTGGTTTCCCCCCGATGAAGTCGGAGGGATATTGTTTTGGCGTCGGCCGTCTGTGCACCCGTCTGTCTGTCCACCTGTCCTTCCAGAAACATACCTAAGTACCTATTAGTCAGATTTGATGCATTCTCTGCATGAATGGATAGTACCATGGACAGTCCCAAGTGCGGATCCAGAGGGGGGGGGGGGACAGGGGGTTCGGACCTCTCCCGGAAAATCACAAGTTATATATTTTCTATAGGAATAAGCAATTGGAACCCCCCACCCCGGAAAAAGTTGGACCCCCCCCCCCCTGGAAAATGTTGGACCCCCTCAGGAACCTTGAAAAATGATAGTTTTCATTGAAATTAACAATTTGTGACTTTAAAATAAGCTGAGGACTAAAAAAAGGTTGTCAGAGCTTTTTTGTCAGATTGACCTGGACCCCCCCCCTGACGAAAATTCCTGGATCCGCGCATGACAGTCCTATATCCTATTAGTTTCGTCAAGATCAACAGATAAACTCATTATTGCTCTGGCACTTATAATGCAAAAGTTGTAAAATGGCTTTCTTAGAGTAATGATCTAAACATTTCCCCAAAGCTATTATGTATAAAAAGCCTGTAGATAAGTATGACGGTGTAAAATGTAAAAATAAATACCCCGCCCTACTTAAATCTTTAGGCAGAGTCAAAGGTCAAATACATTAATTTGGCAATAACTTAGTCAATTTTCAATATTATTACCGAAACTTTGTATGCAGATAGATAAAACACAACAATAGATATGAAATATATCAGACTGGATATTTGATTGGATGCCTGGGTCCGATCCCCTGGGTAGATTTAGGGGATGGGGCGAGTCCAAAATGAAACTTATTCTGAATATTGTCATGCTGCATATAAAATTAAGGGAACAGCACATGACAGCAACATGATAGCAATTATTTAGCACGTAGAGACAGCATTGACCACTGAGGAAGGGGGTCAAAAGGTCAACGCATTTTCACCTTGAAATTAGTCATGTTTCGTAGAGCACCTTGAAAACAAACATTCTGTCCTTACATACAACCTAACCCCTTGGGTAGTGGCAAGAGGTCAAATATTCATTTATTGAATATGGTCATGCTGCATATCAAATAGAAGGGACTTACGCATGCAGCAAAATGGTAGCAAGTATTGTTCCAGAAGACACACCGCGACTTCGGGGGTGGGTCAAAAGATAAAACATTTTTTTCTGAAATCAATCATGTTGAAGATCAGAATGGAGTGTATATCACACTGAAAGTACAAATGCCAAAGATCACCCACACTAGATCAAATTAAAGGGGGGAAGTGTAGATTTACTTTAAGGTGGCCAATCACGTGGTCTGACTGATTGGGTTCACGGACTGCACAAACCAGTTATCGGACATCAAAAGTAAGGAAAATCTGCTGTTATGCGTTATATGTTCGCAGCATATTGTGTACCTTACCTACATAATTTGCGTACATTATCATACTACCAAGGTAGCATATTGTGTACTTTAACCTACACAATATGCTGAAATTCTCATAATACTATTCCATTTTATAATACTACCAAGGTAGCAAGCATATGGTGTACCTTACCTACACAATATGCTCCCATTATCATAAAAAAACCTAGGTAGCATATTGTGTACCTTATCTACACAATATGCTCCAAATATCATAAAACTACCGAGGTAGCATGTTGTGTACCTTGCCTACACAATATGCTCCAAATATCATAATACTACTAAGGTAGCATATTGTGTACCTTACCTACACAATATGCTCCCAATATCACAATACTACCAAGGTAGCATATTATGTACCTCTACCTACACAATATGCACCAAATATCATAATACTACTAAGGTAGCATATTATGTACCTTACCATAACAATATGCTCCAAATATCATAATACTACTAAGGTAGTTTATTGTGTGACATACCTACACAATATCCTCCCATAATCATAATACTACCTACATATAGGTAGCATATTGTGTACCTTACCTACACAGAATGCTCCAAATGTCATAATACTACCGATGTAGCGTATTGTGTACCTTACCAACACAATATGCACCAAAATTTCATAATACTACTAAGGTTGCATAGTGTGTGCCTTACCTACACAATATGCTAAAAATATCATAATACTACTAAGGTAGCATATTGTCTGCCTTACCTACACAAAATGCTCTCATTATCATAATACTACCAAGGTAGCATATTGTGTACCTTACCTACATAATATGCTCCAAATATCATAATACTACTATGGTAGCATATTGTGTACCTTACATACACAATATGCTCCCATTATCATAATACTACCAAGGTAGCATATTGTGTACCTTACCTACACAATATGCTACCATTATCATAATACTACCAAGGTAGCGTATTGTCTACCTTACCTACACAATATGCTCCCAATAACATAATACTACCAAAGAGGCATATTGTGTACCTTACCTACACAATATGCTCCAAATATAATAAAACTACTAAGGAAGCATATTGTGTACCTTACCTACACAATATGCTCCCAATATCATAATACTACCAAGGTAGCATATTGTGTTCATAAACTACACAATATGCTCAACTCATCATAATACTTCTAAGGTAGCATATTATGTACCTAACCTACACGAAATGCTCCAAATATCATAGTACTACTAAGGTAGCATATTGTGTGGCTTACCTACACAATATGCTCCCATTATCATAATACTACTTACAGGTAGGTAGCATATTGTGTACCTTACCAACACAATATGCGCCAAAATTTCATAATACTACTAAGGTTGCATATTGTGTGCCTTACCTACACAATATGCTGAAAATATCATAATACTACTAAGGTAGCATATTGTCTGCCTTACCTACACAAAATGCTCTCATTATCATAATACTACCAAGGTAGCATATTGTGTACCTTACCTACATAATATGCTCCAAATATCATAATACTACTATGGTAGCATATTGTGTACCTTACATACACAATATGCTCCCATTATCATAATACTACCAAGGTAGCATATTGTGTACCTTACCTACACAATATGCTACCTTTATCATAATACTACCAAGGTAGCGTATTGTCTACCTTACCTACACAATATGCTCCCAATATCATAATACTACCAAAGAGGCATATTGTGTACCTTACCTACACAATATGCTCCAAATATAATAAAACTACTAAGGAAGCATATAGTGTACCTTACCTACACAATATGCTCCCAATATCATAATACTACCAAGGTAGCATATTGTGTTCATAAACTACACAATATGCTCAACTTATCATAATACTTCTAAGGTAGCATATTATGTACCTAACCTACACGATATGCTCCAAATATCATAGTACTACTAAGGTAGCATATTGTGTGGCTTACCTACACAATATGCTCCCATTATCATAATACTACTTACATGTAGGTAGCATATTGTGTACCTTACCAACACAATATGCACCAAAATTTCATAATACTACTAAGGTTGCATATTGTGTGCCTTACCTACACAATATGCTGAAAATATCATAATACTACTAAGGTAGCATATTGTCTGCCTTACCTACGTAAAATGCTCTCATTATCATAATACTACCAAGGTAGCATATTGTGTAGCTTACCTACATAATATGCTCCAAATATCATAATGCTACTATGGTAGCATATTGTGTACCTTACATACACAATATGCTCCCATTATCATAATACTACCAAGGTAGCATATTGTGTACCTTACCTACACAATATGCTACCATTATCATAATACTACCAAGGTAGCGTATTGTCTACCTTACCTACACAATATGCTCCCAATATCATAATACTACCAAAGAGGCATATTGTGTACCTTACCTACACAATATGCTCCAAATATAATAAAACTACTAAGGAAGCATATTGTGTACCTTACCTACACAATATGCTCCCAATATCATAATACTACCAATGTAGCATATTGTGTGCATAAACTACACAATATGCTCAACTTATCATAATACTTCTAAGGTAGCATATTATGTACCTAACCTACACAATATGCTCCAAATATCATAGTACTACTAATAGGCTACAGACTGAAGGATTTAAAAAGTGAGTCGGTTTACTCCAAGGTATAACAAAAAGGTAACGATGGTTTCTTGTTTACTGAAGCGTAAGACATACATTTCTGCTGTTGAAGGAGTGAAAATGCCGTGTTCATAGTAGTAAGGGGCTGAAGTATACTGATTAAAAAAAGAAACTTATTTTTTGAAACGTTGATAAACTTGTCCAAAATGAAATTTATGAGTATCTTGATACATATATATTACAGAGTACTAATATCTATGCAATAAAGTTATCTTTGCCTTTTTACGCTTCACTGATTTCCGTAAGGTGGACAAATGACGAAATCCGATTTTTGTGGTATTATTTCCCTCTAGATAAAAATACGTGCTCAGTGGGATCCATTGTGTAATCCTCTGCTGCAGTTGTATAAATTATATTAGTTTTTGATTTTATTGAAGCTATTAAGCTTGGAGCTGTATAAGGTCTAAAGATTCTTATTTCCGGTTTCCTGACCAAGTTGATGAAAGAAGGATCAAAATTAATTTTTAATGACTGTATCTGAATAGGCTATCTAAAACTAACCTTTCAGTGAAAATTTCATCAAAATCGGACGAAAAATTACAGAATTGTGGAATTTTCTTGGAAAAATTGAGAGTAAAAAAGTTGGTTGAAGATCAAAGGTTCCCCTCAATCAAACCAAGGAAAATCGATAATGCTAATTTTGTTAAGTGTGCAACAACAATACAATAACATATAGTAGCTTTAATATTCACTATATCGTTATTATCTTCTATACTTACATAAGCCGAAAACACAATTGTGGTAGTACATGGTAGAGATAATCTATAAAATGAGCAAACCATATAAAAAGGATGATCAACTAGGAAAAGTACGAAAGAGAGCAAAGATCAGGAATCGATACAATCAAGTACCACACCTGACCCAGGACACCACATGAGAAAGTGACAAACACTCAATTAGACATCACAAACGAGAGCCAAGAGATCAGCCCTTTCCCAGCAGGTGACCACAAGGCATCAATAAACAGACGCGCGAAAGCATAACCAACACAATACAGAAAAAACACAAATGATCCAAAAAATAAGTACCGCCTTGGAACGGCCGGTAAAAACACTTAACTGGAGGGCTTAAACCAGTTTCATGGCACAAACCTCCATGAAGTCCATAAAAACGTGGTAGAACCCTCTCTAAAAATATTCGATGGCTACTTTATTTTTATGAAAGAATATGATATTTATTTCATCTCGTGAAGCGAAAAACATGTATATTTCATTCGTGACTTCACAGTTTGGAATGAATATGACATGATTTAGCTTGTTTACCTCATCGGGGACGTTTCTAGGTATTCCTAATACATTTTATCATAAATATTTCGGATACGTAAGAGGATTGGCACAATTGAAAAACTCAGTATTTAGTGCAGATTAATAATTGAAAATGTGCACTTACGAATTCGCCATAACAACTTTCCAATATTGTTTTTCGTAAACTATATGTTATATTTACGAAACCTTTGCGTTGCTTCGAGGGCCTGTGAGTAATGCAAAACAGTGTTGTCATCCAACTCTGAACCACTGTCCTTGGAGCTTTGTTTAAGAAAGTATAAAATTCAGCATATCTTGACAATTTTATTACCAAAAAGGCCCCTTACGATCCAATTTAGCAAATTAATGCCCACATTTTGTGCTTTTGACAGCTAATAGCGTTTGAAAATCCAAAGTGGGTTAAGGAAAGTCAACGGTGAAAGCAGAGGTAATCAAATAATATTCTATATGTTCACATGTAGAATACAGCCTTTTATATATTTTCACATTTTCGCATGTGGAAATATATATTTTTTCAAATATATATTATATTTAATAAATATTTCACTTGCATTTTATTACTTTTTATATTATAAACATTAATTAGACACGTTGCATCCAAACACAATTTTACAGGCATAATAGGTATCAGTGTTTGATCTGTTCATCCTGTTCAGGAGACAACCCTGGGTTAAGCAAATTCATCAAAAATTGTAATTTGCCTGGATCAAAATAAGCAACATAAGAGATAACATTATCCTCACCAAGTGTCAACACCAAACCACCAAATTTCCCAATGGAGGTAATCACATTCATGTTTTATCTTATTAGAATTTTGATTTCTGATTTGCTTTTGTCCCTTTTACAGATTATTAATTCGCTGTAGCGTCAAAATTATACGATCTGCTTATGAGAACACGGCTTTATTGTGATCTACACACCTCAAGACAAACATTGTGTCAAATATGAATAGTGTCCGTCATAAGATGTAAGAGTTGTTGGTCACTGACCTTACATCCCATAGTCAAATTGGCAATTGGAAACATTTGTTTCACCCACAAACCATAGGCAACCACTGTGCAAAATATGAAGACCTTCGGTCATAATCTAAAGAAGGGGTTTACAAGCGGTTGAACATATTTTAGGTGTATTTGACCTTGATCTTTGACTCCAAGATCATATAGGTGCCCTGTAATTTTCCTAGTAATTCATACAACATAAACAATCATTGTGCAATTTATTAACACCATCGGAGGAAAAATGGGAGAAATTTGCGCTGACCTAAACATAAATATATGTTAAGTATATTTGACCCTGACCTTTGATATCAAGGTCATAGCGATAATCAGAAACTTTGCTGTCATCTACACACAATAATCAATTACTGTGCCAAATATGAACAGTATATGCCAAATACATTGAGGATTTAGCGTCTCAAGCAATTAAACGCCTGGCGGACGTTCAGATGGACAGACAGACAGACGCATGGACTGACAGATGGGACTGATTATAATATACTAGACTTTAAAAAACAACAACACAAAAACGTGGACATAATTTGCCAAAATTTCACAAAATGACACACATAAAATCAAAATTTAAAAAAGAAGCATTATTTGTGTTGTTCAGTATACTTCAGCTTCCAGCAAGCATATGCAAATTGCATCAAACCCTTCAGCAGCAAAATTGTGTAATATAGGCATGTTTCTTCAATAAATTGACAATTTGTAATTATAAACGCTAGAGTAAAGCGAGCTTCATTTAAGAGGGATATTTCTGTTATTTTACCAATTTAGATTAAGAGTAGGTCCTGCAAAAAAGACAAGGATACAATTCAAATATGCTATATACTATGCAAAAATTACTATACATTACTTTTTCAGCTATTGGTAAGTCAATTGAGTGTAATCATACTTTGTCCACTAAAATTATTGCATTATATTAATATGAACCCTACAAAGTCAAAATGCCAAAATGCAGTGTACTATACGCATATCACATTCAATTAGAAAATGCGTTATTCATAATTTTGGTTAGTATAGTTTTTCAAAGTATGCTTGAGCATGCTAATATGTATGATTGGTGATAATCATGCTTATAACATAAAAAATATGCCAACAACAGCGTGTTTTATGTGCAAGATTGAAAATATTTCTCAAGAAGCATTTCTTTTTATGCAGTATACTTGAGCCTCCACCAATCGTTTGCACAAGGGTTTTAACTCTTCAACGGCAGAATTTAAGAGGGCACATATTGCCCGTTAAGAAAATATAATTTTCGTCATGTTATACCTTCGAGTAAAACGACGTCGATTTTTAGAGGGATATTTCAGCTCAGTCTGTAGCCTATAAGGTAGCATATTGTGTGGCTTACCTACACAATATGCTCCCATTATCATAATACTACTTACATGTAGGTAGCATATTGTGTACCTTACCTACACAATATGCTCCAAATGTCATAATACTACCGAGGTAGCATATTGTGTACCTAAGCTACGCAATATGCTCAAAATATCATAATACTACTAAGGTAACATATTGTGTACCTTACCTACACAATATGCACCAAAATATCATAATACTACTAAGGTTGTATATTGTGTGCCTTACCTACACAATATGCTCAAAATATCATAATACTACTAAGGTAGCATATTGTCTGCCTTACCTACACAAAATGCTCCCATTATTATAATACTACCAAGGTAGCATATTGTGTACCTTACCTACACAATATGCTAACATTATCATCATACTACCAAGGGAGCATATTGTGTACCTTACCTACACAATATGCTCCAAATGTCATATTACTTCCGACACTATGTGTAGCATATTGTGTAGGTAAAGTACACAATATGCTACCTCGGTAGCATTATGATAATTGGATCATATTGTGTAGGTAAGGTACACAATATGCTACCTTAGTAGTTTTATTATATTTGGAGCATATTGTGTAGGTAAAGTACACAATATGCTACCTTGGTGGCATTATAATAATGGGAGCATATTGTGTAGGTAAGTTACACAATATGCTACCTCGGTAGTATTATGATAATTGGAGCATATTGTGTAAATAAGGTACACAATATGCTACCTCAGTAGTATTATGAAAATGGGAGCATAATGTGTAGGTAAGGTTCACAATATGCTACCTCGGTTGTATTATGATAATGGGAGCATATTGTGTAGGTAAGGTACACAATATGCTACCTTGGTGGTATTATGATAATGGGAGCATATTGTGTAGGTAAGGTACACAATATGCTACCTCGGTAGTATTATGATAATTAGATCATATTGTGTAGGTAAGGTACACAATATTCTACCTTAGTAGTATTATATTATTCGGAGCATATTGTGTTTGCATATATGTTTCTGTGGTCAATACCTGAATTAACCGTGTTCAGAAAGTCTCTATTACCATGTTAGCCCCATGCCTTCCAACATGTTTCAGTATAACCTGAAATACATGTATGGTTTGGAGAGCTATGCCTTTTGAAAAAAATCAAAATAGTTGCCATGGGAGCCAAATTGGATATCAGAATCGAATGATTCAAGCAATTCTGAATGTCCATGTTGCCCCTATCCCTCAAACCAAGTTTAGATTCAATCTGATGTAGGGATGGGAAAAGATGGTCTTTGAAGGATATCAAGATGGCTACAATTGTAGTCATGTTATATATTCCAATGGAACAGGTATAGCATTTATGAATGTCCATGGTGTCCTCGTCTCATACAGGTTCATTACATTTCTACATTTAACCCTCGGCGTTTCCCAATTTTTCCTTACTACGGTTTCCAAAGGTTGATTTCACGTCGGGAAAGAAGCCAAATTTGGAGACAACGTCTCCAAAATGTTGTTGATGGGGATTAAAGACCACTATAATACAATTATAATCCATGCATAACTTTAGACATAAGGTTCGTAAGATAGACAGATGGATGTCGAGAGGACATTTAGAAAGAAAGGCAAACATACCACGAGACATGTTTTCAAGAAGAGCATATTGTGTACCCTCGGACGACCACTGAAATAACATATGTACCGACCCTACACAATATGCTCCTCTGGTAGAATATTGTGTATGCAGGGTACACAAAATGCTCCAGTGGAGCATATTGTGTATGCAGGGTACACAGTATGCTACTAAAAGGAGCATATTGTGTAGGGGAGCATTTTGTGGACCCACAGAGCCGCAACATGAGATAACCAACAGTGTGTGTTATGTGCGACTAGCAAAGCCTCAGACCAGCCTGCGCATATGCGCAGTCTGCTCAGAGCCTTTGCTAGTCGCTTGAACATTCTATAACTAATAAGCTACTGACCAATCAGCATTTGGAGTTTCTAAGCTTAACAGGAGGCTGCATAGTACTCTTGTCAAAAAACAACAACACATTGTTAGAAACCACAGGTCACGGCTCAATAACAAAGGAAACCAAGCACTGCATTACAAAACAAGGACTCAAACAGAACCCCACAACAATGGAAGCAACCAAAAGAATCACCGCCTGAGAATTAGCAGCATGCTAGGCAACCGAGTTTGTGTGTGAGTGTGTGTGAGTGCATGCGTGCGTGTGTGCGTAATGGTAAATATATTTAACTGACCATACCTTCTCCCGAGATAGTTTTGTTGTTAAAACACACATTTTTTTTATCTCGTATGGACATAATGGAGGCTTCCTAACTTAGGCAACTTGAAGTGTCGCCCAAGATATAGTGAACAAAAGTGAAAACGCTATACCTGAATTCTTTGCCATCTGTATACAAAATATTATTCAAACCAAGAATGCAAATGAAAGTGTATCTTAATGTTCAAACACCGGGTAATGCATAACAGTAAAAGTTTTACGGATGTTGTCACGAGGAAACGCGTGAAAGCCATTTTAATGTGACAGGGTTCCAATTTTTCAGGTTGCAAATTTTAACAGAAATTTTGCACAGTTAAGGCATTCAGGAATCCATTACCTACGAGATCCGACTGCACGAAATGGTACATGTAGCCTAGACATGTGACAACCAGAAATGTAAAGGACTTATCTCAAGTCTGTTTTGGTCGTTTAGAAGAGCAATTAAAGAAAGCGGGGTTTCCATCAAATTACCAAGTTTGAAATTTTAACACTGAAATCTCGATAGGAAAATCAATGTGTTGTAGCATCTTAGTATGTGGACATTACTAGTCGAGAAATGGTAGAAACAATGTGCTGGGAGTTATATCTGATTTGGCAAAAGAAAATTATCGAAAATCATGATAAATCGAAGATCAAACGTTTAATATTCCCTATTTGTTTTTGTCAAAGGGAGACAATTTTCATTGTTTTACAAATTTGATAAATTTGAAATTGATTTCTGAGCTTGTTTCAAGTGATTAAGGGGGACAGCAACCCTAATGATAAGTATGTTTTATCAGAAAGAGCTCTATAAACCATGAATTTTGAAACAAGTATCATCAAAATCGGTTGAAAAATGCGCAAGTTATGGGCAATTAAAGAATTCAATATGGCCGACTTTTAGCCGCCATTCTAAATATTTAATCAGTTTTCAGAATTTTTTCAACTGCTTAACTTTTAGTTATCACCACTATCACATCATCTGTGTTTGAGCAGATATGCAGCTTTATACATAAGGAAAATGTTTCATTAAAGATTAATGCAAACAATCCATTGGTTTGTCTTTTATTTTGATTATGCATATTTAATTAGGCTGAGTGACGTCACTAAGCCTACAATATGGCCGCTTCCATTACAGTTCATTTGCAAATATTCAAACGCCCACAACTTTCACATTTGTCAACCGATTTTGATGAAACTGGTATCAAAATTCATGGTTTATTTAGATCTTTCATATAAACATAGTTATCATTAGGGTTGCCGTCCCCTTTAATCAGTTTTCTTGTGTTTTTATGCAACACAATTATGACCAATTCCGATAGGCATAACAATTTCAATTTGTGCATGCGCAATAGCAAAATTCAGTGAATACAGCTTTAAACACTTAATGGAGCATAACTCAGACATCAAGTGAGACAAATTTGTGGAGTTTCGACGAATCGTTTCCTGGATGTTTGGGAAACATTATTAAGCTTAAGTAAATCCTTTTTGTCCAATACTTTCTCGCAGAATAAAGATAATTATAGTGTAGCGTTTTCTCTTTTGTTCAATATATATAATCTAATGAACTAACTTACTATGATGAAACAAAGAAATTGGCTTTTTTTCAAAAGCGGCTTACAGCCAGTCAGAGCTTACACATAATTGAGCCATGGTGGACCCAGTCAAAACAAGCGTTCGTCACAAACCAACCGATTTAATACAGTTTCAGGTCGTCATTATAATAAGGCTGAGGTTGCAACGTAAAACTGGACCCGAGGTCATAATTATTTTTAATGCTCAACTCAACTGAGCATGAAATTTATTCAGCTCATAAATGTTAAAATTGTTGGCATTTTGACATTTATAAGCATGATAAATACAACATCTGAGTGTTTTAAAGCAAGAAAAATATTCCCTTTTCACCATTTTAGATTTTATAAGGAGTTTAAAGTTCATGTTCTATTGAGTTGAGCATTAAAAAGTTTTATTACCTGTAACCCTGTTTAAGCTAGAATGTGATGATTGAGCTTTGGTACAGCTAAAAGGTACAACTTGGTCAACGTTCATTTGTTTTTATGCATAAGTCGCAAAATATCATGAACTGGCTCATTTTAACCTGAAGTTGATATTGGCCTCTCTGCGTTCTTATGTCGATATTGGTCCCTCTACATTCTTATGTCGATATTGGCCTTTTTCCATTCTTATGTCGATATTGGTCTACCTCCGTTCTTATTTCGATATTGGCCTCTCTCCGTCCTAGTGTCGATATTGGTCTCTCTCCACTCTTATGTCGATATTGGCCTCTCTCCATTCTTATGTCGATATTGGTCTCCCTCTGTTCTTATATAGATATTGGCCTCTCTCTGTTCTAATGTCGATATTGACCTCTCTCCATTCTTATGTCGAATTTTTTGCCTCTCTCCGTTCTTATGTCGATATTGGCCTCTCTCCGCTCTTACGTCGATATTGGCCTCTCTCCATTCTTATGTCGATATTGGCCTCTCTCTGTTCTTATGCGGATATTGGTCTCTCTCCGTTCTGATGTCGATACATGTATTGGCCTCTCTCCGTTCTTATGTCGATATCGGTCTCTCTCTTCTTATGTCAATATTGGCCTCTCTCCGTTCTTATGCCAATATTGGTCTCTCTCCGTTCTGATGTCGATACATGTATTGGCCTCTCTCCGTTCTTATGACGATATTGGCCTCTCTCCGTTCTTATGTCGATATAGGCCTCTTTCCGTTCGTATACCGACATTTGCCTTATTGCCGTTCTTATGTCGGGCTACTCTTTGACTTTTCCTTTTTTCGACGCGACCTGTCTTCGGAGTTTCCGATCAAAGCCTGCTCGGCTACAGAGACTGGCTAGAATAGTGAAATTAGCTTGTAGCAAGTTTTGATATGATTTGTTCGAATAAGCGAATAACAAAGGCGCTGATCAGACTGCGCGGATTTGAAGCATGCCTGCGCCTTTATGGTTCGGTAACCCCGAAGACAGGGTTTCTTTTGCGAGGCACATATGAGGGACTTACTTGTTTGGCTTGCGAGACATCGTTGGTATGTTCTAGGTAATATTATCTCTTTGAGGAAGCAAGTCTGAGGTAGAATTCGCATGCGACAAGCGTAAAGCTACATGTACGTTTCTGGGATATGACAATGTCAGCGTATGGTCACTTGTGAGGTAGTGGATACATTCTTAAATTGTAAAAAAAAAATGTGTCGCAAAATCACTATTTTGGTCATTGTTATATTTTGTACGATACGGAAGCGTAGCGCGACCTTCTGTCTACAAAGTATAATTAGTTATGTTAGCTGTGATGTTATTCGCAAAAGAGGTACCAAGGGAGCAATCAAAAATTGGTTCGATGTTCGATATTCAACATTCAACATTCAAATTTTGAATGTCGAATATCGAATATCAAACTAAATCCAACATTCAAATCGAATGTCGAATATCGAATATCAAACTCAATCCAACATTCAAATCGAATGTCGAATATCGAATATCAAACTCAATCCAACATTAAAATCGAATGTCGAATATCGAATATCAAACTAAATCCAACATTCAAATCGAATGTAGAACATCGAATATCAAACTCAATCTCACATTCAAATTTTGAATGTCGAATATCGAATATCAAACTAAATCCAACATTCAAATCAAATGTCGAATATCGAATATCAAACTCAATCTCATATTCAAATTTTGAATGTCGAATATCAAACTAAATCCAACATTCAAATCAAATGTCGAATATTGAATATCAAACTCAATCCAACATTCAAATCGAATGTCGAATATCTAATATCAAACTCAATCCAACATTCAAATCGAATGTCGAATATCGAATATCAAACTAAATCCAACATTCAAATCGAATGTCGAATATCGAATATCAAACTCAATCTCACATTCAAATTTTGAATGTCGAATAACGAATATCAAACTAAATCCAACATTTAAATCGAATGTCGAATATCGAATATCAAACTCAATCCAACATTCAAATCGAATGTCGAATGTCGAATATCAAACTCAATCCAACATTCAAATCGAATATCGAATATCAAACTGAATCCAACATTCAAATCGAATGTAGAATATCGAATATCAAACTCAATCTCACATTCAAATTTTGAATGTCGAATATCGAATATCAAACTAAATCCAACATTCAAATCAAATGTCGAATATTGAATATCAAACTCAATCTCACATTCAAATTTTGAATGTCGAATATCGAATATCAAACTAAATCCAACATTCAAATCAAATGTCGAATATCGAATATCAAACTCAATCCAACATTCAAATCGAATGTCGAATATTGAATATCAAACTCAATCCAACATTCAAATCGAATGCCGAATATCGAATATCAAACTAAATCCAACATTCAAATCGAATGTCGAATATCGAATATCAAACTCAATCTCACATTCAAATTTTGAATGTCGAATATCGAATATCAAACTCAATCCAACATTCAAATCGAATGTCGAATATCGAATATCAAACTCAATCTCACATTCAAATTTTGAATGTCGAATATCGAATATCAAACTAAATCCAACATTCAAATCGAATGTCGAATATCGAATATCAAACTCAATCCAACATTCAAATCGAATGTCGAATATCGAATATCAAACTCAATCCAACATTCAAATCGAATGTCGAATATCAAATATCAAACTCAATCTCATATTCAAATTTTGAATGTCGAATATCGAATATCAAACTCAATCCAACATTCAAATCGAATGTCGAATATCGAATATCAAACTCAATCTCACATTCAAATTTTGAATGTCGAATATCGAATATCAAACTCAATCCAACATTCAAATCGAATGTCGAATATCGAATATCAAACTCAATCTAACATTCAAATCGAATGTCGAATATCTAATATCAAACTCAATCCAACATTCAAATTTTGAATGCCGAATATCGATTATCAAACTCAATCCAACATTCAAATCGAATGCCGAATATCGAATATCAAACCAAATCCAACATTCAAATCGAATGTCGAATATCAAATATCAAACTCAATCTCACATTCAAATTTTGAATGTCGAATATCAAATATCAAACTCAATCTCACATTCAATTTTTGAATGTCGAATATCGAATATCAAACTAAATCCAACATTCAAATCGAATGCCGAATATCGAATATAAAACCAAATCCACATTCAAATCGAATGTCGAATATCGAATATCAAACTTAATCCAACATTCAAATCGAATGTCGAATATCGAATATCAAACTCAATCTCACATTCAAATTTTGAATGTCGAATATCGAATATCAAACTAAATCCGACATTCAAATCGAATGTCGAATATCGAATATCAAACTCAATCCAACATTCAAATCGAATGTCGAATATCGAATATCAAACTCAATCCAACATTCAAATCGAATGTCGAATATCGAATATTAAACTAAATCCAACATTCAAATCGAATGTCGAATATCGAATATCAAACTCAATCTCACATTCAAATTTTGAATGTCGAATATCGAATATCAAACTAAATCCAACATTCAAATCGAATGCTGAATATCGAATATCAAACTCAATCTCACATTCAAATTTTGAATGTCGAATATCGAATACCAAACTGAAACCAACATTCAGTCATTTAATGTACGCATTCACGGGTGCTATAGCATCTACAATCAACTCCTGACTATTACAAATTTTGAGAAATTGCAAGGCCGTAGGTCAATGACAAGACATGTTGTTTGACCCATCGCATGATTGCCATATGGGTACATTTGTACCACACAGATACAGCACGCTGATCGGGCGGATAATGTATGATTTTAGATGGTATTTCGGGGCCCAAAATTGATTGTATGCTCTAAAGAAATCATAGAGACCCCGCGCAGCTACCGAAGTTCGCCGCGTGAAGCCTGTGCAGTATCTGTAAAATCACACAGATTCCTGCGGCAACCCCATCGTGACCGCAACTTAACAATGTGGCCGCCTTACAATCGGTCAACATTTTCAGACAAGGCTGCACATCCTCGCAGTCTTGCCAGAATCTTCGCTATTTGCACACACACACACAACATATATACAATGACAAAGAGTCAGACAAATTTTTTTTAACCTGTAGTCCAACTATGTTGCCGTGCATGCTTGTTGGAACAATACAATACAATGCGATTAAGTATCGATAAACGTGTGCCGCCCCATTACAAGGCGGGCCGGAAAAGGTCATTTTATTTGAATTTTTTTCTGATTTTTTTTATCTCGTACGGAAAAGATATTATTTTGATTTCTTGCTATTCTCTGTAGCTGAGCAGGCTGGTTTGAGGTTTACCAGGTCAAAATTCCAGAATTTGATTTCTTGCCACTCCCTATAACTGATCTGGGCCCGGAATTACAATGCCTCCTTAGAGTTAAGGAAGACTTAAGTTAAGTATTGATTTTTCAGGATGCGAAAAATAACGTTTAAAACTGATTAAAATCAAAATAGTTTTGATTTTTCTGAAGATTTAAATGATATCGTTGACCACAAATACCACATCGATCCAGGCAATTTATTTAGCATTTAATATAGCATGTTGAAATATCAATACTTAACTTAAGTCTTGCTTAACTTTAAGGAGGCATTGTAATTCCGGGCCCTGGTTGGTTTGTGGCTTAGCGGGTCAAACCCCCAAATAGTATTCCTTAATACTCTCTGTAGCTGGGCTGACTGAATTTGAGCTTATCGGCCAAAGTCCCAGATTTTTACTACTCTCTAGATAATTTTTCATTTCTTACTTCTGTTTTAGTTGAGCTGGGCCGCGTAGCGCAGTCGGCAACGTGTCTGAGTGCAGATGCGTGTCTAACTGCAAATCCAGGGGTCGATCCCGGTCCGGTCCCATACTTTCGTGGAGACTGATCATGAAATAATTTCTACGGTCATTCTCCTCCCTTCCGCTGAATCGAGAAGGGTTGTTGTCAGTTACAAGCGAAAGTACATGTATTTGCACGAAGTACTGGTTAACCGCAGGAAAAGTGCGGTTATGTGAATTGACCGTCCCGACATGACCATAGATGTCGACTGGGACGTAAAGCAACAAACCAAACCCCCCCAAAAAAGATGAGCTGGATGGTTTGAGTCTTACGTAGTCAAAACAAACATCAGAATTTTTAATTCTTACTACTTTCTGTGTCTGAGCTGGTTGGATTAAGCATAACCGGGTCAAAACACCAGAAATTTAAATTCTTACTACTCTCTGTACAAATGTAGCTGGTTACAGGCTATAAAAAAAGTAAAGAAGAAGGCAATTATCAGGAATCGATACAATGAAGTACCACACCAAATTGGAAAGAAACATCACACACAAGAGAGTCAAAAGGTCAGCACTTTCCCAGCAGGTGATCTCAACGCTGCAAGGAACAGACAAGACGGCATAACAAAGACAAACCTGAAATATAAATTACAAAAAGGATCCACAAAAGAAGCACTGCCTTGGGACGGTCAGTAAAAAAATTACTGGAGGGCTTAAACATGTTTAACGGTACTAACCTCACCCTTAATTTTGATGTGGATCAAGACACATAAATGTAACGTTCGCATGAAAGATCCCTAACTTATACATGAATCATCTCCAAGTCCAGATATAAAAAGGAGATTAACAATGATAAGGACTCAACAGTAAGTACATACTGTTGATTCAAAGATAGATGAGAATCGTTGTAAACAAAAATATACAGTCAGACATAAGTTAAGCATCACACAAACATGATTTCAGAGACGTTTTTCGTGTACAAATTTCTTCAGAAGAACAATCAATTTGTAATATATTGTTACCCTAGTCTTCCTTTAATCTGCTGAACATATCAGAATGCCATTTAGTCATTTTGCTAAATTTCTACCGTGTCCTGTATACACCAACCCCTATTTTAGGGTGTACCCTTAAAAAGTGTCACAACTTAACCCAAATTGCTTACTTTGAATTCAAATAAACGGAGAAATAATCTGGACATATTTTTTTCAAATTATGGCCAAACTGATTCTGTCGAACTAGAGGTTTCATGTCAGTTATAGAGGATTATAATTATAGAGATAGTTAATCGCGTGTTTTGAATTTTTGCATTATCACTATATAACATGCCATTCTTTACACATCCATACCTTTTATTCTTTAAGAGATATGGATATGAAATTTTCAGACAGAACTCTTTTATGCCTGGGCGTCAACAGTGGTCGCTTTATGGGTCTTCTCCCTATTTAGTGACCGTGTAACCGTTCGAATTGATATTGGTCCATGCACCGGCCACTGGTCTCGAAGTCTACGTACCGTCAATGTAGGGTTTGCACGTGCCAGTCGCTGAAGATATCTATTCTCACGCTCGTCCGTTTTACGTGGTCGAAATGAGCGTTGACGTTCAGATGCAGTTTTGTCAGCCCGATAACGTTGAAGAAGTCGTACGATAATTGTCTGGTTCACCCTGAATTGCCCAGCAGTATACCGTGTACTAAGACCGGCATTGTTCATGCCCACAATTTACTACTTTTGGGCTTCAGAAAATGTTTTTCTAGCCATCACTTCATCAATGTACAGCCATGCATCAAAACATTATTATTGGGTCCGTATAGTACATAACTAGATAAAGCATGTGAAGCAAACTGGTGTTTCAAAATCGTGCATAGTAGTGTGATAACACCGGTTCGCAAGACAACATGATACATGTAAAAATAAATTTATCGATAGATGTTTAGTGTAGAGGCATCAGTTTGTCTTGAGACCAAATGAGGAAAAAATAAATTAGAAATTAGAAAAGTTATGCCACACTTCAGTCAGGTGATGCTTAACTTATGGCTGACTGTATATGACCTAATCCAGGTAATGGGTGATTTATACAGGTAAACGTACCTCTAACTGCTGTAATACATTTACCGTTATTTAAAAATGCACCTGTGTCAATGAAAAATAGTAAAATCCTATTATTATGCATCTTTGAAACATCAGAACAACTGAATATCGGAGTAAAAGAAATCAAACAGTTAAACTCCGGTGGGCCTGACTAAAGACACGACATCAGGCCCCATCCCTCTCATCTATAGGTCTTTAAGTCGGAACCGTCGGAGTCTGAGGTCCGACCCGCCGACGTGTAATTAACGAGAAAAGCAAGTTGTCAACCGTGATTGGGTTGACCACCAAGCATGCAACTCTCTGTAGCTGAGGTGGCTGGTTTGAGGATTAGAAGGTCAATAACCCAGAATTTCGATTTCTTACTATTCCCTGTAGCTGAGCTTAATGGTTTGAGTCTTACATAGTCGACACCCTAGAACAATTATTTCTTTCTATAGTCCGGCGGTATTCGGGCGAATTTTAGGAGGACCTGGAACTTGATTTTGAACTTTTTGTCTTTGTTGATTCTGGTAGTGTATACATTGTCCTTGAAAATTCCAAGTGATGCCACTCTGGCATCATTGAGCATTTCGATATATCCAAGATGGCGTCCAAGACAGAAGCCAATTATAGGTTAAAATATTGTGTGATATGGAAAACATGTCCCAAACCTGTTTTCTTTCTTAAATTGTAAGCTATGAAGTTGGAATCTAGTTAAAGACCCTTAGCTTGTAACCAAATAAAAAATAAAATAAGAATGCTGACAAGATTGCCGCCAAGGTGGCGGTTTATTACCAAAAAAATATAAGAAAATCGTCTCTGATACTGGCAAACTTCAGGGATTTGCATGAAAAATGCTTATTTTACTGATTCTTGAATTCCAAACATTATCGTTGTAACATCCCAATGATGCTATTCATGCATCATTCAGAATTTAATATATTCAAGATGGCTTCCGGGATGGTAACCAACAAGATTTACAAACCTGTGGGAGGGGACCCTACCAGATGGATTTGTAACAGACCAGATGCCTTGCCTGGTAGAGCAGCACTTTACAAACATGCGTATTTGAATAAATGAACCCAGCATGCATGTCTGATAGAGTTGCACTGCACAAGCAGACATATCTGAGAGTGGCACCGGATCAGCAAACATGTCTGATGTAATGGCACCTCTGTAAGAGCAGCACTAGACTTGCAACCATTCTTCTTCTTCGACTAGTAAAATGTCGGTTGCAGTGGCGATTGACCAGCAGGCATGGTCTATAGTGAGGTACCACGCCAACAGGCATGGTCTGTAGTGAGGAACCACACCAACATGCATTCCTGATAATGAGGTTCCACACCAGAAGGTATCGCCTATAGTGATCACCACACCAGCAGAAATGGCTGATAATGAGGCACCACACCAGAAAACATGACCTATAATGAGGCACCACAATAGAAGGCATGGCTGATAATGAGGCACCATACCAGAAGGCATGGCCTATAGTGAGGCAACACACCAGCAGACTTGGCTGATAGTGAGGCACCCCACCAGAAGGCATGTGCTATTGTGAGGCACCACATCAGAAGGCATGGACTATAATGCGACACCACACCAACAGGCGTGGCTGATAGTGAGGCACCACGCCAGAAAGCATGACCCTTAAAGAGGCACCACATCAGCAGGCACAGCTGATAGTGAGACACCACACCAGAAGGTATGGCAGATAGAGAAACACAACACCAGCCCACATGCAAGATTGAGTGGTAAACGATCGGCAGGCATGAATGAGTGGCAACAGTCCAGCATGCATCCATCTTGCAGCAACACTAAACAGCAGCGGTGTTTGTGGCAGTAATTACACTAGGCCAGCAAGCATATATGCTGCAGCTGCAACAGCTTAGCAACTCGCTACGCGGAGTGACACTTGACCAGCAGGGATGTATTTTGCATCGACAATGTAGCAACATTCCTGTCTAATAAAGTTTCACAGTGTTAGTAAGCATGTCTGATTGAGGGGCATCGGTCGAGTAGCTTTTCTTTTTGATTTTCAATGGACCAGGATGCATTTCTGACTGAATGATACCAAGTCTGCAGGCATATCGGTTGAAGCTTCATCAAACAGCAGCCATGTATTGCCACAGGTCATCACATCAGACATGCTTACCACCATCACACGTGTTTAATTATGTGGTACTGAACCGACACACATGCCTGTTTATGGGACTTGGGACCAGCAGTCATGTGTGTTATTTACATTGCACTGGCAATAATGTATGTTTCAATTGACACCGACTAACAGGAATGCTTGGTACTGTTGCACTTGATCAGCAGGCATGTTTAAGTTGCGCCCAGCCAGTGTGCATGTCTGTCCTAACTTGCACTAGACCACCAATCATTGTCACAGGGTCAGCAAACATATTTACCATAACGCATGTTTAATTATGTGGCACAGGACCAGCACACATTTCTGAAACCAGGCAGTTTTTTCCGTAACAGCTTCACAAGACTAGCAGGCCTGTTGCAGCACCCATGTCTTTAAACTTTGCTCTTAAACAGCAGGCATGTTTGCTACAGATGCACCTGACCACCTGACATGCCGGTTACAATTGCTCTCTACCAGCATGCATGTCTATTAGAGTTGCATCTCACCAGCAGATATGTTTTAATCAGTTGCAACTGACTTGCAAACACATCCGTAGTTGTGGGGGCTGAACCAGCAAGTATATCTGTTACACTTGCCTCAGACACACAGTTATGACCCTATGCTCGTACTTAACCAACGGACTGGTAAGCACAATCGCACCAGACATGTATGTTACAGCTGCACCTTGCCAGCAGCCATGTCTTTATAATTTGCTTACTGTCAGCATGCATGTCTGTTAAGGTTTTATCTTATAAACATTCATGTATATTTTACTTGCGTCATACCATGAGCCATGTCTTTCACAGTTGACCTAACCACCAGTCATATCTGTTAAACTTGCACCTTCAAACATGCTCTACGGATACACTGTGATGATAGACTGTACTTCATAAGTAAATATTGTTTCGCTTTTTTTTTGTAATTCTATCCATCCATCCATCCAAATACCACTTTCCAGCTGATTTTTCCCGCATATTGATTTAAAAAGAGGTAGGTACACTGTCACAAAGTTTTCAGTGATATTGTCCGTTCAGTATATTCTGGCATTTATCTCAGAGAGTTTACCCAAAGTAGGAAATTTTACGAGAATACTATGACATTATGGTTTTATCAGATCCGGCCAAAAGTGGTCTGGAAGATGGTGCATGGATTGATGAATACCAGAACAAAGACAAAAAACAATACCAAATACGAAAAATAAGAGTCCGTTATTTTTCCGTACAGTGTATCATAGCAAAAACCATGTGATTCCCCACCATGTTATTACTGCCATCTTGGACGTCATCTTGAATATTTTACACTGCTGAAAACAACATATCTGTCAAATTCTCCAAATACAACCGCTGTTGAAAACTATCAGAAAATAGTTATTAACTGCCATTTTGATTTCAGGTTTAATTTACGTTTTTAAATGGCGGCCATCTTGGACACCATCATAAATATTTCAACCTTCTGAACCAAACCAATGGTCCATTTTAATCGTTTGTATCATTAGGCCTCTAAACCTCCATAAAAAGTTAAAATTAAAAATTAATGCTTTTTTATCGAGTTTGTTGGTCTGATAGGTCTTAGGAGCCTAACTGGTGGCCATCTTGGACGCCATCTCTAATATTTCAACCCTCAGAATCAAACCAAAGTTCCACTTTAATCATTTGTATCATTAAGCCTCTGATCATCCATAAAAAATCAAAATTAAAATGTTTTAGCGCGTATATTGGTCAAATAGCTCTTAGGAGCCTAACTGGCGGCCATTTTGGACGCCATCTTTAATACTGCAACCTTCTGAATCAAAACAATGTTCCAAATTAATTGTTTTTACCATTTAGCCTCTAAACACCCATTAAAAGTCAAAATTAAAATCCTTTCTATCGAGTCCGTTGGTCAAATGGGTCTTATGAGCCTAACTGACGGCCATCTTGGACGCCATCTTTAATATTTCAAAACGCTCAGTGATGTCAGGGTGGCATCACTTGGATTCAACAAATACAATGCCTGGACTACAAGAATCAACAAAGAAAAAAAACTTGAAAATCAAGTTCCAGGTCATTTTGGTTTTCTACCGGACTACTACTCTCTGTAGCTCTCTAGCCAACGAACGGCTTAAGATTGTATTAATGCAAAAATGGAAGGAGCCATTTCTTGCATGCGTCCGTACGCACAGGCTGCCGTGCGTCTGTCTGTCCGTCTCTCTGTCCGCATGTATGGGTCTGTCTGCATATATGCGCATGCGTGCGAGCGTGTGCACGTGCGTGCGAGTGTGTGTAGGTTTGCGTGTATGTATGTATGTATGTATGTATGTATGCATGCGCGTGCGTTCATGCGTGCGCGCGTGAATGCATGCTTACACACACACACACACACACACATACAGCAGACCGACGTTGGGTGCGGTGGGCGCATGCATGCCGACACACTAGCTTTGAACTGAGCTAGATGTTAGAAATATAGAAGTTCTTGAAGTAGTCACGGGCTTTAATATAATAATACATACACGTGTATTCACGCATGTACGCACACACAGACACAACCCCCACACACGTACACTCATGCACACATGCGTGCGCTTACATACATACATACAGACAGACAGAAAAACCAGAGATACAGACAAGCATGCAGAAAACCAGACACGAATGCATACGTACATATATAAAGACAGACAGACAAATAGACAGACAGGTTTCTGTGCGAACGCACACACGCATGCGTAGACGTATGAACGCCAACAAACAAACATCGAAGTTAGAAGTAAGAAAGAATAAAAAGTCACGAACGTTCAAATGTACATACACATATAAGCACGTACACAGACAAACACACGCACGCATACACGCACCTACGCATGCGCGCGCATACGGACATACAGACATACAAGAGGCAGACAGACGCACGGGTACCTGCGCGCTCAAACGCACGCAAGCATATGTACATACACAAACAAACAAACTAACAAACATGCATGCATGCATGCATGCATACATACATACATACAGACATACAGACAGACAGACAGGCAGACATACAGACAGACAGACAGGCAGATTGACAGGTGAATGGGTTCTTTAACTCATTTATGCACGTTTGCATACGTACACACACGCACGGTCGCACACACAACCGCACGCACACACAAACATACATACATACAGACAGACAGGCACGCTGGTACCTGTGTACACTTATGCACGCTTGCGTACGTACATACGATAATACATGCACGCACACACAGACACACACATTTTCGTGCCGACATGTCACAGTATTTGAGAGTCTCCACTGATGTCGCAGCTAACAATGTCTAGATAACCAGATGGTACATGTAAAGTGTCTCCCTTTGCAAAGTACTATATGTTGCCTGTAATTGTGGCCATAATTAGGAGAATGAAACGTATATATGAAAGATAAGTAAATCCAGAAAATACAATGAATCTGAATTTTCACCTACTTCGCAGCCAGCATTCAATGTCGGGACACCCTCGGCCCGCTAGCGAAACGCCATTGGATCGGGCCACAATCATCCCGCTAGCAAAAGCACCATTTGTATGGCGTTTTGCTGGAGGTCCGAAGGTGTCACTTTACAGATGTTTACTGGATTGTTTGTGTTTGTACACGCATAGAAGGCTCTGATGAGACTGCGTATTAGTCATGTGATAAGTAAAAGATACTCAAATGGTATATTCAACCTACATGTACATGTAAAGAAGGTACATGTAATAATGTCTGGAGAAATTTCCGCAAATGTTTGTTTGGTTTGAGCCCAATCGGAGGGGAGTTTCTTACGTAAGTTTGGGGTAGGTTGTGAGTTCAAGCCCACATCTGGCCACAAAGTTATGCAGAGACTGTTCTCTCCATAATGCTGATTCAAAAGCTTCTGACAAACAGATGTACACCATATTTTGTTTCTTTGGTCAACCTTTATTTGAGATTTTCCATAATAAATTTGTTTCCAGATATGATACTGACGTCAACTAACTGAGTTCACCGACAAGACAGTTTACAGACACACATTTGAAGACAGTTTACCGACAAGACAGTTCACAGACACTCATTTGAAGACAGTTCACCGACAGAATTGAAGACAGTTCAGCGACAGAATTGAAGACAGTTCACCAAACAATTTTATATTGTTTTTATAATGAATGTCACATGTTTTACTATCATCTGGGATACTATCAAACACATGACTAATATAAAATTATTGAAGTTGAATGATTTCTGTGGCACTTCGATCTTTGTATTAGACATATCTATGCCTAATGCATATCTCTATAGATCATTACAATATCTGTATATACCGGATTGGTCCTAGTTGAAAAGAAAACAACAATAGTTTAGCTTCATGTAACATCAAAGGATCTGCCTATTATTTGTTAATCAAGCAAACAAAATTCGCCTTGTTAACCAACAATAATGCAAAGTCCATGATCCCACTGATGCGGCACAGCAGTAACATAAATGTAATCTCTCATTAGTGGGGAGAAATAGTTCTATCTATCTTCTATTCTGGCAGCAACTGCCATTGTTCTCTACCAAATGTATCTACTTTTGTTTTTTACTCCAAATCACAAGTGATCCATAATTCGTCAAAATTAACAGTTATTTTCCAGCCATAGGTCAGTTACATATAAATCAAATGTGTCGGTGAACAGTCTTAAAAAGTGTCGATGAACTGTCTTCAATTCTGTCAGTGAACTGTCTTCAAAAACGTGTCGGTGAATTGTCTTGTCGGTGAACTGTCTTGTTCCCAACTAAAACGCCTCACTCATAATCGATTTAGCGATGACATACAAAAATGAACAGCAACGTTCTGCTTATTTGTGTAGAAGCTGGGCGATGTTGGAAAATGACTTTGATTTGGTATGAAGGTAACGCGTTTTCAAATTGCAGTTTGTAGTTTTCTAGGCATCTCTAAAAACATCAGAACAAGTTGACCACAAAAACAATACATTGTAAACCCCAAAAAATTTTGATTTACAGTCGACATGGCTCGTTGGTAGACCGTTAGGTTGCTAGTTCGATACTCACCGAAGTCACCGTGAAGTGATCCAGTAGCCAGTAATAGGGATATTTTAGAGAGTTATATGCAAAGTTCAGATGCGTAGCTTCGGAATTTTCGAGTGAAGACCATGGGGAGGTAGGTCTGTGTGTCCTGCCTACTGGATGTACCCCATCGGATTTGCGCTTTAAGGGCTTAGAAATGGTAATGTAGTGGGACCTGGTAACCAGTTATGGGGATACGCAAAGTTCAGGTGCGCAGCCTCGGATAATTCGTAGTGAAGTCCATGTGGAGTTAGTCTGGGTGTCCTGCCTACTGCCTACTATTGGTGCTCCCGTTGGGAGTTGGCTTAAAGGTCTAAGAAATGGCGATGTAGTGGGACCTGATTGGATGCATATACTATAGAGTAATATGCAAAGTTCAGGTGCGAATCGTCTGAAATTTCGAGCATACAGGAGGTTGTGAAACCCATAGGGAGTTAGGCCTGTGTATACCATTCTACGGGGATACTTAACATGCTTAAGAGGGCTATATGCACAGTTCAGTCGCGCAGCCTCACTGCATGTACAACGCCATTTCTAAGCCCTTAAAGCCCAACCCAGAGGAGGTACACCTAGTAGGACGGACACGAAGGCATATCATCCCATGGGCTTCACTACCTCATGTATGCTATAAATTCCCTGAACTTTGCATATAACTCGTTACAGTATATCCATCACTGGTTACCGGGCCAAACTACATAGTACATCGCCATTTCTATAGGTATTCTATGCATCTATGCTCTTAAAGCCCAAGCCAACGGTGGTATACCTAGTAGGCCGAACACCCAGGCCTACCTCCCTATGGGTTTCACTGGAATATTTCGAGGCTACGCACCTGAACTTTGCATATAACTCTCTAGAGTATCTCCATTACTGGTTGCCGGGCCCCACAACATCGCCATTTTAAGCCCCTAATAGCCCAACCTACCCTAGTAGACAGGACACACAGGCGGTTTGACTTTTGTGTTTGATATAAATTTGGAGTGTGCAGCCTGCAAATAAGTTATTCAATACCAAGATTTATTTGCATTCAGAATTACCCCCACCCCCATCCCCACACCTTTAAGTGTAACATATATAATTTTCTTCAATTCTACAGTTGCAACGTCTTTTTCCTCCTGTGATTGTATAAACAAACACATTAAAATTATCCATGACATGACGAACCAACAAAATGAGTGTGCGTCCACCGAAGACTCTGATCAGCCTGAGTATCCACCCAGCCTGACCAGAGTCTTTGCTGTGCGCTCAGTGAGTAACTAAGGACCCAACATTTCTGATTAGATCTGAGTCTTCTCGTAACGGACGGCGACATTGTTGGTTTTCTCATGTCGTGGCTCATTAATCGAGTTTCACTTTTGATCTGTTTTGAGATTTTTTTTAAAATCAGCGCTGCGACGTTTCGCATGCTGTACATATAAAAAAAAAACAATTCAACATTATGATACCGCCCCAGGGGTTTGGAGAAATGGGGGAAAATTAACGAAACAAGAAAACAAATGCTAATTTTTTTAGGGGGACAGAGAAATAAAGACGAATCTGGGGAACAGTGGATATAAGAAATTATGGAGGGCTGTGGGGGTAAAGACGAGCAATCCAATTTATTTAAGGGGAACAACGACACTGGTACCATAGTTTACAAAGTAAGCCGACCCGTTCCGTTGACAAAGTGTTTGTCTGCAGGTCCAGAAATCATAACTCTTAATGTATGGTCATTAATCCCCCGCCGCAAAGCTGAGAGGGGATTATAGGAATGCCCTTTGCCTGTCCGTCAGTCTGTCCGCCCGTCCGTCCGAACGTAACACTTTCTTTTCCGCTCCATACCGCTTTCATTAATATTCAACTACTGAAACAATGACAGCTTCGCAGACTCAGTTAAAGGTCATTGGATTTAGCCTTGAATTTTATGTCCGCTCCATATCACTTGAACACTTTAAAAGATTTGCATTAAACTTGGGTCAAATGTTCATCTCTGGGAGATCGTGTGCAGAACCTATGGCTCAGTTACAAAGACTCAATATCAAGGCCACAAATGAAGGTCGTGTGATTAAGCCTTGAATTTCCTGTCCGCTCAATATCACCTTTACCCAAAAGCTTTTCTTTACACTTTGGTCAGATATTGATCATCGTCCCGACATAACTGAAAACTTGTTGACTGCGACGTAAACAATTAACTCTAGTAACATGACTTGCGAATCGAAGAGATAGGTTTCAGAACACTAAGGATGTCATGAAAAATAGTACGTGAGTATGATCAGGCAATACCACAATCACAGACTGCAGACAAACCCATGGCATCCATGGTACCGCGAGGAAGAGTCACACAACAATCACGAGACACCAGGAAGACAAACCAAGCAAAGCAACCAGCTCCCTCTTCCCCATCAAGATGATTGCTAAACTAGAATGGACATAATGTAACGTGCAACAAAACATAGAACAATTACAGACTCCCACAATGGGAGTTACAATAAACAACAAGTCAACAACAACAGAACCACCGCCTTAGAACGGACAGCAACCTGGGGGCATTTTACTGGTACCAAATCTTCGCCATAGATTCTGCTGTTGTTGAAGAACAATAAATGTTAAGCTCGCATGGGAGCCTTCTAACTATTGCAATATATCATCATGGAGAAACACTCTAATCAAATTAACACACTATGATGAAACAAAGAAAAGGGCACACGACTCACAGATAGTCAGAGCTAAAACAAATCTCAAGTTGAGCCACGGTGGGCCCAGCTACAGATAAGAATCAGGCACCAACCCTACGATTAAAGCCTGGCTTTTAAAGTGTGCCCTATAATCCAGAGAGAGAAACGTAAATCACCATCCCTGACGCATTGACGAACAATGTTTTACAAAGGGCACAATGTAGCAGTCTATTCAAAATTTGAATGTAGGATTGAGTTTTATATTCGATACTCGAGATTTATCTTTTTGAGATTTTAGATCTGAATGTTTGATTCAGTTTGATATATAAGAGGTTCGGAACAAAAAAATAATCAAATGTTGAATTGAGTTTGATATTCGATATTCGACATTCAAAATTCGACTGTTGGATTCGGTTTTATATTTGATTTTCGACATTCAAAATTTAGATGTGAGATTTAGTTTGATATTCAATATTCAACATTCGATTTGAATGTGAGATTGAGTTTGATATTAGATATTTGACATTCGATTTAAATGTGGGATTGAGTTTGATATTCGATATTCGACATTCGATTTGAATGTTGGATTGAGTTTGATATTCGATATTTGACATTCGATTTGACTGTTGGATTGAGTTTGATATTCGATATTCGACATTCGATTTGAATGTTGGATTGAGTTTGATATTCGATATTCGACATTCGATTTGAATGTTGGATTAAGTATGATATTCGACATTCGATTTGAATGTTGGATTTAGTTTGATATTCGATATTCGACATTTAAAATTTGAATGTGAGATTGAGTTTGATATTCGATATTCGACATTCGATTTGAATGTTGGTTATTCGACATTCGATATTTGACATTCGATTTGAATGTTGGATTGAGTTTGATATTCGATATTCGACATTCGATTTGTATGTTGGATTGAGTTTGATATTCGACATTCGACATTCGATTTGAATGTTGGATTGAGTTTGATATTCGACATTCGACATTCGATTTGAATGTTGGATTTAGTTTGATATTCGATATTCGACATTCAAAATTTGTATGTGAGATTGAGTTTGATATTCGATATTCAACATTCGATTTGAATGTTGGATTTAGTTTGATATTCGATATTCGACATTCAAAATTTGAATGTGAGATTGAGTTTGATATTTGATATTCGACATTCGATTTGAATGTTGGATTGAGTTTGATATTCGATATTCGACATTTAAAATTTGAATGTGAGATTGAGTTTGATATTCGATATTCGACATTCGATTTGCATGTTGGATTTAGTTTGATATTCGATATTCGACATTCGATTTGAATGTTGGATTGAGTTTGATATTCGATATTCGACATTCGATTTGAATGTTGGATTGAGTTTGATATTCGATATTCGACATTCGATTTGAATGTTGGATTGAGTTTGATATTCGATATTCGACATTCGATTTGAATGTTGGATTTAGTTTGATATTCGATATTCGACATTCGATTTGAATGTTGGATTTAGTTTGCTATTCGATATTCGACATTCAAAATTTGAATGTGAGATTGAGTTTGATATTCGACATTCGATTTGATTGTTGGATTTAGTTTGATATTCGATATTCGACATTCGATTTGAATGTTGGATTTAGTTTGATATTCGATATTCGACATTCAAAATTTGAATGTGAGATTGAGTTTGATATTCGATATTCGACATTCGATTTGCATGTTGGATTGAGTTTGATATTCGATATTCTACATTCGATTTGAATGTTGGATTGAGTTTGATATTCGATATTCGACATTCGATTTGAATGTTGGATTGAGTTTGATATTCGATATTCGACATTCGATTTGAATGTTGGATTGAGTTTGATATTCGATATTCGACATTCGATTTGAATGTTGGATTGAGTTTGATATTCGATATTCGACATTCGATTTGAATGTTGGATTGAGTTTGATATTCGTTATTCGACATTCAAAATTTGAATGTGAGATTGAGTTTGATATTCGATATTCGACATTCGATTTGAATGTTGGATTTAGTTTGATATTCGATATTCGACATTTGATTTGAATGTTGGATTGAGTTTGATATTCGATATTCGACATTCGATTTGAATGTTGGATTGAGTTTGATATTCGATATTCGACATTCGATTTGAATGTTGGATTTAGTTTGATATTCGATATTCGACATTCGATTTGAATGTTGGATTGAGTTTGATATTCGATATTCGACATTCTATTTGAATGTTGGATTGAGTTTGATATTCGATATTCGGCATTCAAAATTTGAATGTTGGATTTAGTTTGATATTCGATATTTGACATTCAAAATTTGAATGTGCGATTGAGTTTGATATTCGATATCCGACATTCGTTTTGAATGTTGGATTTAGTTTGATATTCATTATTCGACATTCAAAATTTGAATGTGAGATTGAGTTTGATATTCGATATTCGACATTCGATTTGCATGTTGGATTTAGTTTGATATTCGATATTCGACATTCGATTTGAATGTTGGATTGAGTTTGATATTCGATATTTGACATTCGATTTGAATGTTGGATTGAGTTTGATATTCGATATTAGACATTCGATTTGAATGTTGGATTTAGTTTGATATTCGATATTTGACATTCAAAATTTGAATGTGAGATTGAGTTTGATATTCGATATTCGACATTCGATTTGAATGTTGGATTTAGTTTGATATTCGATATTCGACATTCGATTTGAATGTTGGATTGAGTTTGATATTCCATATTCGACATTCGATTTGAATGTTGGATTGAGTTTGATATTCGATATTCGACATTCGATTTGAATGTTGGATTGAGTTTGATATTCGATATTTGACATTCGATTTGAATGTTGGATTTACTTTGATATTCGATATTTGACATTCAAAATTTGAATGTGAGATTGAGTTTGATATTCGATATTCGACATTCGATTTGAATGTTGGATTTAGTTTGATATTCGATATTCGACATTCGATTTGAATGTTGGATTGAGTTTGATATTCGATATTCGACATTCGATTTGAATGTTGGATTGAGTTTGATATTCGATATTCGACATTCAAAATTTGAATGTTAGATTGAGTTTGATATTCGATATTCGACATTCGATTTGAATGTTGGATTGAGTTTGATATTCGATTTTCGACATTCGATTTGAATGTTGGATTGTGTTTGATATTCGATATTCGACTTTTGATTTGAATGTTGGATTTAGTTTGATATTCGATATTCGACATTCAAAATTTGAATGTGAGATTGAGTTTGATATTCGATATTCGACATTCGATTTGCATGTTGGATTGAGTTTGATATTCGATATTCGACATTCGATTTGAATGTTGGATTGAGTTTGATATTCGATATTCGACATTCGATTTGAATGTTGGATTGAGTTTGATATTCGATATTCGACATTCAATTTGAATGTTGGATTTAGTTTGATATTCGATATTCGACATTCGATTTGAATGTTGGATTTAGTTTGATATTCGATATTCGACATTCAAAATTTGAATGTGAGATTGAGTTTGATATTCGACATTTGATTTGATTGTTGGATTTAGTTTGATATTCGATATTCGACATTCGATTTGAATGTTGGATTGAGTTTGATATTCGATATTCGACATTCGATTTGAATGTTGGATTGAGTTTGATATTCGATATTCGACATTCGATTTGAATGTTGGATTGAGTTTGATATTCGATATTCGACATTCGATTTGAATGTTGGATTTAGTTTGATATTCGTTATTCGACATTCAAAATTTGAATGTGAGATTGAGTTTGATATTCGATATTCGACATTCGATTTGAATGTTGGATTTAGTTTGATATTCGATATTCGACATTCGATTGGAATGTTGGATTGAGTTTGATATTCGATATTCGACATTCGATTTGAATGTTGGATTGAGTTTGATATTCGATATTCGACATTCGATTTGAATGTTGGATTTAGTTTGATATTCGATATTCGACATTCGATATGAATGTTGGATTGAGTTTGATATTCGATATTCGACATTCGATTTGAATGTTGGATTGAGTTTGATATTCGATATTCGACATTCGATTTGAATGTTGGATTTAGTTTGATATTTGATATTTGACATTCAAAATTTGAATGTGCGATTGAGTTTGATATTCGATATCCGACATTCGTTTTGAATGTTGGATTTAGTTTGATAGTCATTATTCGACATTCAAAATTTGAATGTGAGATTGGGTTTGATATTCGATTTGCATGTTGGATTTAGTTTGATATTCGATATTCGACATTCGATTTGAATGTTGGATTGAGTTTGATATTCGATATTTGACATTCGATTTGAATGTTGGATTGAGTTTGATATTCGATATCCGACATTCGATTTGAATGTTGGATTTAGTTTGATATTCGATATTTGACATTCAAAATTTGAATGTGAGATTGAGTTTGATATTCGATATTCGACATTCGATTTGAATGTTGGATTGAGTTTGATATTCGATATTCGACATTCGATTTGAATGTTGGATTGAGTTTGATATTCGATATTCGACATTCGATTTGAATGTTGGATTTAGTTTGATATTCGATATTCGACATTCAAAATTTGAATGTGAGATTGAGTTTGATATTCGATATTCGATTTGAATGTTGGATTTAGTTTGATATTCGATATTCGACATTCGATTTGAATGTTGGATTGAGTTTGATATTCGATATTCGACATTCAATTTGAATGTTGGATTGAGTTTGATATTCGATATTCGACATTCGATTTGAATGTTGGATTGAGTTTGATATTTGACATTCGATTTGAATGTTGGATTTACTTTGATATTCGATATTTGACATTCAAAATTTGAATGTGAGATTGAGTTTGATATTCGATATTCGACATTCGATTTGAATGTTGGATTTAGTTTGATATTCGATATTCGACATTCGATTTGAATGTTGGATTGAGTTTGATATTCGATATTCGACATTCGATTTGAATGTTGGATTGAGTTTGATTTTCGATATTCGACATTCGATTTGAATGTTGGATTGAGTTTGATATTCGATATTCGACATTCGATTTGAATGTTGGATTGAGTTTGATATTCGATTTTCGACATTCGATTTGAATGTTGGATTGAGTTTGATATTCGATATTCGACATTCGATTTGAATGTTGGATTTAGTTTGATATTCGATATTCGACGTTCAAAATTTGAATGTGAAATTAAGTTTGATATTCGATATTCGACATTCGATTTGAATGTTGGATTTAGTTTGATATTCGATATTCGGCATTCAAAATTTGAATGTGAGATTGAGTTTGATATTCGATATTTGACATTCGATTTGAATGTTGCATTTAGTTTGTTATTCGATATTCGACATTCGATTTGAATGTTGGATTGAGTTTGATATTCGATATTCGACATTCGATTTGAATGTTGGATTTAGCTTTATATTCGATATTCGACATTCGATTTGAATGTTGGATTTAGTTTGATATTCGATATTCGACATTCAAAATTTGAATGTTGAATGTTGAATATCGAACATCGAACCAATTTTTGATTGCTTACCAAGGGACTTGCATGAAAGTCAGCTTCTAACTATATAAATCTGGGATAAACATTAATTCGTCACGTCTTTCTTCGGAATCTATTTGTGTCATATCGCTATATTTTATACTGTTCGTGCTTCACCGAATGCGAATTGTAAGCTAACTGCATGGATTAAAAAAAGTTGTCAGAAGTGGGATTCGAACCCACGCCGGGAGAACCCGACTGCGACCTGAACGCAGCGCCTTAGACCACTCGGCCATCCTGACTGTTGACTACTCACTTAGAATAGAGTTTAAAAACATCAAGTTCACAGATGGAAATTTATAAGAATATGGAGATTTGCACGAGAATATCCACATGGTTGTTTATATGGCTACAACAGATAACCAACTTTTCCGAAAAGCACGCCTACTTACTTGTCCACTAGTGTCTATGCAAACAATTTGGACCCAGATATTGTCGGACCTGATCTGAATCCAAACTGTTAAACATTCTGATGGTATTACTGAAAGATTTCTGAGCTTTTTTTTTGAAAAATAAAATTTGCAGAGGACAAAACGAATTAAATTTACCTAGGATGCAAATAATTAAACATGCGAGGGACATCAAATACGTGCTGACAATGACCCCAAAAACAAAACATATGTGACCCGTCACGCAAAAAGGTACGAGTTGGGTGGACGACGTCATTTCGAGAAAATACGTCTTAAAGTTAACGTCGCGTCGCGCAAAAATAGCACACCTAAGCGTCTTTCAAAGAGAAGTTTAACTTACTATAAAACCGGATCAAAAGCGTTTTTCATGTTGAGGTTTTCTGCCACCAGACTGTCAAGCATTGTGTACGATATTAAATGTTCCCTTTTGAATGTTCGTAAGTGAAAGTTGGGTCGAGAATCGTTCACGCAGTTCAGTTTATGATTAGATCTATTTCTCATCTGGTTTACATGGTTTAGGCCTACTAATTTAAGGGCAGTTGCGGGTAATACTTCCCACATTAAAATCTTTTTAATTCTTTGCATACAGTTTGTTCTATGTATGGACTGTCAATTTATGAAATAAAAAGGATATGTCATCGCGCTAGATTTTTCATAATCTCACATGGAAGTTTTCAGCATTTTGCAAATTTTCTGAAAAAAAAACCCAAAACGATGTCCTGATTATTAAGTTAAAATAATTGTAATCTTTATTTTAATTTCAATTATTACTCGGGGTAGGCCTACTCTATTTTTTTCTGTATACGCAGGCTCGCGCCCAGCATCTACCGTTCACCCCATAAAATATCAGGAATTTTGGGCACCCCAAAAAATGTTTGAAATTTTAGAAACCCCAAAAAATATCCACCATTCTGTACCTTGCCCTTAAGAAAAGACCCTAAAATTCATAGAAATGACCCCTAAATATAGGCCAATTTTGTGGTGACACCCTAAAAAATATCCACAAAATCTTATACCCCCCCCCCCCAAAAAAAAAAAAAATTTTTTTGAAAACCCCCAAAAATATTGAAATTAAAAATTTTGAATCCAAAAAAATAACCCGAGCCTAAGTATGTACAAAAATTTCAGAGTACCCCATAGGGACGACATCAAGCTTCTATATAAGGAAAACTGAAAAATATTTCTTTTCCCAAGTCGTGGCAAGATACTGAATGATATATTTGAGTTTAAATGATGACGTAGTGATGATGTCATCGGAAAAGAACGGATTTTTGCTACAGTTTTTCTTTAACGAATAATTTAGTGTATTATGAATACAGCAGAGGCATAAGAAGTGTTTGTGAAAAATTCAAAAAGTTAAAGTGAATAAAAAAAACATATGAAAAAATAATTCATGATTATGCAATGTGATTTGAAATAATTATAAGCAAATTCATTAAAATTTCTGTAATGGCGTAAGGCTACGATACCTGACTCTCACGCAAACGGCCCAAGTTCGATTCCGAGCTTCGGTATTCCAATTTAATTTTTACTTCTTTTTAGGCTTTTTATATACTTTTTTTTGCTGTAGACAAAATGATATTGACAGACCAATAGTATCTGCATATTTAATTCCCCCTCCGTCATAAGATACAAAAATACCGGTTATGCATCCTTCATTAGGAGCTACGGCACCTGTGGGACTAAGGGTAGCGGGCTATAATTTTACAGCAGCATCTTCAAGGCATTTCCGTTTACATTCCTTCCCAAAACTAGGCGGAGTAAATTTACGCTTACCTGCCGGGAATTGATTGACGCTTTTCGCATTGATATGAACGTGAAACAGTCCCGAAGAGCTTCGCATATGTATATACATGTACCATGCAGGGACGATCTGACCCGCAATACTTTGCCTGGACAGACATTTGTGACGTCGCTGTTTAAAACAGTGCACTTCCAGATTTTTGCAAAAATTATTACGACGAAGTTAATGGGTGCATTTTTACAAAACTTACACGGATGAAAAGCAAATAGAAAAAAGAAATAAACAATTAAATATTAAAATAATTATGCTTTTGGTTCTAAAGAGAACGCGTTTAAATTGGACGTACAATTTCAAATATCACGATTCCCATTTACGCTAAAGTTAACGTCACCAAAAAAATGAAATTTTAATTTGTTTTTGTGTGTTTAAATGATTACCATGCGAAAACAATAGACACCAGGAAGCTACAATAAATTTGTTTATTGCGTAAATCAATTTGCTTTCATTTGGTACTTTTTCCATGATTGTAGCTTCTGTAGTTTTGCGACAATAATTTTTGCAAAAAATCTGGAATTACGCTAATTAAACGGCGACGTCACAACGCTAATTAAACGGCGACGTCACAAGTAGGCGAATACTTTCCCAAGTAGGCGAATACTTATGTCCCTTGACTGTACATGCATAGATTCAAACAATCAGTAGGCTATAAACCGTATAGGTAAAGTTTTTTCACATGCTTATAGTATAGTCACTATGCAAGCCTCAGACTTGTGTTTAAGTGCAAAACATAAAATAGTGACAAAAATTTGAGAATCATATTAAAACCCATGCACATACCAACAATCATTGTTATATGACTCCTATAAAATACCTCCTCTGATTGGCTGAAACTAGCTTGCACTGGTTGTGACAAATCTTGATGTCAAACAGTGATGAGCTAAACACAGGTAACATTACTGACAGAGAGCTAAAAATAGATTGAACTAAATTTTGCCCAGGTGACATTAAGATTTGTCACTGCCACCTGAGAGCTAAAAATAGATATTGCAACACTGACTGATTTCTTATGTATATTTCACAGGTAAAATGTTTCAGTTCAGAATTTGTTCATTTTATGAGAACAGCATTTAACCCATTTATGCCCAATGGAATTTCACATCGTGATCAATTGGAACAGTCCATTTCTGTTTGAAGGGGTGTTAGGTGTTTTTTTCATTTTTATTTTAGTTTTAATAGAAAATCATGCAAGCAAACAGTGGAGACACTGATCAGACGCCGCATTCTGTGGCATCTGATCTGGGTCTGCACTATTTGCCTATGTCCCACAAAAAGGACGCTTGGCATATATGGGTTAAAATTCAATTATTTTGCTTATCTCATAAGATGGGAAGTATATTGTTGAAATAATCTTCCTAGGAACATCTGACATTAGTAAATTTACAAATATGAAAATAAAAGAGAGACAGTGTCATATAACAAAACAATTGGTGCATTCTTTTTCAGTGAACATCAGGATTAGTCAACCCTCGAAAGTGATGTTCACCTCGGCTTCGCCTCGGTGAACATCACTGTTCTCGGGTTGACAAATCCTGATGTTAATCTCAGAAGAATGCATCAATTGTATAATATCATGAGACATTGGTAGCAGTCGATGGTCGCAACTAAAAAAAGTGATTGAAATCAATGTGACTGAGTATTGTATATAAACCACTTGCGCATCTGAATGATCTGTAAGCAATGGCAAGTTTCAACTCTATCGGTACACTTAAACTGTAGAAGGAGCTGCACATACATGGCACCCGAGCTGAACCACGCCCCACAAACAAGACACCACGGATACTATGCTTATCACTTTCTCTAAAAGGCGGGCGACAATAAGCAATATACTAGCAGAAAGCTGGTGGAAATAGCATAACAATGTATACATATTCTAATATTTGCTAAATTCATTCAACTGATAATGTAGTAAATGTACACATGTTTGAGAAAAAAATCTTTTACGTCATGGCTCTGCGACGTTCCCGTTGGCGTCAACGAAAACTCAGTTTTTCAGTATTTTGCAGTTTTACTATATCATTTTTCAGGAAGTGAGACACCTTGGCTAATAAATAAATTTTGTTTATTGCGTTTTTCAATTTCCTTTCAAATGGTATCCTTATTATCAAGTTTGATACATTAACAACGAGGAAAATAATTTTTAAACAACACATAAAATATGTCAGTGTGAAGTTGTTGTTTTTTGTTTTTTTTCGTAAGTTGACTAAGTGTTGACACTATAGTGTAGCTGAAGGCTAGAAAAAATATCTGGTGCGACAGTTGAAGAAGAAATAGATGAGGAAGAATGAGAGGAATAATAATTAGAAAAAGAGAAAAAAAAGAAAATTGATTGCAACAAATACATTGTAATGTCCTTTTGCAATATTTTATAACGTGTGCTAATCTGCTGGATTTTATGATGTACATGTAACGTTACAATAACGTCAATAGAAAGTTTGTGACGCTTCAGAGCGGTACCCATCTTCATTGGACATTTTGAGACCCAAAATGATCAAGAACCCACCAACATGTTAATATTTCTTGATTCGTCATAAAATTCTCTATTCAAAACGCGGAAAAAGTGAATTTAACTATATGACACCCAACTCGTCCCTTTTCGCGTGACGGGTCACATATTTCTTTAGGACGTGTTCTAATAACCTGCACATGTTATTTAGAATATATGGAACTGAATCACCATTTCAATTATTTTCCATGTTGCAATCGCAATGGTGTTCTATAAGACAAGGAAAAGGGCCATAGATTGGACACTATATGCGATACACATTCTCATTTTTTTTAATAGAAACTCCTCTTTTAAACTTTTTATATAGATAAATAACGACATTATGTATGTTGATTTTGAACGTCATAGATAATGGTTCAGCTTGAAACATGTGTCTATTAATACGCAAATTGATCGTACTGGCCTATTTAATGTTCAAATTATACCTTTTATAATTACCCCTCAAAGTGAGGCAAACATGATGTTTCTGTTGTTGCCTAATAACCAAGAACGTTCAAAACAAATAGGTTAATGCCATTGTGGAATTACTTGTATGGGTCAATTGTGTATTCAGACAACATCACCAACCACTATTTTAACTTTCCAAAGAAACATAATGCATCTTTAACTAACTCTACCGCCACTAAAATTAGTAAAAAAACGTGATTTTCGCGGCCATCGGCTCTCACAGCGTTGTTTACAAATTGGTATAGCATCAGATCAGGTTGTGATAAATGCTTTCTATTTCAAGCACTAGCAGGCAACACCCATGGTCTCATGCAATGGATATTACAATTCGGATTTCGATAATAGTTTCTGAGATAAGAGACCATTGTCAGAACTTATTGTATGACCCACGAACTATTCGGATTGAACAAGCGCGATTTTGTGCGTGGGGCTGTGTCACGTGCAAATTCGTCGTTGTATTGGTCAGTTATTCACTACCAGGAACATTTTGAGTGACATTCTGGGCGTGGTTTGGAAACGTCTATTGTTTATATACATGAGTGGGTGGTCATGTAAAAAAAAGTGCGAATCATGTTTACTGTCGTCGCCCTGGGCCCGGTCACTTGTTAAACTAACGGTACTGGGGCCCAACTCACGACAGTAAACAAAAAACGGATTATAATACATTTTAGGAATGTTGCATTTTACACGATCAAACCTGGTTCAAATTAATGCATTAAACAAATTATGTTTGATCATTATAATTCAATAATCATTCAAAGGTATACTCACCTGATTTTTCTAAGAAAGTATAAAACTATATTTCGTCACACTTTCAAAACCAACAGGTCGCGGTACACGTGGTAAGGTTGATTTGTGGTCTGTGATTGTGGCATTTCCTGGTTTGTTATTCATGTATCATGTACATGTATTGTCTGTCAAAATTGACCTTAGACTGATTAATTTTCGCCAAAATCTTCGTGATATTCGTGCGTTATCGTGGTGTACTCCAATCTTGGTCACGCTTTTACAGAAAATATGAAGATAATGTCAATTCGTTAATGCAAATGGTCTGATAGCCTAGTGGTTGGTTGACTACTTACAAATCAAGCATACCTGGATCGAAACTTGGAAGGAACCTTTCTTTATATATAATTGTCAAATTGCATTCTTTTTTAAGTTAAAATTGTTCGTAAATTTTACATCATCTTGTGATGAGCTTTACATCTTTTATTAGTATTTAGCCGCTTTTGTATTCATTATTCCCTAAGTTCCCCACTCTTTCCTTGTCAGCTGATAACATTTGCAAATAGTTTGGACCCAGTTCAGTACCAACAGAACGTCGGTTCGGATCTGGATACAGACCATTTGACACTCTGATAGTGTTCCTGAAAAAAATGAAAATGTTAATTTTGATTAAAAGTCAGCAGATGATAACAGGTCTCGAAAAATATTCAGCGTGCAAAGAGTTATTCACATGTAGGCTTATTGAAATTATTCACGGTGCTGTATTTGTTACATAAACACATGCCAAATTTAAATAAATGTATCCAGTTGTGTATAAAATCAAGAATAAAGACAAAGAAGCTAGCAAATCGAATAAAATGAAGAAAACAAATCCTTAAATACTACTGTACTCGAACCCACATATTCTGAGTGCTAAAACACATGACTATCCACTAGGCTATTGGGGAATTATGATTAAATTCATTCAGATTAGTAATAATAGAACAATCTCAAGCGCACTTTTTACGAAGATTCACGAAGACTGAGTAAAAGGTCATTGAATATTCATATGTCTCGGGTCAATTTTGACAAACAATACGCTAGTGTATATTTGCTTATGTTTTGGTTATAGTTTTTTTCTATGAAATACGTGTAAGTAATTGCATGGTATGTGCGTCTGTACAGGAAGATATTTCACGAGCTTTAGCGAGTGGATACTCGCCTGTATAGACGCAAAACCATACAATAACTTTCCCTTTGTACCTATAATCATTTTACAGGTACATTTAAACTGCCAACCAAGTACAGGAGCTTTTTAAGGGGAGTATTGGAGTTATAAGAAGATGTGGCTAATTAGGGGCGTAGCTGGCCAAAAAATCAAAGTAGAGGGATAGCGCAATTTAAGCAAAAGGTCACAAAAAGTATCATCTACAAACAACAGGATCTGTGCATTTTGGCAGGATAAAACAGTGTCACTCTTTGTAATGGTGCTTTTATATATTGTGCAGAAAAATCATTTATGATTAAGGACATTAACTTTAGAAAGGGTTCTTGAAGGAGATGACCCTGCCCTCGGACCCAATATACTGGATCCGAGCCCTGCCAAAATTAGCTTTTGGGAGATTAATATTGTGTACAATTCAACTACTGCCGATTTTACGAGAGTTTAATTTGAAGAACAACTGCTCGCTGTAGTTGTCTCTCTTTGGTGTCATTGCTGGTTGCTATGGAAATGAAACAAGAAGAGGTTAATGTTTGATTTTTATGCATTTATTTCGAAACTTGAGAGAATGTAAGAAACTTTAATAACATTTTTTAAATTATTTAAAAGAGCGTGTTAACATTATCACAGGAAAAAGCAAATCAAAAAATGTGCTAACATGAAATATACTGAGGGAAAAAAGTTTAGCAATTATTTATAATGGGGTTTCGCATAGGCGATCTATGGAGCATCAGATCTTTTTAATTGGCAGGTTTGCAAACATGCCAGTTGTTTGAAAATGACCTAATGGCTACCCGAAAGTGGTCAAAAGAAACAAAATCCGACTTAATGGTGAGGATTTGGTCAGGTGACCATTTTAATTTCAAACGTTATTCAATTGAAAGGGAGGTAATTTGGAAAAATTCGAGTTCCAACTAAAAAATGTACGAAAAGGGTTAACATAACATTCAGTTTTAAACCGTTTTTCACTTTCTAACTTTTGGATCTAAACATTCGACAGAAAAATGAAATTTTTAGTAGAAAAAAATTCGCACTATTGCCAGATAAGCTGTTTTAGCAAGGGGGCATAAAATCAGACTTTAGATTATGTGGAATGTCAACCCGTTAATGACATCGTACTCGTGAACGTTTGTCAACATATATTTTTGACACTATGAAATTAAAAGTCCTATTTCTTCTAAACTGTGAATCCCCGAAGTATATTGCTAAACTTTTTTCCCTCAGCAAAAGAAATAAGATGAATAAGAATGACATCAATGTGTTACATGTAACAGTTGTATGCGGGCTAGGAATATAAGATTTTGGTCCTTAGCGCCCATATGAAAAATCCTCTTTTAATGTCCATACCATGCGCGGATCCAGAAAATTGTGTCAGTGAGGAGGGGGAGAGGAGGAGGGGGCTCTATGTCCATTCATAGCTTTGTGTTTTTTCTAGGTGGGTCCAGACCGCCAGCCCCCCCCCCCCTCACCATCTGGCTCCGCGCATGCTTCCTTTCGTATCGGATGGGGCTAAAGGCCTAAGTTTTGTCCGAGTTTTCATATACATCCATACGTTGCGTATGCATGCAGCAAAGGCTCTGGTAAGTCTGTGCAGTATGCGCAAACTTGCCAGAGCCTTCGTGGCTCGTCACCGTGTTAAGTACCAAAATCGCACGCGCTGGTTCATATAATGTTTAAATATTAATCATTATTAGAAGCTGCTTGTGTTCATTTCTAACAAGTTTTGATTATTAAAATCTATTTTTTTACAGATCGCAAAAAGTCTGACCCTGATGAGATGTCACCTTCTGCGATGTCTCATTTGGATCAACACTGTTTGCAAATGCCCAATTAATGGGACACAAAGCGTAAATTTGTTATTGCACGTTTCACAAAAAATAAAAAAGGGCTTAGGCAGTTTTTAAGAACAATCTGAGTCGACGAACACAAAATCATGATTCGGTGGTGAGCAAGAATGTCTATTTCATATCAGATCATGCTTATGTGAAAAAGGCAGACCGCCTTATTTCATATGTATTTTATGTCTATTTATTCCTATTGTACAAAAGACAATGCAAAAATGAAAATGTCCATTTCTTATACGCCTTAGCTTGTAACGGTTGCCTGATCAAACAAACGGGCACATGAGGGTTATATACTGATGGGTTAATGTCGAGAACATTCTGGAAATAAAAGTCGTTTTCTAGCATTAGAGCTTTAGTATTATACAAAGGTAGTTATAACTGACCTGGGCCCGGAATTAAAGTACCTCCTTAAAGTTAAGCAAGACTTAAGTTAAGTATTGTTATTTCAACATGCTATATTAAATGCTAAATCTACTTCCTGGATCGATGTGGTATTTGTGGTCAAAGATATCGTGATCTTCAGAAAAATTAAAATTATTTTGATTTTGATTAGTTTTAAACGTTATTTGTCGCTTCCTGAAAAATCAATACTTAACTTAAGTCTTACTTAACTCTAAAGAGGCATTGTAATTCCGGGCACTGGTGCTGCTACATGAGCACGGAGTTGTGTGTGTAATGGTGTCATTTAGACGTGTCCCGTATCAGTATTCTATTATGTATACTTCATTTGGTATATAAAACTGAATTGAATATTGGGACTTTACTCGATAAACGTTTTACCCTACAGTAACACATTTATGATTCTATACCTCATATTGCTTCGCAGGACCCACATGTTCGACTTCCTTTTGAGATAGTAGCGCGGTTTATCAATTATTGCTTGCACAGCATAAATATGTTCTGGTGCTTAAATGAAACGTCTCAGCATGCTCAGTCAGATATTTCTTTTCAACAAAATTACATGTAACCACAAAACGAGGCCTCAAGGTTATAAAACTTGAGTTCTTTTTCAGACTCAAAATAAAGCGCAATGATTGGCTAATTGCGGACACTTGTCCGCAAGCAGCTAATTATTGAGCTTTATTTTGAGTCTGAGACTGTACTCAAGTTTTATAACTTCGAGGCGAGATGTCGGTACTTAACACACCAGGTATTTCTCATATTCATTATTTTAGAAGATAAAATAATGAACTAGAAATGAACACATAATCCCACTGGATTACTGTGCATGTAAGTACAAAGGTAAAATTAATGTATTGAACATATAAATGTGTTTTCAAACCCAGGATTCTGATTCAATTTTGATAAGGAGGTTCCAAACTGCTAAATAGCAAATCAATTTTGGTTATTTATTACAGGGTTGTGCAGTTTTTAACACAATTAGATGATATTTTTGAAAGATATATAAGGGTCTGGATAGAGGGTTCAGAAAATCGCTAATCATTAATCGCTTGCTTAGTCAATATAAATCACCTATTAATCAGTAAATAAAATTTACGTGTACAAAGGCGCTACTCGTTAATTTTAGAATGTGTTCAATTGGTAATCTGACACAACTTTTTTGTGACTGGGCCATATGCTCAGACGCATCTATACTAGGTATTGTCCTATTTATCTAAAACATCTATTAGTTAATATAAAAAGATCTTGCCCTATTATAGACATGACACTATTTCATTGGATAAATAGTTTGCAAATTCAAATTATGATGAAACCAACCTAACGACCTAAACAGACAACTCCATAGTAAAAATGCCTTCTACCGAGTGGAAACACGCGTTCGTTTTAGACCGGATTAATCAATACTAGTAGATGGTAAGTAAAACAATTTATTACCTTTATAATAAATGTTTAATTCAATAATAATAATACTAGGAATTAAATGGGGTGATTTTTGTAAAATCCACAATTATAAAGTTTCTGTTTTCATGAAATCCGGTCCCAGTCGCTAATTCTATCCCGAAAATTTGCATATTATCACATGATCATAATGTTGGTGACCTTGAAGTGAAAACATGGTCAGTTTACAACTGCTTACATGTCGAAGTCAAAATTTGTGTTGGTCAAATGGAAAAGAAACCATCTCATTGAGACAGTATCTGTACTCGAATGAACCTATTTACGGCAAATAGTGCATATTTTTTGTGGCTGTTACATGCAAATAGTCTAGAATCGATTGATTTGCAGAGGTCTCAACCAGTGTAAATTTTCTTCTTTCACTTTCTTTTTTTTAAAAATTATCTGTTATTGATTTTATAAACTTGAGCCCCAGACTGATATCAAGGCCAGTAATTCTGCTGTAGTTGACATGTATTTATGGCAACAGATTGTGTAGTGACACCAGTGCAGGAAGGCTGTCCGGTATTTTCTAGGATGGTGTCTGTTCATAGCATAGATCTATATAAACATTCTGTTTACAAAAACGTAATAACCAACGCTTTATTACCAACATGATAAAACCAATTTTCATTTAATTTCAGCCGATTATCTTTTTGGAAGATATTTCTTGTTGATCCTCGTTATATTTTAGCAAGAAAATTGTTAAATTTTTGACCAAACAATCGCTAAACGTTATTTTTGGCGGCGAAAAATTGCTAATAAATTTTAAATATGGCCCTGAATTGCTACCTGATATACACACACTGGTCGGTCATAACACACAGGCATAGGTCATAATGTACAGGTTAGGGAATTCTAACATTATAGGTTACGAATAAAATGGAGGAAAAACATTTTTGCGAATCCAGAAATGCACATTCATTTACTAATCTAAACTAAATGGCAAGGGTTTCAAGTATGCCAATACTCTTGTGGACCTCACAAATTATGAATCATTTTATTTGGGATATCTAGAAAAGTCCCTGATGAGAGAAATGCAAGATCTAGTAGGGCCAGTCAGTTCTGATTTTAATGTCCATAATACGATCTGTCATGAGAATATCGTCTAACGCCTATTCTTGGAAACTACAAATGCTACATTTAGTTTCATTATGTGAAAACGGGACTGTATAAATAATTATATATCTTATAGATTTACTCGCCAAACAAAGTAAATAATGATATATTACCGATTTATTGTTACGACGTTGATGACAACTTTCTCATGACAACGAAAAAACAACGAACTCTATTATTTTACACAATAAAACTGATAAAAATGATTTATACACAGCAAAATAATACAGATGAACAAAACATATTTTCGTAGCAAAAAATCCCTTCGTTTTGGGGGTATTTGGATTAGATATGTTATAGACTTTGTTACAAATTCTCTAATCGACAATAGTGAAAAGACCCGTGCTTAGAGATGTAGTAGGGTTGTAGGGTGTTAAGGACAGTCCCCTAGCTGAACAAATTATTTCAAAATTCGTGCAGATTTCACAAGCAGTAATGTCTTAAAAATCAGACTGTTCTGAAGAAAATATGGCGAGTTCAGAACACGAAACTCAATCTTTTCTTTCATACTGCACTAGTTTCATTTATTGTCAAATCACATTTTACTCATGCAACCAGACGTAGAAATCTGAATAAGGGATGCGAATCAAAGTGAAATAGGGGAGTTTTGCGCACCTTTAAAAAGTCTGATTTTAAAGCTAAAATTACAAGTGAAAACTGCATGGATTATGAAATAATTTGCCCAGCTAGTGTGCTGTTTTATTGACACCCCCATCTCTACTACATCTCTACGTAAGGGTCTAGATACTATTGTAGATTTGAGGAGTTTTATTACTTATAACATCAATTCATGCGACGAAAATATGTTCTCTTCATTCTGCCACTGGTCAGGTGTATTTGTCTGCGTGTGTAAATGCTATTTTTTTGACTTTTATTTTGTGAAAAAAAGTTCGTTTTTTTTTTCGCTTTCAGGAGAACGTGTCATCAACGTTGTAGCAATTAATTTGTAATGACTTCATACAGCTCCTTTGTTTCGCAAGTAAATATGTATGATGGACAAATATTTATAGAGTTCCATGTTTGCATAATGAAAACAGCATAATGTAAGTTCATACAATAGAAGTTAGATGATATTCCATCCACAGATCATATTCCGTAGAGTGGAATCAAAGCTCTTTGGTCTCACTAGATCTTGCATTTCTTCTGAGTGCCTCCTCAGGAATTTTTCTGGATAAAACAAAAAAAATCAATCATAATTTGTGGGGTCCGTAAGAGTATTGACATACTTGAAAACCTTACCATATAGATTAGAGTGCATTCATGGATTCGCTACATTGTTTTTTCCTCCATCTTATTTGTAACCTATACATTAGAATTCCGAAACATGTACGTTTTTCCCGGTGGCTATGTGTAATGACGTACCCGTGTGATACCCCATCCAGCCATCATATATAACCACAAACATAAAAATAAGATATATTTATATGTCCTGCAATTGTATTAGTTAAGCATATCGCAATTTTCAAAACCTGCCCTTGGCTCTATTTATACTTCTGGCATTCAAAGACATATAAATACCCTTACTAATGATTTCTGCCATCTGGTTTGATACCATGAGCTGGTCTTGTGTCATTGTACACATCAGGGGTTAACAGGAATTTTCATGGAAAATGGTTCTGATACCTGCGTTGTGACTGCTTTGCAAACCCACTTATTTCAACGCATTGTGGTATTATGATGCAGAGCTCCATACTTTCCAAATGGGCCTCGACGCGAGAAAACCTGACTTCGGGTGTTTGCGATTAACACAGGCGCAGACCAGCCTGCTCATCCGCGCAGTCTGATCAGCGCCCATGTTATTCGCGTTTTGTAAAGTACCATATCTAAGCTTGCTACAAGCGAAATTTCAGTTGTCTAAATAGTCTCTGTAGCTGAGATGACTGTTAATAGTCTCGCTTTGTCTGAAAACCCTAAGACAGGTATTGTCGTGACGAGGCCCAAATGGCAACGTACCTGGACCTAGAATTACAATGCCTCCTTAGAGTTAAGGAATACTTTAGTTAAGTATTCATTTTTCAGGATGCGAAAAATAATGTTTAAAACTAATTAAAATCAAATTTATAGTTTCATTTTTTCTGAAGATCACAATGATACCTTTGACCACAAGTACCACATCGATCCAGGCAATTTATTTAGCATTTAATACCCCTATTCCACACAGGCCACGAATCCCCCGAATCGCCACGAATTGATTTTTTATTTATTCGGGGGGATTCGTGAGGTTTCATTAAAAAATTTCTCCAATCGTGATGTTATACGAGTCAGTCCCGAATCAGATACGATGTCGTTACGAATATTCAGGGGGATCGGCTCAATTCGGCTGGAAACGCGCAAGAATTCATTACGATTAGCATACTAACATTAAAACATGCTGCACGAAAGTTAAGGAATCAATTACGAATCAGTTAAGAATATGCGGAATGCATCACGAATTGGGCACGAATTAACAGAAATCCGCGACGATTCGACACGATTCGTGAGATTTTCTCTCACGATAGTTATAAAAAAAGGCCCGTACATGCTTCGGGGCAACAGTTCCAAAATGAATGTTCCTCGTAAAGCAGCAGTAGAATTGATCCTGCAACTTGAGTGTTGAAAACGGCTTCTTATATAGCTAGAAAAAAACCTACGTTAAAGTCGAGAGGCCCTGACCCAGACTCTTTGACTTGGAAAAATATGGCAGTTTGCCACTGGCAAAATCACCAGCCAGGAGCTACAGACTAATCCTGATTGTGCTCCAGAATCTGCCAAATCTGTTTCAACTTCTAGAACTGCTCACATGCGCGAGACGGGGCAATTAACCTTAGGGAAAATCCTTCTACTATCTCTTCCTTGGCTTTATTGCTTGGCTTAATCTCCCGATTCCTCACGAATGAGCTAAGAGTAGCTACGAATGTCCACAACAATGCAAAAACGCCTCCGAATCGATTACGATTCAATTACGATATCCAAAAATGCCTTAGGAATTTGGTACGAATCACGCACGATTTTTCGAATCGGGGAATTCGTGGTCAAAGTTTTGAACAATTCAAAACTATTGAGCCGAATTTCCGATAGACCTACGAATTACACGAACTAACTACGGACTGTGCGAATCAGTTAAATCCTTCACGAACTGAGTACGATTCAGCCACGAATCCAAATACTTGTCAATTCGTGTCAATTCGTGGGATTCGGGGCCTGTGTGGAATAGGGATATAATATAAGATGTTGAAATATCAATACTTAGCTTAAGTCTTCCTTAACTTTAAGGAGGCATTGTAATTCCGGTCCCAGGTCAATTTCTTCTGTTATCTCACCTAAAAGGCCAATGCCTTCTGTTTGCAGTTGAGCAGCAACATGAGAAAACGAACAATGTGGCTGTTCGTCATGAGTAGACCTAGATCAGGCTAGGCATCAGCTCTGTCTGTTCAGAGTATGCACAAGACTGGCTCCAGTCCTTAAAACAATTTTTCATCAATGTGCCATATCATATTCTTGTAGCTATTCTTACTCTGATGGCTCTGTTCGCTAACCGTATTAGGAAAGCTTGAGTCCTTAGTTACCCACTGAGCGCACAACAACTCTGATCCGTCTAGGAATCAGCTCAGTCTGATCAGAGTCTTCCCTAGCCGCATGAGGAAAGCTTGAGTTCTTAGTTACCCACTGAGCGCACAGCAAAGACTCTGATCAGTCTAGGAATCAGCTCAGTCTGTTCAGAGTCTTAAATGTAGCTGTCCGCATGAAGAAAGCTTGAGTCCTTACTTACCCACTGGACGCACAGCAAAGACTCTGATCAGCCTAAGCATCAGCTCAGACTGTTCAGAGTCTTCGCTAACCGCATGAAGAAAGCTTGAGTCCTTAGTTACCCACTGAATGCACAGCAATGACTCTGATCAGCCTAAGCATCAGCTCAGACTGTTCAGAGTCTTCGCTAACCGCATGAAGAAAGCTTGAGCCCTTAGTTACCCACTGAATGCACAGCAATGACTCTGATCAGCCTAAGCATCAGCTCAGACTGTTCAGAGTCTTCGCTAACCGCATGAAGAAAGCTTGAGCCCTTAGTTACCCACTGAATGCACAGCAATGACTCTGATCAGCCTAAGCATCAGCTCAGACTGTTCAGAGTCTTCGCGAACCGCATGAAGAAAGCTTGAGTCCTTAGTTACCCACTGAGCGCACAACAACTCTGATCAGCCTAAGCATCAGCTCAGACTGTTCAGAGTCTTCGCTAACCGCATGAAGAAAGCTTGAGTCCTTAGTTTCCCACTGAATGCACAGCAATGACTCTGATCAGACTGGGCGGATGCAAAAGCTGATCAGAGTCTTCGCTTCGCTTACATTCATTTTGTTAGCTTTGTCCTGCCATACGGCTGGGAGCGCAGTGGCTCAGTGGTAGAGTGCTTGGCTTGAAACCGAGGGGCTGCGGGTTCGAGCCTCACCGGCGTCACTGCGTTGTGGTCCTTGAGCAAGACACATTTATCCTAGCTTAGTACTGGTTCAACCCAGGAAGACCCGTCCCTGTTTATCTGAGAGATTGTTGATGGGACGTAAAGAATCAATTCAAACAAAATGCCATATGGATCATTTGCTAATTACCAATCTTTCATCTTGTAATAAATAATATTTACTTTAAGTAATTAATTAAACAAATTTAGTAATACACATAATTGATTATCGCTACTCTTAATTAAACACGTGAGCATACAGTAAAACATGTCTTGAGCGGCCACTCAAAAATAGACAAAAAAGACAAATTGTAGCTTAATGAAGGTCAAAAGTATTGCAGAATGCTCACCTTGGAGCATACTGCAATGCTTTTGACCTGCATTAAGCAATAATAGGTCTTGAAAATCAATTTTGGTGTTCTTTTTGAGTGGCCGCTTAAGACAGGCTTTACTGTACATGTATGACCTAGCTTCCTGTCTAACCGTCCTAGGTCATACTTGTTGAAGTTCCGTTCTGTCTGAAGTCCCCGACCGCCAACACAACATCCTACAGAATTTGTTTTGTGAAGATTCACGCACTAGATCGTCCAGACTCATACACAGTGAAGCGGCGAAGAAAAAGGCTGTTCCACCCCATCCTAACCCGTAGCCGCTACCATAGACGTAGGAATGAATGGTATCGTCCATTGAAATAGCGACTGGATAAATTATTAAGGCCGCGGTGGAACATAATGCTGAAAAAGATGGAAGTTGGAATTAATTCTTAAGGGTCAACATATGTGAGCAGGACACAAGATTTTGGTGCTTATCGCTTCAACGAGCAGCGAAGGCTCAGACGAGCCTGCGCATACGCGCAGTCTCGTCAGAGCCTTCGCTTCTCGCATACAGAAAGTACAGCCGAATCACGTAAATTCAAAGCTCTCGGGACTAGGAGTTTTATCTCGAATTATCGGTAGTTCGAATCATAGGTAGTTGACATAAAAATGTAAAACCTCATTATTACCAATGTGTTCTTCCAAACAAAACGTCTCCTTGTGGCGCTAAGTGTAGGCCGCTGAGTATTTCCGTTTGCATTTTTTGGTAAAAGTGTCAAACATATATTTTCTTGTAGAAAAATATATCCTATTTAAGAAAAAAGATGTTTACAATTTTTCTTGACATTTTAACTTCACAGTGACGAAAAAAGTGTCGTACCAATTTCAGCTTAATTTAGGCTTGAAATTGGAGTGCTGTGATTTTCAGCTGGTATAAATATGTACTGTTTGATCATTTGTGGTTATATTAATGACGACTTGTTGATTCTGAAGTTTAGGCTCTGACTTAGAATTTTAAAACGGCCACATAAACTTCAAAGTAATGTCTGTGCAAGATAAAATAACGTCAGTGCCAAAGTGAAAAGTATGTTATATTGAATATGTTCTTAAGAGGGTATACCTTGGAAGCAAAGACTGCACCAAAGAACTGAACCAAGAGTGTGCATATTTCCTGGGCCAGACTAGCTAGTTTCTGCCATTTAGGCTTCATCAGTGACCCTCTAATAGTTTCAAAGTTCCACAATGAAACCCATGATCCAAAAGGACAAGAAAATAAAATCTAAAACTATAGTGAAGGGCAGGGAGACGTTCTACCGCCGTCACACAGTCCCAGTCACCAGCTGTAGTGAAGTCAAATATGTTCTTAAGAGGGTATCCCTTGGAAGCAAAGACTGCACCAAAGAACTGAAACCAGAGTGTGCATATTTTCTGGGCCAGACTAGCTAGTTTCTGCCATTTGGGCTTTATCAGTGACCCTCTAATAGTTTCAAAGTTCCACAATGAAACCCATGATCCAAAAGGACAAGAAAATAAAATCTACACTATAGTGAAGGGCAGGGAGACGTTCTACCGCCGTCACACAGTCCCAGTCACCAGCTGTAGTGAAGTCAAATATTTTCTTAAGAGGGTATCCCTTGGAAGCAAAGACTGCACCAAAGAACTGAAACAAGAGTGTGCATATTTTCTGGGCCAGACTAGCTAGTTTCTGCCATTTAGGCTTTATCAGTGACCCTCTAATAGTTTCAAAGTTCCACAATGAAACCCATGATCCAAAAGGACAAGAAAATAAAATCTACAATATAGTGAAGGGCAGGGAGACGTTCTACCGCCGCCACACAGTCCCAGTCACCAGCTGTAGTGAAGTCAAATATGTTCTTAAGAAGGTATCCCTTGGAAGCAAAGACTGCACCAAAGAACTGAAACCAGAGTGTGCATATTTCCTGGGCCAGGCTAGCTAGTTTCTGCCATTTAGGCTGAAAGCTGACATGACATTAGATTATGTTTCGTCTTTTTCATGCTTTCTTGTCTGTTCATTGCAGCCTTGTGGTCACCTGCTGGGAAAGGGCTGACCTCTTGGCTTGCTTGTATGTGAAGTTTTCTTGTGTTTTTGTCATTTTCCCCTGTGGCGACCTGGGTCCGGAGTGGTACTTGATTGTATAAAGAGCCCAAAATGAGTGTACACTGCTAGCAGGCTATTTATTGCCATTTAACTGCCATTTAAGTAAAATACCATCAACGCATAGATGATTAAAATAATAAAATTTGAACCTTAACCTTCTTTAAGTTTGTGTTTTTATATAAAATGTAAGCATCATTATTTTCTTAAATGCTCAATAAATGGTATATCATGTATCTCAATGACACTCATATATTTGCCTCTTTCATACATGAAATGATATATACATTGCACTGACTACACCTCATTTTATATAACACAATAATAACAAGCATTAAGCAGCTTAGTAAGATATATAACCTAATGTGTAAGCCAGCTATTGGTTACAACAACTATGCTGATATTATTTAGGAACAAAAACATAATTAGATTTTGTAAATTTGTAGGTCATTTCAAGCGCAGGTCAAAATCGAGAATAGAGAATTTAAAATAGTCGTTTATCCTTGTCTTTTAAAAGAATAAACTGAAATAATTTGGAAGCGTGACGATTTTCTTCCAAATGATATGACACTGCAAGCATTCCCTATAGTCATTATTGCTCTATATCAGAACGATGTCCAGTCTGGTGATAAAATACCAATTATGATGGTAAAAATCATAACAAGAGAGTTTTAAGGACATAATAATTCCAACTCGATGTTTTTATCGTTTTTCTGCGATTTTGATTGGTCCGTTGGTAAAATTAAATGGTTTTCACACTTCAATAAAAACCCGTGCGTATGAATATTTGATATCTGGCTTGATTCACAGTGCTAATTTAACGAACTTTACATCAAACTTCGAACACAAGTGACAAGTAGGGTACCATATTGTTGTGTCCGAGATAAAACATTCACCAATTCAAATATAGTTAAACATATTGAAAGTTCATTTGAAAATCCTAACCCCGTATGAGGGTGCATCTTCAAAGCAGGAGGAACTCTAAGAAATGAGCCCGATGACGTGGTTATCTGACGTCACTTAACACAAACAGTCACGTCATCGAAGAGAATAAACAATGGCTACATTAACACCGAAATTTTTCAATAAGTTTGACAGCGTCAAAATAAACCATTTAGGTTAACGCTTAGGGCCTACTAATGTGGGGATTTTAGGCAGGGACTTGTGAATGTAAGCTTGTGCTTTTTAAAACCTGTCATTCCGTGGAAGGGCCTAATTCTAAATGCTCTTCAACGAGCCCAGCAAACTAAAGAAAACAATTCCAAACTAAATGGAGAACTTTTTTTTAATACTCTTGATCACTCTTATACTCGCTCCAAATAGAGTGCATTTTAATCAGTATTTAGCATAACAAAGTTTTGAACTGACATAACGCTCAAGGTGACTGCCCCATCTGTCATAGACAGCGGTCATGAACTATTTTCCTTCAGTGGGCTTTTAAATTTGAAATTTTGCCAACAAACCTTTAAAAATGTGTTGTTTTGTTCCAAAGTTGGAATTATAAGGAATGAAATTTATTTTTTTGTTTTTTTATCGATGTGTAAACTCCGGCGAATCACTTACAAATTTAACATAAAGCCCTTCGGGCTTTATTCAATTTGTGAGTGATTCGCTGGAGTTTACACATCGATAAAAACCAAAAAATAAAATTTCATTCCTATATTACACTAATCATCTGTTCTGTCTGGTAAAGGATGTACATGAAGATCAAAGTAAGGAACACTAGCCTTTCTGCATGATTGTGAGCGATTTAACAATGCATTGCCATTGCGCCATAAGAACGAAAATTACATGTGCTAGTCCAAATATTCATTGATAAATTACAATAAAAGAGTTCAAAACTATTTTCATCTAAAGGTAACTTTGCTACTGTAAAAAATAAATCTGAAATAAGGTATTCAACATTTTGTTAACTATACCATACACACTTATTGTGACACAGTTGACGAAAGAGGCATTGCTATGATTTAAATGGTATCCTGTACATTTTAAAGAAATGATTTCTCTCAGGGATAACGGAATAAAGTATGAATAGCAAACGAGTTCAGTTTAGCTTAGTTTGTCTTCTTGGCATCTCGTGATTGTTGTGTGGCTCTTCCTTACAGTGCCATGGGTTTGTCTGTAGTTTGTGAATATGGTATTTCCTGATCATACCCACTTTTTATATGCATAAGTGTATCATTAAGTTCATGCATATTTTAAACTTTGCATGTGCGGCTAGCATTGGTGACAATGTTGATATGCAGAAGAGTGCCATCTTAATGCTGAACAGTTATCACTTGACTTTTCGCTTACTGTAAAGGCGGCGCCTCATGAATGCGTATTTATGACTAATCAACCTTAGACATAGGTAAAAGCTGAAAAGGAGGCGTGGTTTTATTCAAAAGTAACTGTATCATATTGTGCCACCACCTCAGTCATTATTTAGTCCTTAAAACGCCAGCAAAATAATTGCATCTGAAAATGTCTATTTAACATAAGCAGGGAGGAAAACATTGTGTACCCAGATCAGACTGCTCTTACAGGAGCAGTCTGATCTGGGTCCACAATGTTTATCTATGAGGATTCAAAGAGTTTAGTGGACGACAAAAACATACATTTTGTGATTATGCGCTTTAAGGGTTAATAATAAATCTGAGTTCAGTGTGTATATGGTTACGATTTTCATGAAATGCACGCACGTTTGCGAGGCTTAAAAAGCTTATAAACTCTTTACTAAATTATAAATAAAACCTGCTTTCCCTTCCTTAGCAGATGAAATAGCCATTTGAATATTTAAGTTGCCGCCTTTACAGAAAGCGAAAAGTCAAGTAATAGTGTTTGCGTGCTTTTTTGAAGCTATGCCCTTGCAAGTTTACAACCACCTCAACATTTAATGTTAAGTACACATATACATGTAAACGTTGTTATTAATGTTTACAGTTACCATGTTTGTAAGGCTCCTGTAATATTTTGCTAACGTTACATACTATTTGTTGGAAATTAGCAACATGTATATAAACATTTATTGCTAAAAATAAATAAGATCTGATTTCTTAAACTCTTAAAGGGGACAGCAACCCTAATGCTAAGTATGCTTTATCAGAAAGAGCTTTAGGAACCATAAATTTTGGTACAAGTACCATCGAAATCGGTTGAAAAATGGAGAAGTCATGGGCATTTAATTCTTTAAATATGGCCACCATTAAGCCGCCATTTTGAATATTTAATTAGTTTTCAGAATTTAATATCTTTCACATTAAATATAGTTATTATCAGGGTTGCCATCCCCTTTAATAAAATTATTTAACATTTCTATCAAGCATTCAAAAATATGGTAAAATCTTTTTTACAATATTTTGAATGTGACCTGTTAAGATTTGGCAGACATAATTTTACCTGAAAATGTCTTTATTTAAAATGGTATCGAAGTAGCAACTGACCTATGTCCTTGTATTTGAGCATATTTAATGTGACTATTGCCATAAAGTAAAACTCACTACTATTACCAACTTTCCCTATTCCCACGGAAATGTTTCTCATCAATAAAGCATTTCCTTAGATAGTTGTATTGGTTGAGCAAATGATCAGAAGTACTAACTTGATGCGATGGGCAGTTTTGTTGATTAAAAACCGAATGTTATGCCAAATAGAAACTAAAATCAATTCAAAATCTTCTATAATGTGCCACCATATGCATGCACAGCTAACAATCGGTATACAAATTGATTTAGAGACAGTCTTTTAATCAATTACTGATTACAGACACTTTGAATAACTGACTAGTATTATTTCAATTCACTTCAGAATTATGCAGATAAATATTACAAAACTTTAAACTTAATATATCAGCTTTTCTTGCTATTATATATCGTCTTTGGCAACATTTTGGATAATAATATAGCCTTTTGTTATATTTTATACAGTAAAATACGTCATTTTAACAAATTTGATAGAAAATGCGAATGTATCCTTCTAAGTATTGTTACTCGAGTGCTATCAGTTTCTTTGCTTATGAGTTTTAAAATCTTTAATTTTGGGCTAATTATTTTTTGCTAGATATATAAAGTTCAAATACATACTATTTTGCTTATGTCAAAGTACATGGATAATAAATAGGAACTTAATACAAACTGGTATATCCTTTTCAGACCGACTGGTATCTTGATATCTATTCATCTATCAAGCATAGTCAGTTTTAGATAAAATAAAATATCCTATGACGTATAATATATGGGAAAAAGCAATGTATATAACCAGTTTTGAAAGTTGTTATATACGTTACATAATGCCACACAAACTACCAAATACTTTTTACACCAAAACCGCTGTTGAATATGTCCCTTTCACACTCGCGTATCAACGGTATGATGTTTAAAGGTTTTCACATAGGGTTTCAAGCTAAATTATAGGGTACAAATTATCTTAGCCTATACAACGTTTTATTGGGGTTATCATATTTAACACTTTATGACTCTTAAAGTATTTGTGATAAAACAAGCTGTTTGCAGTTGTAAAGTAGTCCATTATTTGTCTTCGACCCTTACTTACTTTAAGGAAGATATATGTCAAACATGAAAACTAACTGAGAAGCTTATCAAAATATATTTTTCTCAGAACTCCAATGATTTTATAGTGAGTAGTTTAAAAGCAACATGAATGACATTATAGGGCCAAAATAACTTTTACAAACATACATATCTATAGGGAATGAAATGTTCCTATATGTTACATAACTGTCTGTATAATCTAAATAGTTGTAGTATTACCTTAACAGCCTTAATTACATTTATTGTGTCTACAATTAATGGAGTTTTATTGTGTCTACAATAAATGGAGTCGCTTTTTTGAGCCTTATGAGAGGCACTGTGTTTTATTCTTGAGCAAGATACCTAATTCTTTGCTTTGTACTGGTTAAATCCAGAACCCGGCGTGACTGAAAAGTGCTGTATTGGACGTATATTATCAACTTCAACAACATATAAGCAGATGCAGACACCACATCCTTCTGGCCCAGTGGGTCACATATAACAATCACAACCTTAACCCATATAGGCCAAATTGAAGTGCCAAATATTATCAACTCATGAACTGTGCAATTTGAGCGTAGTTGCGTTGAATTTTTATGAATACAAATTTAGATAGAACGTTCTGTACGTAAACCTTGAAGACCCTGATAAAATGCCGCATTTTGTGGCGTCTGATCTCGGTATTCACTGTTTGCAAATGTCCCATTAAAAGGACGTTAGGCTGATATGGATTAACAAAGGGCTTACTTTATCAACATACGAAATTGCTACAAAATCAATTGCAAACCCAGTTTCGAGGTTTGTCTGAGATCAGTTTTTGTGGCATTTCTTGTTCCTATGCATACACACTTCAAGTTCTGTCTTTATTATATTTTGTTTTTTCTTATTCTAGTAACGTAAAATTATTGCAAAAAAGTCACTCCTAAATGCGCACTTTGACAAACAGTGATGACTAATATGAAATAATTCTTATGGCATCTAATCGGGGTCTACACTGTTTGCAAAGACAAATACGATATACAATACAACTTTATAAAAGAATGTATAACCTGGTGACCCTTAATATAGAAAATGAACTGTCTCAAGTGTATTGCATCAAACTTGATGAAGAATCCATTAGTGCATTTGAGCCGTGACACGCGATTTCCAACAATGTGGCATTTTGACATGACTAGACTCAGACGAGTCTCTGCAGCCACCCTTTTAAGCTTAGAAACTCCAAATAATTTTAAGTCAGTAGCGCAACAGTCATAGAATATTAAAGCGACTTGCAAAGGCTCTGACCAGACTGCGCGTATGCGCAGGCTGATCTTAAGCTTTGCTGGTCGCACCTACCACACTGTTGGAAATCTCATGACACGGCTCATTTATAAAGCGTTGATTTCTTACCACAAACGAAGAATATTTCTCCTGATGAATGGAAGTAATAGATTTTCTTGGGAAGCGGCGACGTACATACACCACACACAGCTAAAACGGTGGCCACAAAACCAAACGACGCCGAGAAGATCAACAGGCCTATCACTGCATTCTGCCAATCTGTAAATACAGTTTAACCCTTAAAGCGCCAATCACAACAAAAGTCGTCTGCTTTCTCGTCTGTTGAAATGTTTAAGAAGCCTCTATGGCAAGCAGTGTGGATCCAGATTAGACTGCTCCCATATGGGAGCAGTCTGTTCTGGGTCCACGCTGTTTGCTTCTATACTTAATTCGTCAGCAATGTTAGGACATTATTTGCAGCAGACGACTTTAGCAGACGACATTTTAAATGCATTTCTTCTTGGCGCTTTAAGGGTTATATGAGCATATTCAACACATAATAAACATCTATTTCGATTTCAGTGTACTTTTGCAAACAGTGAAGACCCAGACAAAATGCAACAGAATGCGGCAATTCATCAGGTTCTGCACTGTTTGTTTTTAAGAAAGAAATACAATAAGAAGTAAGTCTGACAAGAAAATGCCACAGTCACACACTACAAATGTGGAAAGAAATCCAGAACACTAAGTCACATGACATCAAGGTATGTTTTTAATGTAAGTGAGTATTATTACTTGACTTTTCGCTTACTGTAAAGGCGGCGCCTCATGAATGCGTAATTAGAACTAGTCAATCTTAGGCATAGGTAAACCTAAAAAGAGGCGTGGTTTGTTCAAAAGTAACTGTATTATCTTGTGCCACCACCTCAGTCATTATTTAGACCTTAAAACGCCAGCAAAATAACTGCATCTGAAAATGTCTATTTAACATAAGCAGGGAGGCAAACATTGTGGACCCAGTTCAGACTGCTCCTACAGGAGCAGTCTGATCTGGGTCCACACTGTTTATCTATGAGGCTTCACATAGTTTAGTGGACGACAAAAACATACATTTTGTGTTTATGCGCTTTAAGGTTTAATAAATGTGAGTTCAGTGTGTATACGGTTAGGATTGTCATGAAATGCATGCACGTTTGCGCGGCTCAAAAGCTTATTTACTCTTTACCAAATTATAAATAAAACCTGATTTCCCTTCCTTAGCAGATGAAAAAGCCGAACCACACCAAGATATGAATATTTAAGTTGCCGCCTTTACAGTAAGCGAAAAGTCAAGTAATACCACATGGACCAGGAAATGCAACTATCACACACTACAGACCAACCCAGTCCATCGTGATGAAGAGACACAGAATTCTTACTGTCACATGACCACACTGGTAAATGTATACGTCGATTTGGTGGTATTTACGCATATTGCCGGTACTTCATAGACCGGAAGTGGTAGATTTTGGTGTTAATACTATTCAGAAAAACATACCATATGCCACCAGGACTATAGACTTCAATCATTTTTTAGTATTCGGCATGCACATGGCGATTTGTGTAAGCATTTAGGAATAGATTCAAGTACCGATCTGGATGATCGGTACTCGAATCTATTTCTAAATGTTTACACAAATCGCCATGTGCTTGCCGAATACTTAAAAATGATCTAATGCTATAGTCCTATAGGCATATGGCATATTTTTCTATATAGTATTAACACCAATATCTACCACTTCCGGTCTATGAAGTACCGGCAATACGCGTAAATACCACCAAATCGACGTATACATTTACCAATGTGATGACATCAAAATGCAATTTAAGTAAAGCAGCAGCTCTCCCTTTCCCAGCGAGATGAAAGCAAAACTTGAACCAACACAGTACTGCAGAACAAAACAAGGACCAAACACAAAGCCCCTCACAGCACAATTGGAGCAACAATAAACAATGAATCAACAACTACAGAAGTACCACCGACGAACGGAAACAGTCGAATCCACGGGTGGAGGGAGAGGCTTAAATTTAGGTTTCTGGTCAAATCTTTACACTAGATTTTGCTGTTGTCAAAGCAAACAATTTGTTTAGCTCGTGTGGATGCTTCTCCTAACTTATCAAATGTATCATCACCTGGACACAATCACTACAGTTAAATATTGTGATGAATCTCAGATCACAGACTGTCAGAGTTAAAGAAACCGCCCCAACCCCACGGTAGGCACAGCCAAAGACAAACATCAGGCACTGAATTACCGATGAAAGCTTTATGCCGGGGTCGTCATTGGATCTGTGGCTTGACACTCCGAAAAGCTATAAACTGTGATTGGGTTTATAACCAGGCATTCAGACTGTCGCATTATATCCATGTTATGTCCCATTTCTTTTTATATTGCTTGACTGAGTAGAAAGAGAAAATATTTCTCCGGAAATTATTACCTGTGACCCTTACAGCCTTCATCATATACAGCAGACCCTCCTGAGTTAGCGTTGTCCAACTTTATGATAAAGATTAAAACTTTATAGTATTGGACAAGCATACAGTAAAGCCTGTGTAAAACGGCCACTCTCAAAAAGTCAGAAAATTGGTCTTCAAGACCGATTATCGCTTCATGCAGGTCAAAAGTGTTGCAGAATGCTCCCCTTGGAGCATTCTGCAATACTTTCGACCTTCATAAATCTACCATTTGTAATTAAGATCTTTGTTTTGTCTATTCTTGAGTGGCCGTTTTACACAGGTTATACTGTATACTTTTTCAGTACTTAACCAGGTTAGTTAACTAATAAGGTTGTAACGTAGGGTCCTGATGACACATCTCATGGATTTTAGGTGCAGTACTTACCATAAAATGCTTTCCGCAGTTGAATTTCTCTCTGCCTACATACTGGTTTGGGCTACAACTACTATTTCCCAAACTACCTAAATCGCTCTACGTTGCCTGTTACATCATTGGCTAAAACCGACCTATGTAAGGACGTTGACGCCCATACAGAACACAATCTTCTTTTTCAGGGATCTATTACTCAATATTTTATCACTTGGATTTGATCAAATGAGACGCAACATGAAATTTTCAACAATGTGGTATATGCGACCAGCAAAGCCTCAGATTAACCTGCGCATACTCGCAGTCTGATCAGAGTCTTTGCTAGTGGCTTAAAAATTCTATGAGTGTTAAGCTACTGATTGAACATCATTTAAAGTTCCAAAGCTTAAGAGGTGGCTGCATAGGCTTCTCTGAGTCTTTTTATGTCAAAAGGCCACATTGTTAACGTTGGAAATCACAGTTCGCCGATCAAATACATGTAGAACTATAGTTAGCAATAACCTATATAAACAAATAAGGTATAGACTCCAAGGCATTATGTCAAAAACAACGTGAGGACTGTTGCAAAGGGCAAATCCGTTTTTATGGAGCTTTCTCCATCCTTCAAGAGCCAAACAACCTATGATATGCTTAGAAGATATTCCATGTTAAAATAAGCATTATCTTTCACCCTCCTCAACATGCTTCATAACAGTAAAATGACATTTTACCATTCAACTAAACTATGAATTAAGTGCAATAGTAGGTACTCTCAACGGTAAGACCCATGTTCTTGCTCAAGTGTGTGTGTGTGTGTGTGTGTGGGGGGGGGGGGGTAGTCGCTCTCTTATGCCGCTCTGAATAACAAATATTAGCACTTGCCATTTTGTACGTGTACAAAATAATAAAGTTTGTTCTGCATTAGGCCCAGGAAACATGAGAAATTTGTCCCTTTCTGATGAATTGTCAAGCTTCTATAGATACGATGATAAGAAATTATGTGTAAAAAAGACCCCTTTCCCTGAATATTTGGGAGATACGTGTATATGTATACAGTCCACTTCATCTGGTTCCAATTATTTATTTTGGTCAAGACATGGGATTTACTGTCCTGCCAGCCAAGAGTGACAGTGACCTCATTTTTTGTTTTAAAAGTTATCAGGGACTTATAAGCGATATATCCTGTGTGTATTAATCCTATCCGCAGGATAGGATTAATACACAAGTGATATATCAATTCGCGTAAGCTCAAGTGGAGTGTACACGAAAGTGTTATACTTAGCAATTGTAAACAAAGTAGTGCGTCACTGTCACTCTTGGTTGGCACGACAGTAAGTACTTATCACACATGCGTCGAGACTCATATAAACGCCAGTCTTGGCGAATCCACCAGAGTTTGGTCTGATTTTTCATCATCGGTGTGTATTGCGAGCTGCGACGGCTTTGATGAGCGTGCGCAATTAGTAATGGGTGACACCCATTACTACTTGCGCATTTGCGCAGGCTTACTCGGGCCTTCGTTGCTCGACAATGTGATAAGTATTATATGACTTTTCGCTTACTGTAAAGGCGGCAGCTCATGAATATGTAATTAGGCCTGGTCTACCTTATACACAGGTAAACGCTGAAAAAGAGGCGTGGTTTTATTCAAAAGTAACTGTATCATCTTGCGCAATTACCTCAGTATAGACGCAAAACACATTATTTAGTCCTTTAAACGCCAGCAAAATAACTGCATCTGAAAATGTATTTTTAACATCAGCATGTAGGCAAACATTGTGGACCCAGATCAGACTGCTCCTACAGGAGCAGTCTGATCTGGGTCCACACTGTTTATCTATGAGGCATCAGATATTTTATTTGACGACAAAAACATACATTTTGTGATTATGCGCTTTAAGGGTAATAAATTTGAGTTCAGTGTGTATACGGTTAGGATTTTCATGAAATGCACGCACGTTTGCGTGGCCCAAACAAATTATTAATTCTTCACCAAATTATAAATAGAACCTGATTTCCCTTCCTTAGCAGATGAAATAATCGAACGACGACCAGGTATGAATATTAAAGTTGCCGCCTTTACAGTAAGCGAAAAGTATATTAATACCAAACTCGCATTTACTGAATCAGTCAAGGTGACATATTTGTTCATTTGTGATTAACGTCTCTCTAACAGTATAGGTCATATGGAGGCACGGCTCATGGTCTAAACCCAAAGACTAGAGAAGTCAATTATCGAGCCCGCAACCCTTTGTTTACAAGGAAAGTGGTTTATCCAAAGTGATTAGAATATGTTGGTTTCATGTAGCCGTTAGACCTGTTCGTTACTCTGCCAACACCGTGACAATTCTCTTACTGTTTGTTCTGTCGGAGCAAGGTATATTGGCAGAATGGTTCTTGAGACAATTGTTCCAGATCCCACTCTTTAACACGTTGGAGAAGCGATCTGAAAAAAGAAGAAAAAGACATTTAACTCTTTATGCATTAATGAATTCTTCCGTCCGAATTGGTACAATAAACTTTAGCTGGTCCATTGAATATATCGAGGGGTCACAGGTTGTTAGTTACAAAACTATTGTAGATCGTTCTATAAAAATGAGGCTTATATAACAACCGCATGCGTCCATCCGTCTGTCCGTTCATGGGTTCGCTATGCTACATCCTCCTAAGTAATTGGACAGATCCAACCAATTCTATGAATTGCTTGTTTTCATACAGGCCTCCCCCGGGGACTTTTGGAGGGGTCAAAAGTATCTGTCCATCCATTTGTCCGTTATGCTATTTCTCTCTAAAAACTTTGTTAAGCGACTTGCTTTCACTTGTGGTGCTTGCAAGAGCACATAGCTAAGCCCCCACCCAAGGACCATGGGGAAGGATCAAAAGCTCAGTATTCGTGCTGGGATTTAGGATGCCGCGTCATGGACGGTGCGATTCTCGTATTTTGCTGTTGTTATTTTTGGGGATAACTGTTGACAGTTACCGACAATCGGCTTTTGCTCGTTCTACAAAATGCTATGAAGTATACATTTGTAAAGTGCAGCGTCTCTTTTGTTAATTAGGCGCATTTTCATATAGTTTCCTGAAATATTTTATCTCGTAAGATCAATATTGACACACTCCAACCATTGTGTATTTTCGAAATCATCGTGTAACCTTGGAACTGCTGATTATCGTCAGTAATATAGATCACTGTTAATCGCCTCCTTGACATTTAAACAAATTTACTCCCCATTTTCATGTAGCAGCGACTGTCCTCAGAAGAAGCTCGTGTAAGGCATAATGACAAGGGAGTATGCCTAGATGCAGAGCGATATTCTATCACAAATCAATCAGAGCTGCTATTGCTTTTAACTTTTAACCGTTTTGCATACTGGGAAAGTTTGCATGTTGTCCGCTGATTTTTTTCCAAATGATTTTTTTTCTATAAAATATTCATTATGAAATTCATTATGAAATACTACATGGAGGTCAACATTTTGTCGGGCCTGATCTGTCTTCAAACTGCTTGCAAATGTTATCAGCAGACGGCACACAGAAGGTACATTTGTAAAGAGTTAAATGCGCCTGGTCATGATATAATTGGCACTAACCCTAAGCCCGCTCTCCTCTCTTCTGCTGATATTCTTAGATTGCCTAGATTGTTAACAATATGGACCGAGAAAAGACTACCATTAGGAGCAGTCTGTTCAGGGTTCATATTGTTTGCTTCCATGAACAAAATTAACTCTTATGTACATTTGAATGTCAAAAGCAGACGACATTCTCAGGACAAAAAAATGCATGCAGTGTTTGGGATAAGGGTTAAGCCGATTTTTAACACGCATGCATAGCTATGCAGTGGGACAGATATATACATTTTTAACCCTTACTCCACTTCCTTACCTTAAGTATTTGAAAAGTGAATGGTGGGCAAAACGGTGGACGCTCGCTGATGTGAGTACATTTGTACATGTACCAAAATCGCATGTACTTTATTAATTTTCTTTTTGCAGGGCGCGGTATAATAGCATTGCTCAATTAATTTCAAAACAGTATTAAAATATATCCTTGCAAGTGAACTAAATTGCTTTCATCGATAGAACCGCTTTATATTTCCACCAAATTACGTTACCATGGTTACCTAACAGCTAGCAGCCTAATTGGAATTGCAAACTGCTTGTGCTATACAAATGTGTATATTCTAACACTGAAGAAAATGTCAACAGAATTAGCTTAGTGCGAAACCCATCTCACGAAAATACTGTAAATCCAGAAATCTTCGCGAGGGTTTCATTTTCGCAAAACGTCGCGGAAATGAAAACCTCGCGAAATGGCGAAATTACTCTGCCGTTTACTGATGTAGGTACATGTAGATCATGCAACGGTCGCGATTTTTGACAGCGCAAATACGTCTTTTAAGATTTTTCTCTAAAATAAATTCTCACGAAATGTTTTGAAAATACACTACATTATTATGTCAATTATGGACAGCAGCGAAGAGGTAGAAAATATTCGGTAACAAAATGTTATCATATTAGAATCTGCATTATTTGCTCTCTTAAAATACATATTTAGCAACCGAAATGTACTATCCAATATGAAGGCTAGGGTGGCCCTCAATCGCTCACCTAAGTTAAAGGGAGGCATTATTCAAATTGTATGTATAGTAGTAATTAAGCCAGTCAACTGCTTTGGAATGGTATTATGTAACACATGAGCGTTTGATATTAGGTATGCCCAAAGCGTACCAGATGGCAACCTCAATTGATGGATCTATAAAATATATGGTTTAAATAGTATATTTTAGTGTTTCCCTTTATAAGTAAATCAAAATCATTTGACCTGAGCGGGGCCATGCATGTTTCCCTGCAGACACACGACCTTAAAGCAACGTTGTCCCAACGTCGATGTGGCGTCATATGACTTCGCATCGACGTTGTTTGGCGCCATGTGCTTTATGGGTTGGGACCAGGGCCATAATTTGAACAAACTTGGAGGAATTCTTGAGATTTATGTTCTTATACATGTACCAAATGCGTAAATGAAGAACAAGGGCAATTATGTAACAACCCATGCAATGTCTTGTAGTTATTGGTATAGTATTTGACTATCTATCTATCTCGCACCCCTCTAAATTGGGAGAGTGCATTTAACAGGAAATGTAATGGCTGGGCCAGAAAAAGATAACATTTAGTTAAATACTGTTACAATAACTACGATGCATTATATGCATTGTGACATAATATCTCATGTTCTTCCTTGCAGACTTCCCTTTTGTAGATTAATTTGCATACTTTTATACTTTTTGTGTCAATAGTAAATCGTTCTTGTAAAATCTGGCTGAACGAATGCAAAAAATGCAAATTTCCCCGTTGAAGATCGTTGACCGATATTTGTAGTATTATTCATTCTTCTTGTATCGTCTGCTGATAACACTTGCAAAAAGTTTGGATCCAGATCAGGCAATACGTCGGGCCTGATCTGGATCCAAACTGTTTGATACTCTGATGGTATTCCTCATTTTTTGTCTGAAAAAAAAATCTCCTAAAATTACCCAGCATGCAAAGGGTTACAAGCAACGGAAGCTTGTGATAATATAAGCCGACGTATTGCTTATTTGCAGTCTCTTGAGAAGTACAGATGTTATCATTGTTCGCCACCTTCAATCATCAAAAGAAGCCAATGGCTCTGTCGTATACTTATAATTGATACTACATATTGTCATGCACTAAAACAGCAATACACACACACACATATGCACGCACGCACGCACGCACGCACACACACACACACACACACACACACACACACACGGAATTTCGTTACATGGAAGATATGGTTTCTTTAATGAAATGTGAGATTGCTACCAGAAATATAATGGAAAAATGCTACTAGAAAAAAAGGAAAAGAGTAAAACAAATAAAAAAGACAAACAATCTTAGTACAAAGGGTAAGTGAGTATGACACTAAAAATAATGCCACAATTATAGACTGATAGTAGCCAAAGGCAACACGAGGAAGAGACGCATAACGCCATAACACAGACAGCCACAACGCAATTCAAGTAAAGCAACCAGACACCGAGCTAATAAAACAAACTGGTTTCATGCTTAACTCAGCTGAGCACGAACTTTCAACTGCTCATAACAACTAAAATACCGACACATGAAGAAGTTTCCCGCTTTAAGTCTCTCAGATGTTGTATTTTTCATGCTTATAAATGTTAAAATGCCAATAATTTGGCATTTTAACATTTACGAGCAAGATAAATTTCGTGCTCAGCTGAGTTGAGTATGAAAAAAGTTTTATAAACTCGAGGCCAGCTCTTTCATCCTCAGTAAGATGAATACCAAGCTATAAAGAGAACAAAAAACCAACAACAACAGAATCGCCGCCATATTAGAAAGGACAGCAGACTAGGCCACCGGGGCAGGGTATACCCATCAACAATGGGACCATCCGAATTGAAAGGTAATTTGTTATATGAAGATCTAGAATGCCCATATTACCCACTGTGGCAAGTCCTGGGATATTTTGATCAATACGTATTTGCATACCCATCAATTTTGTCAAGATCTAGATAAAGACAACTCGTTTTAATCCCAGCAATTTATATAATATGTATATTCCCAATATCTCATTAACTGGATGAGATGTGATGATCAAATTTGCATAATGATTGATAAAGACAGAATATAGGTTTTCAAGTCAGTTTTCTTCTCTGAAATTCAAACAGATTTTCAAGCAAACCAATAGCTCAAGTGCCAAAAGAAATGCTTCTTATAATAAGTTTTGCATTCTGTACGCAACGGTTTTAAACGAGCATGTTAATTAAGTATCCGATGACCTCTTGCATAAACTATTATAAACATAGCATCATTTTTTGAGCTACAGTGCAAACCCAGAGTCACAAATGATTGCTAAGAAAATGTTCTATTAAAATTCGTTGAAAAAAATGAAAAATACCACCATAACCCTAAATTGGAAATGGAACCGTCCTAAATACAAGCTTAAAGTAAAATCAATTCTCCTAAGATGGGTTTAGAGAATGGTGCTTTTGCACTTCTGAACAACCTAAAAGATATACTTTATGGTCATGTATTTATAAGATTGTATAGACAAATTGTAGGTATTCCAATGGATACTAATTCTGCTCCTCTTGCTGTAGATTTATTTATGTTTTGTTATGAGTGACTTCGTGTTGTCTCTAAGCTGATGTTATTGAAGCATTTAACTCTTATTATAGATATCTAGATGACAACGATGTTTATTTCGATAAGAATAGTAGGGCAGATACGTCCCACTGAATTTCAGTGCAAATTCCTTTGATAATGAAGCCCCTTTTCGAACTTGGACAGTGCATAAGTACATCTAAAATGTATGATACACAGGATGATTTTATTTTTTAAATAGTTAATTTCCCATTTTCCTATTTATTTTGCAAATGTGAGACTTAAACAACAGAAACCATTTTTCGACTAGGTTACTAAAACAAGGTTAACAATACCATGAAAGTCGTAAAGCATTTTATAAATTCTACCACAAATACTTAGATAGTTTATTGTTAAAATATTTCTGCAGGGGGCATATTTTATGGTAGACTGACATAAGTCCTAGATGTTTATATTGTCCATATGTATCCATAACGACCGCTACCATTCCACGTCTTATCTTATGTCAGCATTCCAGTCCAGATTTTTAATTTATGCTGACTCAAAAATCTTGATGAGATAGCATAATAATAATAAAAAAGTATTTGAGAGACTGGTAAATCTACTTAAAAGATGTCAATATGAATAATAAAATCATATCTAATCAGACTTTATAAGTCTAATTTTATGGTGAATTAATGTGATTCCAGAGTTTAAGTGACCTCCGTTTTTCTCTTTCTAAACAGCTTTTAATTGAACCTAGAAGAACGACACTTAGCATGTGGATTTAAATGCACACCGCGTAACTAAAACTTATTTTTGGGAGACGCCCTTATTTGTAAATGAAGCCCAAATCCCCTGTACAAAAGAATAACTTAGTTGTTTTCCCTATGAAAATACCCATGTGTACCCCTATAGATACACGTGGTATATTTGCATTGCTATGATGATATATACTAGCCTACAGGAATATCTTTATCCATTGATTCAACGAAAATATATTCCGCAAACCTCACTTGTCATCATTTTGACACACACACGCACGCACACGCGCAATTGTAAAAGTCTTTATGGATCCTAGACCGTGCCGTATTGAAAGCAGGCATATATAAGGCTTAAGCATGAAACCTGCATGTACATATAGCACCCTCGACTCCTTTTGCCTACGAGGTAATTTGCCTTGGTTTTGTCGTCTGCTGATTTTTTTTTCAAAATCAGTCTTGCTGTTGTTGTTGTTGTTGTTTTTTCTAAAAAAAATCGGTAATATCAGTAGAGGTTCAAACAGTTTGTGTCAAGATCATGCCCGTCGGGTCTGATCTGGGTCTACATTGTTTGCAAAGGTTATCAGCAGACGACACTAGTAAGTAAAGAGTTTATGACGACAATTCAAGCAAAGGATCATTGACGGTTTGGGCCTTATACGCCTATTTTTCTGATTCTCAGAACGCTGCTTGTGAGCTTCTAGTGTGGTGCATGTAGTATCAGTGCAATAGATGAATCTAATGGCAAGTGCCAGCTAGCAAAATATTTTCAAAATTCCCACGCACTCGAGAGTTATGGCGGGTAGAAAGGGGAGGGGGTCTGAAATTTCATGAAAATAAAAAGTGCTTTTAAAAGTGATTTCTGCACGTTTTCTTGATTTATTTGGTAGGCATGGTGATATCTATTGATTATACCATATTCAGAGTATTAACGAATCACGATAATTGGTGAAATTGTTTTAAAAACAAAATATGTTTTGTAATAAAATGATTTTGGGGAGATAATTTAGAAGTTACCTGTACATTTTTGACTACATGTACCGTAAATGATACAAAACTGAAAGCTCAACAAAAGAAATAAATATTTTTGAAGGAATGAAAGTGTCCCATTTAGCATTGGAAAGTAAAACTGATTCTAACTAGATCCTTTGAATATTACTTTTGCTTTGTTTAAAGGGCATAGCATGTTGAATGTATTTAAAGTGTCCGAATATTTATGGTATACATATGCATGTATATCCCTATAGGATACAATATATTGAACACTTAAGTATTTACCTATTATAACTCTTTGCATGCCAGTGGATAATTTTGTCGTTTGCCAATAGCCTTTTGCAAATATTTTGAACCCAGATGAAGACCAACAGAATGTCCGTCTTGATCTGGATCCAAACTGTTTGACACTCTGATTGTGATCCTGGGTGGTTACTTTTTAAACACTTTATTTTGAAGAAAGTCAGCAGACAAAAATAAAAACATGAATAATTTCCCAGCATGCAAATAGATAAGTACAGGACGTTTGCAAAATAATGTGTCATTTAATAACAGTGAGATTTTTTTCTTATGAAAAATGCATAAAACCTTGCTAATTCTACTTTTAATCTTTAAGTACCTTATATTAAACTAGCACAGATTACAAAGCAATTTAGGAGGTTGGTTCTAGAGAATTTCATTACTGTCATTAATTTCTTATTTGGTAGAAAATGCATTTTATGGGCTTAGGCCCTGGGTTTTTCGGCTGCTGAACATCTTTCCCCCCCTTGTGCCAGCAAGCCACTTTCATACAATGTGTAAAATATGGTAACACATATACATGCAAAATCTTTTGCTGGCACACGGGGGGGAATGATATTTTAAAAAATGTTTTCGGATTTCTATATATCTTAATGTAAAACTGATTGTTCTACCCAAAATTTTACATCTTTGAAGCATTTAATATTGAAAGCGGATTTCACAGCCATAAAGTACTCAGGTCAGGGTAGCTTCAAGGTGAAGAAAGGGACAATTGACAAACTTTTATTTTTACTGAAAACCATAGGCATTTACCCATAGCAAGTGTCAATGATCCTTAGAGAGTTGACGAGAAATAGCGAATCGGGGATATACACTAAACTTCAAGACCATCAAATATTTGCCTGCTTAAGATATTTCGCTGATAAACTTTGTCAACAGCCGAAGCCAAGTTCAGGCTAAAATATTGGGCATTATCTGGATCCATACTGTTTGAAAATATGCTTGTATTCCTGAAAGACATATTTTTAGAAAATAATTATCTCGAAAGAAAATTCAGCAGAGGACAACAACAACCTAGCATTTAAGGTTTAGACAATACTATTACTTGAATCGCTTTTTCACTCAGGCCATTTCCAATGCATCGGTTTTAGATGTACAGTGAAGTTTATAAATCAGTATGAGCAGTGAATCATGGCCTTGTGCGCAAAGATTGGTCCAGTTAAGCAATTTTAGCGTGAAGCTGCGACTGTCTTCATCAGTTTAAACACGTGTTTTGGGTGCTCAAAAGAACCGCATTGTCGAGACGGCTGTGTTGACTACACACCAAATTTTTTTGCAAATATTTTTTGGTTGAGAAATAGGAAAAATAATTTTCTGTTACGCACTATTATCTGTAGGACTGACAATTTACCTCCACTGACCCGTATAAATCTTGTCTTATTTATATTGTTAGGCTCACTTAGGTACTAATTCAAAGATGAGCGGGAAAAACACACCAAAATTCCATCTAATCTCAGCCTATACAAAAACTCACATTTATGTGGAAAAATTAATTCAATTACGCGGTCTATATCTAAATTCATTTCTCTAATTAATTTTTCAATTAAAATCACCATTAAAGAATAATTAGCAAAAAACGGAGGTCACTTAAGTTCTGGAAACACTATAGTTCACAAATTCAAAAGGTTTGTTAGAAATCCTCACTTTAGTGATCAATTCAAAAAGATAATCAGACGTTATAACATGGATATAACATGGATAACATGCGACAGTCTGCATGTCTGGTTGTAAATCCAATCACTGTTTATAGCTATGGTTTCCTCTTTAATTGCACGACCATGTGGCAGGCCTCAGACTTAATTACGACCTTGACTTAAAGCTTTTATCCGTGGGTTGGTGCCTGATGTTTGTCTTTATCAGTCACCCCTATGAATACTAACTGAATTGTTTCAATATAACCTAATAAACGTTTCCTATCTCACGGCATGTTACCTTTATCAGGTCATGATGACGTTGCACTTTTTGAATGACGTCGCTAATGACGCTTAATCAACACAAAAATAAAAAAAAACGTCATAATCGCTAGTTTGGAGAGTGTTCAATAATGGGTAAACTGATAAATAGAATACCAGGTTCGCGTCTTTTGATATCAAGTTTACCAGGCTCGGCTTTGAGAACGCATGTTGAATCGCTCGGCAAGCCTCGCGATGTCAACAAGCGTTCTCAAAGCCTTGCCTGGTAAACTTGATATCAAAAGACACTCACCTTGTATTTTCTATTTAGCTGACTCAGTAGCGGGCTTCTGTAGCTGACTATCTGTGAGTTTTGTTTCATCATAGTTTGTTAATTTGATTAGATAGTTTCTCTATTATTATATAGCAGCCTCCATGCGAACTAATCAAGTTTTCTGCTTTAACAAGAACAAAATCTAGGGCAAAGATTTGGTGCCAGTAAAACGCATTTACAGTGGCTTTGTATGCTGTCCATTCTAAGGCGGCGGTTTTGTTGTTGTAGATTAATTGTTTAATGTTGCTCTTATTGTTTGGAGGGGGTGGGGGTGCTGTGTTTGGTCCTTGTTTTGTTATGCAGTACTTAGTGTAAATTATAGCTTTGAAATTATCTTGATTGGGAAGAGAGAGAAAGAGAGAGAGAGAGAGAGCTTGTAGCTTCACTGCAATTGTCTTTCTGATGTATTGAGGGATGCGTACGGTTTTGAAAACGCCAGTGACAGAGCAATTACTTATAACATCCTGACTTCACTAAGGTATGTTCACTTCCATAACTGTTATTGACGTCAAATTTTTAATATGGCACCAGAATGCAAACATGTAAATTAAAAAAAGCTGTGCATTAACAGCCATGAAATGAAATGCCATGTTAATTCATTGGGTTGTTCTCTTTGTAAACAGTCTAGAATGTAATACCAAATTTCTCAAATTGGTAGAAATTCTTGTTACTACTTTTCTGAGCATCATCTCGTCACCTTGTAATTGGCTCCTGCTGTTAAATTTAGTTAAGACAACAGGTAAAATAATCAGAGCTGGTCAAATCAGTTTATAATTGTTTGTAAGAAGGAATTGAGAAACAAGAAAGAAAACTATGCAAGAAAAATTTGTTCTATTTATTCTGAAAACATTCGCTTTGTATGTAACAGTTACCTAATCCATTAAAAGTAACTTACATCTAGGAAATATCATATCTACAAAAAAAAAAACTGAAAAAAGTAAATAAAATTGCATCCTTGTTTAAGACAAAGGTGCTTCCAAATAGTTAGTATATACTCGTACAACTTTGAAAATGCTGGGAGAAAGTTGAAACCTTATCACCTGACCTGCTTTAATTGTAGGAGCAGGAATTTGTTTTACAACTTACTCGTGCGTGTGTGTGTTGGGGGATGAGTAAAAGTGTTGCCTGAACAAATTTTGTTAAATTTTCTGCACTTATTTTCTCCACTGTAAACATGGCTATTATATCCTACGACACGGCTTTTATACACTAACAGCGAATAGAGTGAATGTAGGTCGCGCATAGCAGCATAAGCTGATTCTATTATTTCATACAGATCCAAACATACAAAACAAATTAAATTAGTTTAATAACTGTAAATTAGAGAAAATGAATACAAACTAGGTCAGTCCATAGGTCTGTAGCAGGTGAAAGCTTGTTAATTTTTTCTTTGCTTGCGGCGGCTTTTGTCGCTACTGATACATGTAACATTTGAAAACAGTATGGACCTAAATCAATACCGACAGGATCCGGGGATATGCCCCCCTCCCTCTGGATTCGGCTTTGTACCCATCTTTTTAACACGTCTCCATTTACTCAAACTTGAGCATCTGTGCTGATTAAATCCTAAATATTTGAGCGAATATCTCAGCCTGCACTGGAGTTATTATGATATTAATTATGGCAGTTACATTTTATTATAGACTGGTTCCAGTCCTTAAAATAATTTTTCATCAATGTGTCATATCATATACTTGCAGCCAGTCTAACTCTGATGGCTCTGTTTTATAAAACAGAGCGATCAGAGTAAGACTGGCTACAAGTATATGATATGACACATTGATGAAAAATTGTTTTAAGGACTGAGCCAGTCTAATTTTATTATTATTAATATTGTTTCCATGAAAATATAGGAACTGTTGTGCCAACCAAGAGAGACAGTGATGTAATATTTTGTTTACAATTATAAATAAAAGTAAGTAAAATATTCACTTGTATAGCTATACACTCCACTTGAGCTAACATGAATCGATAGATCACTGGTGTATTAATCCTGATATATCAATTATAAGTCCCTGATAAGATGACGTCACTGTCACTCTTGGCTGGCAGGACAGTAGGTAGGTCTTAACTTCTTATAACCAGTTGATAATCATGAGCAACAGTTGATTTCCCTGAGATTCAGTGTTTGGAATAAGGTCAACGCGCTAGTTATTTAGTAATTATGGGTCCCTGTGGAACTGTCTTTTGTCGCGGATACAATGTAGTGGTTAGTCTGGCGCTAAACACATTGTTCAACATGGGAAGACACTTAAAGAGCTTGTATGAAACTCTTTCCTATCATCAATGAGAGGCGCGACCCAACAAACTGCTCGCATGCAAAAATAGTGTAAGTTACACAAGCTAAGACAAATGAGACATGACATGTGATTTCCAACAATGTGGTATTTTGACAAGTGTAGACTCAGACGAGCCTGTGCATCCTCCTATACGCGTGGTCTGATCAGAGGCTTTGCTGGTCGCACATACCATATTGTTTGAAATCTCATGTTGCGGCTCAAATAGTTTTGATAATAACGCATATTTGTTAAAGGCACAACAGTCGTGAAAAACAACGGTTTTTGTATGTATAAATTTACGTTATTGAATTTATTAAACGAGTCGGAAAACTGATTTGAAGTGAATTTTATCACTTTAATCTCAACATGCTCAACGAGTTTCATAAATATAAAAAAGGAACACAAATCTTAGATTCTTTATACCATGTGACACTTAAATTACTTTGAATACGCGTTTTTGTCATGAAAAGATTTTGCCATGTTAAGGCCGCCATTATATAGCGTTTCTAAATATTTAAGCCACTTATGGTGTTAGACAGTATCAGTTTTAATTCTATAGGTTATTGAACTGTATGCATTTATAAGTGTGTGTGTGTGTGTGCGTGTGTGTGTGTGTGTGTGTGTGTGTTCAACGGATTTATACAAGCTTGAGAGTCGAGTTCGCCAAACAATTTGTCCTCACAAAATATACTCCCCCCTGAATTGCTTCGTCAGGTACTTGAAAATAAGCAACAGCAAAAACGCGTATTCATGATAGTTTTAAAGGCTCGAAACCAACAGACTTTGTTTTATTGAATGTGCTCACAGAGAGAAAGTGGAATGAAGGTGGATTTTACCCGAAGCTTTCGTGTACACGATATCATCTGGACTAAATTGACCCAAGTCGAAGTATCAATACTATATTGATGTACGGTGAAAAGTTTTCCTCCACCATATGGTACGACACAGCTGTTATAATCTCCGATTGAGATCCTTAAAAATGTTGAGAAAGTACAAAGCTGGGTGGTCTGACTCTACTTCAATATACATGTACAAGTGAAAAAAAAGATAACTAAGGCTACGCATGGTGATCATTAAATTTAAATCGCAGGTCCTAATATTTTACGGTACATTGGCCAAAAGTGAATATCCTCAATAGAAGCATGTCTTTATCGCTTCTTATAGAAAGTTCTGTTAAAGTTTCCAAAAAAATGATTGTAAAAATACATAATGTGTCATTTCATCAGGGTATGCATTATTTTCGAAGATGAAACAATCTTTATTGGCCTACGTACACCTTCATTTGGAAATAAATTCAAACCAGTTACCCATTGCCATGTACAAGGAACATTACCAGGGTCGTTGTTTCAAAGTCATTACATGGGCGGATCAAGAGGGGGGGAGAACAGGGGGTCCGGACCCCCCTGAAAAATCACAAAAGTACGTTATGTTTAGCAATACTGGTCCAGAACCTCTGAAAAACCAAGCCAGCATTCAATGTTGGGTCATCATCGGTCTGCCAGCGAAACGCCATTTAAATGGCGTTTCGCTGGCGGGCCGATGGTGACCCTCTTTTGTGCGTATTTGGATCCTCTTTCCCTGATTAACTGAAAAAAAAAACAGCAAAAAAACACCGTTTTCATTGTTCTAACTTTCTGGATCCACGCGTGCATTACTAACTCTTTACCTAATAGTTTAGTTTAAACATATTTTATTGCCAAATATCTACAGCAACGGGGCTGGGTGACAAGTTATCACAAAATTAAACCTACTAGAGTCATCTGCTGATAACATTTTCAAACAATTTGGACACAGATTAGCACAAATAGTTTGATACTATGATGGTGTTCATGAAAGAAATTTTCAAAAGAAGATGATTTTGAAGAAAATCAGCAGAGACAAAAAAGTATGCAAATTTAACCAGTAGGCAACAAGTTAAGTTAAAAAATATCTTGAACTGGTTCATAAATCATGTAAGAGTACTTTAGCCATCAGCTGATCTAAACTGACACACAGCCACACATGTTGCTGGTCGATACGTCGTTTGTCAATAAGTTCTATAGCGGCTTGCTGATCAATACCGTCGAACAGTCACCTTCCAGGCCTCTTTACCATGAAGATAATTGCATAATCAGCAAGAAAAATAGCTACTCGTCGTAGTTATATGAACACATGGACACTTTAGATAACGCTTCATACCCCTAACACAAGTCAACGCCTTCATTTCGCACACCAAACTATCAAAAGAAGTGATTGAAGTAAAGAAAAAAGTGAGGGCTGGAATGGTTATACTAAACGTCTATATTTTATTAGATCTGGTTGTCTATTTGTTATGAAATTGTTTATTTTTCATTACAGTAAGTATGATCAGTTTAAAGCTGCATAGCCTGCAACTTTTGATCTTTTAATTTTAGAAATAATGTTTCTATTTTTCAAGAAAACAGTAAAAAACTAAAATTCAGGTATACATTTTACCAATTTCGTAAATCTTAACAAATTATCAGTATCAAAACAACAGCATTTATGTTAATAATTGACTGTCTATAGTTATTGGAGGGACGCAAATAATTACCAACAAGACCAAAACGCCTGTTTTTATAAGATAATTCACTTTTCCATGCAGTTTTCAGCTATAGTGAACATATTTATTGTGAAAACATAACTTAATTCTACTTTTACAAACACCATTTTTAGAAAGAATTTTTTTCGAAAAATGTTCATAGTTGCAGACTTAGTCTCTTTAATGTTTTGATTGGGCCCATCGTGGGTCAAGGAGTGTGTGATGATTTTACAAGGTCAGTAGACTATAAGAATCTATCATGAGTGTGAGGGTAGGATAGAAAATTCGTCACGAGGATCGCCGTTTGGCATCAGGAGGCTTGCCGAGTGATGACAAACGGTAATCCCGAGGGACGGATTTTTCTATCCTCCCTGGATTCTTTTTCTTGCTAACCACTGTTTTAAATTATTTATTAATTTATCTATTTATTTATTTCAAATAAGCTTCAAGAAGTCCCTGAATACGCTAAGATTCAATTTCACATGATGATATTACAGTGAGCCACTTTAGTTACGCACCACTTATAAAATGTAAAATTACTCGAAAAAGAAATGTGATGTTTTTATTCTGAGACTACCAACGTAAAGCGCATCTATATTTGCATTAGCCATTGAAATTTCATTGTGATCAGACCAGAAACGAAGGGAAAAAGGATTTTTAAGTGCACTACCCTCAAAACACCATTTCACATTCATTATCTCGAATGAAACTCAGATAACATTGCACTTTTTTCAGGGTCGAATTTCTGCTATGCCCGATATAAGAGTCGATTTATTCTTGGCAATATCTAAGACTGGAATGTGATTGTTAACTTAATAGTTCTTTTTAATGTTTTACTATTTTGGTTCCCAGCTGAGCAAGGTTTGAAAAAAGTTGGTTTTTGTACTTTTTTAAGTTAGTTAAAATTTCGTATGATTCTGAGCAAACTAGTTATCAAAACACTTCTTTTATGATTTCATTTTAAAGAACCATGTATCTGCTGTTTATTTTCGTAAACAAAATAATGGATTTATTGGCGTCATGATGTTGACGTTAATGATGACGTCACTACTACCAAGGCTATAAGACGTGTCAATGATAAGATGTTTTAGTGTTTTGATACTTCTTTGTCAACAAGTGACTCATTAGAAAATAATTTGCGAAGAAAAACCAGTTTGATTATTGTAACTGACGTTAATATGACGTTAAAACAAGCATTTCTTCAAAAAGTAACGGTGTTAGTAAATTCAACGACCGAAAAAAAGGGGTTTTACTTGAATAAATAAACTGTTTTTGGTGTTTTTCTGTCATAACGATCACCATGGACAATCCCTAGCACAAAACAAAAATAGAAAATTTAGACGTTCCGCTTGCACATGCATTTTTCAAAATTTGTCAAAATTGCCTTTGAGTAGCAGAATGATTCGCATGAGTGATTCCAATAAAAAAAAATTTCGATGTTATCAAACAGATAAAATGTCAATAAATAAATTATCATAGAGAATGTTCGATTCCAGCATTTTTGTCAAAAAATGTTGGCCCTGAAAAAGTGGTGCGTAACTAAAGTGGCTCACTGTACTTGACGTCCTGGATAAGATAGCATGGGTAACATAAGATTTTCTATCCCAGGGTAAAATCTCAGATATCCTTATACGGTGTACAAGAAATGTATTTACTACCCCTCGGAGGTGCAGCTGCTGTCCGAGTTAAAGGGGGGGGGGGTTCTGTTGTTGCTAGTGTTTTTTTTTTGTTCCTTCTATGGTATGTTATATTCGGATTTGAATATTCATACTGACAGACCTGAAACGCAACACTTGAATACCAATTTTAACATATGTAATGAAAAAGAATACAAAGCAATCATTTTAAATCGCATAAGAAAAAAGTGTCCAATTATAATCAATTTAAAGCATTAAAAATGTAAACTTTTTTTTGAGACTGGTCCACTGTTCCATGTAACAAAAAGCTATCTGTGAAATATTCCCAAAAATAAGGAAGGGCGAGAAACATCAAATGTGTTTCATGTACTTTGTTAGTCATCGTAGATTCATTCTCATGTTGATTGGCAGGTCTGTGATACACCTTATTCGCTTTTTATGACGTTCGTTGGTTGGTACCCTTTGATTCGATGATTGACTAAACATCTCCGTTACGTAAGAAATGTTTCAGTGAACGAATTCATTAGAAGCAGTGAAGTCGTCGAGTGCAGTTGTACAAGTGAAGAAGCCTAACATTATAGTAAAACAGAAGAATGACAATTCCTCAGCAATTTACAAAAGTTTTTTTTATTTGTTTGGCATTCTTACAGCAATGCCTACATTGAATGACGTAATCAAATGTATAAACTCTATGATAATGCTTGGTTAATCTTCATACTGAACAGGTATTTAACCTTTTATATACCAGTGACTCAAAAATGTGCACTTTTTCAAACAGTGACGATCCAGATTTCGAAATTATAATCTATGGCCCCCTGCATATTGACAATCAACCATCAGAAGTTTATTGTATCAAGGTAGAATTCATTAGTACATCAAATATGTACATTGTAAGTAAGTATGGTTAGGAAATGCAACAATCGCACACTGCAGACCAACCCACGGCTCCGAGAGGAAAAGCCACAGAACACTGACGGCCACAAAACAATTAAAGTATTACAATTAGTGTAACTCTTATAAGTACTATCATTCTAATAGAATCGATCAGAATATGAGAAACATAAAGGCTTTACTGATATACGAAGAGATTATCCTATACACTGGTCGACATAAATTAAGCTAGATCTGTGTCATTCAAACACCTGTACAAAGAATGTGGATGGACAATTTTATCACAAAGAAGGCAGCAACATAAACTCTCGTTCATGTATAAGGTAAATACTGGTATGGTACCTTCATATATACAGGATTTAATTCCTCCTTTAGTTAGTGAAATTTCAGATAACCTCTGAGAAATAATCGAAATATATCAGTGCCCTTTAATAGAACTAGTATCTCTTAAAAATATTGTATTCCATCTTCAATTAGACTATGGAACTCCCTTGAAGATGGCTTAAAAATATATCAACATATACAAACCTTAAAAAAACATATTACTTCAAGATTCAATAATTCATGTGTTCCTCCTCACTTTACCATAGGTAATAGATATATTTCTGTATTGTATATACGACTTAGAAAAAATTGTAGCAACTTTAACAATGACATTTTTAGAAATCATATCCGTGATAATCCTTTATGTGATTTGTGTGCAATGGTAGAAGATGCCATCCTCATTGTTGAAAGTTTACAATCGAAAGGCAGGTTTTCAACCGCTAAGCATTTAGTCAGGGGCGATCGGGACTCCCGTGCGACTTTGATGCCGATTTATGGCGACCTATACCAAATCAAACTTTAGGGGATAACTAATGAAAATCACCTGGTCACCCATCTGGGTTTCACGTCATGACGTCATGATGACGTCATCTAAAAAGCGTATATTGTCAGTGCAATTTAAACGGTATGTCCATTGTAGTCTATGGAGATCAGGACTTTCTTGCATTTTGTGTGCCAATTTCAGTCGAAATGCACCGAATTTAATCGTGGGGGTAAATAATTAAATTTAACATGTCGCCCATAGTGTCTTCGCATCAGAACAAAAAGATGACGTCATTGAAATGACGCCTTATATGTAAATACCACATATATATGCATTTTGTCCATTTCCAACGCATGGAAATATTCCTTTAATGAACTGGTAGCCTTATCATGACTTAATGCAAACTCTTTTAAATCGTAACATACAAAATATTTTCAGATAGGATGAAGTCAGTTCGAGGGTGGGACGTAAATGCCGTCACGATTTACGAATAAAAAGACAGTGGTGTGAATGAAAAACAAACAGTGTTTTGATAATAAACGGAGTAAATATAATCTCTTATGCTTATATATATAGATGTACTACGACCTCTGACCAATGATGACCTTTGGGTCTTTCTATTTCAAACGATTGATGCAGAATACGTAAAATGAGCCAGTCTGGCTAGAACATATGTGCATGTCAAAGCTTTTATAGTAAATGTAAATAAATGCCTGAATCCCTTTTTTCTAGAACAACATATCAATATTGTAAATAGAGTCACGCTTCAAAGCTCTTGGTTTATCTGTAGCTGCTTATCCTACACCCAAAGAAAAGATAGTAGTAATATTCATTTGCATTCACTACCAACCAAACTCATTATAGTCCAATTTTGACCACTGAAGGATCAAAAGTTAGAAAAGTCTACTTAGTAGTTCATAATATGGAAATAAGGATAAACCCCTCTACAAGTTACCCATTGTACTTCAATAGCACGGGCAATAGAAAACTGTTACAATCTAATTGATCAATCGCATGCTACTAGGTAGAATCGTCTTCAAAGGTCAAAATCGGACAATAAGGCATTCTTGTTGGTATGGCTAAAGAAATATCTGAATCCACATGAAAATAGTTGTTCAAAAGTCATAAGCATATTGATCACTGGCAATATTTTACATGAGTCCTCTTCTCCTCCAAAGCAACACAAATCAGTACAATATAAATGGTTTGCTTTGTACTTACACCGAGATGTTTCGCATACAGACATGCTGCAACCACATTTTATCAGCTGCAGAGGGGTTTCGGGGGCAGGAGACAACATGCGCGGATCAAGGAATTTTTGTCAGTTTTATTGAGTCCTCAGCTTATTTTACAGTTTAAAGAGGGGTTCCAATTGCTTTATTGCTGAGAAAACTATACTTTTACTTTACCAAGGATCCAGAGGCGGTCCATTATATTCCGGGGGGGGGGGGGGGGGGGGTGTCCAACTTCTTCCAGGGGGGGGGGGGGGTCCAAATGTTTATTTCTATAGAAACCCATATACGTACTTGTTATTTTACAGGGGGGTGTCCGGACCCCCTATCCCCCTCTGGATCCGCACATGGGCAATGTCATCATAACGAGACAATATTTATCACAGTCCGGCTTCTAACCATAATTGTCAGGCATTGATTTGTCAGGATTAATGACAGATGAGGTTTCCAAATGATTCACTGATACTGCACACGTTTGATACCTTCGAGAAACACAGCTCTTGGAAGTGGTAGTTCTTGCAATTCAGCTTTTTTTCTGCAAAACATCCACCACCTCAACGCAGTGAGTCGAACAACATCGGTGACTGGCTAATGCAAAGTAAGAAAGACGGCAAAGATCAGGAATCGATACAATCAAGTACCACACCTGACCCAGGATGCCAATGGGAAAGTAACAAACTCACAGTTAGACATCACAAACGAGAGCCAAGAGGTCAGGACAATTTACAAATATATTACTCTAGTGCATTCGCCACAGTGCTTTCTAAGGGCACTGAGTCGAGGTGAAAGAATGCTTCGTGGATAGATTCTCGAGCATAGCTAAATGCCTGCCAATATGATTTCTTGCTCTTTCCTGACATTGAACTAGTTAATACCAGCACCTGAAAGTGCATGGAATTCGATCAGAGCCCTGGTTGTGGCATCATGGCACATTGACATCTTTAATAAATGTCCTGATCTTAGAAACTTGATGATATATGAGCAAGACTGTTTAAGAAAATGAAAAATATCAACACTCTGCAATTGTTTTTATGTGTTTTATTTAAGCGGCGAAAACAAAATTTGCTCCTCTGCAAAACTGGGGATAGGGTTGTGCATTAGCTCATATAAAACAAAATATCTAAGATAGAAAAGCAAACTTTGGTTTTGAATTGTCAGTTGAGTATATGTTTGTTAAACCTAATCTAAAACGGTTTGAAACCAACTCAGAGCAGTCGTTAAACTAAATGACGATAGCCAAAATTACCACTTTTAAATTATAATTAAGTTCATGTAACGCACATAATACAACATGTAGCCGTATTAATGTTAAACAGCTGTCATATGTAGTAAAGACATCCAGTAATTTGCAGACTATTAGAATGCTCATTGATTAGCTAGTTTTAATGTATTCTTTATGTACCTCAAACTTCAATTTTCTTATTCTCAAATTGATAAAATAACATATGTAACAAGCTGATACAGGCTAACACCCATGCTTGCAGTGTACAAACATCTCCTATTCGATGCACCTTGAATTGATACATACAATAGAACATGTCTAAAAGGGTTTGGGATGAAGCAGGTCATTACTCAGCTTGCAGTCAAAATCTTGTTTGATGATTATTTTGTTGTTTATGATATGAAGAGGACAATAATTTTACCAGATGCGCAAAAATAATAATCGATATCGTATATGACTTGGATAAGGATTGGTTTAGAATATTTACATTAGAAAGGGGCATTTACTAAATTGCACTATTTAAATGTGAAAAGATTATATCCTATGTTCCTCTAGGATGTATCTTTATTTTAGAATTATTCATATTAAGATATATTGAAAACAAATATTCATAGCATCTGTAACAAAGGTACAGGGGCTTAATAATCATCAATACCTAAGATTTAGGCACCAGAGGCTAGAGACTTTAGCTAGGAAAACATACGAAATATATTCATTTTTTCCTGAAATATCATTTCTTACATCAATTCAATGTCCTTGCTCATTTATTATGTCATGTAATATATGTTACAGCCTTTAACAAGTGCTTCAATCTTGTTGTTTAACCTGCAAACTCTATAATTCTTTATAATATGAGCAAGACAATCCCAAATATGCAAAATATCCAACAGCAGCAAATGTTTTCATATATTTTTACTTAAATGATGCCTACCGAATTCAGCTCCTTAAAATTGGGTGTAGCCTTTGGGTTGTTTTTAAAATTGCTCATATAAGACACTATATTTAAAGTATAAAAGCAAACTTTGGATTTTCCCTATTCCAAATGAGTTTGTTAGTATAAAATAATCAAAACATTTTGGAAAATGCACATATCAGCTAAAAAGTAAATGATATTGGTCACAGTTTTCATGTTTAAAGGGTAATCTAATTAAAGTAACGCACATAACACCACAGGAAGCTGTAATTTTGCTCCAAAAGAATTTATATGTAGCTAAAGTAGTCAATATGCAGACCATATGAGTATTTCAAATAATTAGCCTTCATTCTGTAGCTCAAATTTTTAATTTTCTTTTTTTTTCTAAATTTAACATAGTAACATATATAACAGGCTGTCAGAGACTAACGCCCCGGCGAACATAGTGCAAACATCTATTACAAGACGCAGCTTGAAATCTTCTTTTAGATAGGATAAGTTTGCGAAATTCCCGAGGTTGAGCAATAACATTCTCAGCCATCAGTCTAAAGGTGGCCCGATAAGCTCGGTATTTATAGGAAATCTACGGTATTTTGCAAGCAAACTATAGTTATCGAGAAATAATTCATTGTCAGAGTCAGGTAAAGCATTGAAGTAACCATCATATGACTAAAATATTTGATATTCTGTTTAAAAAAAAGCGTTCGTGTTGGATAAATATGACCATACCAACACAACCCATAGCTTTTATTAACAGGCAGTTTCTCATTATGGTCGCCATATTTATGACGTCATAACTAGCCTCAGACGCGGATTTGAGATGGGTGACCACCTTTAAATCAAAGGTAAGACTCCACTGAAGGTTTTGATATAGGTCACCATAAATCGGCACACAATTCGCACGGGACCTATTTTTTGTCCCTAAGGGCCCTGACTAATTGATATGATTCTATTTGGTACTTATAACTGGAATATGGAAAACAATATAGTTTTTTTATCAGTCACCACTAATATTAACTAAATTGTTTCAACAAAGCCTAATAAACGTTTCCTATCTCACGGCATGTTACCTTTATCAGGTCATGATGACGTTGCACTTTTTGAATGTTGTCGCAAATGACACAGAATCAATACAGAAATCAAAAATTACGTCATAATCGCTAGTTTGAAGAGTGTTTATCAATGGGTAAATTGATAAATAGAATACCAGGTTCGCGTCTTTTGATATCAAGTTTACCAGGCTCAGCTTTGAGAGCGCATGTTGAATCGCTCAGCAAGCCTCGCGATGTCAACAAGCGTTCTCAAAGCCTTGCCTGGAAAACTTGATATCAAAAGGCACTCACCAAGTATTCTCTATGTTCAGGGCTGTCCACAGATATATACAAGCCACGAAGTGTTTTAATAACCTGTTGACTCTTTGTTTGAAGCTTTCCTTGAAAAATATTTTGTGTATAAATAAATATACATATGACCACATATGTTTTATTCCTGAGTAAAGGGGTTCCTAGTAGCAGTCTAATATTCATATTTTTATATTTCCATTTACATATTTATTTATTTACTAAAGTACTGTCTTTTTCATAATAAGTCAACATTAATTATTAAGCAATTTATTTATCTACTATTCTGATGATCACTTTTTCCCATCATATACATATAATTTTCATTTTTATGCTCCCAAAGGAACTTTGGGAGGCATATAGTAATCGCACTGTCCCTCCATCCGTCCGTCCGTCCGTCCATCCCGCTTTCGTGTCCGGTCCATATAACCTATATAATTTGAGGTAGGAATCTCAAATTTGGTTTGTGGATGCATCTTGGGATGAGGAAGTATCGCGTACCATAATTGGGTCACTGTAACCTTGAACTTGACCTCTGACCTAGTTTCTAGAAACTGCATTGAGTCTGGTGCATATCTCCTAAATTCTTTGAGGTAGGAATTCCAAATTTGGTGTGTGGATACATCTTAGGATGGCGGAGTGTCGCGTACCATTTTCGGGTGACTGTGACCTTGACCTCTGACCTAGTTTTTAGAATAATCCTGTCCAGAGCATATCTCTTATTTGGTGTGTGGATGCATCTTGGGATGACAAAGTGTCGCGTACCATAATTGGGTCACTGTGACCTTTAACTCGACCTCTGACCTAGTTTTTAGAATAATCGTGTCCATAGCATATCTCTTATATTATTTGAGGTAGGAATCTCAAATTTAGTATGTGGATGCATCTTAGACTGACAAAGTGTCGCATACCATAATTAGGTCACTGTGATCTTGAACTTGACCTCTGACCTAGTTTCTAGAAACTGCATTGAGTCTGGTGCATATCTCCTATATTCTTTGAGATAGGAATTCCAACTTTGGTGTGTAAATACATACAATTTTTAGGTCAATGTGACCTTGACCTCTGACCTAGTTTTAAGATTATTGTCTCCCGAGCATATCTCTTATATTCTTTGAGTGAGGAATTCCAAATTTGGTGTGTGGATGCATCTTGGGATAGCGGAGTGTCATGTACCATTTTGGGGTCACTGTGACCTTGACCTCTGACCTAGTTTTAGAATAATCATATCCAGAGCGTATCTCTTATATTATTTGAGGTAGGAGTCTCACATTTGGTGTATTGATGCATCTTGGACTGACGAAGTGTCGCATACCATAATTGGGTCACTGTGATCTTGAACTTGACCTCTGACCTAGTTTCTAGAAACTGCATTGAGTCTGGTGCATATCTCCTATATTCTTTGAGATAGGAATTCCAACTTTGGTGTGTAAATACATCTTGGGATGACGTGGTGTCACAAACCATTTTTAGGTCAATGTGACCTTGACCTCTGACCTAGTTTTAAGAATTATTGTGTCCCGAGCATATCTCTTATATTTTTCAAGTGAGGAATTCCAAATTTGGTGTGTAGATGCATCTTGGGATAGCGGAGTGTCCTGTACCATTTTTGGGTCACTGTGACCTTGACCTCTGACCTAGTTTTAGAATAATTATGTCCAGAGCATATCTCTTATATTATTTGAGGTAGGAATCTCGAATTTGGTGTGTGGTTGCATCTTGGGATGAGGAAGTGTGGCTTACCATAATTAAGTCACTGTGAACTTGACCTCTGACCTAGTTTCTAGAAACTGGTGCATATCTTCTATATTCTTTGAAATAATAATTCCAAATTTGGTATGTAAATGCATCTTGGGATGCCTGAGTGTCACAAACTATTTTTGGGTCACTGTGACATTGACCTCTGACCTAGTTTTCAAGAATTATTGTGTCCAGAGCATATCTGCTGTATTATTTGATGTAGGAATCCCAAATTTGGGGTGGTGATTCCTCTTGGGATTGCGGAGTGGTGCATACCATTTTGAGTCACTTTGACATTGACTTCTGGCCTCATTTCTAGGTTTTTTGTGCTATATTTACAGCTATATTTCCTCAAATGTGTCTTATGCTAGACCAATTCCTTAGGGGGCATTCGTTACGTGTTTGTGACATTTCTTGTTTTAGTTCTTTATTTATTTAATTATTTATTTACTTATTTTGTATTTATTCTGTGATTCTTATTTAGTCTTATTTATGTTACTATCTGTTTTGCTTTGGTCAAAACTTGTTTATGTACTTGTATATATAGCCATGTTTATAAGCTATTATGTACATGTATATATAGAATGTAGGGGTAGGGTGGAAACTAATGTTGTGAGAACTTGTGACCCAACCCTATTGCTGGAAATATTTTTGCAATAAAATATGCTTAAACTGATAAGTTAGGCCCAATCTGAAACTTTCCCATGAATTTAATGCAAACCCTTTCAGGTTTGTTTTACTTATATTATATAAAGGATCTTACACGAGGGATCATTTCATATGACATTTATTACGAGCCTTTGGCGAGTTCAATAACTTTTATATGAAATGATCACGAGTGTAAGATTCTGTTTATCATATGACCTTTTAAATACGATTTTATCGCCTTCAGAGTTTGTTTATTTCAATAAAAAAATGCATTGCTGTAACGGACGTCGTCATGACGTTACTTGTTCCCAGCGAAAGTGTTATGTAACGTATGTTCATAACAGCATTTATGTCAGTAACGTCATATGATAAACCATTTTACATATGAAGCTTTATGGCACAAAAATTCAGCAGAGTAGCCGCATGTTTTCTTCTCAACATGTGCTAGGTTTCTCTTATATTCAATTTGATGAATTTTTCATAGAGCTTCACACATTTCAATAAATGTTCCGTTTCGTTACCTCTCATTTCATTAGTAAAATGTTCTACTGAATATGGATACTCTTGGAAAACTTAGCACACACCGAAATACAAGAGATTTTTTTAATTGAAACGTTTCATTACTCCTAAGATATTGTTGTCTAGCTTGAGTAAAGTTATAGTTTTCAATTGATTTAGAAATGTATAATTGAAAAACAAACTTTTGGAATTAATATTATGCTTGTGGAAACAATGAAATAGTGCTTGCTTAACTTGTTTTGACCAGTTTATATGTTACAAAAGAGTTTTTTTTCTATGTATCAGTATTGTGCATGGGACTGTAAATAACGGGATTACTGACTTCTAATTATGAAATAACTATAATTCCACTTGTCGCCAGACGAGAGTGTGTCGTCTGTTACCGTGGTAATCAGTTAGCTATCAGTCAAGCTGGGGACAAATCAAAGAGATTTCCAATATCTATGAAGTATGGTATGCATAAGAATGAGCGAAGTATGGCATAACCTTATCAATACAATCTTTTAGTGCAGCCAACAGAGAGAGAGAGAGAGAGAGAGAGAGAGAGAGAGAGAGAGAGAGAGAGAGAGAGAGAAGGAGAGGGAGAAACGGCCACTCAAAAAGAAGACCAAAAATTGGTTTTTTAAAACCAATTATCGCTTAATGCAGGTCACAAGTATTGCAGAATGCTCCAAGGGGAGCATTCTGCAATACTTTCGACATTCATTAAGCTACCATTCGTCATTAAGATGTTTGTTTTGTATATTTTGAGGGGCCATTTTACACAGGTTTTACTGTACACTCAAGTGCATACCAAAGTAAGGAAGAAGGCAAAGATCAGGAATCGATGCAAGCAAGTACCACACCTGACCCAGAATACCATATGTGAAAGTGACAAAACACAAGAAAACATAACATATAAGCGAGTCAAGAGGTCAGCCCTTTCCCAGCAGATGGCCACAAGGCTGCAAGAAACAGACAAGACAGTATGGCAAAGATAAACGCAAGACACAAATAACGAAAAAGATCCACAAAAAAGCACTGCCTTGGAACAGTCAGTAAGAGAATTACTGGAGGGTTGAAACTCAAATAAGTAAGTTATGAAATTATCATTTTTTTCTCGCAGAGGAATGGAATAAAAATGAATAGTAATATATATATACGAGCGACATTCAATGTGTAATTGGAACGCATTTATAACGGATTAGGATTCAATGCTATATGCGGGATAGAAGATCAGAATATTCCTTTAAAATGGTGCATAAAACCTTATCTTTCTAACTTATTATAGACTTTTAAAAAAAATCACACTAATATATACACTATATACATTTTCATCCAGATTGCAAAGAGACCGTTTATCAAAGTTAGGATGTTACATATGTACATGAATGCTATGTTTTCTAAAACAAACAGTTAACAAACATAAATGACATATCCATAGTTTTGGATTTAATCTTTTTACCAGCTGAAACGCTGTCAACTTCTGACCAATGTTGATTTCGTGTGTGATGGTTTTATTACGTTACCATCTCTTTCGCGTACGTCGTTCAAAACAAGAGACTAAAGCGTGGTTGTAGATTAGTGACATTTGGCATTTAGTCAGGAAATGACTTCGAAGTTTGAATTCGAACAGTGTATAGGCGCTAAGCAGTTAAACTAAAACCAATATATAGGGGCATTTCATTTGAACGAATGAACGAACGGATGGACGGACAGACATATGGGCAGACAAAGCGGTATTTAAAGGCTCTCTCGTTACGGTGCATAAAAGCAAGGTTTAGTACAACTTGTTTAGTCTACATGTAGACATCTAATTAAAAGCTCAGACTGCATTATAGATTTCGGTGTTTTCTTCCATGTTTTTAAAATGCTTGATTTCGAGCATAAGTAAAAAAAAGAATCAAATCTGAACAGTCTAATTACCGATTAAAAGAACGGAGTAGCTGCTTAAATGACAATGAAATGAGGATGGGTATACAGTAAAACCTGTCTTAAACGGCCACTCAAAAAAGAGATCAGAATTGGTGTTCAAGACCAATAATCGCTTAATGCAGATCAAAAGTGTTGTAGAATGCTCCAAGAGAGCATTCTACAATACTTTCGACCTTCATTAAGCTACCATTTGTCTTTAAGGCCTTTGTTTTGTCTATTTTTAAAGTGGCCGCTTGAGACAGGCGTTACTGTATATGAATTCAGTTAGGCGGTACTTGTAAGTAGAAACAACATATGTTTTGGTCTTCAGATAGTAGTTTAATCACGCTTTTAGGCTCCAAAGAGTAGCTAATCACGCTTTTATGCTTCAGAGATCAGCTTGACTGGAATATTAAAATGCATTACAAAGGATATATGTATTGGCAGTTTCTGAATATCTCATTTTCTTCACTGTGTGAGGGAGACATGACCCTATTACTAAAAGCGTTAAGACACGCCGTCTTTACAGACAGCTGCCTTGTTAGGATGTTTTTATGCGAAATTTACATCAATAAAACCAAGAATCACAAATGAGCCGATTCATTGGATTTTAGTCTTTATCACGTCGCTGATCAGTGGTGGATCAGACGAGCCTGTTGGTTGGTTGGTTTGATTCTTTATGTCCTAGTCAACAGCTATGGTCATGTTTGGACTTTTTTCCTGGGCAAGCTTGACTAAGCGGTTAACCAGTACTTTGTGCACATACTTTTTTCGCTTGTAACTGACAACAATCCTTCTTGAATCCGCGGAAGGGAGGCGAGTGGCCCTAGAAATTATTTCATGATCAATCTCCATTAAAGTATGGGACCGGGCCGGGACCGAACTTGCGACCCCTGGATTTGCAGTCAGACACGTATCTGAAGTCAGACACTTTACTAACTGCACTACGCGGCCTGGTCAGAAGAGCCCATGCATGCGCACATATGAAACGCCTCGACTGCCTTAAAATGTGTACGTTTTATTCGTCATGTGCAAGGGTCAGTTTCTTATGTACAAAACTTGTTCGTTCTTTAGATACAACTATCCATTTTGTACACATTGATTCTCCTCCCTTCCGCTGAATCATTCTTGAAGGGTTGTTGTCAGTTACAAGCGAAAGTATGTGCACGATTACTGGTTAACTGCTTGTTCAAGCTTGCCCAGGAAAAAAGTGTGGTTAGGTGAACTGACCCTCCCGCAATGACCATAGCTGTTGACTTAGGACGTAAAGCAAACAAACAAACAAATTTTGTACACATTGTAGTTGGGCAAGTGTAAAAGTAAAGCTGCTGTGCACACAATACGATTTGTTATGTGGTCAAAATAGTTTGTTATGTGCAAGATTTATTTTACCTTTAGTAGTATTACAGTAGTTCCCTGTGTGCATATATTGATTTTTATCTCATTATGAAAGCTGCTATGAATACATTGTGACTAATCTTGCCTAAAAATCAACTTGTCTGGTACTTAAAACAAGTCATTATATGCGAAATGTATTTCGTTATGTACAAAATATATTTCGTTATGTGCAAAATGTATTTCATTATATGCAAAATGATTATCGTTATGTACAAAATATATTTCGTCCAGTGTAATTATAGTTCGTCATGCGCATACATTCTTTTGTTAGGTCGTTTAGAAAGTTGCTATGTATACATTGTGGCCAGTTTTGTCTTAACTCCAATTTGTTTGGTACTCAAAACAAGTCGTTATGTGCAAAACATAATTCGTTATGTGTAAAATCTATTCATTATATTCATTGTATTTTGTCTCATGCATATATTCAATTATTTTGTCATTTAATAAGCTGTTATGTCAACACTAAAATAGTAAGTGAGTATGATCAGGAAATACCACATTCACAAACCGAAGACAACCCCATGGCACCGCGAGGAAGAGCCGCTCAACCATCACGAGACACCAGGAAGACAAATTAAGCGAAACAACCAGCTCTCTCTTCCCCATCAAGATGATTGTAATACTAGAATGGACATAAAGTAACGTACAACAAAACATAGAACAATTACAGACACACCCAGTCCTGTTCAAGTATAAATTTGTTTGCCAATCAGAACAATTCGTTATGTAGGACAAATGGTTTGTCATGCAAATACGGTTTTCACGATTATGTTCTGTCAGTTTCACTTACACGCTATCATGACTTCTCCATATGGTCTCTATATGGTGCGCAAACTTCATGATGATGATGACAAACCTAGTGCAAAAACCAGTACACTTCCTATAAGAGAAAAAGTACTACAGCCCCTGAGAAGGAGAATACATAGGGAATACTAGGTGAGTGTCTTTTGATTTGAAGTTTACCAGGCAAGGCTTTGAGAACGCTTGTTGACATCACGAGGCTTGTCGAGCGATTCAACATGTGCTCTCAAATCAGAGCCTGGTAAACTTGATATCAAAAGACGCGAACCTGGTATTCTATTGATTAGTTTACCCATTGTTTCACTCTTCAAACTAGTGATTGTGACGTAATTTTCGATTTTGTGTTGATTCAGCGTCATGAGCGACGTCATTCAAAATGTGCAAAATCATCATGACATGATAAAAGCACCTGTCGTGAGATAGATCATGTTTATGCAGCAATACAGTTAATATGAGAGATACCTGATAAATTATGTTTTACTACTACTACTACTACTACTACTACTACTACTACTACTTCTACTTCTTCTACTACTACTACTACTACTACTACTACAATTAGTACCACCTTAACCCTATGATTGCTGAGTGATTAATCATATTTTTATTGCCTGGTCATAACTTTTAAAAACAATATCGTGCCATTTAAGTGTCAATGATTACAAAATCAACAACGACAGCTATTTCTAGCAGTAGCTGAAAGTAAAGTATTTCTAGAATAAGTAGTAATTGTTTTTGCAGTAATATGTATTATTATGTATTACAGGTATAATCATTGTTGTTTCTACAGACTGATAGTTGAAGAGATAATAATTTTACACCTTATTATTGCTTTATGGCGGAAATCTTGTTTAATTTATCTTCTACAACTACAGCAACTACTATTACTACTGCTACAACTGTTACTACTACAACTACAACAACTGCTACTACTACAGCTGCTGCTGCTTCTGTTGCTACTTCCACTAAAACTATTACTACTACTAATCCTACTATTACTTCACCAACATATTCTACTGCAATTTTGATGCTACCACTTCTAATAAAAGGACAACAAAACAACAACAAAACAAAACAAAACAACTTCTGCAAATACTTTTGATACTATCAGTAAATTTCTACTACCTCAACAATAATATTACTCATAGTAGTAGTAGAAGTAGTAGTAGTAGTAGTAGTAGTAGTAGTAGTAGAAGTTGTAGTAAAAATAGTAGTAGTGCTAGTAGTAGTTGTAGTAGTAGTCATTATACATCATTTCTGCATTAGACAGACTACTTCTCAGGTGCTGTAGTATTTTCCTCCTGCAAGAAATGTCCTGGTAATGACGCTGGTTTCATCATCATCATAGTGAGGTAAGTAAGGGTGCAAAGATTAGGAATCGATACAATCAAGTACCACACCTGACCCAGGAAACCAATGGGAAAGTAACAAACTCACAGTTAGACACCACAAACGAGAGCCAAGAGGTCAGCCCTTTCCCAGCAGGTGACCACAAGGCACATATAAACAGATAGAAAACACAAGACAGAAAAAAACATGAAAGATCCACAAAAGAAATACTGCCTTGGAACGGTCAGTAAAATAGTTTACTGGAGGGCTTAAACCAGTTTAACAGTGAAGTTTTTACATCATATAAAGAAGTCACGACATCTTGTAATGTGACACTGACATGACATAATGGTGAAAATCATTTCAGCATGACAAACCATATGTACTAAAAAACAACCATATAACAGATTGTTTGGAATACCGAACAAATTGATACTTGTATAAGACCGGTTACAATAATGGCATCACAACTTGTTTAATGATAAAACAATTCTATTTATGTACATGACGAAAAGAGATTTTGCACATGACGAAATAATTTGTGCATATAACGACTTCTTTTGATTACCAAACAAATTGATATTTGGACAAGACTAGTCACAATGTATACATAACGACGTGTTTAATGACATAACAAATCATTTTCTTCACACAACGAATTAATACTGCAGAGAACGAAATACATTTTGCACATAGCGAACTACACTTTGCACATAACAAAATACATTTTGCACAGAGTATCAAACAAATTTATATTTCGACAAAACCGATTATAACATATCTAATGACAAAATTAATAAAGTTTAGCACATAGCGAGCTAATAATGCACAGGACATGACGGATTAATTTAACCGCTAAACATATCGTGTTGTGTACATAACAACTTTATTTCTGCACCGATTGCAATGTGGGCACAACGGGTACTGTCCTGCCAGCCAAGAGTGACAGTGACGTCTTGTTTTCTTTTCAAATTTATCAGGGACTTATAATCGACAGATCACTTTTGTAGTAATCCTATCCTGTTGATAGGATTAATACGCAAGCGATTTATCGATTCGCATTAGCTCAAGTAAAGTGTACACGATAGTGTTGTACTTAGCAATTGTAATCAAAATAAACGTCACTGTCACTTTTGGTTGGAACTACAGTAGTTGCATCGAAGGGACGAATTAAATGTGTACATTATAAAGTGACCCTTGCATAGGACGAAAAGAATGCACACACTATAAAGCAGCCGAGGCGTCCATACGCACAGTATTGTCAGAGCATTAGCGACTTGGCTCCTGACCAAATATTAGCATCTGAAAATATCGTCTGCTGAAGTCGTCTGCTGCGAATAATTCCCTAACATTACTGACGAATTAAGTATAGAAGCAAACAGCGTGGACCCAGAAAATCTGATCTGTGGCCACACTGTTTGCCATAGAAGCTTCTTAAACATTTAAGCAGACGAGAATAGCTGCCGACTTTTGTTGCGATTGGCGCATTAAGGGTTAGATATCTAGTACTAATGTACATGTAGCATATAGTAGCGTGTGCTTATTTTAACTCTATTTTATAGGTTTTTGGTCGTCTGCTACTTTTTTTAAAGTCAAGATTTTCCAAAATATTCTTTCAGGAATGCCAGCCGAAGGTCAAACAGGTCGGATCTAGGTCCAAACTGTTTGCAAAAAATGACACTAGGCAAATGGTTTTACACATATACGATAGGTAACGTTTCCAAAGGACCAGCCAAATGGTCACAGAATATGACAAATGATCGTAGCAGACCTGAGAATTGTTGCACTATTCATTAGTTTTCATGAACAGACTCAATAAAGTAGGAAAGACGACAAAGATCAGGAAACGATATACCAAGAACCACACCTGACACCAGGATACTACATGGGAAAGTAACAAAAATACAATAAACATCACCAACACGAACCAAGAGCCGAGTCTGTTGTTTTCTTATATTGTAGGTTCTCTCTTTTTCTGATGGATCCTTTTTTTCCATATTACATAATCTTCACTAAGACCTGCGCGGCGGCGGCTGTATTTCAGTGAGCTGGGGCGAGTTCCCAAGCGATGTGTTCTCTTGCAATAACGCCCATATCTTCACACTTGATTTGCTGAACACAGAGTTGTCCTTTTACAAACACTGAAGATTCATATCAGCTGGAGTCTAAAGAAGCCATCTGATCAGGATCCACGTGGTTTTCCTCTTTGGGTGAAAATAAAAAAAAATGTACATGTATACAGCTTGTATGCTGCAGGCTTAAAGGATAAATATTGGGGAGGAGTGTAATATAAGTATTCAGTATGACGAGGAGTAAAAGAAAATATAAGAAGTATGACTACATGGGCGGATCCAGCAAATTCCGTCGTGTGTGTGTGTGGGAGGGGTGGGGGGAGGGGCGACATTTTTTTGAGTCACCAACGTATTTCACAGAGGGCCGTACGGACCTCCCTCGAGAAACAATTGGACCCTAAGGGTCCAATTGCTTCTCGAGGGGGGTCCGTATCAGTATTTCTAAGGAAACCTATAGCCACTTGTGACTTTTCAGGGGGTTGGTCCGGATCCGTTGCCCCACCCCACCCTCTGGATCCGCCCGTGACTTACATATACATGAAAGATAAGAAGCATGACTTACTTGTACCATGTATCCAATCTTCACTAAGTACTGCCGCCAACATCAGGGCCATGGCTGCTAGCGTTGATACAATACCAAACCATCGAAACGGCCGCCACAGTTTAGCTTCTCGCATGTAAAACTCCTCGCCAAATTTCCGCATATCATGTTTATTTTCTCCTGTTTTAAACTTCAGGAAGTTTTTCATTTTTGAAACCATTGGGAAGCCGTTAATCCGGATGAAGCATTTTTATGACAAATTAAGCTATATTGTCAAACTATAACAGGATTCTGATTAATGTTCGTGGACGCCATCTATCTAATCATACTGAAAGTGTGTGATTATGCTATTTCAACATATAGTTTACGAAAGAACACACACATTCAATTCAATTATGCCTAGCTTCACATTAAAGGGACATCCGTTACAGTGTAGACCAATGTTAGAAGCTAAAATATGTATCATCTGATCAAGCTGTTCACTCTGTTTTGTAGCAAACTAATATGCCCTGATCAGTAACCTTTTTATTGGTAATACTAACATGTACATTCCTCGAAATTAAAATCAAATTCAGGTAGACTAAGTTCAGATTGGAAAATTACTTCTTGGCATAAATTGATTCAGTGTCTTTTCAGCCGCTGCTCATAAAATCTCATAGTGAATATTGCGCTTTAACCCTTAAAGCGTCATGGAAAATGCATCTGAAAAATGCCGCCTGCTGAAGTCGTCTGCTGCAAATAATTGGCTAACATTACTGACGAATCTAAGTATAGAAGCGAACAGCGTGGTCCCAGATTAGACCGCCCCAGGAGCAGTTTGATCTGGGTCTACACTGTTTGACATTGAGGCCTCTTAACCCATTTAAGCCTAGCGTCTTTTTGTGTGACATGTACAAATAGTGGATACCCAGATCAGACGCAGCGAACGCTGCGTCTGATCAGTGTCTCCACTGTTTGCTTACAGAATTTTCTTTCAAATTTGAATAAAATGAAAAATACTACCCAGCAATCCTTAAAACGGATATGGACTGGTCCATTTGATAACAGCGGGAAATTCCATTCGGTATAAATGGGTTAAACATTTCAGCAGACGAGACAAACAAACGACCTACAGTTAAACCTGTCTTAAGCGGCCACTTAAAAATATACAAAATCAAAGATCTTAATGACAAATGGTAGCTAAATGAAGGTCGAACGTATTGCAGAATGCTCCAAAGGGAGCATTCTGCAATACTTTTGACCTGCATTAAGCGATAATCGGTCTTGAAAACCAATTTTGGTCTTCTTTTTGAGTGGCCGTTTTACACAGGTTTTACTGTGTGTTGTGATTGGTTTTAAAGCATCACTCAACTTGAAAGACAACAAAACTGATTCAAAACACTCGCTTTCACTGCTTAACCTTCGCTCACATTCCTGAATAAATTAAGCATAAGCGTCGCGCTCCCTTCTGTGACAAATCAGAGTAATTTTCCGTACATATATTCCATGATGCAACAGCTGGTTTGTCAACAAACATTTTACACTTCAGTTTTTTTTATCGCCTTGCCATTCTTCCAATCTATTGATCAGCAACTCAGCAAAACATTGTCAATATTTCATTTCATACATCACATTCCGAGCACTTTTCATCTCCATTAATTATCAGAGGACAGCTGTCAACGTACATGCTTATCAACGACAGCTTCAGAGGTGATCCGTATGTTTGATATGCAATGCGCTTCTATTGGTTCTAGCTTCGTGACACTGACAAAACTTGTGACAGGCCATGTCTCGTTGCTAAGTAACAGCTCAATACAAGCCTTACATCAAAATAAAATGACAATAAATTGGATCACAACATTCTCTGTCAAGTACAAGGTTGATTGTCTGAATGTTATATCATAATCGAGTTTGGAGCCGTAAAGCGGTGTAGCTGTAGTCGTAAAGCAGTCACAATCATGGCGGACATCTATCCTGTAGCTGCTGATATGTAAGTGTATACAACCAAGATGGCGCTTGATTTGTCTGGCGCTAACCTGTTGCGTGGAAGGGATAAAAATGCAACGTTGAAATAAAGCTGTGATTTTATATCCAGACAGAGGAAGGATGGATTGTCAATAATCGATACAGTCTGATGCTGAAAGAAGTCACAATTAAGTTTTATTTTTTGCACTCTGTATATTGATGAAGGAGTGGGCGAAAAAGTATGTCAGCATTAATGAGCTGTAACTGTCACCTTCTGCACACCCAACATGATAGTATGTCTGCGGTCACTTTGTCATCATGGGGAGCGCAGTGGCTCAGTGGTAGAGTGCTTGACTCGAGACCGAGGGGCCGCGGGTTCTAGCCTCACCGGCGTCACTGCGTTGTGGTCCTTGAGCAAGACACATTTATCCTAGCTTAGTACTGGTTCAACCCAGGAAGATCAGTCCCTGTTTAACTGAAAGATTGTTAATGGGACGTAAAGAATCAAATCAAACAAACAAAACTTTGTCATCATCTCTGACCCCCATATCGATCGGATCATTGATCTGTCGTTCCCGCAAGGCCGCTGTAAGTCAGGCGCAGCGTATGCATATGCTTCACTTTCATGTAATAGGGCAGAACGTACACAGGCGTTGAATACTTTCCCACGGGTACTGTTTGACACATGCTTTGATGTCAGCACAGGAAGAAGCCTTTTAAGCTTTCCCCAGGCAATACCATATCTGGTGATGATGGCAAGCTTGCTTGCTCCGCCAGCATACAGTATGTCTCAAAGGTAGCAAAAGTTGAGTTAAAGAGACTAAGTCTGTAACTATGAACATTTTTCGGAAAAAAATATTTTCTTTTTAAATCATTTGTAAAAATAGAATTAAGTTATGTTTTTACAATAAATATGTTCAGTACAGCTGAAAACTGCATAGAAAAATGAGTTATCTTTAAGTTATAAAAAACAGGTGTTTTTTTTCTCTTGTTGGTAATTATTTACGTCCTCCAATAGTTCTAGACAGTTGATTTTTAACATAAATGCTGTTGTTTTGTTAGTGATAGTTTTGTTAAGATGTATGATAATGGTAAAATGTTTACCTAAATTTGAGTATTTTTACTGTGTTGCTGAAAAATAGAAACATTATTTCAAAAATTAGGAGATCAAAAGTTACAGGCTATGCAGCTTTAAACGTCGAATAGCATTCCGTCCATATACATATATCAGCAGAAGACACTAGTAGATAAAGAGTTAAATCCCTTTGCATTGTGAATATGTTTTAGTTCATGCGGTTCGATTTCGGCAAAATGGAATCAGTTGTTGCATTTTACATCAAGTGATGTATGTGATGTTTCTTGTTTCAATGAAACAAGGCAACTCAAATGATACACCGATTCACCAATATATAGTGTATATATGTAATCAAAGGATCTTTTTTGGTGTTGTTGTACATGTACATGTCATATGAACTTGTTCATCATTGATTGTTGTATATAGTGTCGATAATATGGGGCCTCATGGAAGAATAGCCTGTATTTTGCTAAATATGTAACACTTTGAATATAAAAACTTATTATTATTATTATTATTATTATTATTATTATTATTATTATTATTATTATTATAGCAAATGCGATCAGTACCATTATCTCATTTGCTGGCACAAATGGGCCTCGTCGCGAGAAAACCTGTCTTCGGGGTTTACGACAAAGCGAGATTCAAACCAGTCTCCTCAGCTTTAGAGACTAGCTAGAAAATTGAAATTTCGCTTGGATCAAGTTTAGATATGACACATTCATATAAGCGAATAACAAAGGCGCTGATCAGTCTGCGCGGATGCGCAGGCTGGTCTGCGCCTTTGTTGTTTGCAAATCCCTGAAGACTGGTTTTCTCGCGTCGAGGCTCAAATGATTGATGCTCGAAAATGGAAATGGCAAAATCGCAGACTATATACATGTACAATAAGCCCAATGTTTACTGTCGTCGCCCTGGGCCCTGTCACCTGTTAAACTAACGGTACCGGGAGCCAACTCACGACGGTATACATTGAAGGCATTATAGCATACTATATATATACCATTCCTTTGTGATAATACCTGTGTTTATTTACTTTGAACAATGGGCTAGGGGCAGGCCTACAGTAGAATTAAAGACGACCATTGCTTAAGGACATATGCTACTAAATACTTCCCACATTGAAATATTTTAAATACTTTGCATACAGTTTGTTTTATGCATGGGCTATCCATTTATGAAATAAAAAGGATATGTCACCGTGCTTATTTTTTCAGAATCTCATATTGAAGTTTACAGCATTTGACCAATTTTCTAAAAATATAAAATAATAATACTAGTCCTAATTATCGAGCTAAAACGGTTGTAATCTTCACCCAGCTTCTTTCTTTTAACTTAAATTACTGCCCATGACCTCAAACTTTTAAGAAAATGTGCATGTTTACTTGTTACCCCATGCTGTGACAAGATACTGCATGATATATTTTGGCAATTCGTCAAAAAATGGAATTTGTTTTTAGAATAAATCATGTATTAAAAAATCTGACATTGAAAATCTTGAAAATTTATTTTTAATTCATGGACTATTATAATACCTTTCAGAAAAAAGAATAAAAATCTGGGGTCACCGAACTAATTCTCTTTCTAGAGGGCCAAATTTAACCCCATCCCCATAGGTTTCATGCGTAATTCAATATAAAAAGTTCGGGGATGACCATTTCGGTCGTTTTGATGATGCCATTTTACTAGTATATGAAGTAATTTAGCATTAAAATGTTAAAAAAGAAAGAAAAAACACACTGAAAATATGTGCGCATCTGGGAATCGATCCTGGTTCTCTGGCTTTGTAGCCAGGCGCGCTAACCACTAGGCCACGAGGTCAGGTCGTGCGCCGCTCTAAATATCCATACAAATAGTATAGACTCGGCCACTATCGTATTCGTAACCAGGGTTATTGTGTACGTCGTTTGATTTCGACTGAGCTACATTTATCTGTCTTTAGTGCTGAGACGATCAGTTCTGAAAAGATGTCAATAGATATTTCGAACACACTTTAATTAGTTATTTTGTGAAGAAAATGTCGGAACACCGATATGACATAAGAATATCGGAAGCTGTATTGATCCGAATCTGTTAAGGGTCGAAAGACAGGACCCAGACAACTTTCCCCGTTTGCAGACGCGGAAAAGGTGCGCATTGGAAATAGCCGCATATGTCTTTAAAACATTCATATGTGGGTCAGTGCCTGGTGTTCGTCTTTGTCTTTGTCAACGTGTTTCTTTAATTCTGGCTGTATTTTAGCCGAGGCCCTATAATGTTTCATCAGAGTATGTCAACCTTAAAGCGCCAATCACAACTGCAGCAGACGACAAATTTTGAGACATCTTTTCCAATATTCGAAAAAAATAAAGTATGATATTGCATGAGAATCGTGCCTTATTCGTTATTTTTGAAAAAGCGGCAACATTTAGATTATCGTCTGCTGCAAAATATGGGTGGCGCTTTAAAGTTTAATTAATTTGAGTGGTTCCCTGTGATAATATACTGAAGGACTTTAGAAACGCACCAGTTATATATTCTCTGTCTCTTCAACATGGTTGATTTGAGGATGTTTTCATTATCACTTTTTATCCGCTTACACATTGGAACATGATTTGCCATAGTTTCGATTTGCTAATGCGGTTTTTTCTGACGTAACACTGACGTTAGTGTTTTTCAACAATTGTCGTCTGACAGCTATGAGATTAGTTCAATTTAAAAGCAAACACTTTGAGCTGGTAGTCAGATGTCTTAACCAACCGAAAAACAAGAAAAGTTTCGGAAATAATCGGAAATAATCGTTTAATTACACTCACAGTCGCAGCGTTTCTTTGCTAACGTCAGTCTTAATTTTTCAAACAGCAATAACAGGCGGATGATGTTCGCGCATGTCTCGAAACTTTTGTCTTCTACGCAACGGGTTGCGGGGTATCTTGTTGCACTAAAACATTTTGATTATTCCTGATCCTTAGGATATAAACAGCCAATTACGCCAAAAACAATAATGACGTCACCTAGACGAAATGAACGTTACCAGAGGCCTAAAACTTCAAAATTTGATTTTGTCCTTCCTTGTGCTTTCAAGAACAAACGTCGGTTTGAAAACTTTTTTGCGCTCATAATGGAAGGTATTGGTACTCTGTGACTTTTTAATTTTGGGTTGTCTTAGAAAAATCGCGACGTCACGGCAACCATAAGCCACAGCGTTTCGATTTTCTTATTGAATGCAAGGTTAATGAAGGGACTTGTCAATTTTATTTTTCACATTATCAAAATATTGCATTTTGACAATAAATTAGCACCTTAGCAGATGGTGCGTTTCTTAAGTCCTTCAGTATACATTGAGTTATCTAGGACGCCTCCAAGAAACGTAAACACTTTTTGTATTTTGACAACAGCTGAGCCTAGGGCCAATAGTTGGACAGTAAAAGACATAGAAGGCCTGCCGATGACTTCTGCTTCTGTCCGTTCTAAGGTGATGTTTCTATAATTGTTGATTGATTATTTATTGTTGCTCCCATTATTTAGGGGTGGAGCCACTGGTTGGTTCTAGTTTTTTGTGCAGTACTTAGTGTCATTTATAGTTTCACAATCATCTTGCTGGGGAAGAGAGAGCTGGGTGCTTTATTTTAATTGTCTTTTGATGTCATATGACACTTAGTGTGTTGATTCCCTTCCTCGCAGCGACGTAGGCTGGTCCGCAGTTTGTAGTTGTGGCATTTCCTGGTTGGTTTTAACACAATTTTATTGAAATATTATACATTCATACATTTATATATTGTCAAAGGTTACAGCACTATTATCTGTCTAAAACGGCCACTCTCAAAACGACCAAATTTGGTCTAATTCAGGTCAAAAGTATTACAGGGAGCATTCTGCAATACTTTCGACCTTCAATAAGCTACCATTTGTCATTAAGATCTTTGTTTTGTCTCTTTTTGAGTGGGTGCTTTTAACAGGTTTTACTGTAAGAACTTATAGGGAAGTCATTTCCTTTTCCTGGTTATTCTCAGTTTTTTTTCTGACTATAAATGACTAATCACATTCTCTTTGTAAATCCTTTGGACAGGTTGCAACGCCTTCCTGGGAAACGAATATCGTCCATGAATTGAGTGGTTCGAAAACGTCTATTGTTTCGCAGTAGTGAGGAACCTGCAATGTTACTTTTTTTAACTCTTTGTTTACTGGGTAATTTATATCCTTTTCATCATCATCTGATTTTTTTAAGTCATCTTCGAATTTCTTTTTCAGGAATACCATTAGTTTGGATCCAGATCAGGCCAGACATTTTGTTCAAACTGTAAAAGTTATCAGCAGATGGCAATAGTAGGCAATGAGTTAAATGCACATCTCTTGCTTTTCATATTCACTGAACTCTCTGACATTTGAGGTCTATTATACATTTTCTGTCATTTCTTAAATGCACAGTTGGTCCGCTTATTTGCGTGAATGTATAAATTGATCTTCAATTGTTTTAATTTTGCGAACATGTATGCTAGGTTTAGCATGCAGCCGTCTCAAACGAATTTTCGACATGGTTGGAAACCACCCATGTTATCAAATCGAAATAACAAAATCAAGCAAATGAAATAGATGGAGAAATAGAATATCACTGATTGATACAAAGGATTTTTGTTGACCCACCCATTTGTCCCTCCCCTTAGTTAATTTGGTTTGTTTTCCGTTGTTTCGTTTTATATTTCAGGCGTGTTTTACGCGATAAAAAAGATGTCCAATAATTTTTCATAACGGACATTATCAGCCCTTTTGGAAGAACGCAACAGTGTGACAGACATTATATTATATAACATGAAAGACTGTTAAAGCTGGATGCCTTCCTCAGCAAATGTTGTATATGGCTGGTATTCCTCCATATATGACGTTCCACCATTATGGTGATGTGGATTGTGTTTGCACATGAATGCATAAATTGAACTTTAATTTTTGAATATTGCGAACATGAAAGAATACTTATTCTGGAAGCCTTCCTGAACAACGTTGAATATGACTGGTAGCTCTCAGTATATCACGTCAGCACATTATTATGGTTCAGATTATGCTCGCTCATATGAATGTAGATTTAGGATATAATTGTTTGATACAGTGAAAGTAATATTGATATGATAACTTAAAAAACGATGATGTTCGTGTGAATTGTTTTTTGTTGATATTGAACATTGAAATATCTGTGAATGGTTAAAATAGTAAGTGAGTTTAATCAGGAAATAGCACAATCACAAACTGCTGACAAACAATTTTTTTTAATTGGCGAGACATAAATACCTTGAGTTTCATTTCAACAACAAGACGAAACGTCGCCTTGTAAGAAGGGTCCCACATTCGATCCCTTCCTCCACCAGTCTGTCAGATGGGAGTAAGTCGTGACCCCATCTTCCCAGACGTTTTAAACAGGAAAAGTTATTTTTGTACTGACACGTTGAATTGCTTGTAGGTGGGTAAAATCATTACTTTAGGCATTAACTGCAAGACGCGCATTGGGAGGTGAGTATGTCTGTCCAACCATTACCAGTTAGAGAAAACGTTCAATACCAGTTAGTGAAAATGAGAATAACTCTTAAATTCTTTGTTATATTTTGATCAAATTTTGTATACATATGCATGTCAACATTGTCTAACCACTGGCATGTGTAACAGCATTTTAGATGGATGTGGCTTTGCTGAGCATCAGTCCAGCTGATAGCGGTCAGTGAAAATGCTCATAACCCTTGAATCACATGGTATATTTAGATAAAATTGCATACTTAATCATTTGAAAATTGTCCAGCTACTGGCATGCAAAACGGTGACAAGGCTGCTGGGGGAATTTAAAACATAGAAATCTGCTAAAAATCACAAAAGTTATTTAAATTGAAAATATGCAAAAATAAATTATCTAATAAAACAGTAAATTTAAGACTTGGTGTCAAAGGTACGCACTATAATCACTGTATGCGTCTGTCTGTCCGTCGAAATTGCTTTCCAAACATTACTTCTGGCATCCGATTCTGATTAATCTCTATTCACCATGGGTCATGCAGATGGCAGTCAGATGGTTAAGCATAGTAGTATCTCTTTATTATTATACTTTATACAAAGTAAAGCTATCAAATTAATTGAGACATGAGGCAATATATATCAAAAATTAAGTTAGGCTATTCTTGTTAGTACATTTTAACATCCTTGTGCAAATATTCTTCAAGGATAATGTGCATTTAAGTCAGAGCGTCGGCCCATTGAAACAACTCCATATAAGTTTTGATCAGTGTTTATATACCAGATGACTGAAAACGCTTTAACCAACTAATCCCTTTTTCGCACAAACACTGAAGATGACAAGATAATTTATATCGCATATCAAGGTCTTACTAGCTTTTAATGTGCCCTAGAAACTTCATGGTTGAAACGTTAATTAAAGGTACCCAAAGATTAGTCGATGTATGACAGGGGTGACGATTGGATTGAGACAAATTCAGCTATCATTTTAACCCACCTTAGTTTTGATTTAAATACCATATCATTTCTGATAGAAACGCATATGTTCTGGTTGGAAGAGATTTTAATTGCGGGCATATAGAGTAGAGTCACATGCAAGTATCTCATGGGTTACAAAAAAGAAAGTCTCAGCAATAACTTTTGAATATTCTAGGTAAGCACTGTCTTATTCAAGTTGTAAATATACCAACGTGCAATGATAAAACTCTTGACCTGCTCTTTACTAATGTCCCATCCCATGCGAATAGAGTCAAGGGGATGCACCTGATCGGCAAAACTGATCACGACATTGTATATGTTGAGTACGACATTAAGGCCAAAAGGATAAAACAGGCATTACACAAAGTCTATCTCTATAAACGTGCAGACATGGTCCGCCTTAAAGACCACATGACCAAATTAAAGGATGCGTACCTTTCTGAAGACCAGAGTAACATGTCAGTTAATGACATGTGGTTCAAATTCAAAACAGGCTTTGCAGAGACTGTCAAAAGGTTTATCCCATCGAAAACAACCAAAATAAAATACTCTGTGCCATGGATCGATGTAACGATCAAACGGCTTGTAAAGAAAAGAAATAAGCTTAAACTTCGTGCTCGTAAATCCAAGGACCCTGATGTCAAGATTCATTACAAGCGGCTCAGAGCACATGCTCAGAAGGTATTTAGAGATGCCTATTGGAAAAACGTTTCCAAAATATTTACGTTTGCGAACGACAGCTCAGATCCCGACACACCAAAGTCTGAAAGGATTAAAAAGTTTTGGTCATCTATCAAATCTAATAAAAAGACGTGTTTGGGATCACATCACTCAAAGAAAACGGAATTCTTAAGACAGCTGCAAAGAAAAAAGCCAACATTTGTAATAGGCAATTCCAATCAGCCTTCAAACGTGAAGGCGACTCTGACACGCCCTCGAAAGGGCTAGTCCGTTCTCCTCCATGGGGAATAACAGTTGACCCAAAAGGGGTCGTCAAGCTGTAGGACTGACTAAACGTTCATAAAGCTCCTGGCCCCGATGATCTGAACGCCAGAGTGTTAAAATAGTGGCGCAATGAGATCTTTCCAATACTGGCACTTATCTTTAATGAGTATTAAGTTTGGGATGATGTACCAAATGAGTGGCGAAATGCAAATGTTTCTCCGGTCTTTTAAAAAGGGTGAAAAATATGATGCTGCTAATTATAGACCGGTGTCACTCACATGCATCTGCTGCAAAACCCTAGAGCATATATTAGTCAGTAACATAAACAAGCACTTAGCCTTAGATAGCATACTTGCTGACTGTCAGCATGGTTTCCGAAGTCAGAGGTCCTGCGAAGCCCAGTTGGTCCAGTTTGTGCACGTCATCATCAGTAACCTGTATGGGGCTGTGAATCGTGGACACAAACAGACAGATTTGATCATAATGGATTACGCAAATGCCTTTGATAAGGTGCCATACAGGAGGATATTACATAAATTGGACTTTTAGTGGATAAGAGGGTCCACCAACAAATGGATCAACTCATGGCTCTCTGGGCGCACTCAACAAGTAGTTTGAGATGGTCAAGTTTAACCCTTAAAACGCCGAGAAAAAATGCATCTGAAAATGTCGTCTGCTGAAGTTGTCTGTTGCAAATAATTGCCAAACATTACTGGCGTATTTAAGTATACAAGCAAAAAGTGTGGACCCAGAACAGACTGCTTCTATAGGAGCAGTCTGTTCTGGGTTCACACTGTTTGCCATCTAGGCCTTTTAACATTTCAGCAGCCGATAAAAGCAGACGACTTTTGTTGTGATTGGCGCTTTAAGAGTTAAGATCCAGCCCCAGTGTTATCTGGTGTACCCCAGGGGTGCTAGGACTGGTCATGGTTCTTATTTTATAAATGACTTGCCGGATATCATTAGGTCTTCTGTTCGCCTGTTCGTGGACGACTGTGTCCTATATAGGAACATATATTCAATTCAGGGCTGTTTGACCCTGCAAGAAGACCTCACTAGCTTAGGGCAATGGAAAGCCGATTGACAAATGCAATTTAATGTGGCCAAATGTCACTCTATGATAATGACTCGGCGTTCAGTCAACACAATACCTTGGTATAACTATCTCTGATTAAATGGAATGGGATCAACAAATTACAGAACTTGCTTCCAAAGCAACTAAGACACTTGATTTCCTTCGCAGGAACTTGGCTTTTGCACCTAAGAGTACTAAGGAAGTTGCATACAAAACTTAGGTTTGGCCTAAAGTAGAGAATGAAGCACCCATTTGGAGCCCTTACTCAAAACTGCAGGAGATGGCGAAACACAAGTAGTGTCGGCGATATGCTTGATGAGCTTAAATGGCCATCTTTGAGGCCCGTAAGGATCGGTCCTCCCTGCTTTTCTTTCATAAAATACATTCTAGTGCTGTTTCTATAGACAAAGACACGAGCCTGACCCCTGCTCGCAAAATGAAAACTACCAGGTCATCACACAGTGCTCAATATTGTAGATACCAGACATACAGTGATGCCCTGAAGAACCACCCCCCCCCTTGAAGTTTTACACAGTGGAATAGTCTTTCTCCTTCGGTGGTCAATTTTCAGATTACTGAGGAGCTTAGGGTTCTCCTCATTTAGTCAAAAGCACAGTCGAAAGATTTTTTCTTTCTTCAAAATTCCAAATTTGCACTCCCTGGTGTAATGATCGAATGCAAAGTGATCACTGAATAATTCGAAATGTTTTGTCAAGTACAGTATGTTGAAATTATTATCTTATTAAAGATGCCGACATACCCTGTACAATCTAAAGCAATAAAACCTGCAAATACAATGTAACGTTTCAGTTACGTTTACCGTTGCGAGAAAAATGCAAAATTATGGTGATGCGTTTTCAAATGCCTCTAGTATATTATTCTTCGGACATAATCAGAGTGGCACTCACTTATAGGAAGAGCACTAACTCTAAAACAGTGTACACATATTAATTAATAGCAGGTAGCCTCACCACAGACACTGTGTTGTGTCCTTGAGCAAGATATGTTATCCTCTGCTTATTACTTGTTCAACACAGGAAGGCCCGTCCCAACATGACTGAAAACTTATTGACTTGGACATAAAGAATCAAATCAAGCAAACAACCAAATTAAAATAGCAGGCTGAATTCGGTTCACACTGTGTTCTCATATCAATTTCGATTCAATATTATCCAATCTATCTTTGTATAAAGCATGTTAACTCTTACGGCTTACATTACGCCAATACAGTCTAGTTTTCTCCCATTCTCTGTTAGCAATTCCAGAGATTCGTCGGAAGCTTTACCAGAAGTTTAAGATATATGTATCAACTATATCTTTTGTTGCTATTGGTAATCTATTATGCAGGTTCATGCAATTTTAATCCTTATCGCATATGCAAACAGCGCTTTCTCAGTCAAGACTGCACGCATGTGTTCGCATTCACAAAGTAAGGAAGTCGATTTTGTCTCACAGCAATGGATAGATCGCTCCACTGTAAAGCTGAACACGTGCTTTTAAAGATTGTTTTACCAACACGCGATTCAATTATCACGTGGAGTGACCTATTTAGAGATAGAAATGGGTAGCAGTAATATTTTAAATAGTAATAATCGCATTTTCACAAAAATGCAATAAAAATCTGGCCACTTTAAGACATAAATGCAATATTGTTTTCTTATTTAACCCCAACGCCATCGATAGGACACTTCTCGTTGGCACCAATCACAAATCAAGAAGGGTCTCGATACGATATTTCAGATGACTACCATTTTGCGCCTCTGATCATAAGTTATTAGATATAGCGTTCATCTATACAATACAGAGCTTTGAAAATCATGTCTTTGTTATTTTTCAAATCCTGTTGCTGAGGTTTGAAAATCTTATTGTACGACGCATCCTTTGTTGGCATCTTACTCGTTAGCTAGTAGCTATAGATGTTATCATATTGATATTGATCATGCGTTTTAACCGTTTTATTTTGGATACCTGTAAAAAGTTAGTTTGGCAAACAGTACAACCCAGATGATTGCTTAGCTGAAAACAATCTTCAAGCCCTTAGGAGAGAAATGCTCTTAAATTTGATAAATTTCGACCTGTGACCCATGTGACAAATTCACGCTTTTTTTGTATCAATCCATCAGAAAAAAGGGTTAAAAATCATGAGTTCAATAGAGAATCATACATGTGTGCTCATGTTTTATTGAATTTATCTAACGAGTTGGCAAAAAGAGATTCAATAATACAAGAGCACGCACGTTAGATTCAAGATTACTTTGAAAGTAATAAGGTTGCAAAGATCAGGAATCGATACAATCAAGTACCACACCTGACCCAGGATACCAATGGGAAAGTGACAAACTCACAGAAGACACCACAAACGAGAGCCAAGAGGTCAGCCCTTTCCCAGCAGGTGACCACAAAGCACACATAAACAGACGCGCACAAAACATAGCAAACACAAGACAGAACAAAAACATAAAAGATCCACAAAAGAAGTACCGCCTTGGAACGGTCAGTAAAATATTTTACTGGAGGGCTTAAACCGGTTTAACGGCGCCAACCTCACCCTTAATTCAGATGTGGATCAAGACACATAAATATTTGGTTTGCATGAAAGACCCCTAACTTATCAATGCATCATCTCCTAAAACATATAAATCAAGATATAACAAGGAGATAATGCAAACTGAATACCGGAGCAAGAGAAATCCAACAGGTAAACCCCGGTGGGCCCGACAAACAGCCAAAGCATCAGGCCCCTACCATCTCATCAATAGATAAGTCTTTAAGTCGGAACCATCATAGAGTCTGAAGTCCGACCCACCGGCGTGCAATTAAAGAGGAAAGCAAAGTTGCCAACCGTGATTGGGTTGACTACCAAGCATGCAGTCTGTTGCAATACATTAATGTTATAGCCATCTTTTTATAATGGGAAATTATTTTAATGAACTGCGCTGAAAAATTATTAGAGCCAACAATCTTCTTCAACTTCTCATTTCTGGCTAAAACGTTTTAATGTTGTCATTATGTACGCAACATTGTAATGGAAGTCATAACGCTTCCCAAAAATCTGTAAACCACTTGTGGTTGTATTGCGTGGCGTTATGTCACTCCTAGACGCGGCGTCATATGATACATTTCTGTTTGATCAGTTTTTTAATATTAAGCGTATTTGACATTTACCATCATGTAGTATCTGACATTTCATGCATTACATTCAAGATAGTGGTTTAAATACGATTTGTTCTTTTATAAAACATGGTTTGCTTCCATTTCAAATGACAAAGTACATTTCTCCAAAGACTGCATGATTGCACTTTGCAAGAAATTGTGTATTTATTCAGTATAAATTACCCAAGTATTACAGACCCATTGTGGCCCCTGGGTATCGACCTTAAAATAAATCGTTCACTTTTCAATAGTAGTCCCGTCCCAAAGGTGTGCAGCTACATATATATATATATATATATATATATATATATATATATATATATATATATATATATATATATATATATATATATATATATATATATATATATATATATGTGTGACTATTACAAAGAGATCACGTGTCCTTACAATAATAGCACGTGTATATCTCATTTCTATTTTGTCTATTTTCTTCCTATTCGTGTCAGTCACTGCTCGATTCCAGCTAACCAGCTTAAGAGCTATTTCGTGAGGCGATTTATGAAAAATAATATATTTATTGAAATACATGTATAAACCATCATTTTCAGAATGTACTATATTTTGGGTGAAAAAAGTGTCTAGCCGAGACATTATACTACAGAAGTCCGATTGAATCAAAACCAAAACTGGAAATATAATAACAAAATTCGTTCTATGGATTCTACAGCTGCATTAATGTGTGAACACCATCTTATAAATGTGTAATACCACAATGAATAACCCAGCAGGCATAGAGTCGCTGGCCTAATATATTGGTGTTATGAGTATGGACCCGCGATAGTTGCCCTCTATGAGTTTGTTTGCCAGCTTTGATTATATAACTGGGATTACCAATCAATCAAATCCATACACTATAAAACATTTCCATATTATAGTGTTTCAATTCCAATTACATGATAATTTTAAAGTGTTTGAATTCCAATTAAATGATAATTTATTTTCAGATTTGTGTTGCATAGATGTGTTTGAAGCGCCATGGGAACTAGGACATTAACTTATCTCCACAAAAAAAGCCAATACACATGTAATACGAAAAATCCTGTAATTGTATCTCATCTTCTTTGGATTTTCAGAGAGAATTCTCTCATCTTTAACATTAATATTTATTGAGTTCAGGTGTACTTAGTCAGACAATACAACAAACCAGCATCTAATGGTTAATTAAGCTCTCTGAGGAGCAAACAGCAAGCAGCAGTCTGAAAGCTTTCCGCGGGTTAGGTGAATGATCTACAGAAAAAAAAACACGTGACTAAAACACAGTCTGAAAGTCCAGCAAGTTCAGTTATTGAAAATAAAAAAAAAAAACTTTGAGAAAAAAGAGACACACGATACAAGATGTGCATCTGTATATTTAGTTAAGTTTACACGCTATTTTTGGGCCAGTATGTAAGACATGAGATTTTGATATTTTAGCATAGACGATCAACAAGCACTCATGCATGCCTGCAAATCCACACAGTATCACCAAAGACTTCAATGGTCGCACACAGAAAGTAGAGGCTAAGATAAAGGCATAAGCAAAGATTTAGGCTTGTTCAATATTTACACGATAAGTTTTCATGGTAGTTTATAAATTTATGTATGCATATATAATATATAGGTGCCTGAATCTTCTGAGCCAGATCCTTCACTTCTCACATGCACATATATGGATGGAGAGAAAATAATAGGTCAAAATAAGATATTTGGATACGCCAGCCTTTGTTTTCGGATTGGTTCTTCCACTGGATATTATACAGTAAACTGGTAATGGTGCATTTTATATATTGAAAGGCCAGATAATATAATTTCCAACTAAAATTGAATTTCTCTCTCTTAATATTGCTTTGTTATAAGCTGACCGTGTTGACCCTAATGAAATGCTGCGTGTTGTGGCATTTCATCTGGGTCTTCACTGTTTGCCAAGGTAACTGTTTAGGGGTTAAAGTAGGCTTATGTGTATATAAACTGGTCAAAATAAGTTAAGCCCCATGTAACTTTTTTCCATAGCCATAATGTTAAATTCCTAAAGTTTATTGGTTTTTTTTTTTTAAAACACCGAAAGTAGTTAAAATTTCTGACTCCACCTAAATTAGACAACAATATCTTGGGTGTGATTACACAAATTTTCAATTGAAAATACCGATTTTGTTTGGCTATGTGCTAAATTTACCAAGAGTATCCACACAAATTTTCAATTGAAAATACCGATTTTGTTTGGCTATGTGCTAAATTTACCAAGAGTATCCAATTTTTTGCCAATTTTACTATAGGAATGATAGGGAACGAAACGGGACATTTACTGGAATGTCTGAAGCTCCGTGGAAAATGTATCAATAACAGTGAAACCTAGCACGTGTTGAGAAGATACATTGTTGCCACTTCGCTGAAAATTTTATTGGAAAGCTCTTTTTCAGTAAAATGTTATGATAAATTAAACATGAATGTATTTACATTAAGTGTATGGGAAAATTTCCAATGGGGCTTAACTTGTTTTGACCAGTTTACAATTGGTACATGGCCCAAATTCTTTACACTCGTAATGTCAGCAACGGCACAGTGGCTTACTTATTATCCCCACGCTTTATTTTTATTTAGATATTGTTATCACCTCCGTCCATCCATCCGTCCATCCGCCCGTCCGTTATGCTATCTCCTCCTAAACCATTAGACGAAATCTAACCGAATTGGTGTGTGTGTTACTCACATAAATGGGGCGTGCAACAGCAAATAAAGTTTTGGCCCCGCCCCCTGCGGCCCTGGGAAGGGGTCAAAAGGTCAAATATCATTAAATTTCAATAACAAAGTCAATTTCAGAGATTTTTTTTATACCATACTTTATGTGTTCTCTTACAAAAAAAAGATATGAAACATATCAAACGGGATTTTAGTTCTGACGCCTGGGTCATGCCCAATGTGTGGGTCAAAAATTATTTTTTTCGAATATGGTCATGTGGCATATCAAATTGACGGGGATGATGATTAGAACAGAATGCAAGTAATATTTTTCTCCCTAAGGTCAAACTGGTGACCTTGGGGTTAGGTCAAAAGGTCAAATATCGTTAAATTTCAATTACCTATTGCAAAGATTTTTTATACCAAACTATGAATGTGCTCTCACAAATAAAAGATATAGAACATAACGAACGAAAATTTCATTTTGTCAACTGGGTCAAGCCCCAGTGGTGGGAATTTGGGTATTGGGGGTAAAAAAATTAAGATGGTTATTTGCGATAGTGCCCCATGCGCGTTCTAGTTTTATCTTAGTAAGACATACGAGAATCAAACCGTGCACAAGATTATGACTCTAATAACACGCTTATGACGTATGCAGTAAAGCTAGAACATTACATTTTGGTATGGGCTTTCATCTACCCATACTTCGTGTATGCAATGCGCGATATGCACAGACTCGTATGAGCCTTCGCTTTTCGCTGGTGTAATAAGCACAGAAACCTCGTACAATTGTCTACAAGTAATCAATCCAGGTTTGGGCAATTGTGCATGTTTGCATTGTGTCGTATCTAGCCACGCCCCCAACTGGTTCCTATCTCCATCAGCTCGACAAGAGGCCGGGACATTGCATATCACGTGGGGCGATACAGTGACCGATAGTCCAAATGTTATCTACCATTAGAAACAGTTTTGCGTGATTTTGGAAATGATTATTACCGTAGCTAGTACACTTTTATGCCTACTGTTCACTTATATTTTATTCATTTTGGAGAGACATAATGCATTCTAAAATTACTTTTGCGCCCCCTCACTAAACGTTACCAATTGTAAGCAATTGACGCATATAGTCAGGTACTCCCTTTTTTTAAGTCACACTAATTTGCATGTGGTGATGGACTAGATTTTAACACTTCGAACTAGTGCTGTTTTGCAATAGCCTGTTCAGTACTGATCATACACAAATTTCAACTAGTGTTGTTTTATTTAAGAAATGGAAATGTTTTGCAGAGGAAAATGGGGTACTTTAGAAAATCACGACTGACCAATTGTAAAAAAAAAAACACTGAATATAACTTAGCAACTGTGGACACCATTCTATAAAGGGACATCTTGCAGTTTTATGCGGATTATTTTTGTCACTTTTACATAGTGTAGTAAATCACATATCTGCATAGACATAAGTATTGTCCGATTATTTTAGATTTTGACGAAATCAATAACATGTTAGTGAAGTGCTGATATTTTTAATGACTGTGACAAGTAAGTAAGTAAGTATAGTTTTTTTTATTTATGGAGGATTACAGCATTTAGTACATACATGGCTAAGTAGATAAGTAGCTCATCTTCCATGAGACCCTCACTATTTACACATTTAAATAGCTATACATGTATATTAATAAACTGACACTTATTTACAGTTCACTTTATTAAATCAAATAATCTAATAAGTACTCTCTTCATCTATCAGTTTTAAAATTCACAATCTCCTTGAAACATGGTAGATCCAGACCAGTTTACTTCTAAAACGCCAGTCTATCAAGATCTCCAGTTTTTCATCCAAGCTACCAATGGCATTGCACCACCTGACCAACTGGTAATCAGAAATGTATATAGTGCTTTTATCTTGTCGTATATAACAATTATCTAGGGTGCCTCGTGATGGTCTAGCTCAGATAGATCAATGACAGACAGTTTCTCGTTTAAATTGTTTGCACATGTCTGGAGCTGCTGTCGCAACACCTGCGAATCTTTGAGTATTGCTTTTAGGCTAGATAATTGCATGCACAATGTGATTCAATTACAGAAATCACAGAAACCAATTAATCCGTTGTATACTGGAAAACCTCTAAACTTTTTGTACTTTGACAAACAGTAAGGACCCAGATGTAATGCTGCATAATGCAGCATTTCATCAGAGTCTCCACTGTTTTGTAAGGTTAAAGCAATCCTAAGAGACAGAAATACATGTACATCATATTTGGGAATAAACGACCTGAGATCTCTTAAAATATATAATGGACAAAAGCAACCTTATTCCTTTTATCTGTATGGGAATTTCTAAAGGAGGTTAATGTCTATCGTCACAACTGGAGTGATTTCCTCAACGCTTTTCATTTATAAACAAGAACTGCTTTTGTGTACATGTATATGGAAGGCGTGTATCTAGCCTTCATTTATTCATGTAAATACTTCTCTTGAAACATTAACATTTCATTTCTTCTTTCATGTAAGCTTTTCACTCATTTATATATGAACGTTGTCAGGTACATATATCTCCATATGGCTATACATTCATAAATCTATCAATCTTCTCTTGTACATCTCCACATGGCTGTACATTCATTGACATTTAATATTTCCTTGTATATCTCCATATGGCTATACATTCATTGACATATAAATGTTCCCTTGTATATCTCCATATGGCTATACACTCCTTTATATGTGAACGTTTTATTGTAGATTTGCAAATGGCTATACACTTATTTATATATGAATGTTCTCTTGTGTATCTCCACGTGGCTATACATAAATCTATTTATCAACGTTCTCTTTTATATCTCAATATGGCTATACAATCATCTATATATCAATGTTCTCTTGTATATCTCAATATGGCTATACACTCATTCATTTATCAATGTTCTCTTGTATAGACCCATATGGCTATACGTTCACATATATATGAATATTCACTTACATAGATCGATATGCCTACACACCTGTGATTATATGAATATTCTATCGTATATCTTGATGTGGCTATACACCCATTTATATATGTATGTTCTCCTGTAAATCTCCATATGGCTTTACTTTCATTCATAAAGAGATTTTCTCTTGTTTATCTGGGTATTAATATACACTCATTTATATATGAGCCAAGATCTGACATAAGGGACCTTCTGGCAATAAAAGTCCATAATGAGATATTTACAGAAAAAGAAAGAGCTGGCTGTTGTGAACAATTACAGAAAATTTGAAGAGATTATATTTACAAATAACAAAGATATGAGCGTTTGAACTCGTATAGATTATGCGTTTTTAACATGACGTCACTTAACGTTGTTAATGACGTTCTGACGTCAACACCATTTTGTTAACATTATGACGCTAAAACAAAGACGCTAGGAGTAATATTTCAAAAATGCTCCATGTTTCTGTAAATTCGATGTGTATGCATTTGCATATACTGCACAAATAGCCAACATACGCTCATTCCGTGTTTACAAAAGCATTTGAAATGAGGTACCCTGTTTTAAAGGTAATGTATAGTCCATATGCACAGCTGTTGCCATGGCAATATAGATTAGACGTATGACTTAATTTTATCAGAACTATTTGCGCCTTTGATTGTATTACATGTTAGAAGCAATTTGACTCCATTGTAAGAACATGCAAAATCTTGAAATTTTAGTCGTTTTTTAAATTTTGATTACAGAAAAAAAGCTAAAATGCCCGAAGGACCCTTTTGTCAGATCGGCGCTCATATCAATGACGGTTCTCGTGTATATCTCAATATGGCTATACGCAGTCATATATGAATGTTCTCTTGTATATCTCCATATGACTATGTGCTCATTCATATATATGAATGTTTTGTTGTATACCCCAACATGGCTATAAACCCTTTATTATATGAATAGTCTCTTTTATACCGTCATATGGCTTTAGCTTCATTAATATATGAATACTCTCTTAAATATCTCCATATTGCGTTTCACTGATTTAGATGGGAATATTCTCTTTATACATATATATATGAATGTATATCTCCTTATGGCTATACGTTCTTTTATATATGAACGTTTTCTTGTATATCTCCATATGGCAATACACTCATTTATATATGACTATTTTCTTGTATATCTCCATATGACTAGACGCCTATTATTATATAAATATTCTCTTGTATATCTCAATATGGCTATACACCCATCAGCCAACTGATTCAAGCCTCACCGGCGCCACTGTGTTGTGTCCTTGACACATTTATCCTAACTTAGTACTGGTTCAACCCAGGAAGACCTGTCCCAATATAACTGAAAAAGAGCTGTCACAAGACAGCGTAGCGCTTGCAACCTTTTAATTGATAGAAGTGTTACAACCTTACACTGTATTCTTTATGGTCAAAAAACATACACGACACAGTAACGTGACGAATGCCCACAAAGAAATTGGTCTAGCATAAAAAACATTTGAGGAAAGTTATTTGCAATATAGGAGATATGCTCCAAACACTGAAAACGTTAAATGAGGTCAGAAAGCAATGTCAAGGTATGCACCACTCCGCCATTCGAGAATGAACCCAAACACCGTATTTGGGATTCCTTCATAAAAAAATATAGGAGATATGCTCCAGATAAGATTATTCTATAAAACTAGGTCAGAAGTCAAGGTCACAGTGATCCAAAAATGGGAGGCGACATATCACCATCAAAATATGCATCTATCCATCTAATTTGGGATTCCTACCTCAAATACTGTAATAGAGGGGATAGGCTTCTAACACGATTATTCTAGGAATCAGGTCAAGGTCACAGTTATCCAAAAACAGGTCCATGACACTCAATCATCCAAATTTGGGATTAAAATAAGAGATATGCTCAGGACACGATTATTCTAGAAAGTAGGTCAGAAGTCAAGGTGAATGCCAAAATTGTATGTGACACTCTGCACCCAAAAGATCCGTCCACAAACTAAATTTAGGATTCATTCCTTAAATAATATAGGAGATATGCACTGAAGCGGATTCTAGAAAGGTCACTGTGACCCTAGGATATGTGACTTTTGATTTAAAAGTCACATGATTTTGATTTGGTTTAAGCCCTCCAGTAAAACATTTTACTGACTGTTCCTAGGCGGTACTTCTTTTGTGGATCTTTTATGTTTTTTTTTCTGTCTTGTGTTTGCTATGTCTTTGTGTGCGTCTGTTTATATGTGCTTTATGGTCACCTGCTGGGAAAGAGCTGACCTCTTGGCTCTCGTTTGTGGTGTCTAACTGTGAGTTTGTCACTTTCCCATTGGTATCCTTGGTCAGATGTGGTACTTGATTGTATCGATTCCTGATCTTTGCACCCTTACTTACTCTATCAACCCAAAATCCATCCACACAAAATTTTGGATTCCTACCAAAAAATATAAGAGATATGCTCAGCACATGATTATTTAAGAAATTAGGTCATATGTCAAGATCATAGTGACCCAAAAATGGTGGACAACACTCCCCCATCCCAAGATGCAGCCACACATCAAATCTTGGATTCCTACCTCAAAGAGATATGTCCCAGACCCGATGCAGATTCTAGAAACTAGGTAAGAGGTCAAGGTCACAATGACCCAAGGATGGAACAGGACACTCCGTCATCCAAGATCCATCTACACACTAAATTTGGGATTCCTTGCTCAAATAATATAAGAGATATGCTCTGGACAAGAATATTGAAAAACTAGGTCAGTGGTCAAGTTCACAGTGACCTAAATGTGGTACGTTACACTTCCCATCCATAGATGTATCCACACACCATATTTGGAATTACTGCCTCAAAGAATATAGAAGATATGCACCAGACTTAATGCCCGTTCAGGAAACTAGGTCAAAATCCAAGGTGACATTGTCCCAAGGATGGTATACGAGACTGTATCATTCCAAGATGCATCTACACAACAAATTTGCGATTCCTGCCTCAAAGTATATAAGTGACATGCTAAGGACGCAGGATTCTAAAATTTAGGACATAGCTCAAGGTCACGGTTACCCATAAAGGGTGCACGACATTCAGTCATCCAAAGATGCATCCACATACCAAATTGCAGGATTCCTACCTCAAATAATGTAAGAGATATGCTCGTAACATAATAATTTTCTAAAACCTAGGCCACAGATCAAGATCAAGGTCACAGTGACCTGAAAAAATGACATGACACTCCACCATCCTATGACGCACTTCCACATCAATTTTGTAATTCCTACCACAAGAATAAAGAAGATATGCACCAAAATTGATAACAATTCTAGAAACTAGGTCAGAGGTCAAGGTCACATTGACCTAAGGATGGTATGCGACACTCTATGATCGCAAGATGCATCTATACAACACAATTGGGATTCCTGACTCAAATAATATAAGAGATATGCTCCGGACAGGATTATTCTAATAACTAGGTCAGGGGTCAAGATCAAGCTCACAGTGACCTGTAACTGGTACAGGACCTTCCATCATTCCAAGATACATCAACACACCTTATTTGGGATTCCTACCTCAAATAATGTAAAAGATATGCCTCAGACACGAGTATTCTAAAAACTTGGTCAGGTCAAAATCAAGGCCACAGTGACCTCAAAATGGTAAGTGACACTCGACAATCCCAAGACGCATTCACACACCATATTTGGAATTTCTACCTCATAGAATATAAGAGGTATGCACCAAACACAATTATTCTAAAAACTAGGTCAGAGATCAAGGTCACAGTGACCCGAAAATGGTATGCGACACTCCGCCATCCCAAGATGCATCCACACACCAAAGGGATTCCTACCTCAAAGAATATACGTGCTATGCACAAGCTACGAAGCGGGACAGATGAACGGACCCCTGGCCGCACCTACTTGCATGGACCCTGGGATCAAATGTGGTGGAATGAAAGCAGACTCTATAAGGTATCAATGGTGTAAGTATGAATGCTTTCTGACAAGTGGTTGTCAAAATAAGGACTTCTAGAAAGTTTTAACGCAAAAATCCTATCATTTGGATATGTCCTTGATTTTGACCTCTAGCCCCACCCCCTGGCATGAACCCTAGGGTCCGATGTTGTTGAATGAAAGCAGACCCTACAATGTATCTTTGGTGCAAATAGGAATGGTTTCTGACAAGTGGTTATCAAAATATGGATTTCTAGAAAACATTAACGCAAAAATCATATATTTTGGATTTGGACTAGATTTTGACCTCTAGCCCCATTCTCTGCCAAGGACACTAGTGTCCGATGTCATGGAATAAAAGCTAATTCTACAAGGTATATGTGGTGTAAGTATGAATGCTTCCTGGCAAGTGGTTGTCAAAAATTGGACTTCTAGAAAACATTAACACAGTGTGACATGAACGGAACGCCATGGAACAGGAGCACATACAACCTTGATGACTACAATAGCTCTTTACACTTCATGAAGTACAGATAAAAATTGTTGACTGGGACGTTAAAAATCAAACAAACAAACAAACACCCATTTACATATAAATGTTCTTCTGTATATCTCCATATGGCTATACTCTCTTTTATATATACTGACGGGCTTTAAAAACGTTGCACTAACTTCCTGCTATATCTTAAAAAAGACAGTTGAATGCAAACTTTTCTTTGCTTCCATAATGTCATCATGATAGGTATTTTCAGTCAACACTTAAGTTTTAATTGTACAACTGAACTCGACGACGTTATTGTTAGTAAAGGTTTTGTCACTGAAATATTTCATAAGTAGCTATGTGTTTAAGTCATCAAATGAGCCGGTACACATAGATTAACCTCTGAAAAGCAAACCTGTTGTATCACAGACCTGCCAATCAAAATGAAAGTCATTCCTCAATGACTTACTAAGTTCATGACACACATTTGGTGCTTCCGGTGTCTCTTTAAAAATAGGAGATCGTTCACTGATAAAATTTTGTCAAATGAAAGAGTTGACACATATCTCAAACAATTTACATTTTAAATGCTTTAAATTAATTTGAAGTGCACAAATTTTCATGGTTGTGTTACTCATAAATGCACACTATTTAATATACAATCAAATTGATTGCTTTGTATTCTTTTTTGAGACAAACATCTAAGCTGCTATCTTAGTGTAGCGTTTTTAAAGCCCGTCAGTATATTAATGTTCTCGTGTTTATCTCCATTGGGCTATGCGCTCATTTATATATGAATATTCTCTTGTATATCACTAAATGGCTAGTTTATACTCATTTATATATGAATGTTATCTTGTATATCTCGATAAGGATTTACACTTTTTTAAATTTTGATGTCATCTTGTACATTTCCATATGACTATACACTGATTTATACATCAATGCTCTCTTGAATATCTCCATATGGATATTCACTCATTCTCTTGTACATCTCCAAAATGCTAGTCTAACATTCTCTATAAATGTCTCTTGCATATCCCCATATAGCTATACACATAAATACATAAAATAATGTTCTCTTGTACATCTCTTTATGGATAAAAACAAAGATAAAGAAGTTCTAAACTAACGAGCAATTTTTACTGTTTTATGTTACCTACGTCTACTCGTTACTCTACTCTGATACATTATTCTATTACTTTACTTTATAACCTCTAAGATTACTCCACTTACCTTCAATAAGCCCACCGCTGCATCTTAAAGTGTCGTCTGCTAATGTCAATTGCTGCATGTATTTGCTTACGCCACTGACTAATTTTGGCATACAGGCAACTAATGTGGACCCAAATCAGTCTGCTCCTCTAGAGCAGTCTGATATGGGCTCACATTGTTTGCTGCAGAGATGTTAAACGGGCTAGAATGTGATACCACAGACGCTATTTGGTGGCGTATAGCAGCCGAAGAGTTAAAACTGTCAAAGACCAGTTCCACTTGTTCATGAGTCAAAACGGTATCTCTACCGAAAAGTAACAATATACATTGATGTAAATTTGATAGAAAAAAACCTGTTAAATAGGAAAAAATAATGTTAGTTTAGTTTGTAAAATAAGGTTATTTGATACCAAAGGCTTAACGTTTTTTGAGAGTTAGTGACTTCCTGCATTTAATTGAAATGCATTACTAAGAATTGCTGCTACAACAAAAATGAAAGTTTAATGGGACCGACATCACTTACCTCGACCTCCTAAATGGATACACTCTTCTCTGAATTCGTTGTCAGATTCGTGAAAGACAGGTTGACAAACTACCCACAGACCCTCAAAAACACGGCGTCCAGGTACTGAAACACAGAAAAATAAATCATTTTTAATGATGCCAGAGTTATGCTCTGGTATCATTTCATAAAATAAAAGACAAAACAAAAAACACATCAATTTGTCCACGTGTAAATGTAGCACTGTAAAACTATTCAATATGGTAGCTAGTTTAATTTGGCGCTATTTGCTTACACAAGGTTGTACAATGTATGTTGCAACACCCACACAAACAAATTTTATATGGAAAATTGGTAAAAAGGAGCATCATAAAAATATCACTGAACCGCGTGAACAAATCAGAAGCTTATGCATTGTCATGTTGCGTGACATTATATCTATGCCTTCAAGTGATAATGTAGTAGCGACGAAAGGCTCAGACGAAAATAGTGTAGGAGTCTTTTTCTAAAATCACATGAATGTTATTGCTATTATCAGTCCTTACTAACCCAAAATGCCGCATTGTTGGAAATCACATAGATTTGCTCATTTGTGATTGGTCAAAAGCATGTCACGTGCTGACACTCTTTCTGAAATGTACTCTTACCCTAGGTCTAACGGCACGATGGTATTTAAATGATATCGAACGCAGGTTCCATCCCATTAACCCATTTAAGACGAATGGAATGTCCCACAATTGTCAATTGTACCAGTCTATTTCCGTTTTAAGGGTTATTGAGAAGTATTTTTCATTTTTTTAAAAATTTTAAACGAACATTCTGTAAGGAAACAGTGTAGATGCTGATCTGGGCCTTCACCGATTGTCTATATCACACAAAAATGACGCTAGGCTAGTCTGGCCCAGGAAATATGAACACTATGGTTTCAGTTCTTTGGTGCAGTCTTTGCTTCCAAAGGATACCCTTTTAAGAACTTATATGGGTTAAAGGTCACAGATCATCTATTGAAACGGCCAGTCACGGATGGCGGGCAACATCTAGAACTCTTTGTTGGTGCATTAAATTGGACAATGTGTGCCTTACGGCAATGGCCACAACACTAAACAAAGTAGTAGTTGAATCCACCACATGCTCAATACAGTTCACACACCATCTGTATGAATATGCCAGTACTCGTTTGTATTAGACTTGTTTCTAGTTGCCAGACTCAGCAATTATAATCAACACAAATAGTTCAGCTTTTATCCGGCTTCAAGTCTAGAGAGTTTCTGAAACGTTTTGTTGCGCTTTGGGACATGGGCCCAAAATGATTTTCTGATAGCTTTGTCATTGTTAGTATGTTTCGTGCCATCCGTTGTGACATCAGCATGACCATTATCTGGGCGTCGATAATGACCTACCTTGCAACACCACCAGGATAATTTTTCATGTGTACCAAATTGTTCAGTTGGACACCCTGAATGCGAAAAATAAATGTTCCCAAAAATGTTTGGTTTGGGCTATGCAAAATGAATAGTTTCCATGGCAACCCTTTTTATGTTTCTTGGGAATGGGGGTATGCCTACAAAATCACTCCTATCCTAGGATCTACTTATTTTAGAGCACTAAAATTGGTGTCAGTGAAAGCTTAGACACATGCATTTCCTTCTGAGTCAAATACATAAATAAATTCATTTGCATATTCATGAATATTAATGAAAATCTTAAAAATGATGTAAATTCATCAAAAAAATATAATTAAACATATTTCAGACCTAAAACATCACCAAACCACCGGCGTTGCAAGTTTTTATATCATCATAGTGGTCATATATAACAATTATCTCATTTGCATATTCATGAATATTAATGAAAAAATTAAAAATGAAGGAAATAAATTTGGTAAACTAGTAACCCAGGGGTAATCAGAACTACATTGAACACATTGGATATTTTCACAAAGCCCATACCAATTTTTTAAAGTACAACTTCTTTTGGCATTCAGGGGGGTCCCAATGAGCAATTTGGTACCCATGAAAAATTGATTTGGGGTGCAAGGTAATCTACAACCATTTATTTTCAAATAGACTTAATACGCAATTTAAACATTTTTCTCATAATATTTCTACGTTTTCATTAATATTCAAGAATATGCAAATAAGATCATTTGCATATGGGACTATTTGATGAAAGACCTTTGCATGAGCTTTAATTAGATATCAAGTTTAGTAGTCTATGATATATTCCACAAAATTGTACTGCTATGTCAAGGGATTAATTTGGTACAGAGTTAAATACACTAGGATGAGTTGCTGCTTAGATTTGAGAAATTTTGTACGTGCACCATCATTCTTGAAAACTGCATAATGGGTTGCCATGGAAAAAACTATAATAAAGTTTCGGAATGTCGTCTGCTATAAATTGCAGGAGTTAGCACTGTAATGGGGAGGATTACAGTCGCCTTTAAATTTATTGAGCTTTAACTATGATAAAATGCACACATACAAGCTCATTTGCAATGGAATATCCTGATTAGCGCATTCTGTAATATCTGATTGGAGCCATAACAAAGCGGTGGGAGCAAAAACTACATTATGGCTTCCGCTTTTTTATTCAGTGTTTTCATGAAAATGGCTCTAAGACAAAAGCTTTGAGGCATAAATCCTGTGTTATCAAAATTGTAGTTGGCTTCGGATTCGCTGTACTGCGACATAATGTAAATGTACTCCTATAGAATATAACTATTTGCTCTCTGTAAAGGCAGTAACTTTAATATTCATATCTGGGCGTGGTGCGGCGATTTCATCTACTAAACAAGGGAAATCAGGTTCTATTTATAATTAGATGAAGAATTAACAAGTTGTTTGGGCCACGCAAACGTGCGTGCATTTCATGAAAATCCTAAATCGAATACACTGAACTCATATGTATTAACTCTTAAAGCGCATACTCACAAAATGTATGTTTTTGTCGTCGTCCACTAAAATACCTGAAGACTCATAGACAAAAGTGTGGACCCAGATCAGACTGCTACTGTAGGAGCAGTCTGATCTGGGTCCACAATGTTTGCCTCTTTGCCTATGTTACATAGACATTTTCAGATGCAGTTATTTTGTTGGCGTTTTAAGGACTAAACAATGTCTTTTGCGTCTATACTGAGGTAATGGCGCAATATGATACAGTTACTTTTGAATAAAACCACGCCTCATTTTCAGCTTTACCTATGTCTAAGGTTGACCAGTCCCAATTTCGCATTCATGAGGTGCCGCCTTTACGGTAACCAAAAAGTCATATAATACACTTAGTGAAAAAAGACCCTGTCGGATACAATGAGCATGGTTTTCTAAGTTTTGTTTCGTTGATTGACACAATTTAAACACCTTCTTGCTCAAGTGGGCCAAATATAGTCAGGAGAAAAAAGCACCACTTAAATTCAATTCTATAAAATGATAAAAATGGTTTTTGATTCCTTATTATTGCACCCTTAAAAACTTTGTCCTGAATATTTGTCTTTACTTGTTCTCCCTTATATTGGAAATATACTCTACCATATGCGCCCAATTACAAAACTATTTCAAATACTAATCTAAATTACAATTTATTTCTACCATCAGACTCTAGTCTACGTTGATTGATGTCCCGTTGTTTTATCTCGACGGCAAACACTTTGGCCAAATAAACCATGTTTGATAGCTCACTGATTTTTTTGCGGTGGACCGTAGGTCAAACACAACTATTTTAAGTTAAGACCTACTAATCTAAACAGTATTGGGCAATATGAAATCTGACCAGTTCATGAATGTTCATTGAATAAGTAATTTGCATATTTTATTTAGCGATCTCAATGGCCAAGGTGGAGCGTAATATATATCTCTACAGTACAATTTAAATAAACAATCATGAATTTTAGAAAAGTGTACATTGTGGCAAATGGACGTAAAACATGTAAATAGTAAAAAAAAATACCCATAATTATAGTGAAATACTATTTTGGATTTTAAGATATTTAGTATATATACTAAGATGTTTGATCGAAAACTACCTTTGATATAAACAAGATTTTTTTTTTAAAAAAAGTCAAACGAAATATAGGCTTTTCCTTTAAGGTTAGAATTTTTGAATTAATTTTTTACTTTCTACAGGCCTTCCTAAATCCCAAAACTATGAGCTTGCTCCCAAGATCCCTGAAAATAATAACCAGTGCTTCCCAGCTACCTGAAAACAAATAGCCCTTATCTCCGGGTCCCCCAAACTCTTGGAGGCCCACATCAGGACCCTCAAATATACAATGGTTCTTTCAATGAAGGGCAGATTATGTCGCGCCTAAATGGTTCCAATGTACTGCGATTGCGTTTATTGCACTTCCTTTGTTACACTGAGTTCTCATTGGGCAATAAAGCTTCTAATCACTATGTTGCAGCGATTATGTTGCTATGGTGGTCAAAGCTGACTAGAATATTTTAGTTAAAATAATATCAAGCTTCTGAAAAAGTATCCATCCATTTTATCTCCATCTTTTTAAAGATATTTCATGTTTTTAATTAGATATTATATGCTTTTGTGGTCGAGCAGAAACTTCCAAAATACTTGCTCGAATATTTTATTTTCAAAACTGATGTAATACGTATATCCACTATATGAACCAACATTAGATGCACTTTTATAATTGGACTGCATCGCGACAAAACCTGTCTTTGGGGTTTCCGACAAAGCGAGACTAAAATCAGTCTCATCACTTACTGAGACTAGCTAGAAAATTGAAAGTTCACTTGTAGCAAGTTAAAATATGATACTTTCCAAATTTCCGAATGACAAAGGCGCTGATCAGACTGCGCGGATTCGCAGGCTGGTCTGCGCCTTTGTTGTTTACAACCGCCCCCCCCCCCCCCCCGAAGACAGGTTTTCTCGCGATTAGGCCCATATGGCAACAAAGAGCTGTCTGGTGATGTAATAAGCATAATTGCTAGTATATAGAAATATCTAATAAAGTCTAAACAGTTTAAATAAAGTGTTATCATAGTTTGCTTCTAACACTATTCTAGTCCAACTGAAACGTATATCTTTATTTTGATAGCATTTGAATCTGATAAACAATACTCAGGCTGAATATTTCATCCCAACACATACACTGACACTAACGGTTAGTTAGTTCCAATAAATGAGTTATGCATTGTAGTTCAATTAAATGATGCGGGCTGTACTGAATTTGAAAACAATGGTTGTCTTTTCAAAGCATGACAAAGTATGTCAAATAATAAATACTATGAGAGGTATGTCATTGATAGCCATCAGGCTATATAGCTATTTGTTCATGAGGGTTTAAGCAAGCTTCCTACAGAACACTTGTCACCTAAGCTTCATAAAACATCCTATTTGTCACGTTTTATTGCTACATCTAGTTAATATTCTTTTACTGAGCGTTCTTTTTGTTTGACGTCTTGCCTTTCTGCGATTAAAATACCTTGTTACAAAACATTGTGAAAAAGTTTTTGAGAGGAATGGTAAAGATCTATTTGACCTATTAGATATTCAGATGAGATTCTTAATGCATTAAAGTCTAAAGGGTTTCTAACATCTAGTTTGGACACTAACAGTCCCACGACACAAGGAAGAGAATTGAAGTAAAGCATTTCTTCCTCTGCAAAATGATTTTAAAACTAGAAAGGACACTTAGTAAGCATAGCAAAACAAGATCCAAACACAGACACCCCACACATAATATGAACATCAATAAAAATGAATCATTGACAACATAATTACCGCCACATTTGGAACAGCAGCAAAAGCTACTGAATGGCTTAAATGCATTTTAATAGCGCCAATCTTTACCCAAGATCCTGCTGTTGTTGAACACAAAATATGCTAAGCTCGAATAGAGGCTTCCCAACTAATGAAATGGCTGAATATAAAAATACTTTGCGAAGTTAATGATATCGATTTTCTATTTTTTGTAACTTAAGCTAGTATCTCACTGGGATGCGAGCAATTTGCGACTATTTCGAGACTAATTTGAGACACGTTTTGGCGACAGAAATACGACATTGCAACCATAATCACATTGCGGTCACACCGAACGGGTGATTAAGACATATTTGCGACAGTCGCACGAATGTCGTACGATTGTCGCACGAATCATTGGCGAATGTTTCACGACATTCGCGCGACATTCGCGAGACACTCGCACGATGTTCGCCAGATGAAATTGCGAGCATTTATTGCCATCGACCGCCTAACGACGTTCTCACGAACGTCGTGCGACTGTCGCGCGAAGGTCGTGCGACTGTCGCGCGATGGTTTTGCGAGAAATGATAAACCAAGAAAAATAAACATTTGAACAAGTATTGAAACTTCAGACAAGGAAGGTCCTACGCTATTAAAAGGAACTAAAGGGCCTGTTGGAAGGTGTCAAGCTGTTGGGTGGTGTTGGACTGTTGAAATGTAGCAAATATTGAGGTAGGAAAAAGTTAACTCGTTTAAACTGCAAAGTTATGATGGCCCATCATCTTAAGAAAGTCAGTCGAGAACGCACATGCTCTAATTGCCCATGCGTATGGCATAATGAGCCCAATCAAATCAAAATTGCAATGAGTTCGGATGAGCCTCGTCCTGCGAAAATCTATTTTATACAGTTATGCGCACAACAAAGGCACAGATCAGACTGCACGGATGCGCATTCTAATCAGAATCTTAGTTGTTCGCTGCAGTGATGATTTTTATAGAGTTCTATATGCCAAATTCAAACCTTAGAAGGGCTGCTGAGACTAAGCAGGCTGTTGTTGTCTAACCAAGACACAATAATAATACCTTTGTACCGTAATAGAAATTGTAAACATTTAAGTAGGCCATATAAAACATAACAAAATTATCCTCTCAGAATGCAGAACCATTTTAGATAACTGAAAATACTCCAAACAGTATACATGTAAGTAAGCTTAATCAATACACCGTTATATGAAACTATACTCTCAGATAGCAAGAATACTTGACAACTGGAATTAGTCAAAACTGTAAACTTAATTATGCCAAACAAGATCTCGTACCAAGAAGGAACTATCAGTTCAGATAGGAGGAACTCTTTTAACGAACCTTTGGCGACATAATTGCGAGTAATTTAAGATACTCGCGCGATAGTCGTGAGACGTTCGTGCGACTGTCTCACGACATTCGCCAGAACATTGCTTAGTTTAATTTTCTCGCAATGTGGTCGCGAAGTGTCTCATTTATGTCGCAATTGGTTCGCAATTCAGTCTTATTTATCTCGCAAATATGTTGCATTCCAAAATGATTGCGACTAAATTGCGAGGGGTTGGCGACAAGTTGGCGACGGTTTCGAGACACCCGCGATCACTTTGCGACTATTTTGCGAGGAATTTTGTCGCATAAAATTTTTGAACATGTTCAAAATTTTCGCGACTACTTTGCGCCACTTGGCGACACATGCGAGGAAATTACGAATCACTGGCGACTGTTTCGAGACTACTTTGCGAGCCACTCGCGATGTATGTCGCCAGTTGTCGCAAAACAGTCGCAGTCCAGTGAGATAGGGGCTTTAGCAGACATAAATTGGTATCTGTTGTTAAAGTGACACATATTAGAACATACTATGCAAAACAAAAAAAGTAAAATATACAAACCATCGGATGGGGGACCAAGGAGCAATCCCATCAAGAAATGAGAAATTAGATATTTCAAAATCTAAATTATCCAGTTTATCATACATTTTAAGTGTAACTATGCCATTTATTTTGGACAAGTACAAGGCCAAAAAGCGGGACCTAGTATCAAAGGAATTTGCCATTTTCACTTGAAGTTCTGTGGAATATATTTGATTTGACTATTGTTAGAAATAAGGATTATTAATATTAAGCAAGCCATCTAGGCTGTCTTGAGGAAGAGTTAGCTTCAAGATGTGTTTTATATAGTTATAAATCTAAGGAACTCTTATTTTTTTAATCTCTTCAACTATCGTATTTAAATAATTTGAATAATTCAAAAATGTTTAAAATCTGTCTGACAGCTCTTAACGCCTTAATTCCTCTTAACGTCTTAATTCCTGTTTCATTTCGTGATTGAAGATCTTCATATTTAGCACTATGATAGGTGTGTAAATGACGACACAGGTTTAAGATTGCCGCTATGACCTTGCAGTCAAAGGTCAAGGCTAATTGTACGTGGTATCTGTTTTACGGCTCGTACGTAAACTCCTCTTTCATTTATATTTTTCGACCGATTTTGTTTATATTTGTCACAAAAATAGCCCATGGTTTTTAGATGACACGGAGAAAAAGCATGAGTTGCTAAATCAAATATGACCTTGAAATTAAAGGTCAAGGACAAATGTACTTCAAATATGATTAGTGTTCTAGTGTCTTTTCTTCTTCGTGTCAGGATTTGTTCTGTGATTGCCTTAATGGTGTGTTGAGTCAGTGTCCAGAGAAAGGTACAGGTTGGCATATGCGCTGATCAATGACTCAGATCATCCTGCGCATCCGCGCAGTTTGACCAGAGTCTTCGATGGGCATTTGTCGGATAGTCAAGGGTCTAACTTTTCTTCAGACAGAAAACTAAATCTTTTTTTCAAATTGATTGGCAGTGCAAACTGATTTGAATCTTCACTGTACGTTCGTAACTAAACATGTACATAACACCTCATTAATGATATATTGAATTATCTCGTGCCTCTTGGGAGCATTAAGATATAAAGCCAAACGAAAATGATCCGTACATGATACGATTAAAATAACCTTCATTCAAGTGATTGATCTATGATATCTGATTGTAATTCGTTACATACAATTACGTCTGAAACCCCATTAAATGCAAGAACAAGGCATTTAATTCCCTAAACGATTTGTAGATGAAATGGAAACGAAGCCACATACGATACCGAAAAGACCAATGTGTTGTCATCATACATTTGATCTGTTCGATATGAAATGTGTATTGTGTATAATCTTAAAAGGAAACCGCCCAAATGGCCAATTTAACTTAACATCACTTCAAATTATTTTCCGTGATTGGAAATACATTTATCAGTCATCCCTAATATTAACTGAATTGTTTCAACATAACCTAATAAACGTTTCCTAACTCATGGCATGTTAGCTTTATCAGGTCATGATGACGTTGCACTTTTTGAATGACGTCACTAATGACGCTTAATCAGCACAAAATTCAAAAATACGTCATAATCGCTAGTTTGAAGAGTGTCCAACAATGGGTAAACTGATAAATAGAATAGTAGGTGAGTGTCTTCTGATATCAAGTTTCCCAGGCTCGGCGTTGAGAACGCATAATGAATCGCTCGGCAAGCCTCGCGATGTCAACAAGCGTTCTCAAAGCCTTGCCTGGTAAACTTGATATCAAAAGACACTCACCTAGTATTCTCTATAACTTCAGTCTGTAAGTCCACTTCTGGAATGTGTCACACTATGCTTATTTTGTTATTCCTATGAGGTACTGGCTGATGGCTGATCCATGGGCTTGACTAAAGGTACGAGATATTGCCGATTAGATAAGAAATTGTACAGTTTTGGAAAAAAGGAAAAGTTGGAGGGCTAAATCTGGATACTATGGTATAAGTTGCAATACGGTCACCTTCCCTGACTTTGGAAATAACTTTAATTTAAAACTTCCGATGCATGTGCTGTGACATTATTATGCAATAGACAACCATATTGAAGATCCTGTCACTGGACGACGTCGTTCCTGATAATATACTCAAAAATAAAGTTCAGAAAAAAATGTTTGAGGGGTTATAACAAAAGTTCTTAACATTTAAAAAAAAAATTCACTGTATTGTAACGTGTCCATTTTCCTTTAGATGGATGCTTTAGTTGAGTTTTTAGCAACAACAGCGGCTTAGAAAATCAATGTCAGAGTTGACCGGTCTTCACGCCATTTTCGCAAAATTTCATTATACAGATCAAACATGGATTTTCATGAATTAATGTTCGCTAGGTCCCTCCGGAGATGTAAAACAACGAGGGCGACAGATCTGTTGGTTTAAGACGGAAGCTTTATCAGTAAAACGGTACATGGATGAAGTGCTGATGCCTGTTGTCCTGCCATTCATGTGCCAGCACTAGCGCCAGTACCAGGCCTAGGGTGACAATGCCAGAACACATCTCACCAGAGTTGACTTTTTTTCTTTCATAAGTACAATGCTGTGTGCATTTAATGGTCAGTGCGCTCATCAGACATTTCTACAGTTGAAAATGTGTTGGACATTTTCGGACAGGGGTCTGACGCATTATACTGGCACAAAAAACACCCAGGCAAGTTGAGGCGGCGTTACAGAAGGACCTGAATCGAAGCTGATCTCTCGATACCAAATCACCAGAATTATCCGGAGTATGCTACGCTGGTGCGAGTCCTAATTTGCCGCACTCACTACTGAAGGCATTTTCATATTCAAAACATGACATTTAAGGCTATCAAGTTAATTTCATTCAAAGAAATTGCATTTCAAGTTATGAAAACTTACAGCTTAATAATGTGTTATGCGACAAGAGAGGGAATACTCTGTAGACACTATGTTGCGAAAAATGACTTTGACCCCTAGGTTACTTGTAACATGCCACAACATGGCTTCTAGTGCTTGCAAACAAAAGAAAACATTTTCTTCAACCGATGAAATGTATCTAAACAAATAAACAAAATTGAATAAATGTTTGTATTCGTGTTCATATGTTAGAGGGTTTTCTGAGATTTACTTAACTTTTTTGTTGAGTATATTTTGGCAGGCTTTTTACGATACAACATCGAGGTAATATCTTTTTGGGACCGGAACTTGTATGACTACACCGTCACATGAGAAGAATAAAGCATACATGTAACTTCTTTGTGCTCATTTCCATTTTGGCACCTACAGGTCGAGTACCGTGTTTGGTTAGCAGTATCCTGTTACCTATTTTCATAAATGACTCTAAATCGTGTAGTCATGTCTCGTGCAGTGACAATGTTTGCAAATTGCATTTGGCTGAACAGCAATTGCTATGACAAAATCGGGTATGATTTCTATGATTTTTGAGACATCATTCATTCTTGACTTATGCAGGCGACATACAGCAGGTGACATTTAACTGCTATTAGCAGCAGAATAGTTACCGGTAGACCAAATTATGACACAGTCTAAATTGTTCTTTTCTCAAGAAGTATAGACTGGTTTCAGTTTTCAGATCACGGAGTTGGCAGCTGATTGAGTCATGTCATGTGGGTGGCCATTGTACCCTAGTCACGTGTTGACCCACTTGATATCCATGTAATAAACCATGTAATATAAAGAAAATAATTTTCTTTCTTTTAATAGTGTCTTTAAATGCTTGTCATTCAGTTTCAATGGAATTAAATGTTTAGACACAAATGCAATTTGCCATCCAGTATTGATCAGTCAGGAACATAACCTCTTTAAGCTAAAATCCAACATCATTCGAAGAAGCTAAATTTGGGCTTTTTAACAAATATATAATTTCAAAGTAAGGCTACAGGAAGTAACGTATTTAAGGTATGTCTGAATGTTTAGCCCAATGTCAAATTAGCAGTCTAAAACTATTACTGACAAACTTTAAAAAATAGCTCTCCTGATCTTTAATAGCATTGCGAAATTCAAGGCGATGCGTAGAGAATAATCTTCAAGTTATGGAATAGGTTTTGGGGCAAAAATAACCCACATGACCATGAGAATATGAGGAAGATTTATGTTTGAGCGGATCCATAATACGAAAGAGCGGATATATTTTCCGAAAGAGCAGAGAACCATAAGGCAAAGAGTGGATTTTTAAATCATTCAAATGAGCGAAATTACCAGGTAATGTCCCCTTCCATTCGCCATATATTAACACAACACCAGGAATATAACCACTTTGAGCCAGTGCATGAGATTTCCAACAACGTGGTATGTGCGACCAGCAAAGCCTCAGATCAGCCTGCGCATACGCGCAGTCTGATCAGAGCCTTTCCTAGTCGCTTGAGTATCATGTGATTGTTAAGCTACTGACTAAACACCATTTGCTGCAGAGGCTCATCCGAGTCTACACTTGTCAAAATGTCAAATTGTTGGAAATATCATGCCGCGGCTCATTTTATGTTCTCCTCAGCAATCATAACTGGAGGAAATTTCGAATGATGAGTAAGAATGTAACATAGATTTCGAAAACAATAGCGGTGTCTTCAGGCATTAAGACATTATGTCTTCACAGAAACTCAAGAAGCGCAATCCAAGCGAATGTTTCAGACATTTGCCTTTTTTATTTACTGCTGCCCTTGTAAAATGCAACTCTTGGCGGTTTGTGATTGTGGCATTTCCTGATCATACTCACTTACTATTTTTAAACACGGTCTGTAGATGGAACCTGCAACATTGCTCAGTCTTTAGTAATGATTGGGAGAGCATTATGGGATAATCTTAATCAATATGATATAACTGATCATACTCACTTACTTTTTTTAAGCACGGTCTGTAGATGTAACCTGCATCATTAATGAGTCTTTAATAATGATTGGGGGAGCATTATGGGATAATCGAAAATAACCAATTTGACCAAAATGATAACGCACACTCACAAAACCATACAAATTTTGACCAAACTTGCAATAATAAAAGAAGCATATTTTATAAAAATCTGAATATATATAGAAAAAATAAAAATGAAATCAATAGACAAACAATGATACATGCAAGAACAGAATATAAAAATACAGTTAGGAAATTCAATTTGGCACAAGATAAACTGAAAACCTCAAAATTATTACATGCTAAACTGAAAAATGCAAAGGAATACTGGAAAATGTTAAAAGAATCAGTGAAACCTTCCAAGCCAAAACGTCTATCAGTAGATAATTTTGATGTTTATTTCAAAGCAATAAACAATCCTGAGGACTCTTTTTTTCAGGCTGATGACGACATACTTTATTTTAATGAAAGATTTTTAAATGATGATGCTCAAGTAATATTTGATGAATTGAATGTGGAAATTACAACCAGGGAATATCATAAAGCTATAGCACAGTTAAAGTTACACCGCAGTGGAGGGCCAGATGGCCTACTAAATGAGTTTTTTATTTATGGAGAAAACCAATTAGCACCATATTTGCTTAAATTGTTCAATAAGATTTTAGATATTGGATATTTTCCAGAAAAATGGACAGAAGGTTACATTGTACCAGTACATAAAAAAGGAAGCTTGAGTGATGTTAATAATTTCAGGGGAATAACATTATTGAGCACATTAGGCAAATTATTCACGAGAATACTAAATAATCGGCTAACAAATTGGGCTGAAGAGTATCAAATCTACATAGAAGCACAGGCTGGTTTTCGTTCTAACATGAGTACTACAGATAACATATTTATATTACATGGGGTTATAAATAACTTTTTAAATAATGGCTTAAAATTATACTGTGCATTTGTAGACTTTACTAAAGCATTTGACTATATAAACAGGGAAGTTATTTGGTATAAACTAATCAAAATTGGGGTGAGAGGTAAAATCCTAAATGTAATAAAATCAATGTATCAAAATGTAAAATCAAAGGTAAAGCTAAATAACTCTTTAAGTGATGGTTTCGAGTGCAATTTGGGTGTTCGACAGGGAGAGTGTCTGTCTCCATTCTTGTTTGCGATGTATTTGAACGATTTGGAGGAAGAGTTTATAAATAAAGGTAGTGAAGGTATTGACATCGATATGCTTAAATTATTTTTACTGCTATATGCAGATGATATTATTTTATTTGCCAAAACTGCTGAAGAATTACAAGACAGTCTAAATATTTTACACGAATATAGTAATAGATGGAAATTGAAAGTAAATACAGATAAAACCAAAATAATGATTTTTAGAAAAGGGGGAATTTTACCTAGAAACACAGCATTCTATTACAATAACTCTCTGATAGAAATAGTTAGCAAATTTTCATACCTTGGGGTAGTGTTCACAACATCTGGGTCATTCACTGAATGCCAAAGCAAGTTGGCAGGTCAAGCACAGAAAGCAATATTTAAACTGAACAAATATTTATACAAATTTGTAAACATCGCACCAAAACATAGACTGGAATTATTTGACAAATTAATAACACCAATTTTGAACTATGGCAGCGAAGTTTGGGGGTTCTGTAAAGGAAATCAAATTGAAAGAGTACACATGCAATTCTGCAAACACTTACTAGGTGTAAAATCAACAACTCAAAATGACTTTGTTTATGGGGAACTAGGGAGAATAAATTATTATACACACAGACTATACAACATAATAAAATACTGGCTCAAAATTATAAATTGTAATGACAATAAATACATAAAATATGTTTACAAATTAATGTTAAATGATATTCACAGAAACCCCAACATTAAAAATTGGGCAAATATGGTTAAAAATACACTTTCAAATTTAGGGTTCTATAATGTATGGCTAGCTCAAGGGGTGGGTAACATAAACAATTTTCTTCACATTCTTAAAGATAGGCTAAAAGACAGTTTTGTTCAGAATTGGCATCATCGCTTAACAGAATCTAGTAGAGCAACATTATATAGGGAGATAGCAATCTTTCAGTTTCAACCATATTTAGAGTTAGTAAATGTTAAGAAATTTCGAACAGCTTTATCAAAACTAAGGACATCCTCACATAGACTAGAAATTGAAGTTGGAAGGTGGGCGAGACCACAGAAAATAATAAGAGAAAACAGAAAATGCAGAATATGTAATACATTGGAGGACGAATTTCATTTTATCATCGAATGCCCCTTATTCCAAGATATCAGAAAATGTTTTATTAAGCCTTATTTTATTCGTCACAAAAGTATGTTTAAATTTGTACAATTATTACAGTCAAAATCACCCAAGGAATTGAAAAATCTAGCCTGTTTCATTTTTAAAGGTTTTGAAAAGCGAACAGAAGTCTTACTCACACGAACAAATAACTAATTTCGAATAGTACTGAAAAAAGTAAATTTTATTCATAGGTCCAGATAAGGATTGTTTATGCACCTAAAATTGCATTTATTTCCTTCCCCATCAATTTAAACATGAGTTTGGGTGCTCAAAAGAACCGTATCATTGAGACGGTTCTTTTAAGTACCCACAACATATGTTTTGGTTGAGAAATAAAAAAAATATTTAAAAGATATGCACTCTTATCTGGAGGCCTGTTATTCATAAAACTATTCTGGAAATAATCACAGTGTCTATGTTAAGATTATTGAGCACAATGATACCAAATAGAATCTGCAATATGTTACACTCTTGAAATAGTATGTATAGATATCTTAAGGGTTGGTGTCACTATGTCTAAAAGTGATTCACTATTCCGTAAAAATTTCTACCATGGCAAACCATTTAGATCCTGATCAGATGACGCACTCAGCGATGTCTCATCAGGGTCGAAATGAGTTGCATGTATGTCCTGTTTTGGGGCAATATTACAAATTTGGTTAGTATTTACATGACCCTAATCCCAGCTTTTTAACCCTTGTTTCGATTTTCGAAAAGTTGGGAGTACGGGGTCTTACTAGTCAGATTTCCTGAAAGTTCATGACTTAATTATTAAGTCCAAAGGACGCCAGTCTTTTATTTTCGATTTCGTAAAGACTGGGGTCCTGGTATCATTTACAAACAGATATGTTTGTGAAACTGATGATAATATACGATATAAATAATATGTTACCTAAGACAGAATATATATGCGTATATATGTATATGTTTATTTCCATCTTACCAACCCATTTGTGTCAAAAAAAAAAAAAAAAAAAAAAAAAAAAAAAAAAAAAAAAAAAAAAAAAAAAAATATGTCAACTTCACAAATGAGATGGAAAGATTCACTGTCCTTGATTATAGAAAAATGAAAGCAAACAGTGTATACCCTGGTGAGGTGGGCGGATTGGTGTATTGCACCTGGGACTGCATTGCATACTAAATTCCCATTTCAACCATAGCTCTAAAGTGCAGGCGCTGCTGTTGTGCACTGAACGTGACTTCTCATCTGGGTATATTCCGCTTGCTAATGTCCTACATTATGGGACATTATATTTAAATGGGGAGTTCTACTTTTATATAAATATATATTGACTGATAAATATTGCATTATATAAATAGAAGTAGCGCCATATTATATATTGTTCGCTATAGGGATAAAATTGCAAGTAAAAATAGCTAAAGTATTAATGTTTCTCAATATAGCATATACGTAAACAAATAGTGTGGACCATGATGGGATGGGCGGAATGCCACATCGCATCTGTGACTGCATTGTTTACCAAATCATACTTAGCGCTTTAACGTAAATAGTCAGCGATTGATGGCTGAAGTAATAATAAAAACACAATGGGCTCAGCTGATATATGCCATTCCTGGCGTCTCATCTGGATCCACACTGTTTTGCTTAGGTACCTGCAGATACATGAATCTAATCAACTGGTCATAAAAGAGGTCACATAGTCAGCAGAAGTAGCCAGCCAGAGTATGTATGCCACTTAACATTATATGCACGAAAGCAAATAGTGTGGTCCCCGCTGAGACGAGCGGAATGTCACATCGCAGCTGGGGCTGTACTGTTGACTTAAATCAAATGTTGTCTGTAATCTGACGCAATTACTCTTTCATTGCGGTGCAAGCTCTGCTGATGTGTGTCAAATGTTGAATTTTATCTTGTTACATTTTGTTTGCCAAAGTTCCACATTTTGTCTGAATAGGAATTCATACTAGAAATAAAAATCAGTATTTCATGATAATGAATTAAAGGGAAGCATGGAGTGAAGACTCATACGAGATGTGCAAATGGAGGCATCTCGTCTGACTCTGCACTGTTAACTAGCACCTTATCCTAAGAGGAGGGTATGCATAGAGGATCTTCCACGAGTGCTCATGTTTTGTTGAATTTATTAAGCAAGTTGGGGAAAAGAGATAAAATGCGAGGCTTGCCGAGCATTTTGTCTCTTTTTCGCAACAAGTTTATTAGGTTCAGGAATACAGGAGCACGAATGTTATATATTCTATTTATCATATGACAAATACTTTGAAATCTCATTTCTGGCGTAAAAACGTTATAATTTTGTCATTATGTACGCAACGCTGATATGGACGCCATAACATTTCCCGTAAATATATAAACCACTAGTGGTTTATCGATTTTTATTGCATGGCGTTGTTTCACTCCCGGGCGCGGCGTCATATGATAAATACATTTTCTAGCACAAATGCTTATATTATATGTTATATATCATTGTTTCTGACAAATACACAAAATACTATTGAAAAACCATTTCGGAATAAACCTATGTGCAGCTACTGTAAAATGAAAGCATATTTAACACGGTTCAATAATCGGTAAAATAGTCTTACTATGTACATACAAATACATATAGAACGGGAGAGGGGAAAAGGGTACACTGTCCGCTACGAAAAAAGTATCTCAAAAAAGTAATTTGTGTATTTGCTCAGGAGCCTTATGGCTTGTTGCAAATGCTATTCTGTATTTTTGTAAGGTCTGTGGAGGATGGCCTCGAGCCTTCACAAACCTATGACGAGGTAAATAAACTTCTTCTTCTTCAATATGGTATTTCCTGATCATACTCACTTACTATTTTAAGCACGGTCTGTAGATGTCACCTGCATCATTGCTCAGTCTTTAGTAATGATTGGGAGAGCATTATGGGATAATCTTAATCAATATGATATAACTGATCATACTCACTTACTATTTTTAAGCACGGTCTGTAGATGTAACCTGCATCATTAATGAGTCTTTAATAATGATTGGGGGAGCATTATGGGATAATCGTAATCAATATGGTATTTCCTGATCATACTCACTTACTATTTTTAAGCACGGTCTGTAGATGTCACCTGCATCATTGCTCAGTCTTTAGTAATGATTGGGGGAGCATTATGGGATAATCGTAATCAATATGGTATTTCCTGATCATACTCACTTACTATTTTTAAGCACGGTCTGTAGATGTCACCTGCATCATTGCTCAGTCTTTAGTAATGATTGGGGGAGCATTATGGGATAATCTTAATCAATATGATATAACTGATCATACTCACTTACTATTTTTAAGCACGGTCTGTAGATGTAACCTGCATCATTAATGAGTCTTTAGTAATGATTGGGGGAGCATTATGGGATAATCTTAATCAATATGATATAACTGATCATACTCACTTACTTTTTTTAAGCACGGTCTGTAGATGTAACCTGCATCATTAATGAGTCTTTAATAATGATTGGAGGAGCATTATGGGATAATCGTAATCAATATGGTATTTCCTGATCATACTCACTTACTATTTTTAAGCACGGTCTGTAGATGTCACCTGCATCATTGCTCAGTCTTTAGTAATGTTTGGGGGAGCATTATGGGATAATCTTAATCAATATGATATAACTGATCATACTCACTTACTATTTTTAAGCACGGTCTGTAGATGTCACCTGCATCATTGCTCAGTCTTTAGTAATGATTGGGGGAGCATTATGGGATAATCTTAATCAATATGATATAACTGATCATGCTCACTTACTATTTTTTTAAGCACGGTCTGTAGATGTAACCTGCATCATTAATGAGTCTTTAATAATGATTGGGGGAGCATTATGGGATAATCGTAATCAATATGGTATTTCCTGATCATACTCACTTACTATTTTTAAGCACGGTCTGTAGATGTCACCTGCATCATTGCTCAGTCTTTAGTAATGATTGGGGGAGCATTATGGGATAATCTTAATCAATATGATATAACTGATCATACTCACTTACTATTTTTTTAAGCACGGTCTGTAGATGGAACCTGCATCATTAATGAGTCTTTAATAATGATTGGGGGAGCATTATGGGATAATCGTAATCAATATGGATATTTCCTGATCATACTCACTTACTATTTATAAGCACGGTCTGTAGATGTAGCCTGCATCATTCATGAGTCTTTAATAATGATTCGGAGGAGCATTATGGGATAATCGTAACCAATACTCAATATATAATAGCTGATAGGTGATTGAGTGCACAATAAGAGGCGATCTTCATCCGCTCTTTTGCGTGTATTGGTCGCCGCTCATTTCATACTCCGTCATGGTATGACTTCCGCTCAAACGTTTTCACCCGAATATGAAAATGAAAAAGGACGCTTTCACTGAAACAGGTTACTTTTTCTATTGATGCAAAACAATAAAATAGATAACGGCTTCAAGTGATAAATTTTATAGCTTTAAGAGGTTATGTACCCCACTGTTGATGTTAGGAAATGGCACGGTTATTCGTAAGTCAATATAAACTGAAAATCATCTAATGATAGTTCTGTCTTAGTACTTAAGTATACAGTTTTGACTAATTCCAGCAGTTGGTAAGTATTCTTGCTATCTGAGAGGATAGTTTCATATAAGTATGGTGTATTGATTAGGCTTACTTACGTGTATACTGTTTGGAGTAATTTCAGTTATTAAGGTGGTTCTGCATTCTGAGAGGATAATTTTGTTAAGTATGTTTTATAAAGGTATGATCATTGTGTCTTGGTTAGACTACAACAGCCTGCTTAGTCTCAGCAGCCCTTCTAAGGTTTGAATTTGGCATATAGAACTCTATAAACAAATTATCACTGCAGCGGACAGCTAAGATTCTGATTAGAATGCGCATCCGTGCAGTCTGATCTGTGCCTTTGTTTTGCGCAAAACTGTATAAAATAGATTTTCGCAGGACGAGGCTCATCCGAACTCATTGCAATTTTGATTTGATTGGGTTCATCATGCCATACGTATGGGCAATTAGGAGCATGTGCGTTCTCCACTGACTTCCTAAAGTTGCTTGATCGGCCATCATAACTGTGCAGTTTAAACGAGTTAACTTTTTTCTAACTCAATATTTGCTACCATTCAGCAGTCCAACACCACCCAGCAGCGTGACACCTTCCAACGATCTAGCTCCTTCCAGCCCTCTGGTTCCTTCCAACAGCATAGTACCTTCCTAGTCTGAAGTTTCAATGCTTGCTAGAATGTTTATTTTTCTTAGTTTATCATTTCTCGCAAGACCATCGTACGACAGACGCACGACGTTGGTGAGAATGTCGTGAGGCGGTCGATGGTAATAAATGTTCGCAATTTCATCAGGCGAATAACGTGCGAGTGTCTCGCGAATGTCGCACGATTGTAGCGCGAATGTCGTGAAACATTCGCCAATGATTCGTGCGACAACCGTACGACATTCGTGCGACTGTCGCAAATATGTCTTAATCACCCATTCGGTGTGACCGCAATGTAATTATGGTTGCAATGTCGTATTTCTGTCGCCAAAATGAGTCTCAAATTAGTCTCGAAATAGTCGCAAATTGCTCGCATCCCAGTGAGATACTAGCTTAACTGTAAAGATACACTTGCTCCTCTTAATACCGACTGAGTCGGGTATACGAGACGCAAGTGTAACGCCTCTTATTATCGACTGGGTTGGTAATAAGAGGCGCAAATGTACCTTACAGTCACATGATGTTCTGCTGTCACTCGTCGCCAACGAACCCACACCGCATTCATTTAGCTGCCCTTGAACATTTGGCCTTCTACTGTTAACAAGATGTTATGACCCAAACATACTCAGTATTTTATTACAATAATAATATTGCTTTACCAATATAATCCAGTTTATATGTCATATCAATAATCTTCAGTATGCCCTAGAGAAGCCAATTATTATATGTATCCCTAGTTTTAGCTTATGAAATTATGAATGTTATTAGAATACTCTACAGGTTTATATACGAGTAATATATGTGAGTTGGTACCTATCATGTAGGCGTACGATACATTATGGAACAGTAAAATGGTACTAAACTATAGGCACACCTTTCTCTGATTTATCCAATCAAGGGCTCATTGGAGGCGTCTCAAAAGACGCTTCCAGGCATCCACAGAAATTGAGGACATATATATACTTAAGGAATAAAGATACGCAACAGATGAAAAAAAAAATTTGCGTAGTTATATGTTGTTTTGATTAAATTTCTTTTAGAATGTGTTTACTGACTATTAATGACATGTCATGAAATGTGAAACGTCACTTAACGATCAATTTAACGGCACAAGATGAAAAAACTTAAAAAAGTAAAAATCTTACGTGGACGTCAGAACAAAGATCATGAAACCCAATCTTCATCATTATTTATTACATGGAGTCGACTCCACAATGTGCAACCAAATAAAGCATCGTATCATACTGAAATATCAGTCAAATATTGTTTCAAAACCAACTACAGGAATGCAAGGATACACAATGCAAAGAAACATCACTTAAAGCCTTTGAGGTCGTTGGTGCATAACGGGATTTATCGAACCTAGAGATAACAGGACACGCTTTGCGCATGAAAGTTACCTTACAGAACCCGTATAATTGTGTCAATGGGACATTACATTGATGTTCGTCAAACTGAACACAGCACAAATTTGCAAATGAATGCAAACTGTTATATACAGGATGTAAGCATTAAACTTGCTAACTGTAACCGAAACTTTGCCACTTGGCCACTCTCCCATCAGAAAAGTGTGTAAACATTATGGTGCCTTTAAAGTGCAGAATAATGAATTTGACGTCATTATACTCATTTTATTGACGTCGAACATTCTTAAGTCATAATTCGTGCAGTAAATGTGCTTTTATTGAATAAAACTCAAGAGGAATAGACTTGTACCGCATTTAACGCAATATTTGGTCTTGACGTTAATGGCGTTTAACGTTTGAACGTAAGGTTGCAAGACGATCATTTCCTGAATCTCAAAATTTATACCAACAGTTTTGTAGACATCAAACCGGTTTTGATAGAAAATTTACCTTTATTGACCGTGTTTCACAGTTTTCTACTGAGAGTCAGGATGATTACACGCATACTAGCAGGCATACGTGATCGACGTAGGGGCTTAACCTACTGTAATATGACGGATAAATGCTACTTTTATGAAACAATATCATCTACACAACCGACTTGCATTCTATTTTATGTTTACAATGAATTGAAGTGATTGTTGCGTTTGTTTATTCCTTAAGTATACTTACCTGGCGATTGGTACACACAGTATCGATATACCGATAAGTTAGGCGGTATGAAAACAATGGGCCGGTATAGGAATTCTTATTTCATGGCCCTATAACTCCATGAAGTACATGTATTTAGATAAAAAATATTTCTGATGGATCTTATATCTACATTTAATTTTCTTCAACATTTTTTTTTTATTTTTTAATTATACAAAAAGAAATTCCAATAACATAAACTATAAAAACCTTAGAAACTGTGTCTCAGGTCTATACTCACTGTGTCAGCTAACTTACTTGTGTTTGCCATCATCTACATGTATTTTTTAACAAGAGCATTCAATTTCCCGCCATTTCTGGCAGCCATGTTTTTCCCATAATCAATATGCATGTGTCACTCTTAAAAGCTGATCTTACATAATTAATGGCTTTACATAAGAAATTAATGCTTTTAAATTTCAACCTAAGTTATTGGATGCATAATTTCATGGGATTTTAAGGGCCATTAATTTTCTATATGCAATATTTAGGCGACAGAAAAAAATGGAACACTCTTAATTGCATCTTAAACAGACTAGTTGCTGTTAAATTTTAGCACAATTAAAACCTTAAAATATTCATAAAATAATTTACTGGATTTCAAAGTCTTCAATTTCTAACGCGCGTCTTATTTTATATGTTTTGATGACCATTTGATATTCATACAAGAATCCTTAAAATTTCGATTTTAAAGTTTTAACACCTCTTATTTTATGCTTTGAACACCTTTAAGGGATAAACACTGTCAGTTTAATGGCATTTAAAGATAATATTGTAATCCCATTAAAATTGCAACATGATTTAAAGGTATAAATTAACTCTTTTTTTTTTTAAATATTTCATGGCATTCTTAAGGCTAATTAACAGCTTTAAACAGAATTATTTCAGTTAAACATTTTCTCACGAAACACAAAACGATACTCAATTTAGAGAATTTTGCTAGTGCCTTGTTATGTAACAAATAGATTGCTTTAATTATTTTTTATTGCTTGCATTTATTAGGAACAACAATTATTCTCAGTACAATAAGTTGGATGAACGAAGAGGTTTTGTTAGCACAGAACAACAAAAATTCACTTTCGTGCAATAAAGCAAATTGTTGAGCCGTTTTTTATGCATTTGAGCCGCGACATGTGATTTCCAACAATGTGGTAAGTGCCAACCAACAAAGTCTCAGATCAGCCTGCGCATACGCGCAGTCTGATAAGGGCCTTAGCTAGTCGCTTGAATATTCAATGAGTGTTAAACTACTTACTGAACATGGTTTGGAGTTCCAAAGCTTAAAAAGAGGCTGCACAGGCTCGTCTGAGAATACATTTGTCAAAATGCCACATTGTTGGAATCACATGTCACGGCTCATTTGTTTGGGGTTCACAAAACCGTCTCCGTTAGACTGTTATTTTGAGTACACGCACCATATATTTTGATTGGGAATACGAATGGTTATTTTCAATTACGCGCTCTTATCTAGGGGGCCTGACCACGTCTCCATAAAAAGTGGCTATGAGGTTTACGATCTAGGCATACACTGCTTGCCTATAGGGAGCAGTCTGATCTGGGGCCACACTATTTGTCATACAGGCTTATAAGACATTGGTTACCTACAGGTATGAAAACCCTTTTAGTGACCAATAAAACTAATGTCTTCTTGGGGAAATAGGAAAACAGGATTGTCTTGCGTATCATGAAATTTCGAGGACTAACACTTTTGCACTGATCTTCCTTCTCTGCATACTGGTTAATTTTTCATGCTTCCTGGCGTCTGCTGATGTTTACAAAATTAGCGTTTACAAAAACTATATATCTGGAATAGCGTAACAGAATCAAAACAGCTTAAATCTAGATCAGGCTAGCCATTTTGTCGGGTCTGATTTGGGTCCTAGCAAAGGTTATCAATAAACGACGCTACAAGGTTTAATGTTTCTGATATGACGCAGAATTGCCCCGGGAGACATGTCAACATTAAATTGATGTACGGGGACACATTGCAGCGGCTCTACACGTTACAATAAAAGTTGCTGTAAATTGAAAACCAGTCTTTAAAGACAAGGACCATATAGACTCTGCGTATCAGATATTCTATGAGAACTATAGGCGTTCCTATACAACCACGCAACTACCAATTTAGCAATATGCTTCAATGAAACAACTCAAGATAAGCTGTCAAAAGTCTATTATTGTCATCAAGGTACATGACAAACTACATAAAAACGTGTTCTTTTCTATCTGCTCATTTCACTGAAACAATAAAAATAGTTGAAAATCTGTTTTTAAAAAGTTTATTGTGAACAGCCCATTTATTGAAAAGACAAATGTTGTATAGACACACTGGAATTGCCTCATAGAGGTAATTCCAATGTGTACATACAACATATGTTACTGAAAATAAGAAAAACTATTTTGAAATGTACATTTATACCAAGTACCATGTCCCTCTTTGCCTCTTTTAATCATCTCAAACTGCCAAGCAGTATTAAAATACATGTCACTTTACTGCAAATTGTTTATGTTTGCATGACAGCTACAACACTAAATTCGACTTTATAAACTGATTCTTTGCTAAACTGGTAGTTTCGTGGTTGTAATACAAGTATTTTTGAAACCCCAGACCATAGTAAGTAAGTAAGTAAGTAAGTAATGAGTTTATTATAGTGACATGTGCATACATGATATAATACAATATTAAATTATACAATTATTAAGCACCCGGCCCAATGGACCTATATGTCACCTTGATAGGAAGACTCTATCTATGTACAATAATTTTATATTAGAAAGCTCTGGAGTTATTCTGATATTGTGACGGGGAACTGGTTGTTATTGTAAACAGATTAACTTACAAAATTGGCGTTTCACTTTTTACTCTGGTTGGTCATCGAGGATTGCAAACAATACTGGCCAAGACCAGACAACCCATTAGGGGAATCTGATCAAGGTCAACCTTGTTTGCTGCCGTGATAGAATTAGTCTAACGGCATCTAGTGCAAACAGCATGGGCCAGGATCAGACAACTCACTTAGGAGCAGCCTGATCATGGCTCATATTGTTTGCTTGCTCCCATGATAAAGGCACTGAAGTACATATAACCGACGTAATAAACGGACCACACTTCTTGACCAAGTACATATTTGATAACATTTCACTGTTATCCCTTTACCGTTATTCATGGCGATAATTGGACTGAACTATGTTTTGTTCTTGATCCTGGTGTGCGATATTGCTAATACTATGGACCAAGACCAGATTGGCCCATTGTGAGCGTTCTGATCAAGGTCCATATTATTTGCTTCCATGATGAAACTGAAACTGAGTACAATATGGGTCACGACAAGACTACACCTTAGGTGCATTCTGGTCATGGCTCATATTGCTTCCTTCCTGGTGAAATGAGTTTATAGTGCATTTGCATACAAGCAGCAGACGTAGTAAGCGGATCATGCTTCTCGCACAGGATAAGGGTTATTAATATTCTCATCGAATACATATACCGTTTTTCATTGCAATTGACATTAGGGCTTTTGTTGTTGTTATTTTATCCTGGTTGCTGTTATTGCTAACAATATGGGCCAAGACCAGACTGCCCTTTTAGGAGCGGCCTGATCTAGGTCCTTATTATTCATTTTCATGAAATTTGTCTGGCAGCCTAAACTGCGAACAACATGTGCCAAGAACGGGCTACTCCTTTAGAAGCAGTCCGATCAGAGTTCATATTGCTTGCTTCAGTGGTAAAATTGGTCAGACGTAATAAGCTGACATAGCGGGTTTTTTTTATAGGGAATAACTAGCAGATAAAAGGCAAAGTATCTCAAAGTGTAAGCCTCATAGTATTAAAGGTGACGCTCTACCACAAACTGTGAATAGTGACAAATCAGAAGCTTGTGCAGTCTCCTTCTAAGCTAAGAAACTCCTAATGATGTTCCGTCAGTAGCTAAACAATCATAGAATATTCAAGCGACTAGCAAAGGCTCTGATCAGACTGCGCGTATGCGCAGGCTGATCTGAGGCTTTGCTGGTCGCACATACCACATTGTTGGAAATCTTATGCACTGGGTCAAAATTGTATCCTCTTCCAGTGAGCGCATTGTGTAGGAAGTACATTGTGACGGATAACACTTTCTTGACAGTAATCGTTTATCCCTTCATGCACTAATGGACTCTTCCTGCTGGTTTGATACAAAAATCTTTTGTTGGTCCATTGATAAAAACGAGCCATGACATGTCATTTCCAGCAATGTTGCATTTTGACAAGTGTGGACTCAGGCGAGCCTGTGTAGCCTCCTGTTAAGTTAAGAAACTCCAAATGCTGTTCGGTCAGTAGCTTAAAGTTCATAGAATATTCAAGCGACCACTAAAGGCACTGATCGGACTGCGCAGGCTGGTCTGAGACTTGCTGGTCGCACATACCACATTGTTAGTAATCTCATATCGCGGCTCATTAATTGTTATATGTAGGAGTCACCTAATATAATTTTCAAATGAAATTGTTATTCTTCTCTGAACGGCCTTTTGGTCCTAACAAACAGTGAAGGCCCTTATGTGACATTTCATCTTGGTCTTCACTGTTTGCAAGAGTACACATTTAGGAGTCACTAGTATATGCACAGTTGATTTCTGATTCTTGTGTTGTTTATTAATTGATTGTCGTTGCTACAATTGAGTGCGGTGCGGTGTGTAAGACCTTTGTTTCGTGGTTAAGTTATTGGCGTCTTTTCTATTTTTGCAATCATCTTGCTAAGGAAAAGAGAGCTGGATGCTTTACTTAAACTATGTTCCTGCTGTTGTTTGGCTGTTATTATTCGCTCGTGGATTGCTCTACAGTGTGCAATGGTGGCATTGCCTGGTCAAAGTCACCTACTGGTTGAGATGACATTTCCTTTTATAGATTCTACAATAAGCTCCATTATAAGCTTGTTTTGCTTTACTTGAACCGATCACTGCACATTACACGTAAATACAGTATAATATAAAAATATTTCTAGACGAACACTACATTAACACAAAGGCAGTATAAATAGCATCAATGTATCACATTATCAGAAACCTACCAAAATACAACAGCTACAAATGTTCAACAAAAGCAAGTGATTACGACTAGGAAAACCCAGAGATATAGTGCGAAAAAGACATAGGAACACCACTAGTAGACACAAAACAAACCAATCAGCTCTCCCTCTAATCTCTGTAGTGATATGATAGCAAAACTAAAAATGACACTATAAGTACTGTATAACAAAACAAGGACCGCACATCAAACCCAAAACAGTATTTGTCCAATGATAACACATATGCTTTCATGCACGTCTGTTTGTTGATGTCTTGTGGTCACCTGCTGGGAAAGGGCTGACCTCTTGGCTCTCGTTTGTGGTGTGTGGCTGTGAGTTTGTCACTTTCCCATTGGTATCCGGGGTCAGGTGTGGTATTGTTTGTATCGATTCCTGGTCTTTGTACCCTTACTTACTTTCACTGTTTGAAGATTTACTCGATAAGTGAAACTAAAAAGGACACTAAGTCCAGCATAACAAACAAACAAAACATTACCGCATATACAACCAAATGCAAAATTGCTCTTAGCTGAAGATCAGCTGATAGCAGGAGTGTGTGTTCACTGTTTGAAGATTTAATCTAATCCTGAGGGATCTTTTGTTTCTAAATGAATACCCGTTATTACTGTCATAGAAAAGCTGGCCACCATCGGCCCGCCAGCGAAACGCGATTCAAATGGCGTTTCACTGGTGGACCGATGTTGGCCCAAGACTGAATGTTTGCCTTTAGCTAAACTTCTTATACATGTAATAGTGTAAGGGAAATAGTTCAGTTACAGGAATTATTTAATTGAAAATAGCCATTAACCAACACTCATATGCATGTAGATTTAATTCGATTTGTTCGTTTACGTCCCATCAACAATCTATCAGTTAAACAGGGACGGGTCTTCCTGGGTATAACCAGTACTAAGCTAGGATGATTGTGTCTTGCTCAAGGACCACAACGCAGTGACGCCGGTGAGGCTCGAATCCACGGCCCTTCGGTCTCGAGTCAAGCACTCTACCACTGGGCCACTGCGCTCCCTATGCATGTAGAGACTGTACAAATTGATTTCTTTGAACGAGATACAATTTTCAAATTGTCGCATGTGGGCGAGACTGGTGAGCCATAAGGTACTACAGTTGATGTCACGTCTAATTTATTCCTTCCATGACAGAACATTGTCTTATTTCCTTCTTGAAGCTACACAGAGACATCATTATGTTATCAATAGAAAATTCAGTTTTCACACATAAAAACGGCCCAACTCGGTTGTGTGTGCAAGACACTTTCCAAGCCAGCATACAGTGAAGGGTCACCATCCGCCCGCCAGTGAAACTCCATCGTTTCGTTTCGCTAGCGGGCCGATTGTGTGCCACTTTTAGATGTTTACTGGGTCGTTAACAAGGTAAATGGGCACATATTGTTTGTGAGGTTGTTTGTTTTGGGACCTTATTTGTTATGCAGTACTAAGTGTCCGTTCCAGTATTGCAACCATCTCGCTCAGCTCAGGGAGAGACGTCTGGTTGTTTCGCTTTATACCACCTTTACCAACTAAAGCATGAGTATCTTGTGATATGCAAGGTCTACACTGATGTGGGTGGTATAAACTAGTTATACCATATTTTTCCACCTGTACGTAAGATAATCTACTCGCTAAAGCTCGTGGATTATCTCCATGTACAGACAGACAACCTATGGTATAACTATTACTTAATCGTGTTGTTGCTGTCGTGTGGCTGTTAATGTTATTGTTTTATCGGTGCCGTGGGTTCATATGTTGTCTGTGATTGTGGCATTTCTGGGCATACTCACAAGCTTTCTGAACTTCAAATCATTCGTTCGTAATATATAAATAAACAAACCGTCTTCACTTAATTACATTACAGCGAATCCAGGGAGAGATGCATACAAACCAGTGTGAAAGTGTCTTCCAAATCTCTTAATAATCTTCCAATATTCTTTTCAAATTCAATGGTGGATAGGAAAGTTGACTCTTAACCTTTGAAAGTACCTTAGAGCTGATTTCATTTATCTTCATTTCAATCTTCATCAGTGATTGGTTTACAAAACAAGTGTAATAAGTACTTCACATGTGACTATACATGTACAAGGCACCTGTTGGAAATGAAATTGTTGTCCAGGTTCTATTGTGAAGAGATTTTGAACGTAGATTTTGATGAAAATAAGAGGAAACTACCAACAAAATCATTTCTCAAATATTCAAGGGAGTTATCAACCTACCACCAGCCTAACAAAACTTCATTGTCATATCAAAACCTTGTGATAAGTTAAAGAAACACATATGAAAAATCTTTTCTATGCTTGCCAATTAACTTTAAAAATCTTCAATGAATATGAATGGTGAGTTAATAGTTTGACAAGAGGTTTAGAAGAAACTTTCATAATCGTTTGTATGCATCTTGTCTGGATTAGCTGTAACAGGATCGATAAGTCAATAACTGGTGTACTAAAATTCTAATTTTAGTAAATTGACACTCTTTATAATCGAATAATTTATCTGTACATTTACCTGATTGACATAAATTATTCTAAATATTCCACAAGAAATCATAATGATTCCAAAACTGGCTTGCCTGTGATTCCATTTGGAGCACCTTTTGAAAATTGCCTCAAACATACTAAAGTGAGACATCGTTACGAACCCAAAATCTGAAAGACAATCGACTGACAAAAAATGGACTCTGCATCCCGTTGCCATTATTTGAATGAATAGACACAAAGTCACTTTTCGTAAAGTTATCTCCCTTTCAAATACAACAATATCAAACACTCGTCACTTCTTACTGACTTTTGGAAGTATGGAAACGTATTTCTTTTACTTTTATTAAGAAACCTTGGCACACATTCTTGCCAGGCCACGAGAAAACAGCTGATTAGATTCCTGTGGAATCCTAAATGAATGTGTTTGTGTCTTTGCTCAAAAAGCATTTAACTGCCACCAGACATTTTTTACCAAACCAGTTTTTGACAAAATCACCTAGTACTTTTAGCTAACATAGACACATAAAGTGACTTATTTCTGTAAAAATAGACCATAATGAGTAAATGCTATAACTTTTTGGCTTAAAATCTATAATGACATAGAAAATATTCCATGGCAAAGGTCAAACCCCCCGCATGTGGAGAATGTCCCCGTGGGGATTTTTTTTAAATGTTAAGTTCACCTTTTTGTTCAAATATGAAAAGATCTCATGTAAATGGTTTGTAAAAATGAATGTCGTTAGTAAAAGCAAAGTTTGATTCTCCCCACGAGCATTTTTTCTCCATTTGTATGAGTGACAAAAAACAAACCTAGGTTCAGTCTTGCAATCTGTTTCACAGATTTGAGTATGTTTCAAGTATATTAAAAGATTTTGATTTTCCCTGTAAAATTTTCAATTAAACTGGACGAGTTTTGTCTTAAGCGGATCCAGAATTTTTTTGTCAGCGTGGTCCTGATAACGTTTTGTCATCAACGTATTTCACAGTGAGCCGTACGATGTTATGAACCTCCAGATGCAATTGGACCCTGGCTTCTCGAAGAGGTTTGTAATATGAGCCGCGACATGTGATTTCCAACAATGCGGCATTTTGACAAGTGTAGACTCAGATGAGCATGTGCAACCTCTTGTTTAGCTTAGAAACTCCAAATTTTGTTCGGCCAGTAGCTTAACAGTCATAGAATATTTAAGCGACCAGCAAATGCTCTGATCAGTCTGCGCAGTCTGCAGAAAAAAATGCGCAGGCTGGTCTGAGCCTTTGCTGGTCGCACATACCACATCATTGGAAAACTCGTGTCACGGCTAAAATTATATATTAAGAAGACAATAAGCTAGATGTGTCTGTTATGCTCCTTTAAGAGACTATTCTTTAACCAGCAATGAAGTTTAAAAAACGAATGAATATGTGTACCTTTCTGACTGTAAATAGCCCCTGCTTTTGTTGCAATTTGTCCGAAAGGGTAATAGGTTCAAAATATATTGCCCTTTTTTACCTTCAACTCATTTTCTAAAATAAGTATAATAAGTGGGGCGGATATAGAACAATTTTGAGAAGAATTGTGCATTTTATGATAAAAGCATGAAAGTTGATACATGGCTATTAGATAACAATACAAACAAATAAGGGTCGGTGCCACGCCGAAAATTTCCTCTAATGGCCGCCATCTTGTTTTTTTCAAAATGGCCGCCTTTTTAAACTTATTCATTTTTATCTTATCTTTTATTTGTAAGCATCATGTGTTCTTCAGTTAATTTTACTTAAATAGCCTTCAGTTATATCTAAATACCTTAGAATAATCTTTCAATTTTTTTTTAAAAAAAGTCAAGATTGAGGCTGTATTTTAAAGATGACCGCCACTTTTGTATCTAAAAAAAGCAGTTGTACAGTTGCTATATATTAGAACTTTACAAAATTATAAATTCTGATGCAAATTACTTCTAGCAAGTAGAAATAGTCCCGTTAATCAAATTACTTGCTTATCAGCATGGCCTTATTGTTGCTTATTGTTTCAATATGGTATTAAAGATGGTTACCAATGTACAAATCATAACATAATATTTGCTTTCATTGGAAATTGGAAGAATGTAGTTTTAATTTATGCAAACGTTTTTCTAGAATAATTTTATTTAATGGCTTTGGATAAAAAAGAGAGCATCCAACATGCCATCCAAGTTGGCTGTCAAAGTGGAAATGTTATATGGTTATCATTTATAAAATGGCCGCCATATTGTTTTTTCCAAAAATGGCAGTCTATTCTTAACTGAATTATTTTAAGCTAATACATTTGCAAGTTAATATGTCGTCTTCATTTATTTTTACTTATTTTGCAGTAAATCATACTAATTTGCCTCAAAATTTGACATTCAGGCTATGAAAACACATGGTTTAGGACATAGTCTCAAGGTGGATGTCTCATTTTGCATCCTCAACAGTGGAATTAAACCAACCTCACATTTTATGAATTTTCATTCAAATGTATGATGCAATAAACTAAAAATAGTTCACACAACCCAGGGACTAACTTATCAGATTTTTTTTTTTTATTTTAACGTATTATTACATGGAATTCAAAATGGCCTTGTTTTTAGTTTTAGAAAAAAAATTATGAAAATGATTTTCAAGAAATGATTATATTTAATGTATTAGGATAGTAAAGGGGGCATCCAACCTAACATCCACGATGGTTGCCAATTTTGTTTTTAAACGCTTTTTAAACATCTGAACTCAGGGTGATGTTAGCGCTGTTAAAGTGGTTTTAGCCATCCAGTAAAGGTGTTTATAGTACCCGTTATGGCAAGGCGATGCTTTTTTGTGGATCATTTTTGTTATTTATGTTTCGTGCTTGTCGTGTTTTCTTGTCTGTTCATTGTGGCCTTGTGGTAACCTGGTGGGAAAGGGCTGACCTCTTGGCTCTCTTGTGTGTGATGTTTTATTGTGTTTTTGTTACTTTCCCATGTTTGTCCTGGGTCAGGTGTGTTGCTTGATTGTATCGATTCCTGCTATTTACCTTCTTTCTTACTTTTATACAATTATTCCTATAAATATCTTCTATTTAAAATGGATATGATCAAAATGAGATGCAAACTCTTTTGGGTTTAAATGATGATGCTATTTCACTCTGTATTTACAGGGGTTTCCTTTTATAGCCCACGGATCTTCAGCTAGGTGTCTCAGACTGTATTTTCTGTCGAATTCTAGCTCTTACTGCATCAATGTGTGCTTTTCGTGATTTATTGTTTACTGTGGTTATTCATTGACTAGTTAAAGTACATCCTAGAAACTGTTCCAAGGCAGTAGTGCTGTTGTGGTTCTCATTTTATTATTATTGGTGTAAATGTTATTTGAATTTAATTTTATATACATGTATCTGAATGATTTTGGTTGTGTTAAGGTAGCCTAGTGACTACATACCTTCTAGCGAAAAGCTATCATCACCAGTGTATACTTTCTATCTGTATATTTAGTTTTCCCCATTTTGGTTTTGTAGGAAGAATGTTAGCTCTGTTTGTACTAGTTTCTGTTCATTGCTTTGAGTTTACCTAGTATATAAGCCGAAATGGGAATACATGTCCAGAATGACGCAGGCCAACAGTTGCTAGGTGAAGAAGCGAAAAAAGGAGCCTGGAAAGAGCATTATGAATTTACTCGAATTAGAACTATTTGGAATGCAGATGACATGCCAGAGGAAAGCACAGCTGAAGGTCTAGCCAGCTGATCAGTACAGGGTTTATCACAAAAGCAATTAGTAGGATGTGTTCTGACAAAGCAGACAGATCATCAGCAATTGTCATCGAGATGCTTTATTCTACATGCATTTGGGAAGCTGACACAGTCAATGTATTTGACCTCATCGGCAACATAATCTCGAAAATTAGTACAGTTAACTAGTAGGAGAGCAAAATTGACAGTACATACATACATGTAGGCAAAGGGGGTGCTCTGAACAGAGGCTTGAGGTTAAAGGGTGTTTTGGTGCATATTGGAGAAACTTATCAGGCAGAGAGTAGAGATTGACGAGATGCAGTGCAAATGTAAATGTATGTCAGGCCATGGTGGCACTACAGTTGCAATCTTCATTTTAAGACAGCTACAGAAAATGCACCTGACTTCTAACAAGCCATCTACATCGCTTTCATTAACATAGAGAATGACAGAAGGAAGGTAATGTGTAGCTGGTGCAACTGATGCATTGCATGATCAAGGACATGACAATCAGTGCAACAGTTGACAATTGTCACAGCGAGACGTTTAGGTGTTGATGTTCATCATGGCTCTGTTCTGATTCCCCTGCTCTTTATTGTTATGTAAGAGGCTCTTCATGGACTTCAGAACATACTGCCTATTATTGCTGTTGTACAAAGATAACCTGGTGATCAAGGCTGAGTCCATGTAGGAACTGCTGGTGGATTGCATGAAAGTGTTGGAAGGAGATAGATCTACATCTGATCTTAAGATATGAAGTCATATAAAGTGGTCTCTGAGCTCAAGTGCAACAAATACCTGTGGCACAACACTACTTAATGTTGGAAGATGGAGGTGACAGCACGTACCTGATAAAAATTTGAGATAGGATATCTGTAGCCATGTTGACATTATCTGTGCTAGAGACATCCTTGAGCTGCCTGCAGTCATACACTGCAAAAGTACATGGTAGAAGCTCCGTAAACTTCTTAACCTTCTGATCACCTAACATTTGCTGCCTTTGACTCGAGGCAGGTAGTACTTAAAGCTGCATAGTCTGTAACTTTTGATCTTCTAGTTTTAAAAATAATGTTTTGATTTTTCAAGAACACAGTAAAAATACTCAAATTCAGGTAAACATTTTACCATTTTCGTAAATCTTAACAAGTTATCACTATCAAAACAACTGCATTTATGTTAAAATTCAACGGTCTAGAATTATTGGAGGGACGCAAATAAATACCAACAAGAGAAAAAACACCTATTTGATAAGATAATTCACTTTTCCATGCAGTTTTCAGCTGTACTGATCATTTTTATAGTGAAAACATAGCTTAATTCTACTTTTACAAATGATTTAAAAAGAAAATAAAACTTTTCGAAAAATGTTCATAGTTACAGAGTATGCAGCTTTAACATGTATTCATTGTTTTGTTTTTGTTGAGTGTATATATCCAGTACATACTTGACTATAAACAGTTAACATGATACATTTTAAGTGATGTCGAAAACGCATAATATCAAAAATGTGATAAATATTTTGAAAAAAAAAAAAACAACTGCAAAGTATCACCAATAAATAGAATTTTCCATTTTGGCGGCCTTCTTTGATGCCATGCTTAAATCTACAAATGAGAAAATTTCAAAAATTATATACTCAGAAGAAAAAGTTTAGTCAGTATTTATGTTTTATCATAAAATCAACAATACTGGATATATCATTGTCAAATTGTATACATGGGTTGTATTATTATTATTTTACACGTATCCGCTTATAGTGTGACAAATAATGCCTTTATTACACTGTATCAACCAAATTTCAAAATGCACGATATGCACGTGCTGCAGTCAACCGGCTGGGTTATTTTCTCATATACTGTTTGACATGGAAAGAGAGTTGTTCCTATTGCAATAATCCGGAAAAATTCAGTGTAAGCAAGCTTAAGTCGCCGTCCAGGCTATCAACAAATTATTGATAATAACGCGTTTGAACTTCTTGGAGCAGGTATACGTGTTGCTGACGTGACATGCAGTTTTGGATGTAAAGAACAAACAATTTATCGTCTGCAAACACGTTTTCGACAGCCTGGCAGTAAAAATTACAAGCCTCCGCCAGGGAGACCACGGATAACGACGCCACTTGAAATTAGGGTCATAGTGACGTCAACATGACGTAATCACTTCATTGACGCTTGGAAACTTCTTAAAGACCTTAGATATGCAACAAGCACTAGAATTTTCTGTCTTCACTGCCAGAAATCGTCTGAGGGGCGCTAGACTGATTTTTGAGTTTTTACATTTGAATTTTGATATGACCCCTTTGTGTAATTTTGAAGAAGAAAAGGGGTATATTTTCAGAATGTTTTGTTGAAAATGTTCGCATTTGTGAGAAATTAAATAAATTTCATTTTGAGTAAGGTTTTTGTCAATATTAAGACTGTCTTACAAAATCATTGCACACAGTGTCTGTACTGACTAAACTTTTTCCTCTGAGCATATATTATGTATAACAAACTCATGGCAATTAAAAGAAATTTCACTCATAAAAATCTCAAAGATATATTTATGTATATAAAAAATCTTCATTCTTTGGCAGCCATCTTGGGTGCCATATTGTATCAAGGCTCTCTTATAAGTTGTTCACAAATAAAAATGTCACATTTGGAGCCTTTCCATGCTTTGAAAAACTTGATTTTCATGCAGAAATCTGAATTTAAGCTCATTATAATTATGATGTTTTCATAAAGCAAGCTTGAATTAATACATAAAAATGGCGGTCATCTTATAGAATGGCCGCCATCTTGGATAGTATGCCCATCTACATGTGATGTCAGATAATTACAAACGTTTAATTGTTAAGATAGACACTTCTACTAGCTTTAAATAAATGTTTATTGCAAAATGATATCCAGCTTAGCAGGCTTTACATGAAAACAGGTCGCCATTTTGAAATTCAAGATGGCGGCCGTCAAGGTGCATTTCTGGCGTGGCACTGACCCTCAAAAACTTTGATTATTACTGATCTGGCCATGTACCAAGTTTCATGCTTTTATCATAAAATGCGAGATTTTTTCACATATACAACCCACGAAATATAGGAAAAATATAATAATAAGATGTTAAAGCTGCATTGTTTGTAACTTTTGATCTTCCAATTTTAAAAATAATGTTTTGATTTTTCAAGAACACAGTAAAAATACTCAAATTCAGGTAAACATTTTACCATTTTCGTAAATCTTAACAAGTTATCACTATCAAAACAACTACATTTATGTTAAAATTTAACGGTCTAGAATTATTTGAGGGACACAAATATTTACCAACAAGAGAAAAAAACACTTATTTGATAAGATAATTTACTTTTACATGCAGTTTTCAGCTGTACTGAACATTTTTATTGTGAAAACATAGCTTAATTCTAATTATGCAAATGATTTAAAAAAACAAAAGATTTTTTTTCGAAAAATGGTCATAGTTACAGAGTATGCAGCTTTAAGTTACAGGTCCTAATCTAAATCTAAACCTCTTCTTAAAAATAAATAAAAAAAGTCGACAGGCGACAAAATAGCATGCCCAATTATCTAGCATGCAATGAGCATATGCACATATTTCTGTATTTGTCAGGTCTTCTTTCAACTGTAATGTACATAGCGCATAGTAAGCTAAACTCAATTATTCGTCTATTTTTTCAGAAAGCGTATAGCGAGCGCTTCTTTGTCATTATTGTCTGGGGCGCATTTACCATCAAAGGTGTCTAATAATCATAACGTAGAACGAACGCACTCGCCAATAAAATGACATTACCATCTTAGTCAGTGAACACTAAAGCATGCACAGTCGAATATTGTCATTTATCCTCTCTGTGAACGATACTTACCAAAATACATATAACAGGCTACGTAGACAGATACATTCTTGTGCATGCTTATCAATAAACAGAATAGCGGTATAGATTAAAAGGAAGAAAGCATTTTATGATGTAGATCATACGGACATCCTGTAAAAAACCTGGCTGTGTTGCATGTTAACACCAAATATGCAGATCAGTCAGCGCATCCGCGCAGTCTGATCAGCGCATTTGTTTTCGCTGACAGCACAGAATAATAGCTAAATTTGATATATGTGAAACTTAAATATCCTAGCTAGTCTTTGTAGCTGAGCAGACTTGTCAGAACCGCACTAGGTCACAGACCCCGAAAGCCATTTATTCAATGTCTAGGCTCATGTTTCCGTGAATGATAAATAATTTACCTTGTAAGATAATGTAATTCAATTGTTATCCCCAGGAGGGAGATGTTTCATGTTTCTAATGCCAAGGTTGTTATGACAACGAAAAAAAAGTCGTGTGAGAATCATTCCGTAGGCTTGCTACGCTGTGAATGTATGGTCGGGATAGGTGTATTGTGTTTTGTGGGTCATTTGTTTAAATTTGTTGAAAAGAATTATATAATCTTCAGGGAACAGTAAAAGCAGTAAAACTTGTGTAAAACGACCATTCAAAATTAGGCAAAACAAATATCTTAGTGACAAATGGTAGCTAAATGAAGGTTGAAAGTATTGCAGAATGCTCCCCTTGCAACATTCTGCATTACTTTGACCTGCATTAAGCGATAATTGGTCTTTAAAACCAATTCGTGGTATTTTAGAGAGTGACCGTTTTACGCAGGTTTTACTGTATTTATAATTCGCTTACACATGTATTTACTGTCTTGAGTTGGCTCCGAGTACCGTAAGTCTAACGGGTGAACAGACCCAGGGCAGCGACAGTAAACAAAACATATAAGTTGATATTTGTTTGATTGGATGTTTCAGCCAGAAGCCTCTATCAAGGCAAAACATACACACTCTGAAATAATCTAAACTTCATACACGGCAAGGGTACAATAACAAAGCAGATTCGCCACTTGAATATGACAGAATTACCTGCTTTTGTCCAATCAAGTGAACAAAGCAGCACAACGTGACAAACTACGTCAATTCACTCTTATCGTGTTCAATGTATACATAGTCATTGTTCCATCATAGTGTACTTGTTTATAGATTCTCAACAGCTTGGAACCCCAGCTGTATACACACTTGGTTATAATATATACTGAGACCAAGTTCTAATGGGTCACATTGCATTTCAAAGCCAGTTCACAAAGTAAAAAATAGGGCATATCAAATCCATGTTTTTATTAACAAAGCAATACTTTGCCTAGATTATGCAAGTTATTTCATTTAAAAATGAAGTGTCTTTTTTCACAGACGTAGTTAGAGTTAAGGTACCCCCATTATAAAAAGTCACTCTTTTTCTACGATATAAACTTTTCCGAAGAGACGTTATCAATTTACGTTTTTGTTTGTCTGAAGATTTAAGATTTAGCGTGATTTAAGAACAATAAACCTCAAAAGTTTTGTTTCGACAGGACTCTTCGTTTTTTCTACAAAATAAGATACAAAAAACTATTAAAGTCCGTACAGAAATTCAGTGAACAACGTTTTTTTTTTAAAATGTCTTTAATGATATAATTTTGGACTAAAATTTTGCACATACATATAATAAAACACCGCCTAATATACAATTGCATATTTGAATATTTGTGATAGGAAAATAAGTCTGGAATCTCTTGTAAAATAAAATAACTTAGTCGTTTTCGGTTTATGTTACTTCAGTAATCGTTGGTGCAAACGGGAAAATGTTGAACCTGATGCTTTGAAGGAATGGAAGATTAACATTTTTAAAATTTTTGATACTCGTATTTCATTTTACTCTCGTAATACACATCTTTTGCCCCCTAAACCTAAATCTTCTTTTAGTCATCTTAAACGAGGTATCCAGGATTTTCATATGAACTATGTTGCTCCAACTTAATAAAGCCAATGCCTCTGATACCGAAGCCGCATTTTTAGACTTGCATTTGTCAATTTCTAATGATATTGTTTCTTTCAAAATTTATGACAAACGTGACGACTTTGATTTTGAAATTGTCAATTTCCCATTTTTAGATGGTGATGTTCCTCGTTCTACATCCTATGGAGTCTATATCTCTCAACTCATTCGTTTTGCTAGAGCATCTAGCTATGTTGCTGACTTCAACACTCGCAATAAATTGTTAACTCAGAAACTTCTTAAACAAGGCTATCGGTATCATAAACTTCGCAAAACATTTTCAAAATTTTATAGACGATACTATGATTTGATTTCTAAATTCCAAGTTGGACTTAAATCTCTCTTGCGCCAAGGACTTTCGGAACCTGATTTCTATGGTGACTTGGTGTATAAGTTGAAGAAGATTGTTGGCTCTAATAATTTTTCAGCGCAGTTCATTAAAATAATTTCCCATTATAAAAAGATTGGCTATAACATTAATGTATTGCAACAGACTGCATGCTTGGTAGTCAACCCAATCACGGTTGGCAACTTTGCTTTCCTCTTTAATTGCACGCCGGTGGGTCGGACTTCAGACTCTATGATGGTTCCGACTTAAAGACTTATCTATTGATGAGATGGTAGGGGCCTGATGGTTTGGCTGTTTGTCGGGCCCACCGGGGTTTACCTGTTGGATTTCTTTTGCTCCGGTATTCAGTTTAATTTACTGTTGAGTCCTTATCCTTGCTTTATCTCCTTGTTATATCTTGATTTATATGTTTTAGGAGATGATGCATTGATAAGTTAGGGGTCTTTCATGCAAACCAAATATCTATGTGTCTTGATCCACATCTGAATAAAGGGTGAGGTTGGCGCCGTTAAACCGGTTTAAGCCCTCCAGTAAAATATTTTACTGACCGTTCCAAGGCGGTACTTCTTTTGTGGATCTTTTATGTTTTTGTTCTGTCTTGTGTTTGCTATGTTTTGTGCGCGTCTGTTTATATGTGCTTTGTGGTCACCTGCTGGGAAAGGGCTGACCTCTTGGCTCTCGTTTGTGGTGTCTTCTGTGAGTTTGTCACTTTCCCATTGGTATCCTGGGTCAGGTGTGGTACTTGATTGTATCGATTCCTGATCTTTGCACCATTTCTTACTTTTAGAAAATTCCTTATCTTCCCTCAATGTATTTCATATGGGTAACACGTGGTTTATACAGTTGTTGGTTGGTTGGTTTTGTTGCTTTACGTCCCAAGTCAACAGCTATGGTTATTGCGGGACGGTCAGTTCACCTAACCACACTTTTTCCTGGGCAGGCTTGAACAAGCGGTTAACCAGTAATTCGTGCACATACTTTCGCTTGTAACTGACAACAACCCTTCTTGAATGAATCAGCGGAAGGGAGGAGAATGACCGTAGAAATCATTTCATGATCAATCTCCACGAAAGTATGGGTTTATACAGTTCAATGAATACCATGTTTACATGTACTTACGCATATCAGGTTGTATTATATAGAAAACAGTCACCAGCAGGATAACTTTTGGTGTGTCTACAAACATACTGCAATAGCTTTGAAGAGACTGCGCAAATAACAATTGTGTCTGAGTTATCATATTTCCCGTGTTTTCTAAGCGTTCATGGATAGCAATTGGACCGCGACTGCAAAAACCTGTCTTCGGTGATTTCTAACAATAAAGGCGCAGACCAGCCTGCGCATCCTCGCAGTCTCATCAACAACTTTGTTGTCTGCTTTTTTAAATGAATCATATCCAAACTTGCTACGAGAGAAATTTCAATTTCCAGGTAGTCTGTTTAGCCGAAGAGACTGGTTTAAAACTCGCTTTGTTGGAAACCCAGAAGACAGGTTTTCTCGTGGCCTGTGGTGTTTGCTCGACAGCTCTAGGACACATATTACAAGTGCAACAGATAATAATATTTAAAAAAAAAAATAATGAGGAGGCTAATCATCAGATATATTAACGGGAGTCACATTATTTGATTGCGCTCTGCATCGTCAAATACACAAGTCATTCGTAACTTCGGCTCACTGAGCCAGGGAACAGCGGGGACTTTGATTTCCTGGCTGCGGGTCCCTGGTTTGACCCTGTACAAGTGCGGATCCAGAGGGGGGACAGGGGGTCCGGACCCCCCCCCCCTGGAAAATCACAAGTTATATGAGTTTCTATAGGGAATAAGCAATTGGACCCCCCCCCCTGGAAAAAGTTGGACCCCCCCCTGGAAAATGTTGGACCCCCTCTGGAACCTTGAAAAATGATAGATTTCTTTCTTTGAAATTGACCATTTGACTGCTGTAAAACAAGCTGAGAACTGAAAAAAAAAAAAAAAAAAAAAACCAAAAAAAAAAACGTTGTCAGAGCTTTTTTTGTCAGACTGGCCTGGATCCCCCTGACAAAAATTCCTGGATCCGCGCATGCTGTACTAACAGCGAATTTGCCTGGCTGGGTCGTGGTTACGAATGGCTGGTGCGCATATTTTTTTCACCTTTATGCACTAGTCATTTGTGACCACGCACCAGCCCAGAGGAATGTCGAGGACAGTGACTTTGTGTCTGCAGTTTCTCATAGTAACCACCACACTGTGGGGACAGCTAGCTGGCAAAACCATGACAGTTCTCCCCCTCAGTCTGTTATAATACTGCACTGCCATGTTTGTCTAGGTCTATCAAACTCCTACATTTCCTCCGCATTGTGGAGGCAATGTAAAAGTAAAAACGCAACACATTTACCAGGCCATCGATATCCCCGTCCTGCTCAGGGGCTGGGGGGAGCAGTGGTTACAAATGACTGATGCATTATTTAAAGCCTATAATGCACTTCGCATGAAAATTTAGCTCTCAGCCACCCCCAAAGCTACATTGACCCCAAACACAAAATGAGCCAGTGCATGAGATTTCCAACAATAAGGTTTGTGCGACCAGCAAAGCCTCAGATCAGCCTGCGCATACGCGCAGTCTGATCAGAGCCTTTGATAGTCGCTTGAGTATTCTATGATTGTTAAACTACTGACTGAACACCATTAGGAGTTTCTAAGCTCAAAAAGAAGCTGCAGAGGCCCCATCACTAGTTTCTCCTTCCGACCTCAGCATCATTTTCATTGGATGAGTCCTTTTCACTCGAATCACACCTAACGGGTGAGCCATGTGATTATTTTCTCTTATCATTTATAATTGCCCGCAATTACGGTTTGGCATGCATATTTTGCATTGTCGGGTGTCAACAAATCAGTATTCGGAATAAACAAATAGAACGTTCAATTTATTTAATAAAACAAGTTGGAAAATGTTTAAAATCTGATGATCAGATCAGAAGGGAACACAGAAAATCAAGATTTTAAATTGAGGAACAGGGGAACACTGAGATTTTTATAGGAACAAGTGGACGGGTATCCACTGGGATTAAGGCATCAATATTTTCTCGTATGCCAAAATTCTGTGAGCCCAAACTATTGCCATAAATCGCATTTGCTGCAACTATTTTGATATGATACATGTAAGACACGTTAAGCCTCGGTCACACGAGGGCTTACGACCATGCTGCGACCTGTGTAAGACCAGTCACGTGGTAAAATCGCAAGTAGATCTCATGCGATCGCGCGACAGGTCTTAGTGATTGGAAACAGCGGTATTAACAAAGTAGGCTCCAGAGAGGTCTTTGAGCATTTTCATGAGTCTTGTTCTGCAGTAGATGATAGCAGCAGATGTATACATGTCTTTAAAAGCTTTTTGATGCTTTCACAATAAGAAAGGATAAAAATGCAAAAATAAGGTGGAAGACTGTCGCACGTTGGTTTTTATTGATCGGGATTGATCGTGCGAGCAAAAAGCATGAAAATGGGCGGGGCGGAGAGTTTTGAACATGTCCAAAAACCTGCGACCGCGATCCAAGATCACGTGTCGTCTCCAAACAGTATTTATAAGGTCAGACAAGCTTGCACTTTTTAAACAAAACCGTCGGGTCTGATCTCGATCCAAACTGTTTGGCACTTAAATTTCGGTATTGTTGATTTTTTTTAGAAACAGATTATTTTTAAAACACCTCGAGATGACAGAATGTCCTGAAAATTCACCTTTTTTTTCTTACCACAAAGGTGAACGCCAAAGGCTAAAGCCCCGTTCTCACTGTTCCGGTTTAAGGTGCCCAAGTGCGGATCCAGAGGTGGGGACAGGGGGTCCGGACATCCCCCCTGGAAAATCACAAATTATATGGGTTTCTATAGGGAATCAGCAATTGCCCCCCCCCCTGGAAAAAGTTGGACCCCCCCCCCCCTGGAAAATGTTGGACACCCTCTGCTCTGGAACCTTGAAAAATGATAGATTTCTTTGAAATTGACCATTTGACTTCTGTAAAATAAGCTGAGGACCAAAAAAAAAACGTTGTCACAGCTTTTTTGTCAGATTTACCTGGACCCCCACTGACGAAAATTCCTGGATCCGCGCATGATGCCGGTTCATCCCAATCGTGGCGGCACCGTGGACAACCTTGGAGATCCGGGATGAGCTGTGTTGAACCGGCTTATGTCCCCGATTGTTTTAAAATGTTTAGAACAACCGGGGCTCACCAGGAGTAACCGGGAAGGCTGTCAAATACCGTGGTAAACCGGGAAGACGCCGGGAGGAGCCGTGTCTCCACCGGGACGGCGTCGGGGCGATACCGGCGCGATCCGGGAACATCCTTGTCTCCGTACACCGTGCGGTTCCACTGCCTATGAATATATAATAAAATGCAAAACAAAAATGAAAAGTCACTCCTGCTGCCCCTAAAATGAAAGTGGATTCATCCAAATGATAAGGATGGGTAAGTCCATTCGTCACAAGTTGGTTAAATTGTCAGCAGTATAAATGTGCTCATCTACAAAGCTTATGAATAAATGCACTTTTAGTTCCTGAAGAGTCAAGCATATGTGAGCCGCGACATGAGATTTCCAACTATGTGGTATGTGCCATCAGCAAAGCCTCAGATCAGCTTGCGCCTAGGCGCAGTTTGATCAGAGCCTTTGCTAGTCGCTAGATTATTCTATATTACTGTTAACAGCTTTAAAACTTAATTAGGGACTGCACAGGCTTGTCTGAGTCTACAATTCTCAAAATATCACACTGCCCCGCTCATAGTGTTTATATATTTTTATGAAAAAGCAAGACAATCTGGGCCTAGAATTACAATGCATCCCTAAAGTTAAGGAGTACTTAAGTTAAGTATTGAATTTTCAGGATGCGAAAAATAACGTTTCCAAACTGATTAAAATCAAAATAGTTTATTTTTTCTGTAGATCACATTGATATCTTTGACCACAAGTACTGCATCGGTCCTGGCAATTTATTAAGCATTTAATGCAACATGTTGAAATATCAATACTTAAATTAAGTCTTCCTTTACTTTAAGAAGGCATTGTAATTCTGGGCCCAGATCCTTGCCGTAAGAAAACAGATCTGCCTTTGCTTAGTTGTCATGCAAATGAGCTGCGAGGTTACTAGGCATTTGTTTTCGCTGCACAGACCATGATTCCTCTAGTAACTCGTATGGGGCTATGCATTCCAATTTGTGTTTGCTCGATGTTTTTTCTATGAAGACATAGCTGTTATGCGATAGAGAGAGAAGAAAACTGATGTTACTCCACTTTTTTTATCCTGGTTTTATAGTGTAGAGTAGCACCGGGACGGAACCGTGGCGCTACCGGCATGTAACCATGGCGCAACCGGCAGTTACCGGGACATCACCGTAAACAACCTGGGTAACACCGGGGTATACCGGCATGAACCGTGGCTCCACCGTGCTGCACCGTAAGTGCTCCGGGGTGAGAAAGGCGCTTAAGATAAGCCGCACCAGGCCTTTCGTAACTCGGTTTGAAGTATGACGCAGCTGTAGAATCAAGATATAGATCATGCAGTCCCACTGGATAGTTGAGCGCTGGGAGCATAGATAACAATAGTGCGGCTTTCGTGGTGTGGTTTATAGTACAATTATATCATATTCAGAAAAAAGGAACAGCAACCTATCATCTACTTTATGTAGGTAGAGTAATAGGTCAATAGGCGTCGAGGACATCCTCCATAAACATCTATAATTTCCAAATTAAATTACATTTCTTTCTCTGTGGATCCCTTTTTCATACTTGTAGCAAACAGTGTAGACCCTGATGAAATGCGTCATTTCGTCTAGATCTTTACTGTTTGCCAGACGGGACACATTTATGCCCAATCAGTATAAATGGTTTATCAATTATATTTTTCGAAAAAAATATTTGTCTGCTCATATGATAACGGTGCTTAACAGATACCCCCCCCCCCCCAAATCGTTCCTTTTACATGTATATATATATTTTCAGAATGTGTGTATGAGAGAAGTGAAGTCTCACAAACCTTTGCGATAAAGATTATAAATTCATAAGCTGGGTCACATGACCGTTCTGATATTATCACAACCATTCATAGAATCCATTTTTCTAAATAACATTAACGGTAGACCGTAGATAAATCCCAAAGACTGGTCCTTAGTAGTCGTGACAAGTCTTACATCTCCGAGATCCGTGACCAATCGCGCGATTCGGTGATCGCGCGATCTCGTGTGACCGAGGCTTTACTTCGTCTTATAAAACTGTATAATTATTCATCGGTTGTAAACTAAAGGCAGTGATCCGTACAAAGGTGCATTTGGGGTAAATTAAAAAATGCAGATGCTCAAATGAGAACAAATTACATCATATCACAGCCCATTTGACAATACATTTTGTAACGAAAAAAATATCACCAATTAGGCGGTGTATAGATGCATTAAATTTTGATGGCCATTGTGCGATCAGTCCGCACATAACGAAATAAACGCAAAAAAGCGTTGTTCACTGAATTCCTGTACGCACAATAGCAGCTTAACCATAACAATTTAGTTTTAAGCTTGCAATGTACATGCAAAATTCGCACTGCTCTGTATGCTTTATTATCAGCCACACAGCATTGAAATTTTCAGCGATTATACATGAGCACTAGTCGTTAATTTTATTTTTTGAGAATCGAAAAAAACCCCTAAAAAACATAATACCATCACTTTCACATTGAAATCGGAAGTGTTCAGCAGTCGTGAAACTTTTATCGCCAAAAAAGGACTAATCAGTTATATTGCGTTTGGCCTTCATTGTCAATTAAAATAAAGTGCATATAACCATTTTATCTAGAAAAATCTAGAAAAATGCAATATTTTTAGAAATGCGTAAAAATCTACCCAAAGCAAAATTTCAATTAGTAAGTGTTTTTCAAGTCGTAAGACCGCTGTGACCGCCTACACTTCAATTTCATAAACAGCTACACTTTAAAACCTTTTTGGTCCAAAAAAGTTGGTTTTTGCATTTTTACCCCAAAAACTTTGAGTAATAAAACAACTGTTCCAAAACACCGCTAAATGTTTGCCCATTAAAATGCACATAATTAGGCAAAAATATTTCAGTTTTATTAGCGCTTAGTCAGAAATAATGAGTTTGAAAAATGACCGATTAGAACCTGGTTTCATTTTAGGTGTATTTTGCAGTCATTCGTTTTTCAAACTCAGAAGATTTTTGAGTCACAAAAAGGCCTAGGGACGCTGAATCGTTCATCTGAGTCCTTGCCATAAGAAGTGGATGTTTATCACAAAATATAAATCCCACTAAACAAACATAAGTCCATCTTTGGTATCACTCAGATCATAACTAAAGCCTATCAACTATTTAGCATAGTACAGCCAAAGTTTAAATGTTTACATACTAAGTTTTTTTCATAAAATATTTAAATATTTTGCTTGCATTTTGGTCTACACTTCATTCCATTTAATTTGATATACAACGTGACCATTTTTTACTGTTTTGGCCTTCTGGCCCCACCCAGTTGCCAATGGTGTGTACATGTAAAATAGCAGAATATTTGATTAGTGTTCTATGATTTATTTCCGTTAATTTGATATGTAGCATGCCTACTTTCAGATAAGACTGGGTAATGTACCTTTTGATACTATCATGAGGATCGAAGCTCTGTGTAAGGGCAAACCATTATGTGATTATTTTTAGGCACTGAGCAATCATGAGCCATAGTGAGAAGTTGTTAGATATAATAGCTTTGAGTAATATGAAGCTAGTTACACAAATAACCAATATAGCTTTTGCTCTATAATCATTCTATATAAAACCTAAGACTCCTTGTATTGGATTGGGCCATTTTGGCCCTAAGTCCTTAGTCAAACAGTCCTGGTAGAGGCTTCCTAAGTGATGCTATATGCCATCCATCAAGGCGCTATACTTAGTGGTTCTGGACTAGAATATTTTTTGTTTGCATATGTGTATGTAAAGTGAACCCCTATATGTGTCTTTTTTAGTCACAGGGTAATTATTTAAATACACTTGGTAAATGTCACATGGTTCATGCTACATACTAAATATCAAAGCTCTATGGCTTGTGGTCTCAGACATAATTTTATCAAGTTTTCCCTATATAAGCATATGTAGAACGTGGGACTCCGGGCGGGTATCGTTTTTATCCCCAGGAATATTATTAAAACTAGCTTGGTAGAGGTCCTCTAGATGATATTACATACGAAATATCAAGGCTCTAGATTTGGTGGTTTCAGACAAGAAGTATTTTTCATAGTTCCCTGTATAAGCCTCTATGTAAAACATGTGAAATACTGTGAATTTGGAAATTTTCGCGAGGATTTTAATTTTGCGGAACTTCGCATAGGCGAAGTTTCGTGAAAATAATACTCTCATGAAATGGCGAAATCACTCTGTCGTTTATTGATGGAGGTAAGTCATGCCTTATTTGCGATTTTTTAACGTCGCTAATATATCTTTTAACGCTATTCGCGAAAATAAAGTTTTCGCGTAATTTCCGGATTTATAGTAGATAACCGAGGTTGATACAAATGTAAGACTGCTGCTTATTAAACGTTCTTTTTTTGCAAGAAACTTTATCGTCGCAGTATCTTCAAACGTTCAAACTTTTGTACTCCAAACAGCAATGTCCTCAACGTGATCATTAATATTTGATATTATTGGATCTGTCCAGCTGATGTCTCCCATAATTCACTGAATAGAAGGACAAACATCGGCTTTTGTTAACGTTTCTTGGAAATGGCAGTGAATAACATAATTTCCTGTCTTATATTGACATGTGGTTTGTTTCAAATGGTGCTTCTAAGAATTCACTGGGATCGAGTTGGGCTTTATTTCATAGCTATTTAGATGGAAGTAGGGTGATTTTCTTTTCTGTCCAACGTTTGACTGCAATAATACATGTAGTGACAATTGTGGGATCATTACGAGGGGGTTCAATATGTAATGAAAACCCTTTCATAACTTCATCCACAGACGTGTTAGTATTTTATGCCATATGCCAAGTATTTTATGCCATATTTCAAACGAAAGATCAAAGCACCGCCGTTAAAATGGTACATAAAACATTATTTTATCTTACCAGTTTTAATGTTACAAACTTACACTGCATATATATTAATTGTAAAGACTGATTTCAATAAGGTAGAAATGCATGCTGTATTTTCTGAAACAAACATTTAACATGCATGAATCACATATTCATAGTTGTCTGACTCATTTCTCCTTTATCTGCTATAAGGGTACAAACTTTGACCGGTACCGATTTCTCGTGCAAACGGTTTTATTGCGTTACCCCCTCTTACGTTGACTTCGTTTAAAGCAATGAACGTTAAACTAAAATACGCACAGTTTTTGAAAATCGGAATTGAGGCTTTGTACCAGGAAAGGACAATTTCGATTGTATCGAAGTTTCAATACATACAGTGCATAGGCAGCAGACCAGTTAAACTAAAACCAATATCTGGGGGTATCTTATCTGAGTCGTATACCATTTTCATATATTTATATTGTCTGAAATTAGCCAGCCATATTATGTACATCTAAATATGTGTAACAATGTCCGAATAATGCATCCGAATGCAAACATCGATGAAGCGCAATTTTTTGTCTGATCAATTTCAGTGTAAGCCAGAGATGGCTTTCTTTTATGTGATTTCTTATTTCAATTGACGTACTTGGGGTACTTTATGAGTGAGATTAAATATGGAAATTTCAAAATCGGCTGTATTACTTGCAAACGAACATCAAAGCGACCAGCAAAAATAATACAAATAATTTTCGTATGAATTTTCGCTATGTATTTGTTCACGCAAAAACGACTATGTCAGTGGAATGCCAGAAAGTGAAGCATCAAGGAGGATTTTAACCAAAATGGCAGCCTCAGTTTTTCATAGAATATGAAGCAATACCAAAACAATTTGCAGGTATAAATCACCAATATATGGATATTTACCACACGAAGAAGCAAATTGAAAACATCCCTTGTTCATGTAGTTATCTGCTTTTGAAAACATTGTTTTATTTCATACCACAGTGTATTTTGGCACCCTATCTTGAAAGTGGCTTGTGTAAATTAGGAAAAGCGCTTGACTACTGCAATTTTACAGTTATTTAGCCAAGAAACAGACCTTTTAATGAAAGTAGTTATGAAGTGTGTAAATATAAAACTTTAGGATTTACTGGAATGTTTTTATTATATATTGAACGCCCCTCGTATTTACCAGCTGACCGTCATGTCCATGACCTGTGGTGGATGTAGATCTTGTATTAAAAGATAAAACAGTGTGTACTGTTCTGATTGCGCCGATACTAAAGGAAGTGCGAACATCATTGGCGATCAATTGAAGTTGCGTTTATACATTTCGACCGAGATTTGTACCAGTTCTCTTTCTTGCTGTGACTAGTTGAGAAGGGAAATAGGGACCAAATAGTTTCAAATTTGGGAGAGAATGAATTTTAAGATATTCTTGTGTAGGGTCCAAGATATCATAACTTAATTTTAGAGCATGATATATGATGGATGTTTCTACAAGCTGGGATGCCATTACATATTTATGGCGATAACCCCAGAAAGTTAACCACATAAGTTCCTTTTTAACTCCATAACACCAAGCTACCCTAACCCTAATGTTCCCCTAAACTCGGTCGTACAGATTGCCACCAGATGGTTGCCCTGAGAGACGGACAGACTCACACAGTGATTAAAGTGCACAAATACAGGTCATGCAATTCTTTGCCTCCTAGTGTCATTTGCTGAAAACTTTTGCAAACAGTTTTGACCCAGATCAGGCCCAATAAAACGTGGATCTGGTATCTGGTATTCCCTAAAGCGTTTTTCGAAAACGTTAAAAGTTTAGTTTGCAAAGAGAGAGAGAAAAAACAATAGACGACAAAAAGCATGAAAAATGTCCCAAGGTCGCAAAGAATTAAAACTCAGGGTAGACTGTTATTGAACAGTGCAACTTGTACATGAATCAAATGTTTTTAAAGGCATTGTTGGTTGGCTGGCTAGCTAGCTGGTTGGCTTAGCATTGGTACAGAAATGTTTTCTCTTCAAATTTCGATAAAATTAGTAAAAGGGATACAGATTCGCATACGTCTAAAGACTTTCTTCTGAATCCCATTTGTATCATGTGTTTTATTTTGTTTCTTTACATGTTGTTCAAAGTATACAAATAAAATATATATGTTTAAACCAACATTCTAGAACAGTGCAAACTTTATATTGAACTGGAAAGTGGTTGCTAACTTTGCGTACTTAGTTATATTGAGTCATCAGAATTTGAATTAGTGGAAAGTCAGTTGCTATATGATCTTTAAATTTAAACGATAAATGCTATTGTCATTTTCAGGCTTTTCTTTTATTCTCAGAAAACTATGTCAGTAATTAAACGTCAATGACACACATAAAAAGAAATTTGAGCACATAGTTCAGGAGACTATATTTTCACTCTTTGTCTGTGCGTCCTTCCACTTGTGTGGGCGAACAAATGGAGCATATGCTATATAAAACAATGCTCAACTTCTGAACAGTAGAGTATGTTTCAAGGAAACCACGCCTTAAAAGGGGCTATCATTAAATGAAAGAATACGCTCCCATAGGGAGCGTATTCTTTCCTTAAAAGGTAGCCCCTATGAGAATAGAAAAAAAACTTTGATCAGATTTAAAGGCCAATAAATTGAGATACCGCCAAAATCATATACTTTGCCAATATGTCAGCCTTTTAAAGAGTTTAGGTCTGTAACTTTGAACATTTTTCGAAAAAAAAAACTTTTCTTTTTAAATCATTTGTAAAAATAGAATTAAGTCATGTTTTCACAATAAATATGTTCAGTACAGCTGAAAACTGCATGGAAAAGTGAATTATCTTATAAAATAGGTGTGTGTTTTCTATTATTGGTAATTATTTGCGTCCCTCCAATAATTATAGACAGTTAATTTTTAACATAAATGCTGTTGTTTTGATACTGATAATTTGTTATGATTGACGAAATTGGTAAAATGTATACCTGAATTTTAGTTTTTTGCTGTGTTCTTGAAAAATAGAAACATTATTTCTAAAAATTAAAAGATCAAAAGTTACAGACTATGCAGCTTTAAGTAGTTTACATAACTCAGAAGTATATTATGTACTAAGGCTAGTTCATGCAATTTATGATATGGACAGAGGAGAAATTAGAGGTAATTCATGTTGATTTATTATCGGTTCGACTGTTATTCTGGTTACCAGGGTATTCAAAATAAATTAAGATCTGATGAAAAGAAGTCTATAGTCCAGGGGCCAAATAAACAATGCCTCCTTAAACTTAAAAGCACTACCTTTTAGGATATGAAATATAACGCCTTAAACTTCTTAAAATCAAAATCGTCTAGTCAAGCTGGATTCAGTCTACCCCAACAAACATTTGAGCCGCGACATGTGATTTCCAACAATGTGGCATTTCGACAAGTGTAGACTCAGACGACCCTTGCAGTCTCCATTAAGGCCTAGAAACTCCAAATTATGTATGGTCAGTAGTTTAACAGTCAAAGATAATTTATGCGACTAGCAATGGCTCTGATCAGACTGCGCGTATGCTGGTCGCATATAATACATTGTTGAAAATCTCATGTCGTGGCTCATTTGTTTTCAGGGTATAAAACAGTCAACTTAGCTGATATGAAAGCAGCGCACGAATATTCGTCAGAGTACATAGTTGTGAAAGTCAAATCGTTTCATGTATTTTGTAGATTTGACATAAATATGATTGCTTTAACAGCAAAATCAGAGGGACTTACTGTCTTCAAATTCAAATATGTGGATCCAGCAATTTGTTCGAAAATTATACAAGGTAGGCTTATGAATTTAAATATAAACCAGTGCCCAGCATAAGGTATAAGTTGACATGTGCATGCAATGAAGGATCAAATCAGTCTGCACATTCATGAAGTCTAATCAGAGTTTAAGTTTTCCGAACGTATTATATGACTTTTCGCTTACTGTAAAGGCGGGACCTCATGGATGCGTAATTAGGCCTGGTCTACCTTATACACAGGTAAACGCTGAAAAAGAGGCGTGGTTTTATTCAAGAGTAACTGTATCATCTTGCGACATTACCTCAGTAAAGACGCAAACACATTCTTTAGTCCTTAAAACGCCAGCAAAATAACTGCATCTGAAAATGTGTTTTAACATCAGCATATAGGCAAACATTGTGGACCCAGATCAGACTGCTCCTACAGGAGCAGTCTGATCTGGATCCACACTGTTTGTCTATGAGGCATCAGATATTTTAGTTGACGACATAAACATACATTTTGTGATTATGCGCTTTAAGGGTTAATAAATTTGAGTTCAATGTGTATACGGTTAGGATTTTCATTAAATGCACGCACGTTTGCTTGGCTCAAACAAATTATTAATTCTTCACCAAATTATGAATAGAACCTGATTTCCCTTCCTTAGCAGATGAAATAGTCGAACCACGCTCAGGTATGAATATTAAAGTTGCCGCCTTAACAGTAAGCGAAAAGTATATTTATAGCAAAGTTGTAACCTTGACTACTAATAGTGACTGATCACGCACGCTTGCCAACTTTTATCTTTTGTCGGACATCAATCGGGACTGCCTCGGCCAATTCCGTGAAATTCCGTGGAATCAGACCACGGATTGTACATTGAGGATCTACTTTGATACTGTGGGTGATAACGTGACGCTGACGTCACAGAAACCATGTTAACAAGATAACAAATTTCATTGCAGCAAAACAAACGGTTGTAAATGAAGTAGATGTTGTTTTTTTTCATATTTTATTGATAAATACATCAACTTCATCTGATTAAACTTTTTGGGTAATCAGAATAATCGATTTTAATAGAGCTGAACCACATGTTACAGAACTAATTTTTCATATTCCAGCTCAGGCTAACAAAATGGAGCGTTTTGGTACATAATACTACGCATAATGCTCCTTATATACACCTGAGACATGATTCATTTCTCGAATTGTGACGGACTTTCCCGAATGCATGAACCAAGACGCAGGTGTATCCTTCAAGAGTGCAGTAAGAGCAATGAAACCCAGGCGAACGGCAATATATGGCTGGTGTATGTATCCTTCTAGTGCGCTGTGCCAATTTATGACATAGACATAGACATAGACATAACTGTATTCACTTAGACCAACAAGTGGTAAATAAGGATTCATAATAGAAATATATGTAATGGTTACAAGAGTGGTTTGTCAAACACGAAAGCTTTTGATGTTACAGGTAGTGATAGGTAGTAGTAGGGGCGAGAACGCTGGTGACCATATACAATTTCAGATTTGTTTTTGGTTCGATTGTCTCCCTTTGACTTAATTGGTTTAGTTTCACCGCTTCACTGGATTAAAATCAGCCATGTGTAGCATCGCACGTGAAACTCCAGCAAATCACTGGCGATACAGAGTTCATTCACTGTTAAGGAATTTACGATAAACATTCCATTATTTGATAATCATAAATGTGTGTGGATTTATTTGTGTCATCCTGATGGCAGGTAAGAAAAGAAAATGGTTTTGCATGTCTGACCGCACACCACCCCGGCCAGGTCACAGCAACTGAAAAGAGGAGGTCGTGTCATCGCCAGTGCATCGCTGCTTGCATGTCGGCGACGACCCGGCCACCCTGACGACGGGCCCTAGCCGGGGCCGTGCGCGTCCAGCATGCACCGTCTCAACAGAATCGACCGAGTGTAGACTACGAGAGGTTCATCGTCTACTCCCGGTCCATAATGGTTGAGCAGTTATTGTATTATCATAATCTTACCACGGTTTTTAAGGAAAGGAACGCAACAAAAACCTAAGGTGTGTTTGACAAAGCACTATATTTCATATTTCTTTGGATAACAATCAGCATGATCAGTCAAGATCCACTGAGACACTGCGTCTGCGGGATCAGACGGAGTATCTCATTGGATCCTTCACTGTAAGCCGGTAATGCACTCCGGTCCCACATTGAGAATAAATATATAAAAATGTACTGACCAATGCGTTTAGGCATCGTACGTACTGTCGTGCCAACCAAGAGTGACAGTGACGTAATTAATTTAATTGAAATTGTAATGTAAACCTCCACTTGAGCTCGCGCGAATCAATAGATCACTTGTGCACAAATCCTATCCTGCGGACAGGACTATTACACAAGTGGTCTATTGATTATAAGCCCCCCGATAATTTGTAAACAAAACATGACATCACTGTCATCCTTGGCTGGCAGGACAGTAGATTTTTTTCTTTCTTAAGCGAACCATAGAGACCCAGCCAAGATATCGCGTGTTACGGCATCTCATCTGGGTCTATGATGACAGCTTATGTCCCTTGTGACAATTGTTTAGAGTATTATGGAGATATGCGATTCATAAGTAAAATGTAGAGTGAGTTAGCATATTCTAACTCGAATATGGCTTGCTGAAGCCAGCAATAGAGACTGCCAAAAGGTAGCGTTCTACGGCTTCCAGTGTTTCGGAGTATAGCCCTTCTGGAGCGATCAGTGGAGACCCTGATTTGATGTCGCATTCAACGGCATCCAATCTGTGTCCTGGCTGATAGCTTATGTCCCATTTTCGGGACACTATGCAAAGTTTATCAAGCGTTTTGCGAAAATATGCTTAATAATATATTTTTTTCTCGAAGCGAACAGTAGGGACTGATAAGATGCTGCGTGCTTCGGCTACAGTGTAAATTTTATAACCACAGGACTACTATATTTGGGTAATTAGGTATTTTTAAAGCGGCTTTTTCATAAACACAATATAGGTTTAGGTAAGCATATAAGATGATCAATGCTTCTTTTTTTGAAGCGGACAGTAGCAACCCAGCTTAAATATCATGTGGAACGACGTCAAATCTGGGTCTCGGCTGTCGGCTTATGCCTTTTCTTTGGGGCTCATTACAAAATCGTTTAGTATACTATTATATAACGGGTTTCCTAAATAAATTATAGGAATTTGTAAGCATGTAATAACCAGCTTTGGAAACTGGTATGTATTTCTAGAGCAAACAGTAGAGACCCTGACAAGATGTCGTCATGACATCCAGCCAGGGTCTCGGCTGATCGCTTTTGTGCGTGTATTTGGGGTAGTATGCAAGATTAAATTAGCCTGTTATGAACTGCATACGCGAACAAAAGCCACGGTAAATGGCTAACTTCTGTAACAGTGGAATCGATTGTGTCATTAAGCATTTCATGAATGAAGCATTTCATGAAAGAAATGAAGGAATGTATAAGCATTCACTAACCTAATTGCATGTTCCTGTCGCCGAATATAAGAATTCTAGAGCTGACAGTACAGACCCTGACAAGATGTCGTATATTACGGCGTCTAATCTAGGTCTATGCTGATAGCTATTTTCCCCTGTTTGGGACACTGTACAACATTGTTTAGCATGTTTTAAAGAGCAGGCGCATAGGACAGCTACAGCGAAAGACTGTATCTACTACATCAGTGGAATTGTATCATAAGACATTTCATAAATAGACTCAGTTTTCGTAGTTTTGGTTCACTAGTTATACTAAGCAACTCCTTTTATTTAATAATATTTGGTCTTTTGTAATAATATGGGTCAATGTGCAATTTTCGTATATTTTTAAAGAACGGGCATATCAATAGATAATGATAATTATCCCCTATGTCGTTTTTTGTGCAAAGTTCACATTCGGACTTTCACATCAATTTGGATTGGGTGTCTACCTAGTTCCGCAAAAAGCATGTATTTTGGTGTGCTTTTTCTTGACCTCGTGATTTTTCTGAGGAATTCCGTCTGGACGCGTTCAATTATTTCTATATTACTATAACCATAAATCTCGCTGCTGTAAGTAAGTATGGGTAAGACAGTGTTGTCAAATAGTTTTAACTGCAGGTCTATTGGTAAATCTAGGTTGTTTGCTCTCATGAATAGCAGGTACATGGCTTTACGCGCTTGTTCAGATGCATATTTTTTCGCATGTATAAAACTGCCGGATTTGTTAAATAATGTACCAAGATATTTATATTGGTCAACTAGTTCTATTTCTTGCTCGCCTAGCTTGAAATAAGGGTTATTCGTATAACGCTTATTGAAAATAATTATTTTTGTTTTACCATAGTTGACATTTAGTTTCCACATTAAACAGTATTCGTGAAATGCTTTGAGGCAATTGCGGAATTCACACTCGTTATTTGAAAATATAACAGTGTCATCTGCATATAAGAGGACTAGTAGTTTTAGATAAGATAAAATATTTTCATTTTGGTATTCCAGGCTTATGGGCTCTATTCCAGCCGATAGGAAGTATGTTTCTAGATCATTTAGATAAAAGGCAAACAGGAGTGGTGATAAGTTTTCCCCCTGACGTACCCCATTTTTACATGCGAAAAAAGTAGAGCATTCATTATTAAATTTAACACATGACTTGATATTATCATACATGCTATGGATTATTTGGAAAAATTTACCCTTAACAGAGTTGAGCAATAGTTTGCACCATAGGCCACATCTCCAAACAGAGTCAAATGCCTATGAAAAATCAACAAAGGCACAGTAAAGTTTTTGCTTTTGAGCTTTAAGAATGTCTATTAGGGAACTTAACACGAAAATATGATCTGATGTGCTATATTCTTTCCTAAAACCAGCTTGGTTTTCATTTAATAAGTTAGAATCATCTATAAATTTAGTAAGTCTGGTGTTTAGGACTGCTGTAAATACTTTGCCGAGACAACTTAGTATTGTTATAGGCCTGTAATTGGCTGGATCTGAACTATTTCCCTTATTTTTATAAATTGGTGTTATTGAGCCCTCTAGCCATGCTGTTGGTAGAATACCAGAGTCAAAAATTTTATTAAACAAAGTTTCATATACTGGCAAAAAAATCTCTTTAGTCGATTTTACATATTCGTTTAAGATATGGTCTCCACCTGGTGATTTACCATTTTTCAAATTATTTATGCATTTCCTTATTTCGTCGCACGTGATGCTACTGTTCAGTATTTCATTTGAATCATCCAAGTGCATATTTAAGGGTATGTCGTCCTGTTCGTGTTCTGTTTCATTTATATTCTTAAAGTGTTCGTATAATTGTCCAATGGTTGGCTGCTTGTTCGGAGCAGTAGTTTTATTTATGCTATTTAGATACCTCCAATATTGTTTTGGATTATTATTTTGCATTTTTCTAAGTTTTTTTGCATGATCAATTTTATATAAGCGTATGTATTTGTACATGACCTTTTTAAACTGTTTGCTTTGTATTTGTAAATTAAGTTTATTTTGTGCATTTTTATTTTGTTTGTGAAGCCGTTTTGCTTTGTTATATTCCTTTCGTGCTGCTTTGCATGCTGGCCCATACCATGGTTTGTCAAATGGCCTTCTCTTTGATACATTTTTAACGATATTTAAGGAGGATTGTGCTGCCTTTTCGAACAAATTTCCGATTTTGTAAGTGCATGTATTTATATTGTTGCGACTTGGTTCCATACTGTCAATATACTCTTTTATATATAGGACTTCGGGCAAATCTATTTGACCAATAAACTGTTCTTTTGAGTTGTCTGACCACTTATATTTAGGATTGATATTCTGTGTCGGTGTATCTGTATTTAATTTGTGGTATGTATCAGCATTATCTACTTCTAGAGACCATGATATCAATGAGTGACCGTCTGAAAAGATTGCATCAAGTTCAATAATTTCGTACTCAGACAGCCATGAGAAACACTCGGCTGTAGAAAGTGTATAATCAATGATAGATTTGTCCCTAAATGTAGGTGCTCCTATACATTTATCTATTCCGATTCGACCATTAACTATGAATAAATTATTATTTTTGCAGTTTTCAATGAGCCAGCTACCATTGTTGTTTATTTTACAGTCTTTGGTTGCCCGGTCGAGTTGCACATTATATTTTTCAAGGATAGGGGTCTTGTCAAAGAATGCACGTGTTTCAGCATCAAATCAAACGTATCGGAGATGAAACTATCTACAAGGATATAGTCTTTCAATTTAGCTGTCCTTGCGTTTAAATCGCCGGAGATAAGAACATATTTGTAGCTGCTACACACCGATGTTATTTCTCTCTCAAGGTTTAGAATTTCTTCGTCGTTAAAATATTTAGACTGTGCTGGCGGGATATAACTTACTCCCAACATAACATTTTTGTCGGCATTCATCAAGCGTTTATCTAGCTGCACCCACATGATGTAGGCGGAGCAGCTATCTATACACTTGACAAATTTTGCTAATTTTTCTTTAACGCAGAAGGCAATACCCCCAGACCGTCGCTGGAACGTTTGTTTTCGAGGCTGTGATATGCATGAAAAACCAGGAAGAGAGATAACATCTGTTTCGTCTAGCTTGGTTTCAACCAAACACAGAAAGTCATACGAGTCAAAATAGGAAGCAAAATCTGGATAACGCATTCGAGTTTTTAACCCACACACGTTAAGCGTGGCAAAGCGTAATGTATGTAATTTATTGTGTTCAGTTAACGAAATTGATTCTCGGTTAAGTTCAGCTGGTCGGTTATGTTCCTCCCCTCGCCACTATTGATCGTCAGCGTTACTCTCACATCTTTTCTGCTGGTTGAGACGACCAGCAGGGTTATTCTCGCTGCTGTCCTTTTTTGAGGCGGATGCTGCTCGTTGCTGTGAGGCGCTACTCGACTGAGAAGCACTGCGCACCTCTGATCTATTAATAACGTCAGGTGATTTTTTTCTAGCGGAGGTAGGGGTCCCTGTTGGCTGCTTACGGCCTCGCACTGATATAGACCTCGATGTTTTGTTTACATTGCTTTTACGTGTAGTGCTTCGTCCACGTGATGACTTTTGGCTTGTATTAGAGGTTGATTCGTCAGCAGATTGAATTTTTGTAGGTTGTGGTGTAAGCGTTGAAGTGGTAGGGGGCGGGGGTGGCGACATGTGCCCTTGGAGAATTGATGGCGAAACAGGCTCTGAGTTTTCTTCAAGTTCCATGGGTTTAGGAGAGAGCGGCTGTTGTTGGGTATTCTTGGATGTAACATGCTCTGATTGAGGTTCATGTCTGATCAGCATTTCTCTGTCGGCACGTGTGCTGGATACATGACTAGTTGTTTGATGTGACGTATCCTTCAATAATGGAATTGTCGCACGGTCGACCCTGCTCCCTCGCAAAACGGAGAACCAGTCAGGAAACATATCCTCTACAACAACATTATCTACTGTCAATCTTGCAGGGTATTCGATGGACACCTTTTTATTACGATTGTTCTCCCTTGTCTCTTTGAACTTTCCCCAGAGAGCTTGTCGAGCGAGTGAAATCTCTTTGGGGTAATCTCGACAGACCCCAAGGCTTGATCCCCATAGATTTGGCGCGCTATTAAAAATGTCTTCTACATCGTAGAAATCGCGAAAGGCTACAATTATAGGCCGTGTTTTATTGTTATCAAAACGTCCTAGCCTGTGGGCTCGCTCAAGGTACATGTCCCTGTCTATGTTTAGATTATCTTGTATAACATTCCTGACCACTTCGAAACAGTTCTCTCACCTATTTTCCGGAATTCCCTTGAACAAAATATTTTTCCTCCTACTACGGGCCTCAAGGTCAATAGACCTATATTCTAATAGTTTTAACCTGTCTGTGTTGGACCTCATTACACGCTCCATCGTTGTAGCTCGTTGTTTTAGGTCAAGCACCGTGTCCAGTTTATTTTGGATATGTATAACTCGCCCCTCGTTCAACGACATTTTTGTCAGTATAAGTGTTAATTTCTCATCTGTAGTCATGGTTTCATAATTTGGGGGTTCATCAGTTATCAAATTAAGTTCATTGCTCTCACCACCAGTGCTTATTCTTTGGCGTTTGCCACGTACAACAGTAAACCCATCGTCCTGCTGTGAGTTGAATACCTCGTGCTCTTCGCCATTTCGCTCGTGCGATGGTTCACGTAACATAGCAAAAAAGTTATTATCACCTCGAATAAACCTCTCGTCGGTCCAACTTCCAGCTCCGCGGCCTCCTCTGGTCCTAACACCTCTTCCTCTCATGCCAACATAAGCCATTCCGCTCAAGAAACCATCAAATAATATTAAAATATAGAGCAGCTCAAAACGCCACGTCCACCTTGCTACCATTAGTCACGTGAAGCCAGAGTGGTGTCAAATTATCATTTCTATTCTCCACAGAACCATTTTATACTGAAAGATCGTTGATAGTTCTCAATTATTGACTAAACGAATTTAGTCTGCTCTTTTAGATCTGGCTAATTAATTACACAAGGGATTGCAATTAATAACCTCAGATATGATATTTTCTGTCTTTACTCATGCTAGAATTAGTCATTATTTTTGTATTGGTGCAGCTTAGCTAATCTTAGATTCTGTAGAATTAAATGCATATGCATAGATATTGTTATAATATCAATGGGCAAAAACAAAAGAGAACTAGAATTGTTTCTTACGAAAAAGCATATGGCTCCCCCTTTTAGGGGCCAAAAGGATCAAAATGTCAGTAAAGCATTTGCTAATCAAAAGAAAATAACTCCAAACATAAACTAAACTGAGAAATGGTCATTGTGTTTGACACCTCATCTTATTGTGCTTTATGTCACATCGTCTTATTGTGCTTTAAAAATGTATGAAGTTTCATGCAAATAACTTTAATGGTTTTCAACGTATAGTGCGGACACGAAATAGCATTGCATCTTATCACAGGGAAATTACTCCAAAATAAAGAAAGCAGAGTTCTGGTTTTAATGTACGACACATTGTATTATTGTGTTTTACAACTATACTCAGAAGAAAAAGTTTAGTCAGTACAGACACTGTGTGCAATACTTTTGTAAGACAGTCTTAATATTGACAAAAACCTTACTCAAAATAAAATTCATGTAATGTCTTACAGATGTGAACATTTTCAACAAAACTTTTTGAAAATACACCCATTTTCTTCATCAAAATTATACAAAGTGGTCAATATTAAAATTCAAATTTCATAACTCAAAAATCAGTCTAGCGCCCCTCAGACGATTTCTGGCAGTACAGACGGAAATTCTGGTACCTGTTGCATGACTAAGGAATTTAAGAAGTTTCCAAGCGACCATGAAGCGATTACGTCATGTTGACGTCACTATGACCCTAACTTCAAATGACGTCGTTTTCCGTGGTCTCCCCAACGGAGGCTTATCATTTTTACTGCCAGGCCGTTGAAAACGTGTTTGCAGACGATAAATTGTTTGTTCATTGCATCCAAAACTGCGTGTTACGTCAGCAACACGTGTACCTGTTTCATGACGTCAAAACGCGGTATTTCTGTAAGGATCATTGACACTTGCTATGGGTAAATGCCTATGGTTTTCAGTAAAAATAAAAGTTTGTCAATCGTCCCTTTTTTCACCTTAAAGCTACCCTGACCTGAGTACTTTATGGCTGTGAAATCCGTTTTCGACATTAAATGCTCCAAAGATGTAAAATTTTGGGTAGAACGATCAGTTTTACATTATAATATATAGAAATCCGAAAACATTTTTTAAAATATCATCCCCCCCGTGTGCCAGCAAAAGCTTTGGCATGTATATGTGTTACCGTATTTTACACACTGTATGGAAGTGGCTTGCTGGCACACGGGGAGGGAAGATGTTCAGCAGCCCAAAATTCCGCGGCCTAAGCCCATAAAATGCCTTTTCTACCAAATAAGAAATTACTGACAGTAATGAAGATCTCTAGGACCAACCTCCTAAATTGCTTTGTATTCTGTGCTAGTTTAATATAAAGTACTTAAAGATTAAAAGTAGAATTAGCAAGGTTTTATGCATTTTTTCATAAGAAAAAATCTCACTGTTATTAAATGACACATTCTTTTGCAAACGTCCTGTACTTATCTATTTGCATGCTAGGGAATTGTTCATGTTTTTATTTTTGTCTGCTGACTTTCTTCAAAATTAAGTTTTTTTAAAAATAAACCAACTAGGACCACCATCGGAGTATCTAACAGTTTGGATCCAGATCAAGACTGACATTCTGTTGGTCTTCATCTGGGTTCAAACTGTTTGCAAAAGGCTATTGGCAGGGGACAAAATTATCCACTGGCATGCAAAGAGTTATAACAGGTAAATACTTTAATGTTCAATATATTGTCTGATATAGGGATATACATGTGTATATATACCATAAATATTCGGACACTTTAAATACATTTAACATGCTATGCCCCTTTAAACAAAGCAAAAGTAATATTCAAAGGATCTAGTTAGAATCAGTTTAACTTTCCAATATTAAATGGGACACTTTCTTTCCTTCAAAAATATGTATTGCTATTGTTGAGCTTTCATTTTTTTAATTAACGGCACATGTGGTCAAAAATGTACAGGTTACTTCTAAATTATCTCCCCAAAATCATTTTATTACAAAACATATTTTGTTTTTAAAACAATTTCATCAATTATCGTGATCCGTTGATACTCTGCATATGGTATTTTCAATAGATATCACCATGCCTACCAAATAAATCAAGAAAACGTGCAGAAATCACTTTTTAAAGCACTTTTTATTTTCATGAAATTTCAGACCCCCTCCCCTTTCTACCCGCCGTAACTCTCGAGTGCGTAGGAATTTTGAAAATATTTTGCTAGCTGGCTCTTGCCATTAGATTCACCTATTGCACTGATACTACATGCACCACACTAGAAGCTAAAAAGCAGCGTTCTGGGAATCAGAAAAATAGGCGTATAAGGCCCAAACCGTCAATGATCCTTTGTTGATAGCCTGGATGGCGAATAAGCTTGCTAGCACTGAATTTTCTCCGGATTATTGCAATAGGAACAACCCTCTTTCAATATCGAACAGTATATGAGAAAATAACCCTGCCGGTTTACCGCAGCACGGGCACATCGTGCATTTTGAAATTTGGTTTAATAAAGACATTATTTGTCACGCAATAACAGGTACATGTAAAGCTACGATAATACAATTCATGTATAAAATTTGACAATTATATATGCAGTATTGTTGATTTTATGAGAAAACATAAATACTGACTAAACTTTTTCTTCTGAGTATATATGGTAGCGGTTTTCAACTTACAGAGCAGAAACGAAATAGCATTCCAAATGATCAAAGGGAAATAACTCCCAAAGTATGGAAAGCAGAGTTATGGTTCTTGCACATGACACATTGTCTTATTGTGCTTTACAACTGTATGAAGTTTCATCCAAATAGCTTGAACAGTTTTCAACTAAGAGAATGGACACACAATTGTATTTACTTAAGTTCCAAGAGGAATAAATTGAACAATATACTAGCAAGAGTTATGATTATTGTGCATGACATGTGTCTTAATGAGCTTTACATTCAAATGTATGAAGTTTCATTAAAATATCTTTGACGGTTATCAAGTTATAGAGCAGACACGATTTTATGGTGAAATAGCATTACACATGATTAATGGAAATAACTCCAAAAATGAACATGCAGAGTTATGGTGTGTGATACATGGTCTTATAGTGCTTTACAGCTGTATGAAGTTTCCTTCAAATAGCTGTAACGGGTTTTATTTTGCACCCTTCCTTACTTTAACTTACGGTGCTGACGCGAAATAGCATTTTAAATGATCAAAGGAAAATACCTCCAAAATCTGCAATGCAGACTTATGGTTCTTGCACATGACAAATTGTCATATTGTGATTTACAACTGTATGAAAGTAAGTAAGGGTGCAACGATCAGGAATCGATACAATCAAGTACCACACCTGACCCAAGATACAAATGGAAAGTAACAAACTCACAGTTAGACACCACAAACGATAGCCAAGAGTTCAGCCCTTTCCCAGCAGGTGACCACAAGGCACATATAAACAGACGCGTACTAAGGCATAGCAAACACAAGCCAGAAAAAAACATAAAAGATCCACAAAAGAAGCACCGCCTTGGAACGGTCAGTAAAATATTTTACTGGAGGACTTAAACCGGTTTAACGGTGCACCAACCTCACCCTTAGTATAGATGTGGATCAAGACACATAGATGTTTGGTTTGCACGAAAGACCCCTAACTTATCAATGCACCATCTCCTAGAACATATGTCAGATGTCTTGTTCTGTAAATGTCCTGTGGCTCTTCCTTACGGTGCCGTGGGTGGGTTTGCAGTTTGTGATTGTGGTATTTCCTGATCATATTCACTTACTTTTTGCTGTCACAGTTTTGCACGACTCGCAAGTATGCACTATAATCACTGCATGAATCCGCCTGTCTGTGCAATATCAGGGTTCATACAGACAAGATTGTGTAAAATTCAAGGACTTTTCAAGGACTTCTAAAAGACTTTCCTACTGTTTTCAAGGACTACAAACTTAAGAAAAATACTGATTTACACGTTAAAATTCTGCTACTGAAATGCTAGAGTCCCTTACTAAAGATTTTAGTTTAAGAAAATTAGTATAAAATTGCAGTGCCTTTATTTGGTGCAGCATATGCTGCACCAAATAAAGGTAACACAATTTTATACTGATTTAGGTATCAAAAAACACTGTTGAATCCTCCTGTAAATGGTTAAATTCAAGAACTTTTCAAGGCCTTTGAGTGTTTTTCAAGTACTTTTCAAGACAAATTTAATTTTCAAGGACTTTTCAAGACAGTCCTTAATATTCAAGTACTTCTCAAGCCTGAGCGAACCCTGAATATGCGTTCCAAACATTCCTTCTGGCATCAGATACTTATTAATCTACGTACACCATGGGTCGTGCACATTACATTCAGTTGATTATTAGGTTCGATCGACATCTCTTTCTAGACAATGTTCAGAAGACAGATGGTATACATGTAGTATACAAGTTTTTAGGTGGTATTTTCCCGTTTTCTTAAAAATTTGACAGAACATTGTGTTTTGCAAACTGTGGAGACCCTGATCTGCACTTTTTGCTTTCCCCCAACCCCAAAAATGATTATATGGTCTTCGGTTGATTATTTCACGATTAGTGACTGAAAACGGAGAGTTTCGGTAATCAATTTTTCACTCGCAGCTAGAGAAAATACCATAAGATTGCACAGACGTCTAGCAATAACTGAAACGCAATAAAGTTTATTGTTTCAGAATTGATATTTCTTCATCAATCAGTGAAGCATTCGAGCTGACATCAGCAGCTAAAAAGTAAAACAGCAAAAATCCATGTCTAAAGCTCCGTAACTTTGTAACGGTTATTAGAATCAACAAAATGGAATCAAGTTGTATCTTGCCTTACTTAAATGATTAATTCTGCAAATACAGGTCAAGTCAATAGCACATGCTGGATTACAAGAACGCCTCTTGGACCACTCAGCCACCACATGTTGTATACTACACCAGAGCAATTTACCTATATACCCTTTACTTGTGCTCGTCAGATTAAGATTGCACCGGATACTGGTTAATCTACGTTCACCATTGGTCGTGCACATTTCAGTCAGTTGATTTCAATTATTTTTTCATCATTCGAAATACAGCATAGACCATTACCCATTGCAGATCTATGATCTATATTTTGCATTTTCTAATGGCCATGTAACGTTTAAACGGAGGTGTAGCAGCGGAACAATTATGCAATGATAAGTCTGGCTAAATTCAGAAGACCGTCTGGCAAAAACCCAACGTTCTGATGATACTATTAAACGAACCCTACACTAGTCTCAATTATAAATGCGCATATTAGTCAAGTGTAAATATATGACAGCAGACAAAGACGCTGATCAGCCTGCGCATCTCAGGGTTATTTGCACCCTTACTTACATTTATCTATATTTTACAACCTTTTGAAAGCACAGCAACTGCACTTCGGAAAATTGTCCTTTGATGGAGAGAATCACTACTTGAATTAAAATAATAATATAAGATGGATTATTCTACTTTTAAAATTAAACCAATAAATGATCAATAATCCATGCATCCTACCATGTGTGTCGGTCTCCAGCAAAAGCAAGAAGTTGGCATATGCGCTCATCGAAGACTCAGATCAGCCTGCGCATTAGCGCAGGCTGATCAGAATCTTTGATGGGCGCTCTATGGGTAGCCAAGGGACCAACGTTTCTTCAGCTGGAAAACAAAGACTCTGATCAGACTGTGTGGATGTGCAGACTGACTTGAATCTTTGATGTACGCACATACCAACTTGAACATTATGATGGCTACCGGCTCATATAATGCATAGGAAACGAGGATTCAGGAATTGGACGGATATGATTGCAATTGATGGATGTAAGTCTAATTGAGACGAAATTCTAGCATAACTACACCATATCCACAAGCTAGAAGACGACCCTTTATATAGCAAAACTTTGATAGATATTCATAATCATAAGCTACAGGTTCTTGTGAGACGGTTACTTCACCGCGACGTTGCTAGTAAGAACCCATAGACCACGGTTTAACAGAGCTATTGACATTTTAGTTTTTACGTGTAAAGGTATGTGTGAAAGTTAGCACCAAAAGAAGTGACAGCTTAGCTTTCACCAGTTTTGGTGTAAACTTATCTGACTAGAGCAATTTAGTGTCATAATTTCTATTGTGATAAATGTCCTTTCTACCTGTTATTGATGTATACAATAGAACAATACATACATGTAGCTTTTAAAGGTAACAAAAAAAAAGTTTAGTGGCAGTTCAGCTGTCTCCAAATATGGCGTAAAGTTACGCTTAAATTTTACAGTGTAAATAGATCTTTAGAGCCACATGGGTGAAAGTTCAACATTTTCAAAATCCTGAACTTTTGAAACTCCAATCTTAAAACTTGCACTATGGCCACTAAAAATTCATACATTTCAAGCTCAAATGGTCAATTGTCTTTATACTGACTAAACATAAATCAGAGAACCTATTATAATCTCCCTGATTTAGCATTTTGAGGCTGACTTTCTATTGATATGGAAAGTCAGCCTCCAAATGCTGAATTAGGGAGATTATAATAGGTTCAGAAATACTCCTCAAAAACTTTCACCCATAGAGCCAGAGACGACCCTAACAGAACACAACTTCTTCGCCACCATTAATTAAATCAACATTATATATTGTATGGTTTTAAATCTTAATTAGGCTACAAAAACTTCAACAGCCAAGAATGAAATTCGACTTTCCTCTTCGGAACTCGACTAATTTCTGAGTTTACGGAGGGAAAAAATGAGCCAGTTCATGAAACCTTGGTACATATCCAGGCCCCGATGTTATAAAACTTTTTTCATGCTCAACTCAACTAAGCACGAAATTTCAACTGCTCATTAAAACTAAAATGCTAATATCGAATCTTCAATGCCTTATTGATGTGTCTGAAAAAAATATTGGATGAAAATCAGAAATGGCAGAAATTTTTATGAATAATTCAGTTGAGAGGGGTCAAAATGAAAATTTCTAAAAACAATTAAAACATCCACATATAATTTGGAAACAAGAAATTACTGACTGTGTGCTGTAAGTGATGTTAAAAAGATCATCGGTAACCAGTGTGACCTCCATTTTACGAATGCTTAGCAGAAAACGTCGCCTCATAGAATTTACGAAACGCTGCACGAGCACGTTAGGAAAACGTATGTAATGCTAACAGAGGTGCATATTGGAGTCTTTTTTTTGCATTTACTTGATGATTGGGCCTGTCCCTCCGACCCAATTTATCCTATACGCGATCTATGTGGCTCATGACTGGGGATAAAGCAGACCAAGGCAAGACGTTGACGTTATGTTGAGCATGGAATTGTGTGGTTATTTACACGTTGTATGAGACCTTGCATTGTCATGCTGAAAAATGCCAGGTCCGTTAGTTTGTATGAAATGATTAATTATCGTGTGTGCATAAACCCCGTAATTGTTGCTGGTTAAAACGATTACGTGGGTGAATTAACGTGTAAACGCGATAAGGACGTAACGTTGTTGCACGTGCACGACCAGGTCTTGCACGAACTCTGACAGACCCAGTTTTGTTGTACCGGTTCATAAGATTATGAATAGTCTATCTAGAGCAGCCGAAATGAGGTGTGATATCATTTACCGTAGATCCCGCCTTGAGCACTCCAATAGCTTGGTTTCTTTGATCTTTCGGAAGACGTACCGTCACTATATGCAAGCGTTTTGTAACAATAAATTATTTTTTCTTATCAGTACTCAGCTGCAAACGTTTTCTTGTCGGGTTTAAAGCTGTTAGTGAACCACCTGTTCCTTAACACGTGCAACTTAAGGAACACGTGTTTTAGGCGTTGACGCTTGATTAGACCTGGGATTTGAATAAAAATTGCACAATCGTAATCCGCGACGAAACCTCGACAAGCATCGGCAAAGATTACAACGACATGCATACAAACAAAAAACCTATTAAAAGAAATAAAGTGTAAAGTTTTCATTTTGGGTCAGTGTACTTGCATATACTCTCATGATAAATTCTAATAGTCTGCAATTTAAAGACCGTTACTGCGAAAAAACGAACCATCTAAAACCATTAAGAAAGAAAAGAATTAACATTCTGCTCGTTTCATCGAATAGAGCAGAATATTTGTCTAGTCGGCACTAGCATTAACAAAGGTTGTGCAGTATATTATTACTCAGTCGTTATGCACGGACTGAGAATAATCAGGTATTTGTGAACGAAGTGTCGTGAAAAATCAGTTCTAAGGCGGCTTCACAGATGTGAGCAACACACAAAATTTTGGATAGATTCGAGCAAGAGATCTTGCCGTGTTGATTTGCACGTCGTCATTGCTATGTGGTATACTGCACTGTTTAAAATCACAGCAAGTTTTCGCCAAACAAAAAATAGAAAGTTTGGTGTCATGTGGGCTGGACGGCAGGTACTTCGGCAATGAGAAGATCTAAGGGTTAAGTAAGCTGTGTTACTGGCAGGGCTTATACAAGCACTTCTTAAATAGATCTCATCAAGGTCTACAACGTCCTTCCATGTCACGCTGCTCATTTGCTCACATTAAAGCGCGCCAACATGCAAACTGTGTTTGTTTTCTTTGTTAGAAGTTAAGAATAGACTAAAAAATAACTTAGTATGCATATCACCTGTACAGTTACCTATACAAGTCATCGTTTCAAGACCACTAATCACCAATTGATCCTGATTGGGGTGTGAAAATAGTGCGTAATTGAAATAGCAAAAAGTGCACAAAAGATATCAATGCTAATTGCAAAACGTGCGCAAATGCAAGGCGCTCATTCTTGCACCCTGCTTCAGTGCATTTTTTTTTAAATTTCATCCCATTCAGGCCTCCAGATACATGTAGGAGCGCGAAATTGAAATTTAATTCTTCTTATTTCTCGACCATAACATATGTTCTGGGTACTCAAAAGAAAGTCTTAACCCAATACAAAGGTTAGAAAAAAGTTAGAGAAATATATACAACTGTACGTTAAAAGGTTTCTTTATCTTGGCCTAGGCAAGTATTTCAGAAAGATATATTTTCAGAATATTGGTAATAGGAAACCCATAGGAAATCTAATCCGTCATAAGTAGGCAATATACAAAGTCAAGAACCACGTTTGTCACCAAATTGGACTGTAGAGTGCAAACTTGATATAATCGTACAGCTTAATAGATGGGCAAAAATTGGATCTCACGTCAGAAATATCTATGTTGAACAACATTAATATGCATTGCGTCCTATCCTTAAACATTAAAAGTCTAGGTCAAGATTAAACCTCGGCACTTTCTCATCATAAAATGATATTTATAAACCGAAAATCTGTCTCGTCACGAGAAAACTTGTGCCCGCGATATGTGACCAGGTACAATATTTTATCAGAATTTTGAAATTTTACCTATGACAAGGTTAGCTATCATTCTAAATTTCAGGCCTCCAGATAACAGTGAGTACTGGAATATTATTTTTCTTATTTCTCAACCAAAACATATGATGTGGGTGCTCAAAAGAACCGTCTCAATGAGACGGTTCTTTTGAACATCCAAAACACATGGTTAAATTGATTGGTAAGGAATTAAATGCAATTTCGGGTCCACAAACTATCCTTATTAGACCTATGTAATTTCTTTTCTCGAATGTAATTAGGCGTTGATCAGGCAGTGTGGATACGAGATAGCGCCCAAATTATCTTAGTTTCGACCAACTACCCATATAAGTGAAAAAATCATCATTCCTACACGATCACAACATTAGTGATGGCTTGATTGCACTAGAGCCAATAAATATAATGGTCTGTCCGCCTGTGTGTGGTTATTGTTCATGAGCTTTGACGAGTGGATTTTCTCTCTTACAGACTGGACAACCATAATACAACACACTTAAGCATAATCGTCCTACATCAGTATATGCCCTGGACATTACGAGATAGTTGGTAAGGCTGGTATAAAATGTTTTTAATGTATGACGTCTCTGATTATTTGTTCCAGTGTGGTAACGACCAAAAATGACCCTGATAAGCACTCATAACCGTTATCAATACGCTTTGTGCTCGAAAGTCACATTATGCGAAAATGATTTCTCTATTTCTCATGATGTGTTCAATTGGAAACTCTTTACCTACTAGTGTCATCTGCTGATAATTATTGCAAACAGTTTGGATCGAGATCAGGCCCGACGTTTTGTCGGGCCTGATCTGGATCCAAACTGTTTGACTACTTTTGTTCCAGTGTAGTACATTGTAACGACAAAAAACAGAAAACGTGTTATTCAAGATGATTTTTCTATTTCTCGTGGTATGTTCAAAGGAAAACTATTTACCTACTGGTGGCATCTGCTGATACTTTTCGAAAACAGTTTAGACCCAGACCAGGCGCGTCAAGACAACGGGCCTGATGACACTCTGATGATATAATTACTGGAAGAATTTTTCGAAAAAGTTGATTTAAAAAAAAGTCGACAGACGACACAAAGGCAGGCACAATTCCCCAGAAGGCCAAGAGGACAGGTTTAGATATACAAAGCATTTCCGCGTAAAATTGTTAATATTTTCTTTAATACCCATACTTTATAGCATATGTTTTAGCTGCTAAAAATACGTCTCATTGAGACGGTTCTTTTGAGTACCCATACCATATGTTTTGGTTAAGAAATAAGAAAATCATTTATCTGTTACGCACTCTAACAAAAGGTCTGAACGAGTTAATGAAAATCAATGGAAGGTTCATGAAACCAAATAAGACTGTTTCAAGGAAATGTCAGGATTTTCCATTCTCTGTGATAACATGAATGGTAGTCATAATGGAATAAAATAAAAGATGTCACTTTATTGACACAATCCAACAAGCAGGCAATGAACGGGTATAATGATTCTTGCTCTATGGACAGAGCAGGCAATCAATGACCGCGTTATGAAGGAAATGAGTCTATGATCCCGCTATATAAACGCTACAGAAATAAATTGAGCATAGCCAGGTATTAACACAATCACAGAACGCTGACCATCCAACGACATCGTGAGGAAGATTATTTTTAATCTAGAAAGGACACCAAAAACACACATAAAACAAGGACCAAATACAAATCCCCTAAACCCAATTGGACAAATAACAAATGTTATTAAAAACAAAATCACCGCCTTGAACGGAGGTAATCTGACATGTGGGGGAGGGGGTTAAGTATATTTACAGGAAATCGTCACCTTAGATTATTTCAGAAACAATTCATGTAATTCAGGCCTACTCCGGAAACAGTTTTTTTTTTTTTAAAAAAAACATCAATGAATTTCTGGTGTCTTCTTAAATCACATAGATACATTTGGTAAATATTGGGAAATATTTTTATAATCAGTCAAAATGCACACGGCTTTAGATTATGAATTACACAGCTGTATGGATAAAACCTTAAAAGCGAGTAAGAGTGACACTGAAATGTCACAATCACATTCCACAGACCAACCCACAGCCCCGCGAGGAAAAGAAACAGATCACTGACAGCCACAAAACAATTGAAGCAAAATGATAAGCTCTATCTTCCCCAGCAAGATGATCACACAACTAGAAATGGCATTACGAATCCATTAATAAACAAAGACCCAGCACACAGCCCTCACACACAATAGAAGCAACAAAACATTGGAACCATCGCCTACGGACAGAAGAAGAGTATGGACTGACACGCACACAAGGTCCAGGTAAGGAAACTTTTCTCGGAGTAAAATTGTAATTATGTCCTTTTCCATCAATTTAAACATATATCATAGCTGCTCAAAAGAACCGTCCATTGAGACAGTTCTTTTGATCACACAAAATACATGTTTTGGTTGATTAATAAGAAAAGAAATCCATTTATGATCTCTTATCTGAATGCCTGGGTATTAGCATATTGTGCAGTCGACTGAGAGCCTGTATTTAGTCTGGTTAAATAATAAATGATTTCTGCATATTGTGGCGTCCGATTTCTATTCTCTCCTGAATCTGGAAATAGTTACAAATAAAGCATTTCCTTTATATAAAATGAACGCATTGAGTATAAGATCTAGAAACCATTAAAGAGTAGCAGCGAGAGATGCTGATAAAATGAATAAAATACAGGATCTTTGACACCTGCTATAGGTGAATGCCTAGTATGATTTTCAATAAGAATGAAATTTGTCAATCGTCACTTTCGTCACAGTTAAGCTACTCTGACTTGAGTACTTTAAGATAGTAAATCAGGTTTCCATATTAAATGTTTTAAGAATGAAAATGTTTGGGCGGAACAATCAGTGTTACATGAAAACGTATAGAAATCAAGAAAACATTTTATTCAATATCATTCTAACCCGTGTGCCAAAATATACGCCGTTCTCGCATGCTTGACATTATGTGTAAGTGGCTTGCTGGCACAAGGGAAGAATGATATTCTGCCGCCAAAAAATCAGCACTAAGGCCATACAATGCTTTTTACCATATAAGGAATTAATGAAAGAAATGAAGATCTGCAGCATAAAGCTCCTAAATAACTTTGTATTGTGTGCTAATTTATATAAAGTCCATAAGAATGGAACCAGTTTTAGCATTTTTCAGGTTTTTCCACAAGACGAAGGTTTACAGTTACATGTATTTTATAAAACAATGTTTTGCAACTCTCCTATAGTTATAATATCTACGCTTAGGTTTTGTACCTTACTATTCAATGGATTATTTCATATTGGTCAACCCGGTCAATATAATTATTCGACAACTGTGAATGCATTTTGACATTCTTTATGTTCAAACAAGCAAATATATTTTAAGGAGCAATTCAATGCATCGATAAAGCTTGCATAAACTCTTTTTACCCAGCGGTTTAACCCTTATCCCACCACATTTTTGTGCTGAAAGTGTTGTTTGCTTTTTACGTCTATATTCAAGTACACCCAGACTAGATCAGACTGCTCACAACGTAGAAGTCTAATATGGGTCCATATTGTGTAAGATAACAGGCTTTACATTAGAAGATGCACGGTGTTTGTGAATTCACCTGTGTAGATTTACAATGTGAATGCTCGGTTTAGTCTAGATACAGGTGTTCGGTGCATGTGTACTATCGACTCTTGTGATTGACATGTTTATGGTTTGTTTAGGAATTTCGTATTTTCTTTCTTAAATATCACGTTTATAAGTCTGTCAATTCTGATGGGATGTTCTAACACCTTTGAAAGGTCGCATTGATAAATGTTTCTTGCATCAACCAAGCAAATAAATATATCATGTCATTTTTGAAATTGATTGGCTGGATTTTGCAATATATCCACTCATATTACCCTTTGGGAATTGTGCAGTTTGTGTGACAACGAGTCACTCTTTTATCCTCTGATTGGTTGATTTAAATGGAAACTTACGTATGTAGAGGGCGCTTTATGGATAACTTGAAATATGATTGGTTAATGACGATGACATAAGGTGGCGCTGTTGTCAGCTTGTATCACGTGACATGAAAGTATATAAGGTGAAGCCCAGTGTGAAAGCGTTAGATTTTGAAAATTTGTGTTTAAGATTGATATTTTGAAGTCATTTAGTTTGACTAAAGAAGATTTTATAAAATATAAAATCGTGAAATTGTTGCTCAAGATATAACTTTGAACTTCTAAAGAGACTCAAAACATTACGTGAAATTAGAAGAACAATCAACAACGTTACATTTGTTTGCAGTATAGGCTACCAAAGAACATAAACAGTCAAGAGAAGCATGCGACAAAGTCGTGACTGGTTTGCTAAGGATTAAGGGATTGGATCATATCATAAATGCAAGAAAGAGTATTTCTTGCACTCTGATCATGTTCATACCCCAATGTTTTAGTGGATTGCACTTTTAGTTTTTTAGAATTTTAGAAATACCTTAAGTACGGGACTTGTTGGCCTTGTTGCATGTTTAATGATAATTGACAGCCAATCTTCGCAGCTACATTAGACAAACATGAGAATTCCTAATCCTTGTCATGATGAATAGATTTATGTACTACACTACTCCCCATTTGTTTTTATTTTGTTTACCTGAACCATCCAGTTGTTACCATTTCTTTTTTCAAATCGGAATTCAAACAATGAAGATCCTGATCAGCTGGCTTCTAACTGGATTTACACTGTAACAATTGAAATAGAAGCTTAATATCCAGGTTCAGTAGGGCAATGGTAAAGTGCTTGTACCGCCAATATTACCACACAAATGAGGATATCGAACGGTTTTATGTACTTTATATGTGCCGATTTTAGGGTCATCTGTAAGTTAGAATACTGTAGTTAAAATTTCGTGCTTAATTGAGTTGAGCATGGAAAAACGTTTTATAAACTTGGGGCCTGGCTTCTTCCTGGGATGACTGATATTTATCCGCTCCTGAACTGGGACACTAACTTCTGGCAGTTATCATAAACAATCGAAACTGAAACACTTTGGTCGTACAATAATGGCGTCAGCAATAAAGACAAATTTGTCGCTAGTTTAATTTCTGATTAGGTCACATTTGGTAAGAGACTCTCGACATACAGAAGTAATTTAATGAGGAGATAAGTTAGATAATCGAAGTCAGGTGCCCGAGGATATATATATTTTGTTCACCATTCATTGGATGATTGTGCATGAACATAATTTGTTTGGTTTATGAATTAAAGTCCCAATCAACAGCTATGGTCATGTCGAGACTTACCCAAACAAATATGTTTCCTGGGCAAGCTTAGACTAAGCTATTAACCTGTACTCAGTGCGTAACTAACAACAGCACTTCTTGAATCATCGATAGGAGGAGATTGGCCATAGAAAATATTTCATGATTAATCTTCACGAAAGTATGGGACCAAGTCGGAATCAAACTTACAACCCCTGGATGAGGAATTGGACTCGCTACCAATTGCACTACGGGAAGTTTGAACATAAACAACATATGAGTAACTTTCAATCTATATCTGGTATCCCTTTTAGAACAAGCAAGCAAACTTTTTGCCCAAGTATAATAATATATATTTATTCTATGTTCATCATGCCCAACTCAATTTAGATAGCTTGACTGAATGCGACCAACTGAATTATATTTGCTTAAATGATGTTTTTGTTTTATTTTCCGTTTGATACTTTTTCTTTCTCTCATGATATTGTACATCTCACCAACTATTTAGCTCTGCCAATTATTGGCCAACTAACTTGGCATGGTGTTAAATATGAACAACACTGTGCAGATCTATTTCAAAAGGGGTACTTGCATCTGTGCCCACGCATGGATTTTATTTAAACTTTGCATAATAATGACTCATTATATACAAACTATGAAAATGTATGTATTGAATTAGATAGTTAAGAATAAGGCTTAGGAAGCAACCCTGACGTACTCCACCTTTGAGGTGGCACCTGTCTCTAAATTTCCATGTCCTTAATCTTTAGTTTTGTTTATTTCTATGCTTTGTCATCTAGATTGAATCCAAAATACCATATGCCTTATATTAATACCGGGAAACCATTTGGATAAATTATGGTTTACGTTTTCTGAAGAAGTCATTATAAAATTTCAATATTTTTTTTCAAAAATTTACAAAACATGCAACCTTAAATTCCAAAGAAAGATGTGTTGTAGTCTTTGTCAAGATATCATATTATCACAAAAACATGCCATATATATCCTACTGATCTGAGCAAAATTTCATGAAAATCTAAAACCGGTAACTTTTGTCATTTCTTACCTCTTATGGGTATAGGTCAGTTTTAGCAAAAATAATTATTTAGTTGAAATGAATCAATAACTCGACAGAAGGAGGTTGTTTTTAAATCTACTTCCACTTTTCTTAAAGAAAGACATGTTTAGACAATTTCAAATGATTCAATGGCCTGAAATGCCAAAGGTCATGACCCATGTCATGGCACTATGGGACCAAGACAATGTGTATCACTTCCTCAAGTCCTGCATGATATTGTTTAAGAAACATAATATACTATCAATAAACGTGTGAAAACAAGAAGACCAAATATTTCCTTTACATCCCAACTGAACTAGAGCAACCACATTTTGGTGCCGTGCCCAGGATTAAGTGAAACAGAGTCATACCAAAGGTATCATAGAACAGTGTTCTACATGAGTAAGTGAGGTCCAAAAAGAAACTGTATGCCTGGAATATACAGCCAGCCAATGAATAAATGTTACCATTTGATGGAAATCAGCATCAGTTTTACAAAACAGAATAAACAGAGAAGATTTAGGGTAAAGTCGGGCAATCACGGACATCGGGCTACTTCGGACAATTTTTAAAACACCGAAACTTGATTTATGCAGTCAGCGCTACCCCATTAAAGTTGGTAGTGTTGCAAAGAACCGTTATGCTTCTGTAGAACGGCGTACAACGAGTTGATATATCGGTTACACCCGGATCCCGTTCACGCGGAATTTCAAGGTACCCTCGTGACACCAAGAAAGTTTGGGAGCCGCGAAAATACAAAAGATTTTCACAAGTGAAGAAAACTGCCAAAGTGTATGAACTGATTCATTTATGAATCATGAAATAACGTCATTCTACTTTTGGAAAGGTTAATACATGACCTATATAAAGATTTATGAACAAATGCCAGTAAAACAAACCAAATATTACGATTTTCAGATGTCCGACTTTCCACCGATGGTGAAATATTCGTTGATGCAAACTCGGACATTCAATTTTTTTTATTTGTATTTCATCATCAAGCATGGTTTAAAAGTGATTTTCTAGTCCGTTGCACCTGAAAAAAAAAACTCCTCAAAGGCAGCAGATTTAATTCAGAGACGAATCAGTGGTCATGCCTGGTCATGAAGTTTCTTTTGGCCGCTGCAGATATGGCACGTGAAATTTCCTGCGCCACATGTGCTACATGTAAAGTCTCGAGATTTTTCCCGCCAACTGTCAATACCTGCTGAATCTTAGTGATCCTTTTTAACCACGATTTCCTGTTCTTGTGCTCACACCTGTAAGGCAAGTAAATAAAAGTTGTACTTGAAAGGTGCCTATGTTTTCGCAAGGGAGCCTGCAAATCACAGAGTCCCTGCTAGGGGTTTGGGGGAACAGGGGGGAAATGACATTTATTCCAGAGGAAGAGGGGAACAAAGGCCAAGTTTTGAGGGGAACAAAGGAACACAGACAATAGTGAGGAACAGGGAACATAAGAAAAGTACGAAAGAGGGCAAAGATCAGGAATCGATACAACCAAGTACCACACCTGACCCAGTATACCAATTGAAAAGTAACAAACTCACAATAGGACAAATTTCCGATTTTTGGGGAACAGGGGAACAAGCCAATTTATTTCAGGGAAACAAAGAAACAGGTACCCCTCCCCCTTTTATTTGTTTGTAAATTTGATGCTTTACGTCCATGGTAAACATGTAGCTAAGGTCATGTTGGGACGGTCAATTACTTTTAAAACCACTTAGTTCCCGCGCTAGCCTTCCGGAATTTATCAAAATACATATAGAAGGCCTAGGGAGTGTCACAATCTGTTTAAAGTCATCGCTGAGCACAAGTCTAATAATGAGTAGGTATTCAGGCAGCGCAAAGAACAAATTGGCATGTGCGACCATCGAAGTCTCGGATCAGCCTGTACGTCAGTACCCTACATGTATGTGTAGCCAACAGTCCAACATTGTTTCAGGGGGGAAACTAAGACTCGAATCAGACAGTGCGGATGCACATATTGATTTTAATCTTCTTTATTATTTATATGAGCATTCTTATTATGCTTAAATAGCATGAAAAAGGGACAACAGTGCACTTAGTATTTATCTAGTCATATTATAAAAAGTATGTCCGATTTTACACCCTCACTCATAATTCGGTGTCTGACTTTAGCCTTTTATGTCTGGGTTTACCCATATTGACAGTACTGTCAAAAAGTTCATATTTTTGGCTCCGCAAGGCTAGCTACCAATCAAAATCGTTATTCAAAAAGCTCATTTGGCACCCCTTTAAACTATACATATGCACACTGACAAATACTGGACGAGATTAGACACTGGGAACAGAAGAACTTCGCCTGGTTACTTTTCTGTCCGAAATTTGACGGTTTTACCCTAAGCATAAATTTAGCGATACCTTTGAAGCCAAGAGTTCTCTGTGACTAAAATGGTTAATTTTAACCAATAGGTTCGACAGGACGTTATTCTTGTGAATCAGGTTAAATAAATAGGCTTACAATTATAAAACCATAGATATAAGTTTATTCTCCTGTATGAACTGACTTGTCATAAGGTTTCTCTTCTGTATGAATTAAAATTCTTAATAATGTTACATATTAAGTGTAACATTGGTTAGATGCAGTTTTAATGTTCGGAACTAGATGTGGAAAGTCCGGTTTCACCATATTGTATCGTTTTGGGTAATATTATTGTGTAAGCACTTCATTAAATAAGAATCATGGCACTTAATATCAAAGAATATTTTTTTTTCTTTTTCTAATCAGTAATAGGGAAAACACTGAACATATCAACTTCTACCAATAAACGTACTAGCATGGTGATTCAAACTAAGCAAGTATTCAAGTATGTTTTACACTGAAAATATAATTATTGTATTTTTTACAATTCGATGAATTAGGGCCATGTGTTTACATCAAGTTAAAAAATATGTTACCGGTCCTTGAATTTTATGACATTTTGTCTACATATTTTTAACATATATGAAAAGTTTATATGCTGAAATGGTATCTTGACAAAGACCGCAACGTGTAAAAATTGTAATTCCAAATTTGACTGAATACAAAATATACAATTGAAAATTGGGGTACCATCTGATAAAAATGAATGCCTACCCGCTATCCTAATACATACAAAGCCATTTATAGTATCAACGGACTTATCAATGATATAGTTATTTAATAAAACATTTCTGCGCCTGTTACATGCTATGTCAATTACTTTAGAAATGATTATAACAAGATACCCTAAGGTATTGTGGGGATTTCATACATGACGTCATAAATTAGCAATGGAATTGCATAAAAACTTAAATGCACCATAAATATAAAAGTCATACCCTAGACAATTAATAAACATAATATTATCAAATTCCAAGCGTGGGCAGACTTCCATGTTAATTTCCCATACCATGAAAGAGCCCCTTTTACTAAAAGGTTACAATGAAATTTAGCCAGCGGCCTTGTAGTTTACCGTCAAACCTGGGCATTTATAAGCGTTCCTTAACCATACAGGCTTTCCAGAGAGCAGGGAAAACCTTGTTAAATAGTGAGTATGATCAGGAAATACCACATACTGCAGACCAACCCACGGCATCATTGAAAAGAGCCACACAACACCAAATGTCACAAGACATCAGGATGACAATTGAGTAAAGCAACCATTTCTCTATTCCCCATTATTATGAGGGTAAATCTGCCACTCTTTATAATGTGTAGTACCAAAGAGAAGATCTAAATATATTGAACAAAAGTGAAAACACTACACTACAATAGTTTATCTTTTGTGAGAAAGTATTGGACAAAACGTATATACTAAATCTTAACAATGTTTCACAGACATCCAGCAAACGATTCGTTGAAACTCTAGCAATTTGTCTCTTTTGATGTCTGAGTTATGTTCCTTTATTGTGGTTTAAGCTTTATTCACTGATTTATGCAATTGCGCATGCGCAAAAAAGATTGTTATGCTTATCAGAATGGGTCATAATTGTGTTGCATAAAAACACAAAAACACTGACTAATCACATAAAACAAGCTCAGAAATCAATTTCGAATTTATCATATTTGTAAAAAGCTGTAAACTGTGTCCCTTTGACAAGAGCAAATAGGGAATATTAAATGTTTGGTAATTTTTTATTTATCACGATTTTCGATAAATTTCTTTTGCCAAATCAGGGAGACGTGAAAGCACATTGTTTCTGCCAATTCTTGACTAGTAACGTGCTCAGACTAAGATGCAACAACACATTGATTTTCCTATGGAGATTTCAGTGTTAAAAGTTCAAGCTCGTCAATTTGATGAGAAACCCGCTTTTTAAAATTGCTTTTCTAAACGATCAAAACACACTTGTGATAAGTCCTTCATATTTCTGGTTCTCACATGTCTAGACAACCATTTCGTGCAGTCGGATCTGATTGGTAATGGATATCTGAAGGTCTAAACCGTGTGAGATTTCTGTTCAAGTTTGCAACCTGAAAAATTGGTCCCCTGTCACATTTAGATGACTTGTGTGTGTTTCCTCGTGACAACATCCGCAAAACATTTACTGTTATGCATAACCCAGTCTTTGACAATTCAGATACACTTTCTTTTGCTTTACTGGCTTGCAACATTTTGTATATGAATAGCAAACAATTCAGGTGTAGCGTTTTCACTTTCGTTCAGTATATTAAGTAGCATTACTATCGTTCAAATCGTATACTTTGTATTAACAGATGATTTATAATTGTACATTTATCTTTCTGAAATAAAATAGTTTTAAACTAGTTTTACTAGTACATGCCGGTATACTTAGGTCAATATCCTCCTCATACTTTTAGATAGAAGTAATAACCTGATCTAATTCAAACCTCGCGTGCTAAAGACTTGCTGAAGACTACCATCTTTCGTGACTTTCACTAATATAAAATAACGTCGATTGAGTAACTGGAGCCATAGTTACACATTGATGATTCTGATCTGACTGCGCATATGCGCAGTCTGATCAGAATCCTCGGTGTGTGCAGAATCAAATCAGGTCTGTTTCGTAATTTTCCAGCATATTTATCATTTCTTGCAGTTGCTGGAACAAACATGCTTCTAGATAAGAGCGCGTAATCAAAATATATTTTACTTATTTCTCAACCAAAACATATGCTGTGGGTACTCAAAAGAACCGTCTCATTGAGACGGTTCTTTTGAGCACCAACAAGAACTGTTAAAAACGATGTGTAAGGAAATAATCACATATGTACGCTCAACAGTTTTTTTGCTTATCTTGGAGTATGATGTGAAATCATAAACAAGTAATAACTTCAGTGAAATGCTTCCAAAATTACATCTATTATAGTCTTTATTTTGTCATTGATGTATAACAAGCTCGGTGAGACCACGGAACAGATAATTACAGAACAGAAGAAATGACTCGATAGGCACTGATTTAAAGCCAAGGCTAGATTGAAAATTCGTAAATACAGTTTAGTTTCATGTAACCCACTTGAGCCTATTGGACTCAATTCTATGATTATATTCCCAATAAAGGGAGTAGTGGTTGGTATTTGAATTGAAGTTTTAATTGAAGGTTTAATGGAACAGTATGTAAGCAAACGGGGCATCTAATCTTGGTTTGTACCATTTAGCTTATCCCATTAACAGGGTGCTAGTTCACCTGTTGGATTTCTTTTGTTCCGGTATTCAGTTTTATTTACTGTTGAGTCCTTATCTTGGCTATATCTCCTTGCTATGTTCAGAGAGATTATGCACTGATAAGTTGGGGTCTTTCATGCAGACCATATATCTATGTGTCTTGATCCAAATCTGAATTAAGGGTGAGGTTGGCGCCGTTTAACCGGTTTAAGTCCTCCAGTAAAATATTTTACTGACCGTTCCAAGGTGGTACTTCTTTTGTGGATCTTTTATGTTTTTTCTGTCTTGTGTTTGCTATGCCTTTGAACGAGTCTGCTTATATGTGCCTTGCGGTCACCTGCTTGGAATGGGCTGACCTCTTGGCTCTCGTCTGTGGTGTCTTATTGTGAGTTTGTCACTTTCTTATTGGTATCCTGGGTCAGGTGTGGTACTTGATTGTATCGATTCCTGGTCTTTGCACCCTTACCTACTTTTATACGTTCTTTGGTGGTGGCTCTGCTGCTGTTGATTCACCGTTTATTGTTGCTCCCAGTGTTGTTTGGGGCTTTTTATTACGTCCTGGGTTTTGTTATGCAATACTTTCTGTCCTTTCTAGTTTTGCAGTCATCTCTCTGTGAGCTAGTTGCTTTAGTTTTCTTGTCTGCTTGATGTCATGTGGGTGTTATCGTTGTTTGCCTCTTCAGCCTCGCGGTGCTGTGCTGTGCGGTGGTCTGGAGTGTATGATTGTGTGTGATTGTGGTATTTCCTGGTCATATTCTTTTACTTTTTTCTGATGTTATTGATTCTATGTTTATTATTGCTCGCATTTTTGTTGTTGTTTAAATGAGCCGCTGCATGAGATTTCCAACAATGTGGTAGGTGTGACTAGCAAATGCTCAGACCAGCCTGCGCATACGCGCAGTCTAATCAGAGCCTTTGCTAGTCGCTTGAATATTCTATGACCGTTGAGCTACTGACTGAACATAATTTTGAGTTCCTGGGCTCAAAAGGAGGCTGCACATGCTAGTCTGAGTCTACACTTATCAAAATGCCATATTGTTGGCAATCACATGTCGCGGCTCAAATTTTATTGGGGGGGGATGGAGAAGTGGGGTTGTGCTTGTTTTGATGTACAGTACTTAGTGTCGTTTCTAGTTTTGCAATCATCTTGAATCATCTTGAATGGTTGCTTTACTTTACTTGCCTTTGGATGTCGATTGACTTTTAGTATTATGTTTATCTTTCTCTGGGTGCCGCTGGTTGGTCTGCAAAGTGTGATTGTGGCATTTCATGATCAGTTTATATTGGTTAAACCATTATTTGGTAGTAGTGAGAGGTCCAATCATGCCAAAGTATGGTCTTGTAGTACTCGGCGTATAACAGCAACTAATTGCCTTTTTTAAAGACATAAGTTTTCCATGTTACCAAATCTGTAAATGCGACATTAGGAAGTAAGGCAGATAATAAGACGATTCGCTTATTCTGAGATTTTGATAAGCCTGTCAATTAGATTGAGCATGAAATGCCACAATCACACATTGCAGACCAACCAGTGGCAAACTTATTACACATGACCTATTACATAACGACCTTTTCTCAAAAATCTGCTGCTATACACTGAGAACAACGGGGTTGTTTTCTAAGTGACACCTACGAATTAGACTCCGCACTGCAGGTGGATATGACCTTGTTTACATAATAAAAGATGCCTAAAGGCCAATAAAAGGATGCACAGTCTAATTTAAATCTCTGATGTACGCACATGCAACCGTGTACCTTATGCTACATACTGACTCAATTATAGTTTCAATAACAAGAGTAAAGCAATCATACTTTTAGTTAAGAGTGCCTACCAAACATATATTTCTTATTTCTCAACCAACTCAACCAAAACATATGCTGTGGTGCTCAAATGAGACGGTTCTTCTGCGCACACAAAATATATGGTATAAAAGATAGGTAAGAAACTATTTACAATTCACCCTCAAATTGTGTTTATCTATGAATGCAATGCTCCTAACCTTAAGCCAAATACACAAGATACAATGCTATTCCAATAAATATTAAGCAGTCCCTGATATAAGACAAATCAATTATTAATTTCCATACTGAAACGCTGGGGGTTATTCTTGTAAAAGCAAGAGAATGCATGAAACACAAGACACAAAAAACACAAATGACCCACAAAAGAAGTACCGCCTGGGAACGGTCATTAAAATATTTAACTGGAGGGCTTGAATCTCACCAAACCATTTTGATTTTTATATCATGTACAGGTTTCCTACTCGCTACAAACGACGTATCTTCCAATTTTTAAAAGAGAAATTGAGAAGCCATTATATTTATGAGACATACTTAAAGGAATCTCTCTTCTATCAACTTGTAATGGAAGTCACTGTCAGATTTACATAACAGCAAAACAAGTTAGAATAGTGGAATTAAAGGCCCATTCCAATGCATACATGCATAATGCAATTTCCAAGCCTTTTGCAAACTACATTTGTCAAGCTAGCAAATATTTGAACATAGAGAAATGTGCAAGTATTTAATGCTGCCAATAATTTACATGTAGTCCATAGGGCCAGTTAAGCAAAAATAATTTGCGTAAAATTGCGATTATTTTCTTAACCGTCAGTTAAAACATGTGGTTTGGGTTCTCAAAAGAACCGTCTCATCGAGACGGTTCTTTTGAGTACCCACAACATATGTTTGGTTGAGAAATAAGAAAATTAATTTTTAATAACGCACTCTTATCTGGGGGGCTGTACGCAAATTTTCCAGATTGATTAATGGGAGACTTTTATACTTTTATACTTTGATAAAATCCCAGCGTAAGAATATTTAATAGCTTCCTGTAAATTGCATGACGTAATGTGACTCGGTGGCGTATTTTACACTGTGTGGTGTTATATGTACCTAGTATATGCATATAGCAACTTTAGTGAAGAGTATTAACGTCTACATGAACAAAGAAAGGTTTCAATGCAGTTTGACGGCGTGTAACCGAAATAAAGAGGGTCTTACACAAGTCATCACTTTATATTCAATTTGTTAAACAAGCCTTTGGCGAGTTTGATAACTTTAATATGAAATGCACACGAGTATAAGGTTATATTTATCATGTGACCATCTAAATGCGTTTAATCGCCTTTAATAGTTTATTTCAATCAAAATTGCATTGTTGTCCCAGACGTCGTCATGCCGTTACTTGCTCCCGCCGTAAGTGTTCTGTAACGTTTGCTCATAGCATCATTTACGAGTATGGCATGAAGTTATCCACTGAATAAGATCAATTAAATTTCACGTTTACTCTTGTGGAGAATGTAGGCAGGACTCGTGAAGGTGAATGTTTTTAAACCTCTAATTGTGTATAAGTTGACTTGTGTTAGAGCCTAAAACTGAAAGCTCTTCAATGAGCCAAGTAAGCGATATTTAGCAGTCCACAACTCGCATATCCGCTCCATAAAATACCATTTTATCTTCGTGTTGCAAAACAAAGTTTTGTTTGGAACAGAATTTCCGTGATGCTGCCCTATCTTCAAAGGACACTGGTTTTCAAATATTTCCTTCTGCTTGCTTTAATGTTTAAAATAGTGTCAACAAACCACTGAGAATGAGTTGTTTTGTTCCAAAGTAAGAAGAATAAAGGAATGAAATGTTATTGTTGTGGATTTTATTGATGTGTAGACTCTGGGGAATCACTCACAATCGTTATATAAAGCCCTTTGAACTTTACTCTCATTGCGAGTGATTCGTTGGAGTTTACACATCTTACTTACTTATACTTACTTGGTATACTTAATTGGTAATTAGGTTGACACACTACATGCCAGCTCTCAATTTCTGCTTCATTGAAGCCATAGATTGGTCCTTTACAGTTGTGTAATCGATAAAATTAATTCCTAAAATAATTTATGAAATCTTCTTTAGTTAAACTAAACAGCTTCTAGAAACTTATCAAGACCCAAAGTTCCAGAACTTGATATCGAAAATTCTATTCCTGACTCTTGAGATTGTAAAGACTCTAAGTATTGCTATCAACCCACTGGTCATATAGTCACATGGGATTTAAAAATCATAACTGATTCAAGAATTCGGTCTATTATATGTAAGGGACCTAAATATAGGTTTCCTGTGCCAATAGACTTCAAAAATTGCAGGAGCCTTACAAGAATTTTGTAATCGCTGGTGTAAACGAGAGCATGTTGAGTCTAATGCCTTAAATAGTTGGAAACTAAATATTTTTAAGATTATTGATGGTAGAATTTCATTTTATTGCAACAATTTAGATCTTCTACCACCTAAACCTAAATTCACTTTTCGACACTTGAAGAAAGGGATCCAAGAATTCCATAGGACGTTTGTTTTGGCCCCGGCAGATAAGGCTGCTAACAATGTTGTGGTCGTTTGAAAAAGATACTATATTAACACCCTAAAGAATGAACTTAGCACTGCAAAAACATATGAGCATAACAGGCTTGATGAAGCGTCTATCGTTGTTAGGCATCGATGCCATATGGCAGCTAAGTTTGGGTTGTTTGTTGATGAGGACCATAGCAAGCTTCCTACGTTATACTGGTTACCTAAACTTCATAAACAGCCCTATAAATCGCGTTTGATTGCTAATTCTAGTGCATGTACAACTACTGAGTTGTCCATTCTTTTGACTTCTTGCCTCACTGCGATTAAAAGCCATGTCATTAAATATTGCACAACTGTTTATGAAAGAAATGGTAGAAGTTTATTTTGGTCTATTAAAAATTTAGGTGAAATTCTTAATAAATTGAAGTCTAGAGGTTTTCTAGCATCTGGTTTGTCTACATATGATTTCTCTACTCTCTATACTACATTGCCTCATAATCTAATCAAAGAAAAACTAACAGAATTAATTGAACAAACATTTAACAGAGAGGGCTCACTTTATTTGGCTTGTAATGATAAAAATGCCTTTTTTACTTCTGAACAACCTAAACGATATAAATTGTTGTCATGTCAGAAAATGTGTGATGCGCTCCATTATCTTTTGGACAATATATTTATAAGATTTGGCTCGAAATTATATAGACAAATTGTAGGTATCCCAATGGGTACTAATTGTGCTCCTCTTGTTGCAGATTTGTTTTTGTTTTGTTATGAGAGAGACTTTATGTTGTCTCTGTCTGACAATAATCAAACTGATATTATTGAAGCTTTTAACTCAAACTCCAGATATTTAGATGACTTACTTAATATTGATAATCCTTATTTTGAACAAATGGTAGGTCAGATATATCCCACTGAACTTCAGTTAAATAAGACGAATTCTTCTGATACTAAGGCTCCATTTTTGGACTTGAACTTGTCAATAACAAATGGCATAGTTTCTTCTAAAATTTATGATTAACGGGATGATTTTAATTTTGAAATAGTAAATTTCCCCTTTCTTGATGGAGATGTTCCTCGCTCCCCTTCCTATGTTGTATATATTTCTCAGCTTATTCGTTTTGCGAGAGTGTGTTCTAATGTAAATGACTTCAACAACAGAAACTTATTTTTAACTGCTAAGTTGTTGAAACAAGGTTATAGATATCATAAAATTCGAAAAGCATTTTCTAAATTCTACCACAGACACTCAGAGTTAATTGTTAAATACAATATTGGGGTAATAACTCTTCTGCAACAAGGTATATCAGAACCTATATTTTGTGGTGATTTAGTTTATAAATTCAAACGTATTGTTGGAAAACCTAATTTTAGTGATCAATTCAAAAAGATAGTAAAACGTTATATAAGGGTTGGATATAACTTGGATATCATGCGACAGTCTGCATGCCTAGTTTTAAACCCAATCACGGTTTATAGCTATGGTTTCCTCTTTAATTGCTCGACGGTGGGTCAGGCCTCAGACTCTTTGACGGCTCTGACGTAAAGCTTTAATCGGTGGGTTGGTGCCTGATGCTTATCTGTAGCTGGACCCACCGTGGCTCAACTTGAGGTTTTCTTTAGCTCTGACTATCTGTGAGTCATGAGCCCTTTTCTTTGTTTCATCATTGTGTGTTTATTTGATTAGAGTGTTTCTCCATGCTGATACATTGCATTAGTTAGTTGGCCTCCATGCGAACCGAACATTTCTTGTACTTCATCAACAGCAGAATCTAGGGCGAAGATTTGGTACCAGTAAAATGCATTTGGGCCCCCGGTGGCTTAGGCTGCTGTCCGTTCTAAGGCAGTGGTTCTGTTGTTGTTGACTTTTTGTTTATTGTTACTCCTATTGCGGGAGTTTGTAATTGTTCTATGTTTTTTGTATGTTACTTTATGTCCATTCTAGTATTGCAATCATCTTGATAGGGAAGAGAGAGCTGGTTGCTTTGCTTAATTTGTCTTCCTGGTGTCTCGTGATGGTTGAGCGGCTCTTCCTCGCGGTGCCATGGGGTTGTCTGCGGTTTGTGATTGTGGTATTTCCTGATCATACTCGCTTACTATTTCCAAAGTCATCAAAATTTTAACTTAATCTAACACAATAACACTGGGCTTTACATTTTTTTTCTATAAGGTCATGTGAAGGAAGAAATCTAATGTCAGCATGGGCGGCTCTAGGATTTCTTGGAAGGGAGAATATATGTATCAAAGTGTAAGGGCTCTACCTGCTGATCTTATCTCGTTTCTTTTAAATATCCCATGGCAATGACATAATGTGGTCTCACTGAAACCAAGTTATTTCTTTTGATATGATATTTAAAAAATGGGGGTGGGGGCAAGGAGGGGGCTAAACGAATTCAAGCACCCCTCTGGATCCACCACTGTCTAGGCATCATAATTAGCTAGATATCGAGAAAGCGCCTTCTACATGTAAGCTTCTATTTATATGATTGGGTGTATTGTGAACTTCACATTATCTATTATTTGGTTGATACAATATTACTAAACAAATACATATTCATCAAAATTTATCAAAAGGTGTTAAATAAGCTCATCAGTATAGACAGATTTAATAACATGACATTAAGAAGTAATACCAAGCTGGTATCAAAAAAATAAAGTCTCAACACAATCCTCTTCTGAACACCTGCTGTTAAGCTATAAACAAGCATTTACACGTATTGTAAATCCTCATAGGTGAAGTCTGATATTTTATAACTATTGTAGTTGGAAGACAAGTTGAAAGTAACGTCAAAACGTCAGCACAGTGATCTACCATCTTCAAACAGTGCTAAGCCAACAAGGACAAATGCTAATGATAAAGTAACAATATGATCCCCGTTAGCAAAACTGTGTTACCTGTTTATAACAATGGACGATATCAACTTATCAAAACATGCTCTGACGTCACTTTCATGAGTATATTCAGAGGGGTGAGGGCATTGGGTCTGCACCAACCTGGACAATCACAAGTGACAATAGGTTTTCTAAGAATCATTGGTATGTACACCTCAAGGGATCCAAGTGCATCTAGAGAGAGGTTTGTACGGCCTTCTGTAAAAGCCTCAAAAACGAAAACGTTTCCAGGACACCTTGACAAAATTTTCTGGATCCATCCATGCTAACTGCAGTACCTCTTTTTTGGCCTACAACTCTTATTTCTGCGGAAAATGTATAATGTGCTCATTGGAACTGTCTAGAGACACTTAAAACGATCACAAAGACTATATCATGAGTGTGAGGGTGCTATGTAAAAATCCGTCCCTGGATTCACCATTTGGCATCAAGAGGCTTGCTGTGTGATGAATAACGCTGATCGCAAGAGAAATAGTTTTAGCCCATTCTCACATGAATTATTGTTTTTTTTTTCTTGCTTATCATTAAATAATGTATTTCCATATTCAATATAAAGGCATCCAGAAATTTCTAATACGCGGAGATGCGAGATTGCATGATGACGCCACTTTAACATAACAATGGTGTCACTAGTCTGTTCGGTTTATATCCTTCCCACGGGTTGGTTATGACTATGTGAAATAAAATTATCTCAAAGAGGTCAAAACAGCGGAAACTCCGATCTGATGTGGAAAAAAATGCAGTAAAGAGAAATCCAAAGAAAGGAGTGTGTTGTGTCATATTTTTACTGTGTAGAATGCCTTTGCGCGGAAATGTGCCATAATGTCTGTTTACAAACTATGCTGTATCCCATATTTATTGACAAGCATCTGAAAGTCTAATGATAAATGAATCCCTTACTATTAAAGCTTTTTGTTGTTTCCAAGCTCAAATATTCGATAACCGACACTAGTCTGATGAACAGATCTCTGAGAATCTGTCATAAAAATCCTCTTTGCTAATGAGTATTGACATTCGTATATCCGGAATGTCAGTGGAAATTAGAAAATGAGATTTATCTTTCACAATGAGATTAAACTATCTAACTTGATTAAATAATATTTAACAGACCATAATATGTTCGAATGGTTGTGAAGTCTGGGTGCAGTAGCCATCATGTTATCATGACGTATTCATCCATTATAAATACACGCTTATATAGGCGCCTACTAAATATATACAATATTAATATAATTTTCGCTTACTGTAAAAGCGGCAACTTAAATATTCGCATCTGGGTGTGGTTCGGCTATTCCATCTGCCAAGGAAGGGAAATCAGTTTTCATTTATAATTTGGTAAAGAGTTGATAAGCTTTTTGAGCCGCGCAAACGTGCGTGCATTTCATGAAAATCCTAACCGTATACACACTGAACACACAAATTAAATATCCCTTAAAGCGCATAATCACAAAATGTATCTTTTTGTCGTCCTCTAATATATTTGAAGGCTCATAGACAAACAGTGTGGACCCGGATCAGACTGCTCCTGTAGGAGCAGTCTGATCTGGGTCCTACATGTTTGCCTCTACGCTTATGTTCAACAGACCTTTTCAGATGCCGGTATTTTGCTGTCGTTTTAAGGACTAAATAATGTGTTTGCGTCTATACTGAGGTAGTGGTACAGTTACTTTTAAATAAAACCACCCCTGATTTTCAGCTTTTACCCATGTCTAAGGTTGACCAGTCCTAATTACGCATTCATGAGGTGCCGCTTTTACAGTTACCAAAAAGTCATATAATATACACATCGAATTTCAAGTCAATTCAGTGGATAAAGTGACACTTCAGAGGAAACCATTAATGTCACAGTGCATTGAGGCATGGTACAGATATATTCAATAAGTATGTGCTTTTCTTTTCTTTTCTAAATCAGCGTTTTTCTAATGCTTTTATAAGGTGTACAGACAATTTATTATCGCACACCAGATCGGGATTTTCGTTGTTTTACCAATGTGAGATATTTCTATCTCAGAAACCCGTACCAGCCTTTCGGAACAGCCGTACACTGGCCGCACGTCTATCCGCGACGTCATTGTTATGTTAAAATGACATCATCATGTCTATCTAACCGTATTCAGGATTTTCTGGAAGTATTTTTCAAGCTTTTCCAATATAAATGAGGCATTGAGTGGTGAGCAAGAAAAAGAATCCATTATTCTTGTGAGGATGGGATAGAAAAATCCTTCCCTCGCGATCACCGTTTGTCATCACTCGGCAAACCTCGTGATGCCAATCGGTGATCCTCGTGACGGATTTTCTCTCCCACCCTCACACTCATGATAGATTATTATAATGCCAGGCTCTTAATAACCAGTAGTTATGAATAGCATTACATGGCAATCAACAATAGGTTTAAAATATTGTTCGTGTCTAAAAAAGATACTCCTGCCCGTTAAATCCCCAAAAAGGAAGTGAGTATAGCCTGGACGTATCAAAATCACACACTGCAGACCCACCGATGGCGCCGTGAGGAAGAGGCACAGAACAATAACAGTCACAATACATCAGAAAGACAACTAACGTAAGGCAATCAGCGCTCTCATCCCCATCAAGTTGCTTGCGAAACTAGGACACAAAATACTGAATAAACAAAACAATGACCAAAAACATAGAACCCCTGCAAACAATTGGAGTAACCATAAACAAGGAAGCAACAACTGTGTCGATTAAAATGCATTATCTTCACCCTAGATTATAAAAACGCGTTTTGTTTTAGCTTGAATGGAGGTTTGGAGCGTTTTAATGATAAGCAAATATAAAGCATTGTTTATCATTGCTGCTGCTCTTGAAGTGTAGCTATCATAAAACACAAACGTTTATACATCACGCAAAATCTGACAATTCATATCCTCTAGAGGCTGGGCATAAACCATATATTAGTGAGTAAGAACCTTAATTACACTGGCAATGCAATTCAAACATAATTGATTACTTTGCGCAAAGGTTATATGATTGAAATTTAATTGAACAAATTCCAATAAAATTGTAATTTAATCAATCATAATTTTAATCAAACAAGGAAATATAACCAGGAAATGAAGATCAACCCATGGCACTGCGAGGAAGAGACATATACCACAGAAACCCACACGACAGCAATATTACAGTAAAACCTGTGTAAAACAGCCACCCTCAAACAGCCACCCTCAAAAAGACCGAAAATTGGTTTTCAAAAGTCAATTACCGCCTAAGTGCAGGTCAAAAGTATTGCAGAAAACTCCAAGGGGAGCATTCTGCAATATTTTTGACCTTTATTAACCTACCATTTGTAATTTAAGATCTTTGTCTATTTTTGAGTGACCGTTTTACACAGGTTTGACAATACTACTTAAACAGATGAGGTTCTTGATAAATTAGATTTATTAACCCCCGGGGTTGTCTGCAGTTTGTAATTGTGGTATTTCCTGATCATACTCACTTACTATTTTTAAAGGGTTTTGTGTGTCAACATATGATTTATTTACTCTTTATACTACATTGCCTCATAATATAATCAAATAAAAACTTACTGTACTAATTAAACAAATTCTTAGAGGGGGCTCTTATTATTTGACTTGTATCAATGAAAACGCCCTTTTTCACCTCTTAAAAACTGAAACAAAACTATAGTTGTTGGTCATTTCAAAAAGCTTGTGACGCTCTCTTTTCTCTTTTGGACGATGCATTTATTAAATTTGGATCTAAACTGTATTGTTAAATTGTAGGTATTCAAATTTGTATTTATTGTGTCCCTATCGTTGAAGTTTTTTTTTGGTTCATTATGTTATTGAAGTGTCCAACTCTATTTCACGTTGATCTTGATGACTTAAAGAATATTGCTACATATGTAATCCTTATTATGAATTAGTGGTAAGTCAGATATATCCAATAGAACTTCTGTAAAATTAGGGAAATTAGTTTGATATTTAAGCCCGCATAGTGTATTCGTATTTTGGCATGTCCATAGCTAATGGGATAAATTCATCTGGATATTTATAATAAACGATTGGTTTGGTTTGTGGTTGAACGCCACAGTCAACAGCAATGGTCATTTCGAGACGGTCAGTTAATCTAATCACACTCAACCAGGGCAAGTTAGACTAAGTGGTTAATTGGTTGTCCATGCAGATACTTTTGCTTTATGATTTACGATATGATTTTAATTTTTGAAAATTTATTTTACCATTTCTAGGTGATAATGCTCCTTGCTTTTCTTCTTATGGTGTATACGGTTTCTCAACCAATTCGATTTAAATGTATCTGGCTTAAAAACGGACTGCTAAGTTTCTGAAACAGGGCTATCGATATTATAAAATACACGAATTATATAACATTGAGTCTGAGAATGAAATAACGCCATGCAATAAAATCGATAAACCATAGATTTAGAGATTTACATATTTTCGGAAAACGTTATGACGCCCATAACAACGTTGTGTATATACTGACAAAACTATTACGGTTTTTTTTTTGACAAAAATGAGATTTCAAAGTAACTACTGCCATGTGATAAATAGAAACTAACATTCGTGCTCTTGTATTATTGAATTTATTAAACATGTTGCGAAAAAGAGATAAAATGCTCGGCAAGCCTCGCATTTTATCTCTTTTCCCCACCTCGTTCAATAAATTCAATAAAACATGAGCACGCATGTAAGACCCTCTATATATAACAGCTCAGTTTCTGTAACAGAGCTATCGATATTATAAAATTCATATAGCATTTTCTCAATTCTACTGAAGCCACCATTAGTTGAAAGTTAAATACAATGTTAGATTGAAACCTCTTCTGCCACAAGGCATTTCAGAGCCAGTATTTGTTTGCGATTTAAGAAGTGGCATCCATGGATAGTTTGCGCCAGTCTGCCTGCCTGGTTATATACTCTATCATGGTTTATAGCTATTGTCTTCTTTAATTGCACGACGGTGGGTCAGGCATCATATTCAATGACGACACTTACACAAAACTTTTATTTGTGGTTCAGTGCCTGATGTTTTATCGATGGCGAGGCCAACCGTGGATCAGCTGCAAGTTTTCGCTGAGAGCACTTTTATTTGTTTCATCGTATTATTTTGGTTACTTGGTTGTTTCCCCGTGATGATACATTCCATGCGTTAGGAAACCTCCATGGACTATCATCCCGCATATACGCACAAACCATACAATAACTTACAGTATTACCCGACCGTCTATATACGGAGTAATTGCCTATTTTTTGCTATGTCATGAGTCACTGAACTATTCCACCGGTCAATGAATTTGACTATAGACTGTCACTATACATGTACCATGGCCTGGTTAACCGCTTCCCTGTTAAAAACACACAGGCGCTTATCGACATGCGCGACAACGATGCGCGTACGGTTCATTTATGAAAGGAGACGTTATGCAACAATGGTGAAAATAAGACATGGTTTGGCAACTTTAAACTCCAAAAACTCCGTTGTTTATGGTCAGAAACATAAAGTGTGGGTACTCGTTTTCTTGGTTAGAACGAGCGGAACATTTTGAGCCAAAAATTAAGCAGATTTGGTGAAATATTTTGTTTTGCAACAAAACCGCATAACCTACAGCAACCCCATGCAAGAAAAGCTGCTAAGTATTTCATCAAATGGGTTGGGTAATAAAACAGTTATTTCATGCCTCGGTACCGTGGACGACCTGATGCACTATTGCAATCGGCCTTCGGCCTCGTGCAATATGCATCAGGTCGTCCACGGCACCTCGGGGTAGTAGTTCTGACTATACTACAAACTGTATACTAGCCGCTCTACTGCCGTTAGCTTGCACTTATTATGTGCTACAAGTAGTAAATGGCTGTCATTATTATTTGAAATGTTTGCGATGTCATTAATTTAAATATCGGCATAACGTTTGTATGTTCTACAAAATTCTTTTATGGAATTGTTTTGTATTTAATAATGAGCTCCCTGAAGTAATTTATTGTATTTGCTTTTTATCGCGCGTTACATCAATCGATTTTGATGCTATACAAATGTAGCGATTTCCGGATTAGATCAGATTGTCTGAATTAGCAATATGCGTATTTTCTGAGTTCGTTAACACCATAGAATAAAGTAGAAACAAGTAGTTGACTGCTTTAGGGGTGCAAATTCCAAGTTCTCAAGTAACGCTTGGTAAATGGGTACGTGCATTAAGGGGCTATTTTGGCCCCCTCTAGAGCCAAAAACTGAAAGTAAGTAAGGGTGCAAAGATCAGGAATCGATACAATCAAGTACCATACTCGACCCAGGATACCAATGGGAAAGTGACAAACTCACAGTTAGACACCACAAACGAGAGCCAAGAGGTCAGCCCTTTCCCAGCAGGTGACCACAAAGCACATATAAACAGACGCGCACAAAGACATAGCAAGACCCCCCCCCCTTGTCCCCCACCCTCTGTATCAGCGCATGAGGATGTATCGTCGTAAATAACAGACCGTTGCACTTTTGCGTATGGTTGAATAATATAAATCCATGGCTAAATGGCTTGATTGTTTGACTTTATTTACCATTGCTTTTCACCAATTTCATCTTATTGGTTTATTAGAAGAATAGCCCAAAGGTAAAATTCTGGTCTTTTTTTACTTTTACGGGTTGCTATGATAACCAAAATGGCCGCCAACGTAGGCTTAAAATAGAGAAAATGCCTTTTTAGGCCAAATTTGAGGCTTTTGGAGACCGATTTTTTAATAATTAGATATCAGCACAAGCAAATACCAAAAAACCTTTTAATATATTGTGTGCCGTGATAATTCTCATCATCTGTTAAAATATTTATTTTGGTATTTGCTTGTGCTCTGTTACATGTCTCAAATTTGCTCCAAAATGGTCATTTTCCTATTTTCAGCCTACTTTGGAGGCCATTTTTGTTACCATAGCAACCGTAAAAGTCGAATCAATTATACCAGACCTTTACACTTTAGTTATTGTTCTAATAAACTAATAAGAAGAAACTTGTGAATAGCAACTTTAATTTTTTGACCTCATAGTTGGGCCAAAATAGCCTCTTAATGCACGTACCCCTTTCTTTCACCCCGCGTTAACGTTTTTACGCCATTGTATTTCTAGTCTAGCCTTATCGGTCAGATGAATTCACATACAAATGTATTACTGCAAATCGTGCATGGTGACTAAGTAACGTGATCATGCGCAGATCCAGAAAGTTATGTCAGAGAGGTCCAACTCAACCCTGACAACGTTTTTTTTAGCTAATGAGGGGAGAGAGGATCCAAAGGCCACTAAGAGCGGGCCACAATCGGCCCGCCAGCGAATCACCATTTAAATGGCGTTTCGCTGGCGGGCCGATGATGGCGACTTGTTAGCTTTGTGAATTTCCAAGGAATCCGGACAAATATTGCTAAGGAACCTTATAGATTTGTGATTGTCCAGGGGGTCTAAACCCCTCTGTCCCCCATCCCTCTGTATCCGCGCATGTTGATGTATCGTCGTAAATAATAGACCGATGCACTTTTGCGTATGGTTGGATAATATAAATTCAAGGCTAAATGGCTTGATTGTTTAACTTTATTTAAACCACGACATGATATTTCCAACAATGTGGTATGTGCGACCAGTAAAGGCTCAGATCAGCCTGCGCATACGTGCAGACTGGTCAGAGCCTTTGCTAGTCGCTTGAAAAAATTGTGACTGACCGAACATCATTTGGAGTTTCTAAGCTTAAAAAAGGCTGTGCAGGGGCATCTGAGTATACACTTGTCAAAATGCCACATTGTTGAAAATCTCATGTCACGGCTCATTTGTGTCCATGCTATCTTTTGGCTGTCTGTGTTCTGTGTCTATTCCACGCGTGGGATTCCCTGGCTATACTCACTTGTCTTTTTTAAACTTTTTTAAGTGTAGAAGTAGCGAAATTTAGTGTTTGAAAAGAAATAAACCAATCATAGCTGTGCACAAAATCATTCAATGAAGCACAGTAGGTGGCTTGCATTGGCTATATCAATTTGAAATGTGTACTGCTAAAACTCAATTAGGCTTTTTATATGGCAATTTGTGAATGTTATTTTTTAAGTAACGCACACCACTCACGCGTGAGCTTCTGATATTAATAGACTTTTCGCTTACTGTAAAGGCTGCAACTTTAATATTCATATCTGGGCGTGGTTCGGCTAGTGCATCTGCTACAGAAGGGAAACCAGGTTGTATTTATAATTTGGTGAAGAATAAATAAGTTCTTTGGGCCGCGCAAAGGTGCGTGCATTTCATGAAAATCCTAACCATATACACACTGAACTCACATCTATTAACCCTTAAAGCGCATAATCACAAAATGTATGTTTTTGTAGTCCACTAAAATATTTGAAGCCTCATAGACAAACAGTGTGGACCCAGATCAGACTGCTCCTGTAGGAGCAGTCTGATCTGGGTCCACAATGTCTGCCTCTGTGCTTATGTTAAATAGGCATTTTCAGATGCAGTTATTTTGCTGGCGTTTTAAGAACTAAATAATGTGTTTAGTGTCTTTACTGAGGTTATGGCGCAAGACGATACAGTTACTTTTGAATAAAACCACGCCTCATGTTCAGCTTTAACCTATGTCCAAGGTTGACCAGTCCTAACGCATTCATGTGGTGCCGCCTTTACAGTTAGCGAAAAGTCATATTATACATGTAAAAGTGCAACAACTGTTTTTGTCAAATTTGCTCTCCTAAACTTTGATTGCAGGAACTGACATGGGCTATATGGAAGCCGTTCAAGTAAGTAACCACAAACAACATATAAGAATAAGTGACGTCATTCTTTGTCATCTTTACTATGTTTACCCAAGCACAAACCTTTCAAAAGGCTGGTCAAAACTAAATTAGTCTAAGAAACCCCCTAGCCATTTTGCGCAAGAAGACGAAACAAGTTGATAAAACGTTGTTTTGACGTTAGATGTTTGCTGGGCAGTGGCCTCTCCATGGAAAAAGTCTATATGGTATCCCTAAACTGTAAATTCGAGGCTACATGTATACATGACTGATGCATTACAGCGTATTGTTTTGCCTATTCTAAAATTAAAATGGTCTTATACATGTTGGCCCCGACTCTGTAGAGAATGTCATGTCCCAGCAGTGGTATATAACACAGTTGATTTACTACGCAATTGCATAATATTATCTCAAATAGAAAGGTTATGCCAGACTAATTGCTTTATATTACTATGGTAGGAAATGACGAATGAGCCGCGACATGACAAAACCAACAAAAACATTATACACGGATACATAGGGGGGAGGGGGGCCCGACTCTGTAGAGAATGTCATGTCCCAGCAGTGGTATATAACACAGTTGATTTACTACGCAATTGCATAATATTATCTCAAATAGAAAGGTTATGCCAGACTAATTGCTTTATATTACTATGGTAGGAAATGACGAATGAGCCGCGGCATGACAGAACCAACAAAAACATTATACACGGATCCATAGGGGGGAGGGGGGGTCCAGACCCCCACTCCTCACCCTGAAAAATCACAAAAATATAGGGTTTCATAGCAATACTGGTCCGGATCCCCTGCAAACCACAAAGCTACCAAGCCAGCATTGGTTTAAACATATTTTATTTCTCCATTTCAAATTGACATGCAAGACATATATACATACAATAGCAATCTATAGGATTGGAATGGAAGCTTAGGGCTTATAGATTTCCTTTCCCAAGCCAGCATTCAATGTTGGACCATCATAAGCACGCCAGGGAAACAAATGGCATTTCGATAGTTTTTGTATCCTCCCTCCCCTCATCAACTAAAAACAAAACAAACAAAAAAAACGTTGTAAAAGTTGGATCCCCTCTGACGAAACTTTCTGGATCCGCGCATGAACAATATGAGTGTGCGCTCAGCGTCGTCCTGGGTGCCAGAACAGACTGACCAGAGTATTCATTGGGAGCTAATTATTGTAACAGAGGATCTAAGCTTTCTTCATTTGGAAAGCAATCTAATTCATACACAATTGTCCTGGACAGGCCTCCAGATAAGAACACGTAACTGATTTTTTTCATTTCTCAACCAAAACATATGCTGAGGGTACTCAAAAGAACCGTCTCAATGAGACGGTTCTTTCGAGCACCCAAAACACATGTTGAAACTGATGGATTATTTTGGATAAGAAAATAATCGCAAATTTGCGCTAAAAATGCTTAACTGGCTCTATTATTGGAGCCGCGATATGACAAAATCAACATGATAGGCCTGAATCCAGCGAATACTTTAGGCATCATCTCATTCTGATCAGTATTCGCTGTCTACACAAAGAAAGCTTTGGTCCTTAGTAAAGCCTTGCCTGGTAAGCTTGATATCAAAAGACACTCACCTAGTATTCTATATATACATTGTGACAAGAAACAAAGTCTCAGGTGTTGGTCCATACCTGCTACATGTATTGTGTTCTAACTTCTAAATGATGAACTGACGCACATAATATCTTTAGTGGCTTAAAGTATTCTGCTCTAACTATGATAAGGGTCATTATAAAGATTTCCATAGAGTTCAATGCACTGAGTCTACCCCTTTGGCACTCGATAACTGTCGACATCTTTCTTCAAATTCAACGAAACTTTCAGTGGTAGCAACGAGCTATAGTTTTCAATGCAAATCACGCACTTGGCGTTTCCATTGATGCCCGTCGGTCGGAAAATACAAAATGTTACATTTTCGAATTTCCACCAAAAGATTCAAGTTTAATTCTACCTTATTTCAAAAGATCATAAACATTATTTAAATGTGTTTGAGGAACACAAATACCCCTTTTCAATATTCGGTTGAGATCCGTTTGCAACTGATATGAGACGTTCTGCCTTTTGAACATTATGTACTTTTCTGTAAAACAATATTGTGCATTTTCCGACCAACGGGCATACACTGGACCATCCAGTATATGATCTGCATTTGAATCTGTAGCTTGAAGCAATCGCAATTACCACTGCATATATCATTGAAATTAAAGAAAAACATCAAAAGTTATAGAGTGCCAAAGGGGTTGGTTTATTGCAGTGAACCCTATAGAAATCTATAACGTGATCCCTACACAAATAAATGCAAGCTATTGCGCACACTTTCTGGTAATTTGGCTCCACATTTTTGCTGCAAGTACGTGTAAAGAACACGCGTATTTGTGCAACACGAAGACTGTTCTTCCTTGTGTCAGTTTTTCAATAAAAACATAGCACAACGTGTAAGTTGTAGGCCATAGAAACTTTTCGAAGTAGTATTAGGCATGCAACAAAATTAACATAAAGAGGTTAGGCTGCATTTCAGTCTGTAAAATATTTTCATCCTTAATATAATTGAAAAATCTTGGATTCCACTTGGTAGAGGTTTAGTCAGCAATAAAAAAAATACATTTTGTCAATGTCCCATGATCTTACTGAGTTTAAAGGATCATTCGAATCGAACTGTTGAGTTCTGACTGGTTCTTAAATTCACCTTGTTGATATTGGTGCACGAACCGCTTGTATACTCTATAGTAAAGGATTCTTCATTCTGGTTTGATACAGTAAACTTGGGATATACTCCATAGTGCATCAATCTGATGTGATCAATTATTATCACCTGTATGTGCTTTATACCTGTTTTATGTTTACCTTTACTGAAATAAACTATATGTCCTCAGGTTATGGATTAACACCTTTTCACCTTATCAACAATTCCTGTTCTTCCCACCCCAAATTTACATAAAAATCAAAAAGTGGGAGAAACAGGAATACACCGTTGGGCCCGCACTACAGGTAGATATGACCTTGTTTACCTAATAAAATATGTTTAAAGGTCAATAAAAGGATGCACAATCTGGTTTAAATCTTTGATGTACGCACATGCAAAAGTGTACCATATGCTAAATACTGACTCAATTATAGTTTCAATGACAAAAGTAATGCAATTATACTTTTAGTTAAGAGTGCCTATCAAAATATCTTTCTTATTTCTCAACCAAAACATATGCTATGGGTGCTCAAAAGAACCGTCTCAATTAGACGGTTTTTCTGAGCACCCAAAACATATGTTATAACTGATAGGTAAGAAACTATTTACAATTTACACTCAAATTGTGTTTATCTATGAATGCAATGCTTCTTACCTTAAGTCAAATACATGATATACAATGGTATTCCAATAAATATTAAGCAGTCCCTGACATAGTACAAATCAATTGTTATTTTTTTAAATGAAACGCTCAGGGTTATTCTTGTAAAGTTAAGAGACAATTATTCACGTTTTGTTTCATGCATTCACATAATTCTAGATCCCTGATGAAGAAACACGAGGTCTCAAGCCTGGGTGGGGACGCAAACTAAGATAGACGGCAAAGATCAGGAACCGATATAATCAAGTACCACACCTGGCCCAGGATATCACATGAGAAAGTAAAATACAATAAACATCGCAAACAAGAGCAAAGAGGTCAGCTCTTTCCCAGCAGGTAACCACAAGGCATTAATGACCAGACGCGAAAGCATGAGAAACGCAAGATACAAAAAACACGAATGACCCACAAAAGAAGTACCACCTGGGAACAGTTATTAAAAATATTTTACTGGCGGGCTTAAACCTCACCAAATCATTTTGAGTTTTTATATCATGTACAGGATTTCTACTCGCTAAAAACGACGTAACTTCCAATTTTTAAAAGAGAAATTGAGAAGCCATTATATTTATGAGACATACTTAAAGGAATCTCTCTTCTATCAACTTGTAATGGAAGTCACTGTCAGATTTACATAACAGCAAAACAAGTTAGAATAGTGGAATTAAAGGCCCATTTCAATGCATACTTGCATAATGCAATTTCCAAGCCTTATGCAAACTAAATTTGTCAAGCTAGCAAATATTTGAACATAGAGAAATGTGCAAGTAGTTTATGCTGCCAATAATTTACATGTACGCAATGTTTTTATCTTAATTCCAAATGCATCATATTTCAAGATTGATTAATGGGAGACTTTTATACTTTGATAAAATCCCAGCGTAATAATATTTAATAGCTTCCTGTAAATTGCATGACGTAATGTGACGCAGTGACGTATGTTAAACGGTGTGGTGTTATATGCACTAAGCATATGCATGTAGTAACTTCAGTGAATATCATTAACGTCTACATGAACAAAGAAAGGTTTCAACGCAGTTTGACGGTGTGTAACCGAAATAAAGAGGGTCTTACACAAGTCATCACTTTATATTCAATTTGTTAAACAAGCCTTTGGCGAGTTTGATAACTTTAATATGAAATGCTCACGAGTATAAGGTTATATTTATCATGTGACCATCTAAATGCGTTTAATCGCATTTAATAGTTTATTTCAATAAAAATTGCATTGTTGTCCCAGACGTCGTCATGCCGTTACTTGTTCCCGCCGTAAGCTGTAACGTTTGCTCATAACATCATTTACGAGTATGGCATGAAGTTATCCACTGAATAAGATCAATTAAATTTCACGTTTACTCTTGTGGAGAATTTATGCAGGACTCGTGAAGGTGGATGTTTTTAAAACCTCTAATTGTGTAAAAGTTGACTTGTGGTACAGCCTAAAACTGTTAGCTCTTCAATGAGCCAAATAATCGGTATTTAGTATTCCACAATAATCCGCTCCATAAAATACCATATGATCCTTATGTTGCAAAGCAAAGTTTTGCTTGGAACAGAATTTCCGTAATGGCTGCCCTATCTTCAAAGGACACTGGTTTTCTGCTTGCTTTAAAATTTAAAATATTGTCAACAAACCTTTGCGAATTGATTGTTTTGTTCCAAAGTTAGAAGACAAAGGTAAGAGATGTTATTTTTGTGGATTTTATTGATGCGTAAACTCCAGGGAATCACTCATAACCTTTTGAACTTTACTCTCTTTGCTAGTGCTCTGTCGGAGTTTACACATTTATAACATTCATTCCTAAAATAATTTATTAAATCTTCTTTAGTTAAATTAAACAGCCTCACGAAACTAATCAAAACCAAAAGTTCCAAAATTCGTCAAAATCTTAACCAAATCTAACACTTACACTGCGCTTTACCTTATATACTATAAAGTCAAGTGAAGGAAGAAATCTAATGGCAGCATGGGCAGATGTAGGATTTCTGGGAAGGGAGATCATATGTATAAGGTGTAAGGGTTCACTCTGCTGATCTTATCTAGTTTTTCTTAAATATCCCATGAAAATGAAATAATGTGGTCTCACTGAAGTAAGTAAGGGTGCAAAGATCAGGAGTCGATGCAATCAAGTGCCACACCCGACCCAGGATACCAATGGGAAAGTTACAAACTCACAGTTAGACACCACAAACGAGAGCCAAAAGGTCAGCCCTTTCCCAGCAGGTGACCACAAAGCACATATAAACAGACGCGCACAAAGACATAGCAAACATAAGACATAACAAAAACATTAAAGATCCACAAAAGAAGTACCGCTTTGGAACGGTCAGTAAAATATTTTACTGGAGGGGTTAAACCGGTTTAACGGCGCGCCAACCTCACCCTTCATTCAGATGTGGACCAAGACATATAGATATTTGGTTTGCATGAAAGTTATTTATTTTCATATTTAAAATAAAGGCTCCCAGAATTTCTAATAAGCTGAGATGTGAGATAACATGACGACGTCACTTTACCATAACAATGACGTCACTAGTATGTTCGGTTTTTATAATTCCCACGGGTTGGTTATGCCTATGTGAACTAAAGTTATCTTAAATAGGTTTAAACAGCGGAATCTGAGGTGCAAAAAATGCAATCTAAGAGAAATCCAAAGAAAAGAATGTGTTGTATCATATGACGTCGCGACTGGGTGTGATATAACGCCATGCAATAAAATCTGTAAACCACTAGTGGTTTATCGATTTACGGGAAAGTTATATAACAACGTTGCGCACGTTATGACAAAATTATAACGTTTTTACGTCAGAAATGAGATTTCAAAGTGTTTGTCATATGATAAATAGAATCTAACATTCGTGCTCTTGTATTATTGAATTTATAAAACTCGTTGCGAAAAAGAGATAAAATGCTCGGCAAGCCTCGCATTTTATCTCTTTTCCCCAACTCGTTTAATAAATTCAATAAAGCATGAGCACTCATGTAAGGTCCTCTATATACTGCCTTTGCGCGGAAATGTGCCATAATGTCTCTTTACAAACTATGATGTATCCCATCTTTATTGACAAGCATCTGAAAGTCTAATGATAAATGAATCCCTTACTATTAAAGCTTTTTGTTGTTCCCAAGCTCAAATATTCGATAACCGACACTAGTCTGATGAACAGATCTCTGAGAATCTGTCATAAAAATCCTCTTTGCTAATGAGTATTGACATTCGTATATCCGGAATGTCAGTGGAAATTAGAAAATGAGATTTATCTTTCACAATGAGATTAAACTATCTAACTTGATTAAATAATATTTAACAGACCATAATATGTTCGAATGGTTTTGAAGTCTGAGTGCAGTAGCCATCGTGTTATCATTACGTATTCACCCATTATAAATACATGCTTATATAGGCGCCTACTGAATATTTGAGAAATGAATTAATTTCTAGAATGTTCTAGGAATCATGAATACTTCGGGTCTCTTGCAAAGTTAACGTGAAGCCCGAAGTGAACAGATCAAAAATTGAATCCATTACTTATATTTATATTGCATTATAAATATCTAAAATATAAAACTATAAATAATTTAGGAAATTAAAAAGTTTTGTATTAATGTGTAATCGTATTAACGGTTTTGTTGGAGTGTCAAACGGAAAAGCGGAACAGCCGGCGTGTACACGATACTTTTGAGCAAAAAAGAAGCTTGTTTTGCACGTGCGACTCAGGTGTGGCTCGCTATCAATCACAACACCAGTGTCACTTCTAGCGAATGAGTTCGATGTTTGAAGCGTATTGCACGAGCAAATGAGCTTGGCAGCTGAACATCAATTTTGTGTAATTCATGAGTCTATGAAAAGTCGCAAAAATCTAACGATTCATTAAAGGCTTGCTTCGAAAATGTAAATATATACTGTATGTGATTGTGGTATTACCTGATCTTACTCACTTACTATATTCCATAAAAATCAACAAGAGACTTAAGATATTGGTTGCGTCTAAAAAAGATACTCCTGCATCCAAATACCCAAAAAGGAAGTGAGTTTAGTCAGGACGAACCAAAATCACACACTGCAGACCCACCATCGACACCGTGAGGAAGAGCCACAGACCACTAACAGTCACAATACATCAGGAAGACAACTAAAGTAAGGCAACCAGCGCTCTCATCCCCACAAAGATGATTGCGAAACTAGAAGGACACAAAATACTGAATAAACAAAACAATGACCAAACACAGAACCCCTGGAAACAATTGGAGTAACCATAAACAATGAATCAACAACTGGGTCGATTAAACTGCATTATTTTCACCCTAGATTATTAAAACGCATTTTGTTTTAGCTTGAATCGAGGTTTGGGGCGTTTGGAATGATTAGCAAATAAAGCATTGTTTATAATTGTTGCTGCTCTTGAAGTGTAGCTATCATACAACACAAACGTTTATACATCACACAAAATCTGACAATTCATATCCTCTAGAGGCTGGGCATAAACCATATATTATCAAGTGAGGACCTTAATTACACTGGCAATGCAATTTAAATATAATTGATTACTTTGCGCAAAGGTTATATGATTGAAATTTAATTGAAGACATTCCAATAAAATTGTAATTTAATCAATCACAATTTTAATCAAACAAGGGAATAGAACCTGGAAATGATGATCAACCCATGGTACTGCGAGGAAGAGACCTATACCACAGAAACCCACACGACAGCAATATTACAGTAAAACCTGTGTAAAACAGCCACCCTCAAAAAGACCGAAAATTGGTTTTCAAAAGTCAATTACCGCCTAAGTGCAGGTCAAAAGTATTGCAGAATACTCCAAGGGGAGCATTCTGCAATATTTTCGACCTTTATTAACCTACAATTTGTAATTTAAGATCTTTGTCTATTTTTGAGTGACCGTTTTACACAGGTTTGACAATACTACTTAAACAGATGAGGTTCTTGATAAATTAGATTTATTAACCCCCGGGGTTGTCTGCAGTTTGTAATTGTGGTATTTCCTGATCATACTCACTTACTATTTTTAAAGGGTTTTGTGTGTCAACATATGATTTATTTACTCTTTATACTACAATGCCTCATAATATCATCAAATAAAAACTTACTGTACTAATTAAACAAATTCTTAGAGAGGGCTCTTATTATTTGACTTGTATCAATGAAAACGCCCTTTTTCACCTCTTAAAAACTGAAACAAAATTATAGTTGTTGGTCATTTAAAAAAGCTTGCGACGCTCTCTTTTCTCTTTTGGACGATGCATTTATTAAATTTGGATCTAAACTGTATTGTTACATTGTAGGTATTCAAATTTGTATTTATTGTGTCCCTATTGTTGAAGGTTTTTTTTTGGTTCATTATGTTATTGAAGTGTCCAACTCTATTTCACGTTGATCTTGATGACTTAAAGAATATTGCTACATATGTAATCCTTATTATGAATTAGTGGTAAGTCAGATATATCCAATAGAACTTCTGTAAAATAAGGGAAATTAGTTTGATATTTAAGCCCGCATAGTGTATTCGTATTTTGGCATGTCCATAGCTAATGGGATAAATTCATCTGGATATTTATAATAAACGATTGGTTTGGTTTGTGGTTGAACGCCACAGTCAACAGCAATGGTCATTTCGAGACGGTCGGTTAATCTAATCACACTCAACCTGGGCAAGTTAGACTAAGTGGTTAATTGGTTGTCCATGCAGATACTTTTGCTTTATGATTTACGATATGATTTTAATTTTTGAAAATGTATTTTACCATTTCTAGGTGATAATGCTCCTTGCTTTTCTTCTTATGGTGTATACGTTTTCTCAACCAATTCGATTTAAATGTATCTGGCTTAAAAACGGACTGCTAAGTTTCTGAAACAGGGCTATCGATATTATAAAATATACGAATTATATAACATTGAGTCTGAGAATGAAACAACGCCATGCAATAAAATCGATAAACCATAGATTTAGAGATTTACATATTTTCGGGAAACGTTATGACGCCCATAACAACGTTGTGTATATACTGACAAAACTATTACGTTTTTTTTTTGACAAAAATGAGATTTCAAAGTAACTACTGCCATATGATAAATAGAATCTAACATTCGTGCTCTTGTATTATTGAATTTATTAAACTTGTTGCGAAAAAGAGATAAAATGCTCGGCAAGCCTCGCATTTTATCTCTTTTCCCCACCTCGTTCAATAAATTCAATAAAACATGAGCACGCATGTAAGACCCTCTATATATAACAGCTCAGTTTCTGTAACAGAGCTATCGATATTATAAAATTCATATAGCATTTTCTCAATTCTACTGAAGCCACCATTAGTTGAAAGTTAAATACAATGTTAGATTGAAATCTCTTCTGCCACAAGGCATTTCAGAGCCAGTATTTGTTTGCGATTTAAGAAGTGGCATCCATGGATAGTTTGCGCCAGTCTGCCTGCCTGGTTATATACTCTATCATGGTTTATAGCTATTTTCTTCTTTAATTGCACGACGGTGGGTCAGGCATCATATTCAATGACGACACTTACACAAAACTTTTATTTGTGGTTCAGTGCCTGATGTTTTATCGATGGCGAGGCCAACCGTGGATCAGCTGCAAGTTTTCAATAGCTCTGACAGTCTGTGAGCTGAGAGCACTTTTATTTGTTTCATCGTATATTTTTGGTTTACTTGGTTGTTTCCCCGTGATGATACATTCCATGCGTTAGGAAACCTCCATGGACTATCTTCCCGCATATACGCACAAACCATACAATACAGTATTACCCAACCGTCTATATACGGAGTAATTGTCTATTTTTGCTATGTCATGAGTCACTGAACTATTCCACCGGTCGATAAATTTGACTATTGACTGTCACCATACCATGGCCTGGTTAACCGCTTCCCTGTTAAAAACATACAGGCGCTTATCGACATGCGCGACAACGATGCACGTACGGTTCATTTATGAAAGGAGACGTTTTGCAACAATGGTGAAAATAAGGCATGGTTTGGCAACTTTAAACTCCAATAACTCCGTTGTTAATGGCCAGAAACATAAAGTGTGGGTACTCGTTTTCTTGGTTAGAACAAGCGGAACATTTTGAGACCAAAACTGAGCAGATTTGGTGAAAGGATCATTGACGGTTTGGGCCTTATACGCCTATTTTTCTGATTCCCAGAACGCTGCTTTTGAGCTTCTAGTGTGGTGCATGCAGTATCAGTGCAATAGGTGAATATAATGGCAAGAGTCAGCTAGCAAAATATTTTCAAAATTCCTACGCACTCGAGAGTTATTGCGGGTAGAAAGGGGAGGGGGTCTGAAATTTCATGAAAATAAAAAGTGCTTTAAAAAGTGATTTCTGCACGTTTTATTGATTTATTTGGTAGACATGGTGATATCTATTGAAAATACCATATGCAGAGTATCGAGGGATCACGATAATTGATGAAATTGTTTTAAAAACAAAATCTGTTTTGTAATAAAATGATTTTGGGGAGATAATTTAGAAGTTACCTGTACATTTTTGATTACATGTACCGTAAGTAATACAAAAATGAAAGCTCGACAAAAGGAATAAATATTTTTGAAGGAAAGAAAGTGTCCCATTTAGCAATGGAAAGTAAAACTATTCTAACTAGATCCTTTGAATATTACTTTTGCTTTGTTTAAAGAGCATAGCATGTTAAATGTATTTAAAGTGTCCGAATATTTATGGTATATATATATACATGTATATCCCTATATGAGACAATATATTGAACACTAAAGTATTTACCTGTTAGAACTCTTTGCATGCCAGTGGATAATTTTGTTGTCTGCAAATAGCCTTTTGCAAACAGTTTGAACCCAGATGAAGACCATGAGAATGTCGGTCTTGATCTGGATCCAAACTGTTTGATACTCTGATGGTGGTCCTGTGTGGTTTACTTTTAAAAACCTAATTTTGAAAAAAGTCAGCAGACGAAAATAAAAACATGAACAATTCCCTAGCATGTAAATAGATAAGTATAGGACGTTTGCAAAAGAATATGTCATTTTATAACAGTTAGATTTTTTCTAATGAAAAAATGCATAAAACCTTGCTAATTCTACTTTTAATCTTTAAGTACTTTATATTAAACTAGCACAGAATACAAAGCAATTTAGGAGGTTGGTTCTAGAGAACATCATTACTGTCAGTAATTTCTTATTTGGTAGAAATGGAATTTTATGGGCTTAGGCCCTGGGTTTTTGGGCTGCTGAACATCTTTTCCCCCCCGTGAGCCAGCAAGCCACTTCCATACAATGTTTAAAATACGATAACACATATACATGCCAAAGCTTTTGCTGGCACACGTGGGGGGGAATGATATTTTAAAAAATGTTTTCGGATTTCTATATATTATAATGTAAAATTGATTGTTCTACCCAAAATTTTACATCTTTAAAGGATTTAATATCGAAAACGGATTTCACAGCCATAAAGTACTCAGGTCAGGGTAGCTTTAAGGTGAAGAAAAGGACGATTGACAAACTTTTATTTTTACTGAAAACCATAGGCATTTACCCTGTAACACAGTCGAGCGGTCTATTAAAATATACAATGAACAAATACATAGGTTGCCTTATATAGCAACTATAAATAATTTTCCTTGGGCTGCTTTGCCAAATGATTAGAAATAAATGTAACCAATATGATTTTCAATATTAAAATAGTTATAAACGATGATTTCAAATGATTTACAATGATTGATCAAGTCACAACAAGAAATACAAAACTATTACAACCAATACAATTTCTACAAAGACAACTCCAGAACCATCCAACTAACTGTTCTGGCTCAACAAAAGGTTCGTTAGCGCAATGCTAGACAAACCCTATTTGCTCTTAGTGCAATACTAATAAGCAAATATCTATCGACTGCTTCAACCTACTACGTCAACCATCTACAACGACTCAAAACACTACAGCAATGAGAAGCAAGGTTAACCCTTAGTGCAATACTGAAAGGCTATCTGCTTCACAGTCAACGATCTATTCTCGGTCATGAACAGCGGGCTAATGACACTATTCTGATGGTTACATCTCTTTATATACCCTTGGCACATCTCAAATCTCACCTAAAAAGGGGTGTCAGGGTAGACATGCATTACATCTCCTACTTCAATTATTGATAATTATCATCAAATTAACGCATCATGATTAAATAGTAAAGTTATAATGTAAAATAGAGCTGCTACCTCGCAATTTTGGATTATTCCAATATTATAAAACTATAAATTCAAAGCTATCTCCCTTCAACTAATAATGGTTAAGTCGGCACGCATACTTGTTTGAAAAAGCCGGTACTTTAAAGGGTAAAAGCCAGTACCGCCGGTACTTTAGATACGAACATCGTTGGGCCGAATATCAATGATTTCTGCAAGTAAACAATCAAATTTCAGCCGAAATACTTGCCCGTAAGTGCTAATTTAGACAGTTCTCTTTAAGATATAATTCAGACATATAAATTAAACCAGCAAACACATTCTGGAGTGAAGACTTTAACCAAACGATGAACAAGTAAGGCTTTTCCAAAAATTATCTCTTTGCATTTTCTCACTTCATCACATTACCCACGCCTCTGACTAAAATCGTCCTCGATTGAAAAATGAAATTAATCAAACTATTTAGAAAATGAACAATAATCTTGATTATTGATTAACATTCAACATATAACAAACTATTTTTTTAAGGCAATCTTAACCTTAGTTTTCTACAATATCCCAAACCGTTCCATAGAAGTCTCTTTTTTCATAGTATCAGATGTGTTAGTTATTATCTTATCCATCGTCTTCTCTGGTTTTCATTTAGTTAAAAACACCCATCTAATTCATGTTGGCTTACAAAACCTCATTCCCTCGTATACCTTCTTAATCTCTCTATTATCTTCTTCCTGTATGATCTTCAAGTTCATCTCTAAATAAATCTTTACAATACAACTTCCCTCTTGATCAAACTTTCCACTATACTTCATATCACTTACTGTCTAATCTATTATATCGATTATATCATCCATACAGTTACTAACTGCGTCCTCTTCAACGTCATCTTTCCTTTCACTATTTGACTCTTGTACAATATCATCTTAACTAACACTATCTGTCTTGAACATTATTATAACTATATCTGACTGCTTCTTCTTGTTAATATCACATAAAATTCAACAATTACAGAACATAATCTGTGAATCTCTGTGGAGGATGTTTCTGGCGTTTTCCTCTGCCAAGTTCTTCAGCTACTTCCACATACTCTTCAGCATCATAGTAAACTTCTTCAATTTCATCAACAACCTCTTGATCTATGTTGCTTGATTTATCTGTGTCTTGTGTTCCAACTTTTTCGCTATTGTTTTCCTGAAACGAATCACGCCTTTTGTATTTCCGTTTCATCCTATCAACATGTACCACTTTCTGAAATCCTGTTGCCTTATTCCTAACCTTATATGTCAAATCTGAATACTTCTCTAACACAACATATGGTCCATGCCAATAAAATGTGAACTAAGGTGATCTCCCAACATGTTTTCTTAGAAAGAACACATAAACTTCATCTCCTTTTTCAAATTTCTCCCAAAACAATTTATTGTCATGATATCTTTTCTGGCGTCTCATTTCTGTTTGAATGTGTTCTCTTGCTATTTCATGGGCCTGCTCCATTCGGATTTGTAAATTTGCAGCAAAATCAGATTGAAACTCCTTAATATTATTAGGGTTAGCAAACTGTATATCTAATGGGACTGACACTTCCCTACCTAACATCATCATATTTGGAGTATATCCAATTGTCTCATTCACTGAAGATCGGTAAGCCATAAGCACATATAGTAACCTTTCATCCCAATCAGAATGTTCATTGTTCACAAATGCACGTAATAACCCTTCCAATGTTCTGTTGAACCTCTCAACCATTCCATCACTTTGAGGATGATATGGAGTAGTTCTTGTTTTCTTAATATCTAAAAGAAAACACATTTCCTGATATAATTGACTTTCAAAGTGTCTGCCTTGGTCAGAATGAATATAGCTGGGCACTCCAAATCTACTAACTACCTCATTTACTAAACATTTAGCCACTGTTTCTGCTTTTTGATTAGGTATTGGAAACGCTTCTACCCACTTTGTGAAATAATCACTGATAACTAATATATAGCGATTCCCTTTGTCAGTTTCTGGAAGTGGTCCAAGAATATCTGTAGCTACCCTCTCGATAGGATAACCTGATCCTGTCAAAGTCATAGGAGATCTTTTTGTACAAGGTTGTCCTTTTCCTCTGGAACATACATCACAACTACGTACATTTTGCTCAACATATGTGTACAATCCAGCCCTATAGTACTTCTGCCTAACTTTTTCCAGAGTTTTTCTCATTCCAAAGTGACCTCCAATAATTGAATCATGGCAATGTTGTAACACTGTTTCTCTTAGATCTTTTGGAATAATGATTTGGTATTTTTCTGGTTTCTTTCCCTCATACCAAATCCTACATAAAAGGTCATTGTGAATACACAATCTCTGAAATTGTGACCAATACGATTTGACACGGTTGCTCATTCCACTTACTGTTATCCATTTTGGTCGTTCTACCTTTTCAACCCAACTTCGAGCTAATTTGATTTCATTATCGCTTAACTGAGTTTCTTTCAAAGAAGGAATTTCCTCTGATACCTCATTGGTTTTGGCAGACACAGCTTTTACTGATTGCTTTGGTTTCTCTTTTCTTATAGGTATTCTACTTAATGCATCAGCATTTGTATGCCTCTTTCCTGGACGATGTTGTATTTCAAATTTGAAGGAAGCCAATGTCTCTATCCATCTTGCAGTTTGACCTTCTGGATCTTTTGTCTTCATCAGTGATTTAAGTGCACTATGGTCTGTTCTTACTAAGAATTTTCTCCCTAAAAGATAATGCCTAAATCTTTTCATAAAGTAAACCACTGACAACATTTCTCTTCTTGTAACACTGTATCGTCTTTCAGTTTTGCTGAGCCTACGACTCCCAAAACAAATCACTCTTTCTTTACCATCTATCTTCTGAGAGAGCACAGCTCCAATGCTGTTGCCAGATGCGTCCGTATCAAGAATAAAGTCTTTGGTGAAGTCAAGATATGCAAGAATCGATGCCTCAGTCAAGTATTTCTTAAGTTTCTCAAAGGCAACTTGGCATTCTTCTGTCCAAACAAATGGTCGCCCATTTTCTGTAAGTGTATGCATAGGTTTTGCGGTTTCAGCATATCCTTTGATAAATCTTCTGTAGTACCCACATAAACCAAGAAAACTTCTAACCTCTGTCTGGTTAATAGGAACTGGCCAATCTTGCACAGCTTTGATTTTCTCAGGTTCAGTTGCAACTCCTTCATCAGAATTATGTGACCAAGAAATGAAACAGATTTAGAAAACAGTTCACATTTCTTCGGTTTCAATTTGAGACCAGCAGTCCGTAACCTGTCTAAAACTTTTTCTAAATTTTCTACAGCTTCGTCAAAACTCTTTCCAAACGTTATAATATCATCTAAGTAAATCAGACAAATGTCCCATTGTAACCCTGCCAAAACAACCTCCATTAATCGCTAAAATGTTGCTGGCGCATTGCATAATCCAAATGGTAAAACTCGAAACTGAAAAAGCCCTTTTCTTGTAATAAAAGCTGTTTTTGGTTTGTCTTCATTCTCTACCTCAACTTGCCAATATCCTGAGTATAAATCCAGGGTTGAAAACCATTTAGCGCCACTTAAACTATCAAGAGTTTCACTGATTTTAGGTAATGGATATGCATCTTTTACAGTAACATCATTTAATGCCCTGTAGTCCACACAAAATCTGAAAGATCCATCTTTCTTCTTCACAAGAACAACACCAGCCGCCCATGGGCTGTTTGATTCTTCAATAACGCCTCTTTTTAACATATCATCAACTTGTTTGTCAGCTTCTTCTGCCATGTGATGTGGCAATCGTCTTATTCTTTGTTTGATAGGTTTTGCACCTTCTGTGTGTATCTGATGCTTGACTATTTCTGTAAATCCCATATCTTCATCATTTAAAGCAAACACATCTTGGTAATTCAGCAATGTTTCTTTAAGCTTGCATTTTTGTTCGTTATCTAATTGTTTTGAACTTCTGTCAACCAAATCTTGTAATGGCTCTGGTAGGCAATGGCCACTCCTATGTTTATTCTCTTTCTTGGCCATCTCTTTAACTTCTGCTATTGGTTCAAATGTTCCAATAATGGTTCCCTTCCTAATGACAATAGGATTTGTGGTTGGGTTCATTAAGCGAACTGGTACTTTGGAATCTGCTCTAGCTAGTACACGACCACTGAGTATATTTTTCTTCTCCATTAGCTGTTCATATGGCTCTATAATTCCATATTGCTCTTCCAAGCACATTCTTTTTCCAGTTAAAGCTCCAGGAATAACTATTTCATTGTTTGATGGTATGCTTACTGTTTCTGCAGCTGATATTCTAAAGCAACCCATCTTTCCTTTAGTGAAACAATTTATTACCAAGTCTTAGGTGGTAATTGTGCAGTTTTTCATATCCAATACACAAGAAAACTTCTGCATGAAATCTACACCTAAAACTATTTCAGAGTTCATATCTGCCACAATTGCAGGTAGCTCAAACTGTTTTCCATTGAAAGATAATATAAATGTACCTACACCAAAAGTTGTCATTTCTTGTCCATTTGCTGCAATCATTTTACATCCTACAGGTTGTAAAAGGGGTCTTTTGTAAGACGGCAATTTGCTATAGACAGTATCTGAAACCATGGTTGCTGTAGCTCCAGAATCTACAAGTGCAGTGATTCCAACTCCATTGATGACACCACAACAATATATACCTGCATCAAATAAATTTATTGGTTGTTCAAAATTAGAACCTGATCTTTTAACTTGTTTCTGGTCTTTTGATGGACTTCTGTGATGCCTTGACCTATTCTGTGGACATTCAAATGGTTTATGACCTATTTCCTGACAATTAAAGCATTTTGGTTTCACTGGACATCTATTTGCTAAATGTGACTCATCATTACAAATATAACATCTTCTTTTGGCTTTATTTTGGTATAATGTTTTGCTTTCAAGACCATTTCCTTCTTTATCAGCTTTACTACTGTTCTTATCATGATTTATAAGTTCAACTAATTCACTTAAACTAGGGGCACTTTTCTTTTTATCTTCCTGTGACAATTTTGAAACCTGCTCAAGTATTGTTCTTAACTCTGCCTTCTGTTCTTTCTTATCCTCATTTATAATGTTCAAAATTTTCTTTAGGTCTGAAGCTGCTTCACACTGAGTGTCTGTTTGTCTACCATATTTGAATCCTCTTCACTGTCTCTCTGCTCTATCAAATGCTTCCAACTCAACTGCAACTTTGACTGCTTCATTCAAATCCTTAGGTCTAGTTTGTTGAATTTTCAATCTCATTTCTGCATCAGAAATTGAATCAATGAAAAATCCCATAGCCAAAACATTGATCAGAGTTGGGTCTGCTCTGGGATATGCAAGTGTGGTCAGCCTTAATATTCTTTGACTGAATTCTCCTAAATTCTCACCATGTTTCCATTCTCGTTCTTTCAGTTGAGCTCTGTACAATTCAGTTTGACTCTCTGGTGAAAACCATTCACCCAATGTGTTGCAAAGAGTTTCAAAATCTTTTTGGTCTTTTGTTGGTAGGTTTCCTAAAACACCCTGCGCAAGACCTCTCAAACTAACTCCAAGATATAAACCCTTTTGATCATGAGTCCAACCATTAAGTTCTGCACACATATCAAAATGTGACTTATAATCAATCCAGGAATTACTTCCATCAAACGTAGCTGGTTTCATAAAGTTCTGGCCTTTCTTGCCTGGCTCAGTGTATTCAGTTTTCTTTTCTGAGCTAATATCATTTGACTTCAGTGTCACTATTTTGCTTTCTAGTTCTTTAGAACCCACTAAATCCTCATGAACTGCTTCATTACTCTTGAATGAGATTGTCTTGGATGGTGGTTTCTTCTTTGTTGTTACTTCTAGGTCAGCTAACTTATTCTGTTCCGTGCTTAGCGAACTATGGGTTATAGGCTTTCTGTCTAACAAAGAAGACGTTAGTTCAGCCATTTTATCTATCTTATCCATTAACATTGCATGTCCTTTCCTGTCTGCATTGCTGCAACTTTCAGGTCTAAATTTTCCTTTTCTCTGGCACTGTCTCTCTGTTTCAACTGATCCTTTAGATCTGCATAAATACTATCTCTTCTCCCCATTTCTTTCCTCATTTCTGCACACTCTATTCTCAAAGATTCAACCATATCATACACCATATGCATATCTTGTTTCTCTGAAGTCGCCATATGTTGGCTATTTTCAAATGTCTCAAAGAATGACTCATCCATTCTTTCCTTATCTTCCCTAGATAACGTTGGCATCATAGGTGTTGTAGGCACAACGTTTTTTTTTATAGGCAAATGGATCAAACTCATCAAATAAGCCTTTGTCAGCCATGTTTCGTTCAACAAATATATAAAAGGCACAAGATAATAGTATAGCGCAAATGCGCAATGATTGCACCCAAAGGTATCCTTATACTACTTCACAAAAAAAAACTGGTAAAAGTATAGAATCCCTTACGTTTCTTGTACTGGTTTAGCAAATCGAATCCCACCGCTGCCACCATTTTTATATGTAACACAGTCGAGCGGTCTATTAAAATATACAATGGACAAATACATAGGTTGCCTTATTTAGCAACTATAAATAATTTTCCTTGGGCTGCTTTGCCAAATGATTAGAAATAAATGTAACCAATATGATTTTCAATATTAAAATAGTTATAAACGATGATTTCAAATGATTTACAATGATTGTTCAAGTCACAACAAGAAATACAAAACTATTACAACCAATACAATTTCTACAAAGACAACTCCAGAACCATCCAACTAACTGTTCTGGCTCAACAAAAGGTTCGTTAGCGCAATGCTAGACAAACCCTATTTGCTCTTAGTGCAATACTAATAAGCAAATATCTATCGACTGCTTCAACCTACTACGTCAACCATCTACAACGACTCAAAACACTACAGCAATGAGAAGCAAGGTTAATTAACCCTTAGTGCAATTCTGAAAGGCTATCTGCTTCACAGTCAACGATCTATTCTCGGTCATGAACAGCGGGCTAAGGACACTATTCTGATGGTTACATCTCTTTATATACCCTTGGCACATCTCAAATCTCACCTAAAAAGGGGTGTCAGGGTAGACATGCATTACATCTCCTACTTCAATTATTGATAATTATCATCAAATTAACGCATCATGATTAAATAGTAAAGTTATAATGTAAAATAGAGCTGCTACCTCGCAATTTTGGATTATTCCAATATTATAAAACTATAAATTCAAAGCTATCTCCCTTCAACTAATAATGGTTAAGTCGGCACGCATACTTGTTTGAAAAAGCCGGTACTTTAAAGGGTAAAAGCCAGTACCGCCGGTACTTTAGGTACGAACATCGTTGGGCCGAATATCAATGATTTCTGCAAGTAAACAATCAAATTTCAGCCGAAATACTTGCCCGTAAGTGCTAATTTAGACAGTTCTCTTTAAGATATAATTCAGACATATAAATTAAACCAGCAAACACATTCTGGAGTGAAGACTTTAACCAAACGCTGAACAAGTATGGCTTTTCCAAAAATTATCTCTTTGCATTTTCTCACTTCATCACAACCCATAGTTAGGGAGCGCAGTGGCTCAGTGGTAGAGTGCTTGACTCGAGACCGAAGGGTAGCGGGTTCGAGCCTCACCGGCGTCACTGCGTTGTGGTCCTTGAGCAAGACACATTTATCCTAGCTTAGTACTGGTTAAACCCAGGAAGAACCGTCCCGCATAACTGAAAGATTGTTGAGTGGACGTAAAGAATTAAATCAAACAAACAAATCAAAATCACAACCCATAGCAAGTGTCAGATCCTTTTCCGTTTTGCAACAAAACCGCATCGTCTACAGCAACTCTATGCAAGAAACGCTGCTAAGCATTTCATCAAATGGGTTGGGTAATAAAACAGTTATTTCATGCCTCGGTACCGTGGACGACCTGAGACACTATTGCAATCGGCCTTCGGCCTCGTGCAATAGTGCATCAGGTCGTCCACGGCACCTCGGGGTAGTAGTTTTGACTATACTACACACAGACATGAAATAACTGTATACTAGCCGCTCTACTTCCGTTAGCTTGCACTTATTATGTGCTACAAGTAGTAAATGGCTGTCATTATTATTTGAAATGTTTGCGATGTCATTAATTTAAATATCGGCATAACGTTTGTATGTTCTACAAAATTCTTTTATGGAATTATTTTGTATTTAATAATGAGCTCCCTGAAGTAATTTATTGTATTTGCTTTTTATCGCGTTACATCAATCGATTTTGATGCTATACAAATGTAGCGATTTCCGGATTAGATCAGATTGTCTGAATTAGCAATATGCGTATTTTCTGAGTTCGTTAACACCATAGGATAAAGTAGAAACAAGTAGTTGACTGCTTTAGGGGTGCAAATTCCAAGGTTTCAAGCAACGCTTGGTAAATTTCTTTCACCACGCGTTAACGTTTATACGTCGTTGTATTTCTAGTCTTGCTTTATCAGTCAGATGACAGTGGCGGACCCAGGACCACTATTGCTGGGGGTGCTTTATAGGTGGACATGAATTCACATACAAATGTATTACTGCAAATCGTGCATGGTGACTAAGTGACGTAATCATGCGCAGATCTGCGTTAAAGTTATGTCAGAGGGGTCCAACTCAACCCTGACAACGATTTTCTTTAGCTAATGAGGAGAGAGAGGATCCAAAGGCCACTAAGAGCGAGCCACCATAGGCCCGCCAGCGAGACACCATTTAAATGGTGTTTCGCTGGCGGACCGACGATGGCGACTTGGTAGCTTTGTGATTTTCCAGGGAATCCGGACAAGTATTGCTAAGGAACCTTATAGATTTGTGATTGTCCAGGGGGTCTAGACCCCCTGTCCCCCTGCCCTCTGTATCCGCGCATGTTGATGCATCGTCGTAAATAACAGACCGATGCACTTTTGCGTATGGTTATATAATAAAAATTCAAGGCTAAATGGCTTGATTGTTTGACTTTATTTGAGCCACGACATGGTTTTTCAAACAATGTGGTATGTGCGACCAGAAAAGGCTCAGATCAGCCTGCGCATACGCGCAGACTGATCAAAGCCTTTGCCAGTCGCTTGAAAATATTGTGACTGTTAAGCTACTGACCGAACATCATTTGAAGTTTCTAAGCTTAAAAAAAGGCTGTGCAGGGGCATCTGAGTATACACTTGTCAAAATGCCACATTGTTGGAAATCTCATGTCACGGCTCATTTGTGTCCATGCTATCTTTTGGCTGTCTGTGTTCTGTGTCTATTCCTCGCGTGGGATTTCCTGGTTAAACTCACTTGTCTTTTTTAAACTTTTTTAAGTGTAGAAGTAGCGAATTGAGTGTTTGAAAAGAAATAAACCAAACATAGCTGTGCACAAAGTTATTCAATGAAGCACAGTAGGTGGCTTGCATTGGCTATATCAATTTGAAATGCGTACAGCTAAAACTCAATTAGGCTTTTTATATGGCAATTTGTGAATGTTTTTTTTTAAGTAACGCACACCACTCAAGCGTGATCTTCTGATACATGTAAAAGTGCAACGACTGTTTTTGTCAAATTTGCTCTCCTAAACTTTGATTGCAGGAACTGACATGGGCTATATGGAAGCCGTTCAAGTAAGTACCCACAAACAACACATACATATTTGTAAGAATAAGTGACGTCATTCTTTGTCATCGTTACTATGTTTTCCCAAGCACAAACCTTTCGAAAAGCTGGTCAAAACTAAATTAGTCTAAGAACCCCCCTGGCCATTTTGCGGGAAGAAGACAAAACAAGTTCACTTGATAAAACGTTGTTTTGACGTTAGATGTTTGCTGGGATGGAAAAAGTCTATATGGTATCCCTAAACTGTAAAATCGAGGCTACGTGTATACATGACTGATGCATTATCGGGGAGGGGATACAGCGTATTGTTTTGCCTATTGTTTGCTGGGAAGTGGCCTCTCCATGGAAAAAGTCTATATGGTACATTGTATCCCTTAACTGTTAAATCGAGGCTACATGTTTACAGGACTGATGTATTATAGGGGAGGGGGTACAGCGTATTGTTTTGCCTATTCTAAAATTAAAATGGTCTTATACATGAGAATGTCATGTCCCAACAGTGGTATATAACACAGTTGATTTACTACGCAATTGCATAATATTATCTCAAATAGAAAGGTTATGCCAGACTAATTACTTTATATTACTATGGTAGGAAATGACGAATGAGCCGCGACATGACAGAACCAACAAAAACATTATGCACGGATCCATAGGGGGGGGGGGGTCCAGACCCCCACTCCTCATCCTGAAAAATCACAAAATATAGGGTTTCTAAGCAATACTGGTCCGGATCGCCTGAAAATCACAAAGCTACCAAGCCAGCATTCAATGTTGGACCATCATTGGCGCGCCAGGGAAACAAATGGCATTTCGATGGTTTTTGTATTCTCCCTCGCCTCATCAACTAAAAACAAAACAAACAAAAAAAACGTTGTCAAAGTTGAATCCCCTCTGACGAAACTTTATGGATCCGCGCATGTACAATATGAGTGTGCGCTCAGCGTCATCCTAGGTGCCAGTACAGTCTGATCAGAGTATTCATTGGGAGCTAATTTTTGTAACAAAGTAAGTAAGGGTGCAAAGATCAGGAATCGATACAATCAAGTACCATACCTGACCCAGGATACAAATGGGAAAAAGACAAACTCACAGTTCGACACCACAAACAAGAGCCAAGAGGTCAGCCCTTTCCCAGCAGGTGACCACAAAGCACATATAAACAGACGCGCACAAAGACATAGCAAACACAAGACAGAACAAAAACATAAAAGATCAACAAAAGAGGTGCCGCCTTGGAACGGTCAGTAAAATATTTTACTGGAGGGCTGAAACCGGTTTAAAGACATAGAAAATTTAGCAATAATACTGGTACCACTCATTATGATTCTCTCCAGGGGTCATACTGGACAGATCAAAGGCTAATCTTTATTAGGTGATTATGACTTCCTTACAGGGGGCAATTAAGTGGTCCCATGAAGGGATTAGGTATTTTCTGATAAGATATTGATCTTTATCTTAGTGAAAGAAATTGTGTTGTATACAGGTAAGTCCCCTCTTGAGGCCCCTATAAGTTTGTGAGATACTGAAACTGTCCCTTATCAGTAAATTCACTAATGATTCCATATATCACAAAATATATGCCTTTAACGGCGCCAACCTCACCCTTAATTCAGATGTGGATCAAGACACATAGATATTTGGTTTGCATGAAAGACCCCTTACTTATCAATGCATCATCTCCTAAAACATATAAATCAAGATATAACAAGGGGATAAGCAAAGATAGGGACTCAACAGTAAATAAAACTTAATACCGGAGCAAAAGAAATCCAACAGGTAAACCCCGATGGGCCCGACAAACAGCCAAAGCATCAGGCCCCTACCATCTCATCAAAGCATCTAAGATTTCATCATCTGGAAAGCAATCTAATTCATACACATTTGTCCTGGACAGGCCTCCAGATAAGAGCACGTAACTGATTTTTTTCATTTCTCAACCAAAACATATGCTTTGGGTACTCAAAAGAACCGTCTCATTGAGACGGTTCTTTCGAGCACCCAAAACACATGTTTAAACTGATGGATTACATTGGATAAGAAAATAATCGCAAATTTGCGCTAAAATACTTAACTGGCTCTATGATTGGAGCCGCGATATGACACAATCAACACGATAGGCCTGAATCCAACGAATACTTTAGGCATCATCTCATTCTGATCAGTATTCGCTGTATACACAAAGAAAGCTTTGGTCCTTAGTAAAGCCTTGCCTAATAAGCTTGATATCAAAAGACACTCACCTAGTATTCTATATATACATTGTGACAAGAAACAAAGCCTCAGGTGTTGGTCCATACCTGCTACATGTATTGTGTTCTAACTTCTAAATGATGAACTGACGCACATAATATCTTTAGTGGCTTAAAGTATTCTGCTCTAACTATGATAAGGGTCATTATAAAGATTTCCATTGAGTTCAATGCACTGAGTCTACCCCTTTGGCACTCGATAACTGTCGACGTCTTTCTTCAAATTCAACGAAATTTTCAGTGGTAGCAACGAGCTACATGTATAGCTTTCAATGCAAATCACGCACTTGACGTTTCCATTGATGCCCGTCGGTCGGAAAATACAAAATGTTACATTTTCGAATTTCCACCAAAAAATTCAAGCTTAATTCTACCTTATTTCAAAAGATCATAAACATTATATAAATATGTCTGAGGAACACATTTACACCCTTTCAATATTCGGTTGAGATCCGTTACAAACTGATATGAGACGGTCTGCCTTTTGAACATTATGTACTTTTCTGTAAAAACAATATTGTGCATTTTCCGACCAACGGGCAAACACTGGACCATCCACATACGTGATCTGCATTTGAATCTGTAGCTTGAAGCCACCGCAATGACCGCTTCATATTTCATTGAAATTAAAGAAAAACACCTAAAGTTATTGAGGGCCAAAGGGGTTGGTTCATTGCATTGAATCCTATAGAAATCTATAACGTGATCCCTATATTACTTGAATTTTCGCTTACTGTAAAGGCGGCGCCTAATGAATGCATAATTAGGACTAGTCAACCTTGGGCATAGGTAAAAGCTGAAAAGGAGGCGTGGTGTTATTCAAAAGTAACTGTATCATCTTGTGCCACAACCTCAGTCATTATTTAGTCCTTAAAACGCCAGCAAAATAACTGCATCTGAAAATGTCTGTTTAACATAAGCAGGAGGCAAACATTGTGGACCCAGATCAGACTGCTCCTACAGGAGCAGTCTGATCTGGGTTCAAACTGTTTATCTATGAGGCTTCAAATAGTATAGTGGACGACAAAAAACATACATTTTTTTATTATGCGCTTTAAGGGTTAATAAATGTGAGTTCAGTGTGTATACGGTTAGGATTTTCATGAAATGCACGCACGTTTGCGCGGCTCAAAAGGCTTATTAACTCTTTACCAAATTATAAATAAAACCTGATTTCCCTTCCTTAGCAGATGACATAGCCGAACCACACCCAGATATGAATATTTAAGTTGCCGCCTTTACAATAAGCGAAAAGTCAAGTAATACAAATAAATACAAGCTATTGTGCACACCTTATGATAATTTGGCTCCGCATTTCTGCTGCAAGTACGTGTAAAGAACACGTGTATTTGTGCATCACGAAGACTGTTCTTCCCTAAGACAATTTGTTCTAATAAAAGCATAGTACAACGCGTAAGTTGCAGTCCGTAGTTTCGAAAGAGCATTAGGCATGCTACAATTTTAACATAATGGGGTAAGGCTGCATATCAGTCTATAAAATATTTTCTTCCTTAGTATAATCAAAAAAATTTTGGATTTCATATTGCAGAGGTTTAGTCAGCATGCTGTCACTGTCCCGTTTGAAGGAATACGAAACTGTTGAGTTTTGACTGGTTCTTTGTTCACCTTGTTGATATTGGTGCATTAACCATTTGTATACTTTTGGTATGATAAATAAATTTAGGATAGTCTATAGTACACATCTAGGGGTTTCAGGTTTAAATTTTTGTAAAATATTGTAGCCATTTGTCTAAAAATCCGTTTTACCTTTACAAACAGTGTAGAACCTGATGAAATGCAGCATTATGCTGCATTTCATCTGGATCTTCACTGTTTTCAAAAGTTCTTGCTCAGGGGTTTCAAGAATACAAAGGGTTAAGGAGTCAGATGTGCCCTAGAAACTGATGATGCACTGTGGCTACACTTATTCATCTGAAGTTCGTCCGCAGACAATAATTTATTGTTTTATTTCATGAAAACGATTCTGCATTTGGAAGTGGTAAACATTTGAAAAGGTTCTTTAGGCTTAAAATGGGTAATTTTCGTAAGGAGCTGTGTGTTTATATTGTATGAAAGAACTAAGTGTGTTGTTATGAATATTTATATTCATTAAATGGTTGTAAAGCATGTCTGGAGTTTTTTTAACTTGGTACTGAATTTGCAAATACCATTGTATCGAAAATGATAGAGCGTTCGCTGTCGGCTCGTCAGGAAGAGTATATAAAATGCTATGAAGTTTGTTATGCAACCTGAAATATTCTAATTTCATCAAGAATCAACTGACTCTAATGTGCACGACTTGTGGTGAACGTAGAAATTAAAGTTAAAATCAGTTTTTACTGCTCCGTTGAAGAAAGGGCGAGCATTATTGGAGATAAATTGCAGTTGCGGTTATATATTTCGCCCGAAATTTTTGTATCCGTTTTCTTTCTTGTTGTGACTGGTTGAGAAAAGGCGATAGAGCATAGTTTTGAATTTTTGAGTGGCTGAAAGGAAAAGGGGTCCAAAATATCATATTTGCGTTAAAAGTCAAGATATATGAGCAGATGTCAGCTCAAGCTTCTACAAGATAAAATGAAATGCGAAACTAAGGTAATATCATGCAACCGTTAAAACATCTTCTGAACCACTGGTTCAAATTCAAAATAATTTCTTAGAAATGCCCCTCATAATGCCCTATAGATGCCGAAATTACCAAAACGGTTTCGCTCCGCCGAACATGATGGCATTCAGAGCTCTAGATATGAAATATCTCCTCATGAACCACTGGTCCAAATGAAAAATAATTTCACAGAAATGTTGCTCATACTGCCCTGTACGGCAATTGCCTAAATGGTTTTGCTCCGCCAAAGAAGCTGGCTGCCAGATATGTAATCCGAGCCTTATCTGATGTTTAAGTGGCTTTTCCATATTTTGATATTTGCCACTAACATCAGAGTAACCCCTATTGCGAAAATCCAGAATTTTCTTTACCTATCAAAATTGGGTATTTTTACCAAAATGTTGACAGATGAATGATGTATTCATTAGATAACTGCTTAAAATGATAAAACTAATGAATATACAACTGAAAAATAAAAGTAGTTTCACTTTTTAAGTGATTAATGGATAATGATGGGTATAGTAATGGATATAGCTTAAACACCAACTATATGTGTAAAGAAGTGGGCTACAATAGGTGTGGATAATTTCCATCTTTGTAAGATTTAAGTATAGGTTATTTAATGTTTTGTGTTGGTTATGGAATATATACGAGGTTATAAAACTTTTTTCATACTTAACTCAGCTGAGCACGAAATTTATCCTGCTCATAAATGTTAAAATGCCAACAAGTGTTGACATTTTAACATTTATAAGCATGATAAATACATTGTACATGTACAACCTCTAAGCGACTTAAAGCAAATAACTCCTTCATTTTTCGGTATTTTAGATTTATGAGCAGTTGCAATTTCGTGCTCAGTTGAGTTGAGCATGAATAAAGTTTTATAACCCTGGGACCAGGCCTCGAGGTTTTAAAACTTGAGTTCATTCTCAAACTCAAAATAAAGTGCAATGATTGGCTGCTTGCGGACACGTGTCCGCAAGCAGCCAACCGTTACGCTTTATTTTGAGTTTGGGACTGTGTTGGACCTCTAGCTTCACTGGATACGTGCATCAGCACAGTAAGGCGTTTACGACATGTACAAAGTTCCAATGTACTAGCCCAAATGTTTCTTTGCAAGATACGAATTGGTAATATTTATACAAGTTGGCACCTTTTGCCGTTGTATCAAAACAAAACCCAGGTTTTACACCATTTTTATAGTTTATGGCGTAAACTTGTGGCCACGTCTGTACAGAAAGAAGTTCGTGATGTTTTACATTTTGATTTGATATTAGATTCGATCAAGTTATTATCTTTCTTAACTGATATTTCATTACAGTATGGAAACTATAATACACTGTAGCAAAGGACCAAAGACCTTCCCATACATATCACCATGACAGGTATTTAGATAAGAGTGCATAATTAACAAATACACTTCTGTTTTTTTCTACAACCAAAAAATAAGTTCGGGGTATGCAAAAGTGCCGTCTCAATAAGGCAGCTCTTTTGTTCAAACAAAGCAATTGTTAAACTGATGGATAAATATAACAAGTCATTTACAATTTTACACCCCCAAATTTTGGTTAGGCTTGGTGTCATTTTTTGAAAGAAAATTTAAAAAAAAAGGTAAATAGCAAACTGCTGCTGAATCTGGACAGCGATTGTGGACTATAAATAGAATTTAAATTGAATTTCAATATTGCATATGCGTTACTTTAGGTTCATAGCTATAGATGTCTAAACTTTGGCATCAGTCCTTTCCTATGTCTATTCGCTATGTGTGCTCACAGCGAATGCTCCCTCGATTCTGTGCTAATCCATAGGCACGCCTGTGTCTTCGCTCCCCGGATATGCGATAAGCCCCTAAAACCAATGGATTGGCTCTTATATTAACCATCATCCTGCAGAAAACGGATTTACCCCCTTCCACCCCCTTTGAAAACAGTGTAAATCCAGACCAGATTGGATATCAGTGTGCATGTTGATCAGCTTGATCGTCAGAGTCTGACGAAGCAAGCTGATCAGCATCCACACTGTTATCCAATATGATTGGATTTACACTGTTTTCAAAGGGGGTGGAAGGGGATAACACTGTTATCCAATATGATTGCAAATACATAGTTACAACTGGAAAGCTGCATAATTATAAACAACGGAATGTGGTATTATATGACTTTTTGGTTACTGTAAAGGCGACACCTCATGAATGCGTAATTATGACTGGTCAACCTTAGACAACGGTAAAATCAGAAAATGAGGCGTGGTTTTAATCAAAAGTAGCTGTATCATTTTGCGCCATTATCTCAGTACCGACGCAAAACACATTATTTAGTCCTTAAAACGACAGCAAAACAAATGCAACTCAAAATGTCTATTTAACAAACATTGTGGACCCAGATCAGACTGCTCCTGTAGGACCAGTCTGATCTGGGTTCACACTGTTTGTTTATGTTTTAGTGGACGACCAAACATACATTATGTGAGTATGCACTTTAAGGGTTAATAAATGTGAGTTCAATGTTTATTAGGTTCGGATTTTCATGAAATGCACGCACGTTTGCGCGGCCCAAACAACTTATCAATTCTTCACCAAATTATAGATAGAGCCTGATTTCCCTTGTTTAGCAGATGAAATAGCCGAACCACGCCCAGATATGAATATTAAAGTTGCCGCCTTTACAGTAAGCGAAAAGACTGTTAATGCATACTATATTCAGCATGGCAAGAGCTGCGGGCTGGACTAATTTTACTCACCTTCTGACGGGTAACTAATCCAATGTGAACTGCATATGCTGATGATCATGAACACTGTCGTTATTGTACTCAGCAATATTGACACATATCTTGAGCGAATGAAAAGCGTATGTTCCCAAAACCTAGACAACACGCTCAGTTCGTGCACCGTCAAACGGCGCATGTGATGCAAGTCGTGTTGCTGGGGGAACCGCGACTTTTTATTTGATTTTTCAATAACTTTGTAAGTTTGTAATCGTTGTTGCCGGTGTCTTTGAATGTAATTTATATCCTCTTCTGAAATGTATTTACTTTCCAAATCAGGATGAACAAACTTGAGCCCTTCTTGTCGCGCTTTCTTAACCGGTGTAGAAGCCCTCTCAGGCACTTCCGGTTCGGGTTTATCAAGCAACTCTAGCCTCCTTCTGAAGGAAGCTCGTCTCTCCTGCGACCACTTAGTCCATGCAGAGTCCATGTTTCTTCCAAGAAACCTTTTAGATCCCCTATTGGATCCTGAGCGGGATCTAAATGACCCCATAGATGAGCGTGATTTGGTAGAACCGTGTCTAGAACGAGTCTTCCAGTTATAGTTTATCTGTTCTATCTGCATACCAACATCCAGCTGTGCCACTGGAAAGGTAGCACTTTGTAAGAAAAGTTCGTCAAAATCCGTTGTGCCATAATCATTCAAAGCTCTATCCGCCGCTTCTGCACTTAGAAAGTCCACAGAATTAATGTCTGCGCCAGGACCGTCCAAACCATCATGACTATTGATGGTACCGGCAGTGGCACCTTCGCTAATTAGAACCGCTTCACTCATTGGCTGTTTAGACTCATCACTTGTTATTTCATCAATAATAGACGTTTTCTTAACTGTATTAGTTTTATGAATCTCATTAGTAGTAATTTCTCGTAGATCGATTCCCTGATCTATATCGCTTGCTGTACTCTTTAAACTTACAATACTCTCCTGGGAGCTCAGGCCGGAAGTTACTGTCTCTCCTAAGCCACTCGTTTCCGTAGAGCTCTGGTTCTGAAGGCGCTGAAAATAAAACAAATTACAAATGGTTATGTCCAGTACTTTAATCCCATGACATGCTTAGATAAGCAAACAATTTTTAGCGTACATTTGTAAATATTTTCTTACCCATCATATTTAACATGTGGTTTGAGTGCTCAAAAGAACCGTCTTATTGAGACGGTTCTTTTGAGTACTCACAACGTATGTTTTAGTCGAGAAATAATAAAATTATTTTGTTACCCACTCTTTCACAATTTTCAGCGTACATTTGTAAATATTTTCTTACCCATCATATTTAACACATGGTTTGTGTGCTCAAAAGAACCGTCTCATTGAGACGGTTCTTTTGAGTACTCACAACGTATGTTTTAGTTGAGAAATAAGAAAATTATTTTTGTTACCCGCTCTTAACTAAAGGCCTGGCTCCGAGGTTATAAATTTTTTTTCATGTTCAGCTCAAATGAGCACAAAATTTCAACTGCTCATAACCATTAAAAGACCGACAAATGAAGAAGTTTCTTGCTTTTAGTCTCTTAGATGTTGCATTTATCATGCTTATAAGTGTTGAAATTCTAACATTTGTTGGCATTTTAACATTTATGAGCAGGATAAAGGTCGCGGTCAGCTGAGTTGAGCATGGAACAAGTTTTATAACCTCGGCCATGATCCCATATGCTGTGCAAACTACTACAAAATGTGATACGCAGTTACATATACATTGTACTTTTAATATGCGCTGTGGTCTTGCTTAAAACTAAATTGTTAAAATGCACGCGATTGTGCTCTTTATCAAATATTCAAAATATGAAACCTCGACAAAACAACATATGTTCCATAATTTGCATATTATCACAGTTGTATATTTTTAATGACCGGCCGCCACATGAAACTTCAATATTACCACAAGACAATATACTGCAGTACTCACATTAAGGAAGGACATGTTGACATGAGTTAAATTAATGGCAGCTTTTGATATCAAATTGTTAGTTGTTTTCCTTTTCTACCAGTGTAAACATATGTTGTGGGTGCTCAAATGACCCGTCTCAACGAGACGGTTCTTTTGAGTATCAATAACATAGGTTTGTTTGAGAAACAAAATTAAACAGTTATATGTACGCATGCGCACTCTTATCAGGGTGCTTGCTCTGGACGCATTGGATAACTGCGCATCGACGTCATAGAATCATTAAAAGGGGCTCTTTCATGGTATGGGAAATTAACATGGGAGTCTGCCCACGCTTGGAATTTGATAATATTATGTTTATTAATTGTCTGGGGTATGACTTTTATATTTATGGTGCATTTGAGTTTTTATGCAATTCCATTGCTAATTTATGACGTCATGTATGATATCACTATAATGCCTTAGGGTATCCAGTTAAAATCATTTCTAAAGTAATTGACATATCATGTAACGGGCGGAGAAATGTTTTATTAAATAACTATATCATTGATAAGTTTGTTGATATTATAAATGGCTTTGTATGCATTAGGATAGCGGGTGGGCATTCATTTTTATGAGATGGTACCCCAATTTTCAACTGTATATTTTCTATTTAGTCAAATTTGGAATTAAATTTTTTATACGTTGCGGTCTTTGTCAAGATACCATTTCAACATATAAACTTTCCACATATGTTAAGAATATGTAGACAAAATTTCATGAAATTCAAGGACCGGTAACATATTTTTTCAACTTGATGTAAACACATGGCCCTAATTCATCGAAATGTAAAAAATACAATAATTATGTTTCAGTGTAAAACATACTTGAATACTTGCTTAGATTGACACATGCTAGAACGTTAATTGGTAGATGCTGATATGTTCAGGGTTTTTCCCTAATACTGATTGGAAAAAGAATAAAAAAACAATATTCTTTGATATTAAGTGCCATGATTCTTATTTAATGAAGTGCTTACAAAATAATATTACCCAAAACGATACAATATGGTGACACCGGACCTACCACATCTAGTTTCGAACGTTAAAACTACATCTAACCAATGTTACACTTAATATGTAACATTATTAAGAATTTTAATTCATACAGAAGAGAAACCTTATGACAAGTCAGTTCATACAGGAGAAGAACCTTATATCTATGGTTTTATAATTGTAAGCCTCATTAATAAACCTGGTTTACAAAAATAACTCCCTGTCAAACATATTGGTTAAAATTAACCATTTTGGTCACAGAGATTTCTTGGCTTCAAAGGTATTGCTAAATTAATGCTTAAATCTTCTCTGTTTATTCTGTTTTGTAAAACTGATGCTGATTACCATCAAATGGCAACATTTATTCTTTAGCTGGCTGTATATTCCAGGCATACAGTTTCGTTTCTGGACCTCACTTATTCATGTAGAACACTGTTCTATGATACCTTTGATATGACTCTGTTACACTTAATCCTGGTCACGGCACCAAAAATGTGGTTACTCTAGTTCAGTTGGGATGTAAAGGAAATATTTGGTCCTCTTGTTTTTACACGTTTATTGATAGGATATTATGTTTCTTAAACAATATCATGCAGGACTTAAGGAAGTGATACACATTGTCTTGGTCCCATAGTGCCATGATATGGGACTATTACCTTTGGCATTTCCGGCCATTGAATCATTTGAAATTGTCTTAACATGTCTTTCTTTAAGAAAAGTGGAAGTAGATTCAAACACAACCTCCTTCTGTCGAGTTATTGATTCATTTCAACTAGATAATTAATTTTGCTAAAACTGACCTATACCCATAAGGGGTAGGAAATGACAAAGTTACCGGTTTTGGATTTTCATGAAATTTGGCTCACATCAGTAGGATATATATGGCATGTTTTTGTGATAATAAGATATCTTGACAAAGACTAGAACATATCTATCTTTGGAATTTAATGTTGAATGTCTTGTAAATTTTTGAAATAGAAAATTGAAATTCTATAATCACTTCTTCAGAAAACGTAAACCATAATTTATCCAAATGGTTTCCTGGTATTAATATTATGCCTATGGTATTTTGGAGTCAATCTAGATGACAAATCATAGAAATAAACAAAACTATAGATTTAGGACATGGAAATTTAGAGACAGGTGCCACCTCAAAGGTGGAGTACGTCAGGGTTGCTTCCTAAGTGTTATTCTTAACTATCTAATTCAATACATACATTTTAATAGTTTGTATATAATGAGTCATTATTATGCAAAGTTTACAGAAAATCTATGCGTGGGCACAGATGCAAGTACCCCTTTAATTAAGATGAAAATTTAACATAAACACAACCATAAGTGTGAGATCAATCTTCGTTTTTTTCGCATTCTAAAGCAAGCTATTATTTGACCATTCCTATGTATTTGGAAACATTTAAAATTCATTGAATAATTTTAAAACTTATTAGACATCACAGAATGATGCATTAATTGATTGTGTGACAGAATCTATTTCTAGTCTTCCATGTCTCTGTTTTCGGAAAAAACCCTCACCAGTTCGAAATTCAAATAGGCATAACTTTTGAACGGTTAAGACATTTGGTGCGGTTTTAAAAACAGCTGCTTTCATCTGAAATACTGAATAAAAAACTTATTTTGCCGTTTCGATTTACAGTAAAGCCTGTGTAAAACGGCCACTCAAAAATAGACAAAACAAATGTCTTAATGACAAATGGTAGCTTAGTTAAGGTCGAAAGTATTGCAGAATGCTCCCCTTGGAGCTTTCTGCAATACCTTTGACCTGCATTAAGCGATGATCGGTCTTTTTGAGAGTGACCGTTTTGCACAGATATCTTCAAAACATATGGGCAAAGTACAATTTTCTCATAGATTGACCGAAGCACAACTAAATACTGCCGCATGCACAGATTGTTCGCAATATGTAATTACCAAAACAATTGATGTTTTCGTCAATTTAACTACATGTAGATCCATTTAGTATAATTTGATTTCATAATGCAAGTCTCATCTCTTCTCTCTTTAATATAATTAGTATACAACAAAGAGGGAAAATAAATAAATTATCATTTTAAAATGAAATTATCATATATTAAAAAGAGTATGATAGCAGACTAGTGGCTAGTCAACTATAAATAAGTGTTCTTGTGGAAAGAACCGCTTATTATTGTTATTGAACCGTTTAAGGATAGATCGCATCAGAATGGCATTTGTGCCACAAACACATATTACTGGTCTCAGCAGTTTATAATTCCTTTGTGGTATGTAGATTACTTTTCAATAAGTACTCCAAACGTCGAATATGCTCTTCTGGTATAAGCACAATGAATTCATAAGCATATGAGCCAGGTACTTATTGCATTATCCAGCAGAGAAGACATATGCGAGTCTGCGCATATGCGCAGACTCGCCTGTGTCGTCACTCGTCATTGCTGGCTCTTGTGATAAGTACCAAAATCTAGCCGTGGCCCCGTCTTCATATGACCTCAGCTGTTATTGGGACGTTAACCCCAAGCACAACAATAGAATGGATTTATAGTATAGCAGCTATGGCTCAAACGTGCACGTGCGTCCACACAGTCTCGCCAAAGCCTTAGCTGCTCGCATACACAACGCCGCGTTGAAGTAGTCGAAGGCTCAGTCCAACGATTTGACCTTTAATCTCACCGTGAATTACACATGCTTGTTTAAATAGTCACTTTCCGCATATGTGATAACATGCTGGCTCACAAAGATTCTAACATATTTACTGTGCCCAGAAAAATAAATGAAGGATATCGAATTCTATTCCATTTCCAATATTTAATTAAATGTAAACTAATTTGAAGTTCCACGCACTGAATGGTTCGAAATATCTGTTATCAAAGTGCATGCTTAATTGAGGCTACGCTTCAATGGTCAAAGTACAGTACTAACCCTCTATACTAAAATTATGCAAACATTCGAAACAAGATTTAAAGTAAGAAAGGCGGCAAAGATCAGGAATCGATACAATCAAGTACCACACTTGACACAGGATACCTATATTTAGGGCCTTTAAGAATAATATTGCGAACTCTAGCGTCAGGAATGACATTTACATGTAGATTACCTGTAATCACATGCCCTGCAGGGAGATATAAATAATTAGAATTTTAACAATCTCAGGATTCGGGAGTATTGGAATCTATATTCATGTCAGTTACAATTATATTAAAGTTAAAATATAGTAGACCTAATTGGTTTATTTTAGTTATAGCAAATGATTGGAGTTTCTGAATTGTTAAAGTAATTTGGAATAGAGAAAATCACTGAATTATCCTTAAAGATACTATGTACATTTGTAGATCAATAAACTCCATACCTTTGTTAATGAATGGACTTTTGATAAAATACCGTTTATGGTTGACCTCAGAATCCATATAAGGACTGAGGAAATGATGAACATACCACCTTGTCAGAAATGTTGCTTTATAACATTTGTTATCTCTATCTTAAAGGTCATTAGCCTCTAACTCTAAAGTATGTACACCTGAGATAGGCAAGGAACTTAAAAATGAAAGTAAGATGATTTAAAGCTATAGAAATATGCCTAAGAGAAGGTTTTATGCTTTTTCAGTTTTGCGCTTAATGTTGCCATTTTTTCGTTTACCATGAGATCTACTTTTACGTTTATTACATTCCTGAAGGGAAAAACATCAAAATAGGGCATTTTAGAAATATTACCCTAATGGTATATATTATCATTTAAATCTAAAGGAAAATGTGATTGCAAATATTTAATCCATTTTAGTTCAGTTTCATGTCTCTTTATATTTTTAATATAGATGATGAGTTTGGATCATTTATAATATTTTCAACTGGTTGAATTAAAATTTTACTAGGTGAACGACCATCATTTTTGAAATGGCGATAAACAGTCAGGGGCAAAACCTGTATAAGTTACAATATATATCTCTCGAAGAAGTTAAAATTGTGTCTTTTCAACAATGAGTTCAAAGTGGGGCTATCGAAAGTAACTTATTTAGGTTATATCTGAAATTATTTACGCCAAGGTCAAATTTTAGTCCGTCAAAAATATAACTTATTCAAGTTAAAAAGTAGATTATTTTCTGATTTTCAATGACCTCGCGTACAAATTTCTAGACGATGCGTACACAAATTTATTGCATAATCGTAAAGTTATGTAAAAGGTCATTCAGATAAAATTACCCACATGGCCGTGAAAATTGCAGTAACTCCGGAATATGAAGATGAAAAAAGACAGTTTCACTCAAACAGGTTACTTTTGTTTTTGTTGCTAAAAAAGTTTACTGCTTTAAGTGATAGATTTTTAACTTTTGGAAGTTATGCACCTGACTGATAAAGAAACGTGTCAAATTTTTTAGGTTTTTTCATTTTACGAAAGTGCTCACAAAACCTAGTCTAAAGGGATCGTTCAGTTTATCCACCATATTGCATGCCCAAATTAATTTCAGTTCAAGTTATGCTATAAATCAGACCAGATAAGGTTCAGTCAATATCATTATTATTGATCAAGTCCTTTGTAATGATTGTATTCTTTAAATGATATAACTGGCTCTCCTTCTTATTTTTAACACCTAAGTCCAGAGTTTCTGTCAATGTCTTGCCAACTTAGGTGGAGTATGTCACATCTACGTAACATTTCAAAACATGTTTAAGTATTGTTTGGTGTTATCACATAACGTCGCGTGCGTCTGGGAGTAATAAATCGCCATGTACAGATTTAGTAACATTACGTAATGACGTCCATTTTAACGTTGGGTGAATTGAAAAATATTGCGTTTTACGTCAAAATGTGATTTGTAAGTAATTTTAATGCCATATGATAAATAAAATCAAACATCCGTGTTCCTGTATTATTGAATTTACTAAACTCGTTGCGAAAAACGACAAAATGCTCGGCAAGCCTCGCATTTTATCTCTTTTTTTCCAACTCGTTTAATTAATTTGATAAAACATTAGCACTCATGTAAAGTCCTTTATTTGTGACTGAAATTTAGCCTGTGGTAAAATTTGTAGCATCCCAGATGCACGTTTGTAGAAAAAAATCTTGATGTTTATATCAGCTGGTGTCAATTTCACTGATCTTGTCTCCGGATCTCTTGGGAAAAGCTTAAGAATATTGACCAAGGTCTTGACCCACGGATAAATGACTTTTCAGAGATCATAATGACCGGCGTTCGCCTGAAAAGTCTTTAGAATAACTAATATAGGGAAATACTGATGCATAATTCATTAAGACACTCAGTATCAATTGCATTTGTACTGTAAGGCCAAAATGTTTATTTTAGTTGATATCCGGGATTTTTTTTTCAATTTTAGGGTCCAGGGGGACGTGTCATTTTCAGAGCTTTTTTTATTAAGATTTTTTTTTAATATCTCACGAACAAACAGTAAAACAAGTAAGGTAAACAAACACTCTGTATTAAATCTTTAAATTGCTCATCAATTTCCTAAACATCTGGACAGGACACTCACTTTTAACAATGTCACTCTCAAAAATACGCAGACAGAACCTCAAAAATGTACTCTTTTTTTCTACGAAATAAATAGAGTCGGCGGTTAAAACAAAAAAAAATAGATTTTTTTTTCAATTTCTACTTTCAGAAAAAATACAGTAGGAGGGTTTTTAAATCAACTTTTAAAAAAAATTCTGGCCTACACATCCAGCAATTTCATTTGTGCTTTTAAGTATAGAATCTAATGGTATATGTTAGTTGGTGTTAACACCATCAATAATGGTCATAAGGAGAGATGATGCCTCGAATATCTTAGATTCTGATCCTGTCATGATACCAAAGTCATATATTTAAATTTCAAAGCAAGCCTTTAATAAGATTTTCTGCATCCGAATGCAAAGTAAGACTCTAGACCGAAATAAGACCTTTTAGTTTAATTGTATTTATTGCAAATACAAAGCAAGGGGTCGGGCCACAAGTTTTCCAACATTAGTTACGGCTCTTCCCCTACAGTATACATACAAAGCATTACATAGACAATGGCGAAGATATTTGAGCCGGGGCATGAGTTTTCCAACAATGAGGTATGTGTGACCAGCAAAGGCTCTGACCAGCCTGCGCATACGCGCAGTCTGATTAGAGCCTTTGCTAGTCGAAATTAGACCTCTTTCATGTTTACGTCAGCTTGGTCGTAAAGGAAGTTTTTTTGTGTAGTATCATCATCTAGCGGTTGGCCTGTACATCATTAAATTTTATATCATTGAAAAGAAAATGATTTTTCTATAAACCTGTTAATGCCTGTCCTATTTTATAGCGTTTGACATTCTGTCTGATATGACGTCACGAAATGATAGTTTCTATGGGTACTGTCTTTCAAACCTTCTGATGATTTCCAAACAAATGTTATGAACAATTATGATTTTGAATGATTGCTTTCAGTCTAGAAGTTGAGGAAATGTCCCCGGATATATAGAAGATGAATACAAGTCCGGGTAGGATTTCTTAACCAAATGGGATTGGTTCAGATAAAAAGTCTAAAGTGGTTGTTTGTTGTATACCCCCATTTTCGGCTCAAGTCAAAGATGTTCAATGCGGTACTTACATGTACTAGCCTCTATGAGGTAAAGCCTTAGGGTTAAATATTATTTTGTTTATTTCTCAACATGTCCAGTATAAAGCATATCAGTGTCAACTATGTAATTCAATAAATGGGTTTTAGCCAAACTATCAGGAAAGCACAATTTTTGCAGAACGAGCTTTCTTAACATACTTTACATTGCTGCTTCCCGCCAGTATGTTGTTTGGCTCGACCGAAGGATTAGAAAGCAACGTCTCTATGAACGCTTGGCTGCCACCAAGCGTTCAAAGTGACATTGCTTTTTGGTCCTTCGAGCATAGAAGTTTTATAACTTTTTAAATATATACTAACTTACGGAAGCCTATATGTGACATTGTGTTTTGTGTTATGTCGTTAACTGATGAAGTGTATTTATAATGCTCAGACTACACTTTAGATGAAAGCTGTGTATATCTAGTTAAGAAAAGCTTAGCTTATAATTGGTAGGTACCTTTTCTCGTGGACTAGTACATTGTGTAATATTATAAACTATATAACACAACACAGACCATTGGTAAACATTAAAAGCAGTTTTTTGTTTTCAGAATTATTGCCGATAATTAGATACTGAATACACAAGGGATGAATAATTCATTGATCAAAGAAAATTAAATGGCACAATTCATCATAATAATATAAGCGAGGAGTGTCGGCAAAACAGGCAAAAACCGCGAAGGCCAAACATGAGGTGGATCATCACATGAAAGAGTGACATGAAATGAGCCGTGACATGTGATTTCCAACAATGTGGTATGTACGACCAGCAAAGACCGCATACGCACAGTCTGATCATAGTCTTTGCTAGTCGTTTGAATATTCAATGAGTGTTAAGCTACTGTCTGAATATCATTCGGAGTTTTTAGCCTAAAAGGAGCCTTAAAGGAGGCTGCACAGGCTCGTCTGAGTCTACTTATGTCAAAATGCCACATTGTTGGAAATCACATGTCGTGACTCAAAAGTAAAACAAACAACTTTGGTATAACCAGGGGTCTGTATGTTACAAAACAAACAAACATCAAAGATCTACATGCCACAATTCCTCAAAATAATATAAGCAAACCGATAGAAACAAGGGTATAAATGTGCTGGCTCATCTAGTGAAAGAGCCAAACGAGACCAAACTCTGCTCTGGGCCTGCGTCGCCGGTGCACATCTTCAATGTGTGAACAAACATTATGTTTGAATATAAAGGAATGAAATCAATTGGAATTACGGTTTACACACAAATTACACAATCTAAGCTCTCCAAATGTGGTGTACACATAATAATGACTTAGTTCCACATTCCAAAAAATATTATCAAATGTATACTAAATATAATGCGCATATGTGTAATGTGTGAACAATCATAGAGTACAAAGTTTGAATATGACAGAATGAAAAGCTGGTGTTACAGATTACACAAGCCAGACACCCACTACGTATTTCGGATGGAAAAAAAATGTCAAAGTTTAACAAGAAAATACTTATCAAATGTGCACAAAATAACAGGTGCACATCTTCAATGTGTATACAATCATTATCTTAAGTTTGAATATAAAGGAATCAAAAGTGTTAGAGCTACAGATTACACAAACGACACACCATCTTAGCATTCTACCTTCACTATAGTGTAGATTTTATTTTCTAGTCCTTTGGGATCATGGGTTTCATTATGGAACTTTGAAACTATTAGGGGGTCACTGATGAAGCCTAAATGGCAGAAACTAGCTAGTCTGGCCCAGAAAATATGCACACTCTGGTTTCAGTTCTTTGGTGCAGTCTTTGCTTCCAAAGGATACCCTTTTAAGAACATATGTTTAAGTTCAAGACCCCTCAAAATGTGATAATATTCTTTAACAGTGCACAAAAAAGAAGTTTCACACCTTCTGTATGTGAACAGTCATCATTTTGAATAAAAAATGAATAAAAACTTCTGGAGTTACATATTACACAAACTAGGCACCCCAAAGTATTTCAGACTGAGTGGACCTACAACTAGACCAGCTTTCGCTTAAGCCTTAAATGACGCAGGTAAAAAAGGAAGTGATATGAAATGTAATAAATAGAGTTTATTAATTGTTCCATTTGAAATATGGGATTTATAAACCGAGGGAGGTGGTAAATCCGATAAAGAAACGAGTGCGCTTACGCACGAGTTTCTTTATCGGATTTACCACCTCCCGTATTTTAAATGGAACGATTTAATAAACTGTATATTACATGTATTCTGCTTGAACTGCTTGCTCAAATCAAGCAAGAAAATACTACGGTATGCGATGTGGTAAAACTAGCGGGATCGTGACATGTAGTAGTAATACATCAGCTGGCTGTTCCCTGGAAGTCCGCCATAATTTTGGAAATCTTCTTCATCGTGTTCACCTCAGAATTTCTAACGTCTGTAACTTTTTAATTAGTGAACGAAAACATAAAGTGTGGGTAGACATTTGTTTAGTTAGATCGTAACGAACATTTTGGTACTAAATTTATTGTGATTTTCTAGAATTTTTCCGTATGTTCCTCGATCCTCCAGTTTCAGTATTGGAAGACAGAAACGTTGTGCAACGTCATCGCATGTGCAAATGACGTCATTTGTTAATGTTTGTGACGTCAAAAGTGCAGAGAAGCATTATGCTTGTTTAAAAATTGTAAATAATAAAACGAAAATGAATATGACATGCGTTTCATCTATCATTGTGGTCAGGAAAAAGGAGTTCTGCGGCTAAAGGAATTTATTTACCTAAAGGAAATAAATCTTTCTAGGCACCAACAAAATTACCGATTTTATTCGTTTGATAAATACACATTATTATAATAGTAACTTGATCTGCATTGTCTGCGCAGGCGCGATACTAAACGGATCGACCTGTCTGCTATGGGACATCACGACTGAAAAGTCGGGTTTGAGCTGTAACGCGGTACGCATTACTCAAAACACCTACGTTAAAAAGTAACGAGCGTTAAATGCCTATAGTTTATCCTTCAATGGACATATCTAGTCATTTTGGGTAACCAAATCATAAACAATGATAGGTATTACGGTATTCAGCCATAGACTGATCATATTGTATGCACTAAAACATTTTTTGAAAACATTCTCCGCATGGCATTTTCATAGAAACCGTTTCATTTCAGTGACACGTTATGACGCGCTTGATAAACAATATTGATTCAGCCAATCGGGCGAGTCACATGACTCTGTGACGCATTTTGTAAACAAATATGTCACTTGTACCCACAGTGCTCAAATCAGACAGGTCAGTATTTTATAAAATGCTTCCGGTCGATGACAATAACTTGATCTGGCGTACTGTATCACGTCGAGTGGATGAGGTCATATCGTAGGATAAGCCGAGACGCTAAGCGTCGAGGGTTATCAAATGGTATGGCCTCATCCACGAGACGTGATACTGTACGCAAGATCAAGTTACTTTTATAATGATATGTTTATTATATACCCTTTTCTGACATTTTTTGATTTTATAAATTGTTTTGGTCTTTAATCCAGAAAAAAATGCGGGAACGTTTTCCAATTACGTTTTTCACGTCACATTCACGTCATATAATATGACGTAACGTAATCATGTTTTCCTTCTCTGGTTCCATGCTTGAAATTTACTTTACGTAGCGTCGCCGCAAAAGCAGGTAACCGACGTAAGCCTCGTTTTAAAGGATAGTGATATGGATTCAGAAAACCTCAGTTCGTTGATCCGGCTTTCTGTATCAGATGACCAGAAAACAGACAGTTCTAAAGTCGTATCATTTATGCGTATATAATAAATCATGGTATTTGCCCGCCAAACATGTAATATACTTTGGTATAACCAGGGATCATCCGTAATAAACCAAACATACATGATAGAACGAGACAATGATGTTATCTACTGAAATATATCACTATTTTGTGTATCAATTTACAGTAAAATAGTAATAAGAAAACCTCGGAAGGTTAATTACTAATATGTTGATCATATTGTTTGCATGTATAGGTTGGTCTGTGTCCGTTACATTTGCATATGCAAAGTGTATGTTTTCATATCGCGTGGCTTATTACAGCAAGGCTATTCAAAATATGAGTACCTATACATAATACAACAGAGGCGACATCTGAAGGTCATTGACTTAAAAGCCAGACAGATGCATACTGATTAGGGCCTTCTGGTGCTGTTTTACATAGTCATGTGATAACAAGCTAATCCATCGTCAAGCTAAAATCCCCGCTTGGCTGTTCGCTTGTAGGACAATATTGCATTTTCTTAATTAACGTTTTCAGAATATTCATTTAGAAATCACGTCGATGCATCAAACTATTCAGATCGAGACCAGAACCTACGTTTTTATGAGCGGAGTCAGAGGAGGGCAGGGGGTTCGGACCCCCCCCCCCCCCCCCCCCCTTGAAAACCACAAGTGGTTATAGGTTTCCTTAGAAATTCTGGTACGGACTGCCAATGAAAAGTATGTCGACCGCTAGGGTCCAATTGCCTCTCGATGAGGATCTGTACGACCCTCTGTGAAATACGTTGTTGAATAAACCAAACAAAAAAAAGTGTCAGGACCCCCATAACCTGATGGGATTTTTCTGGATCCGAGCATGGTGTTGCCATTGAATGAGTATGACAAGGAAATACCACAATCACACACTGAAGACCAACCAGCACTGTGAGGAAGAGCCACAGCTCGCTAACAGTAATAAAACGACAAAAAAAAGCAACCAGTTCAGATGATTGTAAAATTAATAAAGGAAACTACTTAATGCATAACAAAACAAGGACCAAACACACACAGAACCCCCACAAACCAACAAGAGGAACAGTAAACAATGAATCAACAATAAAACCACCGCCTGGATTTGGGCCCAAACTGTTTGTAAATGTCATCAGACAGTACAACTATGCGATTGGTTGAACAAAATGCGAAAAGCAAATGCTTAGATAAGCCTGAACATCCACGTAGTATAACTAGAGGTATTGTTATGCACTCATGAGATAGTACATGTATAAAAAGATACACTTATTGAAACAAAGGGGCTCACGACTCACAGAAAGTCCGCGCTTCAAAGAACTCACGTTGAGCCACAGTGAGCCAAGACACCAACCCACGGGCCACTATTGAGTCTGAGGCCTGACCCACCATCGTGCAATTTAAGATTAGAGGAAACCATAGCTATAAACCGTGATTGGATGTGCAACCAGACATGCAGACTGTCGCATGATATCCACGTTATATTCATCCTAATAGTAACATTTGAGTGCTCGCTGTAATTAGGCTTTTCAGCAATCCTTTGAATCTATAAACTTGATCACTATAAAACACAGGATGCTCGCCAAACGAACAGATAAAGGTGTATACTGTAGGGACGGTTTAGCTGGAAACTTTGTGACAGAGTGTTTGTTCAAAGTAGAGTATGTTTTAAATCAATATGGTATCAAATTATTTGGAATCGGCATAGATCGATCAATAATACTGCCTGAAAAAAGTACCTATGGAAAGAAAACATGTGTAGTGTAGTATCATGAAAACACGTGATTCCTCACCTTATTTCAAATTAGGTGACAGAGTTTGCCAAAAGAAGGGGTTTTAATGAAAATATTATGGCGTCATTAGATCCGCAATATAGTGGGCTAGAATGTTAGATATTGACTAATGGATACGATTACCAGAACAAAAAGAAAACATCCTTACCGTCACAAAAATATAAAAGTTTGCCATTTTATCCGTTCAGTGTATCAATACAAAATAATAACAACAGCAATACCCTACTCTGGATATACTCATAAGATTTCCTCTAATTCTAAAGACTTACTAGTCACTGAGTAAGGTCAATTTTTGCAAAAGAAAAAAATCAATACTGACTTAGGCCTACTCAATGACATGTAAATGAAAATGCTACTAGTAACTTATTACTCAGGTAACAGTTTGGCATTGCAGAGCAAGCAAGCTGATGATCATCAAGTACAATTCCACACCCATCAGTTATCATACAAGCCACCCTGCTGACATAGAGTAACACTTACATTGTCTTTCGTTCAAAAGACAAAAACAAGTAAGTAATCATGAGTATGACCAGGAAATGCTGCAATCAGACACTGCAGACCAAATCATGAAAATTATTTCACTTTCATGGGATATTTAAGAAAAATTGGATAAAATCAGCTAAGCGAACCTCCTACACCTTTATACATATGAACCCCCTTTCCAAAAATCCCGGATCCGCCCCTGCAGCATTAACAATGACTTATCATTAACAGAACCGTTACTTTTTGCGCCGTTAAACCGGTTTAAGCCCTCCAGTAAAATATTTTACTGACCGTTCCAAGGCGGTACTTCTTATGTCGATCTTTTATGTTTTTGTTCTGTCTTGTGTTTGCTATGTCTTTGTGCGCGTCTGTTTATATGTGCTTTGTGGTCACCTGCTGGGAAAGGGCTGACCTCTTGGCTCTCGTTTGTGGTGTCTATCTGTGAGTTTGTAATTTTCCCATTGGTATCCTGGTTCACGTGTTGTACTTGATTGTATCGATTCCTGATCTTTGCACCTTTACTTACTTTTAGAATGACAACGGCAACCGATGCCATCAGCACACCGGATAGGGGGGCATGCAAAAACGTTAATACAATCGATGAACGTAGATCAAAAATCGTGAGAAACAGAGATTTCGACTGTCATTTGTCGCCGCACTGGCGACAATGGCAATCGAAAACACTGTTTTTGATCTGAGTTCGTCGATTGTTACGAGCGTTTTCGATTGTCGCATATCCGGTGGGATCGGGGGTGAGACGGGGGGCTTAAACAGGTAAATTCTTAGACAATAAAAGTGGTACTAATGACTGAGGGCTATTCTAGACAAACCATCGTAAAAAAAGGGCAAAATCAGGATTCGATACAATCAATCACCACACCCGACCCAGGATACCAATGGGAAAGTGACAACTTCACAATGAGACATCACAAACGAGAGTCAAGAGGTTAGCCCTTTCACAGCAGGTGACCAAAAGGCACCAATAAACAGACGCGCACAAAAGTATAACAAAAAACAAGACAGAAATAACGTAAATTATCCACAAAAGAAGCACCTCCTTGGAACGGTCAGTAAAACTATTTTACTGTAGGGCTTAAAGCAGTTTCACGGCGCGCCAACCTCACCCTTAGTTCAGATATGGATCTTGACACATAGATGTTTGGTTTGCATGTAAGACCCCTAACTTATCAATGCATCATCTCCTAAACCATATAAATCAAGATATAACAAGGAGATAAAGCATTGATAAAGACTCAACAGTAAATAAAGCTGAATACCAGAGCAAAAGAAATCAAACAAATAAATCTGGTGGGCCTGACAACAGCCAAAGCATCAGGCCTCAACCATCTCATCAATAGATAAGTCTTTAAGTCGGAACCGACAAAGAGTCTGAAGTCCTTAAGGCTAATCTTTATGAGTGATATGACCTCTCGAAAGGATTTTCTATAGCTTTGAATAATTATGGTCAGCATGGCTTACTTTCATTTTTAGGTTTCCTTGCTATAGTATCTTTAAGGATAGTTCAGTGATTTCATCTATTCGTAATTACTTAAATAATTCTGAAACTCAAATCATTAGCTATAAATATAACAAACCCATTAGGTCTTCTACATTTAACTTTAATAGAATTGTTACTGATATACATAGATTCCAATATTCCTGACTCCTGAGATTGTCAAAATTTTAATTATTTATATCCCCCTGCAGGACATGTGATTACAGTCATTCCAGACGCTAGAGTTCGCAATATTATTTCTAAAGGCCCTAAATATGAATTTCCCTCTAATATTGATTTCCCTTAATGTCATACATAATCCCATAAAACATATAAAGCAAGATTTATTGCTAATTTTAGTTCTTGTTCGACAACAGAACTTTCTAAATTGTTAACTAAATGCTTTACAGCTGTTATAACATGTTATCAAGTACTGTGAAAAGGTATATAAGTGATCCTGTAAAAATGTATTTTGGTCTATTAAAAGTACAGGTGATATTTTAGATAAACTTAAAGCTAGAGATTTCAATGCGACCAGTTTGTCTACTTATGATCGTTCTACTCTTTACGCTACTTTACCTCATAATTCAATTACAGATAAACTTATTGATCTTATTGAAGAAACCTTCAATAGAAAAGGCTCTCCTTACCTTGCATGTAATGACAGAAACGCACTTTTTTCCTTTGAAAAAACCTTAAAAATATCTTGCATGGTCTTGTCAAAAAGTATGTAATGCGCTGACCTTTTTGTTGGACAACATTCTTATTCGATTTGGCAAAAGTTGTTAAGACAAGTAGTTTGGGTTCCTATAGGCACTAATTGTGCTCTCTTGGTTGCCGATTTATTTCTGTTTTGTTATGGGAGGGACTTTATGATATCTCCTACTGATGATAAGCAGGCTGATATTATTGATGCTTTTAACACTACAATCAGATATTTGGACGATATTTTAAACATTAATAATGTTTATTTTGACAATATGGTAAGTCAAATATAGCCTTCAGAACTCCAGCTTAATAAAGCTAATACCTCTGATACCAAAGCCGCGTTTTTAGACTGGTATTTGTCAATTTCCAATTATATTGTTACTACCAAATTTTACCTTAAACGTGACGATTTTGATTTCGAAATTGTCAATTTCCCATTTTTAGAGGGTGATGTTCCTTGCTCTACATGCTATGGAGTGTATATCTCTCAACTCGTTCGTTTTGCTAGAGCACCTAGCCATGTTGCTGACTTCAACGCTCGCAATAAATTGTTAACTCAGACACTTCTTAAACAAGGCTATTGATACCATAAACTTCTTAATTTTATAGACAATACTATAATTTGATATCTAAATTCTAAGTTGGACATAAATCTCTCTTGCGACCAGGACTTTCTGAACCAGAATTCTATGGTGACTTGGTGTATAGGTTGAAGAAAATTGTTGGCTCAAAAATTTTTAGCGAAGTTCATTAGAATGATTTCCCTTTAGCAGTTCATTAAAACATTTTCCCATTATAAAAAGATTGGCTATTACATTAATGTATTGCAACAGACTACATGATTGGTGGTCAGCCCAATTATTGTCGGCAACTTTGCCTTCCTCTTTAATTGCACGCTGGTGGGTCAGACGTCATATTATATGACTATTCTGACTTAAAGACTTATCTATTGATAAGATGGCTGGGGGCATAAGCTTTGGCTGTTGTCCAGCCCATTGGGGTTTACCTGTTGGATTTCTTTTGCTCCTGTACTCAGTTTTATGTACTGTTGAGTCCTTATCTTTGCTTTATCTCCTTTTTATATCTCGATTTATATGTTTTTGGAGAGAATGCATTGATCAGCTAGGGGTCTTTCATGCAAACCAAACATCTACATATGTGTCTAGATCCACATCTGAACTAAGGTTAAGGTTTGCGCCGTAAAACCAGTTTCAGCCCTCCAGTTATTTTTTTACTGACCGTTCTAAGGCGGTACTTCTTTTGTGGATGATTTGTGTTTTTTGTGTCTTGTGTTTCTCATGTTTTCGCGTCTGTTCATTGCTGCCTTGTGGTCACCTGCTGGGAAAGGGCTGACTTCTTGGCTCTTGTTGATGATGTTTATTGTATTTTTGTTACTTTCCCATGTGGTATCCTGGTTTCAGGTCGGGTAGTTGATTGTATAGCTTCCTGATCTTTGCCATCTTTCTTACTTTCCTTACAGGGCACTAAAGTGGTCCCATGGAGGGTTTATGTACTTTCTGATAAAAATTGATGCATGTATTTATCTAAGTGAGAGAAATTGTGTTGTATACAGGTAAGTCCCCTCTTGAGGTTCCTTTAATCCTGTGAGATACTGAAACTGTCCCTTATCAGTTAATGCTTTAATGATCTTTATTGGACAGGACTATTGGTCTTTAAATATATTTTACGACCTAATCTTCGCTCAGGATTCTGCTGTTGTTAAACGCAATCATTGTTCAGTTCGCATGAAGGTTTCCTAACATATACAGCTGCTTTCCAAATTTTTTAGAGATAGCGATTTTTGTAATAATTATTTACATAACCTATACTTGTCTGCGTGTTTGTTATAAACATATGCTTTGTTTAATGTATGATTTTGTTCTGCCAATGCACGAACGATATATCTAGTTATAGTGAGTAACAATATTGATTGTTCTTGGAGATTTTTTGTATCAAGTTTTAACTTCTGAAAAAGTTGTATATATTTTTAGTAAATCAAAGTTGCTTATCAAAACTCTATTTCAAATTAAGGGCTAATAAGGAGAGCAGCAAAGAACACTGTGGTGTCATCTATAATGTCATGTGTACCAAGCATTGTAAATATACTTTGAGAATTGAAGCTATCAAGTGTATCAACAATTAATCACTTGATTGACTTGGGGGGTATGTGCGCTAGTGGGTTGTACAAATTTTATAATTTAACAAAATGACTTTTAAGAGATATTTTAAGCGCATTTGTGGATGTTCAAAATTGATGCTACATAGTCAGTGCCCTTTATTAGGAGAAAGACCAAATGGAAAGTACTGCCAAACAGTTAGAATGGACCAAGTGGGTTTGAAATTGTATTAAAATTGGGAAATGTCAAACTTTTAAGATGAACCCACACTCCAAACCTATTCTAATCGAAAACACAGAATCTCTGGCATCTGTGACACGAAAATGTTTATCCACATAATATTGATTGGTGTGTAAAAATCCACTGGAATTCGTAGATAGGGGGCTATCTCATGACTTTTTAAAGGGTCCCCCAACTTAAGCTTGTAAATGAAATAATCACCAGTATGTCATGAGATAGCCCCCTATCTACGACACCCAGTGGATTTTTACACACCAATCATGTGAATGTGGATTAACATTTTCGTGTTACAGATTCCGGAGATTCTTGGTTTTTGATTGGAATAGGTTTGGAGTGTGGGTTCATCTTAAAAGATGACATTTCCCAATCTTAATACATTTCCAAAACCACTTGGTCCATTCTAACTGGCAGTATTTCCATTTGGTCTTTCTCCTAAAAAAAGGGCACTTACTATGTAACATCAATTTTGAACATCCACAAATGCGCTTAAAATATCTTTTAAAAGTCATTTTGTTAAGTTATACAATTTGTACAACCCGCTGGTGCACATACCCCCAAGTCAATCAAGTGATTAATTGTGGTACACTTGATAGCTTCAATTCTCAAAGTATATTCACAATGCTTGGTACACATGACATTATAGATGACCAACACAATGTTCTTTGCTGCTCTCCTTATTAGCCCTTTATTTGAAATAGAGTTTTGATAAGCAACTTTGATTTACTAAAAATATATACAACTTTTTCAGAAGTTAAAACTTGATACAAAAAATCTCCAAGAATAATCAATATTGTTACTCACTATAACTAGATATATCGTTCGTGTATTGGCAGATAAAAATCATACATCAAACGAAGCATATGTTTATAACAAACACGCAAACAAGTATAGGGTATGTATATAATTATCACAAAAATCGCTATCTATAAAAATTTTGGAAAGCAGCTGTACACGTACAGTGTATCATGATAGAGAAACAATCATATCAAAATTCTAATGCACTTGATTCTGTAAAGCGACGTCTGATTGGATAACGTCAAAATATGCGACAGTATATCCTGCGATATACTGTCGGAAATAATTTGTTGTCATTAAATACGTCACATATCGTTGGATGATGTGTGGCTTTATACGGCTTGCAACACTCCAGTTTGAAAATAAACTGCTGAAGTGCATTAGAATGGGGATAACCATATTCAAAATTTCCATTTGGGGAGGTATATCGTCGAATATACGTTCATAAATCACGTTTTATGGTTCCGTTTGTGTGTCACCGTAAAACTAAATATCCGAGTGTATACCAAACAATATACCCCCCCCCCCCCAAATACACTTATCCCCTAATTTACTAACTGAGATGAGACGAAAATAGCTCTTAACTTCAGGACAGTAAGAGCTAAAGGAAACGCGTAGTTGAGCCATGCTTGGCCAAAGGCATGCATCAAGTATCAATCCATTGATGTAAGTTATTGGCTATGGTCGTCATTCAGAATAAAGCCTGACACCATCATCGTGCAATTAAAGAGAAAAACATATCTAAAACTGTGATTCGTTTTCTAGCCACGCATGCAGACTGTAACATAAATATCCATGTTATATGGGCCCAGACCTGTAAATGTTTTCTCCAATACCTCCATTATAGCTTTTAAGTAAGCTGTGGTCCTCACAACTCTTAAAACTCTCACAATGAGGCTGCCACAGAATTCAAGATTGGACCTAGTTCAATCAATAAACAAGAATGATATTCCCTGGTGACCTGCATGTTTTACCACTTTTTGGCCCCTGAAGGTTAGCACCCTACATGAGAGGAACATTTCATTGAATAAAATACCAAACTGCAAAGTCCTTTTTTTCTAAGCCGCTCTGGTAACCTTAATCAACAAAAGCAGTGAGATGTTGTTTCAAAACGTGCAGCAAATATATATCCATCAAATAAATATGATTTCTTTCCCGTAATTTTTATTATTGACCAATCACGAAGCACTTTACAACTTAAATATTGTGCTGAGCTTCACCCACCTTTTAAGCCAATCACTGCCCTTTTTACAATTACAGGTCTCTGACCATATCCCATTTAAACATTTGAGGAATAGAAGCCCCTACACGGGTGCTATGTCAAACAATGAAAAAACAGATATAATGTGGCATTTCATCAGGGTCTGCACTGATTGCTAAGACAAATTTGCTCTTCAGAGAAAGAAAGCTGAATATTCCTGATGACCCAAAGCAAAATTTCAGCTAAATTCAACAACAGCGAAATCTAGGGCAAATGTTTGGCCAGTAAACCTAATTTAAACGCCCCCACCCCTACACCACCAGAGGCTTCGGTTGCAATCTGTTCCAAGGCAGTGTTTAATTGTTGTTGCTTCACTGTCGTAAGTTTGGAACTTTGATAACTTGTGCATTCATTAGTGTCAATTCTAGTTTTGCATTTATCACGTCAAGAGAGAGAGTTGCCTTTTGGTGCCATGTCATGTGACTGTTAGTGGTTTGTGTCTGCCGTGGGTTGGTCTGCAGTGTGTGAGTGAGGCATTTCCTTGTCATATTCACTTACTTTCTGGATATGGGATCAAAACAGAAAATGCCGACTACCTACACTTCCAGCTTGCACTGTCAAGCGGTTCAAACGAAGTCGGATATCTGTTTCGTGATAGCCTAAAAGCGATTTACGTTCTCGTTTTCGCAGAATGCTGTGAAGGTCACACCTTTGAAGTCTAATGACTCAGTGTGTGTATGTTTATCGCACAGGCAGATGGACAGGTCGGCGGACGGACGAAATAACTGACATGCACATGAGACCTCCTATAACTCCACTAGACATTTGCTCCAGCTGAGCTTATTCTTTCATGTAGACCTTGAAACAAGTCTACTCAAGACGGGTTGACCAGTTTTTCCAAGTACGCTAAACATATGTTGTGGTTGAAAAAAATGAAAAAACAACAACAACAAACAATCATGCTATTGTATAATGAAGTCAGTCTGGAGAAGTCAACAGTAGTTTATTTACCGATTTATACAGTGCGTCCAATTAATGGGACACATGCATACAATGCAGACCCAAATGAGAGATGCCGCAAATGCGGCATATCATTAGGGTCAGTGTCTGCTTTGTTTGTTATCATAAAAGATTTATTCAGATATTTCTATGTATGTGTTCTCTCCCTCAAAATAGTGGCTTATTCCAACATACTAAAAGCCGTAAAATGGTGTATGAAAGTCTTACGATATATTCAGCATCAATCAAAATCGTGACACCATGAAACAAAGTGCATTGGCGGATCCAGAGGGGTGGGATGGCAGGGGGTCTGGGCCCAATTCACAAAAGGCAATACGTTTCCTTAAAAATATTGGTACGGACCACCCTCGAGAAGCAATTGGACCACTTGGCTAGGTCAAATTGCTTTTCGGGCCCTTTGTTAATACGTTGATGAAGATAATATACTGAGCCAAAGTTATGTCGCAACTCGTTAAGAGCCAGAATTTTATCCAACCAATTGCTGTATGACAGTTTATGCTAGAAAAGTTGAACAACTAATCACGAAGAATATTTTGTTCCCAGAGAATACGTTGTCTGCAGCATGGTTTGGTGAGCATCAGCCTGATTGGTCAAAAAGGTTTTTTGGGTTCCAGGACATTGCGAGAAATCATAAATAATAAAAAAAAGTCTATACTAGCCCATACTCCTGCGCAAGGCTAATAAGATGCGGGGCAGTACTTGAATATTGTTCTGTTGAAATTGCACAAAATTAAGCGTTGAATTTCAGTTAATTTATATTTGAGCGTTTATTGCCAGCATTTTCATACAACTTACTGCAAAATCAATATCGGCCAAATGTCAGAAAACATGGAAGTCATTCCAAGAATTATTAAAATGTGTTACTTCTACTGCTTGGAAATGGTAAGGAGCATTAATGGATAAAAAAATAACTGCACGGCTTCATTTTCACTATGACAATAATTGCAACTTCCTGAATTACCAAGTAAGCTGAGGTATGACTAGATCCTTCCAACCGGACCTGATGAATAGCCAAATTGTAGAAGAACAATCTATCGCTAAATATTTAAGTACTTCCAACAGAAATCCCAGAAATCAACCCAGCTTTCTTGATGCCGAAATGCATGTTGCATATCGAATATGAGCCAGTGCATGAGATTACCAACAATGTGGTATGTAGGACCAGCAAAGGCTCAGACCAGCCTGCGCATATGCGCAGTCTGATCAGAGCCTTTGCTACTCGCTAGAGTATTCTATGATTGTCAAGCTACTGACTGAACACCACTTGGGGTTTCTAAGCTTAACCGGAGGCTGCAGAGGCTCGTCTTAGTCTACACATGTCAAAATGCCACATTGTTTGAAATCTCATGCACTGGCTCACAATGCATTTCAAATTTTCAACAGCCATTCTTCAATGGAATGCTTAATTGTTTCGTTGAGTCGATTTTGGCATGAAAGTCGAAGTGTCAATATACGCTTTGTCTACCGAATGGGCCTCGTCGCGAGAAAACCGGTCTTCGGGGTTTCCGACAAAGCAAGTTACAAACCAGTCTCCTCAGCTACAGAGACTAGCAAGACAATTGACAATTTCTCTCGTAGCAAGTCTAGATATGATTCTTTTCGATAAGCGATTAACAGAGGCGCTGATCAGTCTGCGCGGATGCGCAGGCTGGTCTGCGCCTGTGTTGTTCACAAACCCCGAAGACAGGTTTTCTCGCGTCGAGGCCCAAATAAAGTACGAATGAAAGCTTTAAATATTGAACATCGGAAATTCCAAAAAAGCAAGTGAAAATTAGTCTAGTATTGATTCCCATGTTAAAGGATGGTATTTCCCGAGGCAGCTGACAGTTGATTAACTGTTAAACTAGCATGTTTATGCTTCTGCATGCACACTCATTGAGAATTGGCCTTCCCTGAAAGCAGACAAGCAGTAGAAAATTTCTTGATTTTGTCAGTAGATTAAACTCTTTGACATTTGGGCCTCGACGCGAGAAATCTGTCTTCGGTGGTTTGCGAACAACACAGACGCAGACCAGCCTGCGCATCCGCGCAGTCTGATCAGCGCCTTTGTTATTCGCTTTTTGTATAGCATAATATGTTAACTTGCTACAAGTGAAATTTCAATTTTCTAGCTAGTCTCTGTGGCTGAGGAGGCTGGTTTGAATCTCACTTAGTCGGAAACCCCGAAGACAGGTTTTGTCGCGTCCTAGCCCATTTATGTTGCATCATTTGCAGCCTTTTTTATCAGTTTTCACAGACAATACGTATATGCCTTTTAACCCATAGTATGTTTGTTCTTGTGCTTTACGTCCCTGTCAACATTTTTCAGTCATGTCATCCGGGGTTGCCCAGTACTAAGCAGCGATTAAAGTGTCTTGCTCAAGGAGACAACATAGTGACTCTGCCGGCGGTGAGACTCGAACAGCATCCATTCGATCCCCAGGCCAACGCTCTATCAATTGAGCCACTGCGGTCCAAAATCAACCGTTTGTATACTAGTGACTCTTAAACGCGTACATTTGCAAACAGTAAAGACCGACGTCTGCACTGTTTGCTCAGACAAAAATTTACCTTAAGAGAAAGAAATACAATATTAATTCTGTGTGGAGGGATTATAACCTGTGGTCCCTAAATAGATAAAATGGATCATTCCAACCTTATTGTATCATACCAGAAGGAAATATTCATAAATTCGTATAAGGGGTTATGTGCAGCCGGACGTGGTTTTATATGTTTGAGCATTTGTTTCTGTGGGCAACGTTTAAGAGTTTGCCAAATAAAATGACTTCGCATGGGTTTTGTCATATATGCCCTTAGACTGCTTAAATAATTGAGCATGACTAGGAATAATCTATCACACACTGCAGGCCAAACCAAGGCACAGCGCGGAAGAGGAACAGAATCTCAGCACAGAATTTCGGCATCTTAGTAATCTTGTTTTCAAGACATTACAGGTAATACTAATATCTCAAACGGTATTGTCATAATATTCTTGGTAGCTTTAGCATTACATGCCAAAGGCCACATACTTCAAAACCGATGCAAAATGTAAAGATTAATGAAATAGTTGACCGAACAAATAAACAAGTACTGAACTCTGTAATCGCTTAGTCGGTGTACACATATTCTATCGGCCCCATCACAAACCCATCGGTAATAGTAACAACTTCAACAAGTATATTTATTATCACCTTACCTCATCAATCAGTGCAAGATACTTTATTAGCTCAAATGAACAGAAAACATCAGGTTCTTCACTGTTTGCAAGATAAACAAGGCTATGTCATATTGCTAGGCAATACATGTACGTGAATCCCCTACCAGCTTAAGGAAAACAGTCTCCCACAACCCACTCACGGTTTAGATTTCCAAGGTATATGCATAACAAACCTTCCCTTAATGACCTCTTTCAGAAAAAAAATGTTTTGGTCTTTTGGTCTCACTCAAGGGGTCAAAGTGTGTGTAAGGGCAAAATATTTGCTTGCATACTTTCGACCGTTTCATTTCCATTAATTTGATATGCAACATGGCCATATTCTAAAAAAAGAATCATCTTATGACCCCATCCCAGGGGTCGATTGTGTATGAGCACAAAGTATTTGCTTGCATGGTGTTGTATGCATCATTCCCTTTAATTTGATATACAGCATGACCACTTTAAAAAAAACCCCTGTTTTTATCTTTTTACCTATCCCCTGGGGTCGAGCGAGGGTGTGCGTAAGATTAAAATATTTGCTTGCATGTTGTCATATGTTTCATTTCTTTAAACTTGATATGCAGCATGACCACCTTCTGAAAAAAGATTTTTCGCCAAATTTGAGAGCTTGACTTTTTGATCTCAGCCCTTCAAAATATTTGCTTGTAAGGTGCTGTATGCATCATTTTCTTTAATTTGATATACAGCATAACTTTCAGAAAACAAACTATTTTTGCCTTTGACCCTTAGGTCGAGGCTGTGCGTTAGGTCAAATTATGTGCTTGTATGTTGTCGTACGCTTTATTCCCTTTAATTTGATATGCAACATGACCACATTCTAAAAAAGTATTTTTTTGCCAAATGTGTGACCTTGACCTTTGAGTAAGTGGATATACTAAGAGACGTGCATGACACACCATCATGCTATGGGTGAGAATCATGTAAAGCTGCAATGAATTTAGCCGACCATGTAGAAGAAATAGTCTGAGCATAAATAGTAATCATGTGAAGTTATAATTAATTTGATCTATCTTTGTAGGAAATATGTCCCGGACACAAAATTCTGAGTGTAACAGCTTCTAAACATGGTTGAGTCAAAGTTGTGACCTTGACCTTGAAGGTAGGTGGCTAAATTTGTGTGCAACACACCGTCATGCTATGGGTAATAATCGTGTGAAGTTATAATGAATTTGACCTATCCTTGTAAGAGATATGGCCCGGACACGAAACGCATGATTACAGTGCTACTGACGGAAGGACGGAATCGAGTAGACCTATAGTCCCCCACTCGGTCTTTGACCGGTAGGGGACTAATTATAACATCAGGATAGTGAAACGTTTGACCATCTGATATGTACTTTTAATAAAACACACATTTCCTTACCCATGACAATCAGACGCATTGTGTGTGACATTTCTGTAACGAAACATTAACCTCTTACCGTCTGGACCCATACAAGTATATAAATTAAGTCTCCGTTGTCTGGAACACATGTTAAAAGTTCAGCTGCTCAAGTCAAGACACACCATCTACGTCGAAAAAAAAGATGTGTTACCTACTATTGTCCCGTGTATCACATTTGCTCATACATGTTACTACTACACTATTAAACACTGCGTGCAAGTAGCCACCAAAAGTGGTAGCGGATCATCTCTCAACAATTTTAGCGTACACTTACACTTACTTTCCTGCTGAAACAACTTGAGGTCAAATTTTCCCCAGTGATAAATGTTAAACAATTCTACCTAATATTGCTGTAGTTAAACCATGGATCAATCGAAACGAACAGAACTTATATTGTGAAACAACTGAAAGGTAACACCAATACCAGTGCCAGTTAAGCTGCACCAAAACTTGCAATTGGGAAAGTCTGGTGCACTTCGAGAATAGAATCAAGCCTCGGGTGTACGCAAGGCGCATTATGCGTTGTAATACATGTATGTACAAAAAACTCCATTTTGTAAGCTGGAACTGGCGTAAGCAAAATTAGTTCTGTAGCATGTAGGTTCAGACCTATTAAAATCATTTTTTTCTGATTATCCGAAAGTTTATTCAGCAGAATAAATGGAGTTTTTTTTAAATAAAATATCACTGTATAGCGATGTTTTATTGAAAAACACATTAACTTCATTTATAGCGATATTTTATTGGAAAAACATAAACTTCATTTATTACCGTTTGTTTTGCTGCAATCACACTTGTTGTGTTGGCATGGTTTCTTTGACGTCAGCGTCAAGTTATGTAACGTCAGCATCACGTTATCAAAGTAGATCCACGATGCACATCAGAGGTCTGATTCTACGGAATTCCACGGAATTGGCTGAGGCTATTCCGATTGCAAAGCTTTGTGTAGGGTTACTCTTATATTTAACAGTTAGGGTTTAAGTTACAGCCTTCAAACCCAAGTGATTATGACCAAGAAATGTCACAATCACATACCACAGACAAACTCACGGAACCACGTGGAAGAGTAGAGAACAATGACAGCAACATAACATCCAGAAGACAATATGTCAAACAACCAGCTTTCTACCTCCCTCCACACTAGAATGGTCACAAAGCATTGCAAAACAAAACAAGGACCAAACACAAAATTCCAACAAACAAAGGGAGTAACAATAAACAAAGATTAAAGCCATCGGGGGCAGGGGATGACTTAAATTATTTTACTGGCCAAATCTTCGCCCTAGATTCTGCTGTTGTAAAGACACAAAAAACTTTGCATTCGCATTGAGGCCCCTTTATGTTTGGTATTTATCATCACAGGGAAACAACAAGATCAATTAACATAATGTGATGAAAAAAGAAAGGGCACTCAACTCAAAGACTGTCAGAATTAAGGAACTCCCTACCCCAATGATTTATGAGGGGGCCTGTTCATACCAAATTAAATTTTCAATAGATTTATATAAAATTATTCAGTTCATTGTACATATTGAGGATTCTTTGGTTAGAAGTTTCAAACGAAATATTGAATTTCTAGTATGTCTGAGCAAACAGTGCATATGCGCCTTTTGATATGTGCATATAAATATGCCATGTACGTTAGTATTGCAACAATAGATTTAAAATCACTACTTTAACCGCTTTTTTTCTATTGATGTGAATGATGCTGTGCAAAACTTCTGACTTAAGCAAGTTCCCGAGATTATTAAAAACACATTTTATGATCCACTCATATATGGTTTTGCCCAAGGGAGGATTTTGCAGTCTATGATTTCCATAAATCCTTATGTCTTGCAAGTTTTTTTTTTAAACATGTTAGCCCTCTGGCAAAGTAACAACATTGTGCGTATGCAACCCATCAAAAATCGTTCAAATGTCATGGAATGTTTAAATGTCCAAAATGTTATTAGAGGCATTCAAATGATTTAAAGTTTAACATTTTTATATAGCCCAATCATAAAGCAACAAAACCTTATAATTTAAAACAAAATTATGCTATCCACTCTGGTTCTTCTGAAATGCTTATGACTGTTTATTGTGTCTAGTCTTTGGTGCTACTACAAGGACAATTGACTGACCTACCCATAACAACTATAATACCGAAGAATAAGGATTTATATTGTTTTTAGACTCTCATATTGTTGCGTGTATCCTGCTAATAAATGTAAAAATGTTAACAATTGTTGGCATTTAAACATGTATGGGCAGGATAAATTTAGTTGAGTATGAAATAAAAGTAAGGCAGAGGGCAAAGATCAGGAATCGATGCAATCAAGCACCACACCTGACCCAGGATACATGTACCAATGGGAAAGTGATAACGCCACAATAAGATGTCACAAACGAGAGCCAAGAGGTCAGCCTTTTCCCAGCAGGTGACCACAAGGCATCAACAAACAGACGTGCATGGAATAAGTTCTTTATACCATGCTACTGCTCATCTGTTAGAGACAACAATATAGCTATTATGAGTTATTATGCACTCTAATGAGTGCTGATTATCGGCTTTTATCGCCTTCATGTAATTCAGAACTACCACGATGTAAATCGACAATCAAAAAATGACTGATGCAAAAATATATTAGCTACTTCGTCACTAAACAATGCTATAGTACAATATGTTTCTATACATTATATACATGCATGCTCATTTAAACCCATTTAAGCGTTGCGTTCTTTTTATATGACTAAAAATGAGCCAAAACAGGTTTAGGTAAAGTTTAAGATAAGCAATGACAAGGAACTATTACAATCAAAATCATAGTCCTGCCCTCTAAACTGAAATGAAACGCAATTGAATGGCTAAGTTTAAATCCCTATAAGTGTGTCAAAAATCGGCACCTAACTACCTCATGCACATTTTCAATATGTCTGTAACATACTCACACATAATTGGAAGCATACATAGAAGGCTCGAAGAGGAGTTGATTTCAGAAACTCCTATTATTTGCTATAAATATAACAAACCTATTTGATCTACCATATTCAACTTTGATAAAAGTAAGAAAGAGGGCAAAGATCAGGAATAGATACAATCAAGCGCCACACCTGACCCAGGATACCAATGGGAAAGTGACAATAAAATCCCTCTGCAGTTCATGTGGTTACAGGTAATCTAAATGTTATTCCTGACGTTAGAGTTCGCAATATTATTTCTAAAGGCCCTAAATATTGATCGTTGGTGTAAACGTGAAAATGTTGCACCTGATGCCTTGAAGGAATGGAAGATTAACATTTTTTTTTAAATTATTGATACTCGTATTTCATTCTGCTCTCGTGATACACATCTTTCCACCCCCTAAAGCCTAAATTTTATTTTCGACATCTAAATTGAGGTATCCAGCATTTTTATACGAAGTATAGTTTGGTTCCAGCAGGTAAAAGTAGAGGTGGAGAATTGGCTAAGTTAAATTATGTTAATTAATCAAAACTTATTTATCATCATTAGACTTCCGCGTGCACATCTTTAATATTGTAGGGATGATCAGCAAATATCACAATCACAAACTGCAGACAAACCTGTGGCATCGTGAGGAAGAGCCACGCAACAATCACGAGACACCAGGAAGACAAAAAAGAGCAAAGCAACTAGCTCTCTCTTCCCCATCAAAATGATTGCAAAACTAGAATGGACACAAAGTTACACACAGCAAAACATGGAACAATTACTGAATCCCAAAATGAAACTAACAATCCAAAACAAATCAACAACAACAGAACCACCGCCTTACAATGGACAGCAGCCAAAGCCACTGGGACTTTAAATGCATTTTACTGGTACCAAATCATCCCCCTAGATTCTGCTGTTGTTGAAGCACAAAAATGTAAAGCTCGCATGATGTATGTCTAACTAGTGCAATGTATCACCATAGAGAAGCAATATAATCAAATTAAAGCACTATGATAAAACAGAGAAAAGAGTTCATGATTCACAGATAGTCAGAGCTAAAGAAAACCTAAAGGCCCAGCTACAGCCAATCATCAGGCACCAACCCACTTATTACAGCTTTACGTCAGAGCCGTCATTGAGTCTGAGGCCTAACCCACCGTCGTGCAATTAAAGAGGAAACATAGTAACATATGTCTGTACAACATACCTGCAAAGTATTAAAATGATACGCTGAAGGCTCTAGACGGGTTTGATTTCACGAAGTATGACCTATCAGTCATTACTGAATATGTGCCGTGGTTGAGAATTGGCTAAGTTGAAAATGGTGTATTTTTTTTTCATCATTAAACTTCCAAATGCACATGTTTTAACGTGGCTGCAAAGTATTAAAAATAAACGGAAGACTCCAGGGGACATTGATTTCACGGACTAAGCACTATCAGCGATTATTTAATATTTGCGGTAGTAGAGAATCTGATGAGTTAAAAATGCTGTAAATTTATGAAAAAGTATTTTCATCATTAAATTTCCACATGCACATTTTCAATATGTATGTAACATACCTGCAAAGTTTTATATGATCTACTGAAGACTCTAGATGGAATCGATTCCACAAAGTATGCACTGTCAGCCATATTACAAACACCATGCAGCTAGAATTACAAAGTGGCATACTTATCCTTCAGCGCCTTTTGTTCTACCAAACATGCATTATCTAATGGTTAAGGTGTGGTACAAATTTGATCAAAATCGGACAAAAGCTACATAAATTATTCAGCTAAAACCTTGAAATGTTGACGAAAGGACAGACAGGCTGAAAACAGTGTTCCCAACTACTTGTGCGGGGTTTATACTGACTTAAGTTGAAAACATATGTTTTGCATACTTTGGTATAACGTGGTTAAGTTTTACTTCAAAGAACAATGCTGTCGGAATGCCAAATATAAATGGCGAATAGCTATCAAAAGAAATGTTAAGAACATATGAATGACCTATGACTTATGAACAACTGCTTCATTAACACTTATTCGCTTGAGAACTTTAGTTCTGCGAATATTCGTAAAAGTGGTTACTTGTGTATTTAAATTTCTCGTAAAAAGTGTATATACAAAGAGTATTTAAAACGGAGGTACATGTACCTGTCTTTTATAAACTTCGCAGCAGTTTTTGTTAATATTTAATATATACAAAGATCCTAATTAGCTTCTTTTGTGGATCTTTTTTTTTATCTGTGTTTGTCTTCGCCATCTTGCATTGTTTGTGTCCTGCAGCCTTGTGGTCACCTGCTGAGAAAGGGCTTATCTCTTGGCTCTCCTGTATGCGATGTTTTCTTGTGTTTTTCACTTTCCCATTCGGTGTTATGAGTCAGGTGTTGCACTTGATTGTGTCGATTCCCGATATTTGCCTTCTTCCTTACTTATTCAGGTTTAGAAGACTAAAGGGTTGTTGGGTGGTGTTTTTCACTTTTATTCAATTTTTCATAAAATATTATGCAAGCAAACAGTGGAGATGGGCCACAGACCAGCTCACGGCACGGCGAGGATAAGACATATACTGTACAGAACGTCACCCATAGAATGAATTTAACAGGGCCAAAGCTATGCAGTCAGCTCACTCTCTGTGGCAAGATTATTGCAATAGCAAGAAAGTATACCAAAAAACGACACCACAAAAACAATGGCTAAACACACAACTCCAGCAGATGTATACATAATTGGAGCACCAATAAATGATGATTCAACAACAACAGAACCAACGCCTTAGAACGGGAGAAACCGATGCCACAGTAGGGTCAGCGTGAGGGGGGACTTAATATATTTTACCCCCGAATCATTGCTCTAGATTCTGCTGGTGTTAAAACAAAAATAGTGTTTAGCTCACATGCTGGCTTCCGAACTTATGCAATGAATCATCACAGAGAGAACATCAAGTCAAAATAACATAAACTGTGACGAAACAAAGCAAAATATAAGAAACTTCGAAAATTCGATCTCCAGTTGTTCGAAATACCTGCTAATTCGAAATAAATTTTAGAATTAATAGGAATATCTTTGGACTTTCTTAAAACTGTCTATAAAAGTATGTGTTTGGTGCGTTACTTGAAACCAGAACATTTAAATGAAGTTTACGTACCAAAAGATAATATAATGTTTTATAGAGAAAAAAATAGAAAAACATATTTTGGAGCTATATAAACATTTATTTTTGCCTACATATATCTACAATTCGAACAACTGAAATTCGAAATAAAACCTAAAATCTAGAAGTCTTCGAATGAGCGAGATTTGACTATTTCACGGTCAATTTATCAGCCAAAGACACTGGGCAGACTGAACGCCCATATGGCCGCAACACAATGGGGCTAATTTTTAAATTCTGAAAGTATAGAATGGGACTAAATGAAAGGTATGAACCATAAGTGGTTCACACCTGTTATAATGTTTGAAACACATGTATTAGCTAAATATATTGAGCATGTCTGTTCTTTCATTCTTAATGTAGTGTTTATTGAGCGCGAAGGACATGCCTGTTCAATCAGCACATATATGTATGCAGTGCTGATTGAACATCCAGTGAGGCGTGTTCATCTATGAGAGCGCTCAGAGTGCTATCGAGTGCTTTCTCTCTGAACGCAAGCGCTCGCCAAGGGGCTTGCAAGCGCTCGCTATTCAAGTCGATAGGTGTATCGCTCGAAAATCTAAGATGGCTACCAAAACAATAATGGGTTTTCGTGAGGGACTATGCACGCAATATTTTTTTAGATTCGATTTTCGGACAACGATGTATGTTTCTTTGTGTGGATATATGAAATGGAACAATTTAAACTGAAGGTAGGAAGGTGTTTCGCGTTGATTTCTAACCAATGGGGGATTTGATTTGTTTGTTACTGTGCGCAGCCTTTTTTTTTTTGAGCGCGCGCTCGCTATCGTTCAACAATGTAATGATCACACTGACAAGCGCTCGTTGGAGGGCTCGCACTGTTGAACTCGCATCTGAATAACTCAGAATGTGCTTATTTTACTCTGCGTGCTTATTTTACTTTGTCCAATCGTAGTTGTATATTACAGAGCAAAATAAGTACGGCAATATTGCCTTTTTCTGTTTAGAATTACAGGTAAAATACAGGATGAGCCCCATTGACTTCTAATAAAAATACAGGTAGATCAGCCCTATTAATACTTTTTTCCTAGCCCCATCGCATCTTTTTTAGCCCCATCGGCTTGCCAATTAACCCGATTGTGTATCGCCATGGAAAGTGCGTGTGTTTCTGATATCCTATAACATGTAAAATGCTTTTAAGCATTAACTTAAAGAACATATTTAAATCCAATCACCAGTCTGGATGATTCAATTACTAGCAACATGCATGCTTTTGCGTGACCATTGTATTAAATATGCGAGTGTGTCTAAACTGTGAGGATAAAAATAAATGTCACGAGGGCAATCGGGTGATTTCATCATATACATAGGGACGCTATTGGGGAGTGGATGATGGGAGGGCATTCCACCTTGTCATCTGAGTGCTGGGAATGAATGCAATGAACGCGACAACGTAACACGACCAATTGCGTACTTGGGTTTGGAGGGTGGGAAATTTTATATCTTCAAAATGGTGCGTAGAGCAGTTTTATGCTTCATTCCACATTATATATAGCTAGCAGCGACCTGCAACCTTCCGAGTGCCCCAAAAGCAATACCTGTTTATATCAGTTACCATTTTGACTCCACTGTTTTACATGTGTCACCATATCCTGGGGTGTGTGGCATTCCACCTTCGCACCTGAGTGTTGAGAAGGAATGCAATAAACACTCTACTCTACGAAACATTTATAGAAGAAAAGTTTGGCTATATGCTTACTCCCAATACTGAGTTAGACAACAAGAGCTTGTAAGTTCTGTCTTTGTCTAACCTCTATAGCCTCCAACCAAAAGCTTACAATGTAATGACATTATGAGATTTTTGGTTTTAGGGTTTAGAAAGGATATACGGCTCGAACTTCAAGCTCCTGTGGTTAGACTCGGTTTCCAGATAACCAGAACAGTTAAGATGAAATTGCAGATGCTATGTAAAATTCAACGACATTTAAGACAACTAAAAATTATTTTTCAGGTTTGAAAACACACGCTCAATCATTATACCTAAATATCCACATGACCTCGCGTGTAGGAGTGATCTAAAGCTATGTGAGCCGCGACATGTGATTTCCAACAATGTGGCATTTTGACAAGTGAAGACTCAGACGAGCCTGTGCAACCTCCTTGTAAACTAAGAAACTCCAAATGATGTTCAGTCAGTAGCTTAACAATCATAGAATACTCAAGTGACTAGCAAAGGCTCTGATCAGACTGCGCGTATGCGCAGGCTGGTCTGAGACTTTGCTATTCGCACATACCACATTGTTGGAAATCTCATGCACAGGCTCATGTATTAAAGTCCATACGCCACCAGAAAATTACATATTTTGAGTACATGTAACGTAATGAAACGGCGCTCATAACAACGTCGCGTTTTGACGCGCTTATTTTTTAAAGGTGATTTCAAAGAAAGCTGAGTGCCATAAAAAATATTATTGCATGTACATATAGCACTCGTTGCGAAAAAGCAATAAAATGCTCAGCCGTTTCATAAATTCAATAATACACGAAAAGCCATGTACATGTTAGGATGCAGCTTGTTACTGCTATGTTTGAACGACGGTTCGCCATGCTACATTATGTCATTTTCTTTGATTTCAACAATATGACAAGTATAACATGAGTCACCTGGAATAAGAAAACATGTGTTTCTTTAATAGGAACAACCCAGATGAAGACCAGCCTGCGCATCCGCTTAGACTAGTAATTAGCAGCAATGCAGATAGTAAAATAGTTCCAATAGCTCGATCTAAGACGCCAACCAGTCTATGTAGCTGGGCAATCTAGTTTAGTTATAACCTGGCCACACAGGCTCGTCTGAGTCTACACTTGTCAAAATACCACATTGCTGGAAATCACATGTCTCGACTGATATGTATTACGATACTAGAAATGCCAGCAGGCAGGTGCTTAACTCTTCGTAGACCTATTGACTTTGCCGTTGATACATTTAATTCAGAATGGTTCATTGAATTAACCCATTTATATCGAATGGAATTTCGCACCGTTATCAATTGGAACGGTCCATGTCTGTTTTAAGGGATGTTGGTAGGTATTTTTCATGTTTATTCAAATTTTAAGATAAACTTCTGTAAGCAAACAGTGGAGAACCTGATCAGACGCCGCGTTTTGCGGCGTCTGATCTGGTTTTGCACTGTTTGCCTATGCCCCACAAAAAGGACGCTAAGCTTAATAATATATTGGTAAAGCAATGAACGAAATATTAGGGGTTTTACAATTTAAACGCTAAACACGACTCTTCCAGATTACACATTTTCATGCCTGGTCATTTTCACATTTTAGATCTTTCGTTCGAGGGAAATGCTTGACATTACACGTGAATCGCCAGCAAAATATCAAGCCTTAATTCTCATCAGAGGCACGGCGTGGTGTCCTTGAGCAAGACCCATTATCCTCGGCTTAGTGCAGGCTCAACCAAGATAAGGCCCAACATGGCTGAAAAATTGTTGACCGAGACATAAAGCATCAAAACAAATCAAGCCTTATTTGCTTTTTCAGTTTGGTCGATTTGACTTTCCAATCGGGAGAGTCCATTCCCAGGATTAGGATTATTGGTTGGTATTTTGCATTGTTCTTGAAATTTTAATGTGTAATTATATCAGCAAAAAGTGATGACCATGATCAGACGACATGTCATGTGGCGTCTGATCTGGGTCTGCACAGTTTGCACATGTCCCACAAAAATGAAAATGCTTTTATGTAGGATAAAGCAATAAGCATTGAAAATGTCGTCTGCTGCCAGCTTTTGAGAAGCATTACATAAATTTAAAAAAAAATGCATTTATCTGGAGCCTCCAACATGAAAGCAACAATCGTCTGCAGTCAGCGTATAAAGAAGTATTCCAGATTAAAACAACGTGAATTCACCTGTAGATTACTTATCATAAAGCAATAAGTACTGAAAATGTCGTCTGCTGCCAGCTTTTAAGAAGCATTACATAACTTTAAAAAATGCATTTACCTGGAGGCTTCTTACATAAAAGCAACAATCGTCTGCAGTCAGCGTATAAAGAAATATTACAGATTAAAACAACGTGAATTCACCTGTAGATTGCTTATCATAAAGCAATAAGTACTGAAAATGTCGTCTGCTGCCAGCTTTTGAAAAGCATTACATAATTTTAAAAATGCATTTACCTAGAGGCTTCTAACATAAAAGCAACAATCGTCTGCAGTCAGTGTATAAAGAAGTTGTACAGATTAAAACAACGTACATTCACCTGTAATTGCTTATCATAAAGCAATAAGTACTGAAAGTGTCGTCTGCTGCGCATGCCAGCTTATGTAGAAGCATGATTACAGAATTAACCCTTAATGCGCCGATCGCTAAAAAGTCGTCTGCTTTTCTCGACTGCAGAAATGTTTAAGAAGCCTCTATGGCAAACAGTGTGGACCCAGAACAGACTGCTCCTATAGGAGCAGTCTGTTCTGGGTCCACGCTGTTTGTTTCTATACTTAATTCGTCAGTAATGTTAGGCAATTATTTGCAGCAGACGACTTCAGCAGACGACATTTTTAAATGCATTTTTTTCTAGGCGCTTTAAGGGTTAAAAGAAAGTGCATTTACCTGTAGATTCAGGGGCAGATCCAGGATTTCTAAAAAGGGAGTTCATGTGAATAAAGGTGTGGGGGTTCGCTTTGCTTTTTTATCTATTTGTTCTTAAATATCCCATGAAAATGAAATAATTTGGTCTCCCTGAGACCAGATTATTTCATTTTCATAAGATATTTAAAAAAGGAGTGTGGTTGGGTGGGGGTTCGAGTGAACTTCCTGAATCCCCTCTGGATCCGCCATTGGCTTATGTTAAAGCATGATTACTGAATAAAAGGAAAGTGTATTTACCTTTAAAGTAAGTAAGGGTGCGAAGATCAGGAATCGATACAATCAAGTACCACACCTGACCCAAGATACCAATGGAAAAGAGACAAACTCACAGTTAGACACCACAAACGAGAGCCAAGAGGTCAGCCCTTTCCCAGCAGGTGACCACAAAGCACATATAAACAGACGCGCACAAAGACATAGCAAACACAAGACAGCACAAAAACATAAAAGACCCACAAAAGAAGTACCGCCTTGGAACGGTCAGTAAAATATTTTACTGGAGGGCTTAAACCGGTTTTACTGCGCCAACCTCACCCTTGATTCAGATGTGGATCAAGACAAATAGTTATTTGGTTTGCATGAAATTGCTTATCTTTTCTAACATAAATGTATTAAAGCAACAGGCCTTGAAAAATGTCGTCTGCAGCCAGTTTTTAAGAAGCGTTAGATAATTAAAACGTTTCCTTACCTGGAGACTGCTCGATTTTTCTAACATTGATGGAGGTACTTGATCCGGTGAAAGGTAATGCTTCAAATCCTTGTTTCTATCCTGTCCGGTTCGATCGCCTTGAAAATCATCACCCCTCCCACTGCCGCCGCCGGCCGATGAAGCCATGTTGACAAGAACTCACTAACGCACTAATGTGATTACCAGAATCATCATAACTCCCGCAGGAACTACATTTCCTTAATGTTCTGGAAGTAGAAAGACAAATATATCCAAGAAATGATCTGGTTTGAAAGCTTTTCTCATATCGTGTCTTGTACTGGTGAGCGTAATGACAAGCAACTTGTCATTCAATCGATACACTTGTACGTATAGTACAATATTTTCCGCGATTTTACGCCCGATTTTATAATCTGTTGCACAAATGCTAACATTACAGCAGGTTTGATGTCACATGTGGAAAGCAGCCACTCTAGACTTAATCCGTTTTTGCCGAATGGACTTTTACTATATTTATCAATAGTACGATTCTATTTCTACTTTTAGGGTTATTTGGTGTTGTTGTTTTTATCAGTTTACGCTGAATGAATTATTAATATTACATAAGCAAACAGTAGATCCTGATCAGACGCCGCGTTCTGCGGCGTTCGATCTTGGTCTTCACTATTTGCAGGTGCCCCGTAAAAGAGGTCACTATGCTTGCATTGGTTAACTTGGCCACTGGTGAAGAGCACACTGTAAAAAAGTGTGTAACTTTATATCAATGAACGGCCCCTCGGTCTCGGGCCAAGCATTCTGCCACTGAGCAACTGCGCTCCCCCGAACTAGAGGAAGTCGATTGATCTCCACAGAGTCGTACAATAACTGTTTTATCAATTAACCCTTAAAGCGCCAAGAAGAAATATGCATCTGAAAATGTCGTCTGCTGAAGTCGTCTGCTGCAAATAATTGCCTAACATTACTGAACAATTAGGTAAAGAAGGAAACAGCGTGTACCCAGAACAGACTGCTCCTATAGGAGCAGTCTGATCTGGGTCCACACTGTTTGTCATAGAGGATTCTTAAACATTTCGGCAGACGAGAAAAGCAGACGACTTTTGTTACGATTGGCGCATTAAGGGTTGATGAGGACAATATTGTTGTATTTGGAATGAATAAAATATTATTCTAGACTCTGTTTATAAAAGCATCAATAGTAGAAAGGTTTCAAATAGCTTCGTATAGAAAAAAATCAGACAAGTGGGAGATCTGGAGATACACATAACTTGTGATACAAATGTGATATAGACACTTATTACACAGTAATTTAATACAGGAAAATAATGATTAAATATAATGCATATTTAAAAAGAAGTTGTATTTTACAGCCGTGAAAATATAAAAAAAAGTTGTATTTTCACTGCAGTAAAAATATAAGTTGTATTTCATGGGTGAATTGGATGTCCTCTGCTTTGTCCATTGACTTTCTTTGGCCCACTTCAGAATTTCAAACGCCTGTATCTTTCTAATTTGTGGACAAAAACACAAAGTGTGTGTATTCATTTTCTTAGTTAGATTACAAGAATAATTTTAGGTAATTAAATTGTCTTGATCAGCTGAAATTTTCATTTTTTTCTACTCCTGCTCCTATGGTTTCACCTTTGTCAACATTGCACATTATAAAATGTAATCATTAATATGACGTAATATGCGACCGCGATTGACCTCATTTTGTGCAAAAAATCTGTCGTGCTTAAATTTGTATATAATAATAAGAAAATTCAAATTTTTGACATGAATATATACTGAACAAAAGAGAAAACGCTACACCTGAATTGTTTGTCATCAATATATAAAATTATGCAAACCAAAAATGCAATTGAAAATGCATCTTAATGTTCAAATACTGTGAAATGCATAACGGTAAAAGTTTTACGGATGTTGTCACGAGGAAACACATGAAAGCCATTTAAATGTGACAGGGGTCCATTTTTTCAGGTTGCCGATTTGAACGGATATCTAACACAATTTAGGCCTTCAGAAATCCACTACCTACGAGATCCGACTGCACGAAATGGTAATCTAGACATGTGACAACCAGAAATGTGAAGGAATTATCTCAAGTGTGTTTCGATCGTTAAGAAAAGCAATCTTAAAAAGCGGATTTTCACTCAAATTGCCAAGTTTAAAAATTTAACACTAAAATCTCCATAGGAAAATCAATGTGTTGTTGCATCTTAGCATGAGGACATTACTAGTCGAGAAATGGTAGAAACAATGTGCTGAGAGGTCTACCAGATTTTGCAAAAGAAAATTATCAAAAATCGTGATTAATCGAAGATTACCAAAAATTTGATATTCCCTATTTGTTTTTGTCAAAGGGAGATAATTTTCAATGTTTTACAAATTCGCTAAATTCGAAATTGATTTCTGAGCTTGTTTCCAGTGATTAAGCAGATTTCTTGTGTTTTTTGCAACACAATTAAGACCAATTTTGATAAGCATAACAATTTTAATTTGCGCATGCGCAATAGCAAATTTCAGTGAATAAAGCTTTAAACACTTAAAAGAGCATAACTCATACATCAAACGAGACAAATTGGTGGAGTTTCGACGAATCGTTTGTTGGATGTCTGGCCAACGTAATTAAGCATTAGTAGATACTTTTTTCCAATACTTTCTCATAAAATATAGATAATTGGTGTGTAGCGTTTTCACTTTTGTTCAGTATAATTTATTTCATTTTGTAAAGCGAGTCATTGAATATTTCATTCGTGGCTCGCCACTCAAGAATTATGCATTTTTCGCTTCAACGATGAAATAAATGACATGTTCATTCCAAAAATTTGAATATCCTCTATGCTTAATTGACGTTAGTTCCGTTCCTTTATAATAATTTATAAACTTCTATCGTATTTATAAACTATTTTGAAATGTTTGAAATACAGCTAGTGCTAAGCTGGTCCTATGATTTTAGGTTGTAATCAAGAATTCCTTTCCTTATACAGCTACTATGGTTACGGGTAATTATCAGAATAGCCTGTTCAAGGAAACCCGCAAAAGTGAGCTATCGACCTAGTGAATCAAAATGCATCCTGTTTTGAAAACAGTGTTGATCAAGATCAGCTGACTTCTGCGGAAGTCAGCTCATCATGATCCATACCGTTTTTTATTCAGCCCAGTAGTCCGTGATCATTACTCGAATCATTCACTTTAACTGGATTGGGATGCGATGGAGTGTAGCATTGTATTGTATTTAGCAGAATCTAGGTTAAGGAGGGCATTGTTTGAAGCAATGACTGATTAACTGTAATTCTAGGCTATTAGCAGAAGCTATTAACTGTAATGTTTTTCACTCGATGCCTTTACTTGGTTCTAAAAAACCATGACAATCCTAAAGATAGGGCGAATTGCCGAAATCAGATACGAGTGCTACTGGATTGTTCGACCGTAAAAAAAGTCAATCGAAGCTAATCAGAAATCAAAGCACTGAAAGTACTGACGTTGACGACGACTGTGTTTGAAGGTTGTTGGTTGAAAACCAGGCGCATTTTACCGCAATCTGTACAGACTGATCTTTATATATACATTTCTATACACTGTATAAAATGGGCCTCGATGCGACAAAACCTGTTTTTGGGGTTTGCGACCAACAAAGGCGCAGACCAGCCTGCGCATCCGCGCAGACTGTTCAGCGCTTTTGTTACTCGCTTTTTGGAAAGTATCATACCTAAGCTTGCTTCATGCGCAATTTACTAGCTTGCCTCTGTAGCTGGGGAAACTGGTTTGAGTCTCACTTTGTCGGAAACACCGAAGACAGGTTTTCTCACGTCGCGCCCAAAATAAGCGTAACTTTACACAAAATTGGGTGGCAGCTGAATTGCCACTGATGTTGTAGTAACCTTTAACAGCTGTTTGATCGTATTGATCAAGAAACTAGTACAACAATAGAGAGAAATCTTTTAACATTTATAATTGGAGAAATGGTGGCCTCAAGATGATCAAAAAGGAAGTCAGAATAAGTTTACACGCAAATGGGTGGCAGCCCAGCTCATCTGCCACCTCCTTTGGTAAAATACGTGCACTTATTTTTTAAAGTTTGCGATACTGGTCACACATCTCAAAATACGGGTATATGTTTTTTCAACAGTTTAGACATTCTAATGTCAGGACAGCGTCGTCATTGAGTCTGAGGCCTTATCCAACGTCATACAATAAAAGAGAAAACCATAGTTTTAAGCCATGATTAGGCTTATATAAAATCAGCAGATATCAATGAGTAAGATATACTGTGAAACATGTATGTTATTCCGTGTTCCTACCTGGTTCCTATCCTTGAATCATTTTTGTTACAGTAAAAAAAACACAAGCTAGAACTTTCTAAATAAACTAAGTAGTCATATTTTAATATAAGTGACAGTTTACTACATTTATAGAAAGAAGAATTATTGATGGAGGATTGAAAATGCATTCTACCATACGTTTTGAAAAAGAAAGTGGGTATGACTACATACAGCACAGATAAACCCACGGCCGTATGAGGTATATACACAGCATCCAAACAGTCATATGTAATCAAGAAGACAATTAAAGTAAATCAACACACTATCCCTTCCACAGCGTGATGATTGCAGAACTATATAGAACACTAAGTACTTCATAACAGATCATGGACCAACCACCCTCAAAAAACCACCCCACATCCCCACACATACACTGACGATTTAAGCACTATAAACCATATATCAACAACAACAGAACCACAACCTTAAAGAACGGACAGCAGCAGAAGCAAGCCACTGGGGGCTTAAATTATTTTCTAGGAAATAAATCAAACCAATTTTCATGCTGTTGTAAACAAAAAGGAGAGCTCTCTACTGACAGAGAGTCAGAGCTAAAGAGAATTCTTAGTTGAGCCACTGTGGGCCCAACCAAAAACAAACAACAGGCACGGACCAATGACAGTTTTATGTCAGGGTCGTTATTAAGTCTAGTTGTGCAATTAAAGAGGAAACCATACCTATACACTGTGATTGGATTTATTATAACTAGGCATGCAGACTGTCGCATTATATCCATGATATATCCCACTCTTTTATAACGATTGGTGATATTTTGTACTGACCAGGAAAAGAATGCCTTCTTTTGCATTTATCAACTATTCGCAATTGATAATAGGTTCTGATATGGCCTGTTGCAGAAGAGATTTCAAGTCAACAATGTATTCAACAGAAGAATTTTTGTATTAAAATGCTTTGCGAGGTTTATGATATCGATAGAATTATTGTAGTAAGCAAGTTGTATTTTGAAGTCACTTACTATTCATTTGAACATACTCTTCAAAAAAACGAGTGATCTGTATGTATGAGAACTTATTGTATTATGTGTACACATGTTGTTATGCAAAAAAAAAGTTTAAGCTTAAAATAAATGAGCTGCAAAATGTATACATCATAAGAAGTGGAAGGAACATAGCCATCAAGAAATGGGAAAATATCTATATATTTCAAAATTAGAAGCTCGTTTATCATAGGTTTTAGATGAAAGTATGCCACTAGTTATAGACAAGCCCCAGTTAAAAAATAGGGATTTCAGTATCAAAATAATTTGTTTTTATTTAAATGAAGTTCTGTGGGATATATCAGACTTACCATTTGTTTAATATAAGGATTATCTATATTTAGTAAGTCATCTAGATATATTGATGTAGAGGTGAACGCCTCAATAACGCCAGACTGAATGTTGTTCGAAAGAAACATCATGATTACAAATAGTTATCAATACTTCAAGTTGCTTCATGCTGTGGAACTAATTTAATCATGTTCTAATTAAAACTCAAGTCTACCACGGATCATCATTGAAATATGTATTAAATACTGTGATGAACTAATATTCAAGTACAATAGTAATGCGGGTAGCGAAGTGGTTCAGTGGCACTGTGCTTGACTCGAGACCGAGGGGCCACGGGTTCAAGCCTCACCGGCGTCACTGCGTTGTGGTCCTTGATCAAGACACATTTATCCTAGCTTAGTACTGATTCAACCCAGGAAGTCCCATCCCTTTTTAACTGAAAGATTGTTGATGGGACGTAATGAATCAAATCAAACAAAACAGTAGTGATGCAAAAACCTTGTCTCAAAATATGCGATTTTTACTTGAAAGATTGCAACTAGTTGTTTGACTTCTACCTCACGATTTGTCTTGCCAACGCATAAGAAATCCTTTAACCTTTTGCGTGCTGGATACTTTTTCATGAGTTTTGATGTCGTCTTCTACTAACTTTAAAAAAAATATTTCAGGATTAATATCAGAGTGTCAAACGGTTTGGATCCAGATCAGGACCAACATATCGTCGGTCCTGATCTGGGTCCAAACTGTTTGCAATGGTTAGCAACAGACAACAAAAGTCGTTGCTAGCAAGCAAAGATTTAAACGTCATCAGATTTGACCAAAAAAGGCTAAAACTGACCTGTTCAGACTGATCAGAACAATTCCTTGTTGCTTGGATGATAAAAGTGTTACACTTGCCTCATTCAAACATTGCGTTTTCCAACAAGAGTCTCTGCAGCTAAGCAGGCCTGTAGCAGTCTTATCTGGTCGCCAAGTTTTCATGCATAATTAAAGCGACTGGAGCCTAAAATGGCTGTAGTTTTCCTGTTACAGCGACAGAGTAATCAAAAACAATATTGAGGATCAATTCAAGGCGGGCATAAGGCACAGCTCTACTGTACAGTACATTCAAGACTTTCTTCAATGTAGTGAATGTCAATTTATTTAACCACGAGCATGGGCGTAGCTACCAAAGTACAAGCTCAGACTCAAAATAAAGCGCCATGATTGGCTGCTTGCGGACACGTGTCCGCAAGCAGCCAATCATCGCGCTTTATTTTGAGTCTGAGAATGAACTCAAGCTTTATAACCTCGGGGCCTTTATATGCAAAAACGCATTTGCGTACACTTTTGAACCAAAACTATGGGATTATTCTATCCCAGTTTTGAAGGTTTCTTGAAGCAATTCTGATGTGTCCAATTCCAAACTTTGGTAGGAGTAAGATCTATATATGATGGCATTTTATCTGCTCTAAGGCCCCCTTTTGGGGTTTAACATCCATTAACGAAGTGAAAGAGGTCCTGATTCATATAAGATTAAATATTGTCCACCGTTGCCAAGAATGTGCATAACATGGCAAATAGTGCAGACCCTGATGTCATCTGGGTCTACGCTATTTGCAAATACTCCTTTTTTAATTTTGTTAAGTATTTAGAAACAACGAAGATCAAGAGGAGACGTCGCATTACAAGGCCTAATATTTCCAGGTTTCTTCTATGCTTGGTATATTTGGAATGCAATCTCGTTTTAATCGGAAGTAGAGAAAGCAAGAACAGTAACTTAGACATCTATTCTTTTAAAATATAACAAAAATATGATAAAAAGTCTTGTTTAAGCAATAATGATATTTAAAAATATCTCCTTCATGAAAAAAATCAATCGTGTGGACTTCGAACCCTTCCCCGTTTTAAATCTCTCGTTAATAGATATAGATACAAATATTTGCCTCGGCTCAACCGACTGAGCTATGACGGCTTGGTATAATATTTCCGTATTTTGAAAACCTTTGTCAGGTGTTATTTTTTTTTACCGTTAATAACGGTATAACCTGTATTACCTTCAAGTGTTGATACGCTCTTTTACGTCACTTTTAACTTATCTATAGGCTATAGGCCAATTTTGACCTCAGACGGATCAAAGGTCAGACGAGTTTACTTAGGAGCACGAGAAAGGTAAATAAGATTGTAACGGTTGTTTTCTCACCAAATACTTACTGCTCATGCTATCGAAGTAACAAACTTTCCAATAAATATGTAACGACATGACCAATACAACATCCACAGGCTTAGTCGAGCGGTCTACGTCTTAAATCGCAAATATTCCGTGGAAAGTTTCAGATTTAGAATCCCTGAGTTCGAGTCCCAAAGATTTTTTTCTTTTTGTTCTTCGAGAAAACTTGAATTTCTCATGTTTTACGTGAAGGTTTTTTTTTCTATTTTGCGCGTGCTCAATTCATTTGCAAAGGAATCCAAAGCAAACTCCATGCCGATGCAGTGCAGATGCAGAAGATCCATAACCTTTGTAAACAGGAGAAGGTTGTTGGGCTAGCAATATCACTGAACCAGGCAAAGGAAAGGACTTCAACCGAGGCAAGAGTATCATTGAGCGGCTGATGAAGAGAGACCAGACAAAAGAGAAGGAACCTGAACGGTCTAGAACGAAAGAGGGTCCAACTGCACGACTTTGAAGTACGTTGAGCATGCAAGTATACTGGTTAAAGAAGATCGCGATAAAGGAAGAACATGAGCCAGTGGTGATCGATCTTGCGTCAGAAACCGACTACAGCTCCGATGCTGACACTGCCAGCGAGACGGAGGGCATGTGAAATTAAATGAATCTGAAAGTTAATACGAAATAAAATACATACCATGGTGAAAAAATATAATATAAAAAAGAACACACACACACACACACGCACGCGCGCGCACGCACGCACGCACGTGCATTAAAAGTAAAAAAATATGCCAGACCGAGACTCGAACTCGCATTGATTTCTTTCGTCTTATAAAACAAAATATAATATAGTGATCTTTACCTACTGAGCTACAGAGAACGTTGACTAAATGGTTGAAAGTTTACTTGATACTGTATTATGTATTATACATCTAACACCTATGATACCGCTTTGTAACGGTTTCTACCTGTTTCCCCTTTCACGTGCTGTAAATTCGAATAGTCTGATCTTTGATCCGTCTGAGTTCAAAATTGGCCTATACTATACCATTCCCACGTTTCCTCCATGTTTGGTATATATTTTGAATGCAATATTGGGTTAATTTTGTACAATTATATGCACGTGATACACATGCGAAAGGGCTTTATTAGTTTGCTACGTAGATTAATGCTAATAAAATTATAACAGACACTGCATGATACTTCATCTATTTACTCTTTCATCCCTAAGTTTCTAAGATAAACTTTTCCACTTTAATTGTAGAAGTATTTAAAGAGTCCATTGTGTTAAAAGGGGGTGGTTAGAGAAATCCTGAAAAAACTGCAAAAATGAGATTGAGAACAAAAGCAAAATGCGTAATCAAATAGTGTAATTCCAGATGAGATGGCTCTTCTGAGCCATCTCATCTGGAAATACATTGTTTGCCCAGATTGTCTTTTCAAGTCTGTAGTGTTGAAAGGGTTAAATACATATTTTCTTCCTCTATTCTCTAACATGATCATCGCTATTGTGCTTTCAAAGATGCATAGTAATGAGGCTATTCTATTTTTCTTATAAACAGGTGAAGCATGATTTTTCACTGCTACGCGCATATGCAATAATCTGTTGTAGGTTCAATATAACTGTAAACTGAGACTACCTGCACGCCCAAAATCAAGGTAAACTGGCCAGTGTTTGTTTACATCGATTCTCATCTATCTTTGAAAGTACAATAATAACTGTCTTCAGAGTCATAATTAACATCAAACGCCAGTCTATCACGGATTTAACCTTTCTGTATCAATAGGTTGTTCCACCTAGGCATGATTCAATGTACAAATCAAAGGGAAGCAAAGCTATTTATGATGTTTTACAATTCGTGATTTTTTCATCTACACGTAAGGAAACAGAGAACACCCACGTGCATTTCATTTCTTTCTTCACTGTTTACTAAAGTACATGCACTCGTTGATGGGTGTTTAGTATACAGAGCATTAATGGCGTCGTCAGTGGATACCCAATTTATATACATACTGCGTTGTCCAACTGTGCTCGTTAGAAAAAATGTGATTTATTGTTTTCTGTCATTTTTGGAGTATACAATATCAAATTGCACATGCTAGCATTCTAGCATTTGTTTATATTTGTGTTCTATGCTTGATAAATGCTTTGCTGACTGGGGTTGAGAAGACAGATATATGGCTCTATATACCTTAACTGGCACCAAAAAACTTGCTTTACATTTTGACAAATGATCAATGCATCTAGAACATTTTCTTGCATAGTTTCTCTTTATTATCTAACCTACTCTGTGTTTAACTGTTTATGCCTGTGCATTGTGAATAATGGTACTTATATTCTTACCCATATGTGGACAGGAACGTGAAACTGATTTTGTTACATGTTTATAACAAATGCACGTGTATATAAACCTGAGAATTTGTGAAGGCTAATTAGCGCCTTTGTCATTATCTCCCTGCAAATCACGATATCCAATCTTGCTTCATAGGCAATTTCAATATTTTAGCTAGCCTCTGTAGCTGACCAGGCCCTTAGGTTATAAAACTTTTTTCATACTAAAATCAGCTGAGCATGAAATTCATCTTGCTCATAAATGTTAAAATGGCAGCAATTGTTGGCATTTACATTATTAGCATGATAAATACAAAATCTGAAAGACTTAAAACCAAGATACCTCTTTATTTGTGGGTATTTTAGTTTTTATGAGCAGCTGGAATTTCGTGCTCAGTCGAATTGGGCATAAAAGAGCTTTATAACCTCAGGGCCTGAATAGCTTGATTGTGACCAGACAGGTTTTCTGTGACGAGGTCCATGCAAAACCACTATCTAATTCGTTATAGTTAAGATGGTCCATTTTTCTGGGCTGGGCCTTGTATCAGGCCTCCAGATTAACAGGATTGTTAATATATTCTTATCCATCAGTTTAAACATCACTGTTTGGTGCTCAAAAGAACCGTCCGATTGAGACGGTTCTCTTGAGTTTCCACAACATAGGTTTTGGTTGAGAAATAAGAAAATGAATTGTTGAATATGCACTCTTATCTGGAGGCCTGTTTAAAAGTGTGCTTCCATATTGTCTGTATATAAGTAGTGAAGGCCTTGGCAAGTTTGTGTAGATAAGCCAACTCGTCTGAACCTTTACTTCTGAGAAGTAATTGTTGCTAAAGTGACTCTAGAATCCAAGCTCACCTGTTAATCTTGGCTCAACCATAATAGCTTAAGCCTTTAAGATAGTTATAGCTGCTCAAGAAGAAAAAACACGAAATAAAAGATAGGGTCAGGAGCCAGACTACATAATCTCATGTACAGCTCATCTACTTACCTCAATCCCGCCATTGTGTACACTAGGTTATGGCATCTTCTCAGAAACAGATGAACAGGTAATCCAACATTATTGAACTAAGTCAGATGTCGCTCTGTCACAACGGAGAATATTTCCAGACTTTTCCACCTACAACTTGTTTGAAATTATCTCGTATTTCCACATTTATTCCCACACGACTCCTTGGTAGGACACTGACAAACATGTAACTGAGCTACAGCAATTAGACACGATCCCCATTGTGTTCAGCGAATGCATCTGGTCAGTCAGATCAGATACTTTCCCATGCCCTCTAAGGTTATCCAAGGCCCAAAATGTCTGCTTCGGCACAATGTACTTAATGGCCACTAGTTGCATTTGACTTAACAACATGTTATTAATTATTATTGAAATTTGCAATAATAAATGTTTACCATCTTAAATATTGTTTCTTTTAGAATTTCCCTCTATACGTGTTTGAATTAGAACTGCTTTTATAATGATCATTGCACTACATATAGATCTAACAAATTACATTATACCTAATTCTTAATTGCATCTTAACATATATGAGGCCCTGGAAGGGTATTTAGTCATATTTGGCTATTGGCCAAATACTTTTGCGAAAATACAAAGTTCTTTTATGGATATATGGTGTTAAAAAGCTTTCTGAAGTGGGATGAATTATGGGGATAGTTGCCCATTTCTTTTAGGGATATGGAATACTTTTCAAAATACTTAACGAATATGGGATACCTCGGCCCCCCTTCAAGGGCCTCATATATAAATATATAGCATTAGCCATTAACAGCTTAGGTCATTTGTAGCCACGGCTTAATGTCTCATCGGAAAGACTGGTGAAGCCAGAGATCGTACTAGCGTCCCTTGTTTACAAGGCGAGTGTTTAAACCACTACACAACAGCGGCACCTGTTTAGACATGTTTATGCTATTATGTAAGTTTGGAATTTTAGGAAGGGTCACTAAGCTGCAAGGACATATTATTTATAATTTTGGCAATAGCATAATATGTTAAAACTAAAAAGACTGACATATTGTCGTACACAATACATTAGATTGAATGTCAATATGCATGTTGTTTTTGTGATGCTTAATGCATGTAAACTTGCAATACTGAACCCCTTGTTGTATGCTCTTCAAACTGAATCTCATTAGATAATGCTTAAATAAGAGTTTCATTGAGCGACTGAGCTCACAAAGAGGATCTTACATGAGTGCTCATGTTTTATTGAATTTATTCAACGAGTAAGGGAAAAGTGATAAAATGCGAGGCCTGCCAGCTATTCGTTGTATTTACAATATATATGCAGCATGGTAGATGATGTAGATGTTTCTGCTATGCAAATATACATCCAAATAATTACCCTTGTATAAGATAAATGATATCTTTGCTTTAATTTAAGTTGTATGTCGATCTCAGCTGGTGATTGAGATATGCCTTAAGTTAGTTTAAATCACTTCGGGATTCCCCAAAGCAGCCCTTTACTAATTTCTTACTGTATGGACTGACGTTTTAGTTGATTCGTTTTAGATATTGATATCAAAAATGCTAGATTAAACAAAACTATTGAACATTTATAGATCTATATCTATAATGAACAAACAATTATTGTATATATTTGTACAATAATCTATACATATGTGTGCACATGTCCCGATCTTTTTATTCCATTTGTAGTGGTTAGTTTGTAAAAGCTTAACAATTTTGATTTCAATAGAAATGATATTGAAAATGCGATAATCAGCTGTCGAAGATAACAGGCATACAAAGATAATGGTCATAAGATGTTCAGTGAAACGAGGTACATCCAGGTGTATTGGACAAACTATAGAGGGGCTTAAGCAATGGATGGATTTGTGTAATGATCTATATCAGAAAATTCTGCTTTCTCTGTGAACACTTAATTGTATGTATTCATTTAATCCATATTAGATTACTATTTTTCTGTGCAGAATTATAATATTAGATTAGCCTATCACAAATGGGACCTTTGCAAAAAGCTAGGACCCTGATGAAAATGTTGCATCTTATCAGGATCTGCTTTGCTTGCAATAGTTATAAAAATGTTAGAAAGGTAATCCACAACCCCTTAAAACAATAGAAATTCTCGAAATTAACGAATTCTTATTTGAGCTAACATTCCATTTGGTATTAATGAGTTAATATCAGTATCAGTAAAAGTTTAAATTGGAATCATCCCCTTATAATACAAATCCACCATTTTATACTTTAATGTCATAATAAAATCCTAGCAGAAATTTAATCGTTCACTCTTTTTCGCTGAGCTTTAAATTGTATTAAATATATTGCATTAGCGCCATAACAAGATCCCATCCAGCATAGTCTTGGGCCACTATCGGCCCACCTGCGAAACGCCATTCTAATGGCGTTTCGCTGACGGGCCGATAGTGGTCTGCTTGAATATGCTAACTGGGGTAAAGCAAATGTTAAGCACACACAGCCACCGTATTATCCCGCGTTTTATGCCAATCAAAGGCGAAAATCAATTTACACTTCTTACGAGGTAGCGGACACTCTATTGATACAAAAGAACAGCCTTCTTCGCTCATAGTAATCAGTTTAATTATTGAATATACTCTGAGTCACGCAGAAGCATGGCCCAATAATGAAGAGAAAACAACTGTCTCAGACAATGCTGTCAGCTGACCCTGGCAAGTCAATGTTCGCTTCTAATATTCTTCGTGCATACATGTAGTTTTAACTTTAAATATTTAACAGGCTCTCAGGAAAGATGAAGTATGGGCAAATAATAAATGTAAGAAAAACAGTCTTAGATAAGCTGTATGCCATCGTTGTATTGTCAATTTCAGCATCTTACATAAATGTACATGAAGCTTATTTATTGGATATACACTCGAGCACGCAAGATTTCTGAACGTAACGCACATGCGCAAATACCTCTAATAAACGTCCATTTTAACTTATACAGCAAAACTAAAGCCTGAGCCTTTATCTAAATCAATGAGTTATATATGCGAGCGGCGAAGGCTGTTGCCAGTCTGAGTAATAGCTGCTCGTAAACGCAGGTTCAGGCAAAGCAGTGATCGCAGATTTTGCTGAAGCATACTCGTATTTGATTATACCACCCTTACCAAAGTTTGCCAACGTGCACGGTCAACATTGATGAAGGTCATATAAAAAAGTTATACCAAGGTTTGTCCACCTGTATGGGAGATATTCTTTGACTTTTCGCTTACTGTAAAGGCGGCGCCTAATGAATGCGTAATTAGGACTGGTCAACCTTAGACATAGGTAAAAGCTGAAAATTAGGCGTGGTTTTATTCAAAAGTAACTGTATCATCTTGCGCCATTACCCCAGTATAGACACAAAACACGTTATTTAGTCCTTAAAACGCCAGCTTTTAATATATCTGCATCTGAAAATGTCTATTTAACATAAGCATAATGGCAAACATCTCTAATTAATTGATTTCCTTTCTAAAACACCAAACAGATGGCAATGGCCCTGTGCTGATACTGCCCACAGGAAGGTCACAATGTTGCTCTGTTGCAAGAAAGTTTTTTGTTACACCAGCCGTATAGTAGGGAATGTTTTATTACTGCATTTAAATCGAAGACCCATCGACTCAATGAGAACGACTGCACTACAGTTTAAAAAAACAAGTGCGGGCCATACCAGGTACTAAAGGACGTCAACGATTTTATTGTGCAAACTGTAATTCTATAGTGAGCCAATTCAAATTTGGAATCAACAACAATAGATCGATAAGATTGGGGGGTGGGGGTGATGTTATTTTATACAGCATACAGTTAGCATTAGTAATTTGATAAGAAAAGGTTCGATATGATTTAAATAGATATTGAAAAAGTATGCGTTTATTTTGCTGTCGAGTAAAGCTAGTTGTCTTTTATGTGGATTGGCCTTTGTCAATGCTCTTGTAAACGTAGTTGATTCCTCTTCAAAGTTATTGTTGTACTTTTAAGTCTCTTTGGAATCTCTATGTCATAATTTCAGCAGAAATAATTTTCTCAAATTCGATCTTCTAAATATATTCTACAAACTAATCCAAGCCCAAAAGTTCAAAATCAAACGCTCTCGCAATAGGCTACACTTTATAATTTTTGTATACTATAAAGTCATGTGATAGAAGCTGAAAACAGCGCCATGTAATGATATCATCATTAACCAACCATAATCAAAGTTATCAGTAAAGCATTCTCTACATATCTTAACTTCCATTTATATCAACCAATAGGAAGATGCAAAAATGACTCAGAATCACCACAATTGCGCAATTCCCCAAAGGTCATCTGATTGGATGTATTCCAAACTCCTGCCAATCAATGTCAAACTTGACATGGTCTGTTTATTTGGTCGATGCAAGATTACTAAACAAAAGCGACATTTCGAAGGTGTCGAAATTGACAGGTGTTTTGGCGTTTAAGAAATGATAATGATGTTAAGGTAACTTTCTCATCAGGTTCAATTTATTCATTTAATCACAGATAAACGCCCCGACCTGCTTGGGTTCCGATTGATTTTTGTTTGTATCTTTTAGCTTTAAAATCATATGAAAACTTTTACGCTTGATGTCTAGGCATGAAATAACTAATTACGATTTTGTCATCGTGGATAATTAATCAATAATAAAACCGTATAATTATGACTAAACCGTAATAATTTGTTATTTTTTAATATAACTGTAAAAGCACATTTAAGATCTGATTTTATCACCGTTTTGGCAAAACAACACAGAGGTTGTTGACTAGACGATGCAGTCTCGAAGCAAACAGATTTGAAAGTTCTCATTTTTTGTCAGCCTTTATTTGATTGCAATTTTACTAAAATACCGGAGTTTGTAATGAACCCAAAATTGCATAGTAGTATGACCACAGTGCATGGATAAATCCATAAACATTGTGAATCCTCTCAGGTAAAGCCTGCTATTTTATACTAGTGCCAGTTCCTCACGGTGCTCTGGACTGAACTTTCTGATAGGTAATTGTGGAGTTTTTGGTCATACTCAAGGGCATTGCCAGAATGGCGAAAAGGTTACGCAAATCAAAGGGAGTCTATTCATATGAGCAGCGATTCTCATCATTTGCGCCCCATTTTAAATGGGGACTTCTCTGAAAGGACAGAATTTACCGCCAGAGGCCGCGAATTCTGTCTTTTAAGAGCAATCCCCTATGGTGTGGAACAACAATAGGTGGTTTTCCTTGAATGTGTTCAATTTTCATTACGCACGTGCGTATCTGTGTAATAGGAACTACGCCTATGATACTCACGCGTTTTTATCGATCCTGTGCGATGTGCAAGGAAATATTGCAATCGACTGTTTTAATATGTTTGTGTAACCATTTACCACAAAATACTAGTTTCTCAAATTAGTCAATGCCAATTTCGCAATATGATATACCAGCGAAAGTAAGGGTATTTACATTCTTATAATCTCGGTCAACATCGTGCATGTATTGTGCTTTCAAAGATGCATAGTAATGAGGCTATTCTATTTTTCTTATAAACAGGTGAAGCATGATTTTTCACTGCTACGCGCATATGCAATAATCTGTTGTAGGTTCAATATAACTGTAAACTGAGACTACCTGCACGCCCAAAATCAAGGTAAACTGGCCAGTGTTTGTTTACATCGATTCTCATCTATCTTTGAAAGTACAATACCACCAGTCCTCGGCATGTAAATATGTATTTCTCAAAACCCTCATTAAATGTATAGGTGGTATTAATCTTTCAAAACTGGAATAAGCTTGTCAAAAATCCATCCTAACCAAGTGTCTCTATAGTCTTTGATTACTCAGAACAAATTCCTTTATCTAACCCAGGTAAGCACCCGAGAGGACGCAAATGTAGCTCTACTGCACATACAATGTACGCAAAGGGCACTTTACATAAGATACGGGTGTTATGGCAACATGTGCGTGTGATAAAAAGTACAAGGTATTGACTGGTTCTTTCAAGAAAGCGAGAAGTTCAATTGGTAAAAACTCTGAATGCGAAGGAGTGAGTTTTTCCCAATTAACCACGCTTCTTACTTTATTATATGCTCTTGTTTTGCGAACCCAAAATATCAATATCGTGGGTAACACGCGGAAAATTGTCTGACAATGATTTAGCCGGGGTCCAGCATAAAGTACAAGTTGGAATGTGCGACCAGGAAAGATTCAAATAAGTCTGCGCATCCACACTGATTGAGCAGAGTCTTAGATTTACGTCTGAAGAAATGTTGGACCCAGAGCTATCCGTAGAATGTCAATCGAAGACTCTGATCCGCCTGCGCATCCACGCAGGCTGATCAGATTCTTCGATTGGAACACGTGCCAATGTGTACAATGTGCTGGTGACCGGCTGAGTTATTGACTTTAGACAGCCAAGTAAAATATATACATGCAACATATCTTCAATTATCGGGTCTTGTAGTATGCTTTAACTCTTTGCATGCTAATGAATTATTCTATATATGGTTTTATTACCCAACCGTCTATATACGGAGTAATAGTCTATTTTTTGCTATGTCATGAGTCACTGAACTATTCCACCGGTCAATAAATATGACTATAGACTGGCACTATACCATGGGCCTGGTTTCCCGTTTCCCGGTTAAAACACACACAGGCGCTTATTATCATGCGCGACGACAATGCGCGTACGGTTCGTGTTATGCAACAACGGTGAAAATGAGGCGTGGTTTGGCAACTTTAACTTTAATAACCCCGTTGTTTATGATCAGAAACATAAAGTGTGGGTACTCGTTTTCTTAGTTAGAACGAGCGGAACATTTTGAGACCAAAATTGAGCAGATTTGGTGAAATTTTCCGTTTTGCAACAAAACCGCATCGTCTACAGCAACTCCATTCAAGGAACGCTGCTAAGTATTTCATCAAATGGGCTGGGTAATAAAACACTTATTTCATGCCTGTTTGTAGTATAGTCAAACTATTACCCCTCGGTACCGTGGACGACCTGATGCACTATTGCACTCGGCCTTCGGCCTCGTGCAATGGTGCATCAGGTCGTCCACGGTACCTCGGGGTAATAGTTTTGACAATACTACAAACAGGCATGAAATAACTGTATATGATACAGTGAGCCTGGGACGGATCATTGCAAATATCAAGAGACCAAAGGTTAGAATTCCCTCCAGTTCCTGAACAAAATTATTGCTTTTTGTCTTACAAATGAAGCAGACCCTGATGAATTGACTCGTTATGTGGTGTTTCACTTGGGTCTTCACTGTTTGCCAAACGTACCGTTTACATGTTTGCATTACAAAATGACATAGTGGCTCTAAGAAGCCTGCATGTGTATCTACATGTATATGCATAGCCTCTGGAAAAAATATTGGTTTAAATTAAACCTTTGCAGACAGGAAACCCCTAAATGGGTACTTTGGCAAACAGTGAATGCCTAGATGAAATGACAATAGTGTGGTACATGTATTTTTTCAGGGTCTGCACTGTTTGCCAAGATAAATCCAATCTTCAGAGAAAGAATTACAAGTATACATGTTCAGATTTATATGGGTCTGTTTTTTATTAAACCGATCATCAAAGTAGGGAAATGGCAAAGATCAGGAATCGATGCATATATATATAGTATTATAATAGTGACTTGAACAGGCGTACTGTACACGTCAAGTGGATTAGCCCAGTTCATCGGATCGAACGAGACGCGAAGCGTCGATGGTGATCTGATGATATGGGCTAATCCACGAGATATGATATTGTACGCCAGTTCAAGTTACAATTATAATAATATGTTTGTTATATGCCTTTTCCGACATTATTCTGATTTTGTAAATTGCTTTGGGCTTTAATCCAGAAAAATTGCGGGAACGTTTGCCATAACGTTACGTTTAATGACGTCACGTCATCATATTTCCGTCGCTGGTTCCATGCTTTAAATTAACAGGTACTGTACGTAACGTTGCCACAAAACAGGTAACCGATTTAGCCTCGTTTTAAAGGATAGTTATATGGAATCAGAAAACCTTAGTTCGTTGATCTGGCTTTTTGTATTAGATGGCAAGAAAGCAGACAGTTCAAACGATATATCATTTATAGATATATAGTAAAATCAGGTACCCAACTGACACTGACCCGGGATAATGTACGGGAAAGTTACAAATACAAAAGAAAATATCACATACAGGAGAGCCAAGAAGTCAGCCGTTTCCCAGCAGGTGATCAAGCTATGAAAAGATTAAACTCTAAAAGTGTTTTCATCTAATAAATCTCAAGTTATGTCCATTTCTTAAAGATTATTATATGTTTCAAACAACCTTTTTTCATTTTGAACGAAAATCTGGATCTACAACTAATTTATTGATTTGGCTGTGAGTTAGACCATTACATACAGTAAAACCTGTCTTAAGCGGCCACTCATAAACAGACAAAACAAAGATCTGAATGACAAATGGCAGCTTAATGAAGGTCGAAAGTATTGCAAAATGCTCCCCTTGGAGCATTCTGCAATACTTTTGACCTGCATTAAGCGAAAATCGGTCTTAAAACCCAGTTTTGGTCTTCTTTTTGAGTGGCCGCTTATGACAGGTTTTACTGTATCATTATTTGCAATTATCCGTACATACTGGCAAGTAAGTAGGTGAGAATTACCAGGAAATACCACAATCATCAAACGTACAGTCACAAACTCTCATATCTAATTTCGATAATGTTAATAAAATTATTTCCAATTCCAGCATTTTCAAAAGACCTATAGTGAAGTATATCGGCGATTGAAACTTGTATTTAGACCCTTTTAAGATAACAGAACAAACCCTAGAATAAGTAATTCATTCCAAAACTTCCGTAACGATATGATCAAAAGGTTGATAGTATTTAGACTTGCGTTCTTAAGTTTCAGTAACTACTTTTTACTGTTGAATATTATTATTGAGACAGTGCATGAGATATCCAACAATGTGGTATGTGCGACCAGCAAAGCCTCAGATCAGCCTGCGCATACGCGCAGTCTGATCATAGCCTTTGCTAGTCGCTTGAGTATTCTATGATTGTTAAGCTACTGACTGAACACCATTTGGAGTTTCTAAACTTAGAAGAAGGCTGCAGAGGCTCGTCCGAGTCTACACTTGTCAAAATGTCAAATTGTTGGAAATCTCACACCGCGGCTCATATATACTGTGCATTAGCATTATATGTTCAGTCTTCGAAGGCGTGGCATCATCTGTCACCAGTATAAACGGAGCACAACAAAGAGGATATATGTAAGAAAGTCTCACCTCGAGGTCTCAACTGACAACAAGACGATGAACAAATTTGTTCCTCCAAGTATTGTTCTGTACTATGTTGTTGTCGAAGACTTCAAGTTTTTAACCAAACTATTCAAGGCAAATGTGTTGGATACATTCGCATACATTGTTACTTGACTTGTCAACCAACTTTTCTTAGCACGTTTCGCTTGCGGTATGATCGCATTCATTTCTTGCACACCAGATCCAGAATCCCGTACCAGCCCGTGGGAAAGATAAAAAAGAATAGCCGCACGTCAGCCGCACGCTGGCAGCATGTCGATCCGTGACGTCAGTGTAATGTAAAAATTACGTCACCATGTAGCATCTCAACGTATTCAGGATTTTCTGGCTGTATTTTTCATGTTCTTTTTGTTTTGTTTTTTCAATATTAAATGCGGTATTTAGTGTTGAGCAAGAAAATGAACCCATTATTAGTGTGGGGATGGGATAGAGAAATCCTTCCCTCGCGATCACCGTTTGGCATCACTCGGCAAGCCTCGTGATGCCAATCGGGGATCCTCAGGATGGATTTTTCTATCAAACCTCACACTCATATTTGATTCGTATAATACTCTACCAAACTCTTAAAACATCTGATCATTATGGGTTTTTTATCTACTACCTAAACAGCTTGTCCATGAGTTGATTTTGTGACAGATTAATGGTTGATTTTATGACAGACTAATTTATATCATATTCGATCTTGTCTTTTGAGCGCAAAATGCGAGGATCGTCTCGAACATTTCTTCTTTCACGACCAAATACCAAGTCTCGGTTTTATATCAAATGTTAATAATAAGACGCAGGTTATTAAACTGTTTCTAGACGAATGGGAGAAAATATATACGCAAACACATTTGTTGGTAAAAGTGTTCGTTGTTTATGATGAAGAATAATTCTGCTTAGCAAGGGAAGGCAAACTGTGATGAAAGAACCCCAAGAATATCTGCTCAGCATATATGACATTAAACAGACATTAGCATCATTTTTCATTGCCTTCAAAACAACTTGACATCCTCAAATTCTACGATAATCGTAGCTTGGTTGCCAGTCATAGTTGTCCCTATTTTGCTATTAAAATTTGCATAGGATATCAGTCAGTCCATATTATTTGACACCGACAAGGCTGTTAGGTTCAAACCCTTAAAGCGCCAAAAAATGCATCTGAAATTGTCGTCTGCTGAAGTCGTCTGCTTCAAAAAATTACCTGACATTACTGACGAATTAAGTATAGAAGCAAACAGCGTGGACCCAGAACAGACTGCTCCTACAGGAGCAGTCTGATCTGGGTGCAAACTGTTTCACACAGAGGCATCTTAAACATTACAGCAGACGTGAAAAGCAGACGACTTTGTTGCGATTGGCGCATTAAGGGTTAAAGTAAAGGTGCAAAGTATTACCCTGCACTCATTTACTTGCTATGGTACCACACGCACCTTTGTTAAGAAGGCTAAAATGCTTCTGCCAGGGTTGTGAGGTTGGAGAGAAACACAAACTTAGTGTTTGGCATGACTAAAGATGTCCCGAAATCATGAATTTAACGGTATTGAAAAGTGTATTTGTTGTCTATATGGTAACCATAAGTATAAGAATATAAACTCATAAGCAACTGGACTGACTTTCATTGATACTTTGAGTAATAATACATTTGCCTGTTTTAAACAGACACATGTATTAACTTTCTGCTCAAAGTATCAATGAAAGTCAGTCCAGTTGCTAAGTAGCTATGATGGTGTTGATCTAGGTCTCCTCTGGCCATTTAGGAGTCACTCCAAAGGCATGTTAAGAGAATCAATTACCAAGCATATATTCGGCTTCATGCAAATAAGACATTTTTGGAGGTTCCTTCCCCAGTGAGACATGGACGACAACAGCATCATTGATTACAAATGGACAAGTGTCTGCATCATTTCCTTCAAGATTGTTATGACATCATCGATACTGGGGTGATTGTTTGTTTGTTTGTTTGTTTGGTGCTTAACGACGCATAAACCCTTGTGGATCATTAGCGTCAGATGGTATTAAACTAAACATGATGAAGATGGAAAAAGTAAAAATTTATAAGATAAATAAAAGGAATGAGTGTTTCGACGACGACGACGACGACGATGATGATAATTATGATGGTGCTGATAATGATGAGCTGTCAACTGAAGTGGGAAACATAATAGATGTAGCTTGTGTCTTGATAAGACTCAATATGAGGCTGATTACTAGTAGAATCGCTTTTGTACTATCTTTCCATTTGGATCAGAAATGTCACAAAATATACCTCATCAGAGAACTAGTAAAGAAAAATGAGCCAGATGTCCAACAATGTGGCATTTTGACATGTGTAGACTCGGACAAGCCTCTGCAGCTTCTTTTTAAGCTTATAAACTCCAAATGGTGTTCAGTCAGTACCTTAACAGTCATAGAATACTCAAGCAACTAGCAAAGGCTTTGGTCAGACTGCGCGTATGCGCAGGCTGATCTGAGGCTTTGCTGGTTGCACATACCAAATTGTTGGAACTCTCGCGCACTGGCTCATTAATGAGTTATGCTGTTTTAAAGCTTTATATGGCGGCGGTAGAACTTCTACCTGCCCTTCACTATATTGTAAATTTTATTTTCTTGTCCTTTGGGATCATGGGTTTCATTGTGGAACTTTGAAACTATTAGAGGGTCACTGATGACGCCTAAATGGCAGAAGCTAGCTAGTCTGGCCCAGGGAGTATGCATACTCTAGTTTCAGTTCTTTGGTGCAGTCTTTGCTTCCAAAGGATACCCTTTTAAGAACATATTTATATTTTGCGTTTTAAGTATAGCAGCTATAAGGGTGTTACTTACATTAGCATTATGTTACATATATTAAATTGCATTTTACTTTGTCTGTATTTGGAATTATAATGCATTCGTCAGAATGAAATGCTTACCTGGTGAACTTGAATACTGATACGAACAGGATGTTCATTAAGTTGCGTATGTCTTGTTCTGTTGTACATGGTTGTCAATGACTGTAAAAATAAAATTAGGGTTTGAATATATAATTGCCATTAATGAAGAGTAGGAATGTCACATGTATATACACCATGTTCACTGCCTTAGACTGCTATTTCATAAGCTGCCAATTTGAATTGTGATATCTGGCCAGAGATTGGTTGTATAAGAAACGATATCAGATAGAAACGTTAACTTAAATGGGTTATCTACGTTACTTGTATTAAACCCATGTGCAGGATATTCCGATGCTATCAAATTTTGTCAAATTAGAGTAATTACTATCTACGATTAATATCTAAAGACGACTTGCTCTTAGATTATATAGAGCTCTAACAACCAAGTATGGTCATTGCTACTACAGTCTGAACTTACAAATAATATACTAGTAATGTATTTAACAGGCCTTTAAACGATAAAGTACATACATTCAGCGCGCTAGCAAGTTATATATAGTGGCTTATGATACTGACTTTTAGAAACAAAATATGTCTACACCCCCCACCCCAGCCCCACCCCCGTCATAGTGCACCTTTACCATATACTACTTCCCATAGTCTGATACACTGAACCAAAGTTCTAAGTGGCCATGTTTCAATTTCATCTGACAAAGCACTAATGAGTTTGAAATGATTTTTTCCCCAAATATGTGCATTCCTATGGACTAAAGTTAAGTGGTGCTTTAGATGAGTTTTCTATCACTTCACAATTTTTGTGTTCAAAAATGCATAAAATCAACTTTTTGAAGAAATTAAATGTTTTGAGTGCAGTTTTATTGAATTGAAGTTCAGGTGATTATAAACCCGTCTAGCCGACTTGAAAAAACCCAAATACTTGATTTTTTGCTTATGACAGATCTTTTATGATTTCTTTTTAAAATCTCAATTTCTGCATTTTCTAATTCTTTCGAAAATCATCTGCTGCACATGCTAAATCATTGTGTGTGTTTTATTTAATATGACTATGTTAGACTAAACACAATACAGTTTGATCAACCCATTTTCTGACGATAATTTTTTCAAGACTGGTATCCACTTTAAATGTCATATAAGTGGCATATGTAAAAGATTATTTTAATAGAACTGTGACGCCTATACATAATAAATAATCGTTGAAATTTTCAATCCCGTAATGCAAATAATAAAGCATACAGTGCAAATCAAAGTATGTATGCAAATTGCATGGTTAAAGCTAAAACTCTTTGAATAAGCTTAGATAGTGACTATAGCACCTCTGCAGTGCTTTACTTGCAGTAAAAAAGACCATAAAAAATATTTCACAAAACTGTTGATTCTTTTTCATCCTATATCACAGCTGTTATTAACAGCTCCTAACTAATTAAATAAATAAATGGATAACGTATCTGAGCAATATTTTATATAAACTAAAAAGTGTGACTTTTTGAAATGAGGGGCCCTTTTCTCTGACTTTGTCTGTGCAAGATCTACCAGTCACTTTGAAATGAGAGTCTTGACAAAGCCTTGGATTTATTTATAGCATTAACATTTTATAAGAGCAAGTTTTGTTTTTTGAACAGGCGCAAAAATGTTAGGTGGCCACTCATAACATCGTTTCAGTGTATATGACTTATTCTAACAGACGGTCGGAGGTAATCTATTAGAATGTCTATGTCATACGACACCCTGTCAGCCTTGACCAAAATGTATCTGATGACCGAGAAAATGAAAAAAGAAAGATTTAATATAGGCAGAAAGCAATTATGTATATTATAGTGAAAAAATACAGAATCAAGATGTAATAAAATATAGGAATAAAGAAAATAAGATAGAAAATGAAGAAGGAATAAAGCTTTCCCATTTGCATGCTTACCAATCTAAAAATACCAATCTTGCTACCATGTGGGGCTAAGGGCACCAGGTTCACCAGCACATGTTTAATTCTTTACGTCCCAGTCATCAATTCGTCAGATATGTCGAGGTGGGTCTTCCTGGATTGAACCAGTACTAAGCTAGGATTAATGGGTTTTGCTAAATGACATAATGCAGTGACACCGGTGAGGCTCGAAGCCCACAGCCCTTCGGTCTCGTGTCAAGCACACTACCATTAAGCCATTGTGCTCCCTAGACCTAATGTTCAAAATGGGAGGTTATAGAGCCCCTACTTAGTACCAAGTCAGGTGCCTCATCAGTAGATGCTGTGAGTTTGTTCCAGAGGAAAAGATATGTATTTGAAGCAGTTATGTGAGGTGGAGGTCTGCCTGAACTTCTTTGAGAAGCTTGCTTCTGTCTTTGCTTTTGCCGGTATATGGTACAAGCCCTTATCGATGTCAAATATGTTGTTGACTAGCATGTAGAACATGTTCAACTGTAGCTTGCACCTTCTGGCCTCATGTGTTTCCCATTGTAGTTGGTTAACCTTGTTTATGAATAGGGTTCACATATTATTTTGGAGGATACATTTTTCTCAGAAGCAGGGAACGTTTACTTGCTTATCAATCGTAGAAACACAAAACCAGCGTCAGAACGTAAATAAACAAAGCGACGATTAACATCAGAACGATCAGCTGCTAACATGTATATATACGCCTAGGGTCCTCTACGATTTGACAAAGTAGTCCCGCGATTCACCCAGCTTCTAGGTACGACCAGTCTGCATCAGCGCATTTTTGTTTGCTACTTAGACGCATCAAAAGCCAAACTTGAAACATGCAAAAGTTCAATATTCTTACTAGTTTCTGTAGCTCAGCAGGCTGGATAGTGTCCCACTTGACCGCAAATATCACGCGCCGAAGTCAATATAAATACGTAGCAAATCCAATATTAGCAAAATGTAAGATACATCATTGAAGTTTAGTATGGGCGGATACAGAAAAGGGTCATGACTTAACTTTTAGATAATCTGGAAAAACGGATCCTTCAGAAATAGGGAACCTACAATATTAGAGAACGGCAGACTCGGTTTAATTGAGTCCGTTCATGATAAAATCATCAACACATTTCACAGAGGGCCATCGAACCTCCCTCGGAAACCAATTGGACCCGACCCGAGGGGTCCAATCGTTTCTCGAGGGAGGTACGTACCAGCATTTTTTTTAGGAAGACTACAGCCACTTGTGATTTTCCAGGGGATGTTTTGACACCCTGCCACCCCGCCCCTCAGGACCCGTGTATGTTAGCGGTCGTATAGCATGAAGTCATGTCTTCGCTTAATGGGGCTCACTTAATAGAAGCTCATGAAAAAGCCTTTAATGGAATAATATTAAATATTAAAACACATTGAAAATTTCCATTAATTGAGAATGCATCTTTTATCAAAGAAATGACATTTAGTGAGAAGAACTGACGAAGGATGGATTTTTGATTAATTAAATGCGATACTTTCAATAATCGTATGTGGCATTCCGTGACACCACTAGATTTCAATCCGACGCCCCGGCGGCTGTTCTAATGGGGCATACGAGTATAACGGTTACAGTATATGTATACGTAAAATGTACAAGCTCGTACGATTAGGAGTTTTGATTTACGTTAGTGTTTTCCGTAGATATCAACTTGTTTCTTTCTTGTGGCATTTCCTAATCAAACTCGATTTTCTTTACCTATTCTATACCTATTTCTTTACCTATCCCTGTTTTGCTTCAAAAAAGAAGTAACAGAAAACTGATCTAGAATCCGTCTCCCTTAATTCATGTGATTTTATATAAACGCGTGACAAAAGCAAATATCTGCGCATGTTATATACTTAAGTCTGTATATGAAAACTGCCACCTAGCGGAAAAAATAGACACAATGTACTTTTCTATTCCACTTCACGCATGTATTACTGGCATTATGAGTGTGAGTGTGGGATAGAAAAATCTGTTCTGTAGATCGCCATTTGAAATCATGAGGATTACCGAGTTATGACAAACGGTGATCCTCGGGTTAGATCTTTCTATCCCATCCACACATAAAACAATATATTTTTTTCCTTCTCGCCATTAAATATCCCATTTTGTTTATTCAAAAAGGGGCTCCCATAAATCCATGAATACGCTAAGGATATGACAAGGTGATGTCACTTTAACATAACAATGACGTAACTTGTGTTTTGGCGTGTGCTTCTTTTGTGGATCGTTTTTGTGATTTATGTTTGGTGTCTGTCATGCTATCTTGTCTGTTCATTGCAGGCTTGTGGTCACTTGCTTGGAAAGGGATAACATCTTGGCCCTCTTTTATGTGATGTTTTCTTGTGTGTGTTTTTTCACTCTCCCATGTGGTGTCCTGAATCAGGTGTGGTACTTGATTGCATCGATTCCTGATCTTTGTCTTCTTTCTTGCTTTGGTATGGGCCATGTGAGATAGCATTTATTCCAAATGGGTAAATAAAATGGAAACCTTGATCTGGTGTGCAAGAAACATCTATCTACATGTACATTTGTGTTGTACAAGCTGTCAGTTACACTTGAAGATTGGGAGCGCAGTGGCTCAGTGGTAGAGATCTTGACCTGAGACCGGCGGCGTCACTGTTTTGTGTCCTGGAACAAAACACATTAATCCTAGCTTAGTACTGGTTCAAACCAGGAAGACCCGTCCCTATATAACTGAAAGATTGTTGATGGGACGTAAAAAAACGAATTAAACAAACATACAAACACTTGACGAATAAAACTCAGGTGATTACATTTTAAGAGGAGCCAAATAATGATAGGACAGATATGAGTAGAAAAAGCTAGCTAACAAAAACACGTTGTAAATACGTTGGCAAAACTTTGCATAATAGAGGTTAGGTTTATTGGAACGTTTTTTTCAATGCTCGCTCAACGTTTTTATACAACGTTGCAGCAAATCATTTCTACAACTTTTCTGCAAATACGTTTTACCATTAGGCAGCCTCAAACAGGATCTTAACAGCGATTAAGATGTCATACTTTTTTTTATTACTGTTAAAACCATGCCCTGCTTTAGCGTGAATTCAGCTTTATGTCAAGCTATTCAATTGGTGATTTCATGGGCAAATCAAGAGGGGAGGCAGGGTGTCCGGACCCCCCCCCTGAATAATCATAAAAATAAAGGGTTTCTTAGCAATACAGGGCCGGATCACCTAGAAAATCACTATGCTACTAAGCCAGCATTTAAAGTTGGGCAACCATCGGCATGCCTGCGAAGTGCTTCGTTGGCGGGCCGATGATGGCCCACTTATAGTGGTATTTATATCCTCCCTCCCCTCGTATAAAAATTGTAAAAAAGTTAAACCACTCTGATAAAACTTTCTGGATCCGCGCATAAATTTGGTCATTTTACTTACAATATGGAAGGCAGAAAACAGCTCATGTTTTTTGTTTTTTTTACAGTCAAAATAATTAGCTATGAAAAAAAAATGAAACCATTTACTCTGTTTAGTCATGACGGTAACCCTTTACATGATAGATACCTTAAGAACTTAACTACTCCACGATTATTACCAAATCAACTTGAAGCATTCAAGTAATTATCATTTTACAAGCACAATGGAAAACAGTGTGAATTAGCATTTTACCAGCACAGTGGAAAAAAGTGTGAATTTTGATCAGTTAGTAACTCTGAAGCCAGCTAATTAGAATCTTTACCGTTTAAAAACTGGGTATACTCGAATTTAGCATGGTAATGGTTAAGACATAACACTTGGATCAGTACCACCTATTCAAGAAAGTTTGTCATGAGGATCATTCATAAAATAAACCCCACCTCCCTCATACTCACCTGCATGAGGATCAAAAAATCCAGAATACAAGCATCAGGATATGTAACTGGAACACTTTTGAATAAAACTGTTGATTGAGATGACCAAACACAAGCTGGTGGAAATAAAATTAAGGCTGGCATTTCTGGCGACAATATTTTGTTTTCTTAGTAGTGAATAGCGTTGATTTAACATTTCAGAACCGTTGTCTAAACTTTTGTGTGTGACGAAATAACTTGTACTCGAATTAAAGTACCTGTGAGGTATATCAAGGAAGAAAAAATTGTGACTTGTGACGTCTTATTTGTTACAGTAAGTACGCAGCCTTTTGGGAATTGTGACCATATGTGTTAAGTTTTCCCCATAACACAAAAGTTGTGAAAGCAAGTAACCATTTTGTGAGCTTACCCACAGCTCAGGTCATTTAATTATTTCACTTTGTGATCAAACGCTGCTCGTTTACCCTTTTTACTTAGACACAAGATTTTAATTGACTCATTGTGTCAGTTCTCCAAACATTATTTGTTCGTGCATAATTGTTTTCTTTTACCCAATTACAGTGCATACAGTGCTTTTGTAACCAGCAAAACTTCAAAAAAGTACGTTTAGTGCACTAATCATATCTGGCGTACCTCTTATATAGACGCAGAGCCAGTGAATATTGTATCAATGAAGTGCATACAAGCTGCAATATGGACGCGGCCACATTAATGATGCAATGAGGTCACAAATCTATTGTTCCACTCCCTTGTATATGCAAGCATAGTTTTCCCTCAGCAAGCCATTTTCAACAGAATAAGCCTAGTTTTACCTAGCATGTTACGTATTACAACTACTATGCTCATTTCTGAAATTAAATTTGGTTAGTACAAGTTTTATGTCTTGTGTTTGTCTTGCTTTCGCGTCTGTTCATTGCTGCCTTGTGGTCACCTGCTGGGAAAGGGCTGACCTCTTGGCTCTTGTTTGTGATGTCTAATAGTGATTTTGCCACTTTCCAATGTGGTTTCTTGGTTCAGGTGTGGTACTTCATTGTATTGATTCCTGATCTTTGCCGTGTTCTTACTGTGAAAACACATACCAGAAGCTAAATATGTGCAAAAATATTTTTAATCTGTCATTATCAAGGATATACAATTGAAAAGAACAAAACTCGTTTATTTAAAGATTATTTTGCCAATTCAACCTTTAGTGTTGTTAAAACACACACTCCATTTTTGGGACTTTTTTTCTCGAAAATTGTCGAAGCACATGGTAAACAAAATTTAGAGACAAATAATACAAACAGCACACACAGTTCCCGGTTAAATGTTGCCAAGGAACGTTTCCAAAGCGTTATAAGGTGACAAACTGTATGGGAATACATGTTAGATTATTTTTTTTAAATGCATTGAATCCAACCAAATAATAACATATACGAAAACGTTTTCTGTAAAATGGAAAAAGAGTTAATAGGAAAGCCATAAGACTGTGGAAGATTGGCCAATGCATTCAGTTCTTCAGTCTCGTCCAATCTAGCTTCCGTGGCGGTCCAAGGTCACACGAAGCGCCCGCTAGCATATTACAGGGAGATCACTAGAACCTGCTTGTTGGCTCTAATAATTTTTCAGCGAGTTTGTTAATGATTTCTCGTCATAAGAAGATTGAATATAACAATAATGTATTGCAACATACTGCATGCTTGTTGGTCAACCCAATCACGGTTGGTAACTTTGCCTTCCTCTTTGATTGCACGCTGATGGGTCGGACTTCAGACTCTATGATTGTTCAGACTTGTTACTCCCATTGTGGGAGTCTGTAATTGTTCTATGTTTTGTTGTACGTTACTTTATGTCCCTTCTAGTTTTGCAATCATCTTGGTGGAAAAGAGAGAGCTGGTTGCTTAACTTAGTTTATCTTCCTGGTGTCTCGTGATTGTTGTGTGGCTATTCCTCGCGGTGCCATGGGTTTGTCTGCAGTCTGTGATTGTGATATTTCCTGATCATACTCACTTACTATTTTTATGACTTATCTAAAGATGAGAGGGTTAGGGCTTGAAGTTGTGGCTGTAGTCGATCTCTTTTCTCTTGTATTCAGTACTGTTGAGTCCTTATCTTTGTTTTATCTCCTATTCATATCTCGATTTGTATTTTACTAGGAGATGACACATCGATAAGTTATTGATCTTTCATGCGAACCAAAAATCTATTTGTCTTAATCCGCATCAGAAATAAGGATGAGGTTGGTACCATCAAACTAGTTTAAGCCCTCCAGTAAGGATATTTTTGTTATTTACGTTTCATGTCTGTAATGCTGGCATGTGTGTTCATTGCAGTCTGTAATTGTTCTATGTTTTGTTTCGCGTTACTTTATGTCCATTCTAGCATTGCAATCATCTTGATGGGGAAGAGAGAGCTGGTTGCTTTGCTTAATTTGTCTTCCTGGTGTCTCGTGGTGGTTGGGCGGCTATTCCTCGCGGTGCCACGGGGTTGTCTGCAGTTTGTGATTGTGGTATTTCCTAATCATACTCATTTACTATTTTTGTGGTCACCTGCTTGGAAAAGGCTAACCTCTTGGCTCTTGTATGCGGTTTTTACTGTTTTTTTGGTCATTTTCCCATGTGGTGTCCTTGGCCAGGTGTGGTACTTGAATGTATCGATTCCTGATCTTTGCCTTCTTCCTTACTTTGGTATGGGGTATGTGAGATAGTTGTGTAGATATTCATGAAATGTATGGTGCTAGGCACTGTAGTGGACTAGCCCGTGTAGTATTTACTGTCGTGCAAAAAAAGTTTGACAGTGACGTAATATTTTGTTTACAATTGTTAAATAAACATTAACTTGTACACTTTACTTGAGCTAACGCGAATCGATAGATCACTTGTGTATTAATCCTATCCACAGGATAGGATTAATACACAAGTGATCTATCGATTTTATGTCCCTAATAACTTGTAAACAAAACATGACGTCACTGTCACTCTTGGCTGGCAGGACAGTACATTTATACTGCTCAAAATATGATTAGGGTCAAAGTGTATCCTGTACGTCGTTTATTCTAATTATAGTATCGAATTGTGTTTATCAATAAATATTTATTTTTAATTAATTTTAACTATATGAGCCCTAAAGAAAAACACTTCAGTTGCATTTATGTACCGACTACAGTAAAAAGGTTGTGATATATGTCTTCGGATTTTTGTCCTCAATCATTGAATCATGTCAGATTTAATCCTTGGTCATTATTAGATTTTGAGCAGTAAATTTTACTTGGTCTGTAAAAATTAATTTGTCCTAAAAGATAACTGTTACTTAAGTTTTATGATTTGTCAACTTATAGTTTGGTTATTCTTTGCAACTCGCCAATGGCGATTAATATTTTTTTCTAATTTCTTCTATTTAGAAACACACTAACATTATCTACAAAATAAAGCCAGTGTCATGCATTTTATCAACAGCTGTACAATGTTTCACTATTGCTCAAATTATTGGGCTAGGTTTAATTTAAGTTCAAGATCAGCATGTGTTTACATAAACTGTACAACATATTTATCATATGACGTCGCGCCTGGGAGTGAAATATTGCGATGTTTATACGGCAGAAATGACTTAATGTCATATGATAAATAGAATCTTACATTCATGCTCTTGTATTATTGACTTTATTAAACTCGTTGCGAAAAAGAGATAAAATGCTCGGCAAGCCTCGCATTTTATCTCTTTTCCGCAACTCGTTTAATAAATACAATAAAACATGAGCACTCATGTAAGATCTTCTTTATACATCACTGAAAAAGTCAGTAAAATGAACAATCCAAGTCAGAAAATGATTGAAAGTAGCTTTTTCAAGTTATAAGCATTGTTTTTCCCAATTTTTGACCTGAGGTATGTTTAAGATGTACCGTAGCTGCGAGAACAATTTCCTAAGAAATAATTACAGCATGCATTATTGATGGAATGCTGCAACGTGGTGCTGAACTTGATTTCCAATATTGATACAAGACGCCAATGGCTCGCCTAAGATTACTGTGTTTATCCAAAGAATGACAGTTTAGCAATTAAGGCGTTTACATCATTTGGGCCTCGACGCGAGAAAACCTGTCTTCGGGGGTTTGCGAACAACAAAGGCGCGGACCAGCCTGCGCATCCGCGCAGTCTGATCAGCGCCTGTATTGTTCGCTTTTTGGAAAGTACCATACGTAAACTTGCTACAGGTGAAATTTCAATTTTCTAGCTAGTCTCTGTAGCTGAGGAGACTGGTTTGAAAATCGCTTTGTCGGAAACCCCGAAGACAGGTTTTCTCGCGACGAGGCCCATTTGGACCAAGCCATGAGAAAACCTGTCTGGTGTGTCTTTCTACTAAGCTGGTGCTGAAACGTCATGATAATTGTTTTTCATAATTCGCCAAGCAGGAAAATATCACAGCATTGTAGCTCACGTACATGTACGAGGTATGATCAAAATTTCTGGTGCGAGATTCATTGAATTAAAATCTTTGTCAGTCAGTCATTTGATCTAATTGAAGGACCTTGGGAGTGTGAAAAGCATGCAGTCATGCTTGGTTGCTTATGTAGAGGAGGGTACGACACATTTGCAAAATGGAGAAACTTGAAATCAGAGCGGTTATGAAGTACTTCTGTAAGAAAGGAATGTCTCCCAAGGAAATCCATGAAGACATCATGGAAACCCTTGGGAAGAAATTGGCAGCAGAGTTTGAGAGGGGGAGAGAGCATTGAGGATGATGGACGGTCTGGCCGCCCCAAAGATGCCACCGCTGATGAACATTTCAAGGTCGCGCACATCGTGCCGGCTATGTGTGATAAGAGGCGAGACCTGCGAAGCATAGCTAGCGAAGTGGGCATACGTTTTGGGGCAGTACGTACAATTAATCCTAACCGGCATCTTAGGTATGTCAAAGGTTTCGGCAAGTTGGGTGCCACGAATGTTGACCGATGATCAGAAAAGGACTCGTCTCGATATTTCTATGAGTCTCCTTTCTCGCTATGAAGATGATCCCGGCAATTTTATCGAGCAAGTTGTAACCCAAGATGAGACATAGGCTGTGTTTCTATGGCACCAAAACGGCGTACGCCGCTGCCTCACCGGCGCCGCCGGCTTAGGCCGATCACATGACCGGGGATGGGTAGTAAGCCGCTGCAATTTAGCAAAAAAAAACGGCGCTACAGTACTTATTTGTGGTACGAATCGTTAGGAGGCGAAACAGGCCTCGCCGCTTCCACGCCTTGGTTGAAATTCGCCGATATTGGCGTACGCCGGTAGTGCGCCTATCGGGTGAGCCGCCACGTGATCCAAATCAATCGAGTGCCCCGCCGGTTATAGACTACAACCGGCTTACGTCCGGCGAAGACAAAGAAACGCACCCTAGGTTCACCCTTTGATCCAGACTCAATAATGCAGAGCAAACAATGGAAGCAACATGGCTCACCCCTCCTAAGAAATTTAAGAGGGTTCATTCAGTAGGGAAGGTGATGACTTCAATCTTTTGGGGTTGTCTTAACTTGAGTATATTATGCAGGCCAATTGAGGCGGCTACGCCAGAAAATCGCAAAAAAAAAGAGGCGAGGAAAACTGACTCGCGATGTTCTGCAGTTGCTTTGCCTTAATTATATTTTGGATTTCTTGGTTCTGTAAATGTCCCGTCGCACTTCCTCATGGCGCAATGGGCTGGTCTGCAGCTTGCGATTGTGGTATTTCCTGATCATACTCATTTACTTTTAGAAAACATCCAACAAGACTCTTCTCGTTGGAACGTCCGTCTATCCATCGTCCATCAGCAATATCATCTTCCTAAACCCACACTGGTAAATGTATATGTCGATTTGCTGGTATTTACGCGTATTGCCGGTACTTCATAGACCGGAAGAGGTAGATATTGGTGTTAATACTATATAGAAACACATGTCATATGCCTAAAGGACTATGGTATTAGATCATTTTTAAGTATTCAGTACGTGCATGGCGATTTATGTAAGCATTTAGGAATAGATTCGAGTACCGATCATCCAGATCGGTACACGAATTTATTCCTAAATGCTTACATAAATCGTCATGTGCATGCCTAATACTTAAAAATGGTCTAATTCTATAGTCATTTAGGCATATGGCATGTTTTTCTATATAGTATTAACACCAATATCTACCACTTCCGGTCTTTGAAGTACCGGCAATACGCGTAAATACCACCAAATCGACGTACACATTTACCAGTGTGAAACCACTAGACAGAATTTCCCCTAACTTCAGGGGACCGGGAACTAATTATATCAACATATCCCAGGAGTCAAAAGCTGAGAGGAACTCCGAGGCTATCATCTGGCAAATGGATGCATCTGATTGGATGATGAGGCTAAAGTAAAAATATATTTTATTCTCTAGCAGATGCAAAAATTAATTTTCTTCAAATTGGTACATAGTTTACTACCAGATGCATTTATTTTTTGTTTTTTTAGAGCAAAAAGTAAAAATAGTGATTTCTAATAGGAACTGGGACGAGGTTTTCCAAAAATATGGCAGCCATTAATCAACATGCAACAGTTGAAAAAAAAGCAGGTGAATGTATGTTTTCTAATTTCTTATTCCCCTTATTCATGGTTTGGCTTGAATTTAAGGCATATGGTGATGCCCCACATGTATTGTGAGATACAGAATAAACTGTCGAATACTAGGGGTTCACCATTGGGGTCTATGGGAGAAATAATTAGTTCACGGTGCCCTATACTATTTCTTCAAGTGGATGAATTTTGTTGCTTTTGAGGTAAATTGTCCATTTCTAGGAATGCTTTGAGCATGCTGCTGATAAATTAATATCTAAACATGGAACACATGTACATATTTTGGGAAAAAATTGAAAGGAGCCTTCAAAAATACTCTGTAAAGGGGGGTGGGGGCTGCATATTGTGGTCGGGTAGCTCTGACCGCCATGGATATGGTCGAAAGACAGTAACCTGGTGCACAACAGGCAAGCAAATAGTTGAACTGGCTCACAGAGTGGCTTATATGATACATAAAAAGGTAACAGAGCTTCCCCGTACCAATGATGCTGGTGATTTAATGGACGTCAGCCACCTGTGCCATGAGAAACTGTGCATAAACCCAGATCACCTGGTTTTCGAACGTCATTCAGAAAATATGTCACGCGATGTTTGTTTTAGACTTGGAAGCTGCACGACGGAGCATTCTCCATCTTGCATTTTGGGATAGGATGATTGCTTTTTGTTGTTTTACTGTAAGTGTGATCTTTTTTAGTTGTTTTTAGTTGTTTGTCTCAATGTGCAGCTCTTCAAAGTGTAACAATGGTCCTTGCTTACTTTGGCTCTCAATTGCCTTGTTTTGGCCTTTTTAAGAAGCAATTGGGCTTTTCTATAAGATATCTTCTCTTGGTGCTTTTCATATAACTTGTAAAGATTATTTACGCTTGATTTTTCTTTTTGCGGACCCACAACGCACTTGGTTGTTTTCAAAACATTTCTGTTCGGCCAAAAGTCCAGCCGACACTTTACTATTTGAAGGGATAGAACAGCCAGTTGCTTCACAAAGCTTCAATATTGCCTCTCCGAGACCATTGTTGCAAGACTGCACAATGAGCCCTTCCTGAAAAATTCCTGGCAAATGTCACATTTTTAGGCAATGCATGTCTAATAACATTATTCACAGATTCAACTTTTTGTGAGTTTGAATTAAGTTTGGTCTTTTCCACAAAGCTCGCCCCAAGACGATAGTCAATACAGTCTCGTAATACTTTTTCCGAGCCTATTTTCACCTTCAATTTGAAAAAGTAAGGTAAATATTCACTTTTAACAAGCCAATTGTTGTCACTGTCTCCCATACAGACAGTAGACTGTGACAGACATAGCCTGTGGTCACCCTGATAGCATGCTATGATGGCGTCAGAAGTCATATTGATGTGTTTTTGAAGCATAAGCGCGTCACCGTTTACTTTTCTATGAATGTTTTGAAACTCTGACTGGCAGCGCATGCTTAGATCAACAGCAAAGCTGTTTAACTTCTTCTCTCTACACCTTTTTGTCACCCCAGGCATCATGTTAAGAAGAGACCTTCTACTCTTTATATGCTTTCGATGATTCTGTGAAAGATGTCGTGTATCAATTTGGTGCACTGGGGCAACAGACGTCATATTTGCAAGATGGAGGTCTTCTGCGGCTTTAAACGCACTGGTATCTGGATACGTAGTGATGTATTGTACTTGTAGCTGATCCTCTTTTAGCTGGAGTAAACAGGATTTCGCCCACTGTCTCTCATCCCCAATACTCTGCTCCATTGGGATGGTTGCACTGCATTTCTCTGACTTGATGTCACACTGTATCTCATATGTTGAAGAGTTGTAACCATGCTTACTGCACAATTTGCTTACATTCTCCATGGCAATAACTTGCTTCTTTCTCGTCACATTTTCAACAACCGAGTAGCTGCATTGTGTTGCAGGCTGGAATGGAGTCTTCCCTATCCCTGAATATAGAGCGTTGTTAAACATTCCATCAGACTGAATGGCTATATCTGTTTCTGGCTGTCCTCTTAATAAATTTATGGTCTTCAGAGACTTTCTCCTTGCTTTCATTTCACTCTTGTTGACATTTTCAATAATTTTGCATACTGCATTTGCACATTTTTGCAGACCTCTTCTAAAGGAGCAGGGATATTAAATTTTGTACTTAGAAATATCTTTCTGACATTGCTGGGACCAATGGGTGTATTACTAAGCCCAATATTTAGTCCGACATTGGCCGTGGCAGGTTTTCTTCCTGGCTTTCCGTTTTTTATCTCTTCATACAGGTTATACATCTGCGATTCGTACTGACAGCGATCACAGATTACTTTTTCTCTCCAACATAGCATTCTCTGTTGTTCACTTGCATAATCGAAATCTAACCGTCCACCACAGGAAGGGCTTGTTTGCTGGTGTTGGTGAAAAACCTCATTCAACATGTCCCATAGCCTTCTAGTATGAAGGAGTCTGTAGCAATCAGAGTCTCCACTGAAACCGTAAGAAAAGACGTGCTCATTTTTAGGCGCAAAAACCCGAACACGCGATCTGACATGTGCCATTATAGCAGCCAGCAGCGTGAAATTGCAATTATATTTTATCCATCAGTAAAAGTGTGTGTTTTGGGGTCACTCAAAAGAACCGTCTCATTGACCGTCTCATTGAGGCGGTCTTTTTCGAGTACCCACAGTATATGTTGTGGTTCAGAAATAAGATAAATAATCTTCAGCTGCTACAGGCTCTTATCTGGGGGCCTGCAGTAGTGTGTTTTTGATTGCTCAAAAGAACCGTCTCATTGAGACGGCTCTGAAAAAGTATTAAAAGACTGTATTGACTACCCACAACTAATGTTTTGATTGAGAAAGAAGATAAATCATTTTCAGTTACCCGCTCATATCAGTGGTTCTCAAAAGAACCGTCTCATTGAGACGGTTCTTTTGAGTACCCACAATATATGTTTTGGTTGAGATATAAGATAAATAATCTTCAGTTACAAGCTCTTACCTGGAGTGCTCAAAAGAACCGTCTCATTGAGACGGTTCTTTTGCGTACCCACAACATATGTTTGGGTCGCGAAATAAGATAGATAATTTTCAGTTGGGGGGCCTGCAGCCCATATTGTATGATGATAGCGTGATGCATTTTAGCAATGAGTTGTTTCCCTTGCATTGTAGAAGTTTTGGCTAACAGAAAATTTTTATGATTTCTTGCTTATTATCATCTTTTTGGGTATGATAGTACTGTTCAAAGAATATGAAAGCCCTTTTTTAAAAAAATATCAGCTTGATTTTAATCCTTTATTGAGATTTACAGTGCATTATTATTAAAACTTGGAAGGAAATTTTCACAATTTTGCTCCTTTTTTGGCATTTTTTGGCATTTTTTGGGCATTTTTTGGCATTATCTGTTTAAAAGTCACTTGAAATATTTTCAGACATTACATACAGAATTAGACTTTGAATGAAAAGTGAAAATGCAATTCAACATACTTATCGCCAAAACCAGAATTCTTTCTTTCAACTTTAAGCGGTGCGTCTGGCTTCGGTCGTAGAACCATTGTAGAATAAGCCCCGCCTTCATATCTTCTTGGTTTGAAGCACAGTATGGTCTCAGTGGGTCCTCTTTTGCCATCATAACTTCAGTAGCTGTTGGTCTGATGTAATGAAACTTATTACTAGAGTTCAAGTCTGTTGACTCCATTTCCATACCCTTATTATGAGGTGACAGCCATTTCTTGAAGCAGGTTTTCAGTCTTTTCCTTATTCCTTTTTTTGTTTCATTATGTCTTTTGTAAGAAATGTCAGTCTTTAGTTATAAAGTTAGAGAGAAAATGGTAGAAATAGTATACAGTTATCACATTAAATAAGTTCCAGTCACAACATTCAAGCCACTTCATGCACTCTGAAAGACTTAAAGTCATTGCTATGGCTACATTACGTTGATGACATCATAGTACTGTGTAGATAACTCTCAATAGTTAGGAGTTATGTCCCTTATACAAATTAAGATGCAGTTGTTCAAAATGATATCTAGTGTGTATTAATTGGATGCTCCAAACTCATGTGAGATGCATTTTGATATTGGTAGGGTGGTTCCAGAATTAATAATAGGAGGACGGTGCAGATGTCACTTCTTTTTTTTACAGACACCACCCCACCCCCTTTAAAATTGCAATAATCACAGTGCTACAGGCCTAGAACAGCCAAAACGAGTTAAGTTCACCAATTCGGTCTTTTTTGTGTCCCATCCCCATTTTAGCATGTAAACAGTGTATTTTCTAACGCTTTAAGGTTTACAAGTTTAGTTTAGGTTTATGTCTAAACGGTGCAGTAAAAGAAAAGCAATGGAAATGGTCAATAGTCATTCCTTACGACGTTTATCAACAGCAAGTGCCCCAAAAATGGCCAAAAAATGCTGTCCCATCGCCATAGTATGTGATTTTAAAAATGTATTATACTCAAATGGTTGTTTTTAAAAGCAATTTTCAACTTTATTTTATTGACGCACATATATACCTTTCATTTAATGTCCCTCATTTGATTGAAAAGTGAAAAACAATTTTTTTGTTGTACTGATACTTAATGTCCCACAATCTAATGTGAATGTTACCAAATTAACCATCTCACAAATTACAAACCATTCATGTTAAGCTCACATCAAACATCTCTATGTCAAAAAAAATAATATGTGCATGGACAAAAGAAACGAATTTGTGGAAACATTTGTTTATTTTTCGCAGATAAAAAGATATTTGAGGTTGTTTAAAAATCTGCAGTTTTGTGAATTACGTTACCCTATGTGTATTATTTGTATAAGAAGAGGTACAAATATTGCAATTGAAGTTAGTGTAAGAACTATAACCTTACTATATAACGAACCATACAAGAACTTTACAAGAAGTTGTTTGCACAGAAATAATAAGTGGAAACATAAATTTGTGAATAACGTTACTGTGAATTACGTTACTGCAATTTTACTAAAATCCAAATACCTCTCTAAATGCATACGCTAGCTGAAACAAAATGTTTGTTTTTAATCAAAGCAAATCTGTCCCAGTTAATAAAGATCAATTCAAACCATCTTACAGTTGTAAATTTATTTTAACAAGGATATACCTATATGCTCTGGGTATATCAACTCCCCTGTTCATGTAACTTACAAAGATACTCATTATATCAGCACAACATATGCAAAGTAATCTGTTTGAAAAACAAAATCGAATAGTGTAAATCTCTAAGGGATTGTGCGTATGGTTTTTGAAATGAGCTGGATTAAACATAGGTAACGTAATTCACAAGTAGGTAACGTAATTCACATTCTACAAAAAACCAGATTAGTCCAACCAAAGGACCAAAGGCAACAAATTGGTGGTGATTATAAGTTTCTGACTTGTAGTTCAATTGTTATTTTCTCCTTTTTAAACCATTTTATCTAGTTGCTGCTACCACTGGAGGTTTATTGGTGAGTTAATGTGTATACTTTGAAATTGGCACTCTCGCTTTTGCATCCTGGTCCATTCCAGTTGATCACAGTGACCTAAAATGTTCTCATGACTTACTTTGCTGATAACTTCTATGGTTTATATTATGTTAGATAAAATAGTTAACTTGAATTTATAATTTCTTACCTTCAATTGAATTGAACAAATTGGCTATGTGAATTACGTTACCATAAATATTTTGCCATTTTTCTGAGAAGGGCGTATATTTGTGAATGATGTAAACTTTGCTTTTTTGTAATATATGTACATGAAAATACATTTATTGAAGTTAGATTATTTATTCTGCATTGTCTTAGTTTGTAGTGAGCCACTGGAAGTTATCAAGTATATGGAATACTTTAAATCATGATTCTATATTCATATTTTAAGTATTATTCCAACCAGATTAATGAAACTAGATGCAACAGTTTACTTCCAATGTGCAAAGGATGATGTAAAAAGTGTTAAGCAACACACTTGAATCTGATATTTTGCAGAAAAATATATGTTTCTACACAGGAAATAAGACCAGAGTGTAAGGTATGTAAATTACGTTACCAACCTATTGGCACAATGTTCCTTATACAAGAATACAATTTATTATTTCCAATACCAAAGAAGAACGTAACTTTTAATATTAATCATCTCCTGTTTCAAAACCAATATTTTTTCTGTTCAACTCTTCAAATTTGATGGATACAATTAAAAACAATAATTGTAATCATAGAAATTCAGTAAAATTCCACTACCAATTCATAACAAACCTGCTGAGGCCATGCTGAGAAGCAAAAACAGGATATAAATTCTACATACTAGGCTTATTTGATCAACAAGAGGTCCAAGTAGAAGTGCATGCTGTAAAAGCTCTTAGATTTTTCAGTCTTGTAATAAATTTGGTATGTACAAGTATACTTCATCACAGTAACGTAATGAATTGATTTTTTTGGATGCGCACTTTTTTTAGACATCATTATCTAATTGACATATACCAATAAGTAAAAAAATAACATAAAAATGAAAATCCAAGTAAGTAAGGGTGCAAAGATCAGGAATCGATACAATCAAGTACCACACCTGACCCAGGATACCAATGGGAAAGTGACAAACTCACAGAAGACACCACAAACGAGAGCCAAGACGTCAGCCCTTTCCCAGCAGGTGACCACAAAGCACACATAAACAGACGCGCACAAAACATATCAAACACAAGACAGAACAAAAACTAAAAGATCCACAAAAGAAGTACCGCCTTGGAACGGTCAGTAAAATATTTTACTGGAGGGCTTAAACCAGTTTAACGGCGCCAACCTCACCCTTAATTCAGATGTGGATCAAGACACATAGATATTTGGTTTGCATGAAAGACCCCTAACTTATCAATGCATCATCTCCTAAAACATATAAATCAAGATATAACAAGGAGATAAAGCAAGGATAAGGACGCAACAGTAAATTAAACTGAATACCGGAGCAAAAGAAATCCAACAGGTAAACCCCGGTGGGCCCGACAAACAGCCAAAGCATCAGGCCCCTACCATCTCATCAATAGATAAGTCTTTAAGTCGGAACCATCATAGAGTCTGAAGTCCGACCCACCTGCGTGCAATTAAAGAGGAAAGCAAAGTTGCCAACCGTGATTGGGTTGACTACCAAGCATGCAGTCTGTTGCAATACATTAATGTGTTAGCCAATCTTTTTATAATGGGAAATTATTTTAATGAACTGCGCTGAAAAATTATTAGAGCCAACAATTTTCTTCAACTTATACACCAAGTCACCTTAGAAATCAGGTTCCGAAAGTGCTTGGCGCAAGAGAGATTTAAGTCCAACTTGGAATTTAGAAATCAAATCATAGTATCGTCTATAAAATTTTGAAAATGTTTTGCGAAGTTTATGATACCGATAGCCCTGTTTAAGAAGTTTCTGAGTTAACAATTTATTGCGAGTGTTGAAGTCAGTAACATAGCTAGATGCTCTAGCAAAACGAATGAGTTGAGAGATATAGACTCCATAGGATGTAGAACGAGGAACATCACCATCTAAAAATGGGAAATTGACAATTTCAAAATCAAAGTCGTCACGTTTATCATAAATTTTGGTAGAAACAATATCATTAGAAATTGACAAATGCAAGTCTAAAAATGCGGCTTCGGTATCAGAGGCATTGGCTTTATTAAGTTGGAGCTCTGAAGGGTATATTTGACTAAACATATTGTCAAAATAAACATTATTAATATTTAAAATATCGTCCAAATATCTGGAAGTAGTGTTAAACGCATCGATAACATCAGCCTGCTTATCATCAGAAAGAGACATCATAAAGTCCCTTTCATAACAAAACAGGAATAAATCTGCCACCAGGGGAGCACAATTAGTGCCCATAGGAATCCCAACTACTTGTCTATAGAGCTTGGTGCCAAATCGAATAAAAATGTTGTCCAACAAAAAGGTCAGCGCATCACATACATTTTGACATGACCATGCATGAAATTTTTTAGGTTTTTCTGAAGTAAAAAATGCATTTCTGTCACTACATGCAAGGTAAGGAGAGCCTTCTCTCTGGAAGGTTCTTTCAATAAGATCAATAAGTTTATCTTTAATTAAATTATGAGGTAAAGTAGTGTAAAGAGAAGAAAAATCATAAGTAGACAAACTGGTTGCATTGAAATCTCTAGCTTTAAGTTTATCTAAAATTTCACATGAATTTTTAATCGACCAAAATAGGTTTTTACCGGATCTCTCATATACCTTTTCACAATATTTGATAACATGTTTTTTAACAGCTGTAAGACACGAGGTTAACAATTTAGAAAGTTCTGTTGTCGTACAAGAACTAGAATTTGCAATAAATCTTGCTTTATAGGGTTTTTTATGGAGTTTAGGTAACCAGTACAACGTTGGAACTTTGTCTTGATTTTCTTTAGCTTTTACACCAAAATGTAGGGCTGTATGACAACCATGCCCATCAACAATCACCCTTTCACTTAAAGAAGGCTGCAGCTTATAGGCATTAGTGTCAACAAGCTCACGCTTAAGAGTATTAATATAATACAATCGTCAAACAACTACAACATTGTTAGCAGCTTTATCTGCTGGAACCAAAACATAGTTCATATGAAAATCCTGGATACCTCGTTTAAGATCACGAAAAGAAGATTTAGGTTTAGGGGGCAAAAGATATGTATTACGAGAGTAAAATGAAATAGGAGTATCAATAATTTTAAAAATGTTAATCTTCCATTCCTTCAAAGCATCAGGTTTAACATTTTCCCGTTTGCACCAACGATTACTGAAGTCATTTAAAGAAGCAACGATCTCTCTACGACATTTAGAGAAATCAATATTAGAGGGAAATCTATATTTAGGACCTTTAGAAACGATATTGCGAACTCTAGCGTCAGGAATGACATTTAGATTACCTGTAATAACAGGTAATCTAAATGTCAAAAAAATTGTGGGACAAAAAATGGCTGCAATTGGTGAACTTAACTCGTTTTGGCTGAGAAACACTGCCAGACCCCCCTCACCCCATTTAAAAAATATTCAGCTGGAACCCACCTTTCCCCTATGGTTAATTCTTAAACCACCCTTAGGGGGGTAAGATGTTATACAAGGTCCTGCAATATTTTTTTGCACTTTTGGCTCTGCTTATCAGTGATCTGTATCATGATAAATATAGCCTTACACAATGATATTTATGGATGATCTTCTCATATGAACCTTTACTAAGCTCGTTTCTTCTATTTAAATCAAAAACTGCAACTCAAGACTGACATTTCTGTGACAGAGACTAAGTCCTAGCATGGGGGTAGATAATTAGCAAAATTTGGGTGGGTGGGGTAAGTGCATCAGTGTAGGGTGCTTTTGATGGCTTTAGCTTAAATAATTCTTTCAACTAGTAATTTAATGTCCTTTAAGTAGTTTCTGATGGTTTCAGATGAAAATAATATTTCTTTCTGTAGCTATGTGAATTTTACTTTGCCAGTTGTACTATCCTACTTTGTTAATGCTTTATGTGGATCATTATATTGCTCCATAATGGGTAGGTACTGAAATTACCACATTTGGGACATAAGCAAACAAAAAGCAAGTTGAAAACTATACATTTTTAATCACAAAACACTAATTTATCATATGCAGCACAAAACAAGAATGATTTCTTTACAAAAAGGTGCAGTATAGGGGACCGGGAACTAATTATATCAACATATCCCAGGAGTCAAAAGCTGAGAGGAACTCCGAGGCTATCATCTGGCAAATGGATGCATCTGATTGGATGATGAGGCTAAAGTAAAAATACATTTTATTCTCTAGCAGATGCAAAAATTAATTTTCTTCAAATTGGTACATAGTTTACTACCAGATGCATTTATATTTTGGTTTTTTTTAGAGCAAAAAGTAAAAATAGTGATTTCTAATAGGAACTGGGACGGGGTTTTCCGAAAATATGACAGCCATTAATCAACATGCAACAGTTGAAAAAAAAGCAGGTGAATGTATGTTTTCTCATTTCTTATTCCCCTTATTCATGGTTTGGCTTGAATTTAAGGCATATGGTGATGCCCTACATGTATTGTGAGATGCAGAATAAACTGTCGAATACTAGGGGTTCACCATTGGGGTCTATGGGAGAAATAATTAGTTCACGGTGCCCTATTCACAGGAATGATCCTAGGGCGGCCCCCTTTCAAAGTTGTTCAAAGATTTCTACTCCATGCAGAAATCTGGTTGCTATGGCAACCAAAAGGTAATATAACTTTAAATTTTGTTAAAAAACTTCTAGTCAGATTACATAATAATTTGGTACAAATGGTCCTTTGGCGACCCTCTTATTATGATTGGTTAAAAATATGGCCACCAGGTGGCGTGGTCAGTTTTTTTATGTCAATATAGGGGAAACATTTATATATATATATCTCTGAAATCACAAGGCCAAGTGCAGTTACATGAAAATATACATTATTTGGCCTTTGATATTACAAAAGGTTGCCAATTTCCATCTACATGCTGTGACATATGCACCTGCAAGAGTTGTTACTTCCACCGATTAAGGAGGTGTATTTATACGAAAATATGTTATATGACCCCTTGGCCTTGGGGTCAACGTCACATGAAAGGCCACCCACCCAGTACCATCTACATTATATGACATATGCAACTAGTTTAAAGTTGCTATGTCCAACAGTTTAGAAGGAGATGCGTATGCAATAAACGTGGCAGACTTACGGATGGACGGACGCATGACCGACCTTTGGTACGAAATTAATATATTATTTTTTTCTTTAGAAAAAGTCGGCTATAATCAACTTATGCTCTATGAGAAAGCAATGAAGATGCCTCCTGGCTGACATATTTAACACTCAGTGTAAGCCATAGCTAAAACAAAGGCGGTGGGTCCAGCCAATAGAATCTTGCATATGTGATAAGATATTACAAAAGCTGTTTCTGGTGTCTGTTCATCATACGTGTGAGGATTTGGTGCGATTCTTCACGTTTGTGAAATTTGGGTACCAATTCTTCACATCTGAGAAAAATCGAACCAGTTCTTCACATCTGAGACGAATACGTACCGATTCTTCACACGTTAAAATATAAAAATGTAAAATTTGAGCGCAGATTTTAGACCCCCAAAATAATCGAAATTGACCATACGTAAATTTCACATTTGCCAAGAGGGACGTTTTGGTACCAATTCTTCACATGGTGTGAAATGTTTGAAGTGTGAAATTTGCGGTTCAACACTGCTGTTTGCCGCACTATACTAAAGCTATGCTTTTTTTCTTATTATTCTTATTCTTATTATTATTATTATTATTATTATTATTATTATTATTATTTTCCATAGCAAGGTCAGGATTCAAGAAGGAAAAAAAAACGCCTTCCAAGATTAAAGTAAAGTACACACTGGCGATTGTTAAAAGTTAAATAAATGCAACTTGAATCTGTTCATGTACAGTGTGGGTCTCTTTAGCTGAAAGACCTACATGTATAACAAAACTTAACGATTATGATAAATTATACAATGCTACGAGGGCTGTTCAAATATGACTGCAAGTAGCTTCATATCTTTCTTCACATGTATGCTACGACAAAATAACATACCTTTCTGGAAAGAAATATGTGTCACCTCTAGAATGGCACCAAGCATAAAGAAACACTCACTATATTTCTCGAGATACAGATGCTTATATAAAAGTCAATCCTGTATACTGAAGTTTTTCTGAAGCAAATGGCCATACACGTTTTGGTACATGTGCGGTTATAGTATCATATCTTTGTAAGTTTGAGACAAAACGACACCAAATTTTAGATGCAAATTTCAGGTACATTGACAAAGTTGATTGCAGGAAAAAGTTTATATACTCCTGTTTCGATCTCGAGTTAATAGGCACGTTTGTGACGTCATTAATTTTATGATAAACGTCATTTTGAGTTATCTACTGGCGATGCAATAATGAACATCGCTGTGTCTTTTTCTTTGCGTTTTGCTTATAACATGCTTAATATGTCATAAGGAAGTTTTCAAAACGCTTCGTCCTCTTTTTACAGAGTTATCACATTTTATATAATTTTTCAAGCATATTTCTGCTTCTTGATGATGTGTTTACATTAATTAAATTATGTTCAATCTGCCTAGTCCTCAAGACCAGGTGCGTAATTTTATTGTAAATAATGCCTATTTTGGTAAAGCTTAAAGTTAACGTTCAAATTTAGATTAAAACCGCAATGTGATGGCAAAAAAATTAAGTATAAGTTCTATAATCCCTTCTTTTAAGGCAGTTTTGACTTAATAAAAATGCTTTTCAGCGTTGAAGAATTACCCACTATCCTGCAATGATTTGTAGCAACAACTCAGTATCAGCTATCAACATATTGTCTTTGAGTTAAAACTTGTTTAAATATTGCTTCGTGCTTTTTGTTGGAGAAAAATGTGACTGAAAACTGAAAGGTGGTGTTTTTTGCCATTTATTTGCAAACATAAGGAGACTTTAGTGAAAACATTTCGATGTAATTTAACAAAAACATGTCGGATTTTCGCAACTTTCACGGAATCATTATATAAGTATATGGGGATACTTCCTTAAAAATTTCAAAAAATTTCACCTGTTTATCGAAGAATAATACGCTCGTCTATATCACTGGAATGTTCGAAGCATTGAGTTTGTTAGTATACTAAGGTGACCCTCATTCAAAGGGTTATAACTCGATAAGTATACTGTATTTTTCTTTAGGTCTGGTGCCAGTTTAAAGGTGACATATGGTCCTTTATAGAAACGTATACCATTTTGTCGTAGCATATATGTGACGAAAGTTATGAAGCCACTTGCATTCATATTTGAACAGCCCTCGTATACTCATCGTCTAGAAATCTATTTGGCAAGGCTATTGAATATTAGGAAATAAGCTACAATTAACGTAAATCAGTTATATTTTTGAGATTGCAAATTTGAACTTGGCCAAAACAATTTCGGACATTGCCTAAACAAGTAAAGTTCAGTGTGTGTAGCCTTACTTTGAAAACATTGTTGAAGACAACTTGCCTGCTGCAAAAATCATCTGAAAATGCTGTATGCCGAATCGTCTGTTCCATAGTCACAAACTACTTTCGGATAACAAACAGTGCGACCCAGGCCAGTCTGATCTGGGTTCACACTGTTTTCTACAGTCTGAGACATTTTAAAATGACCAGTGGGTGACATATTACTTGACTTTTCGCTTACTGTAAAGGCGGCAACTTTAACATTCATATCTGGGCGTGGTTCGACTATTTCATCTGCTAAACATGGGAAATCAGGTTCTATTTATATTTTGGTGAAGAATTAATAGGTTATTTGGGCCGCGCAAACGTGCGTGCACTTCATGAAAATCCTAACCGTATACACACTGAACTCACATTTATTAACCCTTAAAGCGCATGATCACAAAATGTATGTTTTTTGTTATCCACTAAAATACTTGAAACCTCATAGACAAACAGTGTGGACCCAGATCAGACTGCTCCCGTATGAGCAGTCTGATCTGGGTCCACTATGTCTGCCTCTATGCTTATGTTAAATAGACATTTTCAGATGCAGTTATTTTGCTGGCGTTTTAAGGACTAAATAATGTGTTTTGCGTCTATACTGAGGTAAAGGCGCAAGATGATACAGTTACTTTTGAATAAAATCACGCCTCATTTTCAGCTTTTACCTATGTCTTATGTTGACCAGTCCTAATTACGCATTCATGAGGCGCCGCCTTTACAGTAAGCGAAAAGTCAAAGAATACCACACCAAATGTATCAATCCTCTTTACCGAAAGTTCACAGGCAATACAATTCGCGTTAATGTTTTTTGCTGCAAACTTGACCTGGTCATTGCTTGTTTTCTAGTTCCGACCACAGAAAAGTTTTATCACCCATTTATCAGTTCTTGCACCTGATAACAAACAATTTCTTCCCCAAAATGAGCAGATATGGCACACCCGATCCACTGTGACAGCAGATGGGCAGTAAAACATTGGCAACGACTATAAAATTTGGTGGCATAACTTTGACTGATATGAGATTCAGCAATGGTTTTGGGACAAATCACTATGGAAAATACAAGCAATAAAAATGGGTTTTACTCATTTTTAAGGCTTGTGACTTTTCAGTATAGAGGGTTAAACCACTTGGAACTGCACTGTATTTTAACCATTGAAGCGTGGCTGAATCAAAACAATAATTTTGATTGCAGATATCTTGAACTATGAACTGTATGTATAGATGTACCACGACCTCTGACCAATGACCTTTTGGTATTTCTATTTCAGTCGATTGAAGCAGAATGCGCAATATGAGCCATTCCGGCTGGAACACATGTGTATGTCAAAGCTTTTATTGTTAATGTAAATAAATTCCTGAAACCTTTTTTTCAAGAACAACATATTAATATTGTAAATAGTTTCACGCTTCAAAGCTTTTGGGTTATCTGTATATTTAGTTTATTTTTATTGTATTGAATGTTAGAAATAAGATTGAATCTAAATATCCTACAATTGTTTTTTTAAGTATAATAAAGTTCATTTTATAAGTATAGGAAAGAGAACTCCAGCTAATACTTTGTTGATGCATTTCATGATTTATCCATACGTACAGGCCTTAAACGAATTGGCGTCTTGTAAATAAAGATAACATTATTTTTTGCACATTCAGACCACTTTGAGCATAAGATCAATTATGCACATCGGTTTAAAATCAAATAACAACCAAACCTTTTGTGGCAATTGGCTGAGCTGCCGTATCGCGAACTAAAACTCCGTGACTGGGGTATCTATTGAACATAAAAAAATGCGTTGTATATACAACTCATTTGATGAAAACAAAACTGTGTCCTAGTTTAAAGTTATGTAAGTTTATCTAGAAAAATTCTCAAATCGTTAAATAATCCGAAAAAAACGGATCTAGATTTACCTTAAGACTTTTGAAAAAATGTATCCCAAAATTTCATAAGAAGTTTGTGTTAGTGTCTGCAGATACAGCTGACAATGTTGGTGTTGTTTAACCCTTAATGCGCCATTCGCAACAATAGTCGTCTGCTTTTCTCGTCTGCTGAAATGTTTAAGAAGCCTCTATGGCAAACAGTGTGGATCCAGATCAGATAGGAGCAGTCTGTTCTGGGTTCATGCTGCTTGCTTCTATACTAAATTTGTCAGTAATGTTAGGCAATTATTTGCAGCAGACGACTTCAGCAGACGACATTTTCAGCTGCATATTTTTTTGGCGCTTTAAGGGTTAAAACATATACGGCTATATTGCTGTCAAATTTGATGTGGTTGATAATGAGAATCACAATAAGATCCACGCGTGGGTGGGGGACAGGTGGTCTGGACTCTTTACCGCCCCCCCCCCCCCTGAAAAATCACAAAGCTATAGAGTTTCTTAGCAATACTGGTTCTGCTCCCTTGAAAAATCACAAATCTACTAAGCCAGCATTCAATGTTGGGCCACCATCAGCCCGCCAGAGAAACGCCATTTAAATGGCGTTTCGCTGGCGGGGGCGATTATGGCCCGCTTTTGTATTTCCATCCCCTCATCAACTAAAAATGTATAAAAAAAATAATAATATAATCTGAAAAAAATTCTGGTCCGCGCATGAGACTGGGTACCCAAACTTTATTAAGGACCATATACGTGTTAATTACGTTATATTGATGATACAAGTCCAAGTATTACTACTGAGTTGTTTACTATTTTGACTTTTTGTCTAACTGTAGATAAAAATCACGTTATGTAATATAGTAACATCATTTATTAGAGAAACTGAGTACTGTGACGCCAGGTACAAAGCACAATCACACACTGCAGACCACCAAACGGCATCGCGAGACAGAGCCACAGACCAGACCACTAACAATCGTAATATATCAGGGAGAGAATTAAAGTGAAGCAACCAGCCTTTCTCCTCAAGATGAAAATTTACTTTATTAAATAAAACGTTCAGGTTGAGATTTTAAATAAATTAAATTTTAATGGTTTTACCATCTAGTCTATATAATCCGAGAAAATTACCCAAAACTTTAATGCAGCCAGCTTGTAATAAGAAACACGCTTTTTATCTCTTTTAAGCAACCAGTAATATATAATTCGTGGCAATTGTAGTAAGCCTGCGACCATGTCCATTATCATTTTTCCGATATATATATTATTTCATAGACAAATGATATGTATTTCATTAGATACAAGTTTGTTACAGATTTAATGGATAACTGACAACCTCCCCAAATGAAATTTTTGAATATGGTTATCCCAATTCTTATGCATATCTGCATTTTTTTCTCAAATTTGAGCGTTGCAAGCAACAACAAGCTGCACGTCATCCAGCGATATGTGACGTAATTAATGACGTCAAACTATTTCCGACAGAATAGGCTGTCGCAAATTCTTGACCTAATCCAATCAGTCGTCGCGTTACAAAATCGTGTGCATTAGAATTGTTAATTGTTGTTAGACTTTATTTTGTTTCTTTCTGCCAAAAGTGATGCTGATGACATTGCATCGTTCAAAAAAAGGTAAGCTTGGCCAGAAAAACCCTATAATTCACATACTACAGACTAATGTATGGCACCACAAGTAAGAGACACAGAACACAAACAGCCAAACGACATCAGGAATACAACTAAAGTAAAGCAAGCAACTATATCGCTCTTCCCTTGCAAGATGATTGCAAACATAGGAAGGATATTAACCATAAATACCAACAGCATCAGGAATACAACTAAAGTAAAGACGGCAACTACGTCACTTTGCCACGGCAAGATGATTCTAAACATAAGAAGCATATTAAAAGTAAGTAAGGGTGCAAAGATCAGGAATCGATACAATCAAGTACCACAACTGACCCAGGATACCAATGGGAAAGTGACAAACTCACAGTTAGACACCACAAACGAGAGCCAAGAGGTCAGCCCTTTCCCAGAAGGTGACCACGAAGCACATATAAACAGACGTGCACAAAGACATAGCAAACACAAGACAGAACAGAAACATAAAAGATCAACAAAAGAAGTACCGACTTGGAACGGTCAGTAAAATATTTTACTGGAGGGCTTAAACCGGTTTTACGGCGCGCCAACCTCACCCTTAATTCAGATGTAGATCAAGACACATAGATATTTGGTTTGCATGAAATTATAAATTCAAACCACATCAGGAATACATCTAAAGTAAAGCAAGCAACTAGCTCACTCTTCCTCAGCAAGCTGATTGTAAACATAGGAAGGATATTAACAGTTTATATACAAATGGATTCTTCTTTCTGGATTGATACAATAAACTTTGAATAGTCCATTGTACATATCTAGGGGTGTCAGATTACAATTTTCAAAATAATATTGTATTATTTTGCCTGAAGATCTTTTCCCCTTTGCATTTCATCGGGGTTTTCACTGTTTGCAAAATAACTTGTTTAGGGGTTTCCCTAGACTGGCATCAGTCACTAAATGCATATAATTACATTTTAAAGTAATTTTTAGCTATGAAAAAATCATCTTATAATAAAATTATATTTTCTCTGATAGTCAAAAATGTCGGAGCCTAGATCTACTTCAAGTAAATTTTAAAAAAATAATATTAGTTTTAATAAAAAAGGTCATTAGAGACTGGGACCAGTCCAGGGTTTCCCGAATACAAAGAATTAAGAACTACTTTACAAAACAAGGAACCAGCACAAGACTCTCGAACACGATAGGAGCATCAACAAACAATACATCAGCAGCCTTAGAACTCTTCTATATAACATCTAGATGACTTACTCATTGACAATTTATCAAGAATGTGTATTTTATGATTGGAACGAAATAAACCGCAGAATTCCAGTTAAACAAAGCCAAATATTTTGATACTGAAATCCTTTTTTGGATTTGAAAATATCCATAGCAAATAGCATATTTTTATCAGAAATCAGTGGTAAATAAGATGATTTTAGTTTAGAAATACTTCCCATCCCCGCTCCCTTTCTTATGGTATATACATTTCGGAGCTTATTTGTTTCAACAATAGAAACAATTATTTAAACTTCTGAATAACTAAAACAGGTCTGTCAATAAGACACACTTTGTTAAATTTTATTGCAGACTTGTTTAATAGAGTGTTGGATTGAAACCTTGGCATCAATATGGTATATCACAGCTAGTAATTCATTGTGATTTAGTTTATAAATTATAAAGAATCTCTAGAAATAGAAAGCAGACTTAAAGTATTAGTATGATAATGGTTAATTGTCAATATACAATTATTGACTATTGAGGCTCGGCTCCGCCTCGGTCAATATTGGTACTCTCAGGTCGACATCCCATCATGTCAAATGCCTCAATAGTCAACATTTGTTTTATTAATTAATTTCTCTAAACAAAAAAAAAAACAAACAACAACAACAACAAAATCTTGGCCATGGACAATGTCTTGGCCTGTCTTGATTTTCTTTTTTTACATGATGGCTAACTGATTTTATTCAGTTAAAAGAGGAATAAATGCATACTTTATTTGTAATTACAACTGCACACTGAGAAGATCTAGGCTAAATGCCGTATACTGTGGCATATCATCAGGGTCTACACTGTTTGCTAAGACAAAAATGGTCTTCAGAGAAAAAACTGCAATTTTATTTAGAAATTAAAACCTGTGACCCCTTGAGCTATACAATGGACCATTTATTACATCAATCCAGAAGGAAGGGTTCATTAGTTCATTGAAGAGTTCTGCTAATTACTATTTCAACATCAAAGTCTGAATTACATGTACATATGAAACACCAAATCTTGTTAATTTCGTGCTGCTGTTACTCACTGAATTTGTATTTACAGCAAATCATGCAAGTTTCATGCTGAAAGCACACCTGTTAAGGAAAGTTTCTATGAAGTCTATTTTAGTAACTAATATTGAATGGGAAAACCGACATGCCCATGCGACATGTAGTATTACTGACTCGAGTGGATAAGCATCTGGGCCAATCAGGAGATGTTTATTTATATTTATATAGTAATACTAATTATTGTATTTAGACAGGATACGTAATATGGAACCAAAACGTAAAGCTCAGACTGTTACCATGTTCAGGATATTAGTCTTTACAAAATTTATGTACTTGTGCCCATTTGGTGTATTTTCAGGAGGAGTTATGTACAAAGACCTGACGCAAATTGCTTGCTGGATGATATGATACTCAATAACTTACCAATGATCCACTCGGAATTGACATAACCACAAAACCTCGAAGTTCGTTATAAGTCTAAAACACTAGCCGGTTTAACAGAAGATAATGGTGGGAAGACATTTTCTGAAAAGTTTCGTTATATAGAGACAATACTACAGGACTGTAGAGAGCTTTGTAACACCTTACGTGAAGGTACAGCTGGTCTATTCTTCAATCATATAAATGCTAATATTTAGTGTGATCGTTTGTTTAGAAACTTGGACATCGACCGAGGACATGGTGAGAAGCATGCTCCAAACACTATACCTGCTGAACTAAAGAAAGTATTTACAATGGAAGATCGCGTGAATGTGAGAAAGGTTTATTTAAGCAAAGCATATCTTGGTGATAACGCAAATATACCAATATGGACTGAAGAGTTGATTGAAAGCAACATTGATTTAGCTAAACAAGGCAAGTTATGGGGAAATTATGGTATTTCCGAGACTAATGCTCTACGAGATGGTCTAAAGCATGCCCCACGTATTCAAAATGGGTGTGTTCTAGTCATTGGAAGTGAAAATCCATGGGTTGAAGCATGTGTACTGGGAGCTGGAGCACGTGAAATTGTTACTTTGGAATATGTAAAATAATTATATCCCTGTATACTAAAACTAAAATTAGAACTATGGTACTCAGAGTTTCGCTGGAACTATTTTAATGGAACGCTTGGAACATTCGATGACGTTGTGACATTTTCATCTGTTGAACATTCTGATCTAGGAAGATATGGCGACACATTGAATCCTTAAGGAGATTTTTTATATTAGATATAGCAAAGGCGTGGTGTGTGATCCGAGAGGGTCGTTCTTTGACGATCAGTGTACCATATAATGATGTAGAAGATTTTTTATATTTCAATGCCCTTAGAATTTATGGAAAGCTACAATATCCTCACCTTGCAACAAATTGGCATCAAAAAATCCAAGGCAAGGGAAATCAACGTGTATTTGTGTTTACCAAGTAATGCAAAACTCATTTAAAACAATATCCGTTAAAAAAAGCATTTCCATCCGTCACAAAGTAAGACAGAGGGCAAAGATCAGGAATCAATACAATGAAGCACCACACCTGACCAAGTTTACAAATGGGAAAGTGACAACATAACAATTAGAAATCACAAACGAAAGCCAAGAGGTTAGCTCTTTCCAGCAGGTGACAACAAGGCATCAACAAATAGACCAGCATGAAATCATTACAAATTAGGACAGAAATAACATAAATAATCCACAAAATAAGCACCGCCTTGGAACTGTCAGTAAAAATATTTTACCCGAGGGCTTAAACCAGTTTAAATGTGCTCAGATGTGGACCAAAATATTTAGATGTTTGGTTTGCATGAAAGACCCCTAACTTATCCATGCATCAACTCCTAGAACATATAAAGCAAAGAAAAAGACTCAACAGTAAATAAAACTGATTACCATGCAAAAGAAATCCAACAGGTAAACCCTGGTGGGCCAGACAACAGCCAACTCTTCAAAATAACATTTGATACATGTAGAATTAGTCAGAATATTGATTGATTACATGGCCCTTGGGTCTGCACTGTAATCACCATGAGAGCCTGTTCGTCCATCATTTACTGGTTAGTGAATATGTTCATAACTCTTCAACCTTATGTGATAGCTGGATCACCAGAAAAGTAAGTGAGTACGATCAGGAAATACCACAATAACACACTGTAGACTAACCACGGCACCATAAGGAAGAGCCATAGAACATTAACAGTTAGAAGACATCCATAAGACAGTAAAAGCAAAGCAACCAGCTCTCTCTCTGTTCCTGTTCAAGATGATTGCAAAACTAGAAAGGACACAAAGAAATGCATACAAACCAAAGACAAACACAGAACCCCCACAAACAATGGGAAGTTTTTATGTTCATAGAATTGGGTTGTATCTCTAAAATATAGAATTTACTGTACCATAAGTTTACATATTTTTGAAAGTTCTAGCTTTTGTCTATCAACTGATGCAAATTTAAAATCATTAGCGTTTAGTTCAGTCAAGATATATAGCTTTGAATAGAGCATAGTAAAGGACACGTTTTTAAGCATGCGATCAACAGGCAATTAGGAACAATTTGAACACACCCATAAAAATACAGTCAAGTGCTGGTTAATATACCTATTGTAATACTATCGTGTGCGTATTTCTGGTGCAAATTGCCTAAAATGTTTAGAGATTCGCTTACATATTTTAAAACAAATCAATCGTAAAACAAGTAAGTAAGGGTGTAAAGATCAGGAAATTGATACAATCAAGTACCGCACCTGACCCAGGATACCAATGGGAAAGTGATAAACTCACAGTAAGACACCACAAACGAGAGCCAAGAGGTCAGTCCTTTCCCAGCAGGTGACCACAAGGCACATATAAACAGACGCGCACAAAGGCATAGCAAACACAAGACAGAAAAACATAAAAGATCCACAAAAGAAGTAAAGCCTTGGAACGGTCAGTAAAGTATTTTACTGGAGGGCTTAAACCGGTTTCACGGCGCCAACCTCACCCTTAATTCAGATGTGGATCAAGGCACATAGATATTTGGCGTGCATGAAAGAACCTTAACTTATCAATGCACCATCTCCTAGAACATATAAATCAAGATATAACAAGGGGATACAGCAAAGATAAGGACTCAACAGTAAATGAAACTGGATATCACCTTCTCACCTTCGTTAACCGTTTCAAAACGTTTTGGCAGGTATAATACAGAATGTTATCATCAGCATATGAGTAAATGTCTACTTGGCTGCAAAACAGAAAAAAATATGTAATTTAGAAATACATTTAGAAGAACTAGCCCTGAGATTGAACCCTTATGGACACATTTTATCTAACTTGCTCATGTGCTGGTGTGCGAGTTATGTCCAACGGCTGCACTCTGCAACTTACAGAGCTGCTTATCAGATCGATGGAATCTTGAATGTACCAATTTACCCTATATTATTCAATTATGAAATCAAGGGTCAAACATTCAAAAGTATAGACAAATCCATGATGACACCAGAAGCAGATTTATCTGATGTCGTTAATTCATTGTTATTATTGCTGCCATAGGTTTTGGGGGTTTCTGGTTTAGTCTGTGTTTTGTTATGCAGTACTTGGTTCCCTTTTAAGTTTTGCAATTATCTTGCTGAGGAAGATCAAGCTGGTTGCTTTACTTAAATTGTCTTCTTGGTGTATTGTGACTTTATTTTTTCTGTGCATCTTTCTGGGGGTGTCAATGTCACACTGGTAAATGTATACTTCGATTTGATAGTATTTACGCGTATTGCCGGTACTTCACAGACCGGAAGTGGTAGATATTGGTGTTTATACTATATAGAAAAACATGCCATATGCCTAAAGGACTATAGAATTAGATCATTTTTGAAGTATTCGGCATGCACATGAAGATTTATGTAAGCATTTAGGAATAGATTCCAGTACCGATCTGGATGATCGGTACTCGAATCTATTCCCAAATGCTTACATAAATCGCCAAGCACATGCTGAATACTTAAAAATGATCTAATTCTATAGTCCTTTAGGCATATGGCATGTTTTTCTATATAGTATTAACACCAATATCTACCACTTCCGGTCTGTGAAGTACCGGCAATACGCGTAAATACCATCAAATCGACGTATACATGTACATTTTACAGTGTGAATGTTCGGTCTGCAAGGTGTGGTTGATATTTGCCACTTCCACTTATTTCTAATAGTTATCCAATACCTTTCTCTTATCCTCAAGCAGACACAGCAGGGTATACTAGCATCACAACTCTTTGTGAAATGCTGCCAGGAACAGATTTTAAATATCATACAGACAGCTGGTAATGCATCACCCTCTCGTAAGCCTTTGAAATTATTGGTCACACGCTGACCGGATGATGGTTTTTAATATCAAGTAGGTCATACATATTTTGAATAGGAACGAATTGAGCACCTTTTAAGACTGGAATAAATTTAACCTTGGTAAAAAGTGGTGTTCATCAGACTCGATATAACAGTCAGCATGGTACTTATCAGAGCAGTTAATTTGATTTACATTTCTGTGCAAAGGGCTTATCACATTGGACTCGTACTAATTAATACATTTGGGTTAAAACACTGTTTCTGTTGTTTTATTTGTAGGAAATAGAAAACTATTTTTGGAATGTAATCTCCCCTTTAATAGAGCAAATCCTTGTGTACACAATTGTAGTTTCGCATTTCAAATACGATATACAGATGGTATTCTTGGACAGAGTGTGAGACTGTCTAGTCACTCAAAAACTAATTATGATAGAAGATAATTAAGTCACTTATTCTCAAATAATATCATTCGCATGCAGTTATGATATACCTCAGTTATCAGGTCATATTAATTGAACCATTAGAGACCAGGTACTCTATGTTACAGAAAAGGACGATGTCCACTTCTCAATACATGCTCTAAGTCACTTTTAACGTATCATTTAAGTACAGTTTATGTGATATTTTCTAAATGCATTTATTCTGTATGATACACTGGGTATCAGGTTTTAATTAAACCACAAATGCACTGTTTTCAATTTTACATATCCGTAGACACCGGTTTTTAAAATCTGATCAGAATAAACAGGACCTCTCGCGAGTCCTTTGATGTATATAAGTGGCATTTGACTCGAAATATTTACAAATTAACCTGGATGCTGAAAACCAACACATGGATCCTTATAAAAAGATATTTAAGACACTCAACCCATATCTATAATAGAAGTGTAACAAGGTGCTCTGTTAGGTAAAATGTCAAAATTAGTCACCATAAATTCTTATAACTTGATGTTTTCTTTAGCGCTGACTAACTGTAAGTTGTCAACCGTATTTCTTCATAGTGTGTTAATTTGATTTTATTGCATCTCTGTAATGATGATCCTTTCAAAGCTAGGAAGCCCCTATTCATGCTAAACATTTTTGTTTTAATCCAACATATTTGGCACCAGTGGTATACATTTAAGCAGCCTTCAGTGGCTGTGTGGTAATGTTGTTGTGAATTAATTTGTTTTTAATATGTTTGGTTACCTAGAAAATATACTCAGTCAGATTGACTGTGGAGAGCTTTGTAACACATCACGTGATGGGATAGCTTGTCCTTTTTTCAATAAGGCAAAGTCTAATATTCTGTGTAATCGATTGTTTAGAAACTTGGACATTGACAGAGGTTATGGTGAGACGCGAGCATCAAACGATATGCCTGCCGAACTAAAGAAGCATTAACAATGGATGGACGTGTTATTGTTAGAAAAGTTTGTTACAGCCAAACTTACCTAGGTGGTGAAGCACATACGCCAATATGGACTAAGAGTTTATTGAAAACAATATTGCTTTAGCTAAGCAAGGCAAATTAGGGGGCAATTATGGTAGTCCAGAGACAAACGCTCTACGAGATGGCTTAAAGCATACCACACTTATTCAAAATGGGCGTGTTCTAGTCATTGGCAGCAAAATGCCCTGGGTAGAAGCCTGTGTGTTGGAGGCTGGAGCACGTGAAATTGTTACTTTGGAATATGGAAAAATTATATCCCAGCATGCTTAAATTAAAACTATTATACCAACAGAATATCGATGGAACTATTTAAACGGCAATCTAGGAACATTTGATGCAGTTGTGAAATTTTCATCTGTGGAAGACTCGGGGTTTACCTGTTGGATTTCTTTTGCTCCGGTATTCAGTTTTATTTACTGTTGAGTCCTTATCTTTGCTTTATCTCCTTGTTATATCTTGATTTATATGTTTTAGGAGATGATGCATTGATAAGTTAGGGGTCTTTCATACAAACCAAATATCTATGTGTCTTGATCCACATCTGAATTAAGGGTGAGGTTGGCGCCGTTAAACCGGTTTAAGCCCTACAGTAAAATATTTTACTGACCGTTCCAAGGCAGTACTTCTTTTGTGGATCTTTTATGTTTTGTTCTGTCTTGTGTTTGCTATGTCTTTGTGCGCGTCTTTTTATATGTGCCTTGTGGTCATCTGCTGGGAAAGGGCTGACCTCATGGCTCTGGTTTGTGGTGTCTGCTGTGAGTTTGTCACTTTCCCATTGGTATCCTGGGTCAGGTGTGGTACTTGATTTATCGATTCCTGATCTTTGCACCCTTACTTACTTGGAAGATATGGCGATGCATTGAACCCTTGGGGAGATATATTAGCAATAGCAATGGCGTGGTGTGTGACCCGAGAAAGTGGTTCCTTAACGATTGGTGTACCATACAACAGTGTGGAAGATTCTTTAAAGTTTAATGGCGGTAGGGTTTATGGGAAGATACGATATCCTTATCTTACAACCAACTGGTATCAGTATTACTAAGGCACAGGTAAACAGCGCGTTTTTGTGTTTACCAAGTAATGTGAAACTATTTTAGAAACACAATTTACTTTAAAATCAGCCTTTTCTATCTGCAACAAATGTTTAAAAAAACATATTATCATTGATTAGAAAATTAATTGTTTGATTGATTTGATAAACATTTTTTTCCAGAATGCAATATATAAACAAAACAATTGAAGGATATTTAGATTCAGATCCATCTCTAACAGTCAAAACAATAAAAACACATGCCATGCCTTTCATAGTTCCAATTATGAACCGTGGCACGGGATTTGCAACAATGTGGTATGTGCGACCAGCAAAGCCTCAGATCAGCCTGCGCATACTCGCAGGCTGATCAGAGCCATTGCTAGTCGTTCGAACATTCTATGACTGTTGAGCTATTGACTGAATATCATTTGGAGTTTCTAAAGTTAATAGGAGGCTGCACAGGCTCGTATGAGTCTACACTTGTCAAAATGCCACATTGTTGGAAATCACATGTCATGGCTCATATACGCAATCAAAATGATGTATCATTTCAGCCACGCTTCAATGATTAAATACAGTACGGTATCAAATGGTTTACCCCTCTATACTGAAAAGTCGCAAGCATTCTATAGAGGATCTTACATGAGTGCTCATGTTTTATTGAATTTATTAAACGAGTTGGGGAAAAGAGATAAAATGCGAGGCTTGCCGAGCATTTTATCTCTTTTTCGCAACGAGTTTAATAAATTCAATAATACAAGAGCACGAATGATAGATTCTATTTATCATATGACAGATACTTTGAAATCTCATTTCTGGCGTAAAAACGTTATAATTTTGTTATTATGTACGCAACGTTGTTATGGACGTCATAACGTTTCCCGTAAATCTATAAACCACTAGTGGTTTATCGATTTCATTGCATGGCGTTATTTCACTCCCAGACGCGACGTCATATGATAAAATGATTCAAACCTATTTTATCGTTGGTATTCCATAATGACTGGCTACAAAATCATTGATAGCTCTCAGTCAGAAGTCTAACACCTATTCATGTAGTTGTTTTCAGTGTTTTTATGCCAATTTGTTGTCATTTTGACTCGGGTATGGCATATCTGCGCATTTGATGAAGACGTTGTTGCGCTTTTAGGTGCATTGGCCGATAAATTGCCTGTGGTCGGAAGTAGAAAATTGGCAATGACCAGATAAAGGATGCAGCAAAAAATATAAAAGCCAAATTTATTGCTTGTGAACTTTGAGAAAGAGGGTCGTGAGTCCTACTTCTTTGTTCCATCATGGTGTGTTAATTTGATTAGAGTGTTTCTCCATGATGATACATTGCAATAATTAGAAGGCCTCTAGGCGAGCTGAACATTTATTGTGCTTCAACAACAACTGAATCTAAGGCGAAGATTTGGTACCAGTAAAATGCATTTAAGCCCCCGAGTGGCTTAGGCTGCTGTCCGTTCTAAGGTGGTGGTTCTGTTGTTGTTGATGTGTTGTTTATTGTTAAACCCATTGTGTGAGTCTGTAATTGGGCTATGTTTTATTGTACATTATTTTATGTCCATTCTTGTTTTGCAATCATCTTGATGGGGAAGAGAGAGATGGTTGTTTTGCTTAGTTTGTTTTCTTAGTGTCACGTGATTGTTGTGCAGCTCTTCCTGTGTCAAAGCTTTTATAGTACAAATAAACCAAACGCTTTGAAGCATGGCTGTATTTACAATATCGGCATGTTGCTCTAGAAAAAAGGGTTTCGGAGGTGTATTTACATTTACTATATAAGCTTTGACATAACATATGTTTCAGATCAACTGGCCCATTTCACGCATTCTGCATCATCTTTTGAAATAGAAAGACCCAAAGGTCATTAATCAGAGATCATGGTACATCTATACATGTAAATAAATGCCTGAAACTCTTTTTTCAAGAACTCCATACCAATATTGTAAATACAGCCAAGCTTCAAAGCTTTTTGTTGGTCTGTACGTATTATAGACATACCAGCTTTTGAATGGTAGAGTCTGTTCCACGCTTACAAAACTACGTCTAAAAGGGGCTAATATTTAAGGAAATAATATGCTCCCCTTTAAGACCTAAATATTTGAGGAATATTACTAGTACCACTCATTATGACTCTCTCTAGGGGTCATACTGGGCAGATCAAAAGGACAGTCATTATGAGGTGATTATGAACCTCGTGTCTTACAGCTGTTAAAAACATGTTATCAAATATTGTGAAAAGGTATATGAGAGATCCGGTAAAAACCTATTTTAGTCTATTAAAAATTTAGGTGAAATTTTAGATAAACTTAAAGCTAGAGATTTCAATGCGACCAGTTTGTCTACTTATGATTTTTCTACTCTTTACACTACTTTACCTCATAATTTAATTAAAGATAAACTTATTGATCTTATTGAAAGAACCTTCCAGGGAGAAGGCTCTCCTTTCCTTGCATGTAATGACAGAAATGCATTTTTTAATTCAGAAAACCCTAAAAAATATCATGCATAGTCGTGTCAAAATGTATGTGATGCGCTGATCTTTTTGTTGGACAACATTTTTATTCGATTAGGCAACAAACTCTATAGACAGGTAAGTGGGATTCCTATGGGCACTAATTGTGCTCCCCTGGTTGCAGATTTATTCCTGTTTTGTTATGAGAGGGACTTTATGATGTCTCTTTCTGATGACAAGCAGGCTGATGTAATTGATGCGTTTAACACTACTTCCAGATATTTGGACGATATTTAAATATATTAATAATGTTTATTTTGACAATATGTTTAGTCAAATATACCCTTCAGAGCTCCAACTGAATAAAGCCAATGCCTCTGATACCGAAGCTGCATTTTTAGACTTGCATTTGTCAATTTCTACCAAAATTTATGATAAACGTGACGACTTTGATTTTGAAATTGTAAATTTCCCATTTTTAGATGGTGATGTTCCTCGTTCTACATCCTATGGAGTCTATATCTCTCAACTCATTCGTTTTGCTAGAGCATCTAGCTATGTTGCTGACTTCAACACTCGCAATTAATTGTTAACTCAGAAACTTCTTAAACAAGGCTATCGGTGTCATAAACTTCACAAAACATTTTCAAAATTTTATAGACGATACTATGATTTGATTTCTAAATTCCAAGTTGGACTTAAATCTCTCATGCGCCAAGGACTTTCGGAACCTGATTTCTATGGTGACTTGGTGTATAAGTTGAAGAAGATTGTTGGCTCTAATAATTTTTCAGCGCAGTTTATTAAAATAATTTCCCATTATAAAAAGATTGGCTATTACATTAATGTATTGCAGCAGACTGCATGCTTGGTAGTCAACCCAATCAAGGTTGGAAACTTTGCTTTCCTTTTTAATTGCACGCCGGTGGGTCGGACATCAGACTCTATGACGGTTCCGACTTAAAGACTTATCTATTGATGAGATGGTAGGGGCCTGATGCTTTTGCTGTTTGTCGGGCCCACCGGGGTTTACCTGTTGGATTTCTTTTGCTCCGGTATTCAGTCTTATTTACTGTTGAGTCCTTATCTTTGCTTTATCTCCTTGTTATATCTTGATTTATATGTTTTAAGAGATGATGAATTGATAAGTAAGGGGTCTTTCATGCAAATAAAATATCTATGAGTCTTGATCCACATCTGAATTAAGGGTGAGGTTGGCGCCGTTAAACAGGTTTAAGCCCCCCAGTAAAATATTTAACTGACCATTCCAAGACGGTACTTCTTTTGTGGATCTTTTATGTTTTTGTTCTGTCTTGTGTTTGCTATGTCTTTGTGCGCGTCTGTTTATATGTGCTTTGTGGTCACCTGCTGGGAAAAGGCTGACCTCTTGGCTCTCGTTTGTGGTGTCTACTATGAGTTTGTAACTTTCCCATTGGTATCCTGGGTCAGGTGTGGTAATTGATTGTATCGATTCCTGATCTTTGCACCCTTACTTACTTTCCTTACAGGGGCAATAAAGCTATCCCATAAAGGGATTAGGTATTTTATGATAAAATATTGATCTTTATCTTAGTGAATGAAATTGAGTTGTTTACAGGTAAGTCCCCTCTTGAGACCCCATTAATGTTGTGAGGTACTGAAACTGTCCCTTATCAGTTAATCCTTTAATGATCTCTATTGGACATTAATATATGTCTTTAAAGGAAAGAATATGCTCCTTTGGGAATGATGCTCTTATGGGGAGTACTATGGGGACCATATTCTTTCCTACGTGCTTACTATGAAGGTTGGGAGTGTCTATTCAGCTTAAAGGGCTTAATATCAATTTTTGCGCATATCTAACATCGATGATGGTAATTCTCAAAGTAGCGACCCCCCGTGATAAAAACCCTTTCATGACAAGACCAGAACTGAATCATAAAATGTATTTTATTGAAATAAACTAAACAGTTTATTGTCAAACATACATGCATATAACATCAGATTCTTAAACGAACACAACAACGATATAAAAATACCCGTGAATCCAGCAAATTCATTTACATGTATATTGCATCAAAATTTTGTTTACCCGTTTATTGCATCACACTTTTGTATACACGTATATTGCATCAACATTTTGTTTTCAGAGCAAATGCGAATCTTATACAACTACTATCTATCAATTCGAGCCATAATCTAAGCAAAGATGTGGGAAACACACACCCGAAAAAGCATGTTACCCAAGAACAAAAATAATAAATGCATCATATTATATAAAGTGCAGTAGTATTTCAATGAAAAATATGTAATACCCTGGATCCGATCTTGTTGAAATATAAAAAGAGAATCTTACATAAGTGCTCATGTTTTATTGAATTTATTAAACGAGTTGGGAAAAAGTGATAAAATGCGAGGCTTGCCGAGCATTTTATCTCTTTTTCGCCACGAGTTTTATAATTTAATAATACAAGAGCACGAATGTTAGATTCTATTTATCATATGACATTAAGATTACTTTGAAGATTCATTTCTGGCGTAAACACGTAATAATTTTGTAAGTATGAACACAACGTTGTTATGGACGTCATAACGTTTCCCGAAAATCTATAAACCACAAGTGGTTTATCGATTTTATTGCGTGGCGTTATTTCACTCCCAGACGCGACGTCATATGATAAGAGAGGGTCAACAATGTGTGAACCACCAAAAAAGTATATAATCTCTGAGAGTTCGAAGTATGTCATAAATTGATTAAATTATGGGATGCCTAAAATTTACAGAAAAGCAGATTATATGTTTCGTTCACTTCAAAGAAAAATCTCATTGAAACGATTCTTTTAAAAACCCAGAAAGTAATTATGTTGTGATTGGAAAACTAAAACTAATTGTTTTTCAGGGTATTTATAGAGAATTGTACATGCATGCTCGTGTATTATAGATTCTTTAAACGGGTTACAGAGAGAAATAAAACGAGGCTTATCGGGCATTTGATCTCATTATCAAAACGAGTTAAATCAAATCAATAATGTATGAACACTCATGTTCGATTCTATTTATCCGGCATATGACATTGAAATTACTTTAAAATCGCGATTTTCGCTCAAAGAAGTCAAGATTTTGCCATATGTACGCGACATAGCGTCGTCACATAACGTTTACTACTAGTAACTTCTGACATCAGGTGGATTCGGATAGCGACCTTGTGTGTCTTAAACTCTATTTAGTGGAATTTAAAGATAAATTAACTCAGCAAAGAGTGAAAATCTTGATGAGACGACCCATAAGGAGCCGTCTCATCTGGATTTCCACTGTTTGCAAATGTGTTCGAATTTACCCGATGTCCGAAGGTGCCTGACTGCCCTAAACTCCAGCTGATAAGTTTTTAGACCTAATTTTTCGCAATAACTTTTTTGTCTTCAATTTTAGCAAAATGTGTTCGCGATGAAAGTTGTAGAGGAGAATTTCCGCCAACTTCTCCAAAAGGTCTTGTGCTAGTGGCGCAAACAGATTTTTGTGTATATAGATGAAGAATTTGCAATAAATTGAATTTGTCCTAAATTGCTAAGTCTTTTATTGACAGGTATAATTCGTATAGGCGTGACAGAAAGGGGTAGTTTCAAAAATATTCGGAAGCGGTGCATATTCTTCAAAGGATGTGCATAACATCATACTCAGAATTTACCGCGCATATGCATACTCAACTTAAAGCAGGCTCATTTGTAAGAACAAAGGCTGGGTTATCGCATGTTGTGATTTTTTCTCTGATGCACGTGCTATGAAATGAACGGTTTTGAGATGACCCTACAAGTTAAACGCACGAGCGAATCAGGCGCGATTTCTATTATATTTGAACACGCCATCCATCGCTTTAGTAATAGAATTAGGGCGGTGCAATGTAACTTTTTGACTGACATCTTGGACTTGGTTGATTTGCGCTTTGCTTAAAATGTTCAAAGAGTGCATCTAAGCACAGAGGAACCTGCATCATCTAGGATGTTGGAACCATTTGGAGAAGTTGGCGGAGATGTTCCTGAATACTTTTCATCGCGAACACATTTTGCTAAAATTGAAGATAAAAAAGTTATTGCGAAAAATTAGGTCTAAAAACTTATCAGCTGGAGTTTAGTAGTGTATCGGTTTTGTGGCATGGTGTATTATCACTATAAGGCGCGGCGTCATGTGTTAAATAATTGTATGGCCATTACTATATATTCAACCATTTGTAGACCAATGAACCTTTCCATAAAACTGATACAGTTCATTCAGGATTGTCCATTGTATATATGTAGGGGTCACAGGTCATAATTTACAATCAATATAGTAGTTTTCTTTGGAGATCAATTCTATCCTAGAAATCAGTGCAGACCCTGATGAAATGCCACTCTCTGTGGTACTTCATCTGGGTCTTTACAATGTGCCAAATAATTCGTATAGTGATTTTCCGTCTACAAAAGGTTAGTTTGAATAACTGATCGTTCGAAGGTTTGGTCTCAAGGACTAACGATGAATAACGAGAAATGTACTGTATAACCCATTATAGCCTAGCGTGCTTTTTGTGGGACAAAGACAAATAGTGCAGACCCTGATCAGACGCAACAGAATGCGACCAGGGTCCAAACTGTGTGCTTACCGAACGTTCTATCAAATTTTTAAAAAAATGCCACTTAACAATCGCTAAAACGGAAATGGACAGGTCCATTTTATAAGAATGGGAAATTTCATTCACCTTAAATGGGTTGACAATCCTGCAAAATGCAATCCTTTAATGTTATATAAAAAATTATGTGAAACTATTTCCGTATTCTAATGGTCAGACAAGGCCGTTAGTTTAATTGAAAGTATTTCATGCGCTTTTAAGTGTCCATGTGTTACATATAAAGTGAAATGGGGATTAAAGGCAACTCCTTGTGGATGTATCAAACCATGTGATGACGTTAATATATGACGTACGAATATACCCTTGCTGTTGTAGAGTGACACGCGGTTGTTGTAATGGTCGGCCACAAAAATGTCCCCGAATTGATTCGTGCAAACACCATAAGGGAATTTAAACTCTTTGCTGTTGCTGCCAAATTTACCGAAGGATTTTACAAAGTTTCCGTACTGATCAAATATCTTGACACAATGGTTACCAGTGTCCGACACTATTATGTCCCCTTTGGCGGAACAACAGACATAACGAGGCGAGGAGAAGGAGACCTTATCGTCATCCCTAACCCCAAGGTATGTCACAAATTTTCCTCCACTAGTGTGTATAGATACACGATTGGCCAATGCATCTGTTACAATAAATCGTCCGTCTTTGTCGACAGCTATTCCTGAGGGTCGTTGAAAAAACTTATTTCCAAAAGTGTTAACGATACAACCGTCTTCATCCATTACTTGCACACACTTCTTCCGCAGTGACGTCACCGCTATTCTACCATCATGTGTTATTGATGACGCCCACGGCTCAGCGACGTCATCTCCCGCATACAACATCACTGCCCTTCCGACTTTATTGCACATCTGTACACGGCTATTTGTCAAATCAGTTATGAGAGTTCTACCACGTGACACATATGTTATATCTTTAGCGTCGTCAAACTGTCCAATTAGTTTACCTTTATCACCAAATCTTTGAAGATCAATATGGGCGCTTTTAGCCAAATCTGGCTGAAACGAATCATTACTGTATGCATTGAGTTCCTCTTCTGAATTGTCCGGTGATATGTGGGTCTCTAAATCAAATATGGCTAATCGTTTACCCACGCTCTTTGAAATATCCGCATCAGACAGGGCAAGCTTCTTCCTTTGTTCTGAAAAGAAAATGTAAATGATTATGGCCAAATATGCCAAAATCACACACTGCAGATCAACCCATGGCACCGTGAGCAAGAGACACAGAATAATATCAACAAAATGTGACCAAGACAGTTTGGGTGAAGCAACAAACCCTCGTTCTCTGTCTCTCTCTCTAACTCGCTACGACAATAAACCAATGAGGAGTCAGTTCACGAGGCTTTGGTACTTAAGGCAAATGCATAATTACGCATCTATCTGGTTAGCAAATAGGTAGTTCATGAAATAGAATTTGAAGATGTAGCTGTCATGCAAACATAAGGTTGTTTAAAACTGATTGGCAGTTTGAGATCTTTAAAGAGCCAAACATTAAATGCTGGCTAGGTAGCTTTGTGAATTTTCAGGGTGTATCCGGACACCTTTCCCCAACCCTCTGGTTCCGCGCATGCTTAAGTAAGGTGTCTGTAAAACCTTATTTTGCATGTTTTCTCTTTGCGCCGTGCATGAGTCTGACATATTTTAAGAATCGGCCCAGAGGATGGAAAAAGCAAGATGATACAAACAGATGAATGACCTATTTGGAAACAGTATACCCCACCCCATACGCAAAATGTGTGGAATATATCAATACGATGGTTAAATAGTCAACACAAGCAAATGTACAGCGAGTACAGTATAATGTGTCAGGTCGAGAACGAACCGCTGCATGTCCCGATGAGTTCAAGTGCAGAAAATGAACAGAGTACAGAACCTAAGCAATTGTGCACGGGTTTCATACGTTGTGCCTTTCCCATATAGTTGTTATGACAAAACGAACACCACTGGTAAAGATAAACTTCCACAAAATGCTTTGAAGCATGACTGTGACGGTAAATGCATTGTTTGTTTTGTTGCTTTACGCCCCAAGTCAACAGTTATGGCCATGACGGGACGGTCAGTTTACCTAACCACACTTTTTCCTAGGCAAGCTCGAACAAGCAGTTAACCAGTACTTCGTGCACATACATTCATTTGTAACTGACAATGATTCAGCGGAAGGGATGAGAATGACCGTAGAACTTATTTCATGATCAATCTCCACGAAAGTATGTGACTGGGCCGGTAATTGCATTGAATGAATCGAGGGTCATTGCATAGAGGTCGTGGTAGAAGTATAGTTTTCCACTGTATGTAATGCGACTTACGCATGAACATATCCCAGGAGGTTTACAGATTCTCATGTGACATGCTACTTGGTAAGTTAAACATCTAATAATGTTCGTTCTTTGCAGCAACATATGTTGTAGGAACACAATGGATTTGCCTCATAGAGTTAATTCAAATGTGTACCGACAACATATGACTTTTTTTTCAATAATACAATTTTCACCAGAAGCTCTTTTTAAGACAAATTCTAAGGCACTTTCATAGTTTCACTGAAATGAGCATGTAGAAATGAAGAGGGTTTCATGAGGGTCTGGATGGGGGTCTGGTATTCACTATTCATTAAAAATTTAGCCCATTATTCATCTCATTAAAATTTTGGGTTATTCATTAAAATAAGACCAATTATTCATTAAATACCAATATTTCTACGGACGAGGCATATATATATATATATATATATATATATATATATATATATATATATATATATATATATATATATATATATATATATATATATATATATATATATATATGAGCCACAATCTGTGAAAACCAGCCTTAATGACGAAGTCGTCAAATTTGAGTTAATTGTACACACTTAATCTTTGAAGTGTAAAGAAGTTATCCTGCAAATTTTATGAAGTTTTCTCCATTGTTTATGGAAATATGGTCTTTTGAAACTATACACTGTCTGAACTTTAACATGCAACGTCAGAAACGTTACTAATGACGTCAAAGTTAGCTTCCTGATTTGCGGGTTTGTCGGGTGCATGAAAAACATGCTATTACTTGCTAACCTACTTTTTTTATTATCCTTAGCATGTGAGCAATAGAATTCGCAGAAAAGTTGACACTGATTCATTTTTGCCTTAAGTTTGCATGATCTGAAAACGAATGACCATACTTTAAAAATTCTGACAGTTGCTAAGGTAAAGTTGTTGCCATGGAAACATATGGCATGAAAACGAAGAAATTTAATCAGAAATAATTGCCAATTTTATTATACTATCCATCTGAATAGGTTTTAAGATAATATTGGAACCTGTCAAATTTCTTATTGTTTGGTGTTTTTCAAATGATTTTTACATAAAAAGTCCTAAATGTCATTAAGGCAGGTTTTCACAGATCGTGGCTCATATATATATATATATATATATATATATATATATATATATAGTTATGTTTTAAGATTTGAGCGAGCGAAGCGGCCGAGGAAAAATTTCTGTATCTTTATCGCTTAAATGGCATTTTAGAGTGAAAAAGCAGGGATAGTAGGAAATTTTTAAGAAAAAGTATGGAAATATAGGAACACAAGGAAAAGTAGGGCCTATCTGAAAGTCTGATTAATCAATTTTCTATCAAAATCAGCATAATAAAAGTTGTAACAATAAAACCACCAAAACAGGATAACTTTTGCAAACTGAGAAATAAAGTGGCCTGTTAAGAGTTTAATTTATAAAATCCGAGCGAGTGAAGCTAGCGAGGAAAATTTTTAATGATTTTATTGGAACAATTAAAACATGACCCCCATGCTGAGAAGCCAAAGTTAATAGCGACCCCACCACCTACTAGCCACACGAAAATTCATATTACCTTTAAGACCCCCCCCAAAAAAAAAAAAATAAATAAATAAATAAATGTGTGTTTCAGGTAACATGAAAATAGGGACGGTAGCTAGGAAAAAAAATAAAAGTTTTTACATGGGAAAGATAGGGAAACAATATGGCCAAACCGGGAAATCCCTTGGAAATCCCCTAAAATGCTTTAAAAAATAGGGTCGGGGGCAAAAAATTAGGCACAGTCGGGTAACCTGAAACACATGATTTTTTATTTTAGGCCTAAAATTGGAAAAAATACATATAATAATGTATTAGAGTCAGAGTTATGCTTCTTGCACTCTGCTACTCACTGTTCCATGATGTTCTAAATTGTGCAAAGTTTTATCAAAAACAGTAACTGTATAAACATATTATGTGTACCAATTCAGTATACTGTGATATTTAGGGCTTTAAAATTTGCAATTGTCAAATGAATGAAGGTGATTCTTCTTATTGCGACTCAAAACATAGATTGTGGGTACTAGATAGAACTGCATCAATGAGGCGGTTCTAATGAGTATATTCTATGTTTTATTGTTAAAATAAGAAAAATAATGTATATTGTACACCCAAGTTTTGCTGTATAAAATGGGGTTCAGGGGGTTGTTAAAATTTAATGTGTACCCACAATCTATGTTTTAGAGCAAAAATAAGAAAATATCAAGACTTTTCGACTGAAAATAGACTTTTTTGCAGCTGAACAAAAACCGAATGAGTACGGATAGATAAGATAGACACATTTTTTGAGACAATTTATCAATAGATTTCGAGGTAACTCACCAACACTCTATGAGACAATTCACTGATAGATTTTGAGACAACTCACAGACACTTTATCATCTTTATGAGACAATTTAATTCACAGACACTTTAATGATCTTTAGTTCAAAATCTAAAAAAAATGTTGTTGGTGAATTTTCCTGAAATCTATGTTGATGAGTTGTTTCTCTGTAAATTTTCTTGATTTCCCCGAGTCATACTGTAAAGGTAACGGGTCGTTTTGGCCCCGCCTGGGGATTTTTGACATGGGTCGTTTCAGCCCAGTCGTGAAAGGGCCCCTTTTCATTATGTCCCCGCCATGAATATGGCTGTGGCATTAAGTGTTACCCTGTCCGTACGGACGTCTGTCCAATGACGTCCGCTCTCTAAGTCCAATACTTTTGATCAGAATTTTGAGAAACTTGGTCATATTGTTTAGTATCATGATGTCTTCTTCAAGTTCAATAATGGTCCATATCTCACTTTACTTTCAGTAGTTATGGCCTTCCATTATGAAAATTCACCATTTGAAACGATGTCCGCTCTCTAAGTCAGATACTTTTGATCAGAATTTTATGAAACTTAGTCACATTGTTTAGTACCATGATGCCTTCTTCAAGTTCGATAATGGTCCATATCGCACCATGCTTTCAGTAGTTATGGCCCTTTGTTTATGAAAATACACCATTTAAATTTAAGTCAAATACTTTTGATCATAATTTTATGAAACTTGGTCACATTGTTAAGTACATGATGTCGTTTTCAAGTTCGATAATGGTCCATATCGCATCATGCTTTCAGCGGTTATGGCCCTTTGTTTATGAAAATTCACAGTTTTAAATGATGTCCGCTCTCTATGTCAAATAGTTTTGATCAGAATTTTATAAAACTTTGTCACATTGTTAAGTACCATGATGTCTTCTTCAAGTTTGATTATGGTCTATATGGCACCATGCTTTAAGGAGTTATTGCCTTTTGTTTATGAAAAATCGTAGGTTTGAAACGACGTCTAATCTCTAAGATGAATAGTTCTGATTATAATTCTATAATACTTGGTCACATTGTTTAGTACCATGATGTCTTCTTCAAGTTTGATAATCATTTTTATTATATAACCTATAAATAGACATCTTTTGATTGGCCCAGATGCGAATCCATTCGAAGCCATAAAACTACATATCTATTGAGCTGCTGGTTTTTCCCATTCAATATAAGTTACTAATAATAGACTTCATAGAAACTTTTCATAATCGGTGTGCTTTCAGCATAAAACTTGCATGATTTGCTGTAATTACAATTCAGTGAGTGACAGCAGCATGAAATTCACAAGATTTGGTGTTTCATTATATACATGTAATTTAGACTTTGCTGTTGAAGATAGTAATTAGCAGAACTCTTAAATGAACTAATGAATTCTTTCTTCCTGATTGTTGCAATAAACTTGGAATGGTCCATTGTATACTTCAAGGGGTCGCAGGTTTTAATTCTTAAACAAAATTGCAATTTTTCCCTGAAGATCATTTTTGTCGTAACAAACAGTGTAAATCCTGATAAAATGCCACATTATGCGGCATTTAATCTGGATCTTCTCTGTCTGTAGTTGAAATTACAAACAAAATATGCATTCTTTCCTCTTTTAACTGAATGAAATCAATTAGTCATAATGTAAAAAAAGAAATTCAAGACTGTCCAAGACATAGTCCATAGCTAAGATTTTGTTGTTGTTGTTGTAGGTGCTTTTTTTGAGAAATTATATAATAAAACAATTATTGACTATTGAGGCATTGAACAGGATGTGATATCGACCTGAGAATACCAATATTGACCTCGGCTCCGCCTCGGTCAATATTGGTACTCTCAGGTTGATATCACATCATGTCCAATGCCTCAATAGTCAATAATTGTATAATATGGCACCATGCTTTAAGAAGTTATTGCCCTTAGTTATGAAAAATTGTTCGTTAAAACGACGTCTGCTCTCTAAGATGAATAGTTTTGATAATAATTCTATGAAACTTGGTCACATTATTAAGTACAATAATGTCTTCAAGTTTCAGAATGGCCCATATCACATCATATTGCCTTTTGTTAATGACAATTCCCTTATGCGAATTTGGCTATAGCGGGGGCATCCGAGTCCCATGCACACATTTCTAGTTTGGCCTGATTTTTCACAAAACCTAATTTTTGGGGGACTTTTCTGTTTCGGTCTATTTTGTACTGATTCTCGCTAATTTATGTCCCTTTGTTGACCGGGTTTTAAAAATTGTAGAATTACCTATCATTTGTGGTTGTTATGGTGTAGTTATTTGACAAGGTTAGCTTTTAAAAAAGCTTAGAACCATCGCATGGCGTTTTACAGTTATTAAAGAAGAGTTTTTATAGTGTTTTATTATTGCATTTGCTGAAGCCACTCTTTTCAGTGTTTCATGGGCTTCAAGCTCTGAGTATTTTTTGTTTTAGTTAACGATTTGTACATATATGCATATTCAAGTAAGATTCTGCTCATGAACACACTGAATAATTGTAGAGTTAACCCCCTCCCCAGCAGTATGCATTAGGTCATTCAACCGTATTCCTCAATCGAAGTCAATGCACATAATGCCTAGGGGGCATATTGAAACTGACCCATCTACATCTAGATATTTCGTCACATTTAGTCTAGAATATCCGAATGGGATTCGCACTCAGTGGTAAGGTCTCTAATAGGCCGTTTCGCTTTTAGAAGCAATCCAGTATCCAAAGTATATCAACATCGCTCACGCAATGGTGGAATTTTGGAAGAAATTGGTCGACGGGAGTCTGAGAAAGAACTGTAAAAGATACTGCTGTTGGGGAGTGAACACCTGATCCGTTTCCGCAATTTGCTAATGGAACAGGCCCGAATCGAACACGCGCCCAATGGAAGTTTACTGACGTATATCACCAGCGCTAACGCGCTGTTGAATAACCACAGTCAATCGCAAGAGGGGGGGAGCAATCTATAAAAAAAACTGAGTCGATATTATAGGCTTTAACAAATGCATTGGTGATATATTTCTTTTAGCATTATTCATTATTCAATAAAATCTGATTATTCACTATTCATTATTTTTTCTTCTATGCATTAAAAAAATAGCATTATTCATTATTTTAGGCCCTAATTATTCACTATTCATTATAGAAAAGGGCCATTATTCACTAATCATTAAACCCCATCTAGAACCTCTTTCATGCAGTTTGTCATATAGTTAAATGACAATAATAGACTACCTATCCTATGTTTTTTGTGGTGGACCTTAGGTTCGGCACAACCATATAGTTTAGTTAACAGGGATCACATGTCAAAGTCCTAAAGTATATCTAAAGCATATTGGTCAGATTTTCGCTTCACTATTAGTCAGATAACACGTAACTGTTGATATCTTAAGTTAGCTAATATCATTTAAGTTGCTTCTTATGTTTCTGAAGAAACAAGGTGTTGTCATCCCGTGTTACTTAATGCCTTTCTTGTTTCCAGTCCACTTTGCCGCAATATATTAACTAATCCGATGTACTGCTGTTGCATTTGATTTACAAGTTTGTGCTTTGGTGCCTGCAGCTACATATTGGAGAAAATGAAGATACTCATCCTAAAATTTCTCAAAATGAATTTGATGCTATTTGTCTTGAAACATGATATTTCAGTAAAACAACTTAAAATTGATAATATTATTAGTAACAGATATATTTTATCGCAACAAGTTTGTAAACTTTAAGATCTATAAAGAAGCGTTAAGTATATAAAAAGAAAATAACTTCGATAATATTGTTTTATGAACTAAGGTTTCTTGTCGTGGTAATAGGGATGACATTTTAAACCAGGGGCAGGCAGCAAAGAAAGCCAACACATGTATTATTTTGCAAATGATCTTGTCTAGATGAATGGTTTATTTGTGTTTATTATTCAGAGTTGAAATTAAGATAAAAGAAATTAAAATTATAATATCTATACTACTAAATAAACGAATTACCGCATAAACTGAAAAATCGAGGTCATTTTCATGCTTGATTTCTTTACTGTTACTTTAAGATATTGCTTTCATTGATAATCTCGGTTAGGATGAGTTTTCATTTAGCATAGATTTAGAGAATTTTGGAATTAAGTGTGTTTTCTAAAAGAACTGCGCCCTCTGGCGAATGTTTCTATATTTAGTGTATGTCACGTTCATGGTCACGCGTCACTATTTTTAGATCGATTGGGTTTCCAATACAAACTGAATGGAGATGACCGAAGCGTTCCGAATTTTTGTGTATATGTCATATGTATATGTGTATTATGCTGTGTCAAGTCGGCCATATTATAAACAACAATGGGGAAAACGCCGCCAAACTCGCCAAAGAAAAAAAGATATGGCTGTAATTTTAAATAATCCCTTATCAAAACTGATTATTAGTCGCGGTAATCATCACACCTTTCTTCGACACGCGCTTAATAATCCTAAGTGTCAAGGTCGCTGCGCATAATGTACTGTTTACATCGATTGGCTTGGTCGTACCACTTATATCACGGTAGGCAATGACGCTATCAAATATTATTAGTAAAAGGCGCCTCGCTGAAGTTTTTCTGTGATTTTCTTGACGAGAAGAAATAAACATAACCGCATTTACAAGTATCAGCTTTTGTAAAAAGAAAATAAAAAAAAAATCGTCGGTTCCGGGTCATTTCGGCCCATGGTCTTTTCGGCCCAATAATCCCTTTTTGGTTCTAGAAAAAAATAAATCTCACTCCTAAAAAATTTGGTAAAATTGGTCCGCGCGGTAAATGCGAGCAGAAAATAACCATTTTAAGGGCGTCGCGCGCAATCTCACTCTTTAAGATTTCAAAAAGTTGACAGGTATGCAAATAACGAAGTAAGAACTACACCAAAATCACCACCTTAGAACGGTCAGGTGCAAGCTACTGGTGAGGGCTTGAGGTTGAATTTGTTTTTAGCTCACCTTAGCAGCATATGTCAGCTTATAGGTAGGATGCCCATGGTCCGTTGTCGTCAACAATTTCAAACATCTTCTTCTCGGAAACCATTTGACCAATCAAAGACAAATTTTATGTGGAGCCTCTTTGGGTAGGGGGAACGAAAGTTTGTTTGTTGCATCTGGGTCACATGACCAAGATGGCCGCCACGCCCATATATGGTAAAAACCCTTCAAAAATCTTCTTCCCCGGAACCGGTGAACCAATTTCCACGAAACTTGGTATGTAGCAGTGGTGACTCTGCCCATCATACTTTGTTCAAATGATGACCTACGGTTGACCTTGACCAATTTTACAACAAGGTCAAATTTGTTAACTTAGGCTTTTCTACAGGAAAAAGTGAAAGCTGTTGATTTTTTCACAAATATTTCAGCCTCTGACCTGAAACCAACTGAAATAATGAAGAATTGTGAGTATTGAAGGCCGAGGTCATTTCTTGACCTTGGCTAAAGGTCATTTACGTATATGAAAATTAAAACTGGCTTTTCTCGGAAATTGATGGGCCAATCAAACCCAAATTTTATATGTTAGCTTTCAGGTACAAGCAGGGTTCCAGTTTGAGGGCAAATCGGCGAAATACTTCGCCCCAGACCACTCCGTTTCGCCTATAATGGTCGTAAAAAGGGAAGTGTATTTCGGCATATGGAGGCGCGGTGGCTCAGTGGTAGAGCGTCGGACTCGGGACCTAGAGGCCCCGAGTTCGAACCCCACGACCGCTGTGTAGTGTCCTTGAGAAAGGCACTTTCACCTTCCCAAAGTACTAATAATACCCAGGAAGAAGTGGCTCCGTCTCAACATGACTGAAAAATTGTTTACCGGGACGTAAAACACCAATCAATCCAAACCATTTCGGCATCAGTGTTCCTTTTCAGGCCATTTTGGGGGGCGAAATTCGGCCCCACTCCCAAAGGCGAAACACCTCCTTTTTCCCAATTGGCACAGTAAAATTCCCAATCAGAAGTTGGAAGAAAAATAAGGAGAAAAAGTTTGTTTTTTAACCACGAAAAGTAACGACATTTCCAGGTTTGCCTTTGAAGAAGATAATTTGGTATACAAAAATTTCCTTAAATATTGTATTTCTTTGCATTTTGAGTGTGAAAACCACTCATTTATTGGTTTGGGCAGCTACCACTTAAAAAATTGCAGACTAATTTTTCCGACATTGTCCCTATTTTTGGACAGTACCAGTAACCAACACAACACTAAACTATAATAATCAGCAGACCTTAGTATAAACTTAAATTGACACTAGCTTTAAACAAGTACAGACTTTTGGGGGGGGACTCACAAAACAGTAACAAAACAAACAGAACTTCTATAAAATAGTTAATTACTACCATTGATGGCAACTAGAGTTATGAAAGTTCAAGACACCTTTCTCTGACTCACGCTCAATAATCCTAAGTTTCAAGGTCGCTAAACAGCTTACATTGATAGGCTTGGTCGTACCACTTGACGCAGTAGGCAATGACGCTATCAATAAAATCTGTTTAAAAAAGTGCATTGTTCAGAAATAAGAACCTGGATTTGAGCGATTTTTGGCATTGTTTGGAGGAAAACAAATATAGTAAAAGTCACCTCGCTGAAGATTTTTAGTGATTTTCAAGATGAGAAGATATAAGCATAATCATGTTTACAAGTATCAGCTTTTGTAAAAAAAAATTAAAACTCGCCGGTTTCGGGTCATTTCGGCCCATACCTATTTGGGCCCATGGTCATTTCGGCGACTAGAATCGCCAATACAAGTTTCAGATTTCATAAAGCTGTGAAAAATTAACACACATGAAAGGGGGATACAAGTTTCAGCTTTTTTAAATGCAAAATAAAGGTAAATTGACAATCATGAAATATTTCCGCGCTTGCGTGGGCTCTTTTCTAGTGTTTTATAAAATTAATTAGCTCAATTTCCGTCATTTTTGTATAATCACTTATATACGCTGTTTACCGGATGTGAGTGTTCCAGGAAGACATTTTTGAAGAAAAAAATGATTTTGAAGAAATACTTTTGTCGTCTGCCTTTGCAAACAATTTAGACCCTGATCAGGCCCGTCAGAACCTGACACTCTCATAGTGTTCCTGGAAGATTTTTAAGTTAGTTTTGAAATAGTCTGCAGGCGATAAAATGCCCAACATGAAAATAGACAACTTACCATTTACAATAGCGCTGTTGGACGGAGCCACTTCGGTTATCCTAATATACGAATGTGTCCTGTTTTCAACATTTCCTGTCAATTCACGTTGTCCAATCAGGAATCCGTCATCCCGACTCGCCTCCAGGGGCCTCACTGACAGAAGAATTGGGGGCACATCTTTAAGGGTATAAACATCCAGGGCATCTGCGCTTTTCCTAGTGGTAAACTTATTGAGCATACTGATGGTACAGCATAAGTTATGAGTAATAATGTCACTATACATATAAGGAAAGTTTCATTAAAAAAATGAGCCGCGACATGTGATTTCCAACAATGTGGCATTTTGACAAGTGTAGACTCAGACGAGCCCGTACAGCCTCCTTTTAAGCTTAGAAACTCCAAAGTATGTCCAGTCAGTAGCTTAATATTCATAGAGTATTTAAGCGACAAGCAAAGACTCTGATCAGACTGCGCGTATGCGCAGGCTGGTCTGAGCCTTTGCTGGTCGCACATACCACACTGTTGGAAGTCTCATGCCGTGGCTCAAATGATAGTAACTGTTATATAGTTTACCCAGCAGCTCTAAAATGAATTTTAGTGGCTACTGAGACTTCGTGATTAGTAATATATGTACAGTGACCTGGATCAGTTTCACTAGAGAAAGGTTGATGTTAACAGGTAATTAAAATGAAAATTAAAAACAAACACGTATGACCCGTGTCTTGAAAAAACTGATTTATGTCATGAGGTGTACCAATGATATAGCTTATAACTAAAAGTGAGCTCTTCAGCCCTTTGTAAACTGGTAACCGAGTACTGAAGTCCCAGATACATGTACATTTCATCAGGGTACATACACTATTTGCTGGGAAAAATTCTACAGGAACAGTAATGCGTAGACTGGCTCCAGTCCTTAAAACAATTTTTCATCAATGTGCCATATCATATACTCGAACCTAGTCTTACTCTGATGGCTCTGTTTAAAAATATCTTCAGGAACAGAAATACGATATTTAGGAAATGATAACCTGTGTCCCCAATCGGAATTGCCTCGGCCAATCCCGCAAGATTCCGTGGAATCAGACCACGGATGTACATGTAGTATCTACTTTGGAAACGCGGGTGATAACGTGACGCTGACGTCACAGAAACCATTTAATGTGGCGCACTTAGAATCGAACTATAGTCCCTACTATAGTAACTAAAGTTTGATTCGAACATCGATAGTCGCTACTAAGGTGACGTCACGAACCTACTAGAGAACAACGGCGGGTCGGAGCACCGTTACTCTAGTAGATAGGCTGGTTCCCTTCTCTAGACCTATCTAGCAAAATGGGTTCAAGATCAGTCAGTAGCCTCAAAATGATTTGTTTGTTTTAAATAAACCTAGCTGAGTATAATTTTTGGTCCCACTTATTCGTAATTGATTATTAAAATAGACTGTGCAGTTAATAACATCCTTTTTTGTCTACGATGAAGAATTAAAGTGGAGCATACAGGGCTATTCCTTTTTGTTTACTTGTCAACCAACTGAAAATTCCAACTGTAGCCGTTCGGGTGTAAACGTGCGTGCGCATCTATTACGTATGAACTATAGTGGGAACTTTAGTTCGATTCGAAGTGGGTCTGTGATTGCAGCAAAACAAACGGCTTAAATGAAGTTTATGTATTTTTCAATAAAATATCGCTAGATCGATATCATAAACTTCATTTATTCTGCTGATTAAACTTTTCCGATAATCAGAATAGTCGATTTTAATAGAGCTGTATCCACAAGCTACAAAACTAATTTTCCATACGCCAGTTCCGTCTAACAAAATGGAGCTTTTTTGGTACAAAGTACTACGCGTAATGCTCCTTACATACACCCGAGTCATGATTCGATTCTCGAATTGTGGCGGACTTTGCCGAATAACCTGTGAACAATCATGGCTTTATTCTAAGTTATTGCAGGATCAGTTACCGCAGGGTCAACATATTATATGCTATAGGAACCGCGTTTTTTTGTTGTTGTTTTCTAACAACTCAATTTAAACCATGCTCATTCACTAACAGTCAATACTTTTATGACGGCTGAGGGGACATATTGCATTCGGCTTGTCCGTCCGTCTTTTTTGTCCGTGCGTCCATAACATTTTTATATCCCCATATGTATAACCACGTATTTTAGCCTCGCAGATTGTACACATGGTATTGAAATTGCTACATTCAAGTATAATCTGCCGTTGGTCGACCAAATCACTAAAAGAACACCAATATAGGTCCTACACAGAATGTAAAACTAAAAAAAAACTTCTGGGCGGCGACTATCCACGTGTACTAAGGGGTCCTTCCCTCATCATCCTACTCATGTTATCAGTGTTGAATGACCACTATAATCATTACAAGGTTAGCTTTTTAAAAAGCTTAGAACCATCGCATGGCGTTTTACAGTTATTAGAGAAGAACTTTTATAGTGTTTTATTATTGCATTTGCTGAAGCCACTCTTTTCATTGTTTCATGGGCTTCAAGCTCTGAGTATTTTTTTTTTGGTTTTAGTTAACGATTTGTACATAGGTGATCCATTGGAAGCAAATAAATTACAGGAAATATGCATATTCCAGTAAGACTCTGCTCATGAACACACTGAATAATTGTAGAGTTAACACCCTCCCCAGCAGTATGTATTAGGTCATTCAACCGTATTCCTCAATCGAAGTCAATGCACATAATGCCTACGGGGCATATTGAAACTGACCCATCTACATCTAGTTATTTCGTCACATTTAGTCTAGAATATACGAAGGGTCCATGTTTGATCGGGATTCTCGCTCAGTGGTAAGGTCTCTAATAGGCCTTTTCGTTTTTAGAAGCAATCCAGTATCCAAAGTGTATCAACATCGCTCATGCAATGATGGAATTTTGGAAGTAACTTGGTCGACGGGGAGTCTGAGAGAAAGAACTGTAAAAGACACTGCTGTTGGGGAGTTAACACCTGATCCTTTTCCGCAACTTGCTAATGGAACAGGCCCGAATCGAACACGCTCAATGGAAGTTTACTAACGTATATCAGCTGGTGAATAATCATTGACTACAAATATTGAGTTAAGTGAGCCGGCTCTCTCTCTCTTTCTCGCTCTTTCTCACTGTCTGTCTGTCTGTCTGTCTGTCTGTCTGTCTGTCTGTCTCTCTGTAACCTCTGAAAAAGCATGTGACCGTACCAGGGCTCGAACGCATGACTACAAACTACTGAAGTCGCATGACCAACCTGAAACGTTACTTATTGAATTAAGTGACCTAGTATTCTATCAAGCGTGCGTATGTGTGCAGTACACAATATGAATGATTGTCCATATCACCTGACAGATTGCACTTGGGAAAGTTCTTTCTATGTATAAAGGGTTTTTTACAACGCATTTTGAAATAATGTAGTAATTCTTTCATTTTAAATTTTTATTTCATTTTGCGGTGTCATGGTTGACGCAAAATGAAATAACATGTAGTGTTCATTTCATTTTGCGTCGATAGTATGCGGTTGGTTCGAAATGAAATAATTATTTCATTTTGCACTGATGGTATGCATTATTTCTTATTTCATTTTGTGGTGATAGTATGAGGTCTGTTAGGAATGATAAATATGTTCTGCAGTCTCCTGAATATCCAGTCTGTTGAACACCCAAAAGCATCCATTCAATTGAAACTATGAAACTACGCAGTAAAATGAACCACCCCAATGAACCACCCCAAGTCTTCCAATTCATTGAAATACCCCAAACAATTTCGTTCACAGTGACACCGCACATCAACCAGTATATTGAAACACCCCAAACCACACAGTCAGTTTGAAACATCCCAAACCATCCCCCCACACCACCCAGTCAATTGAAGCACCTCTAAACACAATTCCGTGAAACATCCCATAACCAACTAGTCAACTGAAAGACCCAAAACCATTAAGTCAATTTAAACTCTCAAAATTATCCAATCCTCTGACATACCCCAAACCACACAGTCAACTGAAATACTATAATTCAACCAGTCCTCTGAAACACCCAAAACCACCTTAATCATTGAGACACTTTTTTTTTCATAAATGAACCACATGACCCAATAACTTTAGCGCTCTATGAAAACACCATCAGGTTGTTTCATAATTTAGCATTATTTCAGTTTGTGTTGATATGGAGCAAACCAAAATGAAATAATTTCTTTGTTACATCTTTAGTTCATTTTGCATCGACATTGACAACGCAAAATGAAATAGAAAAATCAAAATGAAACAAATTACATGTATTACATTATTTCAAAACGCATTGTTACAAGGGTGTATAGGTAAGAATTTCCAAATTATGAAAAAGTAAGTGAATAGAATCAGGAAATAGCACACTCACATGCTGCAGACCAAGCCACGGCATCGCGAGGAAGAGCCACAAAACAATCACTGTCACATGACATCAGAAAATCAATTATAGTCAAGCGACCAGCTCCCTCTTCCCTATCAAGATAGTTGCAAAACTAGAAAAGACACTAAGCACTAACTTATGATGTTTTCTGTTGTTGTTTTTTTGTTGTTGTTGTTTTGTTTTTTGTTTCTTTTTTTATCTCAGGATGCTGTTTCTACCTTGGTAAGTTTAGTCAGTAGTTCAATGCGCAAGCTCAGACACCGGATAGGCGGAAATTGAAAACGCTCTTAACAATCGACGAACGCGGATAAAAATCGCTAGAAACAGCGTTGTCGATTGCCATTTGTTGCCCGTTTCTAACTATTTTTGATCTATGTTCGTCGATATTTTTAACGTTTTCGATTGCCGCCTATCCGTTGTGATGCTGGTCTGTGCCTTAGGTGTTCCAAAGAATAGGTTTCCACATAATTTTGCCCATTTCAAAGCCATTGCTACTTTTAATCAAAGTCTGTTATGCAAAATATCCCCGCGCTAAAATAATCAGGGCAATGGTCCAATGCCCTTTTCAGAAGGCTAGGGCCAGACAAACTGATATATGCAACATCACGTTAAGGTTAAATATGATTTTGGAGAAAGTAAGCTTACCCGTCACGATTTTAACTTTTTGTTTACTTAGCTGTTTAACCTTTGCAAACAGTTTAGACCCAGATGGGGCCCACTATCTAGATACAAACATTTGACATTCTGATGACGTTCCGTAAATAAGGTTTAAAAGGGTATCTAAAAAATAAGTAGATGGCGAAAACCATGCAAAACATCCAGCATGCAGAGATTAAACTTAACAAAGAAGCATACATCGTTTTATTGTGTCAATGGGCTTTCTCTTGTTTGTCCATCCGGATCATGTATAGGTCCAGTTAAGCTAAACTTTTGAGTGTAAAGTGTGATTATTCATTTATCCATCTGTTTAAACAGTCATGTGTTTTGGGCCGTCTCATCGAGACGGTTCTTTTTTTGAGCATCCACAACATATGTTTTATTAGGAATGAGAAAATTAATTTTCCATTACGCACTCTTATCTGCCATGCATGATAGGGTCCTCTAGTATATTCCAATACATTTCATTAAGTAATCCATTGTTTCTAAGGAATGACCTTGGGGAAATTCTTAAGTATAATAAAGGATGACTATTGGGCCCCCATGGGTTTTGGGGATCTGGGGAGAATGGTTATTTGTTTTCAGGGCGCTGGGAAGCACTGGTAATTAATTTCAGGGATTTGGGGAGCAAGCTCATAGTTTAGGCGGGTAAGGGAGCCCTGCAAAAAAGTAAAAATTTATAATCTCACCTTAAAAGAAAAGCCTTCATTTCGTTTGATTTTTTTGTAAATCTTCGGCTTCTGGGAGGAAGCCCTGCAGACCCCCCCCCCCCCCCCTTTGATAATCTAAATGTATTTACTTTCGTGCTAAATTAACATGCTGATATGGATTTGTATTGGTGACTGATATGGCGAAACATTTTTACTGTTGTGGCGAAGTATCCTTAAAATTGTTAATTTTTAGGTTGAAAATAGCGTATATTGGAACACTCAGAATGCGCCAGATTGCACCATTTTAATACAAATGTTTCGGGGGAGCATGCCCCCGGACCCCCATAGCACGAATCTGAATCTACATCATTACAGGGCTATCTACCCGCCTGGTCTGTAACATTTGATGTAAAAAATGAAAAGCTTCCATTTTTCTTTACATTTCTTTGGCTTCAGGGTCTATTGCCCCCAGACCCCTTGTAATATATTAATGCATTTATTTTTGTGCTAACGTGCGCATCTGGATTGATCATGGAGAAAAATATGGCACAAAATTTGGGTTGTTGATTTGTTATATTAAAATTGTTGATTTTTAGGTTGATAGTTACATGCTTTGGAACACTCATAATGCACCAGATCGCACCATTTGTATCATTTTTTCCGGGGAGCATGCCCCGAACCACCCTAGCACAAGTGTGAATCAACATCATAACAGGGCTAATTACTCACCTGGTATTTAATTCTCTATCTAGGTAATAAGATGTTTGTTTTTTTATTAAAACATTGATGAATGTTGATCAGCTATATTCTTACTTGTTGAAAATGAATTCAAACTTATGTATAGGGCCTAATAGCAATCATAACACTTGCTATGGTTGTAAAAATAAATGCCTACACTTTGTCTAAGAAAATCTAGTTTCATCTATTGGAAAAAAAACAGCCCACACCCCCCCCCCCCCCATCAGAAAATCAAACGGTCTAGCTGCCCCTAATAAAAACATCAAATCTAGAGAGCATTCCTCCATTATCTCTACCAGGTACAACAACAGAATTTTAAGGATGGCCTCATACTTTTAGCTATTTCCTTGTGGGACGTGCAGACCTGTAATGGATCAAGTAAACTTGAAATGAAGCCCTCTGCAAAGAAACATATACTGTAGTATTTTGTTACCAGGGCCCTCTTGTCCACTCTATCAAATCTGAATATACTCATAATAGTACAAGAAATATAGCACAATCGAACTGCATCAATACTCCAAAAACAAGAAGTTAGATATTTTGGTACTGATCACATTAGGTGACAAGCCTGGGTTCAAACAAACCTATACTTCCACGAAACGCTTTAAGGCGCGACTGTAACGGTGAATTGAATGAATCGAGGGTCATTACTTAGAGATCGTGGTAGAAGTATAATTATTATGTTTACATAGGGTTGAGTTTTTTTACATCACAGAAACGTCTCCGTGCGAAATACACCCCAGATTTGCACCTAACATATAGTAAAACGAGTGGTTTCGTGGGGTTGAAATAGCAAAAAGATAGTGCGTCTAAAAATGAGCTATAATTCCTTTACAAAAGCAACTACAGCACCCAAAAGATTAAATATATACAGGAGCTAAATAATTATTTAATTTATTTCATTATTAATAAAATCAAAACATTAAATTTATATAAAAAAAATATCATCGCACTTTCATAAATATTACTACGCCGACTCGGCGATTTCCGGAAGCAGACGTGTGGTACGATCGGTTTTTAGCTACACCATGGTAAAAGGTCATATCGAGTTTCCAACCAGTATAGAACGCAAACTGGTCTGATCAGCTAGGATACTTCCAAATTCAATTTGAAATATTTTCATGGATACTAACAGTATTGCTGCAAACCATTTTGTGCAAATGTGTAGGCTGATCTGTACCTTTGCTGTCCTCATATAATCGATCTCAGTTTTCTCAGGGGACGATTCGCCGTTCGTCGCACCGTTCGCGCGCTACAGAAAAGGGGCCCTGTCACTTATTTAAGTACTAATGAATTAATATAATTCAAAATCTGTCCGAAAATGCCTGTTGTGTCGGTGGCTGAGACATCTGAGTCGTCACTGCTTGCCAAAGTAGATATTTGCTGGTATCTAGAATGAAAAGGATTAATATTTTCTCGACGTCCTAGCATTTCGGTACACAAGTAGGAATGTGTTTTTCATTTGGTACGGCTTTTGGAAACAGGAAGTCTGCAATACCCGGAGCAATAAAATGACATCTGGTTAATGCCTCAGTACTGACCTTATAATTGTGTAACGTCTCTTAAAATACACATCACCGAAACTGTGTTTAGATCTGTGTCTTCATGTTATTACCCCTTTATACACTAATAGATTATTCCTTCTGGCTTGATACTTTAAACTTGGGATGGTCAACTGTTTCACGGTATTGAGGTGTCACTTGTAACAATTTGCAAATGAAATTTGCATTTCTATTCCTGAAAATCGTTTTGTCTACTAGTAGGCAAACAGTGAAGACCCTGATGAAATCTGGGTCTGTACTGTTTGCCAAAGTACACGATAAGGAGTTATAGGTATAAAAGGATTAAAGCCCAAATTGGAACCATCGCAAACAGTGCAGACCAATAACAATGTGGTATGCGCGACCAGCAAAGGCTCAGACCTGCCTGCGCATACGCACAGTCTGATCAGAGACTTTGCTAGAAGCTTTAATACTCTATGAGTGTTTAACTTACTGGCCGAACATCATTTGGAGCGTTAAGCTAAAAAGGAGGCTCGTTGCATTCTATTCAGGCTCGTTGCATTCATGCCACATTGATAATGGCGGCAATCTTATGACACGGCTCAAATGAGCTACCGCTCGAGGCAGGGTCAACATTATTTGCTGTAAAAAAAAAAAAAACAAAAAAAAACATGCAGCAAACGAAATAACTCGCGATCCCGTATGACATAACTGGGTTAATAAAACTACATTGCATTTTCTCTAAACATCAAAGGGGGACGCAGTGGCTCGGTGGTAGAGAGCTTGACTTGAGACCGAGGAGTTGCGGGTCCAAGCTTGCACAGTGTCCTCGAGCAAGACGCATTGATCTGTGCTCAGTACAGGATCAACACAGGACGGCACGTCCCGACATAGCTGTCAGTCGGATGGATTATATTTCAGAAAAGAGTCAAACGACCTTGATAAGTCGCTACTTCACAGAGAACTCTACAGATCAGGCAGGCTGGTTACGGCAAAATTCATGATTTTGTTGTATGCAACAAACGGGTCAGCCTGCACATCCATGCCGTCTAAAGATTACTGCTAGTCAAGTCAGTAGGGCGTACGGAAAGTTGGTCAAAATGGGGTCAGTTTGAAGGCAGATGTTGTTGGTACTAACCAGTAAATGCATTATGCGGCATCGGGACGGGGTCTGACCTGCCCGTAAGATGATCATCGGCGGTATTGAATTATACATAAGGTACTATTTGAACAAAGATTTTTAAACGATGGGTGCTGTCCCTGATTGGTAGTCGACGTACACCGTTTAACCTGGGTTTTCGCTACTAACAAAATATCCTTAAACGGGAATGTACAAAACACATAAACTGGTGAAACGCACACAGTGAAGACACAGATCGACTTTCAGTGATTTTGCATATGACCTGGCTTTGCACTGTTTAATCAGGTCAATCCAGATGAGGTCAGACGAAACTATTTAACATCATTCCCGTATTAGGCATTCCTTAATGTAGGCTCACCTAGTTTCAAGCCGTGTAGCGCAGTCGGTAACTACAGATGCGTGTCTGACTGCAGATGAAGGGGGCAGTGAGTTTGATCCCGGCCCGGTCCGATACTTTTGTGAAGATTGATCATGAAATAAATTAATTTCTATGGTCATTCTCCACCATTCAGTTGATTCATTCAAGAAGGGTTGCTGTCAGGAAAAGGCAAAAGTATGTGCACGAAGTACTTGTTACCGCTTGCTCAAGCTTTGTTAGGTGAACTGACCGTCCCAACATGACCGTAGCTGCTGACTGGGGCGTAAAACAACAAATCATAAAGCTTTTTGTTAGGATACAACCCGTCCCTTATTTCCCTTTTACGCCTGATGAAATGTCCTGAATTGGACCAGTCCACATCCGCTGTTGGGCGGTATTTGTCATGTTTATGACAAATTTTAATAGAAAATTATGTTGAGCAAACTGTGGCGACCCTGATCAGACGGCGAACCATGCGGCGTCTAATCTGGATCCCAAAATCCAGGCCCTCTTGACAAGTAAATTTTGTTTTCTTCCCCTGTAGTCGTTATGAAAAGCATCTAAACACTTTCTTAAACGATGGACATGTAAGGGATTCAAGGTTTTCTGAATTACAGAGACCCCCCACCCATCTACTCCTCCCCCAATATAAGTTGGGTGTTCAAAAGCATGCGCGGATCCAGAGGGGGACAGGGGGTCCGGACCTCCTGAAATTCTCACAATTCTCAAAGCTATCAAGATATTAAATGGCGTTTCGCTGGCGGGCCGATGTTTGCCCGCTTTTAGTGGTATTTGGATCCTCTCTCCCCTAAAAAAATATTGTCAGAGTTGGACCCCCTCTGACAAAACTTTCTGGATCCGCGCATGAAAAGAATCAATATATCTGATGCAACATTCCCGGGGTTACATATCTCGATCGTGTCCGAGTGTGTAGACCAGACGTGAAGAAAAATGTGTAAACTCATACGCGCTAAATGTTCTCTTAGACTTTTTTTCGCATCAAAGGCACCGAATTACGAGGGGTCGAATTTATGTGCCGATTAAATGCCAAGTTTGCTTTGGGCCAAAATGTCCCGGACACGTTTACAAATCGTATTGTTGGTTTTATTTTGGGAGAAACGCGCGCTCATGGTAGTTCTACACACCTGTGTCGAGAGACTATGGTCAATAAACAACTTTTCAGCTGCGTTTAGGCGGCTAGTAGTGAAAGTTTAGCGTACTATCAGACTCATTTTTTCTTTTTATCTTTTTTTTATATATAGCCATTGTACATTGGAGCATTATCAAGCCAGTTCTCGACATTTACGAGGATAAGAACTCCCCCAAGTAACAAGCCTTCGAATATGAAACGCATTTACAGGAATTTGCACACTCTGGTGAGGGTTTATTATTACAAATATGGGGAAATAAAGTAAAAACGTGCACAGACGATGTATTACTGCTCCTGGTATTTCAAAAGCTAAATGACTGCTATTGGTTTAAAAAGCCAATACTTGTTCTGATACACTCGTTATGGGGTATATACGGAAATCTCCGATCAGCAGAAAGTAGTCCCGTAAATATTAAATTTCACACGGAGCCGTTTCCGTAATGAGGATTATTCTTCAATTCAGGATTTGACCGATTGGACTTGCTTCCTTGGTTTCTGTTTATTATGTCTAAAGTAAACGTGAACTTGCATAACTTTTGACTCGGATGGAAATTTAAGGTGGAGTTTTTAGCATTTTGGCTTTCTTAGTACTGTCATTAAAACCATGAAGAGTTTTAAAGATATTTTTGTAGATACACAAGACCTTTAATGATATAAAGGTTTTTAACCATATATGGCGGCCATTTTTGTCATGTGACCAGGAATGTTTGAACAAACTTTCGTTCCCGCGTCCTATGGAGTCTCCATATGAAATTTGAGTTTAATTGGCCTAGTGGTTTCAGAAGAGAAGATGTTTGAAAATGTTGATGGATGGACGGACGGACAGACGGATGGACACCGGAGCGAATGGTATGCTATTAGCTCACCCATGAGCTTTCGGTTCAGGTGAGCTAATAAGCAATGACCAGGTAAAGTTTGCAGCAAAAAATATAAAAGCAAAATTCATTGCTTGTGAACTTTGGGTAAAGAGGGTCGGTACATTTGGCGTGGTACTGTATCGTATATTCTGACCAAAAGCAGAATACTGCTTAAGCAGGTGCTTGGTGGCGCGAGAATTGTTGCACCTTCCATTAGTTCTCATTAACAGACTCAACAAAATCGAGTAAGCTGTTTTCTAATATCGAGGTTCTCTCTTTCTCCAGATTATTTAGTATTCGGTAGTTCTACAAGTATCAGATGCAAAATACTTTTGTTTTGAAATTATTTTCTCAAATTTAATAAAATTAGACGTGTTTAATATCCTTCAATGTTTTTTTTTTCTGAGTATATTTGGTAAATAATACATGTATCTATTGTTGAACATTTTAATGTATTTTAAAAATTATCATTTCAAGACCGACAAAAATTTGTATTATTATATTTGCAAAATTTCAATTTTTTTTTCGAGTAAACACATTTTATATTTTAATAAAAGTATGCATATGAAAGAAGCATTGTGGGAAACGAGGTTATAATTCTAACATCTGCCGATGTGTCTCTGGCGACCATGTCAAATGGCAACGTCAATAGCGAAACCTCGGCGGAATCGCTGATACTGTACAATGCCGTATATTTAAATATCCATACCGTCCGTTAAAGTGTACAGTAAAACTGTGTAAAACGGCCACTCAATAATAGACAAAACAAAGATCTTGATTACAAATGGATGCTTAATGAAGCTCGAAAGTATTGCAGAATGCTCCCATTCGTTTACCCTGCATTAAGCGATAATTGGTCTTGAAAACCAATTTTCAGTCTTTTTGAGAGTCACTGTGGCCGTTTCACACAGGTTTTACTGTATAAAGGAGTGACTGTATTAGATGTAGATAATTATAATCTCATATACTGTCCTGTCAGCTAAGAGTGACAGTGGCGTCATGTTTTGTCAACACAATTATCAGGGACTTGTAATCAATAAGTCACTTGTGTATTAATCCTATCCTGCGGATAGGGTTAATACATAAGTGGTCTATCAATTCACATTAGATCAAGTAGAGTGGATACACGTTATTTTTTACTAAGCTATTGTAAACACAATATTACGTTCCTGTCATTTCGGCTGGCACGACAGTACGTATCGTCTTTATTTTATAGCATGTGCGAATCCAGAAAATTTCCGTCAGGGAGGTCCTACGAACCTAGCATTGATATCCACTGCATACAAAACTGTCCTGGTTTTTCAGATACTGTAACACTTATCGTTTTTGGCGTTTTTTTTTTTTATTTGGCGCTATAAGCGGTACATGTAGGATAAAGTCAGCTAACTTCGGACATCAGGTAAATTCGGACAGTGTAGTTTTTGCTTCATACTTTAATCATTGGAATAAAAAAATAGCTAAGCAAACAGGAGCCGTCTCATCTGGATTTTCACTGTTTGCAAACGTATGTACGAATTTACCTGATGTCCGAAGTTACCCGACTTTACCCTATAAACAAAAATCGCCAACGTATGACACCGCGAAATACACTCTAGAAATCAGTTACACACTGAATAAGCAATATGGGCACACATCCTTAGTGCGTTTGTTTAATACGCACAAGTATTTGTATGGATAGAGGCGCACTTCGAATCGAACTATAGTCCCTACTATAATAACTTAAGTTTGATTCGAACACCTATAGTCGCTACTAGGGTGACGTCACGAACCTACTAGAGATGGTCGGAGCACCGTTACTTCAGTAGATAGGCTGGTTCCCTACTCTAGACCTATCTAGCACGATGGGTTCAAGATCTAGCACTATGGGTTCAAGATCGGTCAGTAGCCTCAAAATGATATGTTTTTGTATAATAAACCTAGCTGAGCTTAATTTTTGGTCCCGCTTTTTAGAAAGCGCTGTACAGTTTATAACATCCTTTTTGTCTACTACGAAGAATTGAAGTGGAGCATACAGGGATATTATTTTTGTTTACTTGCCAACCAACTAAAAGTTCAAACTTAAGTCGTTCGGGTGTAAACGTGCGTGCGCATCTATTATGTAAGAACTATAGTAGGAACTTTAGTTCGATTCGAAGTGCGCCAGAGTCTGTTTCCACGTTCACAAAACTACGTCTGAAAGCGGGCTACTCTTAAAGGAAAGTATATGCTCCCTTAGAGTACTATAGGGAGCATATTATTTCATTTAAGAGTACTATAGGGAGCATATTATTTCCTTTAAGAGTACTATACGGAGCATATGTTGTCCTTTAAGTGTACTATAAGAAGCATATTCTTTCCTTTAAGAGTACTATAGGGAGCATATTCTCTCCTTTAACAGTACTATAGGGAGCACATTATTTCCTTTAAGAGTACTATAAGGGGCATATTTTGTCCTGTAAGAGTACTACATGTATAGGGATCATATTATTTCCTTTAAGAGTACTATTGGGAGCATATTCTTTCCTTTAAGAGTACTTATGGGAGCATATTATTTCCTTTTAGAGGCTGGGAGTGTCCATTTATCTAAAAACGGGTTGATGTAAACCTTTGCGCATATCTAACCATTGATGATGGTAATTTTCAAAGAAGCGACACCGGTAATAAGATAATTAACCCTTAATGCGCAAATCGCAACAAAAGTCGTCTTCTTTTCTCGTCTGCTGAAATGTTATAGAAGCCTCTATGGCAAACAGTGTGGACCCAGACCAGCACTGATCTGTGTCCACACTGTTTGTCTATATACTTAATTTGTCAGTAATGTTAGGTAATTATTTGCAGCAGATGTCATTTTCTGATGCATTTTCTTCTGGTACTTTAAGGGTTAATTCACAAGATCCTTTCGTGACAAGAATAAAACAGAACAGAAATGAATTTTATTTACGTAAACTAAACAGTTTCTTGTCAAACATACATGCATATAACATCAGATTCTTAAATGGACACAGTAAAGATATAAAAATACCCGTGATTCAATCAATATCATTTACATGTTTATTGCATCAAAATTTTGTTTACACGTATAAATTGCGTCAAAATTCAATTAATATCATTTAACCGTTTATTGCATCAAAACTTTGTTTACATCTTTATATTGCATCAAAATTCAATTAATATCATTTAAACGTTTATTGCATCAAACTTTTGTTTTCAGAGGAAATGCGAATCTTATACAACTACACTCAGTGGCCATAAGTGAGTTCCCATTATGGCAAACCACGTTCATATATTGCAAAATTTAAGAACACTTAAAATTTGAATAATTTGAAAACGAGGAATGCAAATCATCTGAAATATTTAACATATCATTATTTGCTGTTATTTAGCTTAAGAATGCTAGATTATTATAGAAATAATGTCACCTAGAGTTCGTGGGTGTTATTCATTTCGACCACCCCTGATTTCTGAAAGAGTTTAAACAAATTTTGTGGGTCCTAAACTTCTAACGTGTTTACATGACTATAGGAATTTTTTATTTTCTATATATTTTGGTGATAATAAATTCGTATTAAAACGTATCTTTTAAGAATCCCAGAACATAATTATGTTGTTTTTGATTGATTTGTTCTTTACATCCCATCAACAATATTTCAGTTAAACAGGGACAGGTCTTACTGGGTTGAAACAGTACTAACCTAGGATCAATGTGTCTTGCTCAAGGACCAAGCACTCTACCATTGAGTCACTGCGCTCCCATAAATATGTTGTGTTTGGAAGCTAAACATAATTATTTTTTAGGATACTTATAGACATTCTTACATGCTAACTCGTGTATTATTGATTTTTAACGGGTTACGGAAAAAAGAAATGCGAGGATTGTGGAGCATTGTATCTATCGAAACGAGTTAAATAAATTTAATAATATAGGAGCATTCATGTTCGTTTGACATTGACATTACTTAAAAATTGCAATTTTCGCTCAAAAAAATGCAAGATTTTGCCATATATACGCGAAATAGCGTCATCACATAACGTTTACTAAGTATGTAAACCACTAGGGTAAAGTCAGGTGACTTCGGACATCAGGTAATTTCGGACAGCGACCTTGTTTGTCGTATACTCCTATTATTGGAATAAAAAAGTAAATTAATTCAGCAAACAGTGAAAAAGAGCTGTCTCATCTGGATGTCCACTGTTTGCAAATGTATGTCTGAATTTATCAGATGTCCGAAGTTACCTGACTTTACCCTTTCACTCCAAGGCGCGACGTCATGTAATAAATAATTTTATGGTCAATTCCCTTTAATCCTGTGTAGATCAATGAATTTTTCCATAAAACTAATACAGAATAGTCAGGATGGTCCATAATTTATATGGAGGGGTCACAGATCATGATTTTCAATCAATATTGAATATAATATTTTTCTTTGGAGATCAAATCTGTCCTAGAAGTCAGTGCAAACCCTAATGAATTGCCGTTCTCTGAGATATTTCGTCTAGATCTTTACCATTTGCCAAATAATTCGTATAGGGATTTTCTGTCTACAAAAGTTTAGTTTCAATAAATGATCGTTCGAAGATTTGGTCTCAATGTTAACCAGGATTAACAAGAAATAACGAGATTCTGCTGTTTAACCCATTAAAGCTTAGCTTCATTTTTGTGGGACAAAGGCAAACAGTGCAGACCCTGATCAGACACAACAGAATGCGTCTTCTGAACAGGGTCCCAACTGTGTGCTTAGAGAACGTTCTATCAAATTTTGAGGAAAACAGGAAGTAAAATGCCACTAAACAATCCCTAAAACAGAAATGGACAGGTCCATCTTATAAGAATGGGAAATTCCATTCACCTTAAAGGGGTTGACAATCATGGAAAATGCAATCCTGTAATGTTATACATGTGAAATTATTTCCGTGTCTTTATGGTCAGATAAGGCCGTTAGTTTAATTGATAGTATTTCATGCGCTTTTAAGTGTCCGTGTGTTACATATAATGTAAAATCAGGACTAAAGGCAACTCCTTGTGGATGAATCAAACCATGTAATGACGTTAATATATGGCGTACAAATGTACCCTTGCTGTTGTAGAGTGACACGCGGTTGTTGTAATGGTCGGCCACAAAAATGTCCCCGAATTGATTCGTACAAACACCATAGGGGAATTTAAACTCTTTGTTGTTGCTGCCAAATTCACCAAAGGATTTTACAAAGTTTCCGTACTGGTCAAATATCTTGACACAATGGTTACCTGTGTCTGACACTATTATGTCCCCTATGGCGGAACAACAGACATAACGAGGCGAGGAGAAGGAGACCTTATCATCATCCCTAACCCCAAGGTATGTCACAAATTTCCCTCCACTAGTGTGTATAGATACACGATTGGCTAATGCATCTGTTACAATAAATCGTCCGTCTTTGTCGACGGCTATTCCTGAGGGTCGTTGAAAAAACTTATTTCCAAAAGTGTTTACAATACAACCGTCTTCATCCATTACTTGTACACACTTCTTCCGCAGTGACGTCACCGCTATTCTACCATCATGTGTTATCGATGACGCCCACGGCTCAGCGACGTCATCTCCCGCATACAACATCACTGCCCTTCCGACTTTATTGCACATCTGTACACGGCTATTTGTCAAATCAGTTATGAGAGTTCTACCACGTGACACATATGTTATATCTTTAGCGTCGTCAAACTGTCCAATTAGTTTACCTTTATCACCAAATCTTTGCAGATCAATATGGGCGCTTTTAGCCAAATCTGGCTGAAACGAATCATTACTGTATGCATTGTGTTCCTCTTCTGAATTGTCCGGTGATATGTGGGTCTCTAAATCAAATAAGGCTAATCGTTTACCGACGCTCTTTGAAATATCGGCATTAGACAGGGCAAGCTTTTTCCTTTGTTCTGAAAAGAAAAGGTGACCAGAAAATGCCAAAATCACACACTGCAGATCAACCCATTGCACTGCGAGGAAAGGACACAGAACACTATCTACAAAATGTTACCAAGACAGTTTGGGTAAAGCAACAAGCCTCTCTCTCTCTCTCTCTCTCTCTCTCTCTCTCTCTCTCTCTCTTTAGCATCATCAAATCGTCCAACCTCGCTCTCACAATCGATCGCTACGACAATAAACCAATGGGAGTCAGCCCATGAGACTTCGGTACTTAAGGCAAATGCACAGCGTCATTCATACAATTGCGCATCTACCTGGCCCCGGAATTACAATGTCACCTTAGAGTTAAGGAAGACTTAAGTTATGATTTTTCAGTATGCGAAAATAACGTTTAAAATTGATTAAAATCAAAATAGTTTTATTTTTTCTGAAGGTCACAATGATATTTATGACCACAAATACCACGTCGATCCAGGCAATTTATTTAGCATTTAATATAGCATGTTGAAATATCAATACTTAACTTAATTCTCGCTTTACTTTAAGAAGGCATTGTTATTCCGGGCCCTGGTTAGCAAATAGGTAGTTCATGAAATCGAATTTGATGATGTAGCTGCTATGCAAACATAGGGTAGTTTTAAACTGACTGGCAGTTTGATATCTTTTAAGAGCCAAAGACAACTGACATGCTACTTGGTAAGTTAAACATCCAATAATTTTCATTCTTTGCAGCAACATATGTTGTAGGAACACAATGGAATTGCCTCATAGAGGCAATTTCAATGTGTACCGACAATATATGACTTTTTTTAGATTGCATGGTTTTCACCATAAGCTTTTTTTAAAACAATTTTTCAACTAATTTCATAGTTTCAATGAAATGTGCATGTAGAAATGAACAAGTTTTCATTTAGTTTATCATGCAGCTAAATGGCAATAATAGACTACCTATGCTACGTATTTGTAGCTCATTTTGAGACGTGTTTTTAAAATATGATGCTAAATTGGTACATGTAATTCCGTGTATGGCAAATGTATAAAGTCATTCATAATACATGCATGTGAAGCTATCTAGTGGGCTAGATGCTATAATTATTGCTGGAGCCTTCATCTCTGTCCCCACTCTCTGTGCGTTAACAGTGAATGTTTAACAATAAGTACAAGTTTTTCATGACCTACAGTCAGGGACCAAAAGTAATTACACAACGTTGGAAATCCCATAGACTAAAATGTATTTTCAAGTTTGGAAGAAAATTTACTACGCAACAACAAGCCAATATATACTTATGCATTTGGTGCCATTTGAAAGTTGTCATTTGAAAGTTAAATGAATAAGGTAATACTGATTACAGTTTCATAAAATACCATCCTTGATTTTTAAAACTGCAGGGATTTAAACAATTTCGGAGATTCTTTTTGCATTTTGTTGGACAACATCACTATTAATGTCATCAGAAAAGTGACATTTTTTTATTTTATAATGTAAATTTGAAACTTAATATGACTTGTTACAGTGCGTGCATCTATTATTTAGCTTTAGTTTTGCAACATTTGCCACAAAAATGCTATTTAATAATGATATCAAACACACAAAAAAGATTCTTGTAAACATGGAAATACATTAAATTCTATTGGAAATTAATTTTGTGGAAATACTTTTTGTTCTTGACTGTAGCTCAATTAGGGGATCGTCAGTTTCATCTGGAAAATCAGCATAGAAACATTTCCGCACGAATGTAGACATAAATTTGCCCCTCCAACGTACCGGTAACAAGCATATGGCACAATTTGGCATGTACATACATAGAAGATTGGAATCAGTCTGCGCATCCACGTTGCCTAATCAGTCTAAGTTTTCGCATGAAGAAACTTTTGACCCTTGACCACCCATAGAGTGCCCATCTAAGACTCTGGTGAGACTGCTGGGGTGCACAGGATGATCTGTGTCTTCGAGGGCACACCTGCCAACTTGTACATTTTGCTAGACATTGAAATAAAATACTGTTTAACCGTGACTGTCTGAATCGAGCTATGGAACATCCATTTTAGGAAGCGGGGCAGACTCATGATACCAGACGGCGGACAAGATAATACACACTAGGTAGCTGTTTCTTTTGGTCAAATTGCTGACAAAATATGTTTTCTCCAATAATGTCTAATTTCACAGTATCTGGAGGCCTGTGCGGAGAAAAACAAAAAAAAGTACGACCAAAGTACTGCTAACAAAATTGTTTTATTACCTTTAAGTTTAGATTCTTCAGGGATAACCTCTGTATTATTGCGAACAGTGTCTGTGATTGTGGCCAATGTTTCTCGTCTCTTTTTATGTCGATTTATGAAATACTTCTTATCTGTCTCCCCAGGGTTGTCTCTTGCTTCGGACTCTCTGTGACTTTCTGGAGTACAAATAACAGACATGGCGTGCATTTAAATGCATAATTGATCAACATCGGGCAAAAAATAGGACAGTTATAGCTATTCAACAGTCTAAAATCTTAGAACCGTATTACATTATTGCTTATAACAAATTTGAATACAACAACCCTTCTTTAATCTATAAAGATACTTGGAGTCCGGATCATGTAATGACGGCCCATTATACTCGTATATATTGAGAGGCACAGGTTATAATTACCGAAAATATTTTATCTCTTTCTCTGGAGATTGATTTTGTCTTTTCAAACAGTGCAGGCTCTCATAAAATGACGCAGCCTGCGACATTTCATCTATATTGTACCATTGCTTTTTTAAGAAAAAATCACAGATATGCAGAGAAATAATGGCGATATGCTAGCTTTATTGTACAATTGTACGAGCGTATATACATATATTCCCTCTTGTAGGCGGGACGAGTCGAAGACGTGTTTCCCCTTACAAGAGGGAATATTTGTATATTCACGAGTATTTGTACAATAACATTCTTGTATCATGACGAATAAAACAACCACGTTTTAATTTATTCATCAGATATTCGAGTCAATTATAAGCTCAACCCTTGACAGCGTATTGTGGAGATTATTGTACAGCATAGATCAAAGGAAAGATACAAGATTACTTAATCATCATTATACGTCAGTTTATACATACATCTAAATGCATGCCAGTTACCAGTCCGTGTATACTGCGTCTTCTGAGACGCTTTAAAACCAGAACAACTGCCGGTTGAGCCTTCGGGAGTTCCTGGACATAGAACCACAAAGCCATAAACCCACCCAGCCAGTACTGGTGCAGCCAAGGAACACGACCACAAACAACTATACTGGGTCCGAGACATAATTAAAAGAGTGTGTAAACACTCCTAGGATAGGAGCACAGAGTTGGGGTCCTATATAAAATTAAAAGCGTATTTGAATGTACAGAACAATCGGGGCCCGGAATTACAATGCCTCCTTCAAATTAAACAAGACTTAAGTTAAGTATTGATATTTCAACATACTATATTAAATTATAAATAAATTGTCTGGATCAATGTGTATTTGTGGTCAAAGATATCATTGTGATCTTCGGAAAAATTAAAACTTTTTTGATTTTAATCAGTTTTAAACGTTATTTTTCGCATCATGAAAAATCAGTACTTAACTTAAGTCTTCCTTAACTCTAAGGAGGCATTGTAATTCCGGGCCCAGAAAACTTTTTTTGTTTTCATAACTCTGGCTTGTTAACACGCCTTTGTGTGAACGGCCTGCTGGTCAGAGCACGGAAAAATCATACCTTCCCCTCCCACGTGGAGTTAGGGTTGGACAGAGGGCTTGCAGCATTAGCTAAATACAATATTATACAATTATTGACTTCAATGAGGAAGACATAAGGATTTATCTACCAGAAAAAGTGATAATTCACCGAGGCCGCCAGGCCGAGGTGAATATCACTTTTAAGGGTAGATAAATCCTTATGGATACCGAAATTGAAGTCAATAACTGTTTTGTTATATGACTTTTTATTTAAGAATACAAATTTGCTACTTTCAGTTTTGTTGTTAAGGCATGTTCAACCTTCCATCAAAGACATCTAAGGACTTCTCACAAGTTTCAGCAACTTTTATTGAAATGTTATAATTTTGTATTTTGCATTTTCAAATGTATCTTAATTCTCTTATTGGGGAATATAAAATGTTATCATAAAACTGTTTTTACAGTTTGTTTATTCACACAAAGATAAATAAGCAAACAAAACAAAACAAAACTGTTGTAAAAATTCATGAAAGTCTTTAATTTACCTGTTGGGAGGTGAAACAGCAAATCATGTCAATTTCATGCAGCACATGCTAGTTTCACACTCATCATGCTATTTTTTGCTCTCTAGAGGGTAATATTGCAGAAGTGTCAAAAATATTAACTTTTGGAAACAAGTTCGAGCCGGTTTTCATGCAATATTAGCTCGTGGACCAAGTCAGACCAGTTTCCAGGTAGACATAGAGATTTATGAAGACTAATTGGGCCAATCAGGAGACAGGATTCACTCCAGTCATATAATAACAAAGATTATATATATGTCGTCACTTTTCTAAAATATATGCTTATTTATTTAAACTGGACCGTAGATTTATATATCATGATCGACCTTGGCCTTTCAGATCGCTAAATAAAAAAATAGTAAGTGACTATGATCAGGAAATACCACAATTACAAACCGCAGACAACCCCGTGGCACCGCAAGGAAGAGCCGCTAAACCATCAAGAGACACCAGAAAGACAAATTAAGCAAAGCAACAAACTCTCTCTTCCCCATCAAGATGATTGTAATACTAGAATGGACATAAAGTAACGTACAACAAAACATAGAACAATTACAGACTCCCGTCATGGGAGTAACAATAAACAAAAAGTCAATAACAACAGAACCACCGCCTTAGAACGGACAGCAGCCTAAGCCACAGGGGGGCTTAAATGCATTTTACTGGTACAAAATCTTCGCCCTAGATATTGCTGTTGTTGAAGCACAAGAAATGTTCAGCTCGCATGGAGGCCATCTAACTATGCAATGTATCATCATGGAGAAACACTCTAATCAAACTAACACGCCACAATGAAACAAAGAAAATGGCTCATGACTCACAGATAGTCAGAGCTAAAGAACCTCAAGTTGAGCCACGGTGGATCCAGCTACAGATAAGCATCAGGCACCAACCCACGGATCAAAGCTTAACGTCAGAGCCGTCATAGAGTCTGAGGCCTGACCCACCGTCGTGCAATTAAATAGGAAACCATAGCTATAGACCGTGATTAGGTATAAAACTAGGCATGCATACTGTCGCATGATATCCAAGTTATATCCAACCATTATATAAAGTTTTACTATCTTTTTGAATTGATCACTAAAATTAGGTTTTCCAACAATTCGTTTGAATTTATAAACTAAATCACCATAAGATATAGGTTCTGATATGCCTTGGTGCAGAAGAGATTTTAACCCAATATTGTATTTATCAATTAACTCTGAGTGTCTGTGGTAGAATTATGAAAAATGCTTTTCGAATTTTATGATATCTATAACCTTGTTTAATAACTTAACAGTTAAATATAAGTTTCTGTTGTTGAATTCATCAACATTAGAACACACTCTAGCAAAACGAATAAACTGAGAAATATATACACCATAGGAAGGAGAGCGAGGAACATCTCCATCAAGAAAGGGGAAATTTACTATTTCATCCCGTCTATAATAAAGAATTTCTAGCGATAAGGCGAGCGATCTCCCTAAACGAGACGTTCGTTTTATTTTGGTGAAATAACGACTTGAGAAACTAGGCACATTCAACAAATATATATGGACGAGCCGTCGATGCACCATTGCCCCCAAATTTGTATATTTAAAACGGTGTTTCTTTAATGCATGAAATAACTCTACTTCTTATTGAATAAAAATTTATTTCGATCATCCATTGTACTTGTTATTCAGTAACATATATGGGAACCAGACCGTTAAACAAGGGTAAACAGCTATGTACAGTAAAACTATTTATACAGTTGATGTACAATAAAAACTACCATCTTGCAAAGTGGTCCATATTTGTCAGATATGTGATGTCTTCTTTCGCTTATACAACCTCTTTCCCCCCCCCCCCTAGACCCAAGACGCCTTTTACATATGTTATATATTTGTATAGCGACATTTAATTGTCCAAACGGCATCTTGGGTCTAGGGGGGTGGGGGTGGGGGGAAAGCATCTAAAAACAAACTGAAAGACGCCAGTTTCATCTTTTCAATGACAAACGTCACAATTTTAAGTATATTTAGTACGCATGCGCAGAAGGAATACCGCAGAGTTTTGGAAATGAAGGGCGCTTATATCCTTAATATCTTAACACTTTTACTTTTTGAAAACCTGCAAAGGATCTACTAAAACTCTCGTCTAAACGGCAGCCAATCTAAAGACTAAAAATAGGGGGTGGGAGTAGAAGGTGCCGGTTTTCACGGCTTTGTAAATGATGAATCGCTTTGAAATCTATTTTGATACTTCCTATGCATGTTTTACTACCGAAACAGACTAATTTTAAAAACATTAGAGCAATTTGAAAATTTAGGTTTTGTAATCATGTCAACTAGGGAAAATATACGCCTTATCGCTAGAGCTCCTTTTAGAAGAACTTTGCCATTTGTTATTGACAAAAATACGCAAATAGCCTATTTCTTATCCAATACTGGTCGGATATTTAAATCGCCAAATAGATTTTTAGATAAATAGGTCTTAACTTAAACTAGTTGTGTCGGATCTACGGTCCGCCAAAAATTTTGAAAACGGATATTATGCATATTATCAATGATATATCCGAGCTTTAAAAAAGGAAAAACGAGTATAATGAAATCTATCTGGTCCAACCGCCTGTCCGCCCGTCAGTCTTTTTTTAGTAATCAGAACACCTTTATTTTCTTACGGAGGGCATTCGTTTTTGACACAATGATTGCTTAAAGTGTGTCGAATACAAGGAAGGTTTCAAGACAAGGTCAAAACAAATAAACCTAAATTTGTCTTACAGCTTGTAATGCGTACTCCTCTTTCACTATTTGACCAGGGGTGTTCATTTTGCGCACAATCTTACCTATGGTGTGTAGATTACAACGAAGGTTTCGGATCACCGATATGACATTTGAGTCAAAGGCCAATGTCACTGTCTTACAGCTCATAACTCGAACTCGTCTTTCTTCTTTGACTGAGGGAGTTCATATTTGGCACAAATATTGTCCATGTTGTGTTGATAACAAAGAAGGCTTAAATAACTTAATCGTTTTCGATTCTGAAAATTCCTAATTTTCCCTCATTATGTAGTCATATGGGTAACACGTGGGTTGTATATGTTCAATGATTACCATGTTTACCTGCTCATAATAGGTTGGAGGAACAAAAAAAAACAACTGGATTATTCTTAGCGTGTATACATACACACTGCAAATGCACGACTGAAGAGACTGTGCAAATTACAAACAGTTCACAGTTCGGGAGAAAGTTGTGAGACAATCGCACGAAAGTCTTATGATTCTCGTTTGAATGTCTTAAAGATCACACAATTATGTCGTAAATGGTTTGTAAATGCCCCACGTAACCCAGGTATATAAAACAGTATGTCTTAAAACAATGTGTTCACATTGACAATGTCACCATGTCAGCAGCCTTGAATAAAAGAAAGGGAGGGGTAGGGTTGTCGCTACATCTGACCAGTCCTTACCGTGTCTGCCTGGTCTTCGTTCAGGTCAATCCTTCTTGAAGGTTAAACGATTGCTAGAATGTTGTTGTTTTTCTTGTTTTATCATTTTAGCAGAACCATCGTGCGACTATTGTGCTACCTTCGAGCGACAGTCACGGGACATTGGCGATCTATATTCGCAGTTTCATTGTGCGAACACCGTGCGAGTGTCAGTTTTTCAGGAGAAATCGTTTGACTGATAAGACGTTACAAGAATTAGCTTTACAAAAAGCTGGCGGTCGTTTAGCCCAATCGTTGTATGTATTCTTGCACACTGCATGCTTCCATTTTGAACTTCTAGAGCTTGTCCAAGTAGATTTGTTCTAAGCTCTGATTATTACCATCTGAACTGTGATTTTTTACCATTTAACACATGCTTCCAGCGAGTATGTTTCTTGATCTTAAGTACCCGGCTTACGCATGGTACGTTATGGTAATGTATTTAGCATGCGACACATGTATGAAACGTTTTTTTTACAACACTGGACAGCACATTTTTCTAAAAACTGATGCCAGAAATCAAGGTCACAGTGGGCGCTTAACTGTATATGTACAGCCTCAAGATGTGATCACAGACCAAACTTGGGATTCCTGTGTCAAATAATATAGGATTTATGCTCGGGACACGTTTTTCTATATCTGATGGCAATGGTAAAGGTACGTGACGCTCCATGACCCTAAATGCACCAAGACGCGAATTTTGGCATTCCTACCTCAGGTAATATAGGAGATATACTCCGGATATGATATGAACACTCAAATACTTAAGACACTAAGGACAGGCAGTTTGTTTACTAAACTCCAGCTGATAAGTTTTTAGACCTAATTTTTCGCAATAACTTTTTTATCTTCAATTTTAGCAAAATGTGTTCGCGATGAAAATTATTCAGGAACATCTCCGCCAACTTCTCCAAATGGTTCCAGCATCCTAGATGCTGCAGGCTCCTCTGTGCTTAGATGCACTCTTTGAACATTTTAAGCAAAGCGCAAATAAACTAAGTCCAAGATGTCAATCAAAAAGTTACATAGCACCGCCCTTATTCAGTTACTAAAGCGATGGATGGCTTGTTCAAATATAATAGAAATCGCGCCTGATTCGCTCGTGCGTTAAACTAGTAGGGCCATCTCAAAACCGTTCATTTCATAGCACATGCATAAGAGATAAAAATGCACGTCATATGCACCGCTTCCGAATATTTTTTGAAACTATCCCTTTCTTTCACGCCTATACGAATTATACCTGTCATTAAAAGACTTAGAAATTTAGGACGAATTCAATTTATTACAAAATCTTCATCTATATACACAAAAATCTCTTTGTGTCACAAGCACAAGACCTTTTGGAGAAGTTGGCGGAAATTCTCCTCTACAACTTTCATCGTGAACACATTTTGCTAAAATTGAAGATAAAAAAGTTATTGCGAAAAATTAGGTCTAAAAACTTATCAGCTGGATTTTATATGCCTCCCTTTGGTGGCATAAAACCTGTTTGTCATGACCGTCATACAATGTAAGACAGTGCCTGAATTCATATTAATTCTATGTGATCAAATTTACGTTTACTGAAATAAAGTTCGCTCACACTCTTTGCTTAACCAATGACGTTTTGACATGGGGACGTTTTACTGTTTCTTTCTTAAGCACGGCGGTTATGCTATGAGTTTATTGTTTATATGAGCGGCAGGGCAAATTGACGCCTACTTTGTGAAAATTAAATTCGCAAACGAGTTTGCCTCGCGCTATAGGTAACCCTACATATTCACAGACAGTTTACTTCGCGCTGTAGGTCAGCCCACGATATTTGGTACCCCACTCGTTGTTCGGCAGCGAATAAAATATAGCCTAAGCGTGGCATAAAGGTTCGACCAAAACCTGAATTTGATTTGTGTTTTGCATAAACATTATATATAAGCGGCCGCCCATGGCCAACCGCAATAATGCACTAAAAGTTATGGCTAGGTCTAACTATTTTTAGAGATATTGATGTTTACTTCTAGAAGAGGCGTTTCTTATTGATGTCAGTGTACATTTGGAAGATTTGGTTGACCTAAATGTAATATTGCCCTTTTGTACCCAGACACAACAGAGTGACACCAGGTAGATTTAAAAAAACAAAATGAATCAGTTATTTGAATGACAATGTATTTAAACCAGTTATTATTCATCGTGTCGCATTATTTGCGCTTTTCGTGCTTGATAGTTCCCTCCTCAATTTTTAATACAGTAAAACGTGTCTTAAGCAACTACTCAAAATAGACAAACAAATATCTTAATGACAAATGGTAGCTTAATGGAGGTCGAAAGTATTGCAGAATGTTCCCCTTGGAGCATTTTGCAACACTTTTGACCTCCATTAAGCGATAGTGGGTCTTGAAACCAAATTTTGGTCTTTTCTTTGAGTGGCCGCTTAATGCAGGGTTTACTGTAGATTAAATTGTAGGGTTCCAATTGTATTAGCATATTAAAAGCAGAGTGGACACAAGTGTGGATGCTGATCAGCTACAGCTAGCTGACATATATCTAGATTAATTTCAAAACAAGTTATAACACTGTTTAGCAAAGTAATGGTTATTTAGCGCATACATATCCAAATAAAAAAAACACTTGATAACTGGCTACTTAGTCTCAATGTGTTTCTTTCTGAATTTTATATCAATTGCTGGAAGTCAGAACAATCGTGAATTGTCGACTTTTAACATGCTTAACGACTCTGAAGCTACACTGCTTTCAAAAAATGAGCATAGCCTGGTTCAAAATAAACTGAGTTCAGAGCGAAGAACTGCAATGTCGCCTCAAAGAAAAGCACTGCCTTAGATAGACGTTTCATTATGATATTTTACCCCGGGATTTTATATGTTTAGTGAACTTTTATTTTGTTTTTTGTTGCTTTACGTCCCATGTCAACAGCTATGGTCATTGCGGGACGGTCAGTTCACTTAACCACACTTTTTCCTGGACAGGCTTTAGCAAGCGGTTAACCAGTAATTTGTGCACATACTTTCGCTTGTAACTGACAACAACCCTTCTTGAATAAATCAGCGGAAGGGAGGAGAATGACCGTAGAAATTATTTCATGATCAATCTCCACTAAAGTATGGTACCGGGCCGGGATCGAACTCGCGACCCCTGGATCTGCAGTCAGACACGCATCTGTAGCCAGACACGTTACCGACTGCGCTACGCGGCCCGGTTGTTTAGTGAACTACCGTGCTTGGTATGGTATATATGATTTAAGACGTCATTGTGATCTACATAATACACGAATCAATTTTATTGTTGAAGAAATTGTGGAGAGTTACTTTTCTTATCCTTAAAAAGTTAATACTTGACTCATGTTTAAGTGATATTTTCGAAAATAAAAAGGGTAAAGTCAGGTAACTTCGGACAGTGGGTAAATTCGGGCATACGTTAGCAAACAATGAAAATCCAGTTGAGACGGCCGTCTCATCGGGATGTTCACTGTTTGCTTAGTTAATTTAATTTTTATTCCAATAATTCAAAAACAAAAGAAACAAGGTCGCTGTCCGAGTTTAACAGATTGTCCGAATTTACACGATTTTATCCTCCTCTCTAATGATAAAATACCTTCTGCAATGTTACAAGCGAAAGTATGTGCACAAATTACTGGTTAACCGCTTGTTCAAGTCTGCCCAGGAATAAGTGTGGTAAGGTGAACTGACCGTCCCGCAATGACCATAGATGTTGACTTGGGACGTAAAGCAACAAAACCAACCAAACCTTCTGCAATGTTGTCTTCGTCTCTCTCGTCTAGTTCTTCGATAATGTCCGCCTTTTTACGTGATAACCCGGGAAGAGTCGCCAATGTCTCACGCCTTTTACGCTGTCCTTTTACCATATGCTTCATGTTGTCGATAAAATCCATCTTTAGACTTTTTTTTCTGTAACCACAGAAAATACCAAATTAATGTTCCAGGTACATTGATGTGTGAGTGCGTGCGTTCATGCGTGAGTGATTTGTGCGTGTGTGTGTTTGTGTGTGTTGTTTCTCATCAGAGGTGCATATACGTGTAGGATAATGGGCTTCACTTGAAAGATTTCAAAAGATTTGTGAATTCACCTGTCGGGGTTTATAATATTTGTGAATGCTTGGTTTAGATGGTTGCAGACGATCAGAGCAGGTGTGATGTTGACATTTGTGATTGACATCTTTATGTTTTGATAGGGAATTCTAACACCAGTTTGTTATATACTGAGCGAAACTTCCAAACCGCCACTCGATATTTTCTCATATATCTTAGGATATATAATAAATACATGGCTACAATTTGCACTCAATATAGAAAAAAAATTATACAGAAACTGTCAAAATTTCATTTTCATAAATTAAAAAAAACATACTCAATTGAAAGACTGTATAAAGGCACCATCACATTTCATTTTCACACAAATGCTAGAATTTGAACTCATTGCTTAAAACTGAGTATTCCAGGGACCTAAAGTGAAAAAAAACAATTTTATGGTGTTATAAATGTACATTATTGAACATTTTGGGTTTCTCTTTTTTTAAGTAGCAATTTTAAGGTAATCCACAATGTTCCTATGGAAGCCCATATGACATAAAACAAGACAAGAATGTTTTATGGAGATGACACGCTTTTGTCCACAATATTATTGAAACTTTCTGGTTTTGTAAATGGACAAAATTTAACAATATCGTGTTTATTTTGTAATAAAGTAGCAATTTTCAGCAATGCAGTGCTCCTATGGAGGCTCATATGGCCTAAAATAACACAGAAAGCGTTTGTTGAGATATAATGTTTTTGTCTACAATATCATTGAAGCATCCGTCACCCATCAACTGTGTACTGAACATCAATCAAGACACTCTCGACGTTCGAATGCAGCATTAATGCATCACCGCATCAAAGTAAAGTGGACTATACAGGACACTTTACGACATACGTTATACTCAGTATTCTGTCGATTTTTCTCGTCGTACAAGTGCAAAAATGAAAAATAACCGACAGGTTGTGGTGTGAGCTTTCGGCTCTATGAAAACATGTCCATTTTTTTATAACTTTTAAATGAGTCTCAGCGACGTCCTGTTTTCGATTGAACCCACAGCCTGACCCCTCTACTTTATACTCATACAACTAAAACAATGGCAATTTTTGTGATAAAATAAATTTGTCCGATAGTTGTCGATGAAAATACAAGTATGCATAAGGCGAAAAACATTTCGCATCGTGTGCCACGTGCCAACTGGTATAAGTACTCTATCGTTACGCATAAATGAACATCCTTATTGAATCGAACTTTGTTATGTTCAATCGACGGATACATGTGCCCAAATATACTGGGTCAAATATCATTTCAAACAGTTAAATAATAAATTAACTATTTTGAAAAAATGTGTTTTGTTTACTGTCGGTTTAGAACTTTCGTTCAGTATATTTCTTAAAGGTCATGTTGATATGCCTGTCAATTCAGATGGGATATTTTAACCCTTTGGAAAGGTTGTGTTGATAAATGTTACTTAGTTTAGTAAAATTACATAAGCCAAATAAATGGATCATGTCAACTCTGACATTGATTGACTGGATTGCGCAATACATCTATTTATATGACATTTGGGAATGCGCAACTGGTATGACTATGAGTCACATATGTATCTTCCGATTGGTTGATATGATTGGAAGCGATGCAGAGGGCGCTTAAACTTGAAATATGATTGGTTAATGATGATGCCATTAGATGGCGCTAATACAGCTTCTGTCACGTGACTTCATAGTGTATAAGATGAAGCCCACGAGGAGAGAGTTAGTTTAGGATTAAATTTTCGAACTTTTTGGTTATAGTTAGTTTTTAGTAGCTATTTAGTTTGACTAAATACTAAATAAAATTTAACTTAATTATAAAATTATGAAAATTGTTTTTGAACTTAAAACTAAGACACACACATTCTAAATAGACTTTAAAACACAACCCGAACATAGAAGACTGTAATTAACTACTACTGGACATATAATAGGAATGAACGAGACCTAGTTCATGATTTTTTTTTGTACATTTCGTATGTGCGATCAGCGATATCTGTTCATCCGTTCGTCTTTTATCAGGTTGCAAAATCTACATGTATATAACTCAGAAACTACTTAGATTTAGAGCCTCACATGTAGATGGCTACACCCAAGTATTTATCATGTCCTCAATTACTTCTGTTGTTGTCGATTCATTGTTAATTGATGCTACCATTGTTTTTTGGAGGTTGTGTAAGGTCCTTAGTTTGTTGTGTAGTACTTAGTACCGTTTCTAGTTTTGCAATCATCTTGCTGAGGAAGAAAGAACTGGTTGCCTGACTTTTATTGCCTGTTGGTGGCATTCAGCGTCTCGCGTTGCCCTGGGATGGTCTGCAGTGTGCTGTAATGCACACTTACTTATTTTTATCACGATAATACTAGAAATTGTAAAACCCGGAAGAATTTTGAGGTTGCACTATATTCAGTACGTCCGTCTAGCAAAAAAATCAATTACATGACTGTATATTCGAGAAAGTCCGCCACAATTCGAGAATCGAATTATGGCTCGGGTACATATAAGGAGCATTACATGTAGTACTATGTACCAAAATCCTCCATTTTGTAAGCCGGAACTGGCGTATGGAAAGCATGTGGGTTCAGCTCTATTAAAATCGATTATTCTGGTTATCATAAAAGTTTAATTAGCAGAATAAAAGAAGTTTAACTTTATGTATTTTTCAATAAAATATCGCTTAAGCAGTATTTTATTGAAAAAAAACCACAAACTTCATTTAAAGCCGTTTGTTTTGCTTCATTCACACTTGTTATTGTGTTAACATGGTTTCTGTGACGTCAGCGTCACGTTATATTATGTCTGCATCACGTTATCACCCGCGTTATCAAAGTAGATCCTCGAGGTCTGATTCCACGGAATTTCACGGAATTGGCTGAGGCATTTCCGATTGTTACTTGTACTGTGGAACTTCTAAGATTATTTTGACAAAGTTTCCTAATCAGATAAATGCTCATTATATCTACATGTATGCATAAAATTTGTTAAACAACAAAAACATTCTCGCATGGAAATTGAGCCCATTTCCTTTTATCTTCCACGTAATCGCCACGCTAGACGGGCGAGTGGTGTGAGGATGGATCCATGCCATGTTTCAAGAGCAGCCAAGTGAATAGCGCATAATTTAGGGGAGATTATCAAAGGCTCTTGGAAAAAAGTAAGCGCTTTAATTTTGCAAAGACGTGAACTTTGACACATGGTGTTGACGAGGCGGACGATTATGCTGTCAAATCCTCATTTGAAGCTAATTTAGTTTTAATATTAACAGATCACCACTATGAAACCAAAACAGGGAGCAGCAAGAACCCTTTAGTGATGGAACTGATCTCCCCTGCATCAGTCGTTGATTTAAACAATATACCAACAACTTATACCTAGTGCCCAGTATGCCTGATGTCCAAGGATAGAAAAAAAGCCCCCCTCCCCCACCGGAAGAGTTTAACCTTAATCTGCAGTGATGATAATTAGGCCTCGAAGCAACAAAACCTGCCTTTGTGGTTTCCGTCAAAGTGAGACTCAAACCAGTCTCCTCAGCTATCAAGACTAGCTTAAAAATAGATTTAGCTTGTAGCAAGTTTAAATTTGATGCTTTCCACTAAGCGAATAAAAAAGGCGCTGATCAGTCTGCGCGGATGCGCAGACTGGTCTGCGCCTTTGTTGTTTGCAAACCCTGATAACAGGTTTTCTCGCGTCGAGGCCCATATGAATTCGGACAACTGTAGGCGGACATTTAACTGAAATCGTTCAGTCAGTAATATTAGCCCTGATAACATAATAATTCTGAAAGTAACTTATTCGTTGACTCTACTCATTTTCTTCTGACATCAGGTAGTAATTAGAATACGTTCAACACGGGCCGTGCATATTACGGTTAATTATTATTTTTTTTAACTTATTTGATTTAATTTTACGATTCGGACAACAGATCTCGGTTAAATAAAATGAGTAATCAGCTAATGTAATTTAATATGGATGACTATGTTTTAACACTTTTAAAACTCTTTGCTTGCTGGGTAATTTTTCATGATTTTTGTCCTCTGCATTACTTTTATCAAATATTCTTCAGAGTGCTCAAGAGATTGGATCCAAACTGTCAGCAGAGACCATTGGCAGACAACAAAATGCAAAACGTGAAACATTGCATGTAGCCTATAAAAAGTATAAATAATTGCCAATATTTGTAGGTTACGTTCAACTAAACTAATGATTTGTCATGCGCGGATCCAGCCAGTTTTTTCAAAGGGGGTCCAACTATGACAACGTTATTTTTCTGTTGTTGTTATTTTTGTTCATGAGGGGAGAAGGTGAGAAAGAATCCAATACCACTATTTGCGGGCCATAATCGGCGCACCAGCGAAACGCTCTTAAATGGTGTTTCTTTGGCGGGTCCATGATGGCCCAACATTGAATGCTGGCCTTTGTAGCTTTGTGACTTTTTTTCGGGAATCGGGATTGTATTGCTAAGAAACCCTTTTTTGTGGTTTTCCAGCGGGGTCCGGATCCCCTGCCCCCCCCCCTTTGGATCCGCGCATGTTAGTAGTTTACGGTTAACTAAATTATACTACTGTTTTAGATTTTTTATTTCACCAGGCATGTATGACACTAGCTATTTAAATATGCAGATTTTGGGCGCAGTGCATTTGTTTTCGTTCTGACTCGAGTTTTCGTGAGAATACAGCAATCCTGTACCCTAGATGCATCACTACATATATTTTGGAATAGCATATTAGGTTCCTTTAGCCAAACGCTTTACTGAGCTCAGCTGACAGAAGACATAACAAAGTATAAACACCCCCATATTTTTCTTCTGAATTTCTTTAAAATTTCTCACGTTACTCATATCAGATATGTCTTCTTTCACTTCGTCGTATATCTTTTTTAAAGATATTTCTTGTTTTTATTAAATGGTTCTTCCTTAGGGAGTTCCGGTTGAAGGAAGGCGGTCTTTTTCACAGAGTTTTACGTTTTCTTCAATTCTTTATTTCCTTACCCCTAATATAACGACTGTATTTCATACTGACATACATTTCTGATTGATTAATCTCCATTTCTGGTGACTCGTTTACTTATTTTAGTCCGTAATTTCTTATGAATCAGTAAAATTCACTACAGCTGAGTCCCAAAAAGATGACCTTGACCTCCATGAAACATGTAGGTAAATATCCGGTTTGAATATCCTATGTTTTCGTGACAATCTGTTTTAGGAACACAAGCAGTGTTACAGACATGCTGGAGGACCTCAACTGGGATACACTTGAAACAAGAAAAGCCAAGTCACAAGTCACAATGATGTTTAAGATCATCAATGGCCTAGTGGATATCCCAGCTGCTAACTTTGTTACCCCAGCCTCAACCAGAACCAGATCACACCATGGCAACAAGCTGTGACAATAAGCTACCTCTATGGTCACCTTAAAGTACAGCTTCTTCCCCTGTAACACTCCATTGTGGAACTCCCTCCCAGCTACCTTAGCTGAGGCCCCCGACTTGGTATCCTTCAAGCGGGGGCCTACCTTCTCATTCTAATACAGTTAGGGGCCAACTGCAAGTAGAGCCTAGTGATAGCTAGAGCTATATGGTGGGGCTACCATACCCCTTAGCGGTCACCGTAGCCTGATTGGTCTAGTTTGATGGGTCGAAAACACAGTTGGAAATATTTCTTTCATTTTTTTTCTTTCCTTATTACTGATTTCTATCTTTCCTATAGTTTCTCGTTCTCTACCGCCTTCAGTATCATAATGGTCAATGGTGACAGACGATACTTAACTATTAGATGTAGATGTAAAGTTATATCGTAGTTCAACTTTGGAAAACCAGCCAGTTTTCAATGTCATCTATTTATATTTACAAGTAATTTACCTCAGGGTACTCCATACCGTTGTATCGTGTGAAAACAATGTCATACAAAAAAAGAAATGAGTCTATTTAACGTTAAATGCATTTGAAAACATTAAAAACAACTCAGAGAGAAAAAAGTTGTACAGGAAGGTGTTACGCAGTATTGTACGGAAGCCTATTGGGGCTATTTTTCTTAGTTCTTAGGTATAACGTATAATGTCTAATGCCTTAAGTATTACGTCTTATGTATTTGTACTTGCATATAAACACATGATGAATTAAACAATAAAGCGGAAAAAATAATGGAAGATGTTACAGGTACTGATTTTTAATACTAGAGTAAATGCAGCGTATATAGAAAATAACTACTTCTATGGGTATTTTGTCTTTTGTCTTAGGTATGTTGTCTTGGGTATTTTGTTAGTTCTTTTGTCCTATCCCCTAATAAAAATGCAACATATATCAATTTTCTGAAAGTAATGTGACTATTAAGGCTATACAAGAGGCGTTTCATGTTTGTTGAAACAAAATTGAAATTGCCGTTACCATATTTATTTTTCATTATACTTTGTTATCATTGATTTACATAGGTTGGTCTGATCTTCAAAAATGCGTAATCACCTAGAAAATAGCCCTAAACTTTATTCGCCGGTTTAAAGCAGTCTCTGAAGATGAGTAGTCAAATTTTAAGCGTTTAGAAATGCTGTCTGAAATGTAATGTATGGAATCGTTTTTGAACGATTTCTCTAAAAGAGATGAAGTTTTTGTCGTGGAGCCTATTATAAATTGTACATAAATGATAAAAGTGTGGTCTGTAAGAAAATAAAGCATTTCAGTTGGATATTTACGTGTTGTAAGCAACTTGAACATCTAATTTTATGGCTTACACTTTCCATGGCAACACTTAATTGTTTGCAAAATACACAAATGCAACATCGGCGATATATACTTAAAATATCAAAGAATTTGAGTGGGCTGTGAGTTTTGAGAATTTGCTTTTCACGATTCTTCCAGGACACATTTTATAATTGGAATACCCATTTGGGAACTTGTATGGTAAAGCCTATTAGCCTAGTTGTCGAGCAAATATAGGCGCACAGAAGCTGTTTTTCATTTGAATAACAGACTGAATGTTCTTCTAAACTTATAAGAAAACTGCACACTTAAATACGCATTTTAATGAAACCCACACCTGTTTTAGCTCTTAAAATCATTTGAAGGGGGATGACCGTGTATTTATGGCCGCTGTGTTATGGTTATGCTTTAAATTGCATTTTTGTCTATTTGGCCATACCAGGGTGAGAAAGCAATTTTTTGTTTCATTTATAATCAATAGCAAAAGATAAAATTCACATATCTTCAAATAAACATGAAACAGGTCTCGTATATGTACTTAAATACTTCTTTGCTGTTTGGCTTTTGTCTTATGCCTTTGTATGTCGTCGTTTGTGTTAAGTCTTTTGTGTTTTAACTTTTATCTTTGGACTTGCTTTTTTCGCTAATTGTATTTTGTCTTTGGGTTTTTTACTTTTGCTTTTGTCTGTTTGTGTTTTAAATTTTATATTGCATTTCACATACTATTTCTATGATAACTAGGCATCCTATTTCCCCTTCCAATTTTGGCACCAGACAAACAGACAAACCCCAAAAATGATAGCGTATTAGATATGTAAAGGAGACAGACAGACAGACAGACAGACAGACAGACAGACAGACAGACAGACAGATAGATAGATAGATAGATAGATAGATAGATAGATAGATAGATAGATAGATAGATAGATAGATAGATAGATTGATAGATAGATAGATACGTTTTGCCTTATCTGGCATCTAATTTTTGATTGTACTGTATTTGACTTAAAGAATAAAATCTCAGAGTAAACAAAGTAATACTATTTAAATGTGGCAAACTTTCATGTACAGAGTTGTCTTCGATCTATTCGAAAACTTAAACAGATAGCATGGTTGAACGGAAAGGCTCCTGTATACTTTTTGCGTTGGTTACCAGCTGCATCAATTTTGATTGTTAAAAATGCATTACAATGGATGCAATGAAGTACTTACACCCTTGTCTTTCTTCCTTCTTTTCCTTTCATCTTGGTTCTACTGCAGGAATTATGTGGTTTTAATTGGCGTAAAATGTTGTGAACAAATCACACATATGTATGCATATTCATATATGAGCCACATCATGAGAAAACTGCGTCCTTGCATGCTGGCCAACATATTTGTTACGTACTACTGTAAAAACATAATATCTAATTTCAAGATTATAGCTAGCTTTTGTTAGTTAGAGGGTAAATTCAAGTCCCACTTTTATAGTTGGAAAATAATTAAACGAGTTGACAATGCTAGGTTTAATTGTTTCAATGCTTAATAAGTTTCATGGGGGTGTGCAGCTTATCTGCCTCTTTGTTTTCTGTATATATAAAGAAGAAGGCAACGATCAAACAGGTTCCTCATGATGTGGCTCAGTGTTTATTAATACACATTATTATAATAGTAACTTGACCTGGCGTACTGTATCACAGCTAGTGGATGAAGTCATAACATCAGATCACCGAGAAGGGAAGCGTCGAGGGTGATCCAATGGTATGGCCACATCCATGAGACGTGATATTGTACGCCAGATCAAGTTACTTTTATGATAATATGTTTGTTATATACCTTTTTCTGACATTATTTTCATTTTATAAATTGTTTGGTATTTAATCCAGAAAAATTGCGGGAATGTTTGCCATTACGTTTTGCCACGTCATATTCACATCATATAATATGACCTTACATCATCATGTGTTCCGTCTCTGGTTCCATGTTTGAAATTTACTTTTCGTTACGTCGCTGCAAAAGCAGGTAATCGACATTAGCCTCGTTTTAAAGGATAGTGATATGGATTCAGAAAACCTCAGTTCGTTGATCCGACTTTCTGTATCAGATGGCCAGAAAACAGACAGTTCTAAAGCCGTATCATTAATAGGTATATCATTTTATTATATTTTATTATTCACTTCCCGCTCCACTACAGTAAAAGTCAGATTGCCAAACATGAAAGTAGTTTATACCATCCTCCTTTTTTTCTCAACTTAAAATGAAATCACACATTAATCTCGTGAAGCTTTTAAGTAGTATTGATAGTGAACTTGGAAGAAATTTGTATTGACAAGACTCAGAATCAAAATTACAACCATCTGAATGAAAAAAATAATTTACTTGGAGAGCAACACTGAAAAACTGATAATTCTAAATTGGGTTTATTTAAAATTATATTCTAAAACATGCCCATACTACCACAAGGGAAAAAGTCACAAAAAGATTGACACGAGTAAACTTATGACATATGCTGAACCAAGTTATCATCTTGCTTTTATTGTCTCTTTTGGCTGTCTTGTTACTGTAAATGTCCTCTGACTCTTCCTCATTATGTCGTAGGTTGGTCTGCAGTTTGTGATTGAGGTATTTCCTGATCATAATCACTTACTTTTTAGGTGGTGACTCAGAACTCGAACGTAGCTGAATATTAATTACATATTAATAGGAAAATGAGAAAATAAAACAGTCGAAAATAACACAAAACAGCAATGAACCACACAAAAGCTTGGTATGGTCAGTAATGCATTTTGTAGATTTAAGTTAATTTTAAGAAGGCTTAGTCCTCACCCTAACTTTTGATGTGGTTCTGAAACATGTATTTGATTTGCATGTGTAGAGATTTCCAACTCATCAATGAGTCAACACGGGCAACAAAGAAACCACCAGTTAAACCATGGTGGTACAAGGTTGGAGGCTTAACAGATACGACGCGTTGAGATATATGACATTTCACAACGCCACTGGAACATTTGATGAAATGAAAACTAAAATAACAAACCTTGGGGAGCCAACAGAGTCTGAACTTTATCTTATTTAAGTTAACAATTTACAAAATACGATATACATGTATGTGTATTAAATGATTATTTGGGCGACAAAAATTGCTACTTTCATATGTTAAGCGAATTAAAATTTTGAAAATTAAGATTAATTCATAAGGATTAAATTTCGTTGCTCTTCTATGGATGATGTAAATGCTTCAATGTTTCATGTGTCTGGCGTGTGTGAAACGCAACCCTCTTAACTTCTTACCACCACTAGCAAATTCAGTACAGGTGAAAGTAGTTAATAGAACTTGTGAATGTATATAAAGCAAAAAGTGCTTGTTTCAGGCGAATTGTAGGAAAACCTAATTTTAGTGATCAATTCAAAAAGATTATCAAACGTTATATACGTAACAGTTGGATATAACTTGGATATCATGCGGCAGTCGGCATGCCTGGTTTAAAACCCAATCACGGTTTATAGCTATGGTTTCCTCTTTAATTGCACGACGGTTGGTCAGGCCTCAGTCTCTATGACGGCTCTGGCGTAAAGTTAAATCGGTGGGATGGTGCCTGATGCTTATCTGTAGATAGACCCACCATGGCTCAACTTGAACTTTCTTAAGCTCTGACTATCTGTGAGTCGTGAGCCCTTTTCTTTGTTTCATCATAGTGTGTTAGTTTGATTAGAGTGTTTCTCCATGATAATACATTGCATTAGTAGAAGGCTTCCTTGCAAGCTAATATTTCTTGTACTTCAACAACAGCGGAATCTAAGGCGAAGATTTTGTTCCAGTAAAATGCATTTAAGCCCCCCGGTGGTTTAGGTTGCTGTTTGTTCTAAGGCGGTTGTTCTGTTGTTGTTGACTTTTTGTTTATTGTTGCTCCTTTTGTGGGAGTCTGTAATTGTTCTATGTTTTGTTGGAACTCAATGTCCATTCTAGTTTTGCAATCATCTTGATGGGGAAAAGAGAGCTGGTTGCTTTGCTTAGTTTGTCTTCCTGGTGTCTCGTTATGGTTGTGTGGCTCTTCCTCACGGTGCCATGGGTTTGTCTGCGGTTTGTGATTGTGGTATTTCTTGACATACTCACTTACTATTTTTTAAGTTCAGTATGTTTCTAAATCAGTTTTCGATTTTACTAAGGCTCTGTATCGCAGGAAATTCATTTGAACACGTCTTCCTATTTGAGCTATACATATTGTTACATCAATTTGATCTATCAGGGTTCCTTACTGTATGCGACCTTGACAAAAAGTCTATCATGTTTTTTCTTCTGGTATATATTTTTTCTGCACTCTTTTTGCATGAAAATTACCATTGTCACGGTTTATAGCCATTCTTTTCTCTCTATTTGCACGACGGTGGGTCAGCCCTTAGACTCGATGCTGGCCCTGGCGTAAAGCTTTCATCTAATGTGTGTCCTTGGGCAGGTTTGGTACTTGATTTATCGATTTCTGATCTTTGCCTTCTTTCTTACTTCAATGTCTGATGCTTGTTTGGCTAAAAAACATCATCTACTTAAGTCTAAAATTTGGTTCCAGTAAAATACATTTAAACCCCACCCAGTGGCTTAGGCTGCTGTTCGTTCTAATGCCGTGGTTCTGTGGTTGTTGATTCATTGTTTATTGATGCTTCCATTGTTTGTTGGGGTTCTGCGTTTGGACTTTTTTTGTTCTTTACATTGTGTTCTAGTTTTACAATCATATATTGGTAAAGAAGAGAGAGCTAGTTGCTTTAATTTGCCTTCCTGATTTCTTGAATCTGCTGGTGTTCTGTGGCTCTTCCTCGCGCCGCCATTGGTTTGTCTGCAGTATTGAACAGTGTAATCTTGTTCGCGGCTATGGCTCTAGCCGCTGATTGGAAACCATTTTTCCGTACATTAAGCTGTTCATTCCAGCAAGTGGATCTGCATCTGTGTATCTAAGATGTTGCAGGAGCAAAATTCCCTGTACGTAGGCCACAGCGTACATTGCACCATGTATACCAAGACAGAACTGGTTTAGCTTGTGTAAATCGTCTACATGCCAACCAAGTTGGCCTCCTAGCACTGCCTACATTTCAGGATAGAACATTGCGCAATATCCTCGTGGTACACGGTAGCTTTAGGCTGCTAGAAAACGCGGTAACTGATACATTGTCTGCAGTATCGAACAGTGTAATATTGTTCCCGGCTATGGCTCTAGCCTCTGATTGGAAACTATTCTTCCGTATATTAAGCTGTTCTTTCCAGCAAGTGGGTCTGCATCTGTGTGTCTAAGTTGTTGCAGGAGCAAAATTCCCTGTACCTAGGCCCCAACGTATATTGCACCATGTATACCAAGACAGAATGGGTTTAGCTTACGTAAATCGTCTGCATGCCAACTATATTTTGACCTCCTAGCACAATTCCCTTCGTTCAAGGACAGAGTTTTGCGCAATATCCTTAATAAATTGGCACGTGATACACGGTAGCTTTAGGTTGCTACACAGTGCTGTAACTGATACATTGCCCGTTGTATTCCATTTAAACCATTTAAGCCTTATTTAACTATTTGCTAATATGAGGAATGCCATTGTTTTGTTGTTTTTTGTTGTGTTTGTCTTAGATCTTATGTTTTTATCTAACCTCTTAGGTAGTGTGTCTAATGTGTCACATAATTATCTACGCTATAGTATGTTCGTTATTAGACCTAAGATGTAAGACATAAGATCTAAGACAAAATATCTAAGACAAAATACCTAAGACGTAAGACAAAAGACCTTAGACAAAGGGCGATATACCCATAAAAGTACTTATTTTCTATATAAGCTGCATTTACTAATAATCAGCATCTGTAACATCGTCCATTATTAGATATGTCAATAATTTTCCCGCTTTATTGTTTACTTTAGCATGTTCCAATAAGCAAGCCATAATACAAAGGACGTAAGACATTAGACATTATACGGTATACCTTAGAACTAAGGCAAAAGACATTATACATTATACCTAAGAACTAATACAAAATGGCCCCAATAGTCTTCCGTAGTATTGCCTTTCGTGCATCTCACATAAGAATTTACAAATGTTTCAAGTGTCTTTTCTGCTGTTGTTTATCCAAAATTTGTAGGGACGTGTGCTTGGTCCTATGTGTTTCCTTTCTAGTTACGAGGAAAAGAGAGCATGTTGTTTCACTTCGATTGTAGTCTTACGTGGATGCGTCTTTGTTATTCTATTCCCCATGTTGCCATGGATTGGTGGGTGATTTTTTTTCCAGTGCGTATTTATTCGTTTTATCAGGTTGTTTTCTACACAGATGCAAGCAGTTCATCAAATATCGAGTATATCTGTAATAGGGACTAATACGTCATCATGTACTTGGAGGCGTAGCTATCATATACATAAAAACGCAATTGCGTACACATTTGAACGGAAAATATGGGATTAGTCTGTCCCAGTACAGAAGGTTTCTTGATGACACGCAAACAAAATGTGTGGGGAAAAGCAACTTACAATTTCGGTAGGGTTCATATATGGCAAATAGCACAGACCTTGATGAGACGCCGCGTTTTGCGGCGTATTATCTGGATCTATGCTATTTGTAAATACTCCCTTTGTGGAATCATATGCATAAATGCATTCACCACATCCCCACAATTGCGCACGTTGAATTTTAGGCAAGCTACGCCCCTGATAGATGAGCTATTTCACATTAGTATTCAAACCACGAACTTTCGTAACGTGAGCATTCATGGTTTCGATTCATTATACACAGCGCTGGAGATAATGATGCAACCTAACGTACGTACGCACTGCTCAGTTTGGTCTGTACGCATTTAAATTCCAAACCATGTCAGTACCGTGTACGCATTAAAAATAGCAATACGCAAACAATTTTTAACCAAATGTGTACCCATGTAAAACTCAGCAATCATTTTATTTTATACAGACAGCAAAATAAGCAGAGTTTGTGAGTGTTATACAGTCAAGCATCGAAAATTCGAAGTTCTCAGGACTTGAGGTTTTATTTCGAATTATCAGTTGTTCGAATTATAAGTAGGTAAATATAACTGTGTATATAGCCCTAAATGATTTTTTATCAGAATGCAGGTATCTCCTTATCAACTGTCGCAAATATTTGACGTTTTCCATTTGGTCGCAAATGCATTAGAATACTTTGCAATGTCTTATTATCCCCACGCGTTTTTAAAAAAAGCGAAGAGGGGATATTGCAATCGCATCCGTCCGTCTGTCCGTCCGTCTGTCCGATATGCTGTCCCCTCCTAAACCATTGGACGAAATTAAACTAAATTTGTTGTGTGAGATACTCAAATGAACGGGGCGTGCAACGGCAATTTTTTTTTTGGCCCGGCCCCCTGGGGCCCTGGGGAGGGCTCAAAAGGTCAATTATCATTTAATTTCAATTACAAAATCAATTTCAATATTTTATGCCAAACTTTGTGTGTGTTCTCACAAATGAAAGATACAAAACATACCAGACAGGAGTATCATTCTGTCGCCTGGGTCATGCCCCAGTGGTGGGACTTTGGGGCACTGAGGTGCCCAGGGGGTCAACATTTTTTCTTCAAACATGGTCATGTGGCATATCAAATCGACGGGGATGATGAGCAGAACAGAATGCAAGTAACATTTTCATCCTAGGGTCATACTGGTGACCTTGGGTGAGGTCAAAAGGTCAAATATCATTAAACTTCGGTTACCATGTCCATTTCAAAGATTCTTATACCAAACTTTGTGTGTGTTCTCACAAATAAAAGATAGAAACCATATTGAACAAAATTTTCAGTCTGTTGCTGGGGTCATGCCCCAGGGGTGGGACCTGGGGGTGTTTTAGTGTCAAAAACTTTAGCGTAGGGGTTGGCGATGGTGCCCCATCGACTGCGCGCATTAGTTAAACTTTGATCAAATCATCCATATGTGCATTAGAATGAGTGTTCGAAATGACTGCGTGATCTTCATTGTCCACCGAAAACTCAAAGGATTTAACTCTCGCATAATTGTTTAGATTAAACCTGGCCCCGAGGTCATGAAATTTTCACAGCTCATAAAAATTAAAATGCTGAAATACAAAAGCAAAAAAAGAGATATTTCTTGCTTTAAAACTCTCAAATTTGGTGTATGTCCTGCTAATAGATGTTAAATTGCCAACAATTGTTGCCATTTTAACATTTATGAGCATGGTAAATTGCACGCTCAGTGGACTGGGCATGAAGAAACCTGAAGCTTGATTTCCTCGAGACCACAATTAGAATTCTGCCCAATGAACCAATGAGTTAGTGTTGATCAACTGTCTCCACCAGGTAGGCTGTAGTCCTAAAAGGGCAAACGGCCAGAAAAATCTGTACGATCACCTAAATAAACGTTTTTGATCGCCAAACTACATACATTTTGTAAATTGAAAACGCCGTTGTTGTGTTTTATGCAATGGAAGGTGCTGTGTTTTGGCAATCGAAAACTATGTTCTGTATCAAGGATCATATATACAGGGTCATATATTGCCTCCAATATGGTGCACGACTGCGGGTGGTTCGGTTCACATGAATGTAGGGAAAAGGGCCATAGGAAAAAAATCACGGAAAAAAGTCACAGTTTTGGACAAGAAAGAAAATTCCAGGAAAAAGGTCACAGTTTTGGGCAAGAAAGAAAATCCCCGGAAAAAGGTCACAGTTTTGGGCAAGAAAGAAAAACACAGGAAAAACGTCACGGTTTTAAATTTTAGCTTCACAAGAAAGTTAAGGGTGAGGTTGGCGCCGTGAAACCGGTTTTTAGCCATCCAGTAAAATATTTTACTGACCGTTCCAAGGCGGTGCTTCTTTTGTGGATCTTTTATGTTTTCTGTCTTGTGGTTGCTATGCCTTTGTGTGCGTCTGTTTATATGTGCCTTGTGGTCACCTGCTGGGAAAGGGCTTACCTCTTGGCTCTCGTTTGTGGTGTCTAACTGTGAGTTTTTTCACTTTCCTATTGGTATCCTGGGTCAGGTGTATTACTTGATTGTATCGATTCCTGATCTTTGCATCCTTACTTACTTCTAAACAACCTCCACAGCTACAGAGGCTAGATAGAATATTGCAATTTTGTATGAAGCAAGTTTAGATATTATACTTTGTCGGGGGCAAATAAAAATGACCTTATGAGATTGCATTAATACACAGGAATATCTGCAGTTATGTTGTTCGCATATTGCAATTTCAGGCTTCCGCTCGTTAATACCTGTTTGGCCTCATTGATTTTATAAGTATGTTTCAAAAAGGCTGAAATGCACAACGTAAGACTTCTACTGTCCTCCCAGCCAAGAGTGACAGTGACTTCATGTTTTGTTTACAAAGCTATCAGGGACTTATAATCGATATATCACTTGTGTATTAATCCTATCCACAGGATAGGATTTATACACAAGTGATCTATCGATTCGCGTTAGCTCACGTGGACTGCACAATGTAATGTTTTACTTAACAAATGTAAACAAAACACGACGTTACTGTCACTCTTGGCTGGCAGGATAGTACTTCATTTTTGTGACCTATTTCTGTAACTTTTCCTGTGACCTTCTTTCCGATCACCGGTTCACATAATTATGGCTACATTTTATATCCATAAAGTGCAATAAAGTGCAATAAAGTCGCATGACCCGATTCATTGGGAAAAAAGGACCTCGGTGCCTTCCACAATCACAGGCTAGTCTCTTGTCTCATCTAAGCATCCATGCTTTGTCTTAAGGCATGCAGGCCGACTACAAAACCAATAAAATGAGGATGCGCAGAGACTTTGCTGTGCATTCAGTGGATATTAGTAAACTTTTCGCTTACTGTAAAGTTGGCAACTTTAATATTCATATCTGGGCGTGGTTCGGCTATTTCATCTGCTAAGGAAGGGAAAGGAGGTTCTATTGAAAATTTGGCGAAAAACAAATAAGTTGCTTGGGCCGTGCAACATGAAAACCCTAATCGTATACACACTGAACTCATTTATTTACCCTTAAAGCGCATAATCACAAAATGTATTTTTTGTCGTCCACTTAAATATTTGAAGCCCCATAGACAAGCAGCGTTGACCCAGATCAGACTGCTCCTGTAGGAGCAGTCTGATCTGGGTCCACAATGTTTGCCTCTATGCTTATGTTAAATAGACATTTTCAGATGCAGTTATTTTGCTGGCGTTTTAAGGACTAAATAATATATTCTGCGTCTATACTGAGGTGATGGCGCAAGATGATACAGTTAATTTTGGAAAAAAAACACGCCTCATTTACAGCTTTTACCTATGTCTAACGTTGACCAGTCCTATTTACGCATTCATGAGGCGCCGCCTTTACAGTAAGCGAAAAGTCTAATAATACACAAGGTTCCTCCATGCGGACAGCAAAGAATCTGATCAGACTTGGCGATTGCCCAGGCTGATCTGAGTCTTCGCTTTGTGCATACCCGTTTTATTGGTTTTCTCAATGTCTTGCCGCCCGCCCAAGTTATAACAGTGGCTCAGTGATAGAGATTGAGCGCTTGACTCGAGATCAAGGGGTCGCTGGTTTGAACCTCACCAGAGGCACTTCGCTGTGTCCTTGAGCGAGATACCCTTTGCTTAGTACTGGTTCATTACAGGATGACCCTTCCCGGCATTATTGAATAACTGTTGACTGGGACGTAAATAATCAAAACAAATGACACCACGCTTCAAGATGTACATAAACTGACCTTGAATAAGAAGATACACCCGTTTATGTCCGTACTTCTTCACCAAATGAGGATGGGGTATTAACTATCATGTTTTATTGCTGGTGTATACTGTCCAAGAAAAGAAAAGACACCATAAAAGAGCAGAAACATGTGACCGAGTTTCTTCTTCGTCGTCTTCACGTTATTTTCTGACTTCATCATCATTATTGTTGTCGTCGTTGTCGTCGTCGTCGTCGTCGTTCGTAGCATCACCCTCATCAGCAGGAACAGCCTAAGACAGATTCAATTTCAAACAATTCAGGACTGGATCGCGATGTCTCAATAGGCCGGATCAGCACGACTGCAACGATGAAAAACTTTTTAATCATTACAAATTTGGGAAATTCGACCATCTCCCTGAATAAACATTAAAAAATGCACAGTAAAACCTGGTTAAAACGGCCACTCAAAAATAGACAAACAAAGATCTTAATGACAAATGGTAGCTTAATGAAGGTCGAAAGTTTTGCAGAATGCTCCCCTTGGAGCATTCTACAATACTTTTGACCTGCATTAAGCGATAATTAGTCTTAAAAATCAATCTTCTGTCTTTTTGAAAGTGGCCGTTTTACACAGGTTTTACTGTATTCATACAAATTGTACAGCAATTAGCTGTTAATGTCCTTCTACCAGCCTGTAAAGTACACTAAAAACTCGAAAATTCGAATTAATTTGGGACAAAATAGATTAAGCGAATCTGACCTCTTTGTGAATTATTTTGTTTGATTTGATTTGATTCTTTACGTCCCATCAACAATCTTTCAGTTATATAGGGACGAGTATTCCTGGGTTGAACCAGTACTAAGCTAGGATAAATGTGTCTTGCTCAAGGACCACAACGCAGTGACGTCGGTGAGGCTCGAACCCGCGGTCCTTCGGTCTCGAGTGTGAATTATTTTAAAACACTCTATGAACACATATGTTTACGGATAAGACACGTCCCAGGTGACGTGTCTTTGTCGCACGCAAAACATATGTTTGAAAGGGAAAAACTGAAAACAATCATTTTTAGGGTGTTAAATAACTAAACGTCTACCTCATTTAGTTCGAACTACTGAAAGTTCGTAATTTATAGCTGTTGTCCCGAGGACTTCTTATTTACGAGATTTGATGATATATGATATGGACCTCGACGCGAGAAAACCTGACTTAGGGGGGTTGCCAACAGCAAAGGCGCAGACCAGCCTGCGCATTCGCGCAGTCCTATCAGCGCCTTTGTTGTTCGCTGATTGGACGGTATCATATATAGACTTGCTACTAGCGAAATTTCAATATTCCAGCTAGTCTCTGTGGCAGAGGAGACTGGTTTGAGTCCTGCCTTGTCGGAAACCCCGAAGACAGGTTTTGTTGCGACGAGGTCCAATTATGTACTCGTATATCGTATGGAGAATATCGAATGGTATGTAAAATGATATCACCTCCAACTTTTAGTCTGGTGTATGGACTCGATTTTTTAAGTAAAAAAACACCCATCGTTAGAAAGGATGGGCAGATAACTCTAGACCCTGCATGTCAAAAAGTTGCCAGTTGTCATTTAATTGATAAATTCGACACGTTTTCACACTTTTTAAACCCCAAATGATAATGTTTTTTGAAAGTCAAATTAACTCTAAAGAGACTCATAATTTTAAAAAAGTCATTGAGGTCGTTTTGACGTTAATGACGTCACGTTATGTAAGTCAACCCTCCAAAATCGTTAAAATAAACTTTTTCACGTTGATGCCTGAGCTGGATATTCATTATCCTACTAAATCTTTTCATAGTCAAACCTAAAACTGTCTTAGCTTTGCAAATATATAAACGAGTGATTCCTAATACATGCATTTATACGCAAAACGTAATACCGCTTTAAAGGTACCGACCCCTTTGCGGGCAATCGCAATATTTGGCGTGTTTTCTTAAAAGACAATACTTGGAGATGTTAACCCTCCTGCATAAAAACGCCAAGTTAAAATTATTAAAAGTAAAGGAAATGCTGTGTGCTATAAAAACACTCGTGGGCATCTCAGATTGTCGTTATAACGTTTCTGGCTACAAGCTACGATGAAAAACTAACGTAACTTAACCGTTAGTAGCATAACGTAACGCCAGTTAAAGAAAATAATAAAAACCTGAAAACAAATTTCAAAGCAGCCTTCCTGTATTAGCTTATTGATTGGAATATAAAGCATATGAGTGATGACTTCTCGTAGAAATACTAAAATACCATAGAGCGAACACCATCCATACAGGTTCTACTGATTCTGACCGAATATGTTCGTGAAATATGACGTAACATAACTAAATGTAGCAGCATGTAGTAAAATAAAGATGAGCATCGTTAAAATGTGTTTTTTCGTTTTGATTAAAATATGAAGAGGATAGTGCATTTGGTTCATTATATACTATTCGTATAATGATTTGTCCGCATATCCGTGTACATGTAAAATCGCGTACGCATGCGTCCATGCATACGCATAACTGATCATGTCTCCGTATGCGGTGTACTTATTTCATCAGGAAGCATGTTTTCAAAAAACAGCAGTTACTGTTATATGATTTTTCCACAGAAACAGACTTACTTTGGGAGCTTTTTGACCTAGCTTGGACACCCAGGGCTATTTGTCATGGGTGCCAAATTGCTCATTCGGATCCCCTTAATGCAGAAACAAGTTATCCTAAAAAATAAACCTGATTGGGCTACGTGAAAATGCAGTTTCTATGTCAAACACGAATGTGATTTTCAAGAATAGGGCTATACCTACAAACCCATTCATATCTCAACACCTACTTATTTTAGACTACTAAACTTGAAACCAAATCAAAGCTTAGATATAGGCCTTTCATCGCATAGTCAGATATGTAAATGCTATTTTTGTTTAATTTGTAAATTGTATATTCATGAATATTTATGAAAAGGTTAAAATTTGTGGGAAAATGATGAAAAATTCAACGATGCATTCACATGAAGTTATACTATATAGGTGATTCAATTTGACACGTCCTTTTGCACGGGGGGGGGGGGGGGGGGGGGTTAGTTAGACCTACCATGAACTCCAAGGACAATTTCGCTTCGTACGGACGTCAAATTGTTCAATTAGACCACCAAAGTGCAAAGAATATTTTCCTAAAAAATAAACTTGTTATGTTAAAACACATGGTTTCCATGACAATCAATAATTTAAATACAATCCTAAAGAATTGGGTATATCTTCAAAACACTCATAGCTCACCAGCAACTCATTCTAGAATACAAAACCTGGTACCAAATAAATGCTATGATATGCAAAGTATAACAGTCGAATATTCATGAAGTTGATGAAAATATTAGTAAAGAGGGACAAAACATAGAAAAAAGTCAAGTTTTAACCAACGAAATTACCTATATATCAGCTGCTAACTATCACAGACTACCAAACTTAGTATTAAATCGATGCTAAGACAAAGCGTTTTTTACCAAATGGTCGGATATTCAAATCACACAATTTGCATATTCATGAATTTTAATGAAATAATTTGAAATGAGGGAAAATTGTTGAAAAATAAGGGGTGTACCTACAAAATTACTCATATCTTATTTGCTAATTAATCTAGAATTGTAAAACTGGCAACAAATCAATGCTTTGTTATAGGACTTTTATCCACTGGTCTGATATGTAAATAATCTAATTCTTATATTCATGAATATTCATGAAAACATCAGAAATTAGAGAAAATTGTAAAACAATTTAGGGTGTGCATAGAAGATTCTAATATTTTCAGTTGCCCATTGCCATAGAGTACCAAACTTGGTATCAAATAAATGCTTAGGTAGAACCCATCTACATAATGATTAGATATGCAAATTATCTAATTATCATATTGATGGATATAAATGAAAACATTAAAAATGAAAGAAATCATAGAAAAAATAATGGGGTTTATTTACAAAACTACTCATATCTCAGCTTCCATTTATCACAAACTTGAAAATCTGGTACCTAATCAAAGTCTAGATAATTATGTTTTTCTATCATTTGGTAGGCAATTTATCTAATTTGAAAAGGCCAGAATGTTAATCAAAGCTTTACAAAGGAAGGCAAAAATTGCAAAAAAGGTGTGCACCTTCAAATTTTCTATTTTCTCAGCTGCTAATTGCCATATAGAGTACTAAACTTGGCACCAACAGTATGCTTAGACATAGTCTACTTAATCAAGGAGCTTATATACAAATGATATTTTTCTAGTATTTATGATTATCTACGAAAACACGAGAAATTATAGAAATTGGAGAAAAAGGTAGGGGTGTACCTAGGACATTTCTTATGTTTCAGTAGCTAATTGCCGTATAGACCTTAACTTAGTACCAAACACATGATAAGATATAAAACTTTCACCTAATAAAAGATATATAAAACTATCTTATTATAATATTCGTGACTATTAATGAAAACATTAGAAAAGAGAGAAAATTGTGGAAAACATGGAAAAAGATAATGAGGGTGTACATTTGTACCTACAAAACTACTCGTATATCTCAGCTACCATTTATCATAAACTTCAAAACTTGGTACCTTATCAAAGCTAAAGTAATTTCCCTTTACTCTGTTATTTAATATGCTAGTTATATGCTAATGAAAACGTAAGAAAATAAGAAATATTCGAAGTCAAATTAATGATAGTGTACTTACAATAATAAGATCATTATTATTGCGTTTGTGACAAATAAATAAAAGGTTTATGTATAAGCTTTAATGTAGTATCAAGTTAAGTAGTCTAGGATATGTAGCAGCTGAGATATGAGTAGTTTTGTAGGCACACCCCCATTATCAAAACCGTTATTGGTAGCAATAGAAACATGCATATGCCCATAGCCTAGACAGGTTTATGTTTGGACAACTTTGTTTCGCATTATAGTCGTAATAATTAACAAATTGTCATCAATCAAAACTTGTCCAAGTGTGCGAGGTTATCTACGTTGGTCACCAAACTATTTGTCAAGGAACTCTTTATTTATGTTTTTAAGTATTTAATAACCAATAAAATTACAGATGTTTAACCTTGACCCCTTTTGAAATTTGGAAGATGGATTAAGGCAAGATAAAAATAGCTATTGTTCTTATTACAAAGATTTAATTGCACATATGGAAAAAACATATTGCATCTCACAACTCAATGGGCATGCAAGATTGCATTAATTTTCCTCGTAAATTTCGAATATCATAGTATCGAGTTATCTCCCCATTTTACAATATAACGCCACACTTTTTTAGAGGTGTCAACACCTGGATATTGAAAGTAGAGTTAGTAAGCTTTAACTTAAGACGATCCTCATCCTATCGAATGACCGGTGTATTTTTCTCCTTATTTAGGGCTTACGTCACATATTGCGGGTTGCTCGCAAAGGGGTTGTCATCTTTAAAGCGATATTTGTTTTGTTTGATATGATTCTTTACGTCCCATCAACAATCTTTCAGTGATAAAGGAACGGGTCTTCCTGGGTTGAACCAGTACTAAGCCAGGATTAATGTTCTTGCTCAAGGACACAACGCAGTGACGCCAGTGAGGCTCGAATCCGCCGCCCTTCGGTCTCGAGTCAAGCACTCTACCACTAAGCCACTGCGCTCCCCCTTTAAAGGGATATAACTTTCTGCATATAAATAGTAGGAATCAACCTTTTTATATATTTGCAAAGCTAAGTCATTTTGGGGTTTGATAATTACAAATATTTGACAGATCATTGAAAATCTAGCTCAGGAATCAATGTGAAAAAGTTTATTTTAACGATTTTGGAGGGTTGAATTACGTAACGTGACGTCATTATCGTCAAAATAACTTCAATTATTTAAATAAAAATATCAGTCTCCTTAAAACTAATTTTACTTTTGAAAAATATTAACTTTTGGATTTTGATAAGTATAAAAACAAGTCGTTTTCATCGTTTAAATGGCTGTCTAGTGACTTTCTGACATGCATGGTAAAGAGTTATCTGCCCATCTTATACTATGACGCTACACTTTTTTGAAGTGTCAACAGGCGAATATTGAAACTGGTGATGATAAGCTTTAATTTGAGACCATTTCATTCTTTCTAATGATGTGGGTATTTTTCTCCTTATTTAAGGTGGTAGGGGACCCATGTCAAAAGATAACCTTACTTTTACTTAAAAGTAAGAGTGTAAGAGTTATCGTTCCTGAATCTTGTTTTTAAAAGAGAATACTTATTTGTAAAACGGTAGATATTATTCTCCCCTGACAACTCTTTGATGCTTGAAACGTAATTCTGTACCACGTTGGCAAGTAAACAAAAAAAAAATGGCAGAATTGCTAACTTCAAAGCAAAACAGATCCAAAAAAGGCAAGTTCGCTAAACGGAAGCCAAAGTCGCCGGATGACATGACTGACGAGAACAACAATGATATCATCGAAGATTTAGAACAGCACATACAGTGGAATGAAGGCCGCAGGATTGTGGAACTAGGTAAGTTAGCGGTATAAGTTGAAGATAAGTATTTTGCTTTCACAAAAAGAAGGAATGCAAGTATTAGCTTTTAAAACACAACACAGAGTATGAAGTCATTCAGTATTTTGATGGTTAAAAGTTGCGGACCGTATAAATATACATAGTATATACATGTCTCGGTTGCTATTTCTGCATGCTGCCACTAACCTAAGACCCACCCCACCCCAAAAGGGGGGTGTAGACGTGCACATGCCTTGTATGTGACACTCCCAGGGGGGGGGGTACTCTGATATTTTCACACATACGTACGCTTGGGCTATTTTTTTGGTTCAAAATTCTGAATTTCAATATTGTTGGGGGGTTGAGAAAAATGAATATTTTTTGGGGGTATGAAGATTTTGTGGATAATTTTGGCGGGTCATCACACAATTGGGCTAGTTTGAGGGCCATTTCTATGCGTTTGAGGGTCTTGTTTAAGGTAAAGTTACAGAAATTTTTTTGGGGTGCTTGAAGTCCCTGATATTTTATGAGCGGTAGATGCTGGGCCCTAGCCTACGTATACGGAAAAAATTTGAGCCCCCCACCCCCCCCCCCCCCTGGGGTGACATTCTCATGTTTTTAGGTCCCATGGAGGTACATTATCGTTATTTATAGTCTTGTTCCAAGGCGGTACTTCATTTGTGGATCTTTTATTTTTTTGTTCTGTCTTGTGTTTGCTATGTCTTTGTGCGCGTCTGTTTATATGTGCTTTGTGGTCACCTGCTGGGAAAGGGCTGACCTCTTGGCTCTCGTTTGTGGTGTCTACTGTGAGTCTGTCACTTTCCCGTTGGTATCCTGGGTCAGGTGTGGTACTTGATTGTATCGATTCCTGATCTTTGCACCCTTACTTACTTTGCATATACTAAATTAAATGTATAAATAAAAGTAATATGAGTACTGTAACAGTACGAATCCTATTTATACAGAGGTATCGCCCATTGAATAACATCACTGGTGAGCCAAATCTAGTCTAACGTCATTCTTTTTACTCCTTGGAAGCATACATAATTTGCTTTATGTTTATTCATTATTTTATTGGGTAATTTTAAATATATTTATTATCGGAACGAATTTCTTAATTTGCTTATTTGGTCTAAGTTACATGTTTTTCTCGGGATAAATGACACGAAAATGGTTTTACAAGCACTTATATACCTGATCATCGAGTTACCCGGCGCAAAAATCCCAATTATAAAAAATGAATTTATTTGATTATTATTTTGGAAGGTTTTGAGAGATGCATGATCATAGGTAAGAAAAGTTTAAATTCGCCTGTAAAAAACAAATAAATAAAAAAAATATATGTGGAGAATTTTAGCGCAGTAAGCAATGAATTATTGTCTAAATGTTACAAAGACTAAGCTTGGTCATTTTTTTCGTGTTTGATAGTTGCTTGTGATAATGGACTTCAGAGGTGCGCCTTAGTTTTCTCCTGCGAAAAGTACCGTACATACTCTGCACGATGTTGCAATGGCAGCTGGGTGTGACGCCAAGAGGTCAGTTCTAGCCCAGTCAGGTGATGGCCCGTTTTTCTTTTCATCACACAGTATGTAGACACAGATCAATCCATTAAGCAGCATACGTTGCTTATTCAAAGTATGCGTTTTTTCATTCTCTTGTCAAATTAATATAGACAAAAAAAAACAGCCTGATAAGGGGAGGGGGGTAAGTACATACTGGTCAGAAGCTTTGTCCGGATTTCTAGAATGGTGTGCAAATAAAAACGGGGATCAAATCGTGAGTTTGAAGAGGAAAGTCACACTGGTGTTATCTGCAAACTGTCCTATTTATAGAATTGCCCGAATATGTCTTCCAACGGGCAATACGATCTTTTAAGTACACATGGTCAAAGGGGAGAGATAAAATGAAAAGAAGATTTCACTGCCCTATTTGTGCACACTCCGGTCTGAGCCTCCGCTGTTTGACAGTTTTATCATGGTTATATGGGCTAGTAGATCTACAAGAGATTTTAATACTAATCTTATGGGCACACAGCGATGGCTCAGATTAACGTAAATGAAGGTTTAGTCCAAATTCAGAAAGTATGACTACGCATATGCGATATAGAGTACCACGAGCTTGTACAAATATATATTTCAGCAATGAACATCGTGCATCTACATGTATGCAGTCAAACATGAGTAACCGTTTGCACTTATTTTTTACGGACCTGGCAGCTTATCCGAATTCAAACAGTGATGTGCATGTCCTGGATATAGTGGATACAAACAAACATGAAGATGCCCAGATTTCCATTTGAAGCATCTGTGCCAGCCAGGAACATCTATATAATTATTTTTGAGTACCATAGTCAATAAAATGTAAATCAAAACCTACTCAATTCCTCGGCGCAAGATATACTACACATCCCCTTCGATCAAGATTGATTGGCATGTATAAGGACTAAATTTAATTGAATCAGCAATGCCTTGGAAGTGATCACATGACCAACTATGAAATAATTTCGTGGTACCCTCTTTGTCTGTACTGATATATTATTGCTTGCGGCACTCTCGCCGCAAGCATTTGTGTCGGAATAGTGATACCCTCTACCTGATTGTCTATTTATATAACATACTGTTAGCATAACGGTCGTGTGTATGGGAACAAAACAGTTCAACGACAAGACAACTCACTGACAGCAAGCTAAACATAGTGTTAAGACAGGGTTCGTACGGAAATGCGAAAACAGAATTCCAGGACTTTTCCAGGATTTTTCATTTTTCATGGACTCAATTTCTTCCCAATTGTGTATAACACAACGTGAAAAATGCACTTTGTTCAGCCAGAAGCGTCGAAATGAAAAGGCGCACTCGATTTCTTTGATTCTGACACCGGTGATAAAAACCGGCACTACCACACAAATTGAATGCGAGTTGCACCTCGCTCTTCGACGTGTATCTAGCGATTTTCACTCAGTTTTTTTGCGATTTTCACACAGTTTTTTTTGTGCATCCCATAAATCTGAAAGGTAAGTTGTATTTCTTTATTTTTCAAAGACTAATTCATATTTTCAAGGATGATTTTACAAAATTCCAGGACAATTCCAGGACAAAGGCACTTTTTCAAATTCCAGGAGTTTTCCAGGACCAAGGTCAAATTTTTCCAGGTCTGTGCGAACCCTGTGCGAACCCTGTAAGAGCATGTCTCATATTATATGCCACATTAACCCCCAAATTCAATTTGTGGATATATGTTGTGGTCATGGAATGTCGCTCACTGTTTTCATCAACTGTGACCTTGATCTCAGGAGTCAGTTCTTGAAAAATGCACCCACAGCAGATCGCCTATTTTATTTATGGTAGCATTCCATATTTGGTATGTAGATACATCTTGGGCCCTGGCGAGTCACCAACTGTTTCCAGGTCACTGTGACCTTGACCTCTGGTTTCAGTTCTAGCAAGGTCGAGCTCAGAGCATATCTGTATATAACTTAAGGTAGGAATCCTAAATTTGGTGTGAGGATATATTTTGGGATCATGGCATGTCGCATACACTTCTGGGTCTCTTTGACATGTAGCTTGTACGTAAGTATGTATAAAACACTGCAGCTTTAGTTTTATAACTTTATTAATCATGTCACGATTGGCTGAACATGAACGATCTGGCATAATTGGAATGATATTGGCCCACTTCGAATCGAACTAAAATTCCTACTAAAGTTCTTACGTAATAGATGCGTACGGAAGTTTACACCCGGACGGCTACAGTTGCAAGCTTTTAATTAGTTGTCAAGTAAACAATTTGAAAGTGAATAGCCCTGTATGCCCAACCTCAATTCTTCATCGTAGACAAAATAAACTACACAGCCTACTCTAATTAACAATTACGAATAAGAGGGACTGCAAATAGAACACATTAAGGATATATTTTGTAAATACATGTAAAAACATCTTGAGGCTATTGATAGATCTTGAACCCATCTTGCTAGATAGGTCTAGAGGAGGGAACCAGACAAACTACTAGAGTAAAAGGTGCTCTGATCCACCGTTGATCTTTAGTAGGTTTGTGACGTCACTATAGTAGCGACTATCGATGTTCGATTCGAAATTTGGTTACTATAGTAGTTAGTTAAATTCGATTCGAAGTGGGCCATTATAATTGCCATCAGTCAACTAAATAGAATAGCTTCCAGTCTGATAACAAACGTGGTCATTAGTACACGTAAAATATTGTAATTATATTTTTTTTCTCTTTCCAAATGGTTATGTTCATGGCTAGTCTATAAATGTAATTGTCTTCAGTGGATTTGTATGATTATCAGAACTTAGCACCAGCCTATAGACTAGCAACCAGTTGGAATATGTTTATATGGAAAAAATAAAATGACTATTTACAAAGTTTTAGGCCTTAGGGAAAGGCTATCAACTATACAGCGCCTAAGAGATCGTTATTCGGCTACAGCAACAGTTAAATATAGACGCAGGTCTGGTTAACCAAAAAGGACGACCCGACGTTAAGACAGCAACTTACGTCGAGTGTATCAACGATATTTGTATCGACGATGTGCGTTTTGGCTGGCTATCGTAAGTTCCAGACAAATAATGGGGCTTCGAGGGTAATTTGTATCCAGATTTTTAATAAAAAATATTTTAATACAATTACTTTAAATCACGTCTGATTTCTAGACAAATTTGAAATTGCAACTTTAGAATCTAAGGTTATTGCTATTCGATAGGCTGTTGTCCTTACATTAATTGTTATTTTGGCATGAAATTTAAAATATGTTTTGCTACAAGTTGATGTTCATTGTTGCAAAAATTCGAAAAATTGATACATTAAAAATAAGTAAATTTATTAATTTCATTTTTTGCGTTTTTAAAGTCCTTCAGTGTATGGCGCTAGGTGCCGCTTTAGATAACTGTATGTGTTTTTCTTTCGCAGAGTATTTTACCGACCGACTCAATAACTATTGCTGATGTTCATCTATGACGTGGTTTAGCTCAGTGTAAAAAATAACTAAATTTAGAGGTGTTCCCAACTTACAAAGTGCACATGCTGTTTTTAGACTAGGCAAGCCCACCTTTAAAAAGGAAAACTTATTTATACTCTTTACACTGTATATTTACATTTATTCTAAATTGTATGTTGCAGACCATCCGTTTAAGATTGTCTATATCCGGTGGTGGGGTAGTCTCAATAGTTTTGATAAGTAGGTCTGGACCCAGCATTTACTTGTTTTTGTTTGTTTTGATTCTTTACGTCCCATCAACATATTGGGACGGGTCAACCTGGGTTGAACCAGTACTAAGCTAGGATAAATGTGTCTTGCTCAGGGACCACAACGCAGTGACGCCAAAGAGGCTCGAACCCGCGGCCCTTCGGTCTCGAGTCAAGCACTCTACTACTGAGCCACTGCGCTCCCTCCCAGCATTTACTGTTTACCCCCACAAACTATCAGGAAAATTAGGCATACCCCAAAATAAATATTTTGAATATAGTAACCCCCAAAATTTATTCCATGCCTGTATATAACTTTACCTAAAGAATAAGCCCTAAAATGTATAATGCACCAGTCATTTGTATCCCCCGCCCCTCGGAATAGCGGGCTTTTAACTTTTCAATTTTCAAAGCCCTGCTAATAGTCCTGCACTGTGGGGCCAAATTCGTGGTAAAATCCCTGCTAAATGCCCCGCCTCCGAGGGTTGACAATAATGAATTAAAACAAATGACCTAAATCATTTGAACAAGCTTTCCATCGTTTCCCCTATCCCAGGGTGGTGCCACACGAAGTTTGGCTTCAGTTCGCCTAGTGGTGTAAGAAAATTTACGAATATTCTGCCCAGAGCATAACGCAGAAACTCGTATCAACTAAATAGATCTCGATGAAGAGAAGTGCAGTGTACAAGAACCGCACTGGATACCCCATCCCCGTAAAAGTACAAGTCCTATAGGTTGCTTCAGGGATAAGAATTAGGACCTCTACACCCAAACCCTACCAGACCCTCATAAACTTGGACTCGATCCCCACTCCCTCCTTGGAAATCTTAGTTCCCTTGGAATGGTCAATTGGAACACTTTGTAAAAAGTAAGTAAAGGACGACTAAAACGTCAGTCAGGCTTAGACCCCCCCCCCCCCCCCCCCGAAGTCCGATACGAGGATTTTTGGATCCGCCCCTGCCCAAGAACATGCGAATTGACTACCAAAACCGCCAAGTTGTACCCCTTTCAGTTTATATATATATATATATATATATATATATATATATATATATATATATATATATATATATATATATATATATATATATATATATATATATATATATATATATATATATATATATATATATATATATATATATATATATATATATTTATGTAGGTAGATGTTAAGTTGAGCTTTTTAGAGGAACTTAAAGACAAGTTCTTTCAGTAGTGGCCTATTTAAGCGGGAAATTCAAACCTCCGCAAATCCACGACACTGCGGGGACACATTGTAGGTCAAATCCCCGCACTTAAGCTCCGCTATATCCCTGGTATTTCCGGCCCCAAGGGCAAGGGGGATACAAATGACTGGTTCATAAAAACGAACAGACAAAATAGTCCCGTTTTGTGATGACCGCAAAAGTCACAATTCCACCCCCCACCCCCCCAAAAAATAATAATATTACTAATTTATATAATATTAATTTCTCTGAAAACCATCATAAAACGGAAATTTTAGAGAAAAAATAAGAGCAAAAACGGTCCTGGCCTACGAATATATGAAAATATCAGAGAACTCGCTTCCCTGGGGCTTATTTAGGTTTATTTGCATGATATCAACTCGAAATATTGCATGGAACTAAGTTAAAATTGAGCTTTCGTGGTTGGTTTCTTATAAATTTCTACAAATTTCAGGTGAACTTGTGAATAATCTCCTGTCAGGGTGTGTGGAGTGCGGCGCTATATTTAACATAACAAACATAGTTTCTGAGAAAAGGCGAGGGCTTGGAAGTTCTCTCTCTGTGATATGTGGCTCCAATAATTGCGTGGCAATAACAATTGTCAATACTGGAAGGATGCACAGCGCCCCAACAGATGGCAGAAGGACAGTGTTTGATGTTAACACGAAGCTAGCTGCAGGTAACATATTACCTCACGTAAATTACTTAAACAATAGAGCTGTAGGCTGGTGTGATTTGGCCATCAAACGACTATGAATGAGCGATTGAATTTTAAAAAAAAAACACTTACTATGGCAGCACTTGATTGTATAAACAACCACATGCACCAAACCGCTGAGCCTATGTATGTTTTCGCTACGAGACACTGGATATTAGGCATGACTTGGCCTCTTTTTATTACCTGCGTCGCTTTAGCGAAAGCAGGTCTAGTCAGGGCTGGTCCCAGAGGGGGGGGACACCTCATGACTGCGTTATTAGTCTACTTTAGACATAGGTAAAATCTGAAAATGAGGCGTTATAACTACATTCGAAAGTGTTTGTTTATTGTTTAACAAAAGTATAGAGGCAAACAGTCTGGACCCAGATCAGACTGTTTCTAGGTGAGCAGTCTGCTCTAGATCTACACTGTTTGTTTAAGGGGCTTCATAATATTTCAATAGACGATAAAAACATACGATTGTGTTGTAATATACGCTTTAAGGGTTAATAAATGTGGGTTCAGTGCATTAACGGACAGGGCTTTCATGAAATGCACGCAGGCCTGCGCGGCTCAAGCAACTTTTAAACGCTTAACCAATAGATAGAGCCTGTTTTCCATTCTTGAGCAGTTGAAATAACCGAACCACGCCCTGATATGAATATTAAAGTTGCCACCTTTACAGTACCCAAAAAGTCCTATAATATATAATAATGACAATATAACATTCCTTTCTGTATATTAACGTTTGTCAAGCCCTGGTCCGATAATGTGTTGCAGGCCTCACTGCTGTGTGGTTCTGGTAGCAACACATCACATTCAGGCTTGCCAAACATTAATGCACGGAAAAGAATGTTTTATCCTCTTATTGCATATTTGTAAGTTTATTCTTTAAATGACATTTTGATTTGTGCATCAGGAATAAAGCTATAATCTTTAGCTTTTATCTACATAAATCCTACTTGTAAGAAAACATCAAAGTATCAAGACATGCTATAGCCATGCTTTAATGAGAATCATTATGTAATGTGCTGGGTCACATATGCTAGGTCAAAATCTTTTTTGTCATTTTCTACGCCCATTTTTCAGTTCATAATCAATAATAGCTATGTCTCCGCCCAGTGATATACATAGGGCGTGGACAAACAAAAATGGTTGAAAGGGAAGATAAAGTCTTTTTTTTCAGGATTTTTTCAGAAAAGTCACCAAAACAAAAAAACGAGCACGGTGACACATATTTTTTATTCAATCATTAGATTCTTCAAGAAAATATCTATATAAAATATGTTTTACATTCTCTGATATGTTTATTTTGTATATTAATGTTTTTTTGGCATTTATTCGTTTGACTTAATTTGATTTTGCTTAATAAATTGTGTAAATACATGTTATTTCACTAAATCTTGTTTTTATTTATATCTCTGGTGTGAGTAAGTATTTGTTCTGAAAAAAAACTGTATTGCTTTTCTTGTTAATTTGTTAGCAAAATCTGTGTTTGTTTTTTTCAAAAACCTGCGATTTTGCAGTTTTTGACATCAGATAACTTTTTAAAAAGAACGGTGAGGTCTTGTTATTTTTGTCTTAGATAATAAGTATTAGTCTATATTATAATATATAAAAAGATAAAACACTTTTGGACATATGCCGGTGAGTCCGGTACTACCTTAAGGTCTTTTTGAATTTTATACACCAGACTATTCCGAATGTCATTACTGTTTGAGCTATTTTTTTATTTAAGCGCTGTATACAAGATCTAGTTCTCTGACACGACCTTGGATACCTTAAATGGACACTTATAAACTCATAATTTCCATAACAAAGAGAACAATAAAAGTATCCCCTAACCGATGTGAAACCGTAAAAAGCAATATAATTTGGCCTCGTCGTGACAAAACAGATTTTCGGGGTTTCCGACAAAGCGAGACTCAAATCAGTCTCCTCACTTACAGAGACTGTCTAGAAATTTTAGAATTCGCGTGTAGCTAGATTATATATATTACTTTCCAATAAGCGAGAAACAAAGGCGCTGATCAGACTGCGCGGATGCGCAGGCTGGTCTGCGCCTTTGTTGTTCGCAAATTATGAAGACAGGTTTTCTCGCGTCGTGGGCCTCGTCCAGACAAAACCAGTTTTCGGGGTTTCCGACAAAGCGAGACTCAAACCAGTCTCCTCAGTTACAGAGACTATCTAGAAACTTGAGAATTCGAGTGTAGCATAAGCGAGTAACAAAGGCGCTGATCAGACTGCGCAAATGCTCAGGCTGGTCTACGCCTTTGTTGTTTGGAAACCCTGAAGACAGATTTTCCCAACACACGAGATTTGTATTTATCGCATGTGTGCAAAAATGCTACAAATACTGTAAAATTGAACATTTCGCGAGGGTTTTATTTTCGCGAAACCTCGCAGATGAGTTTTTCGCGAAATTAAAACCTTCGCGAAACGGCGAAAACACTTCGTCCTTTATGGTGCTGTCACATATTATGGTGCTGTCACATATTCACGGATATAGGTAACGGACGTCGAACGGACAGAAAAAATGCAAAAAATATTTATCCGGTGATGGAAGTCGTCTTGGTGGCGGTGAAGGTTGTCTCGGAAGTCATAAGGAGAGCATACGTACCAAACAAATAACATACAAAGAACGGTCATCTAACGTACGTGTAACGGATGTACAGCGGGCACAACGAATATGTACCGTATAAGAAACGGACAAAACGTTCGTTGAAAGCGCATGTTATATTCGTCCGGGGAACTCTGTTACCTATGGAATGAATTTTCCGCCAATACTCTATGCATACAAGTTCGTTTATGTATGTTGGTAATCTCATTTTACTTTGTAAATTGCGTCATTATATCATGCAAATTATCATTTAGTAGTCGTTTCACTTGTATTTAGATTCAGATCATGTCATTTCTCGATACTAGCTTGTAAATAGGCAGAACAAGGTTGTCATGAGGCAGGACTGGATTGCCATAATACAAAAGAGAAAATGCTATGTTTTTTGACGCCAGAGGGCGCACCAAATTATCGAAAATTAATAATTTCTCCCAAACAAGTAACACTCGCTGCAAACGGTGTTATGGATGATTTATTTTACCTAGAACTCACCCCTGTGTATTTTGTTTGTTTGATTTGATTCTTTACGTAGTAAACAATCTTTCAGTTATGTCGGGACCGGTCTTCCTGGGTTGAAGGATAACTGTGTCTTGCACAAGGACACAACGCTGTGACACCGGTGAGGCCTGAGAAAACTTTGGCCTGTCCCACCAAGACCGGACACAAACTAAATATGTAGATATATTACTGGGTCCAAGCTACAAGTGCAGGCAGAACAGAAGGGGGATAGGGGCCCCCTGCCTGGAAAATCCCAATTTAAATAGGTTTCTATGGAAATTAGCATTTGGACCCCCCCCCCACCCCTGGAAAAAGTTGGACCCCTCCCCCCTTCAAAATGTTGGACCCCCTCTGGAACCTTGGAAAATTAAAGTTTTCCTAAAGAACCATTGAACCCCCTCTGGGAGCCAAGTGGCTCAGTGAGAGATTTCTTGACTCGAGACATAGGGGCCGCAGGTTCGAGCATTACCGGCATCACTGTACTGTGATCCTTAAGCAAAGTAAGTAAGGGTGCAAAGATCAGGAATCGATACAATCAAGTGCCACACATGACCCAGGATTCCAGTGGGAAAGTTACAAACTCACAGTTAGACACCACAAATGAGAGCCAAGAGGTAAGCCCTTTCCCAGCAGGTGACAACAAGGCACATATAAACATAGTTGGGAGCACAGTGACTCAGTGGTAGGGTGCTTATCTCGAGACCGAGAGGCCGCGGGTTCGAGCCTCACCGGCGTCGCTGCGTTGTGTCCTTGGGCAAGACACATTAGTCCTAGCATAGTACTGGTTAAACTCAGGAAGACCCATCCAAATATTACTGAAAGATTGTTGATGGGACGTAAAGAACCAAATCAAACATATAAATAAACAAACAAACATATAAATAGCTTAAACAGACGCACACAAAGGCATAGCAAACACAAGACAGAAAAAAACATAAGAGAGCCACAATACCCAATTATCCTAGCTTAAGACTGGTTTAACCCAGGAAGACCCATCCCTATATAACTAAAGATTGTTGATCGGACATAGCAAATTAAATCAAACAAAAGAAAACAAAAAATAAACGGACCCCCTCTGTGAAACTGATTAAAAAGTTGAAGATAAGGACGAAATAAAAACAACAAAAAATTCAGACAATGGAGCTTTTTTTCTGTCAGGTGGGCCTGGACCACCCTCACCCCCCTCCCTCCCCCCTCCCCCCCCCCCGTCTTTGCCCTTTTTCTTACTTGGAACAGTTATCCTCAAATAGCCTCCCTTTAATAGTACTAAATTCTGCATTTTATTTATTTACATGCTGTCATGAAAGCTGATGTATTTATAAAGTATAAGATTGTATTTGCGGATTATGATAAAAGAAATTCCAGCGAAACTGAGGTGTTTTTTTTCTTTTCAGGAAAAAAGAACCACATCATAAACAGCTCATATATTTTCAAATTCATTATGTATTTACTGTTTTAATTGTGCATTGGTTTAGTTGATAAGTCGTAATGTTGTTAAGTCGCAGTTCTTCAGAACCATTTTTGGTTAAGCCTACGGAGGAAACCCCTGCCATAAAAACAAAGCATAAACGTTCCGGTCGAATCCTGGTAACTACCCAAGAAAGTCACTAAAAGTGGTGTAGTGGATAAGTCACTCGCCCTGTACCCAGGGCTCCTGAGTTCGATCCTGGGCACTCCCAGCCACCGCCCTGTCTTCTTAGATGAACCGCTGCTGGTGGGTAGGCTTCTGGATAGATAAATACAGCTTATAAGACCTGGGCGTTTGCGTAAATTCCGAATTTTATAGTGCACAAGTATGTGGCTGGAAATGTTTTTTTTACCTGAGCCTTGACATGCCTACTTAACAATCGAATTCTTACCTGTCGTTAAAATAATGAAAACCATTGAAGCGCGTTCGGTTTAGGAGGTCGCAAAAAAAGCAAACAAACTTTGTTTTTTCTTCCCTTTTAGTTTAACATATTCTTTTTAAGCCAGTTATTGAAAAATTGGAGAGTGTCATGCACACGAGGTCATGCAACCGCCCAAGGATATAGGAGCTTTTAGGCATTCCCAAAATGAAGTCATTCTCGCGCATGCGCATATCGGTGGCCGTCAACGCATAGGCCAGCTGCATTGAATCCGTGTTAAATGTGGGTTTATATTTTGAGAAAATGGGCTTTTATAGCCAATGTCATGTCAATACTTGTTTGTTATCTTTGATATACATTCAAAATACATCTTACCGATGAATATTTAATAGTTATACCATGGGTTGTCCGCCTGCACGAGCTTTAGCGAGTGGATTATCTTACGTACAGGTGAACAAACATGGTATAACTATTTTATACCACCTACATTAGTGTAGACCTTGCACATCATGAGATATTTCGTGCTAAAGTTGGCAAGGGTGGTATAAAAACGTTAATTCGTATAAAAGGCAAAATATAAAACGGCGGTAAAGTCCAGAAGTGTCCAGCCGACCGCTGATATTTTATATCAATAAACCCATAAAAACGTTTAACATGTACATTTTTGGTTTGTTTATGCAATTTTATAGCTAACAAAGTGAACCCACCTGCTTGTCTGTCAGTTTTTACTCTCTCTCTCTCTCTCTCTCTCTCTCTCTCTCTCTCTCTCTCTCTCTCTCATGCACCTGTGATCAGAACTATCCCAAGCCGGAGATTATTGACACTCCAAAATGTAGCGAAAGGCTAAAACGTATAATACGTATATATGTATAATTTGTCCCAAAGAAATAAATAAAATTCCATCACTGTTCTATATTTGTAACAGATCCACTTTCGTCACCCTCTGTTGATTAAATGGACTGCAAGCCCCAGAGAGGCCTTATCATCATGTTTTCACAAGTGATTGGTGTCATAAAAGATCAATAATAAAGGATGCCGACACATGTGCGGATCCATTAATTTTCACGGGAGGGGGGGGGGGGTGTTCAGGTCTATCTGACATATTAAAACTCAGACGCGTTTTTTAGTGCTCAACTTATTTTACAGAAGTCCAATGGTTACTTTCAAAGAAAACTATCATTTTCAGAGGTTCCAGGGGGATTTTTTTTTTTTTTTTGGGGGGGGGGTTGCTTATTCCCTATAGAAACCCATATAACTTGTGATTTTCCAGGGGGTCCGGACCCAATTTCGTTGTATCTAGAGGTTGATAACTTCTTCTGAATCTCCATCTTCATTTTACATATGATCTCGCGAATCTGCGCAGGCTCACCTGAGGCAATGCAACAAGCAGAAAAATCACACGACCTTGTGCAGTCTCTGGAATAGAGCCTTGGCTGCTCGAGAGGAAAGTGTTATACATGTAATCATTTTCAGCGCCTGTCAGTTACTAGTGGCGTCCGCTGATAACCTTTTCAAACAGCTTGGGCACAGTTCAGGCCCGGTAAAACTTTCTTGCGAGAATGTGCGTTTAAGAAGTCTCATATGAGCCAAATTCGAAGCTGGAGAGGAAAGTGGTTTTATTTTTTAAGTGCACGTTTTCTGTCCTTAATCATCTGCCCGCTTTTGGTGGTTATTTTTTTATAGAAGTGAGTGTTTTTGTAGGAATGCGCTTATGTGCAGTCTCATATTAGCTGTCTCTGCTTGAAAGGAGAGCGTTAAATTTCCCCTTTTTCACTGGCAACCATCTTCCGTTTTTTGCTTAGTTCCTCTCTATCCACAATCATCTGACCATTTTTGTTATAGCAGTATACATGTGTTCTTGCGAGACTTTGCACATGAGCCTTCGCTGCTCTAGAGGATCTTTTAATATATTTTTGGGTCTAGTTGTCCTGCTCCCGAGATGAATTCATACACGATGTGACATGGTGAAATTTTTGTACATGCAATGAAAAAATGCAACATATGTTTTAAAAGCTACCCGTTTTATTCATTACAAACGTCATAACGACAGACAAATAATCTCAATAAATGTTAATATTGTCTGACGAAGTATTTATAGACGCATTACAAATCGCATTTATATAAAATATACAGCACATTGTAACAAGGGAACTTAAAATCGGTGGACAATATTGAAAATTCTATTGCTATTCCCTATCCAGACAATACACACTTGACGGCCAGTATATCCCAAATCTATTTATAGCACCGGAAGTACGTGACGATAAAACCTCCTATAGATATATCTACGTTTGCTGAGTAACTTTCAAACCACATGCTATGTGCATATCTGCTGTATCATTTTTGCGAGGTGAATGGGTATCAGCCGACACCAAAAACACATGGGAATTGAGGCAAAGATCGTGATTTACTCCTTATGTCTTTTTTACACAAGATGGATACATAAGTGCAACTTGGCGGGTTTTGGTTGTCAATGTGCATATTCTCAGCCAGGGGCGGATCCAGAAATTATCGTATTGGGAGGGTGGGGGGAGGTCAAAGCCTGATTGACATTTTAATTGACCTTTACTTACTTTTTACTGAGTGTTTCGATTCAACATTCCAATGGGACACATATTTTTAAGGAAGGAGGATATTCCAAGTTTTAGTCACTATTGGGGTCGGGGTAGGTGATGGGTGTGCAGGTCCTAATATCTATTCCTAAAGAAACCTTAAACACTGGTATTTTTTCGGGTGAGCGGGGTTAAGATACCCTGACCCCCCCCCCACACACACACACACACACACCTTTCAACCTCTTTTTGGATTCATAATTAATAAATCAAGAGAATCTGTAGCCCAAATATACCGTTTTTGTTAATGGCTGCAAGTTGATATCGCGAATAGTGTTCATGTAATGCTCTGGACCAAACCCAAATATAACAAAGTAATAAGGTTGCAAAGATCAGGAATTGATACAATCAAGTACCACACCTGACCCAGGATACCAATGGGAAAGTGACAAACTCACAGAAGACACCACAAACGAGAGCCAAGAGGTCAGCCCTTTCCCAGCAGGTGACCACAAAGCACATATAAACAGACGCGCACAAAACATAGCAAACACAAGACAGAACAAAAACATAAAAGATCCACAAAAGAAGTACCGCCTTGGAACGGTCAGTAAAATATTTTACTGGAGGGCTTAAACCGGTTTAATTACTCTTAAATCATGCAAAATAGAGTTATAGTTCTTGTACACTGTATCTCGCCGCATCGAGATCTATATTCTATTGAAGTGTTAAGTTGATACACCTCTAATGCATGTAGTTGTTGTGTTGCTTTGCAGACCAAATTTAAGTGAGAAAAATAACAAAGGGCAATATCCCATGGGGAGTGTGGTGGCTCGGTGGTAGAGTGCTTGACTTGAGACCGAGGAGCCGCGGGTTTGAGCCTCACCGGCGTCACTGGGTTGTGGTCCTTGAGCAAGACACATTTATCCTTAGCTTAGTACTGGTTCAACCCAGGAAGACCCGTCCCTGTTTAACTGAAAGATTGTTGATGGGACGTAAAGAATCGAATAAAAAAGCAATAGCTCCTAAAGCATGCGAAAGAGAGGTATGGTTCTTGTGAATTGCACTTCTCCCTACCAGTGATGATTCAAGTTGATACCTCTTATAATTTCTGTGTTATGCTCTGTACAGAATATTTGTTAATTATCTAAAAACCACTTGGCCATCTGAAGCCAAATTTCATGTGGCATTACCAAGGGATAGGCAAAAATATGGAATGTGTATTCAAATGATTTAGGTCATTTGTTGTTGTTTATTATTGTCAACCCCATGGGTGGGGGTATTTAGCAGGGATTTTACCACAAATTTGTCCCCACAGTGCAGCGATTTTAGCAGGGCTTTGAAAATTGAAAAGTTGAAAGCCCCGCTACTTGGCTGCGAGGGGCGGGGATAGCCTACACAAGACTGGTGCATTACAAAAAAGGAGGGTTTGAACTTAAGCGTGTTCAGTATGTACAGGGGGCGAATATTGTGATATGTGGCGTGTCATGAATAGTCAATAACCAAACCTGTTTAATTTTCATTTCATGTGCTTTATTCTTAAGGGGAAGGGGGGATAAAATTCTATATATGGGAAAGTACGGATATGCGACACAAATCGCCCCCATTTCAGCTCTGCCACTAGGATATATGAATAGCCCTCAGTTTTGATCAAAATATATATGACTAGCCCCCTTTTTACTTGGTCATTATATCAATGGCCTTCAAGTTTCGCGTCTCAAGCTTTTGTAACTTACCTTATCTAAATATGGAAAATTTTATGTTCCTATATTAAATACTTTTTCAATCATTTTTATTGGTTTAAAATCTGAGTTCGCTTTCAACAAATGTTTGAGAGGTTCGAAGGGCAGTATATGAATAGGTCCACATTTAATGATGACTATATATGAATAGGTCAACATCTATATACTCGTATATATATAAATAGGGTTGGTTTTGAAATTCCGGGCTGCTCATCTGCACCAATATGACTTCAAAGTTACCCCTTCTCCCTTCTCGAGACTTTTTGCTTCCAATACATCACCTATTCAATACTTAGTTTACAACAACCATACTACTGAGCTTGAAATACATGATAAAAATGGAACAAATGGGCTTTAAAACTCAAGCTTTAGATAATGCAAAATTAGAACTATCAAAACTGTTGTCAAGCAACTATAATGCTCTAAAAAAATCCAAATGCCATGCTTGTACATGTATTTCCTGATTTTTTCCTTTTAAACGCAAGGCATGCAGACATTTTCACCTTTGAAATGATATTTTTTTGAGTTCATTCTATTTCTTTTGTTAAAAATTTAATACGCTTATATTTATGTGGTTTTAAATTGGTTTTCTAGTAGAGATTGCAGCTTGTATCCTATAACAAACGTTACGAAAAAAACAAGAGTTCTTGAATTTTTGTCAGTTTATTAATCTTTTCCACAAATTGGATAACTATTGCTGTCAAAATATCTATCTACACCGTTTTCCGTTACTAATCGACGAGTTTCGAGTAAGGGATACTCTATAAATTATAAATGAAAGCGCACCCTCTTGCGTCAAAATATTTAGCATTGAAGAAGCGGGGAATTACCGCCAATATTCGTCAATTTTCTGTTTTGAATAAATGGAGTGTCACTTTATAATGCTGTTGGTGCTATTCTCTATTTCTATTTTACTTTGTACTATTTATAATTAGTCAGCATACATCCGAAGCTGTTCTCATAATACAATTTACATGATAGAGTGGCACAATTTAGAAAATAAAATGAAAATTGCCAGCATACAAAAACCAACTTAGACACATAGACTTATGGCCGGTTTCCATATAGGCCTTGAGCTGGCTATAGACCCCCCTCCCCCCAGGGGGAATTTTGTACACTATAATTTTCGGAAACTACATTATATAAAACACAAAATAAAAGATGATAGCCCTCTGAGAGTGGCAGCGTTTACGTGTAATAGCATGTTATATACGTTACCCCCCCAAAATAGCATTAAACGTCCCTGATAATGTCTCAACCATGACATGTTCTTACATATTTGCATGCTGACACAGGTTTATGAACTTCTTATGACACAGTTACATATTTTTAGTATTAATTTTATAAATGTCTTGAGAAATTACTGTTGTATACGTTACTTATTGTTTCCTGCGTTATTTCCGAGTATCAGTATGTATTTATTGACTATACATGTATTACGTCTGTCACAGAATATAGTAAATCTATACAGCTTTTATTTAAATGATTTTAAGTTCTTTATTATGGTAGCTTACACTATTTTTCAGGTCCATGTTATGTATGTTACCTTCAAAATAGCATTAAACATTTAAGTTAATGTCTCTAACAAGCCCTATTTATACTTATTTGCATGCTTGCACAGGTCTAAGTACTTCTTTAAACAAGGTTTACCTATTTTAAGTATCCATTTAATTAATGTCTTGAGCTTTAACTGTTATGTGTGTTACCAAATGATACATAAGTTATTCTGAGTATCTGTATAGAAGTTGTTGACTATACATGTATAAAGTCTGTCAGAGAATTTAGAAAATTTATAAGGCTGCAATGAATTGAAGTTCCTTATTAACTTATGGTGACTTAAACTAATAATATAATGTGATCTATCAACCTTTGCTGTTTGCTCACATAAACAGTATAGATACCATGTATTCAAATCGGAAGTTCTGAAAGACAGTCACTGTGAAACAGCTCAGTTCTGGGCAAGGTATATGGATATGATTCAGATGGTGTTGACACTTATTAGGGCTACAAGGAAAACAACTTTGAATTGCATGTCATTTCTATCTGTATGCCTTGTTCCCAATATTCATTGCAAACGATCACAAGAACTACGCACAATATGTACCTGTGTAACTGATTACACTCATAAATTTGATACACATCGCAGATGCAAAGAACTTCTCAAACAAAATGGGTTTAGTGTGTCACAACCAGTTAATTTTTGCTTGAGAAATGCTTTTGACATAACTATCAAGCAAACAATAAAGAGGTATTATAGGTTTCAGCAACTAATACTACGCTTCGTACTATAGATGGAATGGTGTATTACTCATCATATCAGAGCTCAATATTAAAACAACTCTTCAATGCACTGAAATGAAAAATTCAATCTGCTCAGATGCAAAGTAGAATGAGTACTAGAGGCAGTTTCATTCAGGCTTCACCAATCCTTTTAGTTCTAGTTTTGAAGACAATGAACTGTACTTTTTTTCTTTTGGTGTTCCTGTTAAGCCTGGCATAGCTAAGGATCTTATTGAGGCTGATGACATTGTCAGGAAGGCTGTTGCAGACTTCATTGACTCACTTTTGGTTCAAAAAAATCTGAATTTCACATCCCCCATAAAATGCTACAAGCTAATAAAGTTTTGATGCTTGCGAGGTCATGCTTGCGAGGTCAAGCAAGAAGAATTTGCCCAATTTACAAAACGTAAACAGCCAGATGAGAGCTTAAAGGAGCGTCTTTGGTAAGCATGACCATCTTTCTATTGGACATAATGTTGACCTTGAGTTGATACTGCCATTCTTTCTGGGACCTGTACCATGGTCACTGTCAACTCCTGATAGAATTTCCACCAAAACTGACAAGTCCAAACTTCAGCATGGCTTGCAATCACACATTGAACCAACATTAGATTGGCCATGTAGCGCTGCACATATTGTTGATGTTAATGCCATAACTACAGAGCATAATAGCTTTTACTGTCACCTTCATGGATCTGATGGCACCAGTATTCAACCAGGCACTAAAGGCAGGGCATGTTGGTTTTGTCACTGATACATATATACAATGTATAAGCAGCAGTCTATAAAGTCTTACAAACATTCTCGCAGAGGATAACCTGGGTGTTTTGATCAACAATGGTGTATGCAACAAAAGGTGCACCTTCTGAATGTCAACAGCATTGGCCAGAATATGGGGGAAGAGATCTACAGTAATACACTGTTTAACAGATTGTGACACTACCAATGTGCCGATGTGTTAGTACCACTCATCAGTGATATGAAGCCTAACATGTGATATTTATGTGATTGTGAATAAGCTGCAGTACGACATGTTTCTGAAAAAGTCGCAAAGCCATACACATAAACTGACTATTTCAAATGGCATGAACATGAGCTTACCTCCACAAAGACTGAACTATAAAGTCTTTCCCATGAAAACAAGTGAGGCTTTCCAGATATGGACAAAATTTGTGGATAATAAATGGAAAGGAAATCAAGTACCTCTGGGTGAAAGAAATTTTGATTTTACCCTAACAAAAGAGCCACAGAATTATATTTCACATTTTGTGTGATATGGGGTTACCATGTTCAAAAGTCAACAACTCAAACCTTATAAAAGATAGAAACATAATATTTGCAGTTTACAAAAGGTACATAAACATTCTTTAATACAAAATGAGTTAGTAAGCACATTCACATTAAAAAAATATCAAACTATATTAGTTTCATAAATCATTTATATAGGAATAATGAAAAAAAAGTGACATACGTAACACTTTGGGGTGCATATTTGTTTTCAAAGGTCCATATCTGTGATGCAAAAATTTCTTACTTGGATGATATAGCCAATTTGGAAATCTTACCTTACTGTTTGCACTTTTCAGAAGTCATGTCATTTACTAAAATTATCAAAGATGTTGATGGGTAATATATATAATTGGCTGTTACAGGGCAATGGTGCCATTACCAGAGTGCTAGCATATTGCAAAAATCTTGCAAGATATTTCTGATAGAGGAGTAAAAAGTTGTTTAGGAAAATTCTTTAAAACCCTTGGATAATATATGAAGATTTGCTCTAGAACTTCTACCTGATGGGTTTTCTTTGATCTTTTAAAGTGTTACTCGCACATTGCACTGAATGTTACAAACTTTCCATGAGTATTATGTCGACTATATTTGATGTCTCTATAAAAGAAAAGAGGGTTTATGGTAGTTTATGTTTTAAGTTACTTCCTCAGCAAATGAGCCAGAGTAAAAGAAGTACATGGAGCTGTGCCAGCATGCAAATAAGTACAAGCAGGTCGTGTTGGAGACCATATCTTGAATGTTGAGTAACGTATGTAACCTGGGCTGTAAAATAGTTTAAGACACCATAATAAGGAACTTTAATTCATTTGAATAGCAGTCTTATAGATTTACTATATTCACTGACGGATGTAATACATGTATAGTCAACAACTGCCATACTGATACTTGGAAATAACATATGAAACACTAAGTAACATATATAACGGCAAAAACTCAAGACATTTATGAAATAAATGCAAAAATTATGTAACTGGGCTATAAGAAGTTCTTAAACCTGGGCCAGACTTCAAAAAAGTGTGAGTATGTCATGTTGGAGACATTACCAGGAAAATTTAATGTTATTTTGCGGGTAATGTACGTAACATGATGTTACCCAATAACGCTGCCACTCTCAGAGGGCTAACATATTTCATTTTGTGGCTTATATAATGTAGTATCTGGAAATCATAGTGTTTGAAATTCCCCTTGGGGGGAAGTGGGGTCTATAGCCAGCGCGAGGCCTGGAGGATTACATTTTACATTTTTCTGATATATGGGGTAACCATGTTCATCATCTAATAACTCAAAAAGTATATAAGATAGAAATGTAATGCTTGCAGCTTTGAAAAGGTAAATATTAAATCTTTAATGTAATACCAAATTAATGAACATAAACTGGTTTCAATAAAATTTAAGGCAAACTATATTAGATGCATTTATCATTTAAAAGGGGGTTCAATGAAAAAATGTAACATACACTACATCGGGGGTGACTATATTTGTTTTCAAATGTCATTATCTGTGGCCCAGTAATAGCTTATTTAGAAAATATAGCCAATGTGGAAATCTTACCTTATCGTTTGCACTTTTCTGAAATCTTAAAAAGAATTTTAATTATCAAATATTTTGTAGGGTAACATATGTAACAGGATGTTACACCTTAATGCTGCCATTGTCAGAGGGCTAACATGTTGCAAAATCCTTGCAAGACATTGGGCTTTAAGAAAAATTTGGTCTACAAAATTCCCCCTGGTGGGGGGGAGGTAAACCATATCCAGCCAGTGGCCTAATAGTTACCTGTCCTGTAGTTGACCGTTCACAACTCAGGTCGATGGGACATCAACTGATACATACAGTATACCTACAGGATGCCCAACGCATGAGAACCGGACAAACCGCATGAGAACCGGACAAACTGCATACCAACGCACGAGTAACGTTCATCCACCGGACATCTTTATCCGGTGGCGTCCGTTCGAAGTTTTGAACATGTCCAAAACTTGCCAACGGATACAAAATGGATATCACCGGACACGGTACGCATTCACCGCATGAGGAAAGGACAAGAAACGGCATGCGAATGGACACGAACGGACAGAGAATTTTACTGTCCGTTACACGTCCGTTAGGGCTATCCGGTAAGGTGTGACAGTCACTTTAACAGATAAAGGTAACGGACGTCGAATGGACAGAAAAATGCAAAAAATGTTTATCCGGTGATGGAAGTCGTCTCGGTGGTCGTGAAGGACGTCGCGGAAGTGGTAAGGAGCGCATACGTACCGAACAAATAACGCCAAAGAACGGTCAACTAACGTACGTTAGGACTATCCGGTAAGGTGTGACAGTTACTTAACTGATATAAACCCAACAAAAAAAAGAAACGCACCACTACGATTTTCCCATTAAGATCTCCTTATAATACGGAAATGTCAATTGTCATGAAATATTCATTTCTGAACAAATTTTACTAAAACTTGAGTGTGACGTAGATGAGTATCTGTACCTTCCCTTTGTATCCACAAAACATATCAAAGCGAATGGTAAACGACTTTTTGTAGCGTTAATTCAACGCTACTGTCTACATGGAATTCGAGCATGTTTTACATTTGCAAAGTATAAAAACGATACGTTGTCGTTATGTGAGACAACCAATGTGTTTATTGATGCATTTTTGTTATTCCAAAATCCATTTTCATCAGTTAGGACCGTTTACATTGATTAAAAACAATGTTGAAATCTTAAAATGTTTTAAGGTTTATCTCCAGTATGGAATCGTTATCCTAAGGGTAGTCACAATACATGAGCTACCTAGCGTTCAATTATCGCGTATGGTGAATTTAAAGATAGAATTTGCAAAGAATAAGTGTCTGAGTACAATTTGGTCTACTGAGATGATTCTCATTGCTTGAACTTATCCAGAAAGAGAGCATTATTAAAACACTTATTTCCTGTGACTTTACAATTTGACCCCCACTTGGTTAATGGCCAATTTTCTTTAACACAATTTCGACACCTGATTGCAAAAGACGTGTAACGCAGCAGTACCTGGCATACCTTTGCACTGATATAAACTAAACCGGCCTATCACTTGTGATGTTCCTGAGAGTTGAACAGTTTTAAGTGGTAGGGAGCGCAGTGGCTCAGTGGTAGAGTGCTTGACTCGAGACCGAAGGGCCGCGGGTTCGAGCCTCACCGGCGTCACTGCGTTGTGGTCCTTGAGCAAGACACATTTATCCTAGCTTAGTACTGGTTCAACCCAGGAAGAACCGTCCCTATATAACTGAAAGATTGTTGATGGGACGTAAAGAACCAAATCAAACAAACAAAAGTTTTAAGTGGTGCTTTTCTTTTTTTGTCGGGTATAGATAAATCATGCCAAAGTCGCGAATTTTTAATGTGCTTTTAATGCCATTCGCGAAAATAAAATTCTCGCGAAAATTTCCGAAGTTACAGTAAACGTCCATGCTTGCATATCCAGCGGAGTCAGAATTGCTTCGACTTAGCCTTCATCTACATCCATGCGAGTCTGGCGAGTCTGCGCATATGCGGCGTCTGTACGGGCAATAATTATATCCACCAGCTAAAGCTTGTGGAGTATCTTCCCGAACAGACGCACAAACCATATGAGCCATGACATGATATTTCCAACAATGTGATATGTGCGACCAGCAAGGGCTCAGACCAGCCTGCGCATACGCGCAGTCTGATCAGAGCCTTTGCTGGTCGCTTGAATATTCTATGACTGTTAAGCTACTCACTGAACATAAATTAGATTTTCTAAGCTTAACAAGATGCTGTACATGCTCGTCTGAGTCTACACTTGTCAAAATGCCACATTGTTGGAAATCACATGTCACGGCTCATATACGCCGGGCCGCGTAGCGCAGTCGGTAACGTGTCTGGCTACAGATGCGTGTCTGACTGCAGATCCAGGGGTCGCGAGTTCGATCCCAGTCCGGTCCCATACTTTCGTGGAGATTGATCATGAAATTATTTCTACGGTCATTCTCCTCCCTTCCGCTGATTTATTCAAGAAGGGTTGTTGTCAGTTACAAGCGAAAGTATGTGCACGAATTACTGGTTAACTGCTTGTTCAAGCCTGCCCAGGAAAAAGTGTGGTTAGGTGAACTGACCGTCCCGCCATGACCATAGCTGTTGACTTGGGACGTAAAGCAACAAAACAAACAAACACGGCTCATATGTACAATAACTGACACTTGTATCATTCCAAGGTGTGACGTTATATGATATTTGAGATTATGTTGTCATTTTTTGTAGCCTGTACGATACATATAGCACATATCGCGTAAGTGCATATATCAAAAGCGATCAAACGAACATCTTGTGAATAGTTATAAAGTTTATTATTTCTTACCCCACTTGGAATACGTCAATGTCATAGCAATAAAAGGACTTCACGTTTTCGAACACTGAAGGTCCAGACCACCACGTGCCTGGTCCGTTCAGATTAAGCAGATTTTCACCGCATATTTAACTATTAACCCATCTAAGCATATATCTTCTCATTAATGTAAAATTAACAAACACAGCCAATACATTAAAGCCGTATTAAGCAACCAAACAGTCAGCAGCCAAGTACATTTTGTAAAAATAAATAATCAACTGACAGCAATATGCACGACCCACGTTGTATGTTTGCTAATTAGAATGAAACTCTATTGAAGTATTCGGTATTTAAATTGAAAACAATGTTCGGTAGCCGAACTGAGTGTTTCAACATATTATTTGTCTACATTGACCTTATACATATGCATATTCAATGACCTTTCATCCAATCTTCGGGATTTTTCGTAAAATGTGTGCTTTAGATTGTGGCTGACTTACTTTTATGAATGAAAAAATCACAATTCCTCCATAGCCTAATGGATAAGAGGCTGTCCTTTGCAATCAAAAGATGTGTGTTCGAGTCGAGTAGCATTTCATTATTTTTCTTTCATACATGTATTTCTTTTTAATTTGCTAGTTTGTTCGTCTTTATTCTTGATTTTGTGTAGACATGGATGTATTTATTTGAATCTGGCATACGTTTATTCAACAAATACACACTCAGAAACGTAAATAATTTCAATAAGCCGAAATGTATTAACTCTTTGCACGCTGGATGATTTTAATACTCTTGTAGTTATCTGCTGACTTTTTTTTCAAAATTTACTTTTTCAAAGCATTGTTGAACCGCAAATTTCACACTTCGCAAATTTCACACCGTGTGAAAAATTGGTACCAATTATTCACTTTTGGAAAATGTGAAATTTGCGTATGGTCAATTTCGATAATTTTGGGGGTCTAACATCTGTGCTAAAATTTCACATCTTTCTCATTTTTAACTGTGAAGAATTGGTACGCATTCGCGCCATCTGCGAAGGACTGCTTCGATTTTTCTCAGATGTGAAGAATTGGTACTCAATTTTCACAAATGTGAAGAATTGGTACCAGTTCTTCACACCCTGAGGTCTACTAGCTGATGCTACATACTAAATATCAAGGCTCTGGAGCAAGGGATGTTGTCTTTCTTACTAGGCCTTGCTATTTTAGATTTAAAAAAAAGTTTCACCAATATTGACATAGAAAAACTGGTTACGCCACCTGGCGGTCATATTTTTAAAATAGCCAAATAATTTGAATAACATTGGTAGAGGGTGTCCCACGGACCATTTATGCCTAATTCATTTGAAATCTGACCAGAAGTTGTTGACCAGATTTTAGAGTGTTTCCTTTTGCTTGACAAGGCAACCAGATTTCTACATAAAGTTGAAATCTTAAAAAAATTTGAAAGGGGATCGATCAACACAGTGAATATTGGTGAGATTCCACCCAGTGGTTTAGGAGGAAGCTATTATTGACGGACGACGGAGGGACGAATTGGTAGCTGGCAGGACGGACATCCTATGACCACAACGTTAGTTAAAAAAAGGGGGATCTACCATTCAAAGATATATGAAATTGTTGAAAAGCTACTTTAGCTATATACAAGCATCACCCTGAGAAAATATTATCATTGCATATGCCAAAAGGCGCAGATAAGCTCTGTAAATACACAGCTGGATCAGGGCCTATGTTTCTTTGCTATACTGATTGAAAATTTTCCTGCACTGATTGAAAAATATCCAAAGATTGTTAATCTAAAACTAGAAATTGTGTTTATGAAACGCTATGCCCCTAACCATTAGCTTGTCCACCACCCTGTTCGCCAGGTAATCTATTTACCATCCTCCTTCAGCTGACCAAATCTGAGGCTACTGGTTGTAATAGTTTTCAAGATATCTTTATTGGAAGTTTTTGATGTCCAAATTTCCAAAGAGCATTAACTTAAAAAAATGCAAAGGCGATAACTAAAATAGAAATATATTTTATTAATTTTCACTAGTTAATCTACTCGCTGTCCAGATTTGGAGCTCCTAGCTGTAACGGTTTTTGAGATATCAAGTTTTCTATGTCAAAAATTTGCAAAGGGCAATAACTAAAAAAAAATTCTTTTTTTTTAATTTTCACCAAGTAGTTTACTCATTATCTTCTATATACTGACTGAGTTTGAAGCTCCTAGCTGTAACGCTTTTTGAGATATCAAGTTTTTTATTCCAAATTTGCAAAGGGCAATAACTCAAAAAAATATTTTTTTTTAATTTTCACCAGGTAATCAACTCATTATTTTCTATAAGCTGATTAAGTTTGAAGCTCCTAGCTGTTATAGTTTATGAAATATCCTGATAAAAAAATCATTATGACCCTTTAAAAGTTTAATCTGTTTGAACCATGTTATAAAATGTGAAGAATTGGAATCGATTGCAAAATGCAACAGATTTGGGGTGTTTTTTATCGATTTTAGAGATTGCGCCTGTATGCTACATATAATTTCACTACGTGCGCAAGTTTCACAAAATGTGAAATATTGGTATGAAATATACTAGAGGACTTTAAAAACGCATCACCATATTTTTGCACTTTTCTTGCAAATCGTAAATGCGATTGAAAGTTACTCGCAGGTTTTTGTGTGCAACCCAGAATTGATATGAATCAGTCATTAATTTGACTGCACTGTCACGTGACACTGCTGATGACGCCACATGGGTACATACAGCATTCAGCACCTTTCTGCACAAATAAATGAAGCTTTTTGATTATTTTTATGTTTAAACTGTGGCGTATATGATGCCATGTTACCAAAAGAGTTTATAGACTTTTTCTAATTAAAAGTAATTGATAACTTCAATGTTTCGAATATAAACGTCAAATTTGAACATCATTTTATAGCTCCTTTTTAGAAACATCTCCATTAGTTACCTTTATGCGCGCTTTCATTACTGATATTGATTACATACACAGACAAGCATGTGGAGAAGGCGTTTTGATGTAAATCGTTGCAGAAGATCTACTGTCATGTGATCGAGAATGTCTTAAAAATTTACGTTAACGTCACTTGCACAATACAAAAGACACGTGATACAATCTTAATTTATGAATAATCTGTCATTTGTGTATGCCCTTAGCCTCTCTCAATAAAACCGGACGTAAGAAATCGAAACTTTGAAAGGCCCAAGACGTTGAGTTTTATTACTAGACTATAGTAATAAGGGTGGGTGGGGTATGTCGGTAAATTTAAAGGGGTGTGATTTTGAGAATACCAAACTGTCAATTCTTTTCGAATCCGTCAATGATGAATGTGCAATCGTGAAAGAAGCAAAGGACGCAAATTTGGTGAGTCAGGAATCAAAACTAACGCATGTTAAATTGCAGCTGAATTTGTGTCCGTCAAAATCGACCACCCCTGTCTTACAATGGATACTTTTTCAATACCTTAAAAACGATTTACAACCATGAAATTTCTAGGACATACTACAAGATGGTCAGACTATAATATGCGGTAATAATTATCTCGCTGACATTCTCGGGGTTTGAACCATGTTATAAAATGTGAAGAATTGGAATCGATTGCAAAATGCAGCAGATTTGGGTTTTTTTTATCGATTTGAGAGATTGCGCATGTATGCTACATATAATTTCACTACGTGCGCAAATTTCACAAAATGTGAAATATTGGTATGAAATATACTAGAGGACTTTGAAAACGCATCACCATATTTTTGCACTTTTCTTGCAAATCGTATATACGATTGAAAAGTTACTCGCAGATTTTTATGTGCAACCCAGAATTGATATGAATCAGTCATTAATTTGACTGCACTGTCACGTGACACTGCTGATGACGCCACATGGGTACATACAGCATTCAGCACCTTTCTGCACAAATAAATGAAGCTTTTTGATTATTTTTATGTTTAAACTGTGGCGTATATGATGCCATGTTACCAAAAGAGTTTATAGACTTTTTCTAATTAAAAGTAATTGATAACTTCAATGTTTCGAAAATAAACGTCAAATTTGAACATCATTTTATAGCTCCTTTTTAGAAACATCTCCATTAGTTACCTTTATGCGCGCTTTCATTACTGATATTGATTACATACACAGACAATCATGTGGAGAAGGCGTTTTGATGTAAATCGTTGCAGAAGATCTACTGTCATGTGATCGAGAATGTCTTAAAAATTTACGTTAACGTCACTTGCACAATACAACAGACACGTGATACAATCTTAATTTATGAATAATCTGTCATTTGTGTATGCCCTTAGCCTCTCTCAATAAAACCGGACGTAAGAAATCGAAACTTTGAAAGGCCCAAGACGTTGAGTTTTATTACTAGACTATAGTAATAAGGGTGGGTGGGGTATGTCGGTAAATTTAAAGGGGTGTGATTTTGAGAATACCAAACTGTCAATTCTTTTCGAATCCGTCAATGATGAATGTGCAATCGTGAAAGAAGCAAAGGACGCAAATTTGGTGAGTCAGGAATCAAAACTAACGCATGTTAAATTGCAGCTGAATTTGTGTCCTTCAAAATCGACCACCCCTGTCTTACAATGGATACTTTTTCAATACCTTAAAAAAGATTTACAACCATGAAATTTCTAGGACATACTACAAGATGGTCAGACTATGATATGCGGTAATAATTATCTCGCTGACATTCTCGGGGTTTGAACCATGTTATAAAATGTGAAGAATTGGAATCGATTGCAAAATGCAGCAGATTTGGGGTGTTTTTTTATCGATTTGAGAGATTGCGCATGTATGCTACATATAATTTCACTACGTGCGCAAATTTCACAAAATGTGAAATATTGGTATGAAATATACTAGAGGACTTTGAAAACGCATCACCATATTTTTGCACTTTTCTTGCAAATCGTATATGCGACAGAAAAGTTACTCGCAGGTTTTTATGTGCAACATTCTCGGGGTTTGTAAAATAAAGGATTTAATCTGGGCGATGCGTTTTCAAAGTCCTTTAGTATATGTGACGTATTGGTACCAATTCTTCACGCGCTGTGAAGAATTGGTACCAATTCTTCACAGTGTGAATATTGCGAAATGTGAAATTTGCGGTTCAACAAAGCATCTTTTACAAACACTTACAGAGTGTCAAACGGTCTGTACCTAGATCAGGACCGACTTTCTGTCGGTACTGATCTGGGAATAAACTGTTTTGCAAAGGTTATCAGCAGACAACAAAAGTCGCCACTGACATGAAAAGAGTGAGGAAAGTAAGTAAGGGTGCAAAGATCAGGAATCGATACAATCAAGTACCACACCTGACCCAGGTTACCAATAGGAAATTAACAAACTCAAAGTTATACACCACAAACGAGAGCCAAGAGGTCAGCCCTTTCCAAGCAGGTGACCACAAGGCACATATAACAGAAGCGTACAAAGGCATATCAAGCACAAGACAGAAAAACATACAATATTCACAAAAGAAGTACCGCCTTGGAACGGTCAGTAAAATATTTTACTGGAGGTCTTAAACCTGTTTAACCGTGCACCAACCTCACTCACCCTTAGTTCAGATATTAGCGCAGTCGATAACGTCCAGGTCTCCAATGTATTTTTCTCACAATGGTTCGAACCCCGTCTCTCAGAACTTTTTTTTACAAATTAAAATATGGCCTTCTACTGTCTTAAGTGTGTGTGCGTGTCTGTGTGGAAGGGGGGGGGGGTCACACGAACCCACCCAGGATCCGCCACTGGATTTGTCTCCCAGGGTAAGTACTCTCATTTTTTCTTTATACGTAGGCTTGGGCCCAGCATCTACCGTATATTGAAAAAAATATTGAGAATATTGCTGGCTAGTCCAAGTCTTAGAGAAATCTCTGGGGGATTCAGGCCAGACAAGATTGAGGCCCTCCCAGTGGGGTACCTGTTCCCCCGTTCCACTGAAAAATCTGCACCCGTTCCCCTGAAATAAATTGCCTTGTTCCTCAAAATTATTTTCCTTTTGTTCCCCTGTTCCCTAAAAATAACTTGTTTGTTCCCTGTTCCCCAAAAAGAAACGGTACCTGTATTGATAGTACTACTTGAATTATGTTTTTCTCCATATTAGTTTTATTTTGTTGTATCAAACAGCTGGATAGATAGACAGATAACGTGAAAACAATATACCCTCACAAACATAGTTTGAAGAGGCAATAAATATATTGGTCATCTTAGTTAGTCTTTAGTCTTATCCTGAGTAAGCTTAGACCAAAGCAACTAAAGGTAAACAGCTATGGTCATGTCAGTTACCTAACCACATTACACTAGTAAGCTTACACCAATGCAACTAACCAGTACTCAGTGCACATTCTTTTGCCAGTAACTGAATCCAGTTGAGATTATATGAGTTGTGCAGAATTACCTTAGACAATCATTGTGTTGGTGTTGACACTTGAGAATGAATTTGCTGAGATAATTTATATCTAATTAGAAAATAATCTATTCTTTACCATTATTTCAATTCTTTTGCTTATAAATTTGTTATAAAATGTGCAGCAAACAGTTAAGAAACTGGATAATAACTACTTTGTGCACAAAACTTATTTCAATTAGAGGGGGGGTTTTTATTGACAGGAGAGATAATCCATGACTATTAACTTTCTATTTAGGAATTGCAGTTGATTTGAATGATAAATTTTGATCGAATTTGAACTCAGATGTTTATGACATTTGATGCATTCTAAGTAGTTATGGGTAACTTTGATAATTTTCAATCTTTTGCGGTAAACACCCCCCCCCCCCCTTGTGTGTTATTTTACACTAGACTTTTCCTTTTTCAAACTATTTTGGGCATAACTTCTTTATTAAACCAATTTGCAAAACTGTTCCTTCACATATCATTAGACATTTTTCAGTTACCGCGGACCTTAGGATATGTAAGGTGTAGCACACCTTAGACTTACGTTATTTAAAAGGGGCGATCTCAGCGGTGTAATTCAGAAACGTTTAACAGCTGCAATAGTTGTAACTTGCGACTCGGTTAATTTCTTGTTAGGAAAGCATGTGAAGTGCTAAAATAAAAGTAAGTAAGGGTGCAAAGATGAAGCGTCGATACAATCAAGTACCACATCCGACCCAGGATACCAATGGGAAAGTTACAAACTCACAGTTAGACACCACAAACGAGAGCCAAGAGGTCAGCCCTTACCCAGCAGGTGACCACAAAGCACATATAAACAGACGCGCACAAAGACGTACCAACATAAGACAGAACAAAAACATAAAAGATCCACAAAAGAAGTACCGCCTTGGAACGGTCAGTAAAATATTTTACTGGAGGGCTTAAACTGGTTTAACGCCGCCCCAACCTCACCCTTAATTTAGATGTGGATCAAGACACATAGATATTTGGTATGCATGAAAGACCCCTAACTTATCAATTCATCATCTCCTAAAACATATAAATTAAAATATAACAAGGAGATAAAGCATTGATAAGGACTCAACAGTAAATAAAACTGAATACCGGAGCAAAAGAAATCCAACAGGTAAACCCCGGTGGGCCCGACAAACAGCCAAAGCATCAGGCCCTACTAAAGTCATCTTCAGCAAACTAATATTTTCTGTTAGAGTGCTGATGTAATGTAGTCTTGAAAATGTTGCATGCTTTTTATGTCTGCTGATTATATTAGAATGGACTCTGGACTACTTTTATGATGGAAGTAAACATAATGAATCCAGAACAGACAGCACCTCGTGCAACGGTTTGATTCTGTTAGAGAGAAAGAATTCAACCTCCACTTCTGCACTAGAAACCGAAATCATATTCAATCTATTGAGCCTGACTGCAGAGATAAAGGAGAATCACTTCATTTGCACACTCTTATTCAGATACTTGATTGGACCTTTCATGCAAATGGACTCAGTTTGGAATTTTGGTCCGATTGAAGTCGAAATTCATATGGAGCATTCTGATATACGTAGAAGGCTTCCATGCGAGCTGGACATTTCTTGTACTTCAACAACAGCAGAATCTAGGGCGAAGATTTGGTACCAGTAAAATGCATTTAAGGCCCCCAGTGGCTTAGGCTGCTGTCTGTTCTAAGGCGGTTGTTCTGTTGTTGTTGACTTATTGTTTATTGTTGCTTCCATTGTGCGAGTCTGTTCTATGTTTTGTTGTACGTTACTTTATGTCCATTCTAGTTTTGCAATAATCTGGACAGGGAAGAAAAAGCTGGTTGCTTTGCTTAGTTTGTCTTCCTGGTGTCTCTTGATGGTTGTGTGGCTCTTCCTCGACGTGTCATGGGTTTGTCTGCTGTTTGTGATTGTGGTTTTTCCTGATCATAGTAGGTAGTGAATACCCTTTAAGCCTTCTTTACATTAACCACAAGACTGGTGACATTGAAACATGGTTAACATCATTGGATAGTAAGTGAGTATGAGCTGAAAATGCCCCTGACCAGGTTCCATACTGTTTTGGAATTTGATCATGAAATAATTTCGCAATTAATAAATCAGATTGCAATTATTTTTATCTATTTTAGCTTGTAGGCAGAGGTGCAATAGATATTGAAACATATTAAGCGAAATTTTAGTTTGTAGGCCTGGGTCCAACCCTTTGCGTGGACTTGGCGGCGGGGTGTTGGCCAAAAACAACTTTTCACAATATGGTATATACAGCAACATGGTAGCAAATAGTTTGCAATAAGCCACAACCTCTACCCTTGTTAGAGCTCTACTCCTAGGAATGTTTTATCAATCAAAACTGAGTTCTGCTGGTACAAGAAGGGTTGTTGTCAGTTTCAAGCGTAGGTATGTGCATGAAATACTGTTAAACCGCTTAGTCAAGCTTGTCATGAAAAACTGTGGTTCCACCCCCAAACCATTTCACCAAATTAATACCATCGGGTAAAAAGCTATACTAATTGTCTTCTTGTATTTTACTCCTTCTAAATTTCTAAGGGTGCTCAACTAAGCGTGTATTGAATTAAACAGTTTTAGCATTTTTTGGGAGGTGGGAAATAATGATTTATATTAATAATAATAGATTGGTGAACTCCTTCAGTATGTTGAAGATAAGGAGGTAGATATGATAGGATTCAGCTTAATCACACACGTGATTTAGCCCATCCCCCCCCCCCCCCCCCCCCCCCCCCCCGAAGTCATTTATGATATTTGATGCATTTTTATTTTTTTTTTTATGATCACTACCATGAACAGTCAATATCATATAAAGTTCACCCAAATCGACTCAACAATTATCTATATGCATGCTGGGTAATTTTGCATGCCTATTTATTGCCTGCAGTTTCTTTTATCTTTCCTTTTATTTAAATTAACTCATTAAAAAAGATCCTTGGGGAATACCATGACAGTGCTTAACAGTTTGGATTTGGATGAAGCCCGATATTTTGTTGGGCCTAATCTTGTTCCAAATTGTTTGCAAATGTGGCTCATCAATAGATGACAACAGTTGACACTAGTGGAAAAATAGTTACGAGTATAATGACACTTAAATTACTAGAATCGACTGAGTCAGACTACATTGACTTTTGGTGTATTTACACTGGCGTATTCAGGATTTCTGGAAAGGATGTTCATATGTATAAAGGCACGGGGTTCGCTTTTCTGATTTTATCTCATTTTTCTTAAATATGCCATAAAAATGAAATAATTTGGTCTCACTGAGAGAAAATTATTTCATTTCCATAGGATATTTAAAAACGGGAGGGGAGAGAAGGGGGTTCAAGCCAACCCCCTGAAACCCCTCTGGATCCGCGACTGATTTAACTTAACATTAGCAATTTCCCAGTATGCGTCATGGGTTTAGTTTTATGATAACGCCAATTGAATAGTGTAACACCAGTCAAGGCGACTAATATAAATGAAAACTGTCCGTGTAGACATCTCTTCATTACGGGGCTGTGTGTGACTGTGTTGGCGGAAGCTTTTTGCAAACTCAGGTGAATACTTACAAAAATACGCATGTGCGTACAACTTGACGATGCAAGTATAGGGGTTTAGCTATTCAAGATGATATTTGGAAGAAAAATCCAGTTTATTGTGTTTATGCTGCTTGTCTTCACAGCTCATTTTAGCCCTGTGAAATGCTCTAAAACCATTTTCCGCAAAAGGGCAAAGCCCCTGGCTTCATATAGGGGGACTATTCAGAGTGGAAACTCTATAAAATGCCCCAGGAAGGCGCCTGATACTTATATCTCAAGCATCAGCTTTCTGTTGCAAGTGAGCTCTCTCCCAATAAGTATAATATACAAGTCGGTTTTAACCACGCACCCAATCCCATGACATGGCGGGGGGTATAGCCGGGTAAATGTACCATGTTATAACTTTTTGGATTGTCCCCTTAGTTCGAGGAAATGTGCGGAATTTGATATACAAAGGCAATTATGGCAGTATAAAGTAAAAATGACAGACGGTGGAGAAAACTGCCATGGTTTTAACAAAAGTCAAAGTCCCCGCTGTTCTCGGGTTAGAAATGACTAGTGCATAAATTCAAGTCCTCTTAAGGGTCAAGGGGAACCCAAATTGCCTAGTAGTCTGGTGCATGAATGATCAAAACAAAATACAGACGTTCATGCTTGAATTCCATGTCCGCTACATGTCTCCTTTCCATTTGAATGATTTTCAATTACTGTGTTCTAGCTATATTGGCTTGTACAAGTTGCGAACGCCTTATGCGTTTCCACTGTCCATTCACCTGAGCTTGATGAAATATTGGCGCCAAAAAATAATCATATTTGACGCAGAAACATAGAATTTACCTACTCGCAAGCTACAACAAGTGAGTGCATACATGTTTGGAACAAGAAATAACTTTAAAAAAGATATTCGGCTGCATATCAATTGTGAAATGTACTTTCCGGTACATGTTTTTACATTTGCAAACTGGTGAAATGCCATCATTCGGCATTTCATCAGGGTACGCACTGTTTGTTAAGGTAAAAAAATCTAAGGGCAAAAAATATAACATTTAGTAGCAGCCGAAAAAGACAGATTCCAGTTACTGCTGACATCGCCCCTCTTAAATAAAGTCCAAAGTAAGTCTCCGTTGAGGGACAAATCGTAATGTAAGGTGCAACTGAAAAATGTCTATTACAAAGTTGGAACAAAGCACCAATGTAAAATTTATCAATTTACTCCTATACAAATTATTTCAGAAATTCTATTCTCAGATTCTTCCCTCTGAATAAATTTATATAGAAGTTTGAGACATTTTTTCCTGACCTTCTTAATTTAATAACACAAATCTAAATAATACATTTGGTTATCTCTCATAAAATACTGTTTTAATCCTAAAAATTCAAATTCAGTTCAGACAGCTCCTCAACTTTGTGGATCCAGTTCCAGTGGTTCCTCTGGGAGCTGTCTAAATTGGATCTGCTTGTTAACTGTGATCCAGTTCTGACGGCTCCTAACTGGGTCTGCACTGTTTGCCAAGATCGATATGTCAAAAATCTTAGGAGCATCACAGTAATTTTTAGATTTCAATTTTCTGTGTCTCTTCAAAAAAAAATTTTGACAGTATTTTATATCATTTGCACGGAGAACTTTGTGTTCCCCAGTTCCCCAAATTTCACTGCTTGTTCCCCTGTTCCCCTGAAAAAATGGCATTTGTTACTCTGTACCCTTGAAATAAATGGCCTTGTTCCCCTGTTCCCCAAACCCCTGGGAGGGCCTCAAGATTCCAGGGGATCCAACTGAAATACAGACCGGGGGACAAATAGCTTTTTCCAAAATAAACCAAAAAAAATTGTGGTTTTTCAGGGAGGTCCGGCCCCCTGCCCACCACCACACACATCTGGATCCGCGAATGCCAATGAGTGATATATTAAATCACACTGCTGAAAGCCTCGGAAGAACATAATTTTAGATAAATATTGGCATCTCGAGTGAAAGCTAATTGAAAATACTTTGCTTCAGTTATATGATCAAGCAGGTGTGTAGGATGCTGGATTTGTTTGGGACGAAAATGACCAACGTTTATTTCCTCCAAATTATCAAATTAAATCGTGAAGCTTAGGTAAAATATGCTTATACATCATTTTCCCGTCTGTTGATTGTCTTTTTGCGATGTAGGCAGACATTTTGAATACGACGTATCACGTGAACTTGTAGTGACGTACATAGTCACTCCCATTTTCGTACAAAGTCAACTTTCGCTTTTTGCCCATATTTTATGTTTAAAATCTTTTATTATTTTTCCCAAAATGGAAATTATGTTTTTCTATCATTGAAATACTCAGAATATTGTCTAAATCTAGCGTTCATAGTATTTTTCTGTAGCCTCAGAAGTGGTAAATCGCCGGACGAGAGCCTCTTTAAATTTGGTAGAGGAGTACACGCATATCAACCTACTTCATACAGACGAGGTTATGTTAGAGTTACGGACGTGACGGAAACATCCGAGTTTTGACGAATGTAAGAGTGTGTTGTAGAAGTTCACCGCAGTTCACCGTCACAATTACGCCGAAAAAGTGTTAATATGTACTAACAAGATACCAAGAAAAGCATGTACGATTAACAAATAGAGGATATTTACTTTTTAGAGGTGAACATCAAATATATTTCATCGAGTGTGTTGAAAACATCAAAATTTTCACAGGTGCGCAGCACGAGTGAAAATTCGGATGTTTCAAATCACGAGATGAAATAATATCTTGTACATGTATTGACCAAAAAAAGTAAATTTTCTATTTATTTTATACTTTTTATAGGCTACATGCAATGTCTCACCCACTGAAAAAGGAGGTGCTGAAAATGCTAAAACGAAAAATTTAAGCAAACCCCAATAATAACTCTCCATTGAGATTAACTTAATTTTGCACCCCAGCATTTGTTGGTAGAGATAAAATCTGCTTAATCCATTTAAGTATAGCATCCTTTTAAAGCTGCAAAGTCTGTAACTTTTGATCTTTTAATTTTTGAAATAATGTATCTTTTTTCAAGAACACAGTAAAAAACTTAAATTCAGGTATACATTTTACCAATTTCGTAAATCTTTACAAATTATAAGTATCAAAACAACAGCATTTATGTTAAAACTTGACTGTCTATAATTATTGGAGGGACGCAAATAATTACCAACAAGAGAAAAACACCTGTTTTTATAAGATAATTCACTTTTCCGTGCAGTTTTCAGCTATAGTGAACAGATTTATTGTGAAAACTTAACTTAGTTCTGCTTTTACACATGTTTACAAATGATTTAAAAAGAAATATTTTTTTTTCGAAAAATGTTCATAGTTGCAGACTTAGTCTCTTTAACAGTGAAAACTCAGATCAGACGCAGCGTGATCAAGTTTGGCACTGTTTGCTTACAAAATGTTCTTTTAAGATTTGAAAGAAATTGAAATGTACAACCCAACAACCCTTAAATTCGAATTGGATTCTTCCAAATGATAAGGACGGGAAATTCCATTCGCTTTATATGGGTTAAGGGAAGTTCTGAGGAATCTCTGCAATGTGTCAAGATTCGACTTGGATGATACAGTAGCTTCTAAACCATACAGGGCCCGAGGTTATAAACTTTTTTCATGCTCAACTCAACTGAGTACGAATTTTCAACTGCTCACAAAAACTAAAATACCGACAAATAAAGAAGTTTCTTGCTTTAAGGTAGTACCGGACTCACCAGCATATGTCCAAAAAGTTACCATCTTTTGATATGTTAAAAAATAGCTCAAAACTCATCTATTTTGACCAAAATAACAGGACCTTACCGTGCTTTTTAAAAAGTTATTAAACTTTAAAAATCGTAAAATATGAGTTTTTCAAAATATCAATTTCTTATATTTTAAAAAAATGAAAGTGAGAAATGCCATATTTTTTCCTGGGAATACGCTACATGCTATTGGCTAATAAAAGAACACAAAAAACAGCGAAAAAAGGCACATAGCTTATTTCTTAAGCTAAAATCTATTTTGTAAAAATCAATTAAGGCCAAACAATCGTTTAAATCTTGAATAAAAAATGTCACACAATGTAACTAAAGAAACAAAAAACTTATTATTTTGAAGGAAATTTTGCATAGAAACTTATGATTAATTAAAAATCATATGTCACCGTGCTCGTTTTTCTTTTTTGTGCTATTTTCTGTTTTTACCTCTGAAATAAAAACAGGCCTGGAGTGCCATACCTGCTTCATTGTCTAATTTAGGTCCGTGTGCGTAGACAGTGTATTGTTTGAGTTGATGTTGTTTAAATTAGGTCCGTGTGCGAAAAGCCTATTATTTGTCTACTCCTCATTTGACATGTTCTAGGACCCCTTAAAACCTTTTTAAGTGCGTTCGTGCGCGCGCGCTTGTGTGTGTGTGCCTAAATGAGGGTGAGTGTACGAGAGAGAGAGAGAGAGAGAGAGAGAGAGAGAGAGAGAGAGAGAGAGAGAGAGGGAGAAGGGCAATTCACGTGCTGTTGATTCATAACATTTTTGCTGCTGCTTTTATTCTTTTCTTCTTTTCTTTACTATACGTACAGTATATGTATTCTGCATTCGTTACAAAATTGACATCTTCAGCAGTAACGCGTATAAAGTGTCGTCAGGATGACACAAGTCTTTGATCTGGAAAAATGTTCTACTTCAAAAACGTTGTTGCAAGTTTTCAAGCGAGAAAATGACCTTATATTATGCAATGGTGGTTTTCTGATACATTTATATCTGCTAGACCCCTCAGGGATAGTCATAACCCACGCCTTTCGTGTTTGGGTTTCAAAACCACCCTGGTTTTCTAGCAGGTGATAATGCATAGAAAATCACGTCTGATCCCATATTGGAGTTATTAAACGAGCTGTAAAAAGAGATGAAATGCGAGGCTTGCCAAGAATTTTGCCACTTATTCGTGACAAGCTAAATAAATTTCATAATACAGGAGCACGACTGTTAGGTTCTATTTATTGTACGACCCTAAAACTACTTTTAAATCGCGTTTAGAAATTGCTTGGAACTATGCTTTGATGTTGCCATATAATTATATGAGAAACCATTATGGACGTCATTACATAGCGTTACCAAAAATTTGTAAACCACTAGTGGTACATGTCGTTATGTCACTCCCATGATAAACACAAACGAACAAACAAATAAATAAACAAACAAACAAGCAATAGGGCTCAAACCAGGGACTACTTGGTCTCAAGGTGAACATTCTACCACTTTGGCTATGGGTAAAGAAGGGATAATACACGAGTTTAGTCATTTTCATAAATGCAATTAGTTAATGGTAAGACAAGCATGCACATGTAAATGGCCACATTAGATTATTCACAGCTCGCATATAAATAAAATAAGCCTCAGTTCAAAAACTCCCCACTGGCTAGCTAAAAATAGGGCAAAGGAACGCCCCAGCATTTGGCGAGCGCTCTCACAGTGTCCAATATATTGCTCTTGGGTTTCATCCAAGCTAAAAATGGAAGCCCTCCCACCTACGACGCCATATTTACAAAGTTAATGGACTTTAGAAGCACAGTGGCTCAGTTCGTAGAGTGTTAAACTAGGGATCGAAGGATTACTAATTTGTGAATCACCAGAGTCATAGCGTTGTGTCATGGGACAAGACCCTCTACAGCGAATAGTACATACATTGAATACTTTTCTGGCCAGAATTGCCTGACCAAGTATTAATAGAATTTTCGCTTACTGTAAAGGCGGTAGCTTTAATATTCATATCTGGGCGTTGTTCGGCTAGTTCATCTGATAAACAAGAGAAATCAGGTTCTATTTTTAATTTGGTGAAGAATTGGTATACGTGCGTGCATTTCATGAAAATCCTAACCCTATACACACTGAACTCACATTTATTAACCCTTTAACCGCATAATCACAAAATGTATGTTTTTGTCGTCCACTAAAATATGCGAAGCCTCAAAGACAAACAGTGCGGACCCAGATTAGACTGCTCCTATAGGAGCAGTCTGATCTGGGTCCACAATGTTTGCCTCTATGCTTATGTTAAATAGACATTTTCAGATGCAGTTATTTTGCTGGCGTTTTAAGGACTAAATAATGTGTTTTGCTTCTTTAATGCGATAATGGCGCAAGATGATACAGTTACTTTTGAATAAAACCACGCCTAATTTTCAGCTTTTACCTATGCCTAAGGTTGACCAGTCCTAATTACGCATTCATGAGGCAACGCCTTTACAGTAAGCGAAAAGTCAAAGTATATAACTCGGAACGCATTGAGGGGTGAAACTGGACAAGACGGTCAAACATATTTGGTCATACATATGTGTTGATAAATGGTATTTTTGTGAACGCCAATACTTGTACGTTTTAAGACAATAAATAAAGATAACTCTTACTTTTTTAAAAACACTCGGTTATCTTTTGACATGAGTCCCGTACTACGTTAAGTCTCGCAGATATTGTATTTATCATGCTGATAAATGTAAAAATGCCAACAATTGTTGGCATTTTATCATTTATGAGCAGGATAAATTTCGTGCTCAACTGAGTTGATCATGGAAAAAGTTTTATAACTTCGGGGCCAGTAATGTGGATAGTACATCTATACTACTAAATAAACGAATTACCGCATAAACTGAAAAATCGAGGTCATTTTCATGCTTGATTTCTTTACTGTTACTTTAAGATATTGCTTTCATCAATAATCTCGGTTAGGATGAGTTTTCATTTAGCATAGATTTAGAGAATTTTGGAATTAAGTGTGTTTTCTAAAAGAACTGCGCCCTCTGGCGAATGTTTCTATATTTAGTGTATGTCACGTTCATGGTCACGCGTCACTATTTTTAGATCGATTGGGTTTCCAATACAAACTGAATGGAGATGACCGAAGCGTTCCGAATTTTTGTGTATATGTCATATGTATATGTGTATTATGCTGTGTCAAGTCGGCCATATTATAAACAACAATGGGGAAAACGCCGCCAAACTCGCCAAAGAAAAAAAGATATGGCTGTAATTTTAAATAATCCCTTATCAAAACTGATTATTAGTCGCGGTAATCATCACACCTTTCTTCGACACGCGCTTAATAATCCTAAGTGTCAAGGTCGCTGCGCATAATGTACTGTTTACATCGATTGGCTTGGTCGTACCACTTATATCACGGTAGGCAATGACGCTATCAAATATTATTAGTAAAAGGCGCCTCGCTGAAGTTTTTCTGTGATTTTCTTGACGAGAAGAAATAAACATAACCGCATTTACAAGTATCAGCTTTTGTAAAAAGAAAATAAAAAAAAAATCGTCGGTTCCGGGTCATTTCGGCCCATGGTCATTTCGGCCCAATAATCCCTTTTTGGTTCTTAGAAAAAAATAAATCTCACTCCTAAAAAATTTGGTAAAATTGGTCCGCGCGGTAAATGCGAGCAGAAAATAACCATTTTAAGGGCGTCGCGCGCAATCTCACTCTTTAAGATTTCAAAAAGTTGACAGGTATGCAAATAACGAAGTAAGAACTACACCAAAATCACCACCTTAGAACGGTCAGGTGCAAGCTACTGGTGAGGGCTTGAGGTTGAATTTGTTTTTAGCTCACCGTAGCAGCATATGTCAGCTTATAGGTAGGATGCCCATGGTCCGTTGTCGTCAACAATTTCAAACATCTTCTTCTCGGAAACCATTTGACCAATCAAAGACAAATTTTATGTGGAGCCTCTTTGGGTAGGGGGAACGAAAGTTTGTTTGTTGCATCTGGGTCACATGACCAAGATGGCCGCCACGCCCATATATGGTAAAAACCCTTCAAAAATCTTCTTCCCCGGAACCGGTGAACCAATTTCCACGAAACTTGGTATGTAGCAGTGGTGACTCTGCCCATCATACTTTGTTCAAATGATGACCTACGGTTGACCTTGACCAATTTTACAACAAGGTCAAATTTGTTAACTTAGGCTTTTCTACAGGAAAAAGTGAAAGCTGTTGATTTTTTCACAAATATTTCAGCCTCTGACCTGAAACCAACTGAAATAATGAAGAATTGTGAGTATTGAAGGCCGAGGTCATTTCTTGACCTTGGCTAAAGGTCATTTACGTATATGAAAATTAAAACTGGCTTTTCTCGGAAATTGATGGGCCAATCAAACCCAAATTTTATATGTTAGCTTTCAGGTACAAGCAGGGTTCCAGTTTGAGGGCAAATCGGCGAAATACTTCGCCCCAGACCGCTCCGTTTCGCCTATAATGGTCGTAAAAAGGGAAGTGTATTTTGGCATATGGAGGCGCGGTGGCTCAGTGGTAGAGCGTCGGACTCGGGACCTAGAGGCCCCGAGTTCGACCCCCACGACCGCTGTGTAGTGTCCTTGAGAAAGGCACTTTCACCTTCCCAAAGTACTAATAATACCCAGGAAGAAGTGGCTCCGTCTCAACATGACTGAAAAATTGTTTACCGGGACGTAAAACACCAATCAATCCAAACCATTTCGGCATCAGTGTTCCTTTTCAGGCCATTTTGGGGGGCGAAATTCGGCCCCACTCCCAAAGGCGAAACACCTCCTTTTTCCCAATTGGCACAGTAAAATTCCCAATCAGAAGTTGGAAGAAAAATAAGGAGAAAAAGTTTGTTTTTTAACCACGAAAAGTAACGACATTTCCAGGTTTGCCTTTGAAGAAGATAATTTGGTATACAAAAATTTCCTTAAATATTGTATTTCTTTGCATTTTGAGTGTGAAAACCACTCATTTATTGGTTTGGGCAGCTACCACTTAAAAAATTGCAGACTAATTTTTCCGACATTGTCCCTATTTTTGGACAGTACCAGTAACCAACACAACACTAAACTATAATAATCAGCAGACCTTAGTATAAACTTAAATTGACACTAGCTTTAAACAAGTACAGACTTTTGGGGTGGGGACTCACAAAACAGTAACAAAACAAACAGAACTTCTATAAAATAGTTAATTACTACCATTGATGGCAACTAGAGTTATGAAAGTTCAAGACACCTTTCTCTGACTCACGCTCAATAATCCTAAGATTCAAGGTCGCTAAACAGCTTACATTGATAGGCTTGGTCGTACCACTTGACGCAGTAGGCAATGACGCTATCAATAAAATCTGTTTAAAAAAGTGCATTGTTCAGAAATAAGAACCTGGATTTGAGCGATTTTTGGCATTGTTTGGAGGAAAACAAATATAGTAAAAGTCACCTCGCTGAAGATTTTTAGTGATTTTCAAGATGAGAAGATATAAGCATAATCATGTTTACAAGTATCAGCTTTTGTAAAAAAAATTAAAACTCGCCGGTTTCGGGTCATTTCGGCCCATACCTATTTGGGCCCATGGTCATTTCGGCGACTAGAATCGCCAATACAAGTTTCAGATTTCATAAAGCTGTGAAAAATTAACACACATGAAAGGGGGATACAAGTTTCAGCTTTTTTAAATGCAAAATAAAGGTAAATTGACAATCATGAAATATTTCCGCGCTTGCGTGGGCTCTTTTCTAGTATATTTGAAAAACATACACCACTGTCTGAGGGTCCGGACCATTCTCATCATGAATCAGGCTCAACAAAGAGTGTCTGGCCCTCTGAATATTCACTGTAACCTACTATGTGTTGAATTTTACTGTAGCTCGCGGCATACCCAGATGCGCAGATCCAGATGGGGGACAGGGGGTCCGGGCACATCCTCCTGAAAAATCACAAAGCGAAAGTTTTTTTAGCAAATCACAAAGCTACGAAGGCAGCATTCAATGTTGGGCCATCATCGGCACGCCAGCGAAACATCGTTTTAATTGGCGTTTCGCTGTAGGGCCGATGATTGCCCGCTTTTAGTGGTATTTGGAACCGCTATTCCCTCATCAACTCAACTTAAAAAAAAAAAAAAAAAAAAAAACAACGTTTGGCAGTCAGAGCCGAACCCCTCTGACAATAGTTCCGCGGATGTGTATATTTGATTCAAGCTGAGGCATAGACACGCCACACAAGTTCCACTCTCTGTCAACCTTGCCAGCAGCTGCGATGCTAGATGCACTTTTACTCGGATCTGCAGCCACGATCACACTTTTCACTGGTTGAAGTAGATATACATGCGCAGATCAAGAAAGTTTTGCTAGAGGGGGTCCAACTCTGATGTTGTTGTTGTTTTTTGTTGTTGTTTTTTTTGTTGTTGTTTTTTTTTTTTTTTTTTGGGGGGGGGGGGGGGGTTGATGTGTTGTTGTTTTTTTTTGTTTGTTTTTTTTTTGGGGGGGAGGGGGTTGATGAGGAGAGAGAGGGAAGAGAGGATCAAAATAGCACGAATGGCGACGCATCATCGGTCCGCCAGCGAAACGCCATTTTTAATGGCGTTTCGCTGGCGGGCCAATGATTGCTCAACATTTGCTGGCTTGGTAGCTCTGTGATTTTTCAGGCGATCGGGACTATTATTGCCAAGAAACCCTATATTTTTGTGATTTTTCAGGGGGGGGGGGGTTGGGGTTCCGGACAAATAATGCACGACAGATAACAACAAAGCCGACAACGACATTAACTATTGTAACACAATCACGGATCTCGACAATCGAGTTTTTTCCCTGCGATCAAAACAGAACTTTGCAAGCAAAAACGATCAACACAGATAGGGCAGAGGTCCTGGAATCTCCTCTGGGTGTAGTGTTGTATACTTGAAGACCCCTTATTTCCATTGCCTTTGGAAAAACGGTCCAACATAACTGACACATCGTTGACAAAAAATATTGAACCGAAAACGCATATACAGTCTCTAGGATAAAAAAAAAGAATGATGTCCAATGAAAGTGAAATAAGCATAAGGGATCAGATCAATTCTGCAAACAACACTAAACAACATAAAACATTCCCTGAATGAACTCTGGCTATCACGGTACTAATGACTACGCTGATGTTTAGATAAGGATGGGCCCATCGTTGCTCCGCCTGGATTTTCATTAGCTCTGACAGTCTGTGTGTTGTTGAGAGCCCTTTCTTTATTTCGTTGATTTAGTTGTGTCCCCGTGACGAAACATTGCATGAGTTAGGAAGCAACTAATTTTGTGTTTTTAGAACGACAGAACCTAGGGTGAAGATTTGACCAGTTAAATTAATTTAAGCCCCCGTTGGCTTCGGTTGTTCGTTCTAAGGTTGTTCGTTTGCTGTTTGTTTCTGTTCCCGTTGTTTGTGGGGGTTAAGTGTTAGGTTCTTTATTTGTTTTGAAGTATTACTTGACTTTTCGCTTACTGTAAAGGCGGCAACTTTAATATTCATATCTGGGTGTGGTTTTGCTATTACATCTGCTAAGGAAGGGAAATCAGGTTTTATTTATAATTTGTAAAAGAGTTAATAAGCTTTTTGAGCCGGTCAAACGTGCGTGCAATTCATGAAAGTCCCAACCGTATACACACTGAACTCACATTTATTAACCCTTAAAGCGCATAATAACAAAATATATGTTTTTGACGTCCACTAAACTATTTGAAGCTTCATAAATAAACAGTGTGTACCCAGATCAGACTGCTCCTGTAGAAGCAGTCTGATCTGGTCCACAATGTTTGCCTCCCTGCGTATGTTAAATAGACATTTTCAGATGCAGTTATTTTGCTTGCGTTTTAAGGACTAAATAATGACTGAGATGGTGGCACAAGATGATACAGTTACTTTTGAAGAAAACCACGCCTCCTTTTTAGCTTTTACCAATGCCTAAAGTTGACTAGTCCTTATTACGCATTCATGAGGCGCCGCCCTTACAGTAAGCGAAAAGTCAAGTAATACTTTGTGTCCTTTCTAGTTTTGCAATTATCTCGCGTGGGAAGACAAAGCTGGTTGCTTTACTTAAGTTGTATTCTGGTGTATGTCGCTTTTATCGTTCTTTGACTCTTCCTTGTGGTGCATAGGTTGGTCTGTAGTATGCGATTGTGGCATTTCCTGGTCATGCTCACTTATATTTTGTGGCAAGCGACGTCATTTTAAATCTTAAACATCTATGCCCTTCCTCGGTTGTTATACGGGCTAGAGATCATGCTACTGAACAAATCCTAACATTCCTGTTGAAGCAGAGATTCACAGGAAATATCTCTCGTGTTTATATTCCCTTTTAAAGCTGCATAGTCTGTAACTTTTGATGATTTAATGTTAGAACTAATGTTTTTATTTTTCAAGAACACAATAAAAAAACTAAAATTCAGGTAAACATTTTACCAATTTCGTAAATCTTAACAAAATATCAGTATCAAAACAACAGCATTTAAGCTAAAATTACCTGTCTATAATTATTGGAGGGACGCAAATAATTACCAACAAGAGAAAAACACACCTGTTTTATAAGATAATTCACTTTTCCATGCGGTTTTCAGCTATAGTGAACAGATTTATTGTGAAAACATAACTTAATTCTACTTTTACAAATGATTTAAAAAGAAAATAAAAAATTTTGAAAAATGTTCATAGTTGCAGACTATGCAGCTTTAACCACTAAAACACCAGAATTAAAGAAGTGCTAAACTGTCCAATCTCAATGAATTTTGATCATGAATACAGTTTCTTTTTATTTATCGTTTACTTGAAGTTTTGGAGCTACATATTGCATGTACGATTTACCAGACATCATTAGGGTAAAGTCAGGTAACTTCGGACATCAGGTTAACTCAGACATACATTTGCAAACAGTGGAAATCCAGATGAGACGGCTCCTTATGAGCCGTCTCATCAGAATTTTCACTGTTTGTTTATTAAATATATATCTTAATTCCAATAAATAAAATATAAAACAAACAAGGTCACTGCCCGAATTTACTTGATGTGCGAAGTTACCCGACTTAACCCTAGTCTGAATCAATAACTTCATGTACCTACGAAAACAGCATGGACGATTCTAGTCAATATCATTGATATGTGAAGCTCGATGTTAATCGACACTTAAATTCCTTGCATATGAATATATATCCCTTGGAAAAGTACATCCGGTATGGGTCTCTACAGAATATTCTGTCGCGGAAGCTAGGAAGGCGAAAGTTAAACAGCTCTGCAACAAGAGCAGTATAATAAGTATTACTTGACTTTTTGGTTACTGTAAAGGCTGCACCTCATGAATGCGTAATTAGGACTGGTCAACCTTAGACATAGGTAAAAGCTGAAAATGAGGCTCGGTTTCATTCAAAAGTAACTCTATCATCTTGCGCCATTACCTCAGTATAGATTTGGTCCTTAAAACGCCAGCAAAAATAACTGCATCTGAAAATGTCTATTTAACATAAGCATAGAGACAAACATTGTGGACCCAGATCATATCTGGTGGGTGGGTCCACACTGTTTGTCTATGAGGCCTCAAATATTTTAGTGGACGATAAAAACATACATTTTGTGATTATGCGCTTTAAGAGTTAATAAATGTCAGTTCAGTGTGTATACGGTTAGGATTTTCATGAAATGCACGCATGTTTGCGCGGCTCAAACAACGTATTAACTCTTCGTCAAAATTTAAATAGAACCTGATGTCCCTTCCACAGCAAATGAAATAGCCGAACAACGCCCAGATATGGATATTAAAGTTACCGCCTTTACAGTGAGCAAAACGTTCTATTATACCCATTGGAATATCTTCATTTTGAGTCAAATCTTATTAATTTATTGTCCATAAAATAATGGAGAGCGTCTTAAACTTTCTGACATGACCATAAATTTATTATATCTTGTTGGTTGTTCAGAGGTGAGAAAGGCGTATTACTCAATAGATGCAAAATATAGTAAGCCCTCTCTGTTAAAAGTTTGTTCAAATAATACAGTTTGCTTTTCTTTGATGAAGAGGCAATGCAGTATAGAGAGTAGAAAGATTTCATACAGGACTTCCTTTACATGAGGACGTATTATTTGACTTTTCGCTTACTGTAAAGGCGGCGCCTCATGAATGCGTAATTAGGACTGGTCAACCTTAGACATAGGTAAAAGCTGAAAATGAGGCGTGGTTTTATTCAAAAGTACCTGTATCATCTTGCGCCATTACCTCAGTCATTATTTAGTCTTTAAAACGCCAGCAAAATAACTGCATCTGAAAATGTCTATTTAACATAAGCATAGAGACAAACATTGTGGACCCAGATCAGACTGCTCCTGTAGGAGCAGTCTGATCTGGGTCCACAATGTTTGTCTATGAGGCTTCAAAAGGTTTAGTGGACGACAAAAACATACATGTACAGTTTGTGATTTTGCGCTTTAAGGGTTTAATAAATGTGAGTTCAGTGTGTAAACGGTTAAGATTTTCATGAAATGCAAGCACGTTTGCGCGGCTCAAAAAGCTTATTAACTCTTTACCAGATTATAAATAGAACCTGGTTTCCCCTGTTTAGCGGATGGAATAGCCGACCCACGCCCAGGTATGAATATCAAAGTTGCCGCCTTTACAGTAAGCGAAAAATCTATTAATACAAGTTTGCATAAATTGTCCAGGTCACACCAATGTTTGGTAAAACACCTTCAAACAGCTTCTCTTGAATCATTTGGCCAATGAATTTAAGACTTGGATCTTGGGCACATTATAATATGTTCTGATATTGACTATAACATGGCAATTAGCTATTATATAGCAATTTGGATATTTTTGTGCTGAATCACATGTATGCTGACTTACAAAGCATGTTTTGTAAGATAAATTTGAGCCGGGATCTGTAAAAAACTGCCTTATTGAAATTTACACGCCTACCAAACGGTCAGATGCTTAACCATTGGTTGAGCGAGAAAACAATTTGAGTGTCTTCCAGTTGAGATTTCGAGGAGCTAAAAAGTAAACAAATGTTGCATGTTCTGAATATTATAATTAATATTTCTTGTCCTAGGAAGAAACCCAAAAATCGGGGAATGTCATGCAACCTCTACGTTTATGGTGTAAATAGGAGGTCAGAGAATTTTCTCTTTTTGTCAGATTTACTTTTTGCGTGAGGAAGGTGTACCAGAAGCAGATATAAACGTGTAGAAATTCGTGTTGTTTTGGGCTGTGTATTCAATTTTATGACGTGCTCGAAGGTGATATATACAGGCCTGATCAAGAATGAGATCGGCAACTGGAATTCTGATGGTTATTTCATCGCGCTTGTGCAATATGCGAAAACTCTTGGTGGAAAGTCCCGGAAAATCTGGTTGAGCATCAGATAATAAAAAATGATAAGAAAATTAAATAGCATCATTTGTCGTTTTTTCGTAACCCATAGTCAAGATAACGCATTCAGTCTGTTACATGGGCCCATACCGATTTACTATTCCCAAACTTGGCGCTACAAATTCTTCAATTCTTGAAAAAATGCCGAATAGCAAACTACATGTATATGTAATAAAATATTTTTGCACGAATATAAAGTCACACCCCATAGTCAAGATAACGCATTCAGTCTGTTAACCATAAAAATCTGAAAGAGTGTTATTTCTTGACGAAAACAAACCTCAAAATTGTTTATAACTGTATTTTAGTGCATTTCGGTCGCATGTGATCATTCGTATGATTTTATATTCTTCTGCCAGGCGGTCTTGCATAGGTTAATATATATATCTCTCTCTCTCTCTCTCTCTCTTTCTCTCTCTCTCTCTCTCTCTCTCAACTGTAAATCAAATCAGATGAGTTCAATTTTTTATCGAGATAAAATTTGTGATGAGTGGACACCATTATGAATGTCGTCAATATAGACATTGGAATGGGGTTTTAGACTATCCCAAATTTTTTTTGTTATTTGCAGCATTTGTATAAGTAGTATTTGACAATTATTGTGAAAACAAGTAGTGACAGTTTCAGATATGGTAAAATTCGTTTCGAAATTATCTTCTTTTTTGTTAATTAGGTAGGGGTCGTCATCTCACTGGACGGTCATTATATTATGTTAGAGTACAGTCAAACCTCGATTACTCAAATTTGAGTTTGAGCAATCCATGGATTCAAGCAATACCTATATAGACAATTCACTTCAGGTTCATATGCACTTAATGTCTACACGCTGACCAATGTTTATTTACCTGTCACTTATGGCAACTCTATGTATTGCCAAAACCTTTGCTTTACGTACACACAAAGAAGGGAAATAAATCAAACCAGACCAATATGTAGGCCTACAAGGTAGCTGTACACAAACTTTTAAAACTTCACTTGCAGGCTAAAATGTTGTAATTACCCATTGGAATGTCTAGTTTGAGTTAGTTTGGAATCGCAAACAGTGTAATCCTTGATCAGACTGCTCCTTGGGAAGCAAGCTTACTTGAGTTATCCCTGTTTGACCAGGCCTATGGAAGGATTCTCCCGCCGAAATTCTATGTGTCCAATTTAGTTTTTGTTTTTTTAAGTTTGCAATTTAATTTCGTAAAATATGTCATTGTAGCATGTGAATTGCCAAATGATAACAGCTTGGATCAAGGGATGTTGCTGAAGAATTAAAAAATAATACAAAGTAAACTGTAAATAGCATCAACAACATAATAAAGTGACACGAAACAAGCATTGAATATTGTCGGTAATACCGCGCTTCTTTCTATGCTATATATTTTGACGCCAGAGGGCGCGCATTCATTCATAATTTATAGAGTATCCCTTTTTCGGAACACATCGATTAATATCGGAAAACGGTGTCAGGGGACGTTTTGGCTGAATGGTTTATCCGAAAATGGGATCTGCTTATTTTTAAATATATATATCGAAAAATTCAAGCGTTTCAACTTTCGTCCTTTTGTAAAATGTTTGTTATAGGATGCAAGATATTTCGTACAGAAACATCCATGTAGAATGCCATAAATATAAACTCATTTAAACTTTAAAAATGAATATCAACGAAAACATTACAAAGATGAAAACGTCTTAAGTTTAAAGGGAAGCAACCTAGTGGAAATACAAGTTAAAATTTTGAGAAAAGATTAGTACCAACTTTAGCACAATATTACTTTGCAAGAGATAAGACCCAAAGTATTCATGATTCCATGAACCTTCCAAGATCGAATTCATTTCTTAAATGATTGAACTTTTTCATCCAGGGTTGCGAGTTTGACCCCAGCCCAGCCCCATACTATTGGGGAGATTGATCATGAAATAAGTTCCCTGGCAATTCTTCTCTCTTCTGTTGAGTCAAGAAGGGTTTTTAGTATATGCACGAAATACTGGTACTGGTTAACTACTTTGTCAAGCTTGCCTAGTAATACCGTGTGGTGTACATGTTTTGCGTCTCTAAAAGCTGTCTTTTGGGTTAAGATTTGCTTACAACAGTCTGCTAAGATACAGAGACTAGCGTATTGACTTGAATTTCGCTTGTTGCAGGCTACGATATGATACTTTCAAATAAGGGAATAACAACGGCGCTGATATGCTAGAAACAAAATTACAATCTTCTAGCTAGACTCTGTAGCTGAGCAGGCAGGTTTGTGCATGCATCCTTGCAAGAAAACCTGTGTTCTACAGATTGAAATTAAGGTTATGGCAAGCTAACATATACTTAAGGAAAAAAGAAAGGCAACAGGTGGAAATATAATTTTAGCATGGTTAAATGATGGTTTGATGAAATCTCTTTTGGAATTGTCTAATTGATTATTTGTAGCATGTGATGAAATTACAAAACGTCATTTCAACTCTAGAGTTTACGCTACACGGTGAAATCATATGAAAACGTAACATGCGACGTGAACGTCAGAATTAAGATCACTAAAAAATAGTAAGTGAGTATGACCAGGAAATACCACAGTCACAAACTGCAGACAACCCCGTGGCACCGCGAGGAAGAGCTGCTCAACTGTCACAAGACACCAGGAAGACAACAAGTACCTTGGCGTCAACATCAGCGAAGACCTGAACTGGAAGAAGCATGTCGACTACACTGCTGCAAAGGCCTCTAGAACCCTAGGATTCCTACGGCGCAACCTACGAGATTGCAGCAAAGAAGTTCGGTCATCTGCCTACAACGCCATGGTACAGCCAACTCTCGACTATGCATCCACTGCCTGGGACCCTCACACCAAGGAGGACATAAACACCCTTGATAAAGTCCAGCGGAGAGGTGCAAGGTTTGTGTGTAACAACTACACCGACAGAACCCCTGGATGCGTCACAGCTATGTTGAACAGCTTAGAGTGGATCCCTCTTAGTACTAGACGATACCACCAACGCCTAATCATGCTCTACAAGATCCAACAGTTCAATGTAGACATTGGCCAATTCAACATCTTGCGCCCGGGCGACAGTAGAACAAGAGGAGCCTACAGACTGTACCAAATACCAGCAGTACAGAGTGTCTACAAGTACTCCTTCTTCCCAAGGACAATTCAAGATTGGAACAGCCTACCAACATATGTCACAGACTGCACATCACTGGAGGAATTCAAAGCTGCAATGACAACAGCAGCCCTCTCCTCCACCTCAACGTACTAGATGAACCGTGACGTGTACATAATTTTAACTGTAAATAGCTGGATTGTTTGGGTGGCTGTCCCATTCACTCTCGCTGGACAAAGTACATTCCAGACGGAATCCTGTCCATTTCCGGGAAGAAGAAGAAGAAGAAGAAGACAAATTAAGCAAAGCAACCAGCTCTCTCTTCCCCATCAAGTCTTGCATGCTTGGATGCTTGGTTACATGGCGTCGACTTGCCATTTGCAAATAAAAAAACGTCCAATCATATTCGTAATGCAGTCAAATATTGCGTCAAAACCGTCTACTTGAATGCCAAGATACACAACGACAGAGAATAAGCAATTGACGTCACTTAGAGCCGTGAGTTTGTGTCGTTGGTGTATATACAGTGTAAAACAAACCTAGAGGCATCAGAACATGCATTCTCGTAAAAAAAACTGACTTTTCAGATACCATCGAAATATGCTAGCAGGGTGTTTATATTGACGTTAGCCAAACTAAGCACGTCAAAATGCAAACGAAAACACTTGATTACATGCTGAAAGCAAACACTAAACTTGCTTTAGCTGTAACCAAAATTCTGTCACTGGACCATTCTCTCATTGGCATAAACCTTATGGAAACCATTAAAATGTAGGATAACATATTTTGATGCCATATTTGACTTTTTTTGACGTTTGAAGATCTTAAATCATAATTATTGAAGAAACATCCATAAATATTGAATAAAAAGTCAAAAAGAAAAGAAATTTTACGCATCTAACGCAATATTCAGAGTTGACGTTAATGACGTTAAGGCAACGTGCATTCGCAATTGATAATAACGTTGATAAGTACGCTGAGCTGTCGTAATTTGACGGTTACATACCACTCCCATGAATTTACATCATTTACACAAAAAACTGACATCACATTGTATGCTAGCAATGAATCAAAGCGTTTGTTGCATTTCTTTTTTTCCTTAAGTATATAAGAGAATATCATAGGGGCGGATCAGACTGCGGGATGCGTAGGCTGGTCCGCACATTTGCTGTGTGCGCAACCCGACGACAGGTTTTTCTAGCATTCAGCTTAGGTAAGTGTTTGGCTAGGTGTTGTTCGCCACACACTTTCATGCTAAGGTTATAATACTGTAAGATTGTAATGAATTCCATCTAACATTGTAGGTGATATGGCCCAGACATAGAAGCGTGTCAAGCAAAAGTATAGTTCGCAAAACGTATTCAATCTACAGAACAATGTGTATTTCTCCATTAAACATATTTTAATAGTCATAATCCCATTGAAGACATGTGCAGATCCAGAGAGGGCGCCATGGGTTTCTTACCCCGCCCCCCCCCCCTGAAAAAATACTAAGCTATCCAATTCATTAGCACCCCAGGAGAATCACAAAGCATTCAATGTTGGACCATGCTCAACCCGCCAGCGAAAGGCCATAACGCCATTTAAATGGTGTTTCGCTGACAGGCCGATGATGGCCCACTTGAAATGGTATTGGGATCATCAACTGAAAAAAATTGCCAGAGTTGGAGCCGTTTGACCCCCATTCTGGATGCGCATGGAGGAGGTACTTACAGTATATTTAGTAAACGGCTTGTATGTCATACGTTCGATAAACGAATATATGTCTTCAAACAATAAAGCCAAATTTTTCAATATGTATTAAAAGGGAACACCTTCGTCTTCGTCACAAAATGCACTTAGCATTAAATTACATCCTGACACCACAATCTTTTTCATGAAATTTGGAACTTAGCACAATAGCGAGCGAAGAAGGCTCAGACGAGTCAGTGAACATGTGGAATCTCCATAGAGCCTTCTCTGAGGTTGGACGCCTACGGAAGTTCAGATATTTGGCTTCTAGACAAACTAAATATTGCAGATGGTTCATTCCTAAGATGAAAATGGTCATATATTATTTACATGCAATGCCTTTAATTCAAACTATTGACAATTTGAAGAAAAAGTCCAGCATGCGCAGGTTAAGATTTTTTCAAAGGGGTCCAACTCTGACAACTTTTTTTAAAGTTGATGAGGAGAGAGAGAGAGGAGCCAAATACCATTAAAAGTGGTTCATAATTGGCCCTCCAACGAAACGCCGTTTAAATCGCCAGCAAAACGCCATTTAAATGGCGTTTTGCTGGTGGACCAATGGTGGCCGAACATCAAGAATGAATGCTGGCATGGAAGTTTTGTGATATCCAGGGGTGACCAGTATTGCTAAAGAACCGTATAACTGTCTGATTTTACAGGGGGGTCCAGACCCCTGTCCCTTACCCCTTCCCTCTCCTCAAACTACTGAGAATTGAACTGTTTCTGGAGCCTAATGAGCCAGCACAAAAGATTTTGGATTCATTTCGTACATGTCGCATTTACAAGCACCAAAGACACAGCCTCACCGTATATCTTTAAGAGAATTTTCGTTTCCATGCCCATTCATTTGTTGGTATCGTTTCTTTTATTTATTATGTCTAACTTATTTTACAGAGAGGGGCGGGCTCCAATTTGTCTTTTTTAAAAGAAGCTAAGAAAAATTACATGGGTCGGTTCATTTTTTTCCAGGGGGTGGGGATCCATTTGCTTATTCCTATTAGTCAGGGCCCTTAGGGACAAAAAATAGGTCCCGTGCGAATTGTGTGCCGATTTATGGTGACCTATATCAAAACCTTCAGTGGAGTCTTACCTTTGATTTAAAGGTGGTCACCCATCTCAAATCCGCGTCTGAGGCTAGTTATGACGTCATAAATATGGCGACCATAATGAGAAATTGCTCGTTAATAAAAGCTATGGTTTGTGTTGGTATGGTCATATTTATCCGACACGAACGCTTTTTTTAGCATTATATCAATTATTTTAGTCATATGATGGTTACATCAATGCCTTACCTGACTTTGACAATGAATTATTTTTCGATAACTATACTTTGCATGCAAAATACCGTAGATTTCCTATAAATACCCAGCTTATCGGGCCACCTTTAAACTGATGGCTGAGAATGTTATTGCTCCACCTCGGGAATTTCGCAAACTTATCCTATCTAAAAGAGGATTTCAAGCTGCGTCTTGTAATAGATGTTTGCAACATGTTCGCCGGGGCGTTAGTCTCTGACAGCCTGTTACATATGTTACCATGTTAAATTTAGAAAAAAAAGAAAATTAAAAGTTTGGGCTACAGAAAGAAGGCTAATTATTTGAAATACTCATATGGTCTGCATATTGACTACTTTAGCTACATATAAATTCTTTTGGAGCAAAATTACAGCTTTCTTTGATGATATGTGCGTTACTTTAATTAGATTACCCTTTAATCATGAAAAGTGTGACCGATATCATTTACTTTTTAGCTGATATGTGCATTTTCCAAAATTTTTTGATTAATTTATACTAACAAACTCATTTGGGTTAGAGAAAACCCAAAGTTTGCTTTTATACTTTAAATATAGTGTCTTATACGAGCAATTTTAAAAACAACCCAAAGGCTACACCCAATTTTAAGGAGCCAAATTTGGTAGGCATCATTTAAGTAAAAATATATGAAAACATTTGCTGCTGTTGGATATCTTGTATATTTGAGATTGTCTTGCTCATATTATAAAGAATTATAGATTTTGCAGGTTAAACAACAAGATTGAAGCACTTGTTAAAGGCTGTAACATATATTACATGACATAATAAATGAGCAAGGACATTGACTGGATATAAGAAATTATATTTCAGGAAAAAATGAATATATTTCGTATGTTTTCCTAGCTAAAGTCTCTAGCCTCTGGTGCCTAAATCTTAGGTATTGATGATTATTAAGCCCCTGTACCTTTGTTACAGATGTTATGAATATTTGTTTTCAATATTTCTTAATATGAATAATTCTAAAATAAAGATACATCCTAGAGGAACATAGGAAATAATCTTTTCACATTTAAACAGTACAATTTAGTAAATGTCCCTTTCTAATGTAAATATTCTAAACCAATCCTTATCCAAGTCATATACTATATCGATTATTATTTCTGCTCCTCTGGTAAAATAATTGTGCTCCTCATATCATAAAAACCAGAATAATCATCAAACAAGATTTTGAATGCAAGCTGATTAATGACCTGCTCCATCCCAAACCCTTTTAGACATGTTCTATCGTATGTACCAATTCAAGGTGCATCGAATAGGAGATGTTTACACACTTTAAGCATGGGTGTTAGCCTGTATCAGCTTGTTACATATGTTATTTTATCAATTTGAGAATAAGAAAATTGAAAGTTTGAGGTACAGAAAGAAGACGTTAAAACTAGCTAATCAATGAACATTCTAATAGTCTGCAAATTACTGGATGTCTTTACTACATATGACAGCTGTTTAACATTAATACGGCTACATGTTGTATTATGTGCGTTACATGAACTTAATTATAATCTAAAAGTGGTAATTTTGGCTATCGTCATTTAGTTTAACGACTGCTCTGAGTTGGTTTCAAACCGTTTTAGATTAGGTTTAACAAACATATACTCAATTGACGACTACAAAACCAAAGTTTGCTTTTCTATCTTAAATATTTTGTCTTATATGAGCTAATGCACAACCCTATCCCCAGTTTTGCAGAGGAGCAAATTTTGTTTTCGTCGCTTAAATAAAACGAATATAAAAACAAGTGCAGAGTGTTGATATTTTACATTTTCTTAAACAGTCTTGCTAATATATCATCAAGTTTCTAAGATCAGGACACTTATTAAAGATGTCAATATGCCATGATGCCACAACCAGGGCTCTGATCGAATTCCATGCACTTTCAGGTGCTGGTATTAACTAGTTCAATGTCAGGAAAGAGCAAAAAATCATATTGGCAGGCATTTAGCTATGGTGGAGACTCTATCCACGAAGCATTCTTTCACCTCGACTCAGTGCCCTTAGAAAAATAGTAAATGAGTATGATCAGGAAATACCACAATCACAAACTGCAGACAACCCCGTGGCACCGTGAGGAAGAGCCGCTCAACCATCACGAGACACCAGGAAGACAAATTAAGCAAAGCAATCAGCTCTCTCTTCCCCATCAAGATGATTGCAATACTAAAATGGACATAGAGTAACGTACAACAAAACATAGAACAATTACAGACTCCCACAATGGGAGTAACAATAAACAGAAAGTCAACAACAACAGAACCACCGCCTTAGAACGGACAGCAGCCTAAGCCACCGGGGGGCTTAAATGCATTTTACTGGTACCAAATCTTCGCCCTAGATTCTGCTGTTGTTGAAGTACAAAAAATGTTCAGCTCGCAAGGAGGCAATCTAACTAATGCAATGTATCATCATGGAAAAACACTCTAATCAAATTACTACACCATGATGAAACAAAGAAAAGGGCTCATGACTCACAGATAGTCAGAGCTAAAGAAAACCTCAAGTCACTGTGGCGGATGCACTAGAGTAATATATTTGTAAATTGTACTGAACTCTTGGCTCTCGTTTTTGATGTCTAACTGTGAGTTTGCTACTTTTCCATTGGTATCCTGGGTCAGGTGTGGTACTTGATTGTATCGATTCCTGATCTTTGCCGTCTTTCTTACTTTGCATTAGCCAGTCACCGATATTGTTCGACTCACTGCATTGAGGTGGTGGATGTTTTGGAGAAAAAAAAAGCTGAATTGCAAGAACTACCACTTCTTAGAGCTGTGTTTCTCGAAGGTGTAAAACGTGCGCAGTATCAGTGAATCATTTGGAAAACCTCATCTGTCATTAATCCTGACAAATCAATGCCTGACAATTATGGTTAGAAGCGGTCTGTGATAAATATTTTCCCGTTATGATGACATTGCCCATGTGCGGATCCAGAGGGGGATAGGGGGTCCGGACAACCCCCCCCCCCCTGGAAAATAACAAGTACGTAAATGGGTTCCTATAGAAATTAGCATTTGGACCCCCCCCCCTGGAAAAAAGTTGGACACCCCCCCCCCCCATCCCGGAACTTAATGGACCGCCTATGGATCCTTGGTAAAGTATAAGTATAGTTTTCTCAGCAATAAAGCCATTGGAACCCCTCTTTAAAGTGTAAAAATAAGCTGAGGACTAAATAAAACTGACAAAAATACTTTGATCCGCGCATGTTGCCTCCTGCCCCGGAACCCCTCTGCAGCTGATAAAATGTGGTTGCAGCATGTCTGTATGCGAAAAATCTCGGTGTAAGTACAAAGCAAACCATTTATATTGTACTGATTTGTGTTGCTGTGGAGCAGAAGAGGACTCGTGTTAATTATTGCCAGTGATCAATATGCTTATGACTTTTGAACAACTATTTTCATGTGGATTAAGATATTTCTTTAGCCGGATCAACAAGAATGCCTTATTGTCCAATTTTGACCTTTGAAGACGATTCTACCTAGTAGTATGCGAAAGATAATACAGATTGTAATAGTTTTCTATTACCCGTGCTATACAATGGGTAACTTGTAGAGGGGTTTATCCTTATTTCCATATCATGAACTACTAAGTAGACTCTTCTAACTTTTGATCCTTCAGTGGTCAAAATCGGACTTTTATGAGTTTGGTTGATAGTGAATGCAAATGATTTTCACTACTATCTTTTCTTTGGGTGTAGGATAAGCAGCTACAGATAAACCAAAAGCTTTGAAGCGTGACTCTATTTAAAATATTAATATGTTGTTCTGGAAAAAAGGGTTTCAGGCATTTATTTACATTTACTATAAAAACTTTGACATGCACATATGTTCTAGCCGGACTGGCTCATTTTACGTATTCTGCACCAATCGTTTGAAATAGAAAGATACAAAGGTCATTGGTCAGAGGTCGTAGTACATCTATATATATAAGCATAAGAGATTATATTTACTCCGTTTATATCAAAAACACTGTTTGTTTTTCATTCACTCCACTGTCTTTTTATTCATAAATCGTGACGGCATTTACGTCCCACCCTCGAACTGAATTCACCCTATCTGAATATATTTTGTATGTTACGATTTAAAAGAGTTTGCATTCAGTCATGATAAGGCGACCAGTTCATTAAAGGAATATTTCCATGCGTTGGAATTCGACAAAATGCATATATATGTGGTATTTACATATTAGGCGTCATTTCAATGACGTCATCTTTTTGTTCTGATGCGAAGACACTATGGGCGATATGTTAATTTTAATTATTTACCCCCTAAGATTAAATTTGGTGCATTTCGACTGAAATTGGCACACAAACTGCAAGAAAGTCCTGATCCCCATAGACTACAGTGGACATACCGTTTAAATTGCACTGATACAATATACGATATTTTGATGACGTCATAATGACGCCCAGACGTGAAACCCAGATGGGTGACCAGGTGATTTTCATTAGTTATCCCCTAAACTCTGATTTGGTAAAGGTCACCATAAATCGGCATCAAATTCGCTCGGGAGTCCCGATCGCCCCTGACTATATGCCAAAAAATGCACAATTACCTCGGCGGCTACATTTAATATTTTGGCAATTACTATATCGGTTAAATAAATATGATTTTTCAAATAATATGAGTTGGCTGAGATTACGCATTCTTCTCATTTCGTTGAAATGTCTTTTCTTTCATATAGATTAACAGTAGAAAAAACCTTTATGAATGCATAAGCTCTTATTGCAACATGAAAAAAATAGATAATTATTTATGTCAGCTTGAAAGTTAAAGGGAGGTAAAGTTAGTCAAGACAAGCATGGATATATATAAATATGTGGTATCATTTCGTTCAGTAACTACATGAAATCGAGCCGTGTCATGAAATTTCCAACAATGTGGTATGTTCGATCAGCAAGGCTCAGACCAGCAAACGCATATGGACAGTCTGGCCAGAGCCTTTGCTAGTTGCTTGATTATTCTACGTCTGTTAAGCTTCTGATCCATCATCATTAGAACTGCCTAGGCTTAAAAGGAGGCTACACAGTCAGGCTCATCTGAGTCTATTCATGTCAAGATGCCACATTGTTGGAAATCACGTGTTGCAGCTCATATATTGATGTGTCCATACTTGGCAGGAGTCCATGCGCAGAATCAGGAATTTTATTCAGGGGGGTGGGGTCCAAGCAGTCTGGACATCTTTTTTTGTTGTTGTTTTTATAGTCCTGAACTTATTTTACAGTTAACAGAGGGGGTCCAATGGTTTTATTACAGAGAAAACTATACTTTTCAACGGATCCAGAGTGGGTCCAGAATTTTCCAGGGGGAGGGGGTCTAACTTTTTCCTTATGTTAATTTCTAAAGAAACCCATATCACTTGTGATTTTCCAGGGGATCCCGACCCCCTTTCCCCCCTCTGGATCCGCACATGCCTGAGGATGCGAGGCAGGAACCCAGGTGGGGGGGGGGGGGTACTCTAATTTTTTCTGCATACGTAGGCTCGGACCCAGCATCTACCGTTCACCCCCAAAAAATATCAGAAATTTCAAGCACCCCCAAAAAATGTATGAACTTTTTGCAACACAAAAAAAATCCCGTCTCTGTATATTTACCAAAAGAAAAGACCCTAAATAAAATACATAGAAATAACCCCTAAAACTAGTCCAATTTTGGGATGACCCCAAAAAAGTATCCACAAAATTTTCATACCCCAAAAAATATTCATTTTCCTGAAAACCCAAAAAAAATATTGAAATTCAAAAATTTGACCCAAAAAAATGGTCCGAGCCCACGTATGTATGAAAATATCAGAGTACCCCCCTCCCCCTGGGGCAGGAAGAGTCAAAAAATTCATAGAATATTCATAGGGAGAATTTTTTGGTAGGAAAAATCATCCACAACACCGCTTGTAGCGAGTGCTACTTGCACGGGAGAAACTATTATTTCCGATAAAATATGTGCGCCCTCTGGCGTCAAAATTCTTAGCATATTCACATTCGTATTATGACAACCTAGTTCTATCTTTTTACAACTTAGTATTGTCTTTTCACAATCTAGTTATGCCTTTTGAAAACCGAGAAATGACATGTCCTGAATAAAACTACTAGTAAATAAAAATTGGTATGATATAATGACACAATTAACAAAATAAAACTAGACTACTGACTTAAAAAGTCTAACATGTATGCATAGAATTTTGTCAGAAAATCCCTTCCATACAGGCCTACCTGTCTGAAAATTTTGGATAAATATAGTAAAAGGTCTGTAATTTTAAACATTTCTTCTCCTGTGCCTAAGTCTATAGTTGAGGTTATATGAAATATTTCATCAACAAAGTCAAAAAGAAAACTCTAGACCATGACAGCAAAGCAAACCACGTGATTTTCTATATGTACACAAGAGAGACTTGCTCAAATCAGATAGACCTCGTTTCACATAACGGAACTAAATTCCAATGCTTGCAATTAAGTGCTTGACACATAACATAAGTGTGTCTGATTAAGGATTCAAAGAATAAATTTATGAAAGATTAAAAAAAAACTTTCAATACTCGGAACACTCGTACAGAAATTGACACAAAATACCTGCCTAATGTAAAACATGCGCTTATAAAACCCATCTAGTACTGCTCGAAAAAATTGAGCTATTCTGCACTCTGTTTTGGAACTTATTTTGTGTACAGTCGTCAAACAAAAAACAAAGCGTTTTATTAAAAAATACAAGGTATCCTCAACCAGCCTTTGTTTATTCTGAATATTATCAAAAAGAGATATTTGTACAAAGTATTTTAGCGAAAATGAACTTTTGACTCTTTAAAGATGACCAAGTGAATGCAGAATACATGAGCAGAGCCATTCGATGACAGATGACAGAGCTAAACATGTATCCAAATTGGTCCTATGTGAGACAAAAAGCAACTTATCATATGACGTCGCGTCTGGGAGTGAAATAACGCCATGCAATAAAATCTGTAAACCACTAGTGGTTTATCGATTTTCGGGAAACGTTATGACGTCCATAACAGCGTTGCGTAAATAATGACAAAATTATAACGTTTTTACGGCAGAAATGAGATTTTATCATATGATAAATAGAATCTAACATTCGTGCTCTTGTATTATTGAATTTATTAAACTCGTTGCGAAAAAGAGATAAAATGCTCGGCAAGCCTCGCATTTTATCTCTTTTCCCCAACTCGTTTAATAAATTCAATAAAACATGAGCACTCATGTAAGATCCTCTATTTACATCAACACAATCCCCAGTGGTGGTATTTCTTGTGCCCCCTTCTGGCATTTTGTTTGCTCGAAAAATACATCGTATATGGCCGGGTCCTATAGGTCACAGACCTGTAGTTGTAAAAAGGGCAGTGATTGGCTCTAAAGGCGGGTGGTTTCTCAGCACAACATTTAAGTTGTAAGGTGGTTCATGGCCAATGATATATTTATGGGAAATATATTGTATTTATTAGACAGGTATATCTTTGCTGTACTTTTTAAAACAATATCTCATTGCTTTTGTTGATTTAGTTTATTGGTGTGCCTTAGAAAAAAGGACCTTGCACTCTGGTATTTTTTTAGTGGAATTTTCCTCTCAGGTAGGGTGCCCACCTTCAGGGGCCAAAAAGTGGTAAAACAAGGTGCTCACGGGGGTATCTCATTCTTGTTTATTGAATGAACTAGGTCAAATCTGTAACTCTATGGCAGCCTCATTGTGATTGAAGAGTTGTGAGGATCACAGCCTACTTAAAAGCTATAATGGAGATCTATGTAAAAACAATTACAGGTCTGGGCCCTTAAGAAGAATATCAGTCCAGTTCTGTTTGATACCTTGGCTGCTATGCATGTGAACTGTAATATGTTTTGATGCATTATTTTGATTTCAGTAAATCCTATAAGATTTCAGCTTTAAGAAAGTCAACCTTTAAAAACAAAAAATCATTAAGACAGCAGAAAAAGAGCCTTATTAGTGGGTAGGGGGTGATGGTTGGCTCAGTTTTGCACTACATATTGGACTTTAAGCATTTGAGTGCACTTCTGCACTATGAAGCTATTCTGTAAACATCATTTTATTTATCAGAAACTCGCTGGTTCCCATATTGGAACATTTGCATTTTTTATAGTTTATTAGAGCACTTTTTTGAGTATTTGTTCTTGTAATTCTCAAAATATAGTAAAAAGGCCCTTTTGCAAGTTTCTGTTAACGACAGTAGTGGTCACTGTATTGAGTTGAATGCAATTTAGTTGAAAAGTATTACATGTGTTAAGTTAAACCCATATTTGTTAAATGAATTGAACACTGTTAACTGGTAAGTATTTATTGAAGACTCCAGCTACCTGTGGAATAGAATTACATGTGAGATGATATATGATTGATATATAAGTAACACATTCCGGTGTTTCTAAAGTGAAGAAAGAAATTAAAGTGTAGAGACAAATAAAAGGAAAAAACTACTTAGTTCCAAACCATTAAGACTAGTATGGTGAAGCATTTACCATGGTTTTCTTAAAAAATTATTTACAAAAAAAGAAACTGAAAAATGATGTACTGAAACATAGACCAATGTATTCCAAATAAAAAATAAAAAAATTGAATGAAAAGTAATAAAAAAAAAATATCAGTGTATATAAAGCATCTGTATCTCCTACACTCAAGTATTTCGCAGGTCCATTTCACAAACAAAAGCCAGACATGGAAACATTCCCTTAACCTAGTCCCTTTCCAGTTTTAAGACTTCAATAAGTCGATGAAAATCAGCTCCCGCTTTAGTCAGACAATCCGAAATCTGATTACTAGTTTGTACCCATGTAACTGAAATATCTCTTGCGCTGACACTTTCTTGCTTGCCAAGTCCATACGCAAACGTTTCTCAGATATGAGTTAAGTAGAATGTATATTCTGACAAAGTGATTTGTTGTCAGTATAGCATTTGACCGTGATACATTGTCCAGCTTTCACATTAAACATCTCATGAAGAATACTCCTTACAAAATAACAAGCATCAAGTCCTTCTACCAGAGACAGTGCGTTGGCTGCCAATGTACTTTCTACGACTCTTTTTATCTTTTTCGCACCCCAAGATATAGGGCACAAACTCCCATTCTTGCCTTTCAAGAATATCACATATCCTCCAGCACTTGAGAAACGATCTGATAAATTTGCATAGGAAGCATCAGTGAAGAGAAATAATTCCATGCCCTCTATGTTTCTAAACATGGGAACACTATCTTATACTGATTATACTTTGCTTTTCTGACCACTTTATTTATTTCAGAACGAAGTTTTGATTCACTCAGATCACATAGGGTGGACAAATCTAGAACATCAAAACACAAATCAGGTCTACTTTGAGTAGCTATCCAGTGCAACTGTCCTACAATCTCAGGATAAATATCATTCATAACATCTCTAGACTGTACAGTTTTGTCAACTTGATTAAGTTCCTCAGTAAAGCCATGCTGCTGAAGGTAAATCTGACCATAATCTTGTTCTATATCATGACCAATGTATCTAAACTTATTATTCATTTCTTTTCCGAAGTGAAACTTTAGTCTAAGTGGTGCAATCACATCCTTTTGGAAATTGACACTGCCAGCCCAAAGAAAATCATCCACATGTATTAGAAAAATTCCTTCTAGTTTGCCCTCGCGATGCCAGTAAAATAAAGCAGGGCCAAGCTTAGACTGTTCACATTTCAACTGAACGCATTCTTTCTTAACACTCAGAAACCGCTTCATTGAAACATCTACAAGTACATACACGCATTTGTTCAATTTCCACACAACAGCTTTATTAGATGCACACTCTTTGGGTGGCTGTACATAGATTATTCTATCTATATTTTGTCCTTGTAAAAATGCAGCTTTAATGTCTAAAGAATGAATATCATAATTCTGTGTAGCGGCAGCTGCAAGAAATAATCTGAGACTTTCTTTGTGAACTGTAGGTGAATCAGATTTCACATCACACTCTTCCTCAAAACCCCTTACTACTAATCTGGCCTTAACATTACCTACACCTTCTGTCTCTTTTTCAGTAATAACCCATCTGGTAGACATTAACTTTTGTCCTGAATAAGGAATTTCATCATTTACACCAAATTGTTTCCAGTTTTCAAGTTCTAATTGCTTGGCACATTTCACTTTATTTTCATTATGCCTCGAAACTGGAACAATGACAGAGTTAACTTCATTTACCGGCTCAAACTTTTGCCACTCTTCAATATTTTTCGCAAAATCTATACCTGAAGGTGTATCATTGTTTTCCTCCTGAATATTTAGATATGCCAAGTTCTTCCCTAAAGCTTTACCACCTTTTCTAATAACTTTTGCCTTAACCCATGTGTATTATCTTTAGCACGATATTTAATGTTCTCACCAATGCTTGGTATCTTTTGTTTTTCTTTGGGTCTAACTATTTCAGCATTCTGTTGAATTTGTACTTCAGGTAAGATAGGAACAGGAGCTATTTCTGGTTCCTCTTCTAGATTTAACGGTTCATGTACCTTTTCAGTTTCATATCCTGATTCTGAATTGCTTTCATTGGCTACCAAGCTTGTTTTAGACAGTCTATCACTTTCATTTTGTTCTTTACTACTTGTCCCTTTGTTCCCTTCAACACTGAACTCAGTACCACACCTTATAAGTCTACAGGGAGGTACACGAAAATAAATGCTTCCATGCCTAACAAACACTATTTTGCCATTTTGACCAATGACAGTTCCAGGCCCTTTCTATTTATTTTCATCATTTCTCTTATAGTACACTTGGTTACCTTGTTGATAACATTCACCAGATGCTCTAAGCTTATGATGCAGTGCTCCTCTTACTCTTTCTGATGATTCTGCTCGTATGAATGCACGCCTACTAGAATGTAATGCATTAAGATGTTTTGCAAAGTTCTTACTGACAGTACAGTGAGCCACTTTAGTTACGCACCACTTATAAAATGTAAAATCACTCGGAAAAAAATGTGATATTTTTATTCTGAGACTACCAACGTAAAGCGCATCTATATTTGCATTAGCCATTGAAATTTCGTTGTGATCAGATTAAAAACGAAGAAGAAAATGGATTTTTAAGTGCACTACCCTCAAAACACCATTTCACATTGCATTATCTCGAATGAAACTCAGATCACATTGCACTTTTTTCAGGGTCAAATTTCTGCTATGCCAGATATAAGAGGGGATTTATTCTTGGCAGATTGGAATGTGATTGTTAACTTCATAGTTTTTTTTAATGTTTTACTATTTTGGTTCCCAGCTGACCAAGGTTTGAAAAAAGTTGGTTTAAGTACTTTTTTTAAGTCAGTTAAAATTTCGTATGATTCTGAGTAAACTAGTTGTCAAAATACTTCTGATATGATTTCATTTTAAACAACCATGTATCCGCCGTTTATTTTCGTAAAAAAATAAATGTATTTATTGGCGTCATGATGTTGACGTTAGTGATGACGTCATTACAACCAAGGCTATAAGACGTGTCAATGATAAGATGTTTTAGTGTTTTGATACTTCTGTGTCAACAAGTGACTCATTACAAAATAATTTGCGAAGAAAACCCAGTTTCATTATTGTAACTGACGTTAATATGACGTTAAAACGAGCATTTCATAAAAAAGTAACGGTGTTACTAAATTCAACGACCAAAAAAAAAAGGGTTTTACTTGAATACATTAATTGTTTTTGGTGTTTTTCTGTCACAACGATCACCATGGATAATGCCTAGCACAAAACAAAAATAGAAAATATAGACGTTCTGCTTGCACGTGCATTTTTCAAAATTTGTCAAAACTGCCTTTGAGTAGCAGAATGATTTGCATGAGTGAATCCAATAATTTTTTCGATGTTATCAAACAGATAAAATGTCAATAAATATATTATCATAGAGAATGTTCGATTCCAGCATTTTTGTCAAAAAATATGGGCCCTGAAAAAATGGTGCGTAACTAAAGTGGCTCACTGTAGCGTTCTCTAAAGCAGGGGGTTTGTCATTGATAACATTAGGCATATTTAGATTTGACCCAAACACAAGCTGATATGGACTCCATCCATAAACCATTGATTAGTTTTTTTTTGCATTCACTGCCCATTCTAAAGCTACTTCCAAATTCAGATTAGGTTGACCTTCTTATATCTTGGCTACACAATTATCAACAACAGCATGATTCCGTTCACATATTCCATTTTGCCAAGGACTATATACAGCTGTATTCATTACCTCAATATTCAGATTAGCACACATGTCCCGAAAGGTTTCATTGGCAAATTCCCCACCATTGTCAGCCAAAAACTTTCTAGGAGGTCCCATACCACTACCAATCCAAAGAGTCATTATCTTTTCTGTAATAACTTAAGGAGTTTTCTTTCTGACTACAGCTGCAAGACTAAATCTTGTGGCAACATTAACTAAATGCATAAAATATACATTGGGTTTCCATTCTTTAAGATCAACTGCCACAACTTCATTTAATTCAGTCGCTAAAGGAAGAGATACTACTGGCCGAGCTGGAGTCTTCTTAGATCGCTTGCATACTTCACAGTTTTCAGTTACTCTGTCTACAAAATCAAGATGGTGTTTTGTATATGCATCAGCATCTTTAAGAAGAGATTTCAGGCGCTTAGCTGTAGGATGAGCAAATTGCTTGTGTAATTTGTCAATGATCTCTCCTTTTTTCTTTCTGCTGTCAAGTTGCAATTAATGCAGAAGCTGTAGCATCAACACTGACATTTATCTGATCTATTGGTACACAATTATGTCCGGAAGAGGTACACTGCAATTGAACATCTTTTCTAAATATGGAAGCACTATCATTCTCTAAATCAAGCTTCATTTTAGCTCTCTTTATTGAATCCTTACTCAATAGTAACGGTATATCACTGGTTACCACATCTGCTTGCATTTCACATTCAGTTCCAGCAATCTTACATGGAAATATGGCCTTCTTTGTCGATTGGAGAACTGTTCCTCCTCCAAACTTAAACAGTGTATCACTTGATTGTTCGACTACTTTATCTCTGATGAAAGGATCAAGAGAGTCTAAATAACAGTTTATTCATGCTTCTCCTGCTACAGTTGAAGTGCAAGAACTATCTAATACTGCTGAATTGGCAGATTCAGCCAAAAGTATAAGAGTCTCTTGTGGTTTATTACCAGTGAACAACACTCCATTGTCAACATTTCGCTTGGTAAGTTTTTCATATGAATGTGGGCACTGTTTCGTTAAATGTCTTACTGAATCACAGCTTAGATATCGGGGAGGTTGACCATCAGGTCCATCAGGATTAATTGGCTTATTCTCTGAGCTTGTTGCTGTTCTCCTACCAGTAAAGCTACCACGGTCTTTGGTGCCAAAATTTCTAAGTTCCCAGTTATCATTTCCTTTTTAGTTGCTTCCACTTCCTGTTCTACTGGTGAAATTTCCACGTGCACCATTATCGCGTCCATTGTAGCCACCACGATTTCCTCTGTAACCTGTATTTCTTCCCCAACGATTTCTCGCATAATTAACGTCTTCAGAAGTAAGGCAAGCTGATTTAACTTTAATACCGATAGTATCGACAATTTCATATCATGAGGCATCCTGTTGTCCAAAGAATTTCTTTAATGAGGTACACATTTGTGTAAATAATGTATCTACCTTTGTATAGTCAACACCTGTGAGAATCAATTGTCTGTCTTTCATTTCCAGTTCAGAATATTCTAAAAGTTTCAACGCTTATACAGGTTGAGGCAAGTCCATTTTAAACTTCTTAGTTTTATTGTCTTCAGGAAGGGACAAACCTATTGCTATACCTCTTTTCTTCGCATCTAAATCAGTCAGAGCTTGCCACGCTTTAATTTCATCAACCCATCGACTATACGGTTTGTTTGTCGTAAACACTGGTGGAACTTTATAGCTGACTGCTATTGCCATTTTCACTTATTATTTATTTAGTGAATGTGTTAAATTTTAACGCTAACATACACTTTTTCAAGGATGCACTGACACTGTTTATTGCACCACACTGCACTGTCAATATTTACGCTTCACTTTCTCTAAAGGTAACACTTCACATTCACTACACTGTCAATAATTACGCTTCACTGTCTCTATAGGCAACGCTTCACATTCACTACACTGTCAATAATTACGCTTCACTGTCTCTATAGGCAACGCTTCACATTCACTACACTGTCAATAATTACGCTTCACTGTCTATAACGCTACGCTTCAAATTCTCTGCTACACTGCCCGCTGAACACTGCATACATCAGCTACAAACATCTGCTGTATACTTTCATTGTTTGGGATCCACGCTCTGCTGCCATGTTAAATGAGTTGAACACTGTTAACTGGTAAGTATTTATTGAAGACTCCAGCTACCCGTGGAATAGAATAACATGTGAGATAATATATGATTGATATATAAGTATAACAATATTTGCATGCTCATTTATTGTCATGTGTCATAGTGGAACTTAGAGATAGCACAGGAGAGACCAAATATGACCTTGCCCTTTGACAGATTGAACTTTCAATTGAGCAACAGTGAAGAACAACTTGGAAACCTGTATGATATAACACTGTCCACTTTGTTTAGTAATCCATTTGGGTCAGTTTGGGTTGATTTGCTGTCCAAATTGACCCTTAACCTTATTGATGACCTTGACCTTGATAAGATGAATTATTTCAGATGGATATATGTATGTATATTAGTCTGTTTTAAAGTTTTACTATTCAATCTGGTAACATTAATGTTACTTTGAAAAAAACTGCATGATGAAACTACAGCAGTATACCAATTCACAGGCATAGTTTTATTAAATTTACAGCCTTTCTATTGCAACATAATTATTTTGGGCTAGTATTTTTAAACTTTGTCAATAATTTGATGTTTTTCCCTGACCATTTCACCCATTTTATCTTAATTTAAGACAAATAGGTCATTAATTGTAGAAAAAATGGGTTTTTTACCAATAAAATTGCAAAGTGACCTTGACCTTTGACCTCTATGACCTTGATATTTCCCTTTATCTGACCATGAAAATGCATTCATTTCTTCAGTTCCGTCTAATCTAGCTTCCGTGGCGGTAACATGACACACAAAGTCTGCGCTAGCATAGCACATGGAGATAACTAGAACCTACTGCATCAACCTACCCTGGGCAGATTTAGAATAGGTGCTAAGCTCCCGGTTGAAGAAAACCAAACTGGGATTGTCAGCCAATGCGGCTAGCAGGGAGATCCAAAGTCATAAATTCTTAGGAAAGAAACTATAGAGGTAGTAGTCACTGGATGCTGGGTTTTGTCGGAATATGTGGGAGTGTCATATCTGTGTCTTTGTGGAGGATGGTGTGAGGTACTCCTCCTGGGGATTGCCCACTAAGTCATTGATGATTTTGAACACCATGGTTAGCTGGCACTTGGTACGTCTGGCTTCCAAGGATTCCCAATCAAGGTGATCCAACATGGAGGTGACACTACTGGTATTACTTGACTTTTCACTTTCTGTAAAGGCAGCAACTTTAATATTCATATCTGGGCGTGGTTAGGCTATTTTACCTGCTACGGAAGGTAAATTGGGTTTTATTAAGAGTTAATTATCTTTTTGGACCTCGCAAACGTGCGTGCATACTATGAAAATCCTAACCATATACACACTGAACTCACATCTATAACCTTAATGCGCATAATCACAAAATGTATGTTTTTGTCGTCCACTAAAATATTTGAAACCTCTCAGACAAACAGTGTGGACACAGATCAGACTGCTCCCGTAGGAGCAGTCTGATCTGGATCCGCAATGTTTGCAGTTATCCTTATGTTAAATAGACATTGTCAGAGGCAGTTATTTTGCAGGCGTTTTAGGGACTAAATAATGAGTTTTGCGTCTTTACTGAGGTAATGACGAAGGATGATACAGTTACTTTTGAATAAAAGTAAGCCTCATTTTCAGCTTTTACCTTTGTCTAAGGCCCTAATTACGCATTCATGAGGTGCGGCCTTTACAGTAAGCAAAAAGTTAAGTAATATTATGATCTCGATTGGTGGCGTACATCGCCCGCTGTGCTAGCCCATCTCTAGTTTGTTGATGTACTCCTCGGTGTGCGGACTCGAGACTGTGCAGCAGTATTCTATTATAGAAATTATATATTTTAAAGATTATCGATTGTTTATGAGGACCATAGCAAGCTTCCTACGTTATACTGGTTACCTTAACTTCATAAACAGCACTATAAGTCGCGTTTTATTGCTAAGTCTTCTAGTCCATGTACAACCACCGAGTTGTCTATTCTTTTGGCTTCTTGCCTCACTGCGATTAAAAACCATGTCATTAAGATTCCATTTGGTCCATTATCCTTAAAATTGAGGTGGGTGGGGTATAGAGTGCCAATTTTTGTTATCTTACAATTGGGAGTAGTTTCAAGCCTCTTTTGTAAACATTATAAATCAATGTATCTAACCATTTCACGAAATGTTAGCAGCAAGTTTATAAAGTGTATTTTGTTGTTTTTGTTGGACAAAAAGAGAGGGAAATTAGGCACTTTTGCGTTAACCAAACTGTGAAATAATAATAACATGTAGGATAAAAACAACAGATGAGGTACGTTCTTGAAAGACCAGAGAACGATATATAGAAGAATTTCTTTCCTAAAACAATATATTTCTAGGAGAAATGTTAAGAAAACTTTGCTCCTCTTGTTCGGTTTTCGAAATAAATTTCACCCATTCGTATTCATTGATAAAAAAACAATAACAATACTTTCAAACGGATTTCTTACGGTTTGTATCATACGCTGACAAAATCTAACATTACCTATGAATAGACGAATTCTTTCTATAGCAGAATTTCTTTTAATTGGTGGATGACATTAAGTGCAAGATGAAAATAATGACATATTGTGAACGCATACAAATATTGTTCTCATCACAAAAACCACCACGAGTGTGTTAATCCGCAATAATTAGGTTACCCTCGTTTATGTAAACGACTTAATTTCGCGAAATGGAAAAAAAATAGGTATGAAACTTCTAGAGATTGGCAAAACAAGCATTGTTTATTAACATTTAATAGCCATTAATTTTTGGTGGGTGGAGTAATGAAAATGTTTTTTTATTATCTTGGGAGTATCATTAAAGTAAGAAAGACAGCAAGGATCAGGACCCATTCAAGTAACACACCTGCCCTTGTAACAAGCATATTTTGTTAGCATTATAAATCAATATATCTGACCATTACACTAAATATTGGCATGATGTAAAATGTATTTTGTTGGCCAAAATAAGACAGAAATTGGACATTTTTGCGTTAACCAGATTGTGAAATGACAATAACATGTAGGAGAAAAAGAACACATGGGGTACATTCCCAAAATACCGGAGAACATTTGATATCCTATGTGACAATGTAGCAATGGTCTTAAGCTATTCAAAAAACGGTCAAGACTAAATGTTCCGGCAAACGTGTTTTCAAATAGAGTTGTGAATGCCTGGAACTTATTACCATGTGAAGTTGTACTGGCACCCTCCCTTAACACATTCAAATCAAGACTGAACAAATTCTGGTACGGACACCCATTAAAATTCACGCCAAGTTGTTACACCCCCGGAGAAACAAATGTATCAGTCACAAGAAGATATCGAAATGGGCCATTAGAAGTGGTTTAACCGCTTAAAGAAGGTCTCTAGGATGGTAAGAAATGGTAAGAAATGAATGGGGTAGTAGGGGACAGCATGATGTGGTGTTTTAGATGGATGAGTTTGGGTGGATATGATTGGCTATAGTAGCCTTGCTCAACCCACGTTACCACAAGGACCACATTTGTGGGGGGTGAAGTGAGGAAGGACAGGTTACTATCTACATTATTCATGTGAGGTAAGATAGAGCGTGTACACCATGCCATATCCGACCTACCACCCCTTCACAACAGGGCACAAATCACAACCTACAACACCCAACGACACCATATCCAAGCAACACACTGTACACACTATAGCTCACCACATCCTTGCTTTTCTTATTTTATTTATTTAACTCTAAAACCCAGAACCCTCTGTATTGTTTGTGTTATATTGAGAGGTGTAAAAAGTGACTTATTTATTATAGTAATTATATAACTCTCCTATATATGTTTTAAGTTTGGAAAGTATATGGAGCTTAGGTGGAGGGCGCCTCCCTTTGCTGGAACAAGACAACTCGTCGACTGAACAATTCGTGGACACATTTTTGAGACGACTCGTCGACAGATCCTGAGACAACTCGTCGACGCTTTGTGAGACAACTTGTTGACACCTTTATTCTAAGTTAATTGACCAGTAAATTATAATTATAATTGGTAACCAGGTGCAATTATGGATAGTAATATAATGTACATACTGAGTGCAGTCAATGAGCAACATTTATTGTAATTTTTGTTTGGATGCTTCTGAATATAGGTGATGAAATGCGTCATATCTATACGTACGAAAATCGTGATGGGTTGTTGACAGGATAAAAATTGCTTCACTTCATGCAAGTTTGGATGGGGATTGGATCTAGGGAGGAAGTTAAGTCTACCCCATTCACGTTTCTCACTCACTCTCTCTCTCTATGAGGAGTCCAGACATGACTGAAATTGTTGACTTGGACTTAAAACATTGACTCAATCAAGACATTAAAAGGAAGCCATATGAGTTATTCATAATTTTATTCACAGAAGCAACAAAGAAGATTTAAACAAACAAACAAGTACTTAAATTGCAGCTATTATCATTTACTGGTCAATTAACTTAGAATAAAGGTGTCGACGAGTTGTCTCATAAAGTGTCGACGAGTTGTCTCATAAAGTGTCGACGAGCTGTTTCAAAAATGTGTCGACGAATTGTTCTGTTGACGAGCTGTCTTGATTCCCCTTTCGCGATGTAACTCCTTTCGCAAATTAGCTATACCCAGACACTACACACGTGGATTTACTAGATTTTGGAATAATATTGAAAATACTTCAGGTTTTCGTGTAATTAAAATGCATCTTTATTTTAGTACACATTTCATCAATAAAATAGACGCTTAATTCGTTTTCTATTCGAAACGGGACGATAGATGGGATTACTTGCTCTAGCGAATTTTTTTTATGAAGGAACGCAATTCGGTGATTGTCAAGTTGACTCAAAAAGCAAGATGTTACAATTTTTGGCTTCTCCTAAGATATTTTTCGTAGATCAAGGTTTGTTTTACCTATACATACTTATATTTAAACTGTCGTATCTCGCTGTAGAAAAATCTTTACGAGGTCGAAGCTGATCTGTTCAAATAACTGTTAAACTCTGTTTACTATAAATCGTAAGTCCGTGTGGCCTAGATAATCGGACAAAACTGTTAAAAGTACGGAGGCCCCACATGCAATAACAAGATCTCGAAACGATTTGGTCCGCTAATGTTGAGTGTAAAACGGTTCAGAAGTCAACAAAACAACAAAATACATCTGTATGTTGTACTTGTAATTTGTAGAAATGCAAAACTCATTAGACAGGTTTTGGTCGGACATCTCGAGATGGTTTTAGGCTGAAAAATATGTTTGTTATATCACCTCACCTATTAACCAAGGGTTGGGGAGGGGCAGCAATTTATCAGGATTCAATCACATATTTATTTGGGAACGCCTGCTGTTCTGATATTTTTATTGGGTACACAGTAGATAACATATGCAGAAAAGATGAGAGTACTCCCCCCCTCCCGGGCTGAAACGACCCACGGCCGAAACAACTCGTGGCCAAAACGACCCATCAAAATAGGCCGAAACGACCCACCCCAAAATTTGGCCGAAACGACCGACAGTCGAAGCGACCCACGACCAAAACAATCCTGATTCGGGGGTTCAATTTGAGTCAATAAGGTGTTTGCCAAAATTTTGATGTCGTTTGTCACTGCAGTGTTCATTATAGGCCACACCTTGGGTCATTTACATATTTTTGGTGCAGAAAAATAATGCTCATGGGCCTATTTGGCCCAATTTCCATTCTCCTCATAGAAAAAGACAAGTATTGAGCGTAAAATGCTTATATTTTCCTATCCGTAACTAAAAAAATGTCTCATATTGCGGCAGTTTATATGAGTATGCTATTCTCTTAAGTTTCCCACATGTTTTGGCTGCTCGAAAGCCTTGTCTCATCAAGATGGTTCCTTTGAGCATCAACAACCTATGTTTTGATGAAATTAAATGAAAAAATATTTTTAATTTTAACAATTTGATCGCCATTTTTTCAATTTTACTCAGAATTAAAAAAAAGTGCCCAAATGGTTTTAGGTTTTGGAACTGCCATGTCTCAGCAAACAGTGAAGAACCAGGCCTTTCGAAGCAGGTCATTATACTAGCCATTCCCATGGGCCTTGTTTATACATTTATACCTGAAAGATTGATAGCACCAATATTGCTTCAAGACAAAGTATATTAACTTGATTTAGTTCTATATATATCTGAGATATCAAGACAGAACAAAATTCCTCTGGTAAGGATCAAAATGTATTCACTGTTTGCCCTCTGTGTAATTGTGCATGCTTTTTTGCTGTCTGCTGATTGATTTTTTTTGTTCAAAATCAATAAAAAATTTCAGAAATACGATCAGAGTGAGAACATTTGGGATATACATCTTATGTGTCTTTTGTAGGTCCTGATCTGAGACAAACTGTTTGCAAAGGCTGTCAGCAAAGGACACTAGTAGGCTTGGGCAGCCTGATCTGGGCCGAGAGTGTTTGTTAAAGAAACATTTAAACAGTTCAGATTGGAGCCCATTGGCTCAGGGCTTGTGGTAGGGTGTATGACTCCAGACACAAGGGTTGCGGGTTCGGTACCCAGGGTTGGCACAATATTACCCGCCCGGGTAAACCCACTCCATAAAACCCGGGTTTACCCGGGCTGGGCAATAAGGTCATATTACCCACTTTGGGCAATATGCGGGTATTATGAATTTTTGGTCTTAAAATTCTCGCTTTTCAGTCTGATAATAGATATAAAACTGTAGAAATGATTCTATATAGCCATATTTTAACCAGTTTTAATGGTAATAGTGAGATAGTCATTAAAATATGAGTATCAAAATTGACATTTAAAAATATATAATAACAATTATTTACAAGATACAGACAAGTCAGTTTTCGAGTATGTCTGCTTATTATTATCTTGTCTTTTTCATGATTATGCCAGTCTACCATGAAAAAATATCTTAAGACCTCAAGAATATAAACAAATCCACTCTGGGTCTTATTGCTTGATCATATTAGCAGTAAATGAAAATTTGAATGCTAACTTTGATTGGTGATGAGCTGTTTTATGCTTAAGTCTGAATAAAGTTTATGCATGTATGCTATAATTCTATTCCAGAGTGAATAAGTTCCCACTTTTGTTACTAGGACCAGCATGACTGCATTTGACCATAATTTCTATAGTCAAGGATAATTGCTCAATTACTGCCCCAAAGGTGTGAATCACAGTGAAAACAATACTACAGTATTTTTCTAAATTTTTTGATATCCCCACATTTTTTGTAACTAGCCGAAAATTTTACCATAAAGTAATACCATCAAAAGATGCAGACGGAAATGCAAACAGCTTTAATCCCGATAAGGCTGTTTCTCTTTAGACCAGTGCTGTTTGCACAGAAAAACTGTAAGGTAGCAGGTGGTAGCAGGTGGTTGCGGGAGTTATGAGATAAACTTTCAAATTTATAAAACCCACATAAAACCCATAAAACACCCAAAACCCGCCCTCATAAAAGCCGTAAAACCCGCCGGGTAGGGCTTTATGATAAAACCCAGGTTTTATGCCAACCCTGTCGGTACCTGATCTGGGTCAAGACTGTTTGCAAAGGTTATCAGTGAGAAGAAACACTAGTAGGGAAAGGGTAAATACCATTTTTTGGCAAATAGTTCAGACTGATTAGACTCTTTCATAATTCCAGATAAGGATCTTTTGGACACCTAAAATTGCATTTATTTCTAACCCATCTCCTTTGCCAAAAAGTGGGAGTCCCACCATACAAAAGAATATAGCCTTTCTTCTAAAATTAGGAGTCCAAGCATAGAAAATGGGAGTTCAGGGCTGAAAATCAGCAGTAAGTTAGAGCTCTGATGGTCTGCTGCATATTTTTGCTGTCTGCTGATTTTTTTTTCAAAATCAACTTTTTTCTAAATAGACTTTCAGGATAAGGCTAAAAAACAAGCATTTCAGGCCACTTTTTAGAAAAACATATAAGGCAGTCAGACAGTTTTTTATACCCCACCACTTTAAAAAGTGTGGGGTATTATGTTATACCCTCCATTCAAAAAATTACGTTCGAGTGTCTGACTGTCCATCAGTCCATCAGCGCATTGTTTTCACTCTCTGCTGGGAGCATTTTTTAACCAATTTTTTTAAACTTGCTATGAGAGTTGATATTGGGAAGTAGTGTCCGGGGATTGCAGATGGGTAAATTTTGGCAAATAAGTACAGAGTTACAGCCCTTTATTGACGTTAGTATTTGGTTTTCACTCTCTATCGTTGGCATTCCTTTACTGATTTTCTTCAAACTTGGTATAAGAGTCGATATTGTAAAGGAGCGTTCTGGGATTGTGGATGGGTAAATTTTGACAAATAAGTACAGAGTTATAGCCCTTGATTGACGTTAGAAATATGGTTTCACTCTCTATCTTTGGCATTTTTTTACCGATTTTCTTCAAACTGGGTACATGAGTTGATATTGAAAAGTAGTGTCCCGTGGCGGGGCATGTTCCATGCCTGCAGCGCTTTTATTATTTTTTTTATTTCGAAAAAAACCCAGACAAAACCATTTTTTTTCATCAAAACATAATGAGGCACCTTTTTGTTAATGTTAAGCATAAAATGATGATACATGTATTATGATTTTGACATCTGAATAAAATAAATGAGGCCACTTTTTTCTTGTCAAGTCTGAAAAAAGACAGATGAGGGTATGATGATTTGAAACAGTTAAGGGAGGGCCTGAGAGGAGTGTCAAACAGTTTGAAGCCAGATCGATCAGTCTTGACATTTAGTCGGAGCTCAATCTCAGGCTTACAAGTGGCTTTTAATGAAAAAGTAGGAATCATAAATGAGAAAAAAGTAGGAAAAAGTAGGACTACTTGTAAGCTTGTGATCTGGGTCCAAACTGTTGGCAAAGATTATCAACAAAAGATACTAGTATTGAAGGAGTTAATACAATTTTTTGTCTAACAGCTCAGACCCTCAATAGACTCTTTACTGTGTCGCAGCTGATCTGGGAATACACTGTTTGCCAATGTCTGAAATATTTTCTCCATATACAGTGATTTTATTTGGCCATTTTTACCGTCTTTTATCATTCCCAATCAAAAAATGGCCTTTATTTTCCCAATTTCATGTACTTTGGTATTCATTTTCCCAATTTTTATGATATATTTTCACAAATGTGAAGGAAAAGGTAGCTTCCAAAAATCCCAAATAAAATCACTGATTTAGTCAGTTACAGGATCCCAGGTGGAAGTCATTAAAACAGGATATTTATCACTTCTTCCTTACCTGATAAGCTGTCAAATAAGCATTATGTATAATAGTTTGTAATTGAGGCCTCAGTCTGAACCACTTTCAGTATAAAATGCCTAGACTTACACTGAATATCATGTCATGTGTAGTGACACATTACTGTTCCAGTTTAAGAATAGCTTCCAGGTGTCCTGTATTTTGAATTTTTATGGTATTTGCCTTTTATTTTATTCTTCAGCTACAAATCAGGGTTTAGTAGGAGTCCTAGGACAGAGATAAGGAACAAAGCCAAACATTTTTACAGGACAATGAGAGCCAAGGACAGAAGTTTGATGCTCCCTTTTAGCCTTGAAGTTAATATTGGTTGTTGATGACAGCCAGAAATTCCTACAGACAACTTGTTCTCTCAGAGATCTTATCAGGAATAAATGCTGTGATTTCAACATCTAGACAACCATTTAAACAAGGTAAATATAAATGCATTTCAAACAAATGAACCCATTTCAGTGTTTGCATGGTTCGCAGAAGTTAATTATTCATAAGTTTGACCCTACTGCTGCTGTACGTACTTAAAAAAATAGAAACCCTATACATGTAGCTTCCAATCAGTAATATGAACAAAATGAAAAGGGCTTTGAAAATTGTATTATGTATACATGAAACAGGTCAGCCGACATTAGGTGTTGTGGTAAATCTTGACATTTATTGAATGCCTTGCATTATAAAACATTTTATTTAAAATTTTAGGACGTTTATGATAATAAATTTTACCAAGTTTAAGGGGGTTTAGTACACCTGACCAAAAGACTCAAGGTAAGTTTTTGTGATCATTTGTATCTCAAGCATTGGTTGTCAGCAATTGCTTCAAAGTAAATCCCCTCCATATTAAAACTAAAGTAAAATGAGCTTAAAATCTTGGAGTGAAAACATTAAAAATCTTCTTTACTGAAACCACAATCACCTACAGCCTTGATATTTGATAAATAGCATCATCAAGTGGTCCTCTTTTAAATTTGTTAAAATTACATGTATGACCTTGGGGACCACCCCCCTTCCAGCCCAAGGTTCAATAGGGGTCATGACAGTTTCTAATTGATACCTATGCACAAGCTTTAAAAACCTGTAGGTGAGCAATCTAGGGCCACCAGGCCCTCTTGTTTTTGTACATGTAGATAGTTAATCAGTTAAACCCTATATGTTGCTGCTTGCAAACATATTCACAGAAATTTACCATTTTTAGTGGAGTACAGTGGATCAGTTGGGGGAGTGTTAGACTTGAGATCAAAGGGTTGCATTATGCAAGTTCAAGTGTCATCGCCAGCAGTGTCACTGTGTTGTGTCCCTGAGCAAGTCACTATATCTATTGCATAGTACTTGCTCAGTTCCTACAGAACTAAATAATTGTTAAATGAGAGTTAAAGGTCAAAACAAATTATCGTTTTTATCCTACTAGTCTCTATGTGAAATTTTCTGATAACCACTGGTTGCCACTCAATACTTTTTATTTATCAGTTTAATCACACCCAGACCTTTAGTTAGAGGGTGCAACAGAAAATCTTATTTTTCAACCAAATCATAATATGTTGTGGGTACTCAAAGTAACTGTCTCCATAAGATGGTTCTTTTGAGCACCCAGCACATATGCTAAAACTTATTAAGAAAACATTTAGAATTTTAAGCTTAAAATTTTGATTATCTAATCCTGTACCTACTGGTTGCTGTTCATCTTAAAATTTAGTGGTTTAACCCTTTTGGTTTGTTGCTGCTTATATAAAGAAATTTATCAGCTGAGCCCTACTACCTGGTTGCTTTTTACTAATACTAAAGCTACCAGTAGGGTAAAACTGATAAACTGTTACATTTTATTATTGCAGATTGTGGGGATGGGGTAGGAGATTGGCTGTTAGAGTATTTCAGACTGGTTTTGGAGGAAGTAGGTTCTGTAGAGAAAATCAGCCCTGCATGGACAAAGCTGAAACAGCATATAGCTTTAAGGTATAATCCTTCATGATTTGATAAATAAAACTAGGGAGTCATTTGGTTGTCACAAATATCTGCAGTTACGTTGAACATGACATAGTATTACATTTTTGAAACCTTGACCTTTGGAAAAGTCATATTAGCAATGCAAACCTTTTGTTGTTATCTACATGTACAAACCATAGGCATTTTCAGTGTCCCAAAAGGAACCACTTAATCTAATATCTGAACCAAAGGTCAAATCAGAAGTCCTTAAAAATTTCTGCCATCTACACACCATAGGCAATCAGTGTGAAACAGTACATCACTTCACAACATTTAAGAAGTATTTGTACACAAGCCAATTTGATTACAGTTTTAGTATTTTGAGGGCTTTCTAAAAGAAAATTTGATTGCTGTTACCTGACCACCACCTACCGCAAAAATATCAAGCCATTGCCCATTTCAATAAGAAATCTATTCTAAATTTAGTTTTTTTATGTCTTTTAAAGTAATCTGGGAAAAAATAACCTTCCTAACAACCTGGGATTTTATGAGTCTGATGATAACAAACACATCTTTAAGGATGGTCTGACCTTAACCTTAATCAAAGTCCATGTCAGGAAAACAAAGAGTTCTTGTTATCTACACAACTCGACAAACATTGTGTCAAATATGAATTTTCACTGTCAAAAATGTAATAGTAGCTTATAAAATGTTGCAATGCATTGCAGTCTGATTTTATACATGTTTGACCTTGACCTTTGGCTTTAAGATCATACCAGAGATCTGAAACCTTTCTTTTAATCTACCATCCAAAGGCAATCATTGTGCCAAGTTTAAACATCCTCAGTCAAAAATTGAAAGAGGAGTTTGTATTACATGAACAAATTTCACGACAGATTATAAGTTTTATGACCTTGACCTTTGACTCCAAGGCTATATCAGTGATCTGAAACATTCCTTGTAATGTTCACCCCATGGGCAATAATTGTGCCAAATATGAACACCCTAAGTCAAAAGTTAAAGGTGACTAAGGGGGCCTTTTGATGGTAGAGACCCACAATAATATACATGTATTAGGATTTATTTTGTCAAAATTGGAAAAAAAGAAGTCTATTTTGGATAAAAACTGTTGAGTAAGCTTCATAGGTCTAGATTAACACAATTGGAGTGTAAAATGTAAGTGTTTTCTTATCCATCAATTTTGATATATGGGCTCAGGGTGCTCAAAAGAACCATCTCATTGAGACGGTTCTTTTGAGTACCATGACCCACAACATATGTTATGGTTGAAAAATAAAAACAAAATGCTTCACACTCCTTAAAAGGCGTGTGAACTGCATCTTTTTGCTTGTAATACGTCTGGCTGATAAAGCCCAAAATTACCAAATTTTAAGATGATTAAAGAATAATTTCCTTTTAACTCCTTTTATATGCTGACAAGCTTTTTTGTTGTTGTTGTTGCTGTTGTTGTCTTCTGATTGTTTTCACCATTTACTGTTTCATAAATTCTTTCAAATATATACCATGACTACAATGGAAAACAGTTTGGATCCAGATCAGGTGCAACCTTTTTTGTTGGTTCTGATCTGGGTACAAACTGTTTGCAAACACTATCAGGCAATGACAATACAAGTAGGAGTTAGGATGCCCAATTTTTGCTGTATACACATTTCTTATTGCAGATTATAGAACCCAAACCAATTGGAGGAAATTTGCCTCTTTTTCTGATGATCATGAGCAGATACAGCGAGGCTTCAGTCAAGAGAAATCCATTTGTATGAGAAGAAAACTACAGAATAATTTTGTGACATATTGAGCTTATTCTGTAATATTCACTAATAGTTACATTAAATGATATAAATAGATTCAATTTCATTTAATATTATATGATTGGTTATAAGTTTTCAAAATGATACAAAAGATTCATATGTTATACTATAAATACAGTTTGCATAGAATTATATGAGTTGAATGTTTAACAATCACTTGTATGAAGAAGTCATTTTAACAATGAGGATCAAAAAAAGCGGTGTACTGAAAGAAAACACCATTTTGTACTTGCTTACTTTCAATTGCGATTTTTATGTACAACTATTTTGAATTTGTAAGGGATGAAACTGTGATTGTTTATAAGGGAGATAATTTATACTGTTCTATTGCACTTATTGATCACCATACATTGTAAAAGGAACTACTTCTATGGTGGTAAAATGGATGATTTTTTTTTCAATTTTTTACATAAGCTGGTGTTTAAAAACTGGGATTGCTCTTCAAATACAAGGTTTTCAGCATAAATCTTACATAGTAACGTAGTCAAGATATTAGAGAAGGTATCTATATTAAAATATTGCAGAATAATTTGACCAGCTCATCTAGAAACGGTTAACGCCAAAGGCCCCTAAACATTCTTGTATTTCCCTTCTGCGTTTACTTTACAAGTTACAAATTGCTTTAAAATGGTCAGTATCTGTCAAGAAATAACATGGATTACAGATATATCCATCTACCTTTGGAATTATTTCACACTAAAATTTCAAAAAATTATTACCTCCCTTTGGTAGTGTAAAAGCTGAAAACCCTTAAATATTGCACAACAGTTTATGAATGGAATGGTAAAACAATATTTTGGTCTATTAAAAATTCAGGTGAAATTCTAAATAAATTATAGTCTAGATGTTTTCTAGCATCTAGTTTGTCTACATATGATTTATCTACTCTCTATACTACATAGCCTCATAATCTAATCAAAGAAAAACCAACAGAATTAATTGAACAAACATTTAACACATAGGGCTCACTTTATTTGGCTTGTAATGATAAAAATGCCTTTTTACTTCTGAAAAACCTAAACGATATAAGTTGTGGTCATGTCAGAAAATATGTGATGCTCTCCATTATCTTTGGACAATATATATTTAAAAGATTTAGCTCAATTATATAGACAAATTGTAGGCATTCCAATGGGTTTTAATTGTGCTCTTCTTGTCGCAGATTTGTTTTTGTTTTGTTATGAGAGAGACTTCATGTTGTCTCTGTCAGACAATAATCAAACTGATACTATTGAAGCTTTTAACTTCTCCTCCAGATATTTAGATAACTTACTTAATATTGATACTCCTTATTTTGAACAAATGGTAGGTCAGATATACTCTACTGATCATCAGTGAAATAAAGCAAATTCTTCTGATACTGAAGCTCCGTCTTTGGACTTGAACTTGTCCATAACAAATGACATAGTTTCTTCTAAAATTTATGATAAACGGGATGATTTTAATTTTTGAAATAGTAAATTTCCCATTTCTTGATGGAGATGTTCCTGGCTCCCCTTCCTATGATGTTCTGTATATATTTCTCAGCTTATTCGTTTTGCAAGATTGTGTTCCTATGTTGGTGACTTCAACAACAGAAACTTATTTTTAACTGCTGAGTTTTTAAAACAAGATTATAGATATCATAAAATTCGAAAAGCATTTTGTAAATTCTACCACAGACACTCAGAGTAAATTGTTAATACAACATTGCGTTAAAAACTCTTCTGCAACAAGGCATATCAGAACCTTGATTTTATGGTGATTTAGTTTATAAATTCCAAAGACTTGTTGGAAAACCTTATTTTAGTGATCAATTTCAAAAGATTATCAAACGTTATATAAAGGTTGGATATAACTTGGATGTCATGTGACAGTCTACATGCCTGGTTTTTAACCTGATCACGGTTTATAGCTATTGTTTCCTCTTTAATTGCACAACTGCGGGTAATGTCTCAGACTCTATGACGGCTCTGACGTAAAGCTTTAATCAGTGGGCTGGTGCCTGATGCTTATCTGTAGCTGGGCCCACCGTGGCTCAACTTGAGATTTTCATTAGCTCTGACTATCTGTGAGTCATGAGTCTTTTTTTTGGTTTCATTCTGGTGTGTTTATTTGATTAGAGTGTTTCTCCGTGATGATACATTGCAAAAGTTAGAAGGCTTCAAAGATTTGGTACCAGTAAAATGCATTTAAGCCCCCTGGTGGCTTAGGCTGCTGTCTGTTCTAAGGCGGTGGCTCTGTTGTTGTTGACTTGTTGTTTATTGTTACTCCCATTGCGGGAGTCTGTAATTGTTCTATGTTTTGTTGTACGTTACTTTATGTCCATTCTAGTTTTGTAATCATCTTGATTTGGAAGAGAGAGCTGGTTGCTTTGCTTAGTTTGTCTTCCTGGTTTGTCTGCAGTTTGTGATTGTGGTATTTCCTGATCATACTCACTATATTTTGCCTAATTAATGAGAAGTATGCAGCAGTCTTTGTTGATTCATTGTTGACCATGAGATTTCTCCTCAGGAAGCCTATCATTTCCTTTTTTGATTGTTTGGTCATATGCTCATTTCAAGCCATGTTAGATAGAGGCTCTACACCCAAGTATCTTGTGAAATTGTCCGTAGCCAAGACATGTCCATTTAAGGAATAGTTCCTAGTGATTGGCTTTCTAGAACGAGAAATTCTGATGGTGCTGCATTTATATCCCACTTCTTCCCATGCAGCAAGTTGGTTCAAATCATCCTGTAGGAGGTCACAGTCATGTTGGCTTTTAATCCTTCTATACGAGATACAGCCGTCAGCGAACAACCATGTTCTTGATTGGATACAGTCTGGCAGGTCGTTGATGAATAATAAAAACAGCAACGGTTTTAGTACTGTTCCCTGAGGCACTCCGCTGACAACAGGTTGCACCTTCCACTAGAACTTGCTGGGTTCAGTCGGTTAGAAAAACCTGAATTCATCTTTGGGTTGCTCCTTTTATGTCTCAAAGCCCTACTTTCACCATTAGTCGATCGTGGGGCACGTGATCAGGTCATGCTGGTGTTTGTTGTCTTGTCTAGACCTGTGCTAGGTTAAGCAGCTGTGTTTCGCAGCTACGTCTGGCCCTGAACCCGTGCTGGCAATCTGTGAGAACATGATATTCGTCCAGGTGATTGAGAACATTGCTGGTGACTATATGTTCCTGGATCTTTCAAGAAAGGCTGGTGAGAGAGACTGGTCGATAATTCGATGGCTTATACTTCTTTCCCTTTTTGAAGATTGCGGTCCTCCAGCCCGCTGGTACAATTCCAGTTGTGTCATAACTCCATTGGAACATTGTGGTCAGTATCGGTGCGATCTCTTTAGCCATACCCTTCAAGATTCTAGTAGGAAGTAGGTCTGGCCATGGCGCTTTGTTGTGGTTGAGTTTGAGTAGCAGTTCTAATACCCCTTCTTTGGTTACAGATATTTCTGGCATGGCAGGGAATGGTGTGCCCTCTGGGGTTGGTATGCTGCTCTTATCCTTGGCCCATGTAAACTTATACTGTCTGTTGTGGATATCTGCGTTATCTTTTGGTTCAGCGTAGATTCTTCCATTTTCCCTTGGAGGCGCAATCCCACTGGTATCCTTCCGCATAGACTTGATGAATGACCAGACACGTTTTTGCTTAAGCTGGTGTTCTTGTTCGTGATCACCTTCATCAATATTGTGGTCCACACAATTCCAATAAGACTGGCATTCGGCCTTCTGCAGTCTGGCTGTCGCGAATTGTCCTTTGAGTTGTTTGTCCTCCGCTACTTCATGAAAAGTTTGCCCTCTTCCGTATCAAAAGTCTTGACCTCCCGTGATACCCGTGTTTTTTGTCTCTTGTTTCCACGCAGTAGATTAGACGAGATGTACTTGTTCATCAGAGAGTGCATTTTGTTTTTAAAGAGTGTCCACAGCTGTTCCACATCGATGTTATCTGCTTGGCTCTCAAACTCTGTTTTGAATAATAAAATGAGCCTTGACATGTGATTCCCAACAATATGGCATTTTGACAAGTGTAGACTCATACGAGCCTGTGCAGCCTCCTTTTAAGCTTAGAAACTCCAAATGATGTTCAGTCAGTAGCTTAATATTCATAGAATAGTCAAGTGACAAGCAAAGGCTCTGATCAGACTGCGCATATGCGCAGGCTGGTCTGAGCCTTTGTTGGTCCCACATACCACATTGTTGGAAATTTCATGTCACGGCTCAAATGTCCGCTCTCATGCCCTCATAGTCGCCTTTTCTGTATTGGTAGACCTTTCTAGCAGGGATCTCAATGAAGACTGCTACGACTTTGTTGATATGTGCCTGGTTGCTAGTGAAGAAAAGGTCGAGAGTACTGGGTGTGGTTTCTGTTATCCGCGTTGGCTCAGTGACAACCTGATAGAGCAAGGATTCCTGCATGATGGTCAGTTGCTGGTTACACTGTGTGCTATTTGAAGCATGTGGGGTTGTACATTCCTCCTACCAATTAATGTTTGGCAGGTTAATGTCTCCTCCTAATCAAAAGTGAGCCCCTTTATCAGTTGGGATGCGGTCCAATGTAGACTGAAGGTGTTGTAGATATTCTGGATCAGTCTTGTCAAGTGGTCTGTAGAACCGATCCTATATATAAGTCTCTGCTACCAGTAACCTTGACTTTGACCCACAGCACTTCACAATCTGTGTTGCTACATGTATCAACCGTTAGGCCCTCAGGCTGGCTACTATGGTATTCCATCTAGACACGAACATAGCCGGTGAAATGACCAAAGCCGTTTTCTAGCTTTTTAAAAACTAGACTTTTTTCGAAAACGAAAGTAGATCGACATTTTTCAGAGACAAACTGCGATAGATTTCTATCAACGAGTGTAGGTGAAAACGGTAAATGCCAGAGAGAACTCTGCACTAGTAAATGTAAGGATTTATTCATCAGCAATAGTGTGACGCGATGGTGATATACTTTAGTTCCAGCTTGCTTCTGAAAACGAAATCATGAAATAGTTTTTATTAGAGATCTTCTCCTCTATCCCGGAATCAATATTCCCAATGGAGCTAATTCGGATATTCTCGGCTTCTTATTAAATTTCGTCTCGGCTGAGCGTGACGAAATACAATATTTTCAAACAGATGGCATGACTATCGCATACTGACCTATCTGATTTGAGCATTGTGTGTACATGTGACATATTATTTGTTTACCAAAAGCGTCACCAAATCATGTGATTCCCCGATTGGTTTATTCAAACTTGTTATCAATCTGCGTCATCAGCTACCAAAGTTTACTTGATGTCTCCACAAACGGATTATTCATAGCCAGTCAGTGCTTGCTACTTTTTAACGTAGTGTTTTCAGTAATGCATACCGCATATTGACACAACACCCATTTTCAGTCGTGATGTGCCTTAGCAGACAGGCCGATCCTTTGAGTATCGCGCCTGCGCAGACAATGGACGAAATACCAGAAGATTCAATATGCCCCTCAGACATTACGCGTTTCTTAGACCTTGACATAGAAAAAATCCCGTCTAGACATACATCGTTTCTTAGACCTCGACGGAGGAATAGGTATTACTTATGTGTATGTATGTATACAGGGCATATGTGGCCCTTTTTGAAATTAACCTTAGTTGATTATGATGAAAACCTAACAATAACGACCTAAACTAGATTGATACTAGAAGGCATGTTGAAACTGACCTATCTGCCTTCTGTGGACACTTCGAAGTGTCCCCAAGTCAAAACGCCCCCAAATCTAAACGTCCCCGAATTGGACAAAACGTCACCATTAAAACATCTCCAATGCACATAAGGCCTTGGGGCATATGATATTGAAACTGATCCATATATATCTGATAAGTTCGTCACACTTAGCAAGGAAAATCGGCAGAAACCTGGGCCATGAATTACAATACCTCCTTAAAATTAAGGAAGACTTAAGTTAAGTATTGATATTTCAACATGCTATTTTAAATGCTAAATAAATTGCCTGGATCGATTCAATACTTGTGGTCAAAGATATTATTATGATCTAAAGAAAAAATGAAATTATTTTGATTTTAATCAGTTTAAACGTTACTTTTTGCATCCTGAAAAATCAATACTTAACTTAAGTCTTCCTTATTTTTAAGGAGGCATTGTAATTCCGGGCCCTGATCATTGTCATTAAGATCCGTGTTGCAAAGGGGCGGGGCGATAAATTAAGATGCGTGTTGCAAAGGGGGGAGGGGCGTGGCGGGGACTTTTTAGTGTGTCATGAAAAGTCAATGAACCCAGCCTGGTAGATTCACATTTCCTGTGTTTTATTTGCTACCAATGAATCACCCATTCAGAACGTAGTATACACATACAAATTACTGAGCTTGAAATGCATGATAAAAATTGAAAAAAGAGTGGCTTTAGAAATACAAAATTAAAAGTATTATAATGCGATATTTCTAAGCTTCCAAATCTAACCTTGGAGACATGGATCCTTGCTAAGTGTGACGAACTTATCGGATGTATATGGATCAGTTTCAATATCATATGTTCCAAGGCCTTATGTGCATTCCTCAGTTATCATTCTTAGTGCTGCTGAAATGTCTCCTTGGGAGGGGGATGAACTCTACCATTATTCAGTGTTTTCATGAATAGAGTCTTGGAATGTGCATATTCCCTGTGTTTTATTTGCTTCCAATTGATCACCTACATACAAATAGTTAACTTAAACAAAAAAAAATACACAGAGCTTGAAATGCAAAATCAAAACTGAAAATGGGTGGTTACAGCAAATGCAAAATTCAAACACTCGTATAAATGGTTCTACGCTTTTTTAAAAGCTAACCTTGGAGATTTATACTGGGTACAAGACATATTTTCGAAATTGAAACTAGATGTTTTTTCTCGGATAGAAAATCATTTCATGAGGCGCTCTGAGGCGCCCACACCAAATGATTTTTAACAAACTTATTCCCCATATTGCAGTTTCGAATATTCACTTTTCCATTCTTATATTCAACCCCATACAAGGGTAACAACCTACGTCATAGCATTGATGTTTTAAACACGTAGGGCGGCGCCATCTTTGATTTACAAGGTCAGTTTTCCCCTTCGTAAAATTAAACAAATGAGTGTCTGTACAAACAAAGCAGTGCAGGCGGTGCCTAACATCACACTTGAACAGAATATATAACGGCCACGCCCCGATATGCCGTTGCCTTTGTAATCATTCACCCACAAGAATCGAAGCGGGAGACACGAGGATAATTTTAGCAGTCACCCACTTCGATTTTTGTGAGTGAATGTTTACAAAGGCAACGGCATTTCTGGACGTGACCATTGTATATTCTGTTCAAGTGTGATTTTAGGCACCGCCTGCACTGCTTAGTTTTGACAGACACTAATTTGTACGACATTTACGAAGGGAAAAACTAACCTTGCAAATCAAAGATGGCGTCATACTACGTGTTTACAACACCCACGCTATGACGTAGGTTGTTACCCCTGCCATACCAAACTGCATTTAAGTCTCTTTTGATTATATTCTCAAAATTGATCACATTTACATGCTTATATAGACGTATTGTCCCCTTAGAAGCCCATCTCTCCTATCATCTTTAAACAATATATAGTTGCATGATAACACGTAATTAGACATTGTGTACAGAATGTAAATTGTAGTGATCAATACGAAGGATAAAATTGACACACATGTAAGTTTTAACGTTCTTCAGGTTTTTTTTAATGATGCAAAAGTGACAGGGCACCCGGTCCCCGGATAGCTCACTCTTACTAGCTGCGTAGCCCTGGGCAATAGGTTCGAATCTAGTGTCGCTAGGGAAAAGCCTATTTATAGTTTACCCCAAATGACACTTCATATGAAAGTTTTCTTTTGGTCTTTATTTTTTATTAAGGACATATGCTACTAAATAATTCCCACATTGAAATCTCTTCAATACTTTGCATACCGCTTGTTTTATGTATGGACTGTCAATTTATGAAATAAAAAGGTTATGTCACCGTGCTCAATTTTTCAGAATCCAATGTGCAAGTTTTCAGCCTTTAACCAATTTTCTGAATAAATAAAAAAAATAACCTATGTCCTAAACATCAAGCTAAAATAGTTGTAATCTTCACCCAACTTTTTATGCCCCCGCCATTTGTAATGGGGGGGGGGGGGGGGGGCATATAGCATCACCCTTGTCCGTACGTCCGTACTTCCGTACATCCGTACGTCCGTACTTCCGTACGTCCCGTACGTACGAAAAATGGTTTCCGGGCAATATCTTTTGAATACATTGGTGTATTGGATTCATATTTCATACACAGGTATATAATCATAAGATACAGGTCAAGTTTGATTACGGACAAAATCCACCGATTATTATCAGAGTCATGGCCCTTGATCTCCGAATGAAAAATGGTTTCCGGGCTATATCTTTTGAATACAGCAATATATATGATTCATATTTCATACATAGGTATATAATCATAAAATACAGGTCAAGTTTGATTACGGGTAAAATCCACCAATTACCATCAGAGTTATGGCCCTTGACTCGGTACAAAAAATGGTTTCCGGGCTATATCTTTTGAATACATTGGTGAATTGGATTCATATTTCATACACAGGTATATAATCGTAAAATACAGGTTAAGTTCGATTATGGACCAAATCCAACGATTATTATCAGAGTTATGGCCCTTGATCTCGGAATGAAAAATGGTTTCCGGGCGATATCTTTTGAATACAGCATTGTATTGGATTCATATTTCATACACAGGTATATGGTCATAAAATACAGGTCAAGTTCGATCACGGATACAATCAACTGATTATTATCGGAGTTATGGCCCTTTGTTAATGACAATGCCCTATTTATGCGACTTTGGCAATAGCGGGGGCATCCGTGTCCCATGGACACATTTCTAGTTTATCTTAATTTTAAGTATTGCTTATGACCTCAAGCGTTCAAGGAAATGTGAAAATGTATTTGTTGTACCAAGCCGTGACAAGATACTGCACGTCGATTGATATATTTTGGTAATTCGCCAAAAATAGAGTAAATTATATATTAAAAAATCTGACATTGAAAATCTTAAAATTTTGTTGTTTTTTACTCTTGAACTATCATAAAACCTTTTAGAAAAAAGAATAAAAAATGGAAGTCACTATGCTAGTTATTTTTCAGTACGGCCTAATTTACCCCCCGCCCCCACAGATTTCGTGCATAAATCAACATAAAACGTAAAGGAGTGAACATTTTTGTCATTTTAATAATTCCGTATAACAAGTATGAAGTAATTCAGCATAAAGAGGCTAAAAAAGAAAGAAGAAAAAACACTGTAAAATATGTGCCCACCCGAGAATCGACTATATAGTCCGACACACTAACCACTAGGCTAGCAGGCCAGGTCGTTCGCAGGTCGCAATAATCGTATATCTAGAATAGATAAATTATTTCTGAGTTATCCGACGCAGAAATTGTGCGCATGTGGTTTAGCCGCATATACAATGTATGACTTAAAAGGAGTCAATTTATCGATGAGGAAACTAGTGGTTTGGCAGTTACCTTCCGGGTAGTCCGGTTACCAGCCTATTCGTTCTCTACATCACAGTCACGGAATGGCCAATGCGATTTCCTGCGAAAATAACATTCAATCTGTCCCACTTAAACTGTCAAAGCATGTATATATGTAAAAGATATAATTAAAATGATTTGGCTGCTTCAAAATTTTTAGATAACCCATAAAACCGCTGTTTCTCTTCATTTAGGCATTCGTTGCTGATTTCATCATGCAAATGCATTCGGGAAAGTCCGTCACAATTCGAGAATCGAATCATGGCTCGATTGTATGTAAAGAGCATTATGCGTAGTACTATGTACCAAAAAACTCCATTTTCTTCGCGCAGTGAAAATTAGTTCTGTAGCATGTGGGTTCAGCCCTGTTAAAATCGATTATTCTGTACATGTTTATCCGAAAAGTTTTATCAGCAGGATAAATGAAGTTTAATTTTACCATAAAATATCGCTATTATAGCATTTTCTTTTTCCGACGTTTATTTTGGGATGTTGCAACTGTTTGTCTCACTGCAGACAAACTTGTTTTTGTGTTGGCATGGTTACTGTCACGTTAACGTAACGTTATCAAATTCCATGAAAAATAGAACCTCTATGAACGGCAGGGGTTCGTTCCACGGAATCGGCCGATGTGCGTGCAGATTTCATGCAAATGGCGGTGTTACCATAGCTGGTGGTGTTACCATAACACCGGTACAAACTCCCCAACATTTGCAACATCCTCTAGGTTGAAATTGAAATGCACTACTATGCGGAGTGATCCCGGAAGTTAACCAGCTTTTATTGTTTTTAGCCCTAGTCTGGTACATATGTCTTTGCCACTATTGTGCTTAGCAATTGATAGACTTTGGGTACCGGAATTGGATAACACACATGCGCAGAAAAGAACAGCATCTGAAAAATATCAGATTTATTTTCATAAAACAAGTGTGGCATAATTTAATTCACACCTTTTACATCATAACCGGGCGAAAACAGCAGGTATTTTCTTCATTTATGCATGTTTTAATCAGTTTCAGAACATGTTCAAAGAAATTACGCTACTCGAATTGATGACTGTGTTACGGAGTTTTTACCGTAGCAAAAAACGGCCATCTATTGATGGCTACCTTCCGGGTCGCGGTGCCATGGATTCACAGGGTATTTCACGGCCGAAATCTGAGTACTGCACTGGCGTTCCCCCACCACTAGACAGTCGGCGTCTTAGAAACAGAATTGCTAATATATGGGGGGGGACTTAAATCTGAAACCGCATTTCCAAGAGCTTTGATGATTGATATACATAGCATCTCCTGTTTTTTTCAAAGCGGTAAATTCAAATTACCTGCATTACATTTCTGTTTGCTGTTATGTAAATATTTGTTCTTTTTAAACACATGTTGTTACGAATAATCAATGTTGCGTTACATGATATTTGTAATTCTGCAAATACTATAACCCAGGTGACCCAGCCAGGCCACAGTATCGCATTATGCTAGACCATTCATTCAAAAGTAGTATATTTTACATAGATAGTAAACTTTGCGCAGGACCATTCTAGAATCTTTGCCCAGAACGCAAATGACTAACAACACCCTGCCACATTGGGCCTATAGGACAGTTTTATGCATATTAGTTCGGGTTGAACATATTCTGCAAAGTGTTACTGTACCGTACGTTAAAAGTTGAATTTGACTGAATGAAGCATGTAATGTCAATGATATAGACTCAATTTTCGTTTGTTCATGACTGCAACAATATAATTTGCTATACATTGAGTCATACATTCGTAGTGATTTTCCATAAAATAAACAAGCTTTTGACAGTCATTTAAAGCTTTATAGTTTAACACCGTTTACCCAGATACCTCCAACGCGGGTATGTTTTACTAACGTGGGTTTAAACAGTAACGGCGCGAGAATACACAAGGTAAGAAAGCCTGCAATCTAAGCCTTTCGATCATTCCTATTTTGAACTTTACTTTTCAGAGTTGGTGTAAAAAAGCATTACGTTGAAATGATGAACCGACAAAGTTGTAGGTTTGTGTAAACTATACATGTAGATATAAGCGATTTCTGTTCGTGAGTGGCTATTTTGCAACTATTATCCTGTTTCATTTGATGTTTTTAATTTTTTTTTATGTTTGTTTTAGTGGATATTTCTAACTAATATAGTGTTTTGATATCTATGAGACATATCTGTTCATTACGTTTAACTGTGACAGATCCTTAAGGTGTTCAAAATCCATGTTTAAAAATCAGCCGAGTTTCTTTGTGGGTACAACTTACCACTGGCGATGATACTACTCAACGCGGAACATCAAAACAATTTGGGTACAACAAACACAGGTTACAAATTCAAGATTTGAAATGTCATAATTATCAAGCACAAAGAGTTGAGCTCATCCGTGTAGTTTCTCAACATACTTCCGTAACATTACAGTCTCTCTTATTTGGTAACGACTCACTCCCTATCAACATGAACATCGAAATTTTGACGCTTTGCCAACACATATTGTTAACACCAAACAACACTTATCACATAGAAGTATATTCCTATGATAAGACTTGAGACTAATTTAAAACAAAAAGTAGGAGATATTTTACATGGTGTCAGATTTGTATCCAGGTCTACTCATTTATCATTATCTTTTTTCTTCTCCTTTCCAGTATTCAATTTTCATAGAAACTTATAGAGCATTTTTGGCATTATACCATTTCTAATGTTGAAATCAACATTAACAAATTTACGAGCTGGCATTTTTTTCTCTTTTTTAAGTGATTTTGTTATTCAGTATTTTTCTATTCTACATTTTCACATTACGTTAACAAGCCTTTGCACCAAATAGAATAATTAGACCTGCAAAAATTTCAGAACCGCCATAACGGAGTGCTGAATAGTGCACATTATGTATGTGTTAGTCAAATGAGCAACAGCACAATAACAATGCCGTTTATGAAGCCGTAACATAAATATATTTAATGCCTAGGTATGTTGACGTAATTAATGATTGTATTTAAGTATTATATTTCAACAGCTAAAACAAACAACGTCGTTATATTTGCATCTGATTATTGCTAGGAGAAGAAAAACATAAGCTTATAACTTTCGTTCTAATCCTTTTACATTCTTTAACTTGTATATATTTGTATGGGTATCTTACCAAGTTGAAATAAAATATGTTTAAACTAAATAAAGGCGCAGTCATGAGAAAAGGAGGAGAAAACTTTAAGTAGGTCATAGATCATACATTTCAATTATAAAAAAATAAGTGTGCTTGTTCCAACTTAATTCCTTTTTATCATATGACGTCGCGTCTGGGAGTGAAATAACGCCATGCAATAAAATCTGTAAACCACTAGTGGTTTATCGATTTTCGGGAAACGTTATGACGTCCATAACAACGTTGCGTACATAATGACAAAATTATACCGTTTTTACGCCAAAGTGAGGTTTTAAAGTATTTGTCATATGATAAATAGAATCTAACATTCGTGCTCTTGTATTATTGCATTTATTAAACTCGTTGCGAAAAAGAGATAAAATGCTCGGCAAGCCTCGCATTTTATCTCTTTTCCCCAACTCGTTTAATAAATTCAATAAAACATGAGCACTCATGTAAGATCCTCTATATATTTGTAACATACGATCTATAACCTATACGAAACGTCACCCTGGAGCTCAAAAGTCTTTTTGTAAGTGTGTGTCAAATCAGTGTAACATGTGCACCTGAGCAAAAATAAGTATGACCAGGAAATGCCACAACCGCATTTGGTGACCACCAACTACAAAAAATGACCCCTAATAAAACTTAGCTGCTACGTCAGCTTATCAAAGCTAGAGCTACTTTAAAATATGCTGTGAAATGGTTTATAATTAATCAGAATTCTAAACCAGTTCGCAGATATTGTCTACAACAAAAATAGCTTAAACCAATTTGATCTGATGAGAATATTTCGACAGGGGTAGTTGCCAGTTTCCAACAAATATCTAGACAAAAAGCAATACCCTGATACCAAAAGTAAAGGAGAAAGCAATGATCGGGAATCTATACAATCAAGTACCACACCTGACCCGAGACACCAAATGGGAATTTCAAAGTGACAAAAACACAAGGAAACATCGCACACAAGAGAGCCAAGAGGTCAGCCCTTTCCCAACGTGTGACCACAAGGCTGAAAGGAACAGACACAACGGTATAATAAAAGGAAACGAGAAAGCATCAACAAAAGAAGTACAGCCTTGGAACGGTCAGTAAAAATCACTGGAGGGCTTAAACATATTCAGGACCAATTGACTTGTTTGATTAATATTTAAGAAACTTTGGATCCAGTTAAGCTGTGGCATTTGCTCGGCTCTGAAATGGGTCCGCGTGTCACGTGGTTTTTAGCGGGAAGGACGCATCCAATTCGCGCTCCAAAATATATCTGTGAAATATAGAACTATTCGAGTTTTTAGGCTAGAAATGGCATATATTTATAGAGGAAGGGGTCCTAGGACCCGAGGAGGACGTTCTAGAGGGGAAAACAAGGGAAACGTGGCTCCAGGTTATTCAAGACGCGATGGTAATATATTTTCGTGTTTGTCTGGTCACACCCAAGATGGCGACGACATGACACAACAAAACTTTTCGGACTCTGATACGTGTGAAGAAATGCACTCTGATAGCTCTGGTCATTCTGAATCACTTTTCCAAACAGTGCAGGGTAAGAAGAAGAGAAAATTAAATAGCTCAAGTGGTGGTGGTGCAAAATACATTGAGGAAAATGCTGATATAGATTACAGCACGCTGCCAGCTGATGAAAAACTGAATATTATCCTAAGTAAACTGAACGTAAATGAAGCTAGATTCAATAACCTAGAGCAGAAATTTGACAAAATTTGTAAGCAGCAGAAACACATTTCAAAACTTGACTCTGTTGTATTATCGTATGAAGAAAGAATAAAAATGCTTGAGTACAAGTCGATTGACCTTGAGGCGAGGAGTAGAAGGAATAATCTTTTGTTTCACGGATTGATGGAAGCTAGAAACGAGGATTGTAGAGCGCTTGTGTGCCAATTTATAGGTGACCAGTTTGACATTATTGTTGATGAACTCGAGGTGAGCAGGGCCCATAGAATCGGTCGGTATAACCGAAATAGACCAAGGCCAATTATAGCAGTTTTCCAACAATACACATTGACAGAGAGTATCATTAAAAAAGGTAGTATGTTGAGAGATTCAAATTTTAGCGTTTCCAAAGACTATCCTGCAGAGATAACGAGAGCTCGTAGAACACTGTGGCCAAGTTACAAGCAACTAAAGCAGCAGAACCCTGGTGCAAAGGTTACAATTGTCTACCCTGCCAAACTGATAATGAACTGAACTGTAGTAAACGACCTTTTCCCTGAGTGGGACTCAATCATTAGAGGTAGTCGAATCGACCTCAATCATCCAAGTCAACAAAACTATTCACGTGCTTCTAATTCTAATTTCGGCTCCAGTACACGATTCACTGAAGCGTTTCAGTCTACACCTATATCGAACACGGCGTCCGCGTCTCGTAGTGACAAGAATGAAACTCTAATGAATAACAAACATAGTAGTACGCACTCTGAGAGCATGCAACGTCAATCAGACCCACCTAAGAACCTCGGCGTCGACACAACTACCATCAGTGTGGGTGGCGATCGAAACCGGGCTGATGAATTCAAGACCCCCAAAACTACACGTTCGTCTAGTCAGCCAAGATCAAGACCCCGGGCACGATCGATGTCAAATTCGAGAACAGGAACGAAAACTAGGTCTGCGTCTATAGTGACCACTGCTAAAAAGCAAGACACGCCACAAAACCCCACTGTGGCCAAAGACACTGCATAGGATGTAGGGGGATCAGATAACCTGCTTTTCTCTAAACCAAACGGACAGTGTACCCAAAAAGTAAACAATAACAAACAGTTCCGAATAGCAAGCCTTAATGTATGTGGGTTAAAAACCCGAGCCCAATATCCTGACTTTACTCAAATGGTAGAAAAATATGATTTGCTTATTTTCTCCGAATCTAAGATATCAGAAATCGACATTATCTCATTTTCTGGTTACTGCTCCTTATCTCAACCAAGGAAGCAAACACATATCCGTCGATCAGGTGGCATATCTGTTTACTTCAAAGAAGAGCTTTCAAAATCTATTAATAAAATAGCCACAGAATCCGACTATATACTATGGCTTGAAATCGATAAAACTATTTGCAGCACAGATCAAAATATAATTATTGGTGCTGTCTATATACCACCCGAAAATTCAAATTATTTTAACGATGACGAATTTTCCAATCTTGAAGCTGAGATAATGTCGGTCTGTAGTTCACACAAATATGTGTTACTTGCCGGAGATTTCAATGCTAGAACGTCTGAACTAAGGGATTTTACGGAAAATGATGAATTTTTAGCTGATATTTTTGACTTTGATTCCGAAACATGCAATTTTTTCTCCCAAGCCAATAGTTTAGAACCCTACGACATAGCAATAACAAGACAATCACATGATAAGCATACGAACAATCATGGGTATAAACTAATTGATATTTGCAAAAACAACAATATTTTCATCTTGAATGGACGATTTGGCAATGACGGGGGGAAGGGAGGCTATACATTCAGAAATGTATCCGTTATTGACTATATGCTGGCAACTGCAGACATGTTAAAAATCTTAAGCAGCTTCAGCGTTGTTGAAACCGATCCTTTGTTTAGTGATGGCCATTCGTTATTATCCTGTTTACTCACATTCGTTGAGCAGGACGACAAACACACAACAACAACAACATCAACAACAACAACATCATCAAAAACAACAAGTCAACACCAAGAAACAAAATCTAAATGGAATGATAAATTTGCTCACAATTTTCCCCGCCACATCGACACAGAAGCTGTTGACAGTATCATAAACTCACTTGAAACAAGCATGCCCAATAAGGATAACATAAAAGAAATAATTGAACGGATTTCATTCATTTTCGAAAATGCGTCTGAAGCAGCATTCCCAACCCCGCGAAACAAAAAGAAATCAAACGACAAACCTTGGTTTGGATCGTGTTGTAAAACCGCCCGCAGAAAATATCATTTGGCTAAAAAGCAATACAACCGTAATAACACCCCCACGAATCGCGCTAATCTTACTGAGTGTAGTAGGCAATACAAAAAAACGATGAACAAATTTATTGCGAAACACAAGAAAACCACACAGCAAAAACTTCGAAACTTGCAATCAAAAAACCCCAAAGATTACTGGAAATTCATTAACAGCTTAAAAAACAAAACAGCCACAAATACACCTACATTAGAGGAGTTTTATGAGCATTTTAAAATGCTAAATATGGCGGAATCAAGCGAAAATGATACACAGCATCGATTTCCTAGTAGCGAAAATAATGCCTCGTTAAATGCAAGAATCACACCAGACGAAATTTTAAGGGGCATCAAAAACTTAAAAAATGGAAAAACGTCGGGTTTAGATAACATATTGAACGAGCATATTAAATCCACAAGTAACATATTTATACCTGTATACGAGAAACTTTTTAATATTATATTGGACACAGGAATTTTTCCAGAACAGTGGTCTACTGGATGTATTCTCCCTATTTACAAAAGTAAAGGTGACCTTGGTGATGTCAAAAACTACAGGCCCATTACGATCCTTAGCTGCCTAGGTAAATTATTCACATCCATAATCAATACACGGCTTAATGACTATTTAGAGGAATACATGTTGCTGGCAGAAGACCAGGCAGGCTTTAGAAAACAATATTCTACCCTTGACCATATATATTCACTTCATGCACTCATAGAAATTCTAAAGATCAAAAAACAGAAGTTATTTGCCTGCTTTGTAGATTTCTCGTCTGCGTTTGATTCTGTTTGGCGAGCAGGTTTATGGCATAAACTTGTCCAACATAACGTTAATGGTAAAGTGTTCAATGTTATTTTCAATATGTATGAAGATATTAAATCATGTGTTTCGCTAATGGGCAACAACTCTGGTTTCTTCGGCAGTTTTGCTGGTGTAAGACAGGGTGAAAACTTATCTCCTGTTCTTTTTTCTATATATTTGAATGATCTAGGAAACTTTTTGCTTCATAACTCTGATAATGGCTTAAAAATCTATGGTGAATCAGAAGATTTTATGATATACCTCAGGCTCATTGTATTACTGTATGCAGATGACACAATAATACTAGCCAATAGTGAGAATGATCTCCAGGCAATTCTAAATAAATTTGAAACCTATTGTCAAACCTGGAAATTAAATATTAATAATGATAAAACGAAAATTGTCATATTTGGAGCAAAAAAGACAGATAGCTTTAATTTTAAGCTAAATGGAAAAAATGTACAGATAACGGACAAATATAAATACCTAGGCATCTATTTCTCCCAGTCACGTAGCTTTCTTACAGCCAGAAAACATATAGTCGAACAAGCAAAAAAAGCTATGTATCTCTTGTTTTATCGAATACACAATCTCAATTTACCTGTAGATTTGCAACTGAAACTTTTTGACCATACAGTTTTACCTATCCTAACATATGCCTGTGAGATATGGGGCTTTGAAAAGCTAGATATGCTTGAACAAATCCATACAGATTTTTTGAGGAAAATTACTAAAAGCAAGAAAAGCACCCCTTTGTATATGCTGTATGCCGAACTCGGTCGTTTTCCGCTAGAGATCATAATAAAATCGAGAATAATTGGTTTTTTGAACAAAATTATACTGGGCAAAAACACAAAAACATCTTACCTGCTGTATCAGGTCCTAAGAACCATGGACCACTCATGCACGAAATGGATTTCTAATGTTAAAAATATACTTGCTCATACAGGCAATAACAATATCTGGATAAATCAAAACGACATTCAATCACTTTCAATCAATCAAATTATTAAACGTACTTTAATCGATCAGTTTTTACAGGAGTGGGCATCAAAGTTAAACAATTCGACAAAAGGAAGAAATTATAGCATTTTTAAAGATAATACAGATTTAGAGAACTATTTCATACTGTTGCCTAAACATCTCTACCTTAATATGGTAAAATTTAGAACATGTAACCACAAGCTTCCTGTAGAGACAGGCCGCTGGAATGGCATCGACTACGCAGACAGAATATGCAGGCTCTGTGACAAACAAACAATAGGCGATGAATTTCACTATATCTTAGAATGCAGCTTTTTTCAATCAGTAAGGCAGTAAGGTACTATACAAGACCCAATATTTTAAAATATCATGACTTACTTAACTTGCAAGACGAAACGAATCTTTGTAACCTAAGCAAATTGATGAGCCTTATAATGAGTCACTTCAGGAACACTAACTAATTATCACAACCATCCATACAAATTATTATTATTATTATTATTATTATTATTATTATTATTATTATTATTATTATTATTATTATTATTATTATTAAGCGAAGACACTACGAGGTCCCATTAGGGTTCTTAACGGCTGCTAATGTAAAAATTACCCATTCTGCAGACAAATCAGATTATATACGCTCATGCAATCTCAAAAGGACCGTCTCATTGAAACGGCCCTTTTGAATAGCCTCAGCGTGTGTACTAACCGATTTCAATATATCTAAGCTTCTATTTGAGCAAGAACGAGGCAATTAACAAAAATCAAAAACTGTCATAATCAATGTCCAAGTGTGACGAAAATACATTCAGTGGGGACCCAGACGACGTACCGAATGACGTGGTACGTCGTCTGGGTGCGCACTGTCTGCCAAGATGTATGTGGGTTTTTTGTCATTGTTTTGCCACGGTTAATGTAGTAATTTATGTCATAAGATTAACTCCATGTTTCCTAAAGCCTGCTTTATATTTCATTTTCGATAAAGCAGGTGGCAGGAAAAGCAACTTTGCTGATCGTAACCTGACCAGCGCCAAGGGCTATCCTTGCCAATACAAGGGTATCCTACGCGCGCTGGATAGTTATATTTCATGACATGGTACTGTCATATACACGTTTATATTATAAACCATTGGAGAGCGAAATTTCGAACCCATATGTGCCGATGCCCATGCGGATTCGGAACTTCCCCATTCAGTGCGTCAACTCTGGTTGCGTATGTATTATCCACGTAAAATAGCCCCCAATGTAACGTCTAAATTGTCTAAAAGAGGCAAATCTCACGTGAATCGCCATTTTAGAGAATACGCTCGTGCAGTGCAGTCTCATTAATCGCTTAACCCAATGAATACACATCTCCACAAAAACCACTGCGCGAGATCTAAACCGTCATGAGACGTGGCGCGTGTGAAGGACCGTGCCGAAATTGGATAAAAATTGACTGCCAGAATGTCCCTTTACACGCGCCGCAGCTCTGAGTCGGGTGTCCGGTAGACGGATCTAGTCGTAGTATAAATTGGGAACAATTCGATTGTCAATATGCAAACAATGGGGTCCCCGATGGCGTGTTACAAAATGTGGCGTTTCATCTGGGTCCCCAATGTTTGACAATATTTTTGTTTTCAAAAAACTGAAACAAGTTTGTGCAATCTGGTATCAGGCATCTATGTGTGTACAACAGACCACTCTAAATGCAAACAGTGGGGACCCGGATGACGTGTTACAGAACGTGGCGTTTCATCTGGATCCGCATTGCTTGTTAGGAATTTATATTTAATCCTTTGTCTTGCCCATTTTCATGATCTTAATACTCGGTCCCTCGAAGTGTACAAGCGAACATCCCAATCGCAATCAATGGGGACCTGGATGTCTTGTTGCAAAACGTGGCATCTCATCTGGGTTCGCATTGTTTGACAACGTATACATTTACAAAACTGAATGGAGTTTTGGCATACACGATGTGTAAATGTACAACTGATCGCCCTGTAGGCAACCTGTTGGTGCCTGGATGATGTATTGCAAAGTGTGGCGTTTCACCGGGACCCGCATTGTTTGCCAAACTATAGCTAATTATCTTCAAAAACTGAAATGAGTATGGCTATCTCTATATTTTTCACAACTAGCCTAACCAGTTATCTACTCCTGATGGCCCAAAAATTATTAAACTATTTGTGATAATGACGACGTGTGTCGGCGGCACACGAGAGTAACGTCTCAATCATTGAGACGCCTCACTGGTGTACCGGCGACATACTACATGTCTGTTTATAATTATATCCTACTTGTGGTGTTTAAACAGTGATCACTATAGCCATGGATGGCACCTAATCCCATGCTGAGATAAATATTGTTATACTTACAATATGTGATAAATACTGAGCTAGTCCTCTGTTGAATGAATATTATTATCCAATCACAAGCTAATCTTTTATTATAAATTAAATTTCATGGTTGAGCCTTGCTGATGTGCCGCACCTTCGTTTTTTGAGCACAATGCAGGTTCGAAAACCCAGGAGCGACATAGTCTGCTGGACTCAACTAGAAACATTTACCCCGTACACATGTGTACTACATTTATTATAATCGGCGGTTCTATCATATCGTTAAGTAGACCGTATCCTGCACGTGATACACGCTATAGATGGGTTTACAAACGGTGTAGTATTGTAGTGTCTGTGAGTGAATGAAATCAATCAACATTTTTTTTCATCATCATAATCATTATTATTATTATTATTATTATTATTATTATTATTATTATTATTATTATTAGAACTCCTGTTTTTTGTTTTATTATGAACGAACAAATTATACGAAGATCAGCCGTGCACGTTTGTGCAGGCTGATCAACGCTATCTAATGTTTGCTGTCTAAACAGTGAAATGATCGCAAGAAATTTTTTCAATATTTAGGTGATTGTTAGCACTTCTTCCTGGCCCCAAGAAATGTTAACTAAGCTTTTAACTAAGCTTTTCTCCATTCTGATATTATGCAAGAGGCATGGGTTGTGATTCTATATAAGATTTCTCTGGTGTAGGCCCACAGCCCACGAATCTATGCGCCTGAAAACTATGATTAAAAATAATGAACTCATAAAGCCAGTGATCCATGTATTTGGATGATATACACTATTTGGTAGAAACATGTTTTGGTGTACAAGATAGCCGTTCAATTGTCTAATGCCCTTGTGTGTTGTTATACTATATTCTACATGTCAGTATATTACATGTACGGGTGTCGAATTTTTTTTTCGAGTACCCACAACACTTGAAGAGTAATGAATAAAATAAATACTACATGGTTGTCGACATTTTCTTGGCTCCAGACGACGATGTTCTGGTCTCTGTGCAGAGCAGGACACGCCGTTTTGAGACTGCCAGTAAAAGCTATAAAAGGGAGGTAATCATTGCAAGTACATTTTGCAAGGCTATGCTCGGTTATTTACCTTTGTTACCTATAGCCTTATTGGGATGTTATAAAACTTTTTTTTAATCTGTTCCCCAAAAAAGCTTAGGAAAAATTGTACTCGCATTTTTCGTCTCCTTGTTAGTACTCCTCAAATTATATAAATTAACACATGAAAATTCTAATAAAATAAAATTCAGAATAAAGTGAAGATAGCCATGACAGTATTTGACATTAAGCAATTACATGTTCCTTTCCCGCTAATTGAGAATTATGATTGTATTTCTATTTCAGTTACCTCATATGTCATGTTGTATGACCTGAGAGTTTAATAAAGTATATGTTCTGTTCTGAAATGGGTCTGTTTGCTAAAGTTATCAGCAGATGATAATACCAGGCAAAAAGTCTGATTAGAGTTCTGTAGTCGCTGGCTTCAAATCATAAACATGTACTTTCACTATTAAAACTTTCAATGTCTAGCTAGTCGCTGTAGCTCAGCAGGATGCCTTTATTTAACCTGGTCAGAAACACCAAGTCGACTGTTAATAAAGGTCATATTGGTCAGCTTCGATATTTTGGTACTAGTTAATCGCATCAGCGAGCAACAAAGGCTCAGGCGCTGTTGCTCAGGGGGCCTGCGCAGACGTGAGCCTTTGCTTCCCGCATACACAAAATATTGGCTCCGGCCAAAAAGTAGACTTCTATTGTCCCGCTTGATAAGTCAAAATGGGTGGTTAAAGTTTTTTACGCATGTGCGATAAGTACCAAAGTCTCATATAAGCCTAAACACTAGACGTTGGTTCTTACTGCATACACTAAAGCAAGCCTCTGTTTCCTTGGGCCAATCCAGAATTTTTCGTCGATGGGGATGGCATGACAACATTTTTTTATTCATCAACGTTTTTCACAGACTGCTCAGCCACAATCAGAAGCAAATTAATGTTTCATCGGAGGTCAAAAATAAAGTTCTTTCAATCCACTTTTTGCATGCATTTTCACATTTCATATACTTTATATTGTCTTAAACCAGTTGGTGTTATAGATTAACGAAAGTACTGACTTGCAAATTTATCGTTAAAAGAGGATGTTGTAAGGAAAAAAAGAAGACACCATACTATCATAATATGAGTATTTTTTTCACTTAAGATAAATCCATACTCAAATGTTCTTATGCTTTGAGAGGCGTAACATATGGAAAATTATGTTAACAAAATAAATGCTGTGACGTTCATTTTCATGTTTTCTTTGCCCGTAAAATTACAAAATTCTATAAAAACTCAAAGAAATGACTCCTATCAGTTGCTGTAAATCTCTTTTAAAGGAAATGTTCTAATCACATGATACATAATGAAAAACTAGAACATACAACAAATCCAGAGAGCTGTTGGTTGTTATTCTAAGTCGTCTAGCTGTAAAGATATAGGGTTTCATAAATTGTCTCTGAAATTTAGCCAAATGTCTATGGACAGGACATTAGTTACCCGTTACAAATAAAATTCTGTAAGCATACATGATAACCTTTTTAAGTTTTTATGTCTCAAAATGATAAACAAAATAAGTAATATCGCCAGAGGATAGAATATGCATGACTTGTGAGTTTCTATTTTGTTTTTGGAGTGAAACTAAATCGCAAATTGAAGAAGTTTTCAGTTTTTCTTACACTGAGCTGTGTTGCAGACAAAAGCGTGTAAATACTTTAACTTTGTTTAAGAGGAATGCTTAGGGGGCAAATAGCACTGAACGTCATATAGGGAGTGCAGTGGCTCTGTTGTAGACCATATAATAATAAGAGTGCTTGACTCAAGACCGAGGGGTTGTGTGTTCGGACTTAACCATCGTCACTGCCCTGTGTCCTTGAGCAAGACAATAATCCTGACTAAGTACTGGTTCAACCTAGGAAGGCCCTTCCCGACATATCTGAAAAATTATTGACCGGGACATAAGGAATCAAATCAAACAAATATCAGCGCATAAAATAGTCCAAAAAAATGCTTGAAAAGTGCTGTTAAACTGTTTCATTTGAAAAGTACTAATTTCAGCATATCACAAACTCTTTTTAAATGATCAGAATTTGATATCATTTTCTAAACAAAATTGACTGTCTTCTTTTTTTTTGCAGGTTAAATTATCAAGTTATATCACATATTTACCTGAACCTAAATGGCATCAAAAAGACCAAATGTCTACTTTCTTAAATATATCCAAAAATTAGTACTAGTGCTATATTGCACAGCACCTTTAACCAAGTCAGATATGTTTTAGGTTACAATTGGTTTAGTTCATTGTGAAGTAAAACGAACCAGTTAATGAGTTTGTATAGCATTAAGTATGTCAGGAAGGATATAAATAAATTTGCCATTTTTCCTGCAGTTCCTATTGTGTTAAATGGTCAAAAAACTGTCCAGTTTTAGACACCTTTGTTTTTATTGAAGGCTTTGAAAGATTAAGGTGATCTTTATGTTTGAGATACCAGTGGATGCAAAGACTTAGTTCAATTATGAATTACAAGGATTGTTCACAACAGAAAAGATTTATCTGTCTTTGAATATAAAAATGTCTTGTCCGTCTACCTGTCTTGTCCCTAGACACAAACGCTTTATGAATATTAAGAAGAGAAACTACCAAAACACTAATTCATTCTTCATCAGATTGGTTCTTTTTCTGTTTTTTGATGATTGCTTTGAATTACACCTAGATTTTGTAAAGAAAACATCATTTTTTCTGAAATGACTATTTCTCACTAGTTAGAGAGAAATTATACAGTTTTCTTTCCAAAATCTTAGTGTTATTCAAAGTAATTATTATAATGCAAGAAAACTAGAGCAGCAGTCGATGATACCCCAATCGCAAATACACTGTTCTTTACCACTGACCTTTACCTTGGGGTCAAGGTTACACAAAATGTTGCACAGTACCCTCTACATCATTTTACATATGCAGCTGCAAGGTTTGAAGTTGCTATGTTCAACGGTTAAGGAGGAGATGCATTTACAATAAAATACATTATATGACCTTGGCGTCAAATTCACATAAGATTCCACATCATATGACCTATGTACCTGCAAAATTTTAAGTTGCTACATCTAACAGTTTTAGAGAAGATGCATTTACAAGAAAAGACATTATTTGACTTTGACCTTGGGTTCAAAGTCATATGAAGTGTTGCCCAGTACCCTCAACATTATGTGACCTATACACATGCAAAACTTGAATGTGCTATGTCAAAGGGTTTTGGAGGAGATGCAGTTACAGGAGAATGCAATATATGACCTTTGATCTTAACTTAGGGTCAAGTTCACAGGAAATATTGTCCAGTAACCTCGATATTATGTGACCTATGCACCTGTAAAGTTTGAAGCAAATATTTCCGATAGTTAAGGAGGAGATACATTTCCAAGAAAATACATTACTTGACCTTTGACGTTGACCCCAACCACAAGGTCAAGGTCACACAAAATGTTGCTCAGTTCCCTCTACATTATGTCATCTATGCACCTGCAAAGTTTGCAGTTGCTAAGTTTAACGGTTTAGGAGGAGATGCATTAACAAGAAACCTGGAGAAGGATGGACGGACAGACAGACGACGAACCGACTTTGGTAAGAAATTTATAAACGCTTATTTTCTAAAAAGGCGGATATAATAAATAGATATGATATAAATTAAATCAATACTAGTGTAATTTTGCTTCTAAATATTTATTTCAATATAAGTGTCTACGGACAGGACGCGTCTATGGACAGGACATTTTTGCATTCAAAGACTTCTAAATACTTTCTATTGCAAACAATCTTTCTATTTCATATGTTAACTTAGTCGTGACAGCACTTGTACCGCACACATAAATATGACCTTAATCTTTCAAAAGTCTTCAATAAAAACAAGGGTGTCTACGGACTAGACATTTTTTGGACCATTTTACACCATACCAGCCGAATGAAAACTGTAGATTTATTTGTTTTCTGAGATACTTAATGTTATACAAACTCATTAGTTGGTATATTATATTTCACAATTCACTAAACAAATTATATTTAAAACATGTTTGCTATGATTAAGGGTGCAGTGCTATCTGTTACTTCCCAAATTTGAAAAATATATAACAAAGTAGGCATTTGGTCTTTTAGATGTCATTATTGTACAAATTGACATAGCTTGATAATTTAACCAACAAAAGTAAGAGGACTGTCTATATTATATAAAAATTGGTTTCAATATCTGTACATTTAAAGAAATTGGTATGGAGTTATTAGTTAAAAACAGTTCGTTTTCAAATGAAACAACAAAACAGTATTTTCAAGCATTTTTGACCATTGTATGCTCTGATGCAAAACACAATCTCTGTCAATGATGTTCAATGCTATTTGTCCTCTTAAAACAGTCCCTTAGCACTTCACTGAAACAAAAATAAAGAATTTTCACATTATTTTCTTCTGTATCACAGGAGCATATAACAAGCTGTTGGTACAGAAAGTGCATCTGGTCGTGGCTGAGCCGAGAGGGACGTACAGACCTCATTCGAGAAACATTGGACCCAATGGTCTAGTTGCTTCTCGAGGGGGTACCAGCATTTCTAAGGAAACATATAGCCAAAAGCTACTTGTGAATTTCCAGTGGGGGTCTTCCCCCCCCCCCCCATCCCCTCTTGATCCACCTGAGCCCTCACTGCAAGTACATATAAAGTATGTGAATAGAAGACGAGCTTATAAAATAACCAAACACATGTAGCCCTATTAGATAGCTGTGCATTCCCTATACTCATAGTCAGTTATGCCATATGTACTGTTTTTGCAAGGACTGATCAATTTGAATTGTATTGCAGAACTATGTCATACCCTCAACGGGGAAATGGAAGTTATGGCCGGGGAAGACAAGGCAGGGGGCGTGGATCTTCCAGGGGACGTAATCCTGATTATGATGTGCACGGTGTTTATGGGACCACACCACAGGGAGGTGATATGCCAAGGAATCCCACAAGAGGCGGTAGACCCTACTTTAGGGGATCATCAAACGGTAACATTCCCGAATATCATGATCAGGGTGCCTTTGTAAACTCACCACAGAGCGATGATTATGCAAGAAACACCAACAGGGGTGAAAGGCCCTACTTCCGTGGTGGTAGAGGGGCTCATAGAGGACATGATACTGCATATAGAGGAAGGGGGACTTCAAATACGTTTGATGGTCCTAATGCTGGCAGAATTAATGAAAGTTGTTATCATCAGGGAAATGAGGGACAGATGTCTGCTTCCATGCCTGATGAGCAAATGGGTAGTCCTTATTACAACAATACATATATACAGTCTCCACCCATGAATATGATGTCTGACCAAGAAGAGATAATAACAACACATACAGTGAGGCGCTACATCAACACACAAGGGCCACCACCACCACTGTTAGCGCCACCACCACCACTGTTAGCGCCACCACCATCACACTTACCACAACAGCAACAGCGCAGTGAAAATACTGTACATAGTAACGTGAAAACAAGACCTACTATGATGAATAGAAGTCGGAGTGAGATGAATATACCAATACATGATTTAAACCCACCCCAAAGGCAGAGAATGTATAAACAAGACTCAAACAGACGTGGTTCACAGTCATCTAGTAGCAATAACTTAGCTCGCAGTTCTAGTCTAC